>BTSX01000004.1:40444188-42844188 GCA_036245825.1 Pristionchus entomophagus | reverse complement strand
CGATAACCTCAGTTTTGCAATCATAACGACTTAAGAGTTCCTGGTTTATCACATAAGGCAAAAGCCGAACTGCAAAACATGGCATGGTGTCTGACTGGCATGCCGACGCAGGCAGGTTCGACTCCCGCCCGCGGGTGATGTTTTGCAAGAGTTAGAGAAAGGCGCGCGCCCCAACCACTAGTCTCCGTCAAGCGTTAATCAAATGACCGTACGTCACTACTCGATAACCTCAGTTTTGCAATCATAACGACTTAAGAGTTCCTGGTTTATCGCATAAGGCAAAAGCCGAACTGCAAAACATGGCATGGTGTCTGACTGGCATGCCGACGCAGGCAGGCTCGACCCCCGCCCGCAGGTGATGTTTTGCAAGAGTTAGAGAAAGGCGCGCGCCCCAACCACTAGTCTCCGTCAAGCGTTAATCAAATGACCGTACGTCACTACTCGATAACCTCAGTTTTGCAATCATAACGACTTAAGAGTTCCTGGTTTATCGCATAAGGCAAAAGCCGAACTGCAAAACATGGCATGGTGTCTGACTGGCATGCCGACGCAGGCAGGCTCGACTCCCGCCCGCGGGTGATGTTTTGCAAGAGTTAGAGAAAGGCGCGCGCCCCAACCACTAGTCTCCGTCAAGCGTTAATCAAATGACCGTACGTCACTACTCGATAACCTCAGTTTTGCAATCATAACGACTTAAGAGTTCCTGGTTTATCACATAAGGCAAAAGCCGAACTGCAAAACATGGCATGGTGTCTGACTGGCATGCCGACGCAGGCAGGTTCGACTCCCGCCCGCGGGTGATGTTTTGCAAGAGTTAGAGAAAGGCGCGCGCCCCAACCACTAGTCTCCGTCAAGCGTTAATCAAATGACCGTACGTCACTACTCGATAACCTCAGTTTTGCAATCATAACGACTTAAGAGTTCCTGGTTTATCGCATAAGGCAAAAGCCGAACTGCAAAACATGGCATGGTGTCTGACTGGCATGCCGACGCAGGCAGGCTCGACCCCCGCCCGCAGGTGATGTTTTGCAAGAGTTAGAGAAAGGCGCGCGCCCCAACCACTAGTCTCCGTCAAGCGTTAATCAAATGACCGTACGTCACTACTCGATAACCTCAGTTTTGCAATCATAACGACTTAAGAGTTCCTGGTTTATCGCATAAGGCAAAAGCCGAACTGCAAAACATGGCATGGTGTCTGACTGGCATGCCGACGCAGGCAGGCTCGACCCCCGCCCGCAGGTGATGTTTTGCAAGAGTTAGAGAAAGGCGCGCGCCCCAACCACTAGTCTCCGTCAAGCGTTAATCAAATGACCGTACGTCACTACTCGATAACCTCAGTTTTGCAATCATAACGACTTAAGAGTTCCTGGTTTATCGCATAAGGCAAAAGCCGAACTGCAAAACATGGCATGGTGTCTGACTGGCATGCCGACGCAGGCAGGCTCGACCCCCGCCCGCAGGTGATGTTTTGCAAGAGTTAGAGAAAGGCGCGCGCCCCAACCACTAGTCTCCGTCAAGCGTTAATCAAATGACCGTACGTCACTACTCGATAACCTCAGTTTTGCAATCATAACGACTTAAGAGTTCCTGGTTTATCGCATAAGGCAAAAGCCGAACTGCAAAACATGGCATGGTGTCTGACTGGCATGCCGACGCAGGCAGGCTCGACCCCCGCCCGCAGGTGATGTTTTGCAAGAGTTAGAGAAAGGCGCGCGCCCCAACCACTAGTCTCCGTCAAGCGTTAATCAAATGACCGTACGTCACTACTCGATAACCTCAGTTTTGCAATCATAACGACTTAAGAGTTCCTGGTTTATCGCATAAGGCAAAAGCCGAACTGCAAAACATGGCATGGTGTCTGACTGGCATGCCGACGCAGGCAGGCTCGACCCCCGCCCGCAGGTGATGTTTTGCAAGAGGCAGAGAAAGGCGCGCGCCCCAACCACTAGTCTCCGTCAAGCGTTAATCAAATGACCGTACGTCACTACTCGATAACCTCAGTTTTGCAATCATAACGACTTAAGAGTTCCTGGTTTATCGCATAAGGCAAAAGCCGAACTGCAAAACATGGCATGGTGTCTGACTGGCATGCCGACGCAGGCAGGTTCGACTCCTGCCCGCGGGTGATGTTTTGCAAGAGTTAGAGAAAGGCGCGCGCCCCAACCACTAGCCTCCGTCAAGCGTTAATCAAATGACCGTACGTCACTACTCGATAACCTCAGTTTTGCAATCATAACGACTTAAGAGTTCCTGGTTTATCGCATAAGGCAAAAGCCGAACTGCAAAACATGGCATGGTGTCTGACTGGCATGCCGACGCAGGCAGGCTCGACTCCCGCCCGCGGGTGATGTTTTGCAAGAGTTAGAGAAAGGCGCGCGCCCCAACCACTAGTCTCCGTCAAGCGTTAATCAAATGACCGTACGTCACTACTCGATAACCTCAGTTTTGCAATCATAACGACTTAAGAGTTCCTGGTTTATCACATAAGGCAAAAGCCGAACTGCAAAACATGGCATGGTGTCTGACTGGCATGCCGACGCAGGCAGGTTCGACTCCCGCCCGCGGGTGATGTTTTGCAAGAGTTAGAGAAAGGCGCGCGCCCCAACCACTAGTCTCCGTCAAGCGTTAATCAAATGACCGTACGTCACTACTCGATAACCTCAGTTTTGCAATCATAACGACTTAAGAGTTCCTGGTTTATCGCATAAGGCAAAAGCCGAACTGCAAAACATGGCATGGTGTCTGACTGGCATGCCGACGCAGGCAGGCTCGACCCCCGCCCGCAGGTGATGTTTTGCAAGAGTTAGAGAAAGGCGCGCGCCCCAACCACTAGTCTCCGTCAAGCGTTAATCAAATGACCGTACGTCACTACTCGATAACCTCAGTTTTGCAATCATAACGACTTAAGAGTTCCTGGTTTATCGCATAAGGCAAAAGCCGAACTGCAAAACATGGCATGGTGTCTGACTGGCATGCCGACGCAGGCAGGCTCGACCCCCGCCCGCAGGTGATGTTTTGCAAGAGTTAGAGAAAGGCGCGCGCCCCAACCACTAGTCTCCGTCAAGCGTTAATCAAATGACCGTACGTCACTACTCGATAACCTCAGTTTTGCAATCATAACGACTTAAGAGTTCCTGGTTTATCGCATAAGGCAAAAGCCGAACTGCAAAACATGGCATGGTGTCTGACTGGCATGCCGACGCAGGCAGGCTCGACCCCCGCCCGCAGGTGATGTTTTGCAAGAGTTAGAGAAAGGCGCGCGCCCCAACCACTAGTCTCCGTCAAGCGTTAATCAAATGACCGTACGTCACTACTCGATAACCTCAGTTTTGCAATCATAACGACTTAAGAGTTCCTGGTTTATCGCATAAGGCAAAAGCCGAACTGCAAAACATGGCATGGTGTCTGACTGGCATGCCGACGCAGGCAGGCTCGACCCCCGCCCGCAGGTGATGTTTTGCAAGAGTTAGAGAAAGGCGCGCGCCCCAACCACTAGTCTCCGTCAAGCGTTAATCAAATGACCGTACGTCACTACTCGATAACCTCAGTTTTGCAATCATAACGACTTAAGAGTTCCTGGTTTATCGCATAAGGCAAAAGCCGAACTGCAAAACATGGCATGGTGTCTGACTGGCATGCCGACGCAGGCAGGCTCGACCCCCGCCCGCAGGTGATGTTTTGCAAGAGTTAGAGAAAGGCGCGCGCCCCAACCACTAGTCTCCGTCAAGCGTTAATCAAATGACCGTACGTCACTACTCGATAACCTCAGTTTTGCAATCATAACGACTTAAGAGTTCCTGGTTTATCGCATAAGGCAAAAGCCGAACTGCAAAACATGGCATGGTGTCTGACTGGCATGCCGACGCAGGCAGGCTCGACCCCCGCCCGCAGGTGATGTTTTGCAAGAGTTAGAGAAAGGCGCGCGCCCCAACCACTAGTCTCCGTCAAGCGTTAATCAAATGACCGTACGTCACTACTCGATAACCTCAGTTTTGCAATCATAACGACTTAAGAGTTCCTGGTTTATCGCATAAGGCAAAAGCCGAACTGCAAAACATGGCATGGTGTCTGACTGGCATGCCGACGCAGGCAGGCTCGACCCCCGCCCGCAGGTGATGTTTTGCAAGAGTTAGAGAAAGGCGCGCGCCCCAACCACTAGTCTCCGTCAAGCGTTAATCAAATGACCGTACGTCACTACTCGATAACCTCAGTTTTGCAATCATAACGACTTAAGAGTTCCTGGTTTATCGCATAAGGCAAAAGCCGAACTGCAAAACATGGCATGGTGTCTGACTGGCATGCCGACGCAGGCAGGCTCGACCCCCGCCCGCAGGTGATGTTTTGCAAGAGGCAGAGAAAGGCGCGCGCCCCAACCACTAGTCTCCGTCAAGCGTTAATCAAATGACCGTACGTCACTACTCGATAACCTCAGTTTTGCAATCATAACGACTTAAGAGTTCCTGGTTTATCGCATAAGGCAAAAGCCGAACTGCAAAACATGGCATGGTGTCTGACTGGCATGCCGACGCAGGCAGGTTCGACTCCTGCCCGCGGGTGATGTTTTGCAAGAGTTAGAGAAAGGCGCGCGCCCCAACCACTAGCCTCCGTCAAGCGCTCCCTGCGGCATGGTGTCTGACTGGCATGCCGACGCAGGCAGGTTCGACTCCCGCCCGCAGGTGATGCAGAGGAAATTGATGAACGGCTTGGCTCTTCAGCTGAACTTGAACTCGATCAGTCTCGCCTCAACTTGAGAAGAAAAACCAAACAAAGATGTCAGTTTTTTCCTAAATATATCACCGGATTTTCACGTTTAGCATATGCACAATGTATATGTGGGTATCCCTAGTCAGAAAAATAGTTTGAGAAGTTTCATTTTTGGAGTAAATGTTTGCTTTAAAAATTTCAAAATTAATGTCTTCAGAACAAAATGTCGAAAAACGAATCTTAGAAATGAGAATCTAGAAAAATCTTGTTATAACGTTATTTTTGAGATAGTGAGGTTTCAGAATAATTTAACCGAAGAATGTCAAGATTAATGTATTCGTGAATTATCGCACGATGCTTTAAAATCATCAAACTTCATTATTCTGCCTATTTTTTCTTCTTCTAAATTGTAGGGATTGTGATAAAATACATGAATAAAAGAAACGCTCAAATTCACAAATTTTAGAAGTGGGATCGGCATTTGAAAGGACTACTGTAGTTTCTCAAATCACCAGTTCTGATTCAAATATTCTGAAACCCAACTTTCAGAAAAATTCTATTAGGTCGGTCAGAAAGATTCTTTCTTTTTCTTTTTGTTAATTTTAGCTCGACAATTGTGCTTGTTTAAATCGCCAATATGCCATAAGTTAGGGGTGTCCTGGGGCAATATCGTAGTATGTGTGAATTGAACCGGTCTCGTGTGGAAGAAGGGAAAATAAATTTTGAAGCGGAAATTGCAATAAAACATGATTTTCTGTGTATACCGTCACGACCTCCCATTACAGAAAATAGCGAACGCCAAGTTCTACCCAAGAAAACAGCGATAGAACAAGAGTTGCTTATTCTTTTAGCATCGAAATAACCGCCCTTCTGACTCTACACAAAAAGGGACGCAGATATATGTCTTGTTTTCAATCTTCAATTATCGATATCAAAGTTCAAGAAAATTCAGCTAATTTCTGGATAATGGGATCCTCTCTCAATTTGTATTGGGGACTCACTAGGTATTGTACTTTGATATGCACTTGAATTGACATTTGAAGATCTATCGACTCGACAGCTGTGTGATGGAAACTGTTTTTCGAGAGTTCCAGAACCGTCTGTTGCATCTTCACAAGCGCTTTTCTATTAAGCATGCTGCGATAATTTCCTCGCAATAACTTAATGGTAATCATCAATCATCGTACTTTATAAATGTGACACTGGTTGGACCCTATTGCTTCTTTCCACTGTGCACTGGGTTGAGATACAGATGCGATTCATGGTGAACCACTGTGAATTTAGCTTTACTTTGTGTCCCTCATACTGATTGTTCAGCCCTGATATAATGTGCGCTAAAAAGAGCAACAATGCCCTCATTGATTATGTAAAGCCATATGCTGATCGATCAAACAACAAGAATAATATAGGTCAGAATCGATGAGCGTAAAAAAAGAAAGAAACTTTCTGACCGACCTGATACATTGACTTTCTATACATTACTCTCTTGAAAATTGTTTTCTATAAATTTGTTTCTGAATTTTCATTTTCTAAGAATTCATTTTCACAAACGGATATTATCATAGCTTATTGACTCGGGATACCCCCTGGTAAGGTTAGAGCTAAATAAGAACTATAGATCTAAATTGGAGGCAATAATTGACGGGCCAAAACAACAACAAAAAACCAACAGGAGTGTTGATTATTATAGTTCCGTCTTCCGAAGTCAATCAAGATAAGTTGGCTGAGCTCATTGGAATTTTCGGAGATGACAAGGAATATTATGAAAGCGTTCTCTGGGTGAGTGATTTTCGCTCTTTTCTAATCCAGTTTTTATCTCAGTTTTTGTTGTATTCCTTTTTATAGGATGCCAGTTATTTGCAGCTAGTATGCTTAATGAACGTCACCCGCAAATACCGTTCGCAATTGCGTAATCCATCAAGACAGTTGCTATTGAATGATATTCATCAACTAATTAGGAAATTGCATCTGCAATTCATAAAACAGCTGTAGTTTATACACAATCCCATATGAGGGAATAATGCGAAATTAATTGTTTATATGGATCAGCTTGTCTGCTATTCAACAGGCATTGATAAAAATTTTTTTTTCAAAAAACTGGGGAAAGAGGTTCTCAAGGATGCTAACCAGCATGGCCCATTTCATTTGCACCAAGTAGGTCGGTGTGGCCAGGCTGCATCACGGATCTTATATTTTGTGGACTCTTTTTCAATTTATCACCGTGTTACTCGAGAAATCCGACAAGGAATGCACGAGATCGTGAATGATACTCATTTCATTCCTCACCCGTGAGGCGAAGTTAGCGGTGATAAACGGAAATGAAGCCCACAAAAGTGAAGATTGCTAAAAAAAAAAAGAGATAATTTATCCCACTCTATTTATACAAAAAAGAGCCTCTCTACGAGGCGCATCCATCTATTTTAAATTCAGCTTCCACTACCTCCTCATATTCGAAAACTGTAGGTCAAAATCTGGAAACAATCCATGTGATCTCAAATCTCCAAAACATTTGGCTCACTGGAACCGGAGGAACTGAAAACATTGTTATTTGAAGCCGGGATGCAGCCTGGCTGCTCCGATCGACTTGGTGCAAAATGAAGTGGACCATGATGATGAATCCTTGAGAACCTCTTCCCAATTTTTCAAAAATAACTGTATCAACTATCATGAGTGTATGATTGAATAGTAGGCAACCGGCCTCATATTTACATCGTATTCATGTGTTCAGCTAGTGATGACACCGGCTTTTCTCAATTCTATCGGTGTTTTCGTCTGTCGCACAGACGACAGTCGCGAGAATTGAGGATAGCCGACATTCCTAAGTACGAAATTTTTCAGGACACTGCGAATGACATTGACGACGCTGTCCGTGTGATCTACAGATCACTGCAAAATCATAACGATGCAACGGCTCTGGCTGCTTAGGCATAATATCGACGTGATGCTTCCAACATTCCGATTTGAGAGCAAAACGTCTCAATGTCTTCATTACTCCTTTCATTACTTCATCACTCACATTTCGGCCTTTGTTATGTTGCTTTTCTGTAATTTATGCATTTGCAGCTGTTCATTAGAATAACACGCGTAATGGTTAGAATAATACGTTGTTATTTCACATTTCACATTAGAGACGTTGCTGATGATGAATCTTCCGACAGAAACTTCAATCACTGATCCTTTGGTGACACATATAAGGCAAAACAAAAGTGAACTCGTAACGGCAAAGTGGTATGGTATTCATAACTAGCGCGACTACGCCCCGCTCGTGCCACTTTAGGCAGCTTATAGGACATGCAATGGTCGCCTCAGTGCTCGTTTCGCGTTTTCCATGCAAACAGTTCGTAAGACTTGGTGCCTTTCACAACGGCCTGGCATGAGTATAGGGTGCTTATGAATAAATAATAATGGCGAAACTTCGACTGCGAAACCTGATCTCGGAAAGTAGGTAATCTTCTTAGCATTTTTCCCAAGCTCTCCGAAAATTCTGGCGCTCGATATCGTGGATCTGACCCAGCGAAAAATTGTTGACCCAGCGCTAAATATTATTGTAGTCATACGATAATGACATTTGGAATTGATTGGTTAATGAAATCAGAAATCTGACCCACGGTCTGACCCAGCTCAACGGATTACTGTATGTTCAGATTACGGTAGCATTACTGAAGGAGTCGATTGTTGATCGATTGTGAAGGGGAACAATTAGCTGATGAATCATGTTTCTGACCCACGGTCTGACCCACTTGGACTTACTGTAATTTTTAGTACTGTAGATATCGGTTACGGTAGGTGCTGATTTCAAATCGATAATTGAATGATATTTTTTATTACAGTAACCAGCCCATGGTTGCTGCTTGAAATGGATTTAGAATGAATTGCCCAAACCTACCGTAGTTTAGGACAAACAGAAATCCAAACATGTTGTTTTTGATCGCCACGGAAAAAAAATTTTTCCCCGATTTTTTCTGCGTGATCGGCCTAAGTTAGTTTTGCCCCTGTTTTATCAAACCCTCATTTTCATCGCTGAATACGAATCCATTTTCCTTACGGGTTAGGGTAACGTAGTGAACAAGCGGGACTACGCCCCGCTCGTGCCACGTTAGGCAGCTTACAGGACATGCAAGGATCACCTCTGTGCTCGTTTCGCGTTTTCCATGCAAAGAGCTCGTGAAACTTGCTGCTTTTCACAACGACCTGGCCGTAGTATAGGGCGCTTTTGAATATATTGTAAGGATGGCGAAATTGCGACCTCGAAATCCGATCTCGGAAAGTAGATACTCTTTTTATCATTTTCCCCAAGCTGAATCTGACCCAGCGAACAATTGTTAACCCAGAGGTAAATATTTCCGTCTCGATTACTGTAGTCATATGGCATCGACACTTGAATTTATTGGGTGATAAAATCACGAATCTGACCCATGGCATGACCCAGCTCAGCTGGTTACAGGGGAGGTCGGGGGTACTGTAGTCATACGGAATGCGGATTTCTCATTTGTATATTTTAAATTAAAATTTCAGAATTTTGTGAATTTTCATGGTAGTAACATGTTCCAACCTCAATTTTAGATTATACTGTCAACATAAAATATAAAGTACTCGATGTGGGCTTCAAAATGAGTACCATATTGATGGGGTTCTGCAAACTTTTTTTTCAACTTCCTCAGGTACATAGATCAAAAAATAGGATTATCAATTTTTTACCTCATTTAGCTATTCGACGTGGAATTCAATGCTCTACAAGATGTGTTTAGTGTCGTGTTGCGGTTTTCACATATATATATATATTTTTTTTTTAATTCAAAAACCATTTTCGGAAGTAAAAAACCAAAGTTTTCGGAAAAAACCAATTTTAGATCGAAATTTTGGACCAACTTAAAACGTGTTTCTGTTGTCTAGGTACAGTAGCGGACATAAGTCAATGGACACTTTTTCGACCCGATGAAACCAATGAAAGAGAAAATGCCTTGATCTGATATGATGGGGTCTTATGTCAAATTCATCAGAGATTACGATGCAGATATTGGGGTATGACGAAATAGCCTCGCTCTTGCGTAGTGATGACGTAATCGGAAGCATACTTTTTCAAACTAGCATTATTCTTGGGAGAGATTTTCCTATCTTCTCAAACTTATGGAGGTACGAGATACTCCGGTTGTCCATTCAGGAAAAAAGTTTGGAGATGAGGCGTTTCCTCCTTTTCGCAGGAGCCCTGCTTGAAAATGGTGACCAAATTAAACTTTTTTGGGTTCTAGACTTGCTAGAGACCCCATCTTTGTGGCAAAATGATGCAAATAGTGAGCGTAATACGTCCCAAAAGTATGGTGACTAAAAACCATCATTGGCCCCTTTGGCACAAAAAAAGTCATTTTTCGTACTATCAGATGTCCAAGGCTTGAAAGTCTATGGAACGCTCCGGCGAAATTCTGCAAAGACGTGGATTTAGTAGAGAAACTTCTTGAGTACCGAACTGTCGGTGCGTTTAACGCTTCGATTTTTTTCCGGTCTGTGGTGATGAATCTCCGAGAGGATACCATGTTCGGCCCAACCATGAACCCCGGGTCATGGCTCAAACGTCACCATGACCCCGGGTTCATGGTCCAAAATGAGATGGGGTCAAAATTAGAAACAATGTTTAGCCGGTTGCACTAGGTTCACATTCACAGTGCTCATCAGCCCGATACTTCTATCCACATCAGTTGGAAGAATAGAAGTTTCGGGGCTGACCCATGAACCCCGGGTCATGGCTCCATTGAGACCATGACCCGGGGTTCATGGTCCAAATGAGTAGTCAGATAAAAGTTGGGATTCATGTTTGACTATAACCAGAGTAGAACGATCTTCGATCTAGAAGGCATGTTGCGTCATCGTTATGTAATATGACGTCATGAGAATGCGATAACCCGCTATTGTCTCGTTTCACGGCGAAAACTCAACGGAAAGTGGTGAATGAGGGGTCAATGGAAACAGAGTGGAACGATCTTCGATCTAGAAGGCATTTTACGTCATAATTTTGATGACATCTTTAGTATGTTGTTGTTTTTGCTTATTTAATTATTAACTGAATTGCCAGTGGGCTGATGGTAATAAATAATATACCCTTTCCAGAAGGAATGAATGTTCGACATCGCATACTCGGAGCCTTCCGACCCGAGTTCGGAACTGTCCAATCTGAGATCGGATTCTTCCAATCTGAGATCGGATTCTTCCAATCTGAATGAGTATAAAAGGCGCTGTACTTTTAATCAAACTCACACTCGCTCCTCAGTTCATCAAATGGATCCCTCGTCTACTACCAAGAAGCGAAAGCAGTACTCCTCGGATCTTCGTACAGTCATAGTGGCGATGCGATCTAAAGGCTTGAGCGTGCGCCAGATTTCGAACTTGACCAACATGCCCACGTCTTCTGTTCATTTGATCCTCCAGTTGTTCGGGAAAACCGGAACAACTGAGATTGAAAAGAGGTAAGTACAATGTTCTTCATAGACTTCAATTAGCGCAGTCCCTATATTTAATAACATTATTTCAGATCTGGTCGGCCAGCCAAGTTGAGTGATAGAGAGAAGCGTCATCTGAAGGTGGAGAGCATCAAGGATCCTCGTCTTCCTGCCACGGAGTTGGCGATCGACCTTAACAAGAATCGACCTAACGATCCCGTCTGCTCGAAGACTGTCCAGAGAGTTCTCGTCGCTGCTGGACTGCCAGGCAGACGGCCAGCCTACACGTCGTATATCAATAGGAGAAATAGAAGAAAACGTCTCGAGTGAGTGTCTATCTTATTGAAAAATAATAGCTGACATCATAATTCAAATAATTATCGATTATACTACAGGTTCGCGAGAGAACATCTCAATTGGACACCCAGACAATGGACGCATGTACTCTGGACTGACGAGAGCAAGTTCGAACTCTTCTCCGAAGGTGTGCAGTACGTCCATCGACCGGTCAACAAGAGATTCGACCCCAAGTACACTATCCCCACTGTCAAGCATGGAGGAGGCAGTGTCATGGTCTGGGGATGTTTCATCGGAGGTAAAGTCGGACCTCTTGTTCGGATCGAGGGCATTATGAAGAAAGAAGACTACAAGAAGATCATGAAGAAAGAAATGATTCCCTGGGCCAAGGCTAACTGCCCTGCTAGATGGAAGTTCCAACAAGACAACGATCCCAAGCACACCTCGAAGCTGGTTATGAAGTGGTTCAAGAAAAAGAATATCAAAGTGAGTTAATTTTCGAAGAATAAGGAAGAATAAGAATAAGGAGTGTGATAGCACAAATTACTTGCACAATACTTATTCCTCTATTTCAGAAAATCGAATGGCCAAGTCAATCACCCGACCTCAATCCGATCGAAAATCTTTGGGAAGTACTCGATGAGGCTGTCCGCAAGCAGAAGCCCACTAATGCCGCCGACAAGTTCCGTATTCTTAAAGAAGCGTGGGAGAAAATCCCTTCCGACACCCTTCTCGATCTTGCCCATTCAATGAAAGACCGATGTGCCGCTGTCATAGAATCGAAAGGTTACCCTACCAAATATTGATTGTGCATATTTTTATGTCATACCCATACCATACTCTAATAATAAATTACTTCAAATATCGAAGATCGTTCCACTCTGTTTCCATTGACCCCTCATTCACACCATGCCCATTAGTGGTTATGGTGCCAGAGCTGGGGATTTTTTGATTTGTCCCCGCCATGACGCGCCCCAACCACTAGTCCCCGCCATGAGTTCCCGGCCAGGGCTGGGGATTTTTTTGATTTGTCCCCGCCATGAGGCCGCCCCCCCCTGGCCTAGTGGTTATGGTGTCTGACTGAAGAACCCAATCCAGTCTCGACTCCCCGGTTCGTTCATCTTCGATACTGACCACCGATTAGTGCCGCCGGGGACGCTTGACGGAGACTAGTGGTTGGGGCGCGCGCCTTTCTCTACCTTCCGCCTTTCTCTACATTTCTATATTAGAGCTCATGACATATCGAAAGAAATTAGTTATGCTCGAAAAATACCAAAATCAAGCATTCCTGCACATTGCTTTGTAGAGCTCATCGAGCTGATCATTTTTCATGTACATCATTTTGCATGAAATTCATCCGCCGAGAAGCTAGAGTGCGGGAGTCGAACCTGCCTGCGTCGGCATGCCAGTCAGACACCATGCCCATTGCCCATAATGGGCATGGTGTCTGACTGGCATGCCGAAGCAGGCAGGTTCGACTCCCGCACGCAGGTGATGTTTTGCAAGAGGTCAGACACCATGTAATGGGCATGGTGTCTGACTGGCATGGTGATTATGGTAAGGGACCGTGATTATGGTAAGGGACCGTGAATCGAGACAATAGCGGGTTATCGCATTCTCATGACGTCATATTACATAACGATGACGCAACATGCCTTCTAGATCGAAGATCGTTCCACTCTGGTTATAGTCAAACATGAATCCCAACTTTTATCTGACTACTCATTTGGACCATGAACCCCGAAACTTCTATTCTTCCAACTGATGTGGATAGAAGTATCGGGCTGATGAGCACTGTAAATGTGAACCTAGTGCAACGGGCTAAACATTGTTTCTAATTTTGACCCCATCTCATTTTGGACCATGAACCCGGGGTCATGGTGACGTTTGAGCCATGACCCGGGGTTCATGGTTGGGCCGAACATGGTATCCTCTCGGAGATTCATCACCACAGACCGGAAAAAAATCGAAGCGTTAAACGCACCGACAGTTCGGTACTCAAGAAGTTTCTCTACTAAATCCACGTCTTTGCAGAATTTCGCCGGAGCGTTCCATAGACTTTCAAGCCTTGGACATCTGATAGTACGAAAAATGACTTTTTTTTGTGCCAAAGGGGCCAATGATGGTTTTTAGTCACCATACTTTTGGGACGTATTACGCTCACTATTTGCATCATTTTGCCACAAAGATGGGGTCTCTAGCAAGTCTAGAACCCAAAAAAGTTTAATTTGGTCACCATTTTCAAGCAGGGCTCCTGCGAAAAGGAGGAAACGCCTCATCTCCAAACTTTTTTCCTGAATGGACAACCGGAGTATCTCGTACCTCCATAAGTTTGAGAAGATAGGAAAATCTCTCCCAAGAATAATGCTAGTTTGAAAAAGTATGCTTCCGATTACGTCATCACTACGCAAGAGCGAGGCTATTTCGTCATACCCCAATATCTGCATCGTAATCTCTGATGAATTTGACATAAGACCCCATCATATCAGATCAAGGCATTTTCTCTTTCATTGGTTTCATCGGGTCGAAAAAGTGTCCATTGACTTATGTCCGCTACTGTATGTATGTAATATTGCCACACTAACTTTGGACCCAGATCGTTCGGTTATTTTTATCTGATTTTCGAGTTTTCAAAATTTGATATCCTGGCATTTGTATGTTTCAATGATCTGGATCATATAGTGTCCCGTTTGGTGATGGGGACCCATGGGGGTATCCAGAGAAAAAGTTTGGACCGGATCGGTGATATCGATGTCCGGCCCTAACGGCCGAATCCTCGAGAATAACGGAGCCGGTCTCTTAAAAAGCACACAATATTCATGTCATCACACATGCCAAGTTTCATCCTGATCCGATTTAAAATGTTCGAGTAATAACGATTTTTCAAAAAAAAAATTCAAACTTTGTCTTGTCGCTACTCGCGCAGGTACCAAATGTTCATCTTTTATTTGATCATTTAGAAGAGCAAACATGCAGCTCACCATAGTGCACAAATGAAATAAATTAAAAAATAACCTTTAGAGAATTTCACCAAAGACGGCGGCCAACTCATAGAAAAGTCAGTTTGTGATTGCGAAACAAAAAACAACCTGGTTGTATTTTTTGGTCCAAACTTGTTATTATTTTAATATTTCTCATGCAACGTTATTGGAACAATGTCAAAAAGCAAATAGTACGAAGAGACTGAAAAAATATAAATTATGAAAGCTGTTTGTGATTTGGACCAAAAAAGTACAACCAGGTTGTTTTTCGTTTCGCAATCACAAACTGACTTTTCAACGAGTTGGCCGCCGTCTTTGATGAAATTCTCCAAAGGTTATTTTTTATTTTGTTTCATTTGTGCACTATGGTGAGCTGTATGTTTGCTCTTCCAAATGATCAAATAAAAAAATGAACATTTGGTACCTGCGCGAGTAGCGACAAGACAAAGTTTGAATTTTTTTTTGAAAAATCGTTATTACTCGAACATTTTAAATCGGATCAGGATGAAACTTGGCATGTGTGATGACATGAATATTGTGTGCTTTTTAAGAGACCGGCTCCGTTATTCTCGAGGATCCAAATTTTGGAATGACTTTTCATTTAGCATGTACTGGTCCAGGACCCATGTGGATCCCATGGTGGGGAAAGAAAATAGGTTTGGCATGGATCAAATGTGTGGTTCAGTCCAAATTTTGGAATGATTTTCATTTGGCATGTACTGGTCCAGGACCCATGTGGATCCCATGCCTTGGAAAGCAAATAGGTTTGACATGGATCAAATGTGAAGTTCAGTCCAAATTTTGGAATGACTTTTCATTTGGCATGTACTGGACCAGGACCCATGTGGATCCAATGCCGGTGAAAAAATTTGTGAAATCGATCAATGACCATGACCCCCGTATCATGGTCCGAAAATGTGATTTGTGAGGTCGACCAATGACCATGACCCCCGTATCATGGTCCGAAAAGGTGATTTGTGAAGTCGACCAATGACCATGACCCCCGTATCATAGTCCGAAAATGTGATTTGTGAGGTCGACCAATGACCATGACCCCCGTATCATGGTCCGAAAAGGTGATTTGTGAAGTCGACCAATGACCATGACCCCCGTATCATGGTCCAAAACGTGATGTGTGTGGGCGACCACTGACCATGACCCCCGCTACATGGTCCAAAACGTGATGTGTGAGGTCGACCACTGACCAGGACCCCCGGTACATGGTCCAAAACGTCATTCGTAAGGTCAACCAATGACCATGACCCCCGGTACATGGTCCAAAACGTGATACGTGAGGTCAACCAATGACCATGACCCCCGGTACATGATTCAAAAAGTGATGCGAGAGGTCAAACACTGACCATGACCCCCGGTAAATACATGGTCCATAAAGTGATTGGCTGATGAAATCACGAATCTGACCCAGCGTCTGAACCAATTGAACGGGTTACTGTAGGTTTCGATTACGGTAGGTATACTGTAGGCGTAGGTCATTGATCGATTGGAATTCAAGGCGATAAATTACCGGATGAATCATGAATCTGACCAGCGGCCTGACCCGTGTGGACTTACTGTTCTGTTTAACACCGGTATCACGAGATTCGCGAGAATGCTCGGAAATTTTTTTTTCAAACCGTTACGAAACCTTCCATACTATGATGGTATGACCATGGGGGCAAGTTTTCGAACAATTCCGGTCACGAGTCCCAGAGCCGGCTTTTAGGAAATATCCGGTCGCGATTCCGGCTCTGGTGTATCTCAGCTCCCTTGCAAGCTAGAATGATGCACAGGAGCTCAAAAAATGCAGAAAAATCAGACAAACAACTTTCCTGACAAAACTCAAGCTATAGGACCAAAACTGTGAACTTTGTTTTTGAAAAATTAACTCTCAAATCACATTTTAAAAAAATTAGATCCGGCACTCACCGTTTTTCGGAGCCTTGCCTGATCGAGATAGAAAATTGGCAAAATTTAACGGGTTTTCGCGCAAATTTTTTCTAGCGCTTTGTCATGCACTCTAATGCCGAAATTACATGGTGAAAAAGTGGTCACAGTCGAAAAAAAAATTAATCTCCAAAATATATGACTGTATCTATTTAAGGGAGAGATTCTCTCTCTCCCTTGGCATTCACATTCCATGTGCGATAAAGCGGTCTGGACGAAGAGTTCTTCTGAGGAATAACTAGTCAGAGTCGAAAAAATTTTTATCTCCAAAATATACGACTATAGGAAATTTTGGTGTATTTTTGCACACTGATTCCGAATTTCGATATGAGAGCTTATGAAAACATGAATGAAAAAAGTTATGCTTGAAAACCCTTGAAAATTTGTAAAAATCGCAGGTTTTTTGGACAAAAGTGCGGGCTTTTTTTCACCACCTTCGATCTTTCTGATTTAAGAGGTGGTGTTCGCCACATGCTTTTTCTCAAATCACTCTTCGGCGCTTATTGGAGAAATCGGTATTAAGAAACTTACATCACTTTTTTAGAAAACCGACCGCACCGCTCCAGCGCAGACGGGGAATGACATCATCAACATAAGAAATACTCCCCTCCGCTTCCTCATTCGAATTGTTTTTAGGATTCGTCTCTAGCTTCGTTTTAAACCAAGTTATGGCTGTTTTCGTGAGTCAATTTTGGTCTTAAATTTCGTAGTGTCCCTACTTTGACCTACCTATTTTATAAACCTTTTCCTACGTCCGCTAATACCCCGAAACTCTCGAATCTCTCGCGATTCCTCAATTATGTGTTTCAATTGTTCGCTTTTGTATCCAAAAATCATGAGTGCATAATAAAAGTGAGCATTTGACCTAATTTATGAGTAGCATCGCTGACTTCCAACAGTTGTCGCGACTTGGAGAGCCGTGTAGATGCCTTTCACAAACACTGAACAAGCGAAGATTCAAGTGCTGCGTTCTAGAGATAGCGTTTGAGTGGAGTTAGAATGCATTCGAAGTTAATGATGATTATTCTGATTCATTATTCGAATAAATCAATGCTTACCAAACGGAGAGGCTACCATCATGCCGGCGGCGAGTGCGAGGAACCCCCTTAATAAAAATATTATATTTTCATTACAAACGTCAAAATCGAATATAGGATACGTAGAGGAAAAGTCAGCGACGCTACTCATAAATTAGGTCAAATGCTCACTTTTATTATGCACTCATGATTTTTGGATACAAAAGCGAACAATTGAAACACATAAGAGAGGAATCGCGAGAGATTCGAGAGTTTCGGGGTATTAGCGGACGTAGGAAAAAGTTTATAAAATAGGTAGGTCAAAGTAGGGAGACTACGAAATTTACGACCAAAATTGACGCACGAAAACAGCCATAACTTGGTTTAAAACGAAGCTAGAGACGACTCCAAAAACAATTCGAATGAGGAAGCGGAGGGGAGTATTTCTTATGTTGATGATGTCATTCCCCGTCTATGCGCTGGAGCGGTGCAGTCGGTTTTTCAAAACAGTAATGTAACTTTCTTAATACCGATTTCTCCAATAAGCGCCGAAGAGTGATTTGAAAAAAGCATGTACCGAACACCACCTCTTAAATCAGAAAGATCGGAGGTGGTGAAAAAAAAGCTCGCACTTTTGTCCAAAAAACCTGCGATTTTTACAAATTTTCAAGGTTTTTCAAACATAACTTTTTTCATTCATGTTTTCATAAGCTATCATATCAAAATTCGGAATCAGCGTGCAAAAATACACCAAAATTTCCTATAGTCATATATTTTGGAGATAAAAATTTTTTCGACTCTGACTAGTTATTCCTCAGAAGAACTCTTCGTCCAGACCGCTTTATCGCACATGGAATGTGAATGCCAAGGGAGAGAGAGAATCTCTCCCTTAAATAGATACACGTGAATCACCTTGTAAATTAGGAGAATAGAGGGAATGCAGGATCTACGTGTACAGGGTTAATTACGAATGAATCATAATGGTGGAATCACCCCTTTCTTACTATCGATGAATGAGTACTGCGGATGTTCTAGTAGTTCGCGCAAAGTATCGGCCCTACTTTGTGGCGACATGGCGACCATCCCCGACCGTTCCTACCGCGTTAATCGAGCGCACAATAGTAACCCCACTAGTTCATCTGCAGTCGGCGGTTTTTGCCCTTCCACCCGACACCAGCAACGGCTTTTCCGCCCGGAGGTCTGTCTCCATCCATCAGGAGACAGATACGCCCCCTCCTTCCATCCGCACCCAATCAACATTCGTCCAATTCCATTTTCTCTTCATCGACATCTCTTTCCTCGAACTACAGTACACTCGTGCCTCCCCAATCGCATCCTCCAAGAGTGTAGCAAGTGGCTCTTCCTGCAAGTGGCTCTCTTCGTCAGACTCCTTCTCTTTCATCGTCAGAGCGGTTCGAACGGTAGCATTAGAAGTGCTGGTCCGGAGTGGGTAGCAGCTATCAGAGCTGACCACTTACCACGATTTCAACGGCGCGCAGCAGGCAGACTCCCCGTGTTATCTCCCTTGAAGTGTAGTGAAGTTGTCATTCTTTGTATCATTTATAGACTAGGCAGAGTACTGTATTGTTGTTTCTGAGGACCAAATATCACCTTTCACCCTCCCTACGCTGCAACCTGCATAAAAACGTGTAAACTCGCAAAACAATGCAAACAAATCGATATTTTCCTCAGGCGAAATCGTTTAGTAAGATTCTAGAATTTTTAAGAAAAAGAAAAAGTTTTTAAGAAAGAAAAGAAAAATTTTTAAGAAAAAGAAAAAAGGAAAAAAAGAAAAATTTAGTAAGAAGAAGTCGTTGTAAGGATGTGTGAAATGGCCTCGATAGACCAAACAGCCCAGTTTTGCTTCATCTTCAGCCACTTCATTAGAGAAAAGCACTGGAATTTCTTAATTGTCGATAATGAATCAATAATTTGAAACCTCGAATTTCGTTTCCACTTCTGTCTGGGTGAGCCGTGCACTAGAGTAGAACCAGATGAGTGGTGGGAGACTAGGGAACAGTGCGGCAATAAATAATCTGAAGTGGTATTTTCGATTACTTGAACGACTCAAAGTTCATCACAAGAGTTCATCACAAGAGCGCTAACTCACAGAAATCGACCATTTCCAAGTTTAAAACGCGATTTTCGTTGAATGATCGTCTGATGTCGTTGTAAGATGTAAATGAAGAACAATATTACTCATTATTATGCATTTTCTTCAATCATAAGGCATTTCTAGGAAACATCTTACGAAAAGTGAATGAAAATCAGCTTGGTGTAAGCTGCACAGTAGCCCGGTGCAGTATCCACCGAAGAACGGTAGAGCCGGCACTGGTTGAAACAAACAGCAATTGTGGAGAGAGAAGAGGAGAAAACACAATTGAAAAAAATATATGTTTATTAAAAATAAAATAGAATAATATATACTTGTAAACTCGCCAGTCCAGCTCGATTCTCTCTTGTCATACGTGGTGAACGACTGACTATCAGGAACAACAGAAGGACAGAAATAAGAACAGTGAAAACGCCAAAGACAGTTATCGTCACGACGTAAATGCCCTCTGCCAACTGACTGATCTCGACCAAGAAATCATCACGAATCGAGCAGGGATCAGACATTTACAGATTAGAACCGAAAACGTATTGATTGATAGGGAAATCCATTTTCAGCAATTCCAGTGATTGGGGTGAGACTAACATTTACGAATTTGAAAGCCGAATTTCTGATCGGGAAGTGAACGCTTTTTCGAGAACCAGTACTTTTCTGGTTTCACTGAGTCCGTAATTCACCTGACGTAACGACAAAAAGGAGATCTTTGCTTCCGATTCGTGAAAGATCAGCAAATGAACAGACAAAATCAGTGGATACCGATTTAAGTTGAAATTATATTTGATTTAGTGTCCATCCGATAATCAAAAACTCATTTCTTACTCTGATTCAATTATTTCTCTGATTCAATTCATTGTATGAAATGGAATTTGTATTCATCACAAATCCTTTCAATATGAACAATAACAAGAGCTGAGAAAGAGAACTTTATCAATCAAATCGAGGGAGGGCAAATATACATTACCAGATGCACAATATTATCGAGAAAAAAATTCATCATTCGCATGTAAATATCATACAAAGCACGATACAGATAGTTGGGGAGGAGAATGCAAGGATAACGCAATAATTGAACTCTTCAACTATTTCCCCTGCTCCTTCCCAATGTTTATTTTCCCGTGGTCAATCACCCATCACTCCCCCTCTGCAAAATCTACCACAATCCATTAAATTACCTATTTCTCACGTTACGACCATGTACCCTCCTTCTACCTTAGCCATAGTTTATTTATGTCCCGCGAACTGCCTATATCGATGGACGGATCTTTCCGTACCTGGTTGTACGTGATAACCCTTGAAATATGAAGCAAAGTGAATCACTGAACTGGGAACCGAAAAGTCGGCCGCGTCTAACCGGCCAACCCATAGTTACCCAGTGATTCTCCCAATCCTCACCTCTCAACATTTGAGAAAGTGTCCCCATCCAGTGCTGGCGCATCATCACTAAAGTAGTTAGCAGCTAAAGTAGCTAAAGTGCATTAATGTAGTTAGCATAGTCTCCTAACCGTCCATTGACAAGCCATAATGATAGAAATGATGATGATGCGCGTAGGAAATCGTCCACTTATCAAACATTTATCCGGAAACAAGAGATTTAAAAATCCTGAAATAGGTGAGATAAACTATGAAAATTGATCGAAAGTGATAGTATCATTAAACTCACTGGGATGTACTGTTAGGTTTGCTGATATTTACCTATAATGCTAAACTTGCAATGAAAAATATTATATACTATTTTCTAAGCGGTGTATATGATGATAAAGGGTTACAGAGCAATTCGCAATTACTACAAGTGAGTAGATTGTTGTTGAAATTCCTTCTGGAAGTCGGGAGGCGGCATTCTTCTTGCTCTGATGAAGTCAGTCAGTTGGGTAAGGGCTCTAGTGCTGGCGAAGGGAGGCTCGATGAGGACTAGTCGATCACCCCGCAGCAGAATGTCCATCGTGCTCTGCAATCAACATTCGGATTATGTTTCTTCTCCATTCGATGACTGACGTAGACAAAAGCGTTAATTCTCATCTTGTCCGCATTTGATTCAGCTTCATTCAGCGTGGAATTTGTTAGAGCTTCCCGGAGACGCTGAATTGGTTATCTGTGCTTATTCTTGGAAAAATCTAGAGTAAACCGAAAATAAACCGAGGAAACTTACCTGGATTAGCCTCTCGTCCTGCACATAGTAATCTCGCTCAGCTACAGTTCTGTGGTAGAAGCTAATCACCTGAAGGAAGATTGGCACTTCGCCGTTTCCCTATGAGATATATTTCGAACTTCCGGATCATAGTCGTAGAATCTCAGACGCCGAGCGAGCCACTCCATCCAATCGCGAGATCCGTATTCCATCAGCGCACTCTCCACTCGCAAAAGATTCTCCATTGAACTCCGACGAGTCGTCTCGTTAATAAGCGGAAGTCTAGTAATAAAACAAATAACAAAACATGCCGACTTCACTATCGAAAAAGCCGGGTTGAAACTGGCGGGAAATGCCTTTTTGTCATTACTGATGATGATATGCTCACTGAATAGTATCATAGATATGCTTCTGCTTCCGCGCATGTTCGTAATCTTTGCAGATGACTACTCCGTAGTCGAGTAGATCACTTGATAAATGAAATTTAATGCATGTATTTAGTGATTTTCCGCACCTTGCGAGTCTATCGTAACATCTACGCGGGAAGAGGTATAGAGGACAGCCCTTAGCGGATGAATCGGCCACAACTATGCCGAGGAGATCGGATGTCGGCGAGAGCCCCGCGAATCCACTGGATTGTGTTCTCGTTTTATTGACATCTAAATATCACTGAACTTGTCTGATGAAGCGGGAGCAACGTATTCAATCGTCAATGCTCCTTCCATAGTTTTGAGCAGTGTGTCTTGTAGTTCTTCATTCAACTCGGATTCGGGATGGTACATCGTGCAGTCATCGAGGTTACGATCCGAACATTGGAGAACAGATCTGAAACTTGGACGACGTAACTAGCAAAGGATGTGTTTGTGTACGTTTTGTTCGTGGTGAAACAGGTTGTTGTTTATTACGTAATAGTGGTGGCAACATTTGATATTTGTTACTCATTGTTGTATTTATTGCACGAGTATGGGAAACTCACGTTCGATAATTTACTGGCCACGTCGAAAGTCGCAGATGCTCCAGAAATGATGTGGCGGCGGAAACGCTGTCCGAACTGAGTGCGATCAGACATCTATCAGCCCTGGAATTGAGTTTACATAAAATTGGCAAGTCTTAAAATACCTCGGATTGCAGTTGCCATAGCGGAGAGACCAGTGATTCTCGGCATCATATTCTAGCTGGAAATATTTAGCGATCCGGTCTCGTAAATCAGTCCAATGGATGGTTGTCTTGATTGAACGCACGAACTTCTTGAGCTCATCGGGACTAATCATACTTCGCCTGAAAATTCCTCATTTTCAGTGCTTCGTAATTTATGATGATTAGATCAAATGTAAAAAAGGAATAATAATGATGAACATACTCGGAAATTTGATCGATCGATTTATCATGCATGTTATATTTACTGCAACAGGTCAATATTCTCACTTCCACGCCATGTATTCTTCGTATCGTTTCTTCAATACCATATTATGCGCATGATAAGGTTATTTAAGTCAATACATATGCTGCATTATTTGCTACCTGATATCCGGTTTCGTGATTGCTTCAGAAACCCGTTTGAAGAAATGTCCATTGGTGAGTCGGCACTTTCAATATTTTCAGAGGGCAAGCTAGCATTCACAATCTGTGAATTATTCCAATTTGCAACGCAATGAGAGTAATGTCTTAGGTTTTGCACGATTTTGAGGACAACTATATGTATGAGATGATTTACGGAAAGTGTCACCTTTGCAGCCACCGAAAGATTGCGCTCTCTCCTGTGCAGTAATCGCTTCGCTTCGAGCAGATCATTAATTCCTCGTGTATTGACGAGCTGTTCGATCAGCTCCTGGAAAGTTATTCGTTTAGATCGAGGTATTTCGGCAACGAACCGCAATATTTGCACCTTTTTATCGTCATTGCTAGACATTTCTGCGTGTACGCAGGCTGAGGTTTCACCTTTTCTGATGGAGATCCATTCGATAGTTTCGATGTAGCATTCGGAACGGCTTTGCCGGATTGACTTGTCCGTGAAGGAATTGCAGACGCTCCACTGCACGTCATCGCGCTCGTTCTATTGCCGCCATTAGGAACGTACACACAAACGTTTTCGATTTCCGTCGAGTCCGCGAGATAGTATGCAACTTTTAAGGAATGATAATCTGAAAATATTATTTGGGAGAATATTGGACGGTTCGTCATACCATTTGCGTGATGAAACACAATGATTTTGATGTGAACTCTGAGGTGTGGCAGGAATTGCCACCCCTCAATAGTTATAAATATATTATAGATATGTATAATACTTTTCTCTCAATCTCACCTCGAAGCATGCAGACGTAGTACATACAACTAGTGTTTCGGAGGTATTCTTGCCTGACTCGTTCGTTACACCGAGCGGTGTCTCGCAAATGCACGCATGTTTTCCTTCTGCTTTCATCTTGATGTTTATTTCATTCATAAGCTCGGTTGTGGGACAAACAACAATTAAAAGCGAACTATTGTGCTCCTGAAAAATAGAATGTTGTATTTGTGTTCAGGTAAACAGTGACCTCACCCGTGTGGCCGTAGAAACAAAGCAAGGAAATTCCTCTATTGTCATCGTGACGAACTTAGGTGGCTCGTCCTGGCATCGTTCGACTATTTGAGAAATTATCTAAAAATTGCAATGATGTTTAGAAGCCGGGTAACTCACTTAGAAAATGTTAGTTCAAATAAATAAGTCTAGTTGCATAATCAGTAACATTTGCTCACGATTTCACCAGATTTGAGGAAACTCGGCAATGACGTGTAGGGATTACTGCGTTGAACAATAAGTACATTGTTATAGCTCTCAAATAATGATATTAGATACTTTCGATGGGGAAAAATTTCCAACCTGAATTACAGCTGCGATCGATTCTTCAGCTTTTAGAATTCTATACGGAGTGACTACGCAACCATGTCTCATCTCGAGAAATTGTTGCATGCCGAAGCCTTGATCAATACTTTTCTTCATCCGAACTTTCAGTGTTAACGCGCTGAAATTAATGGGATCGTGTGGACACTATGGAAAAAGTTACCTGCTACTTCTTTCCGAATACACAACGTAATCTTGCCCTAACTCCAATGAGAGAGCAGTGATCGAACTTTGCACGAACGTTGCGCCATGGTTCGTTACATATCCGCTGAAGTTCTGTTGTACCTGAAAGTGTTGTATTATGAATTCTAAGACAGTAGTGTAGTTTCTAACATTGTTGAGATATGCGTGTGCTTCAATAGACTTCTCAATATACGCAAGCAAGTTGTCGATGAAATCGGGCTGGTTCCTCTGCAAATGCTTTAGTAATTACATCTATCTCAAATGTGTGAAACTAACATCGTCGCAATGGTAGTTCCACATTGTCATTATTTCAGTATCATCGAGAATCTGAAATAGCATGTTCCTCGATTTCAGAAAAATTAGAACATACTTGTTTTTCAGAAGGCCATGATTTGATCAATTTCAAGAGGTTCCCACAGTGATGTTTAATACAATGTTGTATTTCTTTATAATGTTTCATCGTTATCTCCGTCTAAATTGTGTTATTTGTCTTATTTGAAAATGTATACATACCAAAACGAATACTTCTCTTAGGTAGTCATTCAAACTGCCTCTTTCGAAGTCACTGTTGAATGGTTCATCCATAATGGTTTCGGTGTGCAAGAATACCGATGAAATCTTTTATTTATTTGTGTTGAATAGTATTGATTTGGAAAACATGTACCGCTTCTCTATTATTTATTCCAGTGTCTTCGGATGCGAAGTATGCACGAGTTGCAATCACGATCTTTGGTTTATATTGCTCACCATACATTCTGCAACGCCCAATCATTATACCTCTCAGACATGACACTTCGGCACTATGCGGTGAGACGTTGTCGGAATCTCCCATGTTTTTCGAGCTCTTTCATGCGTATGTGTCATAACACTCCTTTGGATTGAAGGTTCACCCATTTAAGATCATTTTCTAGCTAGCATTTTGAATATTTTTGTTAACACTGATTTGAACAAGTGATTGATGTTCCAGCATTTTTTTCCAGACTACAATCGGCTTAAAAAAACGGAAATAAATCATACTTGTTTCTCCATTTCAACAAAATTCCTTTGAATCGATCGAAAATTGAAATGTAGAATCGCGCGCCAGAATCCTCATCTCCCACGATCACATGAATTATTGAATGTGCTGTCTAAAGATAATGTGTGTTTGAAATTTCACCTAAATATCTACAACTTCTCTTTCAATGAATGCTGCAGCTTCAGAGAACGCGTCGATTCTGTGTACCTTTACAATATTCCTTTTATGCTCCAAATCTTTGTATGAAGGATATGTTTCTGAGAGCAATATTTTTGATTCGGATGAAAAATGCCTTTACTTCGAATTGGCGAGTGGGGGACGGAATATAACTCGATCCAATTGACCATTTTCTCACAATCGATGTTCGCCTCATCAATCGTAGTATGAATAGCTTTCCATATCATATCCTTCAACCGTCGCGCTTGCCTCGCTCCTTCCTCAGACTGTGAGAGTTAATGAAATGATTAATAGTTATGATAATACCCTGCTCCAATGATCGCTCAACCGGGAAAGTCGAGCATTTGTTGTTTCCATCCTTAACAAATGATAATTGATATTTTTTTGATTAATTACATTCTCACTTGAGGTTTCTCAGCAGTTTAGAGCACCTATCAACAAGTGGTTTCCAGGTTCCTTTCAGTGTACTTGTTTCTTGGCTTGTCACTATTTCATCAGCCGTTTCCCTTCCTTTGTCACTTTTCGCGCATTCAATTAAGGCAGCTGCGATATATCTAGTTAAGTGCTTCTCGTAGCACACCTCCGCGAAGACACGCTGGAATTTCGATGAAGATTGTTCATACAGCGAACCTCACGGTCTCTGGAGATAGATTTTTCGCGGTTCTCGCTTGCAAGCTGTTGAACATTACTCGAAGAGTCTGCAAACATATAGGAATTTGAGAAAAGGGAAATACGAAGAGAGATCATCAACAGTTCAATGTTTTATTAAATACAAATTATCTCAGAGGATACATGACAGACGATTATATCACCTCCCCTTTGAAGGCTGCTTTCTCCGCATGCACTCGAACGTCTGCATCAGTCCGCGCATTGCACTCAGCAACGACTTTGGACATCGAATGCTGAACGAAGTGGATAATTTATCATAACCAGAAAGTTTGGCGAAAGATAATAACAGTTGATCGAACAACTTCGTTCTCGAATTTTTCTACACATTGTGAAGGGGTTACATTGCTTTATGCGCATCAAAATCAAATATTTAGAAAATTACAGAGACCGAATAAAAAGGTTGGTAGAGTTTGTTGGTCAGTTAATCATAATGGTTACACCATCATAATTAGAGTTATCTTTCAAAAAGCGTTAGCATGGTTGATTAGTGTTGGTATTAGAAAACAATTAACGGTAAATCCTTGTTTCTCCTCAATCTACTTTGGATTTCCCAACCACGGATCACGAGTCATAATCTGAGCCAACTTCTGCTTAGCTGCGCCTGCTCGGAAGATAATCTCTTCGTTCGACGGATTCTGGAATCAATGGGTGTGGCAAACTTTAAAGACTTTAATAGATGATCAAACCTCTTGAGATGCAAGCCAATTCTCTTCCTTTTCGATCAGAAACTGCAGTCGTTCTTTCTTAGATTCCGATTCGGTTCTATGTACCGTTCTCCTTGCTTTGGTTAACACATCGGCTTAACAGTGACCATTGTTTTTTTCTAGCTAGCATGATAGATCATACCAAACGTCGTGCGCGCCTCGAATTTGGCTCTCTCGATCTCCTCATTCTCTCCCTCCTTCTTCGCATTTCTCACCATTACCATTCGCTCGGCCTCCGTGAGCTTGCTCTGGTAGTGGTGGTGTTAGATTGAATATTTGTGTTAATCAAAATGTACTGGTTGATTGGCCCTTTGCAATGTATATAACTGTATATAAGTATATAAGTATGTATAAAACTCTAAAATTTGATGAGTTACATTCGTACTTCTACGGGCAAATGAACGAGTGCACGTATTCAATATTTTACGCGAACGATAAATTGACGATCAAACGATACTATCCGATAAAATACGTGATCGAATTTGGCTTACCGTTTGCACTTTAGTATCCCGTTTCACTTCCGTGTCTGCATCTAGCAAGTGCACACTGAGAATCCCATCCTCGTCGACAGAGAAAGTTGTCTTTAAACAAACATTTTTTAGAGCGTCTAAGAAAGTGGAATTGACCTAAGAAAGAGACACGCAATACACCTGACCTGAATATTGTTTTCTCCAACATTTTTGTCTGGAACGGGAATCGAAACCGAACCGAGCTTCTTATTTTTCGACGATAGAGCGTTTTCACCCTCTAGTATCTAAAACGAATCTGTCACGCGCATTCCGCAATGTCACCGCACCTCGAAATAGATCGATTTCTGGTTGTCTATGGAATTTTCGTATGTATGCGTGGCCGTGGCTGGATATTGTGTGTTTCTTCTTAGCATCACTCTGAATCTGTCGCATGTGATTCCCGTGCCCAATGAGAGAGGAAGAACGTCGGCTAGTGTAACGAGTCCGCGGATTGACGAGAGTGCATTGTCCTTTGCGGAAGAAAGACTCTGGGCCTTTAACGATTGCGATATGAAACGGTAACTAGTATTAGGTCGGTCAGAAAGTTTCTTTCTTTTTCTTTTTGTTAATGTTTGCTCAATTATCTCGCTTGCACAAACCGTCAATATGACATAGTTTAGGGGTGCCTCGGTACAATATTGTAATATATATGAATCGAACCGTCCTCGCTTAGAAGTACAGAAAATATGTTTTTAAGTGAAACATTCAACAAAACATGATTTTCGGTGACGACCTGCCTTTTGCTAAAATAGAGATCGCCATGGTCTACCCAATAAAGTAATGATAGAGCAAGAGTTGATTCTTCTATTAGCACTAAAATATCCGAACTTCTGACTCTCTGGAAAATAAGAATGTGCTAAAACTGATGTTTTCGATCTTCGATTCTCTATTACGAAGTTCTTAAAAATTCAGCCAATTTATGGAGGATAGGATCCTCTCCTGATTTACATTGGGGACTCACTGGGTATGGTACTTTGCTATGCACTTCAATTGGCATTCGCAGATATATCGAGTCGCGAGCTAGGTGATAGAAACTATTTTTCGTCTGTTCCAAAATCGTATGTTGTATTTTAGGGGCATTTCTGAACTAAGCGTGAAGTGATTATTTCCTTGCAATAATTTTTATTATAATCACTAATCATCCTACTTTATTAATGTGACGCTGGTTTGTCCCTATTACTTCTCTCCACTGTGCACTAGGTTGAGAAACAGATGCATTTCGTGGTCGACCACGGCAAATTTGAGCCGGCTTAGTGTCTCTCTTACTGATTGGTCAGCCCTGATCTAGTGTGCGCTAAAAAGAGGAACAATGCCCTCAATGATTAAGAAAAGCCATATGTTGATAGATCAAATAAGAAGTACAGGGGAGGTCAAAATCGATGATCGTAAAAAAAAGAAAGAAACTTTCTGACCGACCTGATACATCAAAACCAGTGTATTCATACAAAAGAACAAATGGACATTACAAGTGTGTAATAAGAGCACTGAACATAGATCTCCGTAATCGAAAGGTTTTTGTTCGACAGGTATAGGGTTACCTTACCTCAAAATGCAACTTACTAGTATCGCTGCTCCGTAGGCGACTGCATGATCCGGTGGAATGTTGAACTTCAGCTCCTTTTCTCCGAACAACTCTCTAACCAGTTCTTGAACTTTTGGAATACGGGATGAACCGCCAACCAGAACAATGTCATCGATCGATTCCTGGTGTGATCAGAATTTACTTTATTAATCTTACTCGATGTAATTACCTTGTCTACTTTTGCTTCGTCAATTGCATCTTCCACACACTCAATTGTTTTCTCGAATAGATCAATGCACAGTTCTTCAAACATGCTTCTCGATATCTCAAATCCATATCTGAAGCAGATATTTTCTTCAAATTGGTGAAAAATTATAGTACCGCTTTCCGTCCCTGTACAAGTCAATGTTCGCTCGGTCACACGCGGTCAATGTGATTTTTGCCTGCTCGCAGCTCTGATTGAGCCCAAATTCCTCGTCGGACGTAATGGTCAATACTGCATCCAAAAATGAAAGACATCAGCTTTGTCACAATACAAACCTTGTTTTTTGAGCTCAGAGCATGCGTATTCGAACAAACGTCTGTCGAAATCCTCGCCTCCCAGGTCGGTCACTCCCGCAGTCGAGAGCACCTCCGAATCCATTCTCTGGATGCGAACGATGGACACATCAAAGGTACCTCCTCCCAAATCGTAGACGAGGACCGTTCTACAATAGCACACTTCCTCAAGCTAAGAAAGAATGCATCCGGAAAAAAATGAATGTAATGCAAACCTCTTTTTCTCCGAGTTAATGCCAAAACCGTAGGCGATCGCAGCGGCGGTAGGCTCGCTGACGATGCGAAGCACATTCAAGCCAATCATTTCTCCAGCCGTCTTAGTTGCCTGGAGTAGCACGCTTTACTTCAGAACAGACAAAATTTTTCTTTCGGTTTTTGTTTCATTTTTTGGATACCTGTTTCTGAGCATTATTGAAGTTTGCGGGAACCGTGATGACTGCGTCCTTTACCTCACTTCCAATTTTCTCCTGCGCACAAGCCTGCATAATTCCACTAGGAGTGTTTGATTCTTGACACGTGATAGCAAACCTTCATGAAGTTGAGAATCACCGACGATATCTGTTCGGGGCTTATGGTCTTCGATTGCACTGTTCCATCCTGATCCACTGGAGAGACTCGAATGGCTGCCTCCCCTCTTCTCGTTGAGAGAAACTGAGTGTTTGATTGTTTATCAGATCTGTGGCCTTGCATAATCACCTCAAATGGGTAAGGGCGCTTTTTGATCTCAGGATCGTCCCCTGATCGTCCCATGAAGCGCTTGACCTCTGAATTGCTCTGTGATATCTATATCTGACAATAATATGATCGGTAAAATACATCTTGCTGATCTCGCACTCACGGAAAACGGTGTTCAAAGCATCCGTTCCTCTTTTCGATTGCGCTGCCTCTCCGACTTCTTTGAACTGGCTTCCGAAGTGAACGACGGAAGGGGTGATCTTGTTACCTGTAATATTCCAATTTTCGTTGAATTTGTGTCACAATATGTCTATATTCTTGGCGGCACTCTGGAGTCGGGAGGTGTTGGCACTACGTGAGTTGTATACAAGGATAAACATGCCATAACTATTCTCCACTACTTCCACCTCCTTGTCGTTCTTCATATAGGCGACGCATGAGAACGTTGTTCCGAGGTCGATTCCGATAGCTTGATGCATCTGCTGACTTTTTCAATGATTAGCACTAGAGCAGAAAGGCGAGGGCGAGATATGATAGGGTATCTTCCAACCCAATAGGCGCTCAATAAAACGGACTACTTCGACGATGCTTTATGCAAAATTTAAAGACGAAAAAAAGAGTGTTGATCATCCTCCTTGTTCGATTTTCGATAGATCTTCCGTCATCTTCACGATGTCTTCATCGTCCAACTTGTCCTTAAATGTTCTATCAACCAATGTTTATGTGAAGCTATGTGAAGAGCTATGATAAATGTGATCCATGGAAGAATATTTCACTTTATATCAGGTCGGTCAGAAAGTTTCTTTCTTTTTTTAAGCCCCCTTCCCTCTCGCTTGTTGTTCATTTCTGGTCTTCGTCCTGTTTACGCTAGAGGAACACTATGCCCCTCCGTCAAAACATGTTTTCCATTCAGTCTGTTCTAGTCCCCTGGCTAAGAATGCCTGCTCCTTTCGTCCCCGACCGAGGTCACCTCCGCAATGTCATGATTTTTCTCTTCTTATCTGGCTTGAAACCACCCGAGACCCAACACCGTCTAGAGGAGGTTTACAACACCAATGCCCCCTCTGTAGTCACCGTGCGAGAATGGTTCTCCAGGTTCAAGAATTATGACTTTTCCCTGGTTGATCATGACCGCTCTGGACGCCCACGTGAGTTGGATTTGGATGCGCTGCGTGCCGAGGTGGAGGCTGACCCGTATCTCACCACTCACGATTTGGAGATCACACTAGGGGTCAGTCATGGAACTGTGGTTAATGGATTGGCGGCAATCGGAAAGGTGTCGAAACTGGGCAGATGGGTTCCTCACCAACTGACCGATTTCGACAAGGATCGGAGAGTGGATGCCTCAGTCTCTCTTCTAACCCTGCGCCGCCGTTTCGAATGGCTGGATCGTCTCGTCACTGGTGATGAGAAGTGGGTCCTCTACGATAACACTGAGCGTAGGCGCCAGTGGGTGGATGCAGGAGAACAGCCACAAAACGAGCCCAAACCCGGTCTTCACCCCAAGAAAGTGCTGCTCTCGGTTTGGTGGAGTGTCCAGGGCATCGAACACCTGGAATTCCTACCAGACGGGGAGACAATAACCGGACTGAAGTACGTCACCCAACTCAGAACTCTCTTCGCCAAACTCGAATCCAAGCGTGGGAAAGGGGCCGAAATCTTCTTCCAACACGACAACGCCCGACCCCATGTTGCGAGAATGGTCAAGGCTGAGCTGGCCGGGTATGGATGGACTGTTCTCCCCCACCCACCGTATTCCCCCGACCTCGCCCCCTCGGATTATCACCTCTTCTCGGGCCTGTATAACTTCCTCAAAGGGCAGCACTTCCAAGACCGAGCTGCTCTCGAGACAGCAGTGAGGAACTTCTTCAAATCCCAGCCCCCGTCCTTCTATCAGAATGGGATCACCAAGTTGCCTGAGCGATGGCGCTAGACCATCGATGCACACGGAAACTATTTCTAAGATTGATCGTTCCTTGTAAGATTTGTAAGAGATAAATATGTTGTTACCCAAAAAAAGAAAGAAACTTTCTGACCGACCTGATACTTATGAACTTACACTTCTAATGGTAACGGAGACTTCCTTGTTGGTATGAACATCAGTTGCTGATACCGAGATGATGCCGTTTACGTCTACGGCAAGAACCACCTTGGAATTTTCTTCGATGCGTATATATGCCTCCCTTGACCAACCTTGATGAAGTTTTTCCCTTTAGGCATGGGTGAGATGTTGATATCGACTGTAGTCAATGTATAATTGTCCGAAGCCTGAGCGCAGTCGCCTTCCAGAATCTCAAAGAAGGACTGCAAATCTGGCGAGAGCCAACTGGTCTCATAGATTGATTGTATCCATGAAAGATATTTCAAATCCGAAAAAGTGAAGTTTTGGTAACTTCAGGGACAAGATACATGCGTTCTAAGTGTCTACACCTAACAGGGAAATTCAAGATGCGTGGAGCGACAGGAAAGATCAGTCCGATTAGCTGAGTGTTCAGACACATGGGAAGAGAAGCGCAGAGGGTAGAGAAGAGGCGGTTGCTCTGCGATTCCGCCGCCTGCCATCCACTGGCCTACCGCCCCCTTCTACAGACAATTGTGTACAAAACAATGCCACTTAAAATAATACGTTCTACTATTTATCTTGCATAATAAATCATTTACCTCAATAGTCAATATCTCCTGATTATCGTAAAAGTTTGTGAAATGGTCGTAATTGGAGAAAGGACATTGTGTATTCTTCTTTACAAGAACCTTGCACTTATTCTCGCCCACTCTCAACCCTAGTGGGAGTGGGGTCACATCGACTAGAGATACGGCCGAATCCAGCTCTTCAACTGCAGTTCGTTTTGGTACAAATGCAGATTTTTTCGATTTGGATACAGGTTTCTTCGACAGGGAGTCAGCCTGAAATGAACAAATTTTGACCTCAGTTTTCGGTGCTTCTTCGTTACAAGAAGAGCCGCTCCTTTGGCAACAGCGAGCTCTGGTTCGATATCGTCCCGTATTTTAGTATTTGGAAACCTTTCAGAGAGTATTTCGCGAACTTTTCTTATACGCGTCGATCCCCCGACGAGCATGATCTCATCGATCGAATCCTGCAATCTTGCTCGTCTTTTGTGATTACACACCCTTCCCACGTCTTGTGATTGCACATATTCATACTAGTGATTAGAATTCGAATAAAAAAAACTCTCTTCAATTCACACGATCTCTCGCCGTTAAGGGACAAGAGAGTGTACGCAAAATTGGGAGAGTCGTGCCGATTTGCCAGCACTACCCCCATATCACTATCATAACGCTTTGTGTTTACGTGAGAGCAACAATCACTCGCCTCATCGATAGCTGCATCGCACATCACCTTATCAGTGAGAGCGAGTGTTTGCTCAAGGAGATCCTCGCATAGCACCATAAATGTATCGTACGTAAGATCGAAACCCGCACTGAATCAGACCAAATCACTCAAATAAGGTGAAATACAGTATCGAGCGCATACCCTCCGTAGCGCACATGGCTAATACGAGCATAGTTTATTCTCGATAGTGCCTTTTTCGCTGTTTCACAAGCCTCCATTAAAGTCCAATCGAAGTCGGTGATCTTGAAACCTGAAAACTAATACATTATTACTTAAAAAAATCATATCCATTGCACCCATGTCCTGGAACCGCTGCAGGGCTTCCTTATATATCCTATCGTCGATGTCAGTTCCTCCAAGAGTCGTGAGTCCGTCGATCGCCAGCACTTTAGTGTTCTTTCCTTCGATTTCAACGATTGAGACGTCGAATGTGCCTCCGCCCAAATCGTACACCAGAACGCGCCTCAAAATGCTAGTGAACCTTATTTATTTAGTAACAACGCAGAGCTGAACTGTACCACCAACATGATATCATCGCGTTCCATCTGCTGACAGAACGCTAAGGCAGCTGCGGTAGGCTCGTTGACGATCTGGAGAACATTCAATCCAGCCAATTTTCCCGCGTCTCGCGTTGCCTGAATGAATAATAAGGCATGTCTAAACGATGTTGAGATGGTTCAACCAAGCTGGATCAGTCAGTGCAGTACCGCAGAGTCTCGGCCCTAACACCACGGAGGGTCGCCGTGGGTCACCTCGGGTCACCCCGACTTTGAAGTGTGCTGAACACTCTTCATAGTGTGTAACTGTTTGACTTTTTTGGCTATGGAATTCTCTCGTGAGGGTCAATGGATCTGTGAAAGCAGATTCCCGAAATTTGCATTCTGAGCTACCTTCTGAGACGTCATATTTGAGCCGTCTCTTCCCCTCCACTCCCCTCAAACTTTCCTCACTCTCATCTAGCGAGGGAGCGCTCATTTATGAAAATGAGGGGAGAGGAGGAGAGGAGGGAAAAATGATGATGTCTCACAAAGCAGATCAGAATGCAAATTTCGGAAATCTTCTTTCACAGATCCATTGACCCTCACGAGAGAAGCCCATAGCCAAAAAAGTCCGAAAAGGTACACACTTTGAAGGTGTTCAGCCCACTTTAAAGACCTGGGGTGACCCACGGCGACCCTCCATGGCGCTTGTGCTAGGGCGGAGACTCTGCGGTACTGTATGTACACAAAAAATATAACACTTTTCGTCGATCTTCATCTAAAGATGTGAAAGCGATTTCTTTCACCTCTCGCTGAGCATTCGTGAAATTGGCGGGGACAGTAATAACCGCATCCACCGGCTCTTCTAACAGCACTTTCTTGGCAATGCCCTGGAAATTATTTTTCACAATTATTTAAATTATTAAAAATTAAAAATTAAAAAATATTTCACAATTAGCAATTACAATTACAAGAACATTTACACAATTTAAAATTATTCCACAACAACAAAAATTGATGTCTGCAACTTGCCTTCAGATATCTAAGAATAAAGCCTGATATCTCTTCTGGCGTGTAGATTTCCGCGTCAACTCTCACATTCGCTCGATCGTTGCACCCTCGCAGGATCTTGACGCATAATTTCGAGATAGAAAGTAACAATATACACTTTGTTTCAAAAGAAAGCTCGAATCAGCAAAAATTTGATATATTTTTAACTAGATCGCACCTCGAATTGCCATTCTCGTTGCCGAATGACGACGTCATCGTGTTTGCGACCCATTATTCTCTTGATATCTGAAAAGTTTCTAAAATATCATTATAGATGATCGAAAATGATCACTAAAAATGGTTTTCTTGGATCCGTTCCTCCTCTTCTTCACGGCTTCTTCACCAACCAGGACGATGTTGTCATCGAAATGCACTACGGAAGGTGTGATCTCGTTTCCTGAACTGGTTAGTAGAAGGTTATTGCTAAGATCACCTCTGTGATTATAAACCTGCATTGTTCTGAATGGTGACCACTCGCCCATCATCATTCACGTAGCTCACAGCACTGAACGTCGTCCCCAAATCGATCCCTATGGCCGGTACGGTCATCCGTTTCTTGCTGAAATAGTAATTGATAATAAATATATTAAAGTTAAACATTATAAATAGTCTCGAAAATTAATCTGACTAATCGCTGAGCAATGGGTGTTGACACCCTAAGCAATGTAAGCGAGAGTGGCTGTTATCATTTCTCTCTCGAAAGATTGACTCACTTCGAGAGAGAATAGATTTTTGAAAGATGTGCATTTTGAAAGCAAAATTCTGAATTTGAAAAAATAAATTAGCTATCATTTTGTGTGAACAGATCACCCGAGTTCTTAACAAATACATTTCGCTACGTATTTTTTTTTACATAATGTAAATGAATAATTTTCTGTTCAACAATTCCATACTTCAAATGATTTATAATGTGTGCATGCTGGATAAATCAAAACGGTTACCGACTCAGAACATTGTGTTGTTGTTGAGTAATATGAACTGGTAATGTGGAATTTTATGAGCCTTTCTTAAGATCACTTTCTACGTCGTAGACTTTGAAAGATAAACAAACTAGTTATTTCATTCCGCGTTCTCCCCAATAGAGCGGTCTCGGAACTAAAAAATCGTTATAACTAGTTATTTGAGTGAAGCGTACCCGAAAACACAGAAAAATCCTTTTTCCAAGTGAAACATTTCCGAAACCAAACTGTGGAAAATCATACAATAATTTTGATACACACCGATCTCGTAAGTGCTCGTAACTGAAAATAAATAACTAGTTACGAAACTGCTCTACTAACAACGGAAAACGAGGAATGAAGAGTTAATAAACTCGTTCGTAACTAGTTAATTTGTTAATAAACTGTAATGTTTCAAAGTCTATACGTCATACACGATTTACCGGAAACAACCCAGAGATACACTGTGAAATATTGGAAGAAACTAGAGAACAATTGCGCCCATTGCCAAGCTCACTCCTTTCCAACTTGCGTACTGCTTTGCTGTCAACCATGCGTAATCCCACCCAATTAATTTCCGTCTTTCCCGTTATTTCACCGTTCATATTTGGGTCGATATCGGCTAATAAAGTATGATGATTACTCAACTGATTTTGCACAATGTTTATCTTTTGCCGATACGGGTGTTGTACCATTGTTGAGGCGTTCTGCTCATCGGTCGGATGACTTGTACTCAATTCTGATCGGATTGAATACTCTGTGATTATGTTATCTTTTGATGCTTCAAAACTAGGATGCAAAGATTTTCTTCCGCGCGTCAGGTGAATTAATGGTCCAATGAAACAAAAGTGGTGGTTTTCGACTGACAACTGTTGCGTGGCGCTCGCACTAGGGTTGGCATTTTGATTCAGAGGTTCCGAACCGATCCAGTCACTTTTGGAAAACGAGGAAAGAAATGAAAAGTCCCTTTAACAATCATCTGAAACCTATTCAAAATCTTCTCGCAGACGTGTTCTGTCATTTGTAAATCGACTTTGATTTTGCCCCTTTCAACTAATATGTTTAATGTTTAACTTATCTGAATAATTATTGCATTATATCCCATACACTTGCAATAAATTGGAAGAACATTGTGAAAATCTCATAAATTCAAGTTACTTCAATCACGTTGTAATTAAAAACATAAATCGAGATATCACCTTCGGAATCATTGATTCCGAGAATCGATGATTCCCAGAATCAAATATTCCGACCGTTCGGAATGTTTCATTCTCAGAATCATTCGAAGTGAAAGGCGGTTGGGAATCAAAATGCCAACCCTAGCTCGCACTCTTTCCTTTCTCATACCTTCCCTCACATTCTCCACATTTCCCCCGACCTGCTCGGTCGGAAGGCAAAATAATATTTAACTTTGTACAATTTCTACGAAAACAAATGTTTTAAAATATGCAAAGCATAGTGGACACAAACAACTGAACGAGTCGGTGGTGCAAACGGTCAAGATGCTTCCGTTCAGTTTCGTTAGCTAACAAAAACGTTTTTGAAACATGAACGCATTTTTGTCATTTCACCAATTTTCAAATGACATCTCCTCAGTGAATATTAATGGGAACACCTACTCCATTATTATTTTCTACTGGAGCCTGAAGAAGAAATGTTAAACTTTGTTACATGAGAAATGTAGCCTGGCCCATGAGGGTTCAGAAAATAATAATGGAGTGGGTGTTGACATTAAAACTCACTGAAGATATGTCATTTGAAAATTGGTGAAATGACAAAAATGCAAAAAAAATTCATTTTTTCAAAAAACGCTTTTGTTAGCTAACGAAACTGAACGGAAGCATCTTGACCGTTTGCACCACCGACTGGTTCAGTTGTTTGTGTCCACTATGGTTAGCATATTTTAAAACATTTGTTTTCGAAGAAATTATACTATTTGAGTTATGTTTCACACCAAAGTTAAATAGTATTTTGCTTTCACCGAACCGACCGAATAGGTCGGGGCGAAATGTGGAGTATGAGAGGGAAGGTATGAGAAAAGAAAGAGTGCGAGCGCCACGCAAATGAGGTTTTTCATTCACTCTGACACGCTGTGTTGTGAGTATGTTGCCCGATCTCCCATGTTGCCAAATTTTGCTTGAACCCAGCGGGCGTTGCGCGCGCAAGCAGGCACTACTCGGCAGGGGTGGAAGGATGGGGATGGGATGAGTCAGAGCATCCTCCTGATTGTGTTGATTACTCGAACTGTTCACAATCAACCTCGACGTGATCGCAGCACACAGCGTGTCAGCGAGGGCAAAATGTCCAATCTGCATGGCGGAGGCCTCGCGTGTTCCATTCTATTCGGGGGTAATGGGAGCGGTGAAACAGACATGAAATGGCAGAGGCGAATCGAACATTGATTATTATTTCTCTAAAAATGGGCGATAAAATATGCAAATGTGAATCACTGAAACGGTTTAGCATCCACTAACGAAGATAGCCTTATCTTATTGTATTTTTTTATTGACTATAACTCTTTGTGAGCGTTTTTGACATTTTTCGATTTTCAATATCGATCTCCTCCATGAATATTAATGGAAACGTCCGCTCCATTATTATTTTCTAAATCCTCGTGAGCAGCGCTACATCTTTGAAAAATTTGAATGAATGTCCTTATTTTGTGAATTTCTGGAGTGCTGAAAATTTCATCAAAATTCTAATCAATAACAATTGCAGCGCTGTCCAAGAGAATTCAGAAAATAATAATGGAGCCGGTGTTTCCATTAATATCCATGGAGGAGATCGATTTTGAAAATCGAAAAATGACAAAAACGGTCACAAAAAGACTTATAGTCAATAAAAGATTACACAAAGATAAGGGTATCTTTGTTAATGGATGCTAAACCGTTTCAGTAATTCACATTTGCATATTTTATCGCCCCTTTTTAGAGAAATAATAATCAATGTTCGATTCGCCTCTGCCATTTCATGTCTGTTTCACCGCTCCCATTACCCTCCGCCATGCAAATTGCACATTTTGCCATCGCTGACACGCTGTGCAGCAGCGAGTCAGAGAGTGAACTCACATGTGCACAAATCGAGAGGGAAATCAGCACGCTCAAATTATTACAAGTCCGTCAAGATAGAACATGTGAGTAGTCAAGATAGGGATCCCATTATCAAAATATATTTCAGCGGTTCTGCATGTTTAACATGATCTTGAAAAGGGATGGAGATTATACGGAAAGAAAAATATATTTCACCGATTCCGGACGAGTCATGACTCTGTCCGATCATTTTGAAAGAAATCGCGCTATCAAGGTAGTTTGCGCCCGGTGATACACTGATACGGTATCTAGTTAGTCTTGCAAAATGAACCATTGAGTTACGTATGCAACTTATCGGCATTCTTTTAACGGTTATTAAAGTGGGGTAAGCACTGAGCAATATATGACGCTGTTTGCCTTATTTTCGAGCAATGTCTTGCACATGCCCAAAAAATTCGATTCTCTGAAAGTGTGTGTTTTAGGGTTATCGAGGGTGGTGAAAACGTTGGGCATATTCATTTTGCTCTCAGACCCCTCGTTGGCTCCAGACAACGTCACGTCGAAATCACGTTTTCACGTGCTAGTCGGTTGCAGAGAGTCCTAATTTTAAGCGAAAAAGTCTCCTGGGCAGAATTGGATGGCGAACACGCCTATCTAGTTCATTTTTCATGATTTTCAAGAATAATTTTTAAAATATCAACTTCTCGTAGACTGAAAAAAGCGCTTGCCAATGTGCACCACTCGATCGGGTGTGTCGAAGGGATTCTAAATATATAAAATCATCATATTTTGTCATGTGACCGCCGAGCAATTCAATTTACAGTGCATTTAGATTGCAAGTAAAAGATGCGCCTTCTCAACTTCCAATCGCTTCCCTGACCCAGCGCGACGAGAGAGCGTGGGGAATGGAGAAAGTGCACGAGTGAAGAGGGGAGGGAGGGGAGAGGAAAGCAACTATGATGATATTATAGATTTAGAATCCCCTCGACACGACCGATCGAGTGGTGCACATTGGCAAGCGCTTTTTTCATTATACGAGAAGTTGATATTTTAAAAATTATTTTTTTTAGTCATGAAAAATGAACTAGACAAGCGTGTTCGCCATCCAATTCTGCCCCAGGGAACTTTTCCGCTTAAAATTAGCACTCTCGGCAATCGAGTTGCACATCAAAACGTGATTTCGACGTGACGCCGTCTGGAGCCAACGAGGTATGTGAGGGCAAAATGAATATGCCCACCATCTTCACCACCCTCAGTAACCCAAAAAATCTCAGTTTCAGAGAATTGCCTTTTTGGGCCTGTGCCAGACTTATCCCAATTTGCTCAAAAATAAGGCAAACGGCGTCATATTCGCATTTTCCAGATAATTCTTGACGAAAAAAATGAAATTGAATTATCGTCCCCGGAACCAATTCCACTCAGCATTCTCAAACGCAAACAGTATACGATCAAACGATTCAATATCATGTAACTGGACTTATCTGAAGTTATTTCCGTGTGCTTTCAATTGTTCAGTTCTGCATTATATGTCGTTGTGGACGAACAATTCACGGATAATATCAAACGATCAACTCACCGCCGCCTCTCGATGAACTTAACATAATTGATGCGATTGGAGAGCCGGTGGCAAATAAGAAGTAATGTTTTCACATATTCTATAATTCTCTGCTGAAAACTAATACTATCAATTATAAAATGGAACCTTTAAAGTATTTTAGATTATCTATATACACATTTATCTGATAATATACAGAGTCGGATATTCAAAACGATTTTCAACTACAAATTTTGAACATGTGCTGCAAACATCGTCAACACAGTTATACAGGGCGAACTTGCTCAGAATGGGAATATTACAACAAACTACAACGAGAACGATGGGTGTCATATCGTAGAAGTTGGATTGAAGCGAAGCTCTCTACATTCAAGGCAGAGTCTGGTCGAATGGTCAAATATGCTAACGGAAAGCTACGTAAAGTTCGATTGGCGTCCAATCCCCGTCCGGATGAATGCAATCCGTTTTCACGAACCTGAACGAAGCATTTTATAATCAGCATTTCGTAACAAGTCAAGTGGGGACTCGCCCTACTATAAACTCACCACGGTCTATTACTGTAGTCGCCAACAGTCCGAACAGCGACGTTTGCACCCTGAAATAGCACGAATGAAGTGAGTGCCTATATCTCTGTTACTGAAGAAAATCGGCATCGACTCTCCTCAATTTGCGTATTACCTCGCTGGTCTGAGAAACGAGATAGCGTGCGAATTGAGGAGAGTCGGATGCCGATTTGTCATCACTAATTTCACTGTGCATTACTTACTGGGCTGTAGAGAGCGACGAGTCCGGCATCATGAATCCCTTTGAAAATCGAGTTCGCGCTGTTTTTCAGTCCGTCGTCGTCTTTGCAATATATTATTACGAAAATCTCATTATGTTTGATGCAGGAAATCTCTTTATTCTTGAGCTCATGTGTTATGTATTTATAAAGTATAAAACATTTTATTTATAAGATTTATATATTTATAAATTATTTTTATAATATATTTCATAAAATGTGTCATACAATTGTGGTTCACCTTGAACAATGCTGTCGCTTGTGCCATTCCGTGTCCAGATCCTCCCTTTGGGAGTTGCTCATTTCCCTTGCCTTCTGACCGCGATACACGATCATGGCATGAGTGGGTGCTTCGCTCCGCCACATCATTAGCTTGAAATATAAATGAATTATCACACATCTTCTGAGAGATTGCGTGAATTCGGGACACCCCCTCCCCGTGAACAAAAATTTCAAATTTTGTTTTTCGATCTGTGAAATTCAACGAAACAGCGGGGCACTATAGCGGTTCTCTTGAAGCCACGCAATTTGGAAGAATTGCCTATTGGATGGAAATCCATCGATATTATTATTTCGTGCACTATTTTATGATGACGTGAGTGGGCGATTCGCCTCTCCAAGCCATCAGCTAGAAATTTGCGATGACAAACGGGTATCCGACTCTCCTCAATTCACACCAGGGGTGTGCGGGAAAAAATTTGACATTGCCATAACTTTTTGCTCAATCAAGATATTGCTGCACTGTTTGCATTAGATTGTAGTTCTCCTCACAGCGGTTCGATTGAATACCCAATTTGCGAATTTTAAATGAGAGATATAACAGTTATGACGATTTTTCCCGATCGGGAAAATTCCCGAAATTCCAGAAATTTTTACTTGGGAATTAAATTATAACAAATTTATTTCTCATCCTATATTCTCCTATCTTGACCTAGAGCTTGCGGTAGGGGGTAGCTACAATGTAGAACATTTAAATTTAACATAGCTATCCCCCCAAAAAGTGTGGTGTGTCTTTTTCCCGAAATTTTTCCGAAATTTTTCCCGCACACTCCTGATTCATACGCTCTCTCGTTTCTCTGAGAAGCGAGAGAATATGCAAATTGAGGAGTCTACGCCAATTAGGCTTCACTAATAGACATAAATTATGGTGCATTTGATAGTATTGGTGTTTCGGCTGGTCAGGCGAATGCAGAAAGTTGAATATCATGAACAAATCTTCAATTGGTCAATACTTTCAATAATTCGCGTAAGAAATATATATTTGAAATATACAATTAAAATAAATATAAATAAATAAAAACATACTGTCGTGTTGTTCGCCGAAGTGTAGGAATGATCAAGTTCACCATCTAGTCTGAGACGAGAATGAGAAAGGAATCTCTGCAATCACTAGTATTAAGACTCTCGCGTTTTCTTAAGATTCTGAAATTTGCTCAGTTTCCTCAAGCTTTGACTGATGTTGTGTTCATTTCAACTCCACTGTAAATGAGGAGAAGATTAGAACAGTTCCCCGGTAAACGCAAGACACGGGTTCGAATCCCGGTCCAGGCACTATGCTGTTTAAATTATATGCCCCTTTCAGCAGAAGTGTTAATAGATTCTTGATTTCTGGTTCCCCATCTCGAAAGCGCGCTACTACCGATCTCTCGGGCCGAAAATCGAGAAATTACTCCTCCTGTGGCCACTCTAGAGGTCGAAATACGGGCCGCAGTCTCTTCATTTCACACACTCTCTCGTCGCTCTGACCGGTTAGAGAGTGTGTGAAATTAGGTGAGCCAAAACCGAACCTGCATCCCTAATTGCGACTCACTCAGTATCGATCTGCTCCAGAGCGTCCTTCAGCATGCGAGCCTTGGTCGAGTGGTTTTCGTCGATTTGCTCAGCCACTTCAAACAGGATCTTTTCAACGAGACGTGGCCAGTAGTCGAGCTGTGTGTGGTAAATTGCAAATATTATGCAATACCGTACACAGCATTCCTTTCAATGGCGTGTGAGGAGATTTCCTTCAAGCTTCTTCACTTTTCCGTTTTCAATTTACGTTTTGCTTTCATCATCTTCTTCTGTTGACGTCGGTGCGCGGCGCCGACGTAATTGGGATTCAGATTCAGAGGAAAGACATTTAAAGATATTTTTATATTGAATTTACCTTGTAATTATTGACAAATTCTCCAACGTGCTTCCTTGCTTCAATTAGCATATCGATTACTTGTTCACTTTCGGAGACCTGAAGGAAATTAAAATGTTTTTTGTCAAAGGAACAACGAGACCAATGCCTGTCACACCCTCTTTAGGCAGAAATATTTGATGGAATATTTTTTATATTTTTGTAGTAATAGTCAGGAATAGTTGTGCCAAAATTCGCAAAAATTTAGTATTTTGGCTTTGATATTAATTAACTTTTTTCTAAGAAGGAGTGATTCGATAAAAATTTAGGACTACCGACCGAATATTGCTATGTTGAAGATTGAAGCAATGGAACAAGCTCAAGATTTATGAAACAAAACCTCCCAGAAATTCATGAGACAACTTGATACATTGACCACTCACATTCTGTCCATTCAATCCTTCATTGAACAAGAACGAGATATGCTGTAAGAAGGGTTTACATAATTAGTGTGAGTAGATGTATTTATTAGGAATTTGAAAGGAGTAGAATTCCTGACGCAATTCCATCACCTCCTCATTCCTCTCAATCTCTCGCAAACAGAGTTGCCCTGATCCATTGTTCTGTTATTGGAATTCACGAATTCAATTCCATCAAGATAACCCTAGTATTTACTCATCTGTGTTCACTTTCGACGTTGCTGATCAGAAGAGAGCACTACTAGTGCTGAGCGAGAACGCTCCAGAGAGGTATCATGATTACTTATTTTCTACATGTTGAATACTATTGTCGACCTCCTAGTAAATCGAAAGGCGCAGAACATAGTTTGTAGTTAGATATCTCATTAAGACGGCATCTCGCTAATTTGCAAGCATTATGGTCTCTGCCCGGACACGTTGAGCTAGCAATGAGAATCAGAAGCCATGCTTGGGTGCAGGAAGGGTCTTGGTACCATAGTGCACAAACCATGACATATTTGTTATTGCAGCCTCGGGGTAGGGAGAAACATGGTTTTCTAGTCAAAATAGTCAAAATATTTTCGCAGCCGATAGGAATAGACCCAATTTCTCTTTTGCGATACTTTTGGGGTGCCTAGAGGCTCTAAAATAATCATTCCGATTGATTACTGCTCGTTGCGAAATTCACTTTTTAAGTCTCGAATTTCCGTTTTTCGGACCAAGTTCCTCATTTTCGCCAAAACTTCCAGACCACACTATATACGTTTTGTAGCCCGTCCAATTCCGCATCATAAAAATTTCATTTATGGGTCAATTGAGAAATGAAGTTTTCTAAAAAGTACTCCAGGAATCCATGAGTTTCTTCGCTGTCGAAAAAATAATATTCAAAAATCAGTGCACGAACTTTCGGATCACCCCAATAGAACAAATATCGAGCGTTCCTGCGCTCAAGCATACTACCAGGGATGGGAAGACAGAGGAGAATCAGGAGCGCATACAAATTTCACTTGGGTGGGCGTTCTTATATTCCCTTCTTTAATCATTAGTATGTGTTTCCAAGCACAATCTCTCTCGCTTGCCGGGGGTGTGAAGCATACGTCAAATGCGGTCTCGCCTAGAATTTTTTGCCGATATGCCCAAACAAGCTTGCCGACGTTGTCTAATCGATATATTCGATTTTTACCATACATTACGATGTTTTTCTCGCTTTATCGATATGGGTCTTGCCGGAGTGCCGACGTGCACTCTCGCTTTTTCGAGACCCATTTGACGTATGGTGTGAAGCATTGATCTTACACAAGGAAGCCAGTCGATGAATGAATCACGCCGGTCACCTAATAGTCGACCTGATTCTGTCAGCGGGCCACTTTTTCGAAATCCAGTTTTCTGCAGTTTTGGACTCTACTAGACCCCCTAGGACCCCAGCCAATGGAATTGTGCATGGGATCGTTCCTGACCGCGCGGTTGCATCGGTCAGGAGGAGCAGCCTGCCGCCCATCTTATCTACCCTTAAAGTTGGTCCTAGAACAGTCGAATACAAGGTGAGAGACGTGATTTACTTCCAGATTCCGAATAGTCACCGTGCTTTCAAGAAAATAAGATCGGTTAAGAAGAATAATGCGATGGTTGACTCAGACGGATTTGGCACCAAGGTGATTTGCATCGTAAATGACGAAATAAGGATTGTTAAATGCGCAATACATAATTCGTTCAGGATATGATTTCCCGCCTTCCCGATCTCACGTTGCTCACAGTCCTTCAGCGGCTTAGAAGGTATTTTCTTCATTCACTCTTGTCCTCGCTTTATAAGTTAGGAGGCTGCTCTTACATTGATTGATGCGGCGATTTGGAGCTTTTAATAAGAAAAATTTTAGAAAAGAAAGAGTGAGACGCAATTGATTTGAGGATTAGTGGTCAGATGGTTTAATGTATTTTTTTTTTAATTTTAGTTCTTGGAAAACATTTCTTGAAACAAAATACAACAATATACAAATGTTCATTCACAGAATCGACGTCAACAACATGATGTCAGTAAACAAGAGAATATATTCGGTATCTAATGATAGATCCCTCGACAAAGTAAAATGGGAGAGAGGCTACCTCTGGATTGTTCAGGTTAGAGATAATCTAGAGTCCTTTTATGCACTCATTTTATCTAGTAATTTTCAATGACCATGTGCACAACCTTACCAGAAGGTGCTGTTATTTCAACAAATTGGCTACCCTATTAAGGTGTTGATGATTGAGAGATTCCTGATATTTTTCAATAACAATATTTCATTAATATTTATCGCTGTAAACAATGTGTCCCAATAATGAGAGAAGAGCTGTGTATCATATTGCGAGAGAAGTTCGAGTGATAAGAAAAATGTGCGCCTTCGAAAGCCTTCACTCGTTATCACTTCGGAGCTGATTCGATTCTCTGTTGAGAATGTTCTATCGATTATCGATTATCAGTTGTTATGTTCGCATGACTTTGCAACATGGAAGTGTTTATTTTTGCGGGTAAATTTATTCAGATGTATTTGTTTCGTTTTCATATGTATGGTGAAGCTGAAACTGACATTGAGAGCTATTTTGAAAAGGACGAGAAAGAGAGCGAGCTTAACAATCAATACCCATAGCTGATAAGATATCGAAGTCGCGTTTTATTCTATTGCCACCAGTTTCACGACAACAATATAAGATGCTCTCGCCGCTCCAGCGGACGTACCTGTTTTCGGTCATACTCTTCTGTGTGAGGTAATTTATTTACCAGGAATGTGCAGTCCATCAGGGAATTTTATATATTACATATCGGACAAGCGGTTGGGAGACGGCGAAGGAGAACGATGAGTTTCTGAACACAAACCGGTTCCAATCCGAATTGGTTCATGTTCCGAATTGAATCATTGAACTTACCCCTCGTTTCCCCTCTCCCTCTCCCCACTCGCTCGTCCGCTTATCTTGTGTTCTTTCAATTTCAATTTCAATTTCAATTTCAATTATTTATCCACCAGGGGGGCATCATGAGATTGGAACAGCGGATATCTTCATTAGTGCTTTGGTGGAGGTCCGCCGTCAAAAATTTCAAAAAGCAAACTTTATTTTTCCAAAAGCTACAAGCTTTCCAAAAATATATATTTGTATTCTTGCAGCATATTGGATGAATGATCATGGTCGTTTGTCAGGTTCTTCGCAATAGATGCAGAACTTGTGACGGATGCGCCTCCTTCAGGTAAATTTAGTCATAGTCATAGTTATGATCATTTTCGTGAGTCGAATCTGGTCTAAAATTTAATAGTTTTCCAACTTTGACCTAACAATACTCGGAGATGAGACTAGATATCGAAATTCCGCAAACGTAGCTTGGAGCAATTGATGTAATGAGTGAACAAATTTACCTGAAGGAGGCGCATCCGTCACACGTTCTGCATCTATTGCGAAGAACCTGACAAATGACCATGATCATTCATCCAATATGCTGCAAGAATAAAAATATATATTGCGTCGGCATGCCAGTCAGACACCATGCCCATTCTCTTGCAAAGCATCACCTGCGGGCGGGAGTCGAGCCTGCCTGCGTCGGCATGCCAGTCAGACACCATGCCCATTAGGCCAGGGCGGCCTACCGCAGGGAACGCGGGACGGAGACTAGTGGTTGGGGCGCGCGCCTTTCTCTACCTCTTGCAAAACATCACCTGCGGGCGGGAATCGAACCTGCCTGCGTCGGCATGCCAGTCAGACACCATGCCCATTATTGGTTATGGTGTCTGACCGAAGCCCGCTATATCGCTGGTTCGAGTCCCACGATCGACCATGTTTTGCAAGATGGTAGAAGAAGGCTGGCGCTCCAACCACTAGTCTCCGCAATGAGGACAATTCGGAACATGAACCAATTCGGATTGGAACCGGTTTGTGTTCAGAAACTCATCATTCCCCTTCGCCGTCTCCCAACCGCTTGTCCGATAGTATTCAACATCCTTATCCAGATGCTTGTGATCTACAATATCCAATACTTCAGCCATCTCCTTCTTCAGAGCAGCGAGATCGTAGAGCATGCCGGTCCTGAATTTATCTACCGTACTCTTGAACTACAGTATCCCTTCTCTGATCTACCCTAATCATCTACCGTAATTTCCTACCATTGAGTTATGTAAAAACCAGTTGGTTACAGTTGCATTCTCTTTACATTACTCTATTTTAACTAGTCGAAATCCGCCTACTGTACTCTCTCAATCGACCTCTACCTTCAGTTTCACTCCAGTTTGTGGTCAATCTACCGTGATATCACCGTACTCTATCCGCCTACAGTTCCCAGCTGACTACCGTACTACGCCTACCGTACTCACTTTGGATCGATATCTCCCTTCAGAATCACTCGCCACACGTAGTTGTGGCCGTGTCCGTTGGGGTTGTTGCACTTGCCGTATACCTGAGAGTGACGGGGAATGCATTTGGCATGCATACGACGAGTATTGGACGTACTTAGTTGTAATTTTTTTTAAATATGCTGGATCGATGGGTATTCCGAATTACAGTATCGGTACAAAGTCTAAGACAAAAAGTTAGAAGTTATGTAACTTTGGAACCAGATGAGATTTCATTTTGAGATTTCGGCAGGTGGTAGTGCAAGTACTCATACATATGCTGTATGTGTTGCAGCTTGATGTGATTCCGTATTGTTGCATAGTGATGAGGCAATATTTACATGGTATTTCATGGCGTATTTTAGGCTCTGAGAATTTTTTCTCAGCTTTCCATTTTTCTGTGGATATAGGAGACATCAATAGCTCCAAGATAAAAATTAATACTGGAGGTTGCCGTACAGTGGATTTGGATGGGCTCAAAGTAGGGTCACGAAAAATAGGATTTTAGTTTCTAGTGATGCTAGAGACTCGTTCAAAAGCTAAAAATTATCCTTACCACAATTCCTGACGATCCCCAAAGTTTGATAACGATAGCTCTTAATTTGCCCACAATGCATGAATTTTTCACTTTTTCACATTATTTTTTTCTCACTATTTTGGATGATCACAGTTCCAAGGCCGATTTTCGCTCAAAGGTATTTCCTGGACAGGATAGTTGCACATCCATGGAATATACGAATCCCAACTTTTTAGAGCATTTGAAAATCTTTCCTATCCGCGGTGGACGAAAATCCGAGGTCAATCGATTTTCGATCAAAAAAATGACCCCATCAAACAACTTTCAAAATCGATTATTTTTTCGACAAAATGAACTCGGATTTTCGGTTATCATGAGTAGGAAAGTTATCCGAATGCTCTAAAAAGTTGGGAATCGTATATTCCATGGATGTGCAACTATTCTGTCCAGGAAAGACCTTTGAACGAAAATCGGCCTTGGAACTGTGATCATCCAAAATAGTGAGAAAAAAAATAATGTAAAAAAAAATTCATGCCCTGTGGGCAAATTAAGAGCTATCGTTATCAAACTTTGGGGATCGTCATGAATTGTGGTAAGGATAATTTTGAGCTTTTGAACGAGTCTCTAGCATCACTAGAAACTAAATCCTATTTTTCGTGACCCTACTTTGAGCCCATCCAAATCCACTGTACGGCAACCTCCAGGGAGTATTATTTTTTATCTTGGAGCTATTGATGTCTCCTATTACCACAGAAAAATGGAAGGCTGAAAAAAAATTCTCAGAGCTTAAAGTACACCATGAAATACCATGTAAATATTGCCTCATCACTATGCAACAATACGGAATCACATCAAGCTGCAACACATACAGCATATGTATGAGTACTTGCACTACCACCTGCCGAAATAACAAAATGATATCTCATTTGGTTCCAAAGTTACATAACTTCTAACTTTTTGTCGTAGACTTAGTACCGATACTGTACATCGTAAACTCATTACGGTAAAACTCATCCCTAGTTTCCCCTCTCCATCTCCCCACCACCCCCCCCCCCTTGAGATGGAACGAATTCTGAATTGAATTATCGATTATACAGCGATAGTTGCTACCAGCACCGTATATAGCAGCGCAGGCCCCTCTGAAGCGGGTGATGTTGAGTTTCAACAAGTGTATACAGTGTATACAGATGCGATTCATGGTCAACCACTGTGAATTTAACTTTACTTTGTGTCCCTCATACTGATTGTTCAGCCCTGATATAATGTGCGCTAAAAAGAGCAACAATGCCCTCATTGATTATGTAAAGCCATATGCTGATCGATCAAACAACAAGAATAATATAGGTCAGAATCGATGAGCGTAAAAAAGAAAGAAACTTTCTGACCGACCTGATACTAGATAGAGCGAGTGATTTTGAGTTTCAATATGACGTGAAAACATTTGTGTGTGTTGGAAGAATGATTGCTCGTCTATTTGCGTTCCTCAAAAAATAAATTGTCTTATTTTTGGCTCATAATTCTGAAAAAGGGTTTCCCTGTGAAATCATTGAAGAAGAAGAAACAATCTAAAACTTTGGCTGTTTCCTCTTACTTCAGCAAGTAGTATCACTTTCTTTTCGCTATTTCGAATGAACCCACCAGTGCGAAATCCATTTTACTTGTAATGCTACTTGTAAATTAGTAGCTCACGGTGATATCGATTCGGCTCTCGACTCTCTCCATTCAGCACACTCTCTCGCCCGCCAGATAGACAAGAGAGTGTGCAGAATGGAGAGAGTCAAAACCCGAACCGACATCCTTAGTCCTCACCTTCTTATTCTCCTCATCACTCATCGCGAGCGAATGTAGACGATGAGCTGAGGAGAACGTCTCCCGTCGCTCCATCGTGAACGGCATCTGAGGTTCAGAAATATTTTATTGTTTGCGACACTGTAAAATCACAATTTATGCAGAGAAGAAAGTGCGATCGGCGATTCTCGAAACTTCGCTGGCAAAAATAACATTAGCAAAAGGCATCTGCCGATGAGACAATGTGAGCAGAAAAACGCGGTGCAGGGCCGATAGAGGGGAGAGCGAGGGTTGCTTTTCAAAACAAGCGCGCGCGTTCGGAAATTTCAATATGTTTCATCGACACTTCAAGTACTCAGCCATGCTCTAAAGTGCAATATTGTCATCATGCGAATCATACAAGGAATCATACAAGAATCATAATCATACAAGGGGGGAAATGCAAAATTATGAATCGAGAAATAGGGCGCCATCGATCGGAATTGAACAGGATTTCGGGATAGAGGAGCACAGTCATGTGGTGTTAAATCCATGGAAAAGTAAACGGAAAAGTAAAAAAAGGCTGTTAATTTTTGCCTGGAAAAGTAAATGGAAAAGTAAAAAGATTTGAATTCGCGCCGGAAAAGTACTGCGATTTGAATTCCCGCAATTTCCATATTTCTGTTTCCAGTGCAGCTAGCGACTTGAAAACCGGTTCTAGAGGTTAAAAGATTCGGAAAAGCTTATAAACCAACTTTCAAGTCGCTAGCTGCAATGAGAACCGAGATACAAAATTGCGGGAATTCAAATCTTTTTACTTTTCCATTTTCTTTTCCAGCGAAAAATTTACACCCTTTTTACTTTTCCGGCATTTTAACACCACAGTCAATGACTGGCAAGCATTGTTGCCCGTTCGATTACCCGCAATGCGAGATAAGAGAAGCGGCGATGAGTCAGGTTGTATTGGTAATTCAGGGATTGGCTCTCTTCATTTCGTGCGCTCTCTCGCCTCTCTGACAGGTGATGTAGCATGCAAAATGAGGAGAGTCATCCTTGAATTGTCAACTCTAGGTAGTCAAGACAAGAGCAAACCAAGCGAACATTGACCATATGAAAGGCGTGTTGGATCGATTGGATAAGCGGCTTACATAATGTAAAAAATTATAATTCAATCGCTCTCTATTCTGCACATTCTGATCGATTAGAGTGTGCAGAATGGAGAGAGAGAGAGAGAGAGACTAGCAATTATATCCGAAGCAACACTAGAGTGAATGCGATGACAATTCGGGATGGTACAGTGCAGAAAACGATTGGAATTGAAGGGATGACAATAGAGACATGAGCACTTTCTCGCTCTTGTCTGATTCAAAACAATATGGGGAGGGGGTTTTACACCAACTTTTCAAAAGCCTCACCGTTCCCTGCCCTCGCCACTCTGTCGCATTGAGGTTTCAAAGGGTTTTTAAAAGAGCGCAAGTGACAAACGCACCATCATCACTATCTCCTCCATCCGAGCTCTCTATCTGCAATAGCAAAGATTTAAATATAATGTTGAATTAATAAAGTAAATAATTAATGTAATGAATTAAATACTACCTGAAGTAGCTCGTCGAGGGGCATTCCATTCAATCGAGCACGAAGATCAGCAGGCAGAGAGTCGGGGCAAAGACGAGCTGAAAAAATTTTTTTTTTAATTCAAAAAATGTAAATCCAAGATTGGCAAACAACAGGAATAAACAGAGTATGCATTTAGCGATTTGGACTTCACAAAAGGCGCAAAATATTGTATTATTTAACTAGATAAATAATCTGTCTTATCTATCTGTCTTATCTCTTTAGCCTCTGGTCTTCTGCTTGAATTTCTCTTCGAGGGACTTCGCATTATCAGAATTCGAAGAGCATTCGGCTGTTGCGTGCTGTAAAAATATTAATTATTAACTATTTAATTAATTAAAAATTAATTTTTGAATAATTAGCATCTAATTAGTTATTACTAATTAGTTAAATGGATGCAATTAGGAAGTGAGAAACAAAAAGGGGCTAACTCTCGCTCATCTTTTTCTATACAATATGAAGAATTAAACGAGTAAACGGTCGAGAACTACACTGATGGTGGAAAACAACCAATTATTCTACGACGCAAAAGTTGACATTATCTCCTCCCACACTTTTTTAAGCTGTCGGGATTAGTGTTTCATCTGTGCCACTAACCCGGAGCAAATTCGTCGCATTCTCGAGTTTCTGATCCTCCACTGGCTTCTCTAGGACCATATCGCATAGTGCCTCCTCCGCTTCCGCCGCCTTGAATCTCCATTTATGCGATTCGTGACGGAGTCTCTGGAATAAATAATGTTTAAATAAATAATGGCTGGAGTCGGTCGGCGTGGGCCAGTGTTTGCTGCAGATTCGCCTGCAAATTTGGAAATAAATACTGTGAGAATAGCAGCAAATGATGCACTACGAATACACAGACTTGCGCAAATTTTCTACACACGGAAGGTTTTCCGCGAGGTCCGCGCAGCACAAATGACATCCGATTGACTGCGATATCACAACATAATGATTAATAATTAAAAGTGTATGTAGTTTCCAAATATTGATACCTGCTCTCGCTGTATGAGTAGTTTCTCCTCCACGTACTGACTGTGTGACGACTTGACTTTCTCGGCCATCTCTTCGATTGCCTGAAATTGAATTATTTGGAATACAAACCATATATATATATTTATTTATTTATTTATGATATTTCAATGAAATAACTGCATCAGAGATTCCAAATCGGAAGTGACTCTCCTCTGTTCGTGTGGTCTCTCGTCTGTTAGTGCAACGAGAGAGCATTCGAAGTGAGGAGAGTCGGATACAGATCACTTGCGAGATGAAAGAAGTTCTTTGGCGGAGACCCCTCTCTAACCCGTCTTGTCTCTCTTTACGCAAATGAGGCCGAAAGAGAGAGGCGAGGGCCCGTCTATTGAGAATAATGAGGCTGTTTCGGCACAATTTCTCGTTTCTCAGACAGACAAGATAGTGTGCAGAATGGAGAGAGAGAAAAACGAGACGACATCACTAATTTAGAATAACTAGTAAAACTAACCCGTTCCAATTCCAAATTGCGAGCGATTTGGATGGCCCCTGCACCGCCACCGACGTACGCCTCGCGGAAGTTCTCGAGCCTGAAAATATTTTGGATAATTAAATTAAATTAATGAATTATTTATTTCACATGCTCCCTCGCCTTACATATTCATTTAACCAGGTCTTCTAGTTATTTATAATTTAATCGATCGTCACATACCCTCTACAAGCATAGCGCTGTGCAAGGGAAAAGAAGGAAATAGGAAATACACGAATGGGAAAGGTGTGAATGGTATTACGAAAGAACGGCAATAGCGTCGATAAACAAAAAAGAAAGAAAAGCCTATTTTGAATTTTTTAACAATTGGTCGGTGAACAATTCATTTGGCTGAAAATTGACGAGGGCTTTTCCGATAAAACTGCAGTTAACTTTTCCACAGTAAACCTTGTCATACGATCGATTACTCACTTTATTCGGGTCATCGGGGTCCTTTCCTAGCGTACGTTCCTCAACGCCATCCCGATTGTTATGGCTGCTGCAAAACAAAATGCGCATTATAAAAACACGTTTACACGATAATTACACGGCCGACACAGCGTCGAGTCTAATGTTAAAAAAATTAATGCATATGCACTAAAACTAGACACAGTTTGAAGAAAAACGTTACAGTAAACCACGACTCAAATTTCCCGCAAAAATGCCTGCATTAGGGCCTGAAAATATCGACTTTTGCTCTCTTTCGTGAACGCGAAACGCCCGCGTTTTAATGCATTTTTTTGTATTGTTGCTCGAATTTGTTGTTATTCCTTCAAGGATGTCGGCCCGCAGTCTTGGATTCTTCGAGAAAATTGCCAATCTCACTGGTGCTCTATACCGTCATCAGGCTTCCCAGTGGCCTCGCAGGTTTGAAATGTTTGTCGCTATTTTTGCTAATTCTCCCCCATTCAGAACTGCTCTATTCAAGGAAGTTTTCTTCAAGGAGCTCGCTCCTCCCAAGCAGGCTGAATGGCCCGCTATCAAGGTTTATTTTCGAATTATGTTTCTATATCTGCCATTAATTTGTTCTTGTTTTCCACCACCGGCGAAAACATACTTTATGGATGGATGAATATATATTTATTACCGCGAATATTTGGCACGCTCAATTTTGTTTGGGCCGACGCGAAGAAGTTGCTCACAGAGCGGAGCTTATCGCCAGCGGACTGTCAGTGAGACGCTCGTCTACGCTGGAGTCGCCCGCTGTATATGATTTCACGCACTTGGGAGTAGTTAATCTTGGAAAATCGAATGCCGCCTGGGCTCTTGGGCATTACTTCACTTTACCAGATTGATAGCAATTATTTATCATAAGGATAATCAGCCTGAGCATAACCATAAATAGTCTAAGCTTGAACCTAAGCAGCCTAAGCAACAACAAAAAAATAGGGCAGTAAAGCGAATAAGGTTAAGTCTATGCCTTGGCTCTACCCCCAATCTGGTAAAGTGAAGTAGAGACAAATTTAGTAGAAGCCTTTGTTGACAAATACTCTTGTTATTCCCAATCGATTCGGCTGTCACGATTCCATATAACACACTACAAGCGATGACTCTGGGATTTTTCTCTAGGTACCCCATTGCGGTGCTGGCGCTAGGTGCGGTCTATACCCACCTGGCGAGGTGAGCAAGTTTCTTCTCCCTCACTACAATGACCGACTCTGACCCTCTCCGCCCTCTTCAAAGCCGACCATCGATCAAGCCATCTCGATCATCATGTCACTCTCTCTCACGATCAGCACTCTCGGGACCAAGGTTGATAGCCTCGTGGATACCGTCAAGACCCTAACTGAGGCGATCTCTTCTCTTCTCTCCACTCCACCCCTCGTCCCTCGAATGACACGTCATCCAGCCCTTCCCACCGCTCGCCTCCTCTCAATCCGCACGAAATGGTTCATTCCGCATACGAAGCCGCAGCGAGTGCACTGAGAGATGCAAAGACGATCGAGGACAAGAGCTCATGATCATTGGTCTACTGGAAGGATCGTCGACTGAGATCACCGCGAAAAAAGATGAAGACACGATCAGAGGACTGTGCGAGTGGAGTGACGACCCTTCCGTCAAGAAGAGCTGGAAACGTGACCTTCCATCGCCACCCTCGCACTGCCCCGCCCTCTCATCGACCCCTCAATAGTCCAATTCACGTCGAAAGAAATTCGAGACAAGTTTCTCTCGTGCATTCGCCGCAAGGGTGGTCGTACCTCCCCCCGGAAGAACTCGCCTCGTGCATACGTCCGTCGTGACCTGACCCCCACGGAACTCGTCATTGAGAGACAGAGAAAAGTAGATGTGAAGCAGATGAATCTCCGTGCTTGTCAAGTCACCTACGGTCTCCGCGATACTGAAATCTTCACATACCGAACCCCCCGTCCTCTCCCTCCCCATTATGGATCCTCTTCCCGCCCTCATAACTCTGCTGCCGATACCTCATTCTCAGGCAACTCTCGAGATACGGGCCTGCTGAACAACTCGACGATGGCCGTCCAGTCTGACGCCAATTCAACCAAGGATGAAGTCGAACACAAGTGAACCAGAGGCAGTAGGGTCCCTTCGTGTCACACTAATAGGTCTTATCGTTGTCTCCCCAGTACTGTATCTTTTCTTAGTTTCAATGCGAGATCGGTGCGTAACAAACTTGACTCGATTTCTTTCATTCTTAATTCCCGTGAACACAACGCGCTTTTCATTACTGAATCTTGGCTCAACCCTGATGAACCTGATGCACTACTAATTGGTAGAAATCCCGTTTACTTCTGCGTTCGAAGAGATAGAACTCTCTCAGTAGAGAATGGTACCCTAATGTACTTGTGTTTCGCTTACTAGATGGAAGGAGGAGGGAGGGAGGAAGGAGGGAGGAGGGAGGGATGTGAAACGGGGGGAGGGAGTAAGAGAGGAGGAGGGAGGAACCGATTTTTCAATCAGAAATTTCTTCTTCCTCCGAAAAAAATCCGCTCGGATTACGAAAGAATTGGTCTCGTTCCGATAGCGATTTGTATGCGAAGCCGGCCACGGCATTTCAGAGGGGGAGGGCGAGAGAAAGAGAGCAGAGAGAAAATGAGAAATTGGCAATTTGCCTTGTAACGGGAGCCGTAGCCGTCAAAAAGCGTGGTCTTGACGCGAATGTTTTTGAATTAATCTTGGCGGTAAAATGCCGTGCTGGCATGAGAGGGGGAGAGGAGGCGCGAGCCGGTTTCGTGCCTATTTCATCCCTGCTTGAGAAGATCTCTGCCGGCTTCGCATGCAAATCGCTCTATCTGCCGCCTTCGCGCCGAGTTCCGTTTTGCCATCCCTACCTGACACGCATATTGAAAGCGTCTAGCCCTTCTTTGGAGACTTGATCTTCTTTGGTGATGTAAATAATGAAACTAACTAATCTCAGATCTTGAATAGTTTCAGGGACAGAATCAATAATCGCATGCAGAAGCTCTTCGGGCAATCGCTCGAGAAGCGATAAATCGTTGATGAAGTTTGCTCGTTGCATGAATTCGTCGGAAACGGGCAATTCTTTCTGCAATATCGCAATTAGCCTAAAAAAAAAAGTATTGTTATGTTCGCGGACTAACAAATCACGCCGTTCCAAATGGGGTGAACGAGAGAAGAAAGAGCAGGGGAATGGCGAGATAGTACGCGAAAGTGAGAGAGCACGAGAGAGATCTCGAAGGAAATTCGTTTTCCCTCTTTCGAGCAGTTGTGCAATCTTATGCAATTCCTATGCGCCAGAGCATGCGTCAACAGATAGGACGATCGGAAAGATCTGGAAACACAGTTGTTTAGAACAAGGAATATTGGCGAAAATTAAATTTAACAACAAAATCAATCAATTATAGAAAAAAACACAGTTTCGAAGCAATTTACATTATAGTTCGTTCGTTTTCCGCGGTTGCGCCGAGTGTGCGCTTTTCGACGGACACGGGGTAATTGTGGGCGTTGAAAGGTCCGTCGCCCACGGTTATAATTATAACAATAAAAAGGAATGTGTCTCTATAATTCACTAAATACTTTCGATTGCCTTCTTCATTTTGAACACTCTCATAAAAAATAATGTATCATATAATAAACAAACGCCGAAACTAAATTACTACTCTGAATAAAATCATTAAACTCCCTCTCGTGCAAAATGAGATGAAAATTGTCAAAATTTATCACAATAGGTATTCAGAAGTTTAGTGGTTAGCAGGGATGTATCAGAACATATCTCAAAATTTCGAAAGACATCACTCCGAATAAGACTTATTTATTCAATAAGTGAAGGCATTTCAAATACTTCAAACACTCTTTTAAAATAGTACAAAATAGAAAGTGTGCTAAATGGAGAAAGCCCAAACACCAGATTACATTAATACTCCGAATAAGTGAATACATTCTTCTCGGTTTCATGCAGAATGCACTCTTTCAGCAATTCCGGCCTCCCCAATCGACTCTTGATCGAATCGTAGAGGAAGAGAACCAGATTCTCGGAAGTGGAAGGGACCTGAACTGATCGACGAATGGTGATTACGGTAATACCTGATTGCAATAGTTTTGCCTGATCTGAATCGATCGATGAATGGGGATTAAAGCATCCCATAGTTTCAAATGATTTTTGGTCCATTGCAGTGAACTCACCATTATTTATTCGACTCATCGCAATGGTTTAATCACCCGTTGAAACACAATATCACCAGCTCTAGTCGAATCTGTTCATGGTACAGTTTTCAGTCAGATCATCAGAGCAGATATTCGTTCCGAAAAGCCCCCTAGTGTGCAGATTAAAGTGACTCGTATTTTTAAAAAAACTAGTCAACCAAAACTCACAAAACGACCAGAGTGTGCAAAATGGAGAGAGACAAAGCCGAAATGGCATTCCTTCTAAATCTCACCTTACTAAAGTAGTCCACATCCTTATCCAGATGCTTGTGATCCACGATATCGATCACCTCAGCCATCTCCCTCTTAAGAGCTGCGAGATCGTACAGCATCCCGGTCCTGAATTGGCTACCGTACTCTTGAACTACCGTACTTCCTTCAAGCAACATTATTCTTCCAGGTTATCGCACTCCTCCACCAATCCTACCAACAACCGGGGATCCATTTCATCATTCAGTATAACCTGCCACACATAGTTCTGACCTACCTACCGTATCAACCGCATACAATACCCAGCTAACTACCTTATCCTTGGAGTACAGTGCTCACTTCGGATCGATATCTCCCTTCAGAATCACACGCCACACGTAGTTGTGACCGTGGCCGCTGGGGTTGTTGCACTTACCGTACACCTGAGAGTGAATTTATTATGTATTGCCGATTCAGGTTTCGGTTGCACTCTCTCCATTTTGCACACTCTTTAGTTTCACTGACTCACAATTCTTTCAATCAATTTCAAAATTATCGTGGCTTTATAATCCAAAGAAAGCTATCGGTGCAAGTATGCAACATCAGACCGCGATAGAGCGTGTGATATTGAGTTTCAATGGGCGCTTATTGTCATGATCCGAAACTTTATTTGATTCGAGCTAGAACGATTAGCTACAAAAATATAAATATTTTCACACAGATTGAGTTGTCTCTCGGTGACTTGCTAATTGTAATGTATCTTCTAAATTAGGTATTTCCAGAAATTGCATGTTTTTGTCTTGCTTTCGCGTTTCGCTCTATCGCATTACCTACTCTCATACTAGTATTGACGGATCGAATATAAGTTATCCTCAAACTCTGCACGCTTTGCAGTTGCTCTAATCGACGAGAGAGTGTGCAGAATGGAGAGAGTTTCCGTTCGAATTGGCATTACTATTTGTATTGGATTATCGATTCTGTTCTCCGAGGTACTTCATTCTGAACAGTGATGGCACATCGGCATCCTACTCTCCTCAATTCACATGCACTCTCATTTCTCTGACCGGCGAGAGAGAGTGCGAATTGAGAGTCGGATGCGGATTCCTCATCACTATTGTGCACACTCTCTTCTCCGGTCGGTCACCAAAAGGGAATAAATACACTGTCACACCCGCTGGGATCTATCCACATTTTTTTCAAGGATGAGATATAGTTAGAAACCCTCAATAGAGCGAGTGAAGTTGAGTTTCAACATGACGTTGAAACACTTGTGTGTGTTGGAAGTTCGATTTCTTCTTTGTTTCGTTTCGCAAAAATAAAATTATTTTCTGTAGGTCCAAAAGATGAGGAGAAAATTGGGGGCTTCCCAGTGAAGCTTTTAAAAAAAAACCAATCCTACCCTTTTGCTGTTTCAAAAGTTATGAGCCATAACCGCAAAGTCCCGTCTTTCATCATCTCTCGCTCACTTTTCTCGTGCAAATTCCATCCCTACTAGTGATGGCAAATCGGCTATGACTCTCCTCGATTCACTTGATCTATCGCCGGGCAGAGAAACGAGATAGCATGCGAATTGGGGAGAATCAAGTCCCGATTTGTGCCATCCCTATTCCCTACCTTCCTATTCTCCTCATCACTCAACGCGGGCGAATGTAGACGATGAGCTGAGGAGAACGTCTCCCGTCGTTCCATCGTGAATGGCATCTGAGGTTCAGAAATATTTTATCGTTTGCGACACTGTTAATTCACTATTTATTCAGAGAAAAGGGCGCGATCAGTGATAGAAAAAGTTATTTTCTCGAAAATTTGCTGGGAAAAATAACAATGGCGAAAGGCATCTGCGATTGGGGCAATGAGAGCAGAAAAGCGCCGTGCAACGCCGATAGAGCGGAGAGCGAGTGTTGCGTTTCAAAACGAGAGCGCTTTCAGCAATTAAATACGTTTCATCGACACTTCAAGGTCTGAGCCATGCTCACACGGCAATAAATGAATCATCGGCGAGTTTAAAAAATCAAAATTATAGAAACGATGATTGGGCGCCACAGAACGGAATTGGACAGGCACGATACACAGCGTGTCAACGAGGGGAAAATGTGCAATTTGCGTGGCGTCATGGCCTCGCGTGTTCCATTTCATTCGGGGGTAATGGGAGTGGTGAAGCAGACATGAAATGACAGAGCTGAATCGAAAATTGCATCTGGGATAACTCAGCATTGGTCATGAAATATGCAAATGTGATTCATTGAAACGATGAAGGGACGAGTAAGGTGGTTGCTGCTCAGTTTTAGTAATTTTTCAGTAGCTTCAAATCTCTCAGTGAGCTTTTTGCTGATTTTGCAATGTTCAATATGACATTTGTTATCAATATGGGAGAAATTTGAGAAATCGAGATGAAAAATGAAATAAATCAAATATGAATAATTAATTTCAAAATGTTTTTGATACAGAATCTAGGCATTTTCATGAGGATTCAGAAAAAAAATAATGGAGTGGGGGTTTCCATGACTATTCAACGACTAGTTCTCGATTGAACATTGAAAAATCAGCAAAAAGTTCACTGAGAGATTTGAAGATACTGAAAAATTACTAAAACTGAGTAGCAACCACCTTACTCGTCCCTTCGTAAGGTGGTTGCTGCTCAGTTTTAGTAATTTTTTTTTTTAGTAAATCGTTTCAATAAATCACATTTGCATATTTCATGAACGATGCTGAGTTAGCCCAGATGCAATTTTCGATTCAGCTCTGTCATCTCATGTCTGTTTCACCACTCCCATTACCCCCGAATGAATTGGAACACGAGAGGAGTCCGCCATGCAAATTGCACATTTTCCCTTTGTTGACACGCTGTGCGATGCGAGATAAGAGAATGAGAATGAGAGAGAGAGATGAGAATGAGTCAGGTTGTAGGCAGTCAGGTAGGTTCTAGTCAATCCTCGGGTTGGTAATTCAGGGATTGACGCTCTTCATTTCGTGCGCTCTCTCGTCTCTCTGACCGGTGATATAGTATGCAAAATGAGGAGAGTCATCATTGAATTGTCAACCCTAGTGAAGACAAGAGCAAATCAAGCGAACATTGAAAAAGACCGATTCGAAAGGAGTGTTGGATCGATTGGATAAGGGGCTTACATAATGTAGGAAATTCAAATTCAATTTCTATTCTGCGCACTCGGACCGATTAGAGTGTGCAGAATATAGAGAGAACCACAATTCACTCAAGCAACACTAGAGTGAATGCGATGACAAATCTGGATGGCAAACCGCAGAAAAAGATGAGAATTGAAGGGATGGCAATAGAGATATGAACACTTTTTCGCTCTGAGACTCCTCTCCATTCTGCACACTCTCTCATAATGACGAGAGAGAGTGTGCAGATGAAAGAGAGTAACTACTCTGGTATTAGCCGACGTTTCGACAGAGAGATGGAAAGGAAAGGAATAGAATAAGAAGGGAAACGAGCGAGAGGAGAAAGGATTTATTAAAATTAAGGAATCAAGACTTTTTTAGTTTAATGTAAGGAGGTGGTAAGGAAAGATACGAGTTATTTTCGAGGTCTGTTCTTATCAAACTGTTTTATTCGGTGCGATCACTACAGAAATTGCTCAAACTCTCCGCGATTAACGGAAGAAATCCGGGTGAAACTTATATCGAAGCAACGTCACAATCGAAATGGTCAGGGTTGAAATGGCAGAAACGTATTGAGTACGCATAAACGGACATGAAAGACTCCGCATATTTGAAATGCGGCTATTCGGTGGTTTGTGCTGTGGAAAGATCGCGCGTGTGCGCGTTTCAGTCCGCGATTCGCGCCGGCTCTGGTCATAGAAGGGAGAGGGAAAAGGTGAGAGGCGCTGAATAATGCACACTCTTTCGACCAGTCGAGAGAGTGTGCGAAATAATGAGACGGCGACTCGTATCTCAAAGTCTGGAGTCTAGGGATGTTGTCCCTCTCCATTATGCACACTATTACTTGGAAGTGTGTGAGAGAGAGAGAGACAGAGAGAGAGGCAGAGTGAGAGAGACAGAGAGAGAGACAGAGAGAGAGACAGAGAGACAGAGAGAAAGAGAGACAGAGAGAGAGACAGAGAGACAGAGAGACAGAGACAGAGAGACACAGAGAGAGAGAGAGAGAAAGAGAGAAGAATGCAAGAGGGGGCGATATTCTCAGATTTCTATGCAAGTCCTGGTGAGTGGTGATGTCGGAAATATATGTCGAATTGGCATCCGACTCTCCTAAATTCGAACACTCTCTCGCCGGTCAGAGAAACGAGAGAGAGCGCGCGAATTGAGGAGAGTCGGATGCCGATTTGATCAAGGTATATATACGATGGACGAGCATTGTAAGAGAAATACACACACAAACAGGAGGAGGTACACGACGGCAGTTGCACACCGAAGAGAAGGGGGTGGATGGTGATTGTGTGGCTAAGGTAGGTCGACCGGAACCGGAAACCAGGTCCGGAACCACAGCCGGAACCGGCAACCGGCATCTAATCGAGGCTGTCCCAGCCAGCGGATGCCCTCGCCGTAGCCCTGTCTGCGCAACACCGAACACGCGTCGAGAGGTCGCCACGCACAATCTCGCATGCAAGTACTTAGCGTAATTAATTAATTATATTGTATAATTCCAGAGTTTTAATTTTTCAGTGGTATATTATTGCAAACAGGTGAAAAAAGAAATTATCGTTCACTCAAATCGCTGAAATCTTATTAACACATGTTGAAACATGATGCCACCGATTTGTACCATCGCAAAAAATTGATATATTTTTTTTAAAGAAACATTGCTCAGCAAGTTATATTTTCTGAAACAGTAAATTTCGATTCGATCGCTTACAGTTATCACCATACCGGCTTGCCTAACCCTGATAATATGGCGTTCGATTTATGCGGAAAGATGCAAGGAATTGTTCACCCCTTGATTGCAATGATACAAGCACTCACTGAAACACGTCATCGGTCGATTAGGCAACAAATATTTATTTTTTGCTCGCTCGAGCTGCACAGAGATCATCGTTCACTATTGCCTTACCCTTTTACAATCATACTTAAAGTTTGGAGCACGCAATCACCAGTTCACCCAACATCACTGTTCTGCGGATCAGTGCTTTTGCCATCGCGAGGATCTTATTCATATACTATTAGTGATACCAGAGCAATTTTTCTCTCTCCATTCTGCACACTATATAGCCGGACGGAGATACGGGCGAGTGTGCAGAATGGAGAGAGCGGAAAACTGAAACGACATTGCCACTCTCAATCCTTTGAGCCAAGCATCAAATATCACTGACTATTGTATTGGTTACAAATGAGGTTCGAGAACAAGGTACAATCATCAGCACGAAGCATGGATAGCTTACTAGCACATTAAGAGACATGTGATCACCAGTTCAGAAAGTTTAGATTCTGGAGCTGGGAATTCTATTTTTTGCCGGTAACGGTGTAACAATCGAGATACGGGTTTCAACAAATCTACAACCGCTTTGGACAACTTCGTCTTATAATCGCAAGGATTTTCCCTTTTTGAAAAAAATCCCATCAACTTTAAAAACAAACCTAAAATTGTGTGAATTAATTGTGTAATTATGAAGGCAACAAACCTTGAGCGTGGCCTCCGAGGTCGAAGGTGGTGAAGCGCATGCCGCCCATCAAGAGCACCTCCGATGCTTCAGTTAGTATAATTAATAATCTCAATAAATAAAAATCACAGATCCCAATTTCGAAGATCTTAAAGATTCGGGTTTCAACAGATCCACTAAGTCTTTGAACCTCTTCTTTCAGCAATACCTGGCCCATTTCTCATATCTAAACCCTATCAACGTCAACATTTTATCGAAACTATTTCAGTTTACACTCGAGATGCAACCACATTCCTTCGCTCGTTCTTTCATCAGCAACCATCACTTCTGTGTGATACCATCTCTTCCCGTTATTCAGTCTTGACTGTTTTCCACTTCCGCATATCTAGGCATAACACGCTAACTTTGCCCGCAATCAGCCACTAACTAGCTGACTACATCATTCCCTACTACTTTTCCAGAACAGGTAGTAGTGCCATGCCGAATCGAATAGTATCACTCTCCTTTCTGCACACTCTCAGTATCTCTGACCGATGTAAAAGTGTGCTGAATGGAGAGAGTCGAAACTCGAAACGACATCAATAGCAGATAGTTGTGAGTTGTTGGCAGGAGTAGGCCACATAAACGGAGCAGAAAAACTCAACATAACTACGTCACTGAGGAGTTAGAAGCTTCGTCGCAACTAGCGAGATGCGGGTTTCAGCCAATATACTACTGCTATGGGTGCTGCTATTGTCAACGCGTCGGCATGCGACTCTTCTGCGAAATTAAACTATCCTACCAATAAAAATTAGGAAACTACATATATGTCACTGGTGATAAGCTCTGATCGAGAAAATCGTCGCAACTAGTGAAATGCGGGTTTCAGCATTGATTCTACTGCATTGGAGGCTTTTACATTCAATGATACCTCAATTTCAATTGGGAAAAATCAATCAGCAACAATCATTTAACATTAAAATGCCACTCGAGATAAGCTCTGATCGGGTTTCTCGATTGCTTATCAGTCGCTTATCACGATGAGGGCGCGGTTGATAGTAGGGAATCCTTACTAGGGATGTCGTTTCGGTTTTCAGCTCTCTCCATTTGTCACACTAAATCGTCTGCCTGACCGCACATGATACAAGCAGTCGCTGAAACTCATCATCGTCAGGACACTAATAAGATAATTGTTTAGTTGCGCAAGCACCCTGCGATGAATTATACGATCTAGCCTTGACCATGTTACAATCATACTTTGAAACAATCAATTACCAGTTCAAAACTCATGGCAAAACGGATATCGCTGTCGCGTCCTATTCACTCAATCCTATTCGCCATGTTCCTGCAACCCAAGTTTATTCCCCGTTGTTGGCTCATCACTAGAGATGTCTGATACACCACCGATTCATCAATCTCAACTATGCTAAATACATATCCAAAGCATTTAGTAATGATGCCGATTCAAATAGTATCTCTCTCTCCATTCTGCACACTCACTCATCACTCTGCCCGATGAGAGAGTGTGCAGAATGGAGAGAGCAATTATTCGATCTGGTAACACTAGTCACTATCCACTCTATCCTACCATACCTAGTCACTCCTTCCTCATCCATTCCAACTAATTCATCGCCCATCTTAAATCTATTATTATCAGCTTACTAACCCTTGCCGGTGCACATGTGCTGCACACCGAGGTGCCACTTGAGCATATTGATTAAATTATTAATTAGATAAATACAAATATTTCGCCACTATTAGATCATGCTAGATTGCATAGATTACGGATAAGTAACGTTTATCGTTTTCGACCATCAACCACAATGTAGTCATTGCAAGCCGGTCTGCCCATGCTATAAGAACTCGCTGAAACGCGCCATCGCCAGTGCACTCTCCGTCACTACAAGAAGTCTAACCACTGGAATCCCCACTGATATAGTTATTTTTTTACCCATAGCTTTTTCATCAATAATGATCCACTAAGGATTCCTGATATTATGAGAATTTAGGTAAGCACATAATCGTCATCTCACCCTAAAACCAGAAAACTGAAACCAGACTAGCCTTGTTATTTTTACTAATACAATTCCTAATGTAGATATTCTCTACGAGTATGCAGAATAAATTATTTTGAAGAGAAGGGAAGAAAACTACGATCATTCCCTCTTCACCAGACTGCATTAAAAGCCAACGTTGAAACCCGTCATTGACAGTTCACAAATATTCACGGCGAAATGAATTTCAAATCTTCCTCGTTGAGCTTTGCAATATATTTGTGAAAAGAGCCGGAAATCAAGAGAACGATTATCCACACTACTTAATTTCGAAGTATGAGCACTTGCAGAAACTCCTCTTCACCAGGTCACTCATATGCTCAAAATTATGCCACGGCTTATCTAATTAGCCTGTAATTTTTTCCCCAGACGTCCACCACCAGTCAATCAATCACTCTGGCGGTGATTTCTTATTGCTTTATATATTCAATAAAGACTCGGCATCGGTTTCAAAACAATGTTCAATCAACAAAACATTCCGATGCTCACTCCTACTAAATGGACACGGAGGTTCAGAAGCAGTAACTATTTAAAAGTGGCGGTCAAACAATTAAAATGGGAAAGAGCGTGTTTGAGAACCATTCCAATATGCGACGAGAGATTGTGTGAAAAGAGGAGAGGGGACCGCTCATAATGCATTTTAGACGTTGGTAGAAGGCGATTTTGAGCACCCGTGATGGAGTAATGAGTTGTTTGTAGAGTTTCATTCACTTAACTTAACAATCGAACAATTTGAGATACTGCCCCTTTGCCAGGTCAGTCCGTCGCACAATGGCAAAGTTCAACCTATCAAGTAGATAGAGACCACAGGCTCCGCCCACTTGGAGGGAATAGAGAGTTGCCCAAAAACATGGCGAGAGGTCCGGCAAGTCGGATTCGCAATCAAATCAAACGATCAAAAGCGTTTTCTGTAGGTCTAAGGATCCTGCACAAACGACGTGATGCGCAGCTTGATCGGTCAACTTGGTCCCAAGTATCGATTTGAAGTGTTTCTAGTGATCGTACCCAGCTGCGCACCTGTCCTTTCCTTCATTTGTATTTTAGAGGAATTTAAAGATTTTTTTGGAATTTTAAGATTTTTCTCCTAATTGCAGCTCGAGCGCGGGAGGAGCGGGGCGAGAGAGCGGGGGGAGGGGGAGAGACACACGCTAGAGAGGCTCCGCCCCTTTTCTCTCTCGCCTCATTTCTCTCTCCTTTCCCTTGCCCGCGCGCGCGTAGTTTTCGGGGGAGAACTCGGTTGAGAGAAGAGATAGAAACAAAAGCTAAAAAGACAAAATGCTATTCACAACGAAACCTACACAAAGAGCATACTATTGAGTCCGTGCTGTAGATTTTAAATCTCACCCTGTGGTCTCTACTAGTAGAGTTTCCGGATCGAATAATGCTCTCTCCATTCTGCACACTCACTCATTTCTGTTTGGCGAGGGAATGTGCGGGATATAAATATCCAATATTCGATCCGGGAACCCTACAAGCAAACTTCTTCAAATCGCGTAAAATACTATTTTTGTCCAATGGATGAGCGCCGTGTATTGTCCACTCCAGCGCGACAACCATAAACGCACAAGTTGAAACACGCCATATCCTACTTGATTATGAATTAGTCATTTTTCTTTACTGATCTTTACTTTTCCGACAACAGCCGAACTAGAATCAATTACTATTGCTCTGATCAAGTTACAATCCGATGTTGAAACACGCAATCGACAGTTTGTCCTTATTCACAAAAACCCGGGTCGGCACAAACCTCTTGCAAAACATCACCTGCGGTCGGGAGTCGAACCTGCCTGCCTGCCTGCGTCGGCCTGCCAGTCAGACACCATGCCCATTATCTACTGTAAGCGCATAATTACTACCGAACCGTTATTCTGATTCCTAATCTCTTTCAGATCCATTCCAAACATCCGACTCACCCTTGCCAGTGCACATATGCTGCACGCCGAGGTGCCACTTGAGCTGGTCCTCGCTCATCGCGCCCGGCTTGTCGATTTTGTTGCCGAGAACGACGAGGGGAGTGGTGGCCATCTTCAAATATTATTAATTAATTAATAAGTTAAATAATTACCAATAATTAACTTAATAATCATCCAGATTACAGTATCATCGGATATTCCATCAGTTAGAGGCAATGATAATGCAAGTGAGATACGGGAACCGTTTCAGTAAATATACTACCGTTTTCGATGCTTCATACATTCAATCCGTATTCGCGTCGGAATATTATTCAATCAAAAAACTATATTCCATAGTAGCTATAAATGATTCGTTGGTAGGAGGAGACCACGATCAGATATCCCTCAACTAAACGTCGCCACCGTCACAACTAGTGAAATGTGGGTTTCAGCATCCATACTTCTGCATTGGGGGTTTTAATATTCAATGAGCTCGTGATGTCTATTCTGGAATAATCAATCAACAACCATCAGGTAACATTAAGACATCACTCAAGATAAGCTCTGATCGGGCTTAAAGATTGATTATCAGTTACTTATCACGATGAGGGCGCGGTTGATGGTAGGGATATCGTTTCGATTTTCAGCTCTCCCCATTTGCCACACTAAATCGTCTGCCTGACCGCCCATGATACAAGCACTCGCTGAAACTCATCATTGTCAGGACACTAATAAGATAATTGTTTAGTCGCGCAAGCACCCTGCGATGAATTATACACTCTAGTCTTACCCAGTTACAATCATACTTTGAAACAAGCAATATCCAGTTAGCCATTCACTGCAAAAACGGATGTCGCTGTCGCGTATTATTCACTCAATCATACTCGCCATCCGCGTTCAACCCAAGTGTATTCCTCGTAGTTGGCTCATCACTAGAGATGTCGGTTCGAATAGCATTTCTCCATTCTGCATACTAACTCATCACTCTGGCCGGTGAGAGAGTGTGCAAAATGGAGAGAGCAATTATTCGATCTGGTTTTACTAGTCATCACTACTCTATCCTAAAGCTTTTGTAACGGAACACAACTCCAGCAAAATTATAGAAAGCAGATCCGTCTAGAATTAGAGCACATACTGAAACGCGCCGTCACCCAGTCGGATTGTCTCAGTTTCTTTTTTTAACCTGTAGAGAACAAAGGCGGGTCTCCAAGGAAGTAGAGAAATATTTATCACTCCTCGTTTTTTTTGTAAACTACTCCGAAGATACATCATTCGCAGCAACTCCCTCTAGGTTATGTCCATACGCTGAAACGCGCCGTCACCAAGTCAGCATTAAAGGGATCTGACATAAATACAAAAGCCGATCATATTGTGATTAGACGATTATTTCAAGATTTTTAAAGAAAAAAATAAATTTTTAAATAAAATATTTATATTTTTAATTTAATTTACAAAAAAATGATAATTATGGTGTATATCGAGTGCGTGGTGGGATCAGCGGTCATGCCTAATTCAGAAAAGTCGCAAACTGGAACTGACTTTTCAAGCTAAAATCGACGACGAAATTTTTTTTTCGCGTGAATTTATTTATTTTTGCTTAAGTTTGTATTATTTCACACATTTATTTCCATTGTATTACGTAGTGCGCTAACTCGCCTGTCTGTTCGTGACAAATCGGTGTGATTTCGCTCAATGGTAACCTCTAAATCGCGTTATGAATGCAACGAACCCTCGATTCCTGCACTCAGTCTTTATTGCATTCTTCATTGATTACTTCATAGCTGCTAAATTATAGTGTTTTACATTGCAGTGCCAGCATCTGGCGAGCAAGCAAGGAAGTTCTTGGAGAAAGCTGGCTTGAATAACATCTCCCGGAGGAGAGCCCATTCAGGCGAGTCCACCTGAGGAATTATTGCTATTCCTCAGGTATCATTCCAACAACATATAATGGTGTGGACTTAGCATTTATCTAGTCCCTGTGCATTCTCTAATTAGTACCTTGATCAGCTCATTGGGTGGGTTCTCTACCACTTTCTTTCCCTTGGCGCGAACGGTGTGCTGACACTTAGTCACCAGATCGAAGCCATCTCCCTATTAGGATAGTTTTCACTTCTGATGTCGATTCAGTTCTCAAGTATCCCCATTCCGCGCATTCTCTTGCGAGAAATATATACTGTGGTGTGCGGAATAGAGAAAAATAACAGCCAGCACGAAACCCCTAATTCTCACTAGTATTAGGAATAAAACGATAAGTGTATCCACCTTGTCCCATTTGTGTTTCCCGGTGCAGTGATGAAGGAAGGAGCGAACATACTCGAGTGCCATCTTTCTGTCCTCACTCTTGGGATACTTCTCATTTATGTAGAATAGATTATTAAAGAAAGGTTTGTACCAGGCAGAGAGGATTGGGTACAACTTCATGGCCTACATAGTTATTATGGGGAGTGATAGCTGTATTTGTTTATACTCACCGCCCACCAGGCCTTCTTCAGAGCCTTTTGCACATGCCATAGATCTCTCTTCGCTACGATATGGTTTAGTTTAGGGTTCTCTCCACTGTTGCATTCGAGTCGGACACACGGGTGCTAATAGTAATACAATTCAGAAGGAGACATTCGATTTATAGGATGAGCAAAATAGCTAAATCGCCTTCTAGTTTTGAAGAAAAAACGCTCTTTCTATTCGGGTTCACAATAACATACCTGATGTTAAACCCGTCATCAACGAGTTCCTCTAGAGCGCGCTCTGAACCATGACTCTCCAGTCGAGACGATATTCCTTCTATAGTATAATATGAGATTCAATCATACTAAAAGCCCTATTGATACCCATTTCTGGTTCGTTGACGGAGAGGGACACGGAAGCGATGATGAGACCGAGATTGGAATCGAAGATCGTCACTTTGCAGTTCGAGGAGCAATACCCAGGCGAGTCATATTGCCCATCTAATGCCACAATTATTCCCTCCTCCTGTAACCATATTTCCGTGATAAGAAACATCGGGGGAGTGACAAAGGGGCAACGGGGTACTGTCCTGATAGGAGTTCACCTTGTTCAATGAAAGTTGTCTCAATGTTATCGGTATGACTACCGTATTCCATTACCATATTCAGTTCCATATGTCAGATTGTGTGTTCCTTGGGTCAGAAATTTTCCAATTATTTTTCTATTGGTCTAAAAAATTATCATATTAGAAAATTTGTAACCCAGGGAACTGAATATGGTAATGGAATACGGTAGTCATACCAATAACAATGAAAATACTTTCATTGAAAAAGTCAACTACTAACCGGACAGTACTCTGTTTCCCCTTTGTCACCCTCCCGAAACATCAGATATCTATGCTACCGGGGCAGTGTCCTTAGAGAGATGGCGCGCGTCTCTCTCCCATCTAGCGTGCACTCGATCGATAGCGGGGCAAGCGTAGTAACGAACAGTCTCCCTCATCGATCTATCCCTGGGAGTCCCGATGCACAGACTATCGCACAAGTCGAGTAGTCTCTGGAATAACAACCCCATCACACCTCTCAGTTTAGGTAGATCACCGGCAGGGGCGTTCCTGTAGCGAATGCAGCCACTGGGAGGGACTGATTAAGCTCGAAGACCTGACTTCTTTCCGCTTCCTTTCTTGAACTGACTATCCCATCGAAACTGATTTTTGCACCCAGTGCACTGGTAGGTCACGGAGAGTGCACTAGCCAGTTGAGTCCATGCCAAACTAATGGGATCGATTTGCGCGCCACACTCTTGGCATCGTCGGAACAACAATTCCAATTTGGACTTATCTGTTAGGAAGTAGGCCGACCGAACGGAATCTTCCCCCACCTCCTCCTCATCTTCTTCTTCTTCATCAGATTCAGTGGGTTGAGAATTCTGGGAGGGGCGGTAGGAAGATTCCTTCAATCATCTTAGATACCAATTGCATGCATGTCAGTTCAAACCGTTATCATAGTGGGCACACTGGATAAGCCAGAATTGAATCTTGACACATTAACGCTTCGAATTTCAGATGCTCGGTCATCGATTAGAAGCTGTGAGACTGAGACGTGACGAGGCGGAGTCGACTAAGTTGTGTATTTTTTAAAATACAATATTCTTAGATTATTTATATTTATAAAGAAAGGTTTGTTTATTTAATGATGACTCACATAATTGAGCACAGACCAGTGTATTGTTTGATGAAATGAGTCACAAAAAAATTAAATTACCAGCCTAGTGATTAGATGTTTCTTTCATCTTATCTATTTGCTAAACTGTAATATAGTTTTGTAATTTCACTAATCTTTCTAGAGGATATAATCTCATGGTATTGTAATTGTGTGAAATAGGGAAGTCATTTCGTGCTTAACTACTCTCTATCTCTCTAGATTTACATGAATAAATGTATTGTTTGCTCGTACTGTACACTACCTCTTGTCTGTCGATTGGTAGATCATTGACAGAGTTATGGTCGAAATTGTCATCATCAAAGCCCCAAGCTCCTCCATTCTGATATTAGTATTGCGATTAAGGGAAGAGTATGGTTCTGCTTTTCAACGTCTTGTACTATTTGTGTTTATTATAGTGAATATTATGCCATCATATCTGTTCTCACATTCTCGTTCTCTCCATCTGTCCCTTCTCCCTCTCCATTCTCGACTTGATCTACCCTCACTTCTTCCTCATTATTATCGATCCTCCGCCGTTTCTATTAAAGAAAATAAGAAGGGTAGGCCTAGTAGTAATATTACCTCAGCTATTCCTATGCCTCCATCATCGTTAGGAACAACTATGTCCTTCAATGCAATTGCTCGCCGAACGGATAAATAAGTGGGACTACTACCTTTTTGGGCATTCCATTGTCGTCAAAGTGCTTCTCGCACCACCGAATATCCTCCTTTCTATCCAACCTCTCTCGAAACTTGTTCAATTCGCGCGTGGTAGATGCAGGGTCAAGCCCGAGAGAATTTACCCAAAGGCGTTGAAGAAAGTTCTTGGCGTTAGCGGGAAAAGTACTAACGGTACTCGATTGAGCCCCGCATCTATCGCATTTCCTTTTACGTAGGGTGAGAAGCTTGCCTTTACCAGCCATTCCTAAGAGAGGTTGCATAGAAGAAATTGATGAATCGCTCGAGTAACTCGCACACAACGAAATACTGAGTCACAATCGGTTCTAACATGGTCACTAAGTTACTGAAGAAGGGGTAGTGCACGAACGAGAAAGCAATGACTACATACACTCCACTATCAAGGGGTATTCGCGAGCTAGCCCGGTTCAGGACAAACTTCTTAGTGTGATTTAGAGGCTACCATCGATCGAAATCACGCCAACACGCCATGAACAGATAGGAGAGATACCGCACTACGCATTAGAGTTAAAATAATCGTGCAAAATAATAAAATTCAGTCAAAATAAGTAATTTCAGCCAAAAAAAGTGAAATTCGCAACCGTCGGGTTGAAAAGTCAGTTCCAGTTTGGGGCCTTTTCAAATCCAGGCTTGACCGCTCATCCCACCACACACTCTCACTACCGTAATCACACCATAAATTCATTAATTTTTTAATAAATACAACAATTTTTTATAAATTTTAATATTCTGTAAATATCATTAAAATAGTGTAAACTTCAAAATAAGGCCAAATGTTCAATGTCTGCCAGGTCCCTTTAATACCAGTAAAGGCAGAACGGAAACGACTCTCCTCAATTCGCGCGCTATTTCGCTGATCAGGGAAACGGGAAAACACAGCAACTAATGAGAGTCGGGTTCCGTTCAGCAAACTTTAATTCGAATGTTGTGTGGGGATAATTATTTCATGTAAGGAAAGCTGTCAAGATCACTCACACTATACATGATCTTCTAACAAGCGCGTGGTGAAACCCGCCGCCTCCAGGTTGCACTTACATAATCCACAAAAACAAAATTCAAACCATTGTTAAACGCAGCAGATTTATTGGTTTTATATGAGGTTCCACTTCTCATCACCCCTTCGAATACTGACTATGGTATCAGCAATCGCTGAAATACGCTATCACTAAGTACGTCTAACAGCACACAACTGCTCGTGCGTAAAGAGGACAACGTTGTTATAAAGAAGAAAATCTTCGCGCGGTCATCATTCCCTTTTTTATTCTAATAATTATAAAAGCATACGTTGAAACCTGCAATTACCAGATCACATTTTCTCAATAGAAAAATAGCAGCTGGACGTAAATTGAGCAACGCGTCTTTACGAAATCGCTTTGTACAGCTCTCGCACCTCAAAAGCACCGGCTGAAGTGCCTTTTCATCAGGTTATTCTCGCATGCAACAAAATGAAAAACTACTTATGATATCTTTGCGGGCCATAAAATATATATGATGCCGGTCTCCTACTATTCAATCAGGGCTGGGACAGTGATTTTTTGGGAAATCGGGGAAAGATGTTTTCGAAGGTGCTGATCACCATGGTCGACTTCATTTTGCACCCAATCGATCGGTGCGACCAGGCTGCAACCGGGCTGCAAATCACGATTTCGCGTTATCTCTGTTCAATTTTGTGTTAAGGTCATGAAAATTTGGCATGTTGTGTTTTAAAACATGCGGAATCGAACCATGGTATGCTTTGAAACCAGAAGTATTTTGATTGATCTATACTTTTCGAATATGCGGAGGTAGTGGAAGTTAGATGCGCCTCGTCGAGAGGATCATTTTTCGAATAAATGGGAATCAAAATTTAGGTTTTTTTGCTATCTACATTGTTCTTTTCCTCATTTCCATTACACACCGCACAACTCGTGCGACGATCGAAGAATGGAGTTTCATTTGAAACGCGGGCTGAAACGCGGAGTTGTGCGGTGTAGAATGGAAATGAGGAAAAGAAAAATGGAGATGGCAAAAAAACGTAAATATTAATTCCCACACTATTTATACGAAAGATGATCCACTCGACGAGGCGCATATAGCTGTTGCAAAATCGGCTTCCACTACCTCCTCATATTCGAAAAGTATAGGTCAATAAAATTACTTCTGGTTTCAAAGGAAGGTGTATATCATGGATGGCTTCCCCATGTTCGAATACACCACATGTCAAATTTTCATGACCTTAGCACAAAATTGAACTGAGATAACGCGAAATCGTGATTTGCAGCTTGGTTGCAGCCTGGTCGCACCGATCGATTGGGTGCAAAATGAAGTCGACCATGGGGATCAGCACCTTCGAAAACATCTTTCACCGAATTCCGAAAAATCACTGTCCCAACTGTTATAAGTGTTTGATTGAATAGTAAGCGACCGGCCTCATATTATATATTCTTCTAAACGGATCGACACTCACATCACTCAAGCGTCGCCTATCTTAAAAGAATGCGGTGAAACACATAACCCATAGGTCGAACAATCAACAAAATCCAGACATTCCGAAATAGTCATAATCAAACACAGCTCGCACGCCACGATTCCTCAATCTCAATAAAGCCACAGTACCTCTAATCGCCTTGCAATAAACTGTGCACCTTTCCCTCGTCCTTTCCAAATCTATTCCAAGGCCACCGTATACTTTCATCCCTGATCATTCTCCTCCTAAATCTAACAGTACTCCTCCCTAATCCATTACAAATAAATCAAGCCCACTCATGCGAAAAAATCATACGAATCATGGACTGGATTTGGACCGATCATCTCATCTTTCATCTCTATCTCTAAGCAGTCTCTATCTCTTTCATTCATCTCATCTCTAAGCAGACTCTACAGTTCGGCCTTAAACAATAGATATTGAGAATACACATACAAGATTTCATAAGCGAAGTATGAGCATTCTGAAGTGAACAATGCATAATAATCATCCTTTGGAAAAAATATTTTGCGCGATCTGTAGAAGCTTGATAGTATGGTTTCCGGATCGAATAATGGTTATTTATATCCTGCGAACCTTCTCGACCCTCTGACCCGCCAGAGAGTGTGCATAATGGAGAGAGCGTTATTCGATCCGGTAACTCTACATGATAGGTGTTTCTTTGCATTGTATTTACGACGAAGTGACCTGACACAGTAGTGTTTCTGCCAGTATCTATTATTATTATTATTATTATTATTTGATACGCCCCAAAGGGTGTGACAGCATGTGAATTAACATATACAGTAATAAGAAGAGTTGAGGGAGGGAGGAAGGGACAGGGATCGATGTAGATGAGGGGAGGGAGGGGGGAGGGAACTTCGTATATTGCACATTCCCAAAGTTGCTCTTGATTGACGAGGTGGACGAAGCCTCGGAACGGGAGGAGACCGTTCGATCCATGTATATCGTATGGATCAGAGCAAGGGAGGGAAGGGAGGAATGAAGCTACAGTTTTGGAATCTCTATCTGGAGAATGTGGGTAGTGTCGGGGTTAGACAACAGGCGAAGTTTGATAGTAGACAGAGATAACTTGGGATCAACAATTTTATGGATCTTACAAAGAAAGCGAATAGAACGGTGAGAAAAGGAAGATCGCAAATTCTCTCTTCGAGCAATGGGAATATGAAGAGAGAAAGCATTATTTCTAGAAGACACATTACGAAATGAATAGAAACTAGACATAGGAAGATTTACAATCCCATTAACAATCTTTAGAGAGAATACAATATCAGCTACTACACGGCGAAGGTACAAAGATTTTAAGTGTGACTGGGCTAGTCTCTGATCATAAGAAGGCGGGAATGAAATATGAGGAGATGTACGATAGTGCAACAGTCGCGTGAAGAGATGCTGGCATTTCTCTAATTGTCTAATGGGGCCTTTAGCGGAAGGGGACCAGACTGGTGAGGCGTATTCGAGAATGGGTACAATGAATGAACGATAAGCTCTAATGTAGGGATCACTGGACGTACATGATACAGATCGAAAAAGCAGATAAATTAGCTTTAGTGCTTTTTTACAAATGAGATCAGTGTGTGGAAGGAAAGAGAGAGTTGAGTCGATATAGACTCCAAGGTCCCGAATAGGTTCGGGGGGAGACACAATGGAAGGAAGAGAGAGGGGTATGGAGTTGAGAGAGTATTGGAAGAGGGGATTGTTTTTGCCTATGTAAAGGGCGGTGCACTTCTTTTCAGCGACCGTCAACTGCCAAGTTTCGCAGTATTCTAAGATACCCTGTAACCCTTGTTGAAGTTGAGAGGGGGTGGATGGATGTTGGTCAGGTTTGTGAGTGATGTACAGTTTGATGTCATCAGCAAAGAGACGGAAGTTGACTAAAGGGAATGGAGAGAGAGCCCGAGGGACATCGAAAAGGTAGATGAGAAATAGAATCGGAGCTAATACAGTGCCTTGTGGGACACCACTGAGAACCACTCTCTCCGAAGAGAGAGAGGAGCCAACTTTTACCTGTAAGTGACGATCGAGCAAGAAGTCCGAAATCCAGTTAAACAGACAACCACGAATACCAAGGCAATTCAATTTATGGAGGAGTTTAGAATGAGAAACAGTATCAAATGCCTTAGCTAGGTCAACATAAACAACGTCAACACAATCATTCCTATCCATTGAATCACGCCAAGATTGGGTACACTCAAGAAGTTGGGATACGGTAGATTTGCCACGGACGAATCCGTGTTGTTCAGGTGGAATTATGGAGTGGATTTCGCACCAGCGGACTAATTTGGGCTTGATGATTCGTTCCATGACTTTACTAGGAATGGGAGTGAGTGAGATGGGACGGTAGTCGGATAACAAAAAGGAGACGTGACTTTAGGAATTGGGACAATAACTGAAAGTTTCCAGAGAGAAGGGACTTGACCCAACATCAAACTGTAGTTCATAATATGAGCAAGTGGTTCAGATAGAGTCAAATAACACTTCTTGAAAATAACAGAGGGAATTCCATCGGAAGGAAGAGAGCACGAATCAGAAACACGTCTAAGGTGGTAAGCAATATCAATTGGGAGAATAATAGAGAAGGGAATGGACTGAGGAATAGTGAGGGGGCAGGTAGGGAGAAGTCCATCATCGGCAGTAAATACAGATTCAAAATATGAAGCAAATGCCTCGGCCTTATCAGTGTCATTGGTCAGATTATTACCATGAGAGTCAAATAGAGAAGGAGCAATCGATGAACGGGGTTTAAAGCGAGTGGAGATGTAACGATAATAAGAACGGCTGCGATTGCCAGATAACAACTTGTTTTCTTTGTTACGAATGAATTTCCTTACTTCCGAATCAAGTTTAGATGATACATTTGCGAATTGAGATCTAACGGGAGCAAGAGATAGCTTGTTAAAGAGACAACGTTTGTGCTTTAGAAGGGACTTGATGTGAGGAGGGTAGTTGTCAAAGGGAAGGAATTCCTTCTTGAAGGGTACAAACGAAAAGAATAGATGTACAAGGTAATCAACAAACTGAGAATACATCTGAGAAATATCGGAGAAATTGTCAAAGATCAAAGACCAATCGGTGCCAGAGAGAGCAGAGTTGAGACCTATGAAGTCGGTTTTTCGAAAGTCAAAGGAAGGAATGGATATGGGAGCACAGAATGGCCAAGAAAGACGGAAAGTAACACTGGAGTGGTCAGAGTTCTTGAACGGAGAAGATACATGACAGTTAGAGATGAGGTCAGGAGGAGCAAGGACAATGTCTAGAATCTTGGTGCCGAGAGTAGGGGAAGAAACAAATTGGTGAAGAGAAAGGGATGAGGCGAAGTCAACAAGAGAAACTGATTGCCCAGTGGCCAGAGAAGTATTGGCCCAATCAGTGTGCAAATTCAGATCTCCAGTAAGAATAACAGACTTATCAACAGAGGATAGAATGGATAACTGGTCGAACAAAGCTAAGTTGTCACTAGAGACAGTGTTGGGGGGACGGTAGGCCAGAATGAGTCGAATAGCAGATAGACCAAGAGGAGGAAGGATGTCGAGACAGATAACGTCAGACGAGACAGTGGTGGGGAGGGAAATACGAGAACAAGGAATGTGATCACGAATGATTACACATACACCACCACCCCTTCTGGCGCGATCAGCACGAAAGATACGGTAGGGAAAAGAAAGGAGAATCTCAGAGTCCATAATTCGAGAAGTAAGCCAAGATTCAGAAATAAGGATAACATCCGGACGATCAAGTGACAAGATACAGTGTAAATCTGGTAATTTGTTACAGAGAGATCTAGCGTTGAACATGATACAATTCAGGAAAGGAATGGATGGAGAGAGATCAGATGGATGATACGATGAATGGAGTAGGGGTGTATCAGAAATTAGTTTCCCTGGCTCGGGAATTGAGTGCGGACACGAGAGGGAATGTCCCCCTTATGCCAGATTTCTCCTCTATAGACAACGAACGGAGAGGAGGCATCTTTCGCACGCAAGTCCCTTACCCTCGCCCTCATCTCCTGATGCCTGGCCAACTCTTCCCTGCTCATCGACTGGCGAATGTAGATACCCTCAAACTCGGAGTTTCCTCTGAGTCTGGAGGCGTTTTTGAGTGCCGTGAACACAAAAGAGCGAGCGGGCATTACAAGCTTGAGGAGACGGGGGCGATCCGACTGTTTACCCATTCGGAAGATCTGATTCGGCATAGTGTCAACCTGGAGGAAGCTGAGAAGTCTGGCAATGCCCCTTCTATCAGCCTCGCACCTTTCCTCCAGTCCCAGACCAGAGTCCGGTTCAGGAAGGCCGGATACGACCAGGGACTTCTGACGCAGATGCAACTCGTAGGGATCAACAGTGGAGGGGGAGGGAGGGCAAGAGGAGGAAGAAGGAGGGGAACGAGAGAGGGAAGAGAGACCGGACGAGAGAGTGTGTGGAGTGGAGAGAGTCTGAGAGGTCGAGGGAGGGGAGGAGTGGGAAGAAGGGGAGAGGAGAGGATTGCCGTCACTGGGCTGATCAGCGACATGTTCAAGAGCTTTCGCCAGTGAGGAGAGCAGATCGGTGACGGCTTTCCACTTTGCCAAGTCGACTCCATTGGGGGCAGACTCCATGGAAAGAGCGAGGGCAGACACGACCAGATTAGTGAAAGTGCCACCCTGTTTCTTTGCCACGGGACTAGAACCCCCGGACATCGTCGAGGCCCTCTTTTTGGGAGGAATGGTGGAACAGAGATAAAGATCAAGAATCAAAAAGCAAAGGGAGGGAGAAACGAGGGGAAAATACTAGTAAACAAGCAACACGCGAGAGACACAGGAGGGGTCACCTTCCCCGGGGAAGGGACGAGCGCGAATATGTATCTAACATTGATAGATAAGTTATGTGAATGATGTAACCTTCCTCTATCTGTAAAATTTCGGAGGCTTGTAATTACTTTTTACTGAGTATTCCGTGAACTGTCGATAACAGGTTTCAACGTTAGCGTGTAATGTTGTAAGGACAAGGGTGGCTGATCGTATGTAGCTTCCTTCGGAAACAAAAATATTTTAATACTAGATCTTAAGAATGCATCGAATGTAAAAGCGTCCAATGCAGTAGTAAGTTTGCTGAAATACCTATCTCACTTGTTGCGACGATTTGCTCGATTAGAGCTTATCACCAGTGACGTTATATTGCTTCCTGATTGTTGCTGAGAGTTTTGTTTTCCATAAGGAACTCCGGATGCATTGATAATAGAAACCCCCCACAGCGGTAGTATAGTTGCTGAAACCCAACGTCTCGCTTCTCGGGACGAAACTTCAAACTGATCAGTGACCTCATTCAGTTGACTGATTTCTGATCCATAAAAGTGACCTTCTCTTACCAACAACTCACTAGTACGTGCTATTGATGTCGTTTCGGGTTTCGGCTCTCTCCATTCTACACACTCTTGCATCGGTCATAATTAATTATTCTAATTACTCTTTTTAATTGATTAATTGCAGCGTCGGAGGAGCTCTGCTGCTCTTCACAACCTTCGACCTCGGAGGCCACGCTCAAGGTGAGTAATTTAATTTATATTTAATTTTTAAACTGTCTAATAAATTAAAACATTCATAATGATAGAATTATATTTTTGGAAGCTAATCATCATCGGCGAATTAATTAAATAAGCGGTTCGGAAAGGTTGAACTTTTGTTGAAGCACTCATCTCGCATGTGCCCATTCCGTTAAATTTCTGATAAATTAGCTACGCTTTCGGAATTTTGTTCAGAATTGAATCTCGGATAAAATTAGTTTTCTTTTCCAAATTTATTAGCAGATCCAGACTCGAATTTTTCTCCGCTCAAGGTTGGTAATTAATTTGGAGCTGAATTTGCATTTCTGTGTCTAATAGCGCTTTTCTTTCTCGTAACATGTGCTTGGTAGACTCATGAGTCATCGAGAGGTGATCATTTTTTACCCTCGTGAAATGAAAGCTCAATTCGCGCCTCCTGTAGAATCGCGGTTTCACTCATTCTCTTTCAAGAAGGAGAAAGGATTCGGATCAATTATTCGTCGGTTTGCTATGACATACAAACAGTCGTGATAATAACTGGTATCAAGGTGGACTCAGGAAGCAAGTAGTTGTATTTATCGGTTGCAATGGGTTTTAGACTCCTGTATAATCGTGGCTTCGTTTTCATGAACGAGAAGTGTAGAAGAGTGATCGCTTCTCGGTTCTTTCTCTTTCAAAACCAAAGCAATTATCAGACGCATTATTAATTGTTTATGACGTTATGTAGCGTCTAGTATCGTCAAATGATATCGTAGCTCTCTCCATTGTGCACACTCTAGTGTCTATGAACGGCGAGAGAGTGTGCGGAATGGAGAGGGCACTATTCGAACTGGCATCGCGAGTACCGTTCGCATGAGAGAGCAATCATCCACCCATATGACTTGCTTTCTGATATCCAATGCACGGATAAGGCACAGTTGATAAAATATTTATTCTCAAGTGATTGCGTTCAGTTTCGGTGAAATCTTATCACCCGCTGCACATTCAGGTTTTAGTGCGAGCGCAGAATACCGTTTGAAATGTAATCAGTTAATGCTCGTCATAGTATTCAGCCGATGCTCGATCTGATGCCGAATCGTAGTAACCCGGTAGTGAAGTCGACTCCCTGTCAATAATTTTCTGTTCGTTGTTTATTTTTGGGGATCGTTGTAGCAGCCGCGTTCCCGTTTCAGACTAGCGATATCAATACATGCTCAATGTTCTTGCAGTAATACTCGGAACATTTTTCATCAATAAAGACATAGTAAAAATTTGATACAGTAGGCAATCAATAATCGATCCGACTACCATAGTCAAGTTGCCTACCGTAATCAATCAATCAATAATTTGCAGTTCGGCGCGATCGGCTTCATCCTCGCCAACATGCTCAACATGACGGCGCGGATAGTGTACAGGTGCGTGGCTCCCGCAGGAAATGGAAGGATACGGTAGTCCGTGAGTGTGGGAATACTGTAGTAACTTCTAAAAAGGATATTTAATCTGTCTTTCATTACCTTCATGGTGAGAAAAATTATTTGATGAAATGAGCTGAGATATGGTGCCGCAGTGATCGATGTTTACGGCTACGGCGCATTCTTAATGTTTTAAAGCGAATAATGGCATTATTTTTTGTACAGCGACTGTGGAATTGATCTCGGCATCCATCGCGGAAGCGTATTACATTACCAATTGAAACAGAAACCAAACGGGCAGCTTTATGTTTTTTTGAATCGTGAACTGTACGAAAGAGAATAAAAGAATTAAGAATATTTATTGAAATGAATAAAGAATATTTTTTCAGCTAGCGCCACATAGCGGCTACCTGGGGCTCGCCTGTCCCTTCCCTCCTTCCGTACTCAATTTGATAACAACTTTATTATCTACAGCATATCTTTCTATAAAAAATCAGACCAGCCCGTTTGGCTTGTGTTGCAGGTGGTAATCTAATACATTTTAGCGATAGATACTGAGCTGATGTTGTTGTATACATTGGAAATAAAAATTATAAGCACCGTTGTCTGATACCGTATCCTTCCTAACATACCGTACTCTCAGCTGTTCGGCTCGACTCCCGGCCTCTCGCACACGCTCTCCCATTTGGCCGTGGGAGCCCTTCGTATTTGGCAGGTACGGTAGCGGGTGGTCTCGAACGGATTATTTGAATGTATTATGGTTACAGCAATACTGGGGTACGTAGGTCTATCAGAGTTGTATGGATACCGAAAGCCGGGTTATGGTATCCTATTACGTTAGTTGTGATGCTCGCTTTGCACATCTTGCAGATATGGTAGGTGATGGTCTCGAACGGATTGCTAGGTTACGGTATTTTTTTTCTATAATCGAATAGTCCCTCTCTCTATTCTGCACACTCTCACCATTTAGCGCGACGAGTGAGTTCGGTAATTCAGCGAACTTCTATTGGGCTAATTGCACTGGAGTAATCGTTAGTTAGCAAGTTTATGTTGTACTTGAAATGTTGTGTTTCAACTAGATCTTAAACATTTTTCGTTTGTTGAATGAATGATTTCGTATTCTAAAAAAATAACAAAACCATTAGGATTTTCATGGACATCAAAATTTCTGTCGACAATCTTGGGCTTAAAATTACGAATCTTGATTAAATCTTATACGATAAATTTCTGCCCGGCACGACGTCGGTGTATGTTACTGATGGCCAATCGGAACCTGACTATCCTCATTTCGTGTTCTCTTATGTTTCTCTGACCGACTAGAGACAACGCGAATAAAAGAGTCGATTCCGATTTAACAATTCAAAGAGGTGTGTGTGTCCATTTTTTGCGGATTACTACTCCTTTCTTCCTGGCACATAACCGGTGGCGCGTGTTTCAACTTGTCTACGATATTAAGATACTTGACAATTTTCTGATTTATTGCGGTGTCTCTGCCTCCAATCACTTTCCAGCTTCTGAAGGTCTTGTTCAGTTAACGGTGATGCCTTGCACTAATATTGCGATGATGAACTACTCCATGAATCTGAATTTTTATCCCATTCCCACAATTGTCTGTGGATACTGCAGAGGCATTAGGTATAGGGCACAATATTAGTTAAAATAAACGACATGTTGCACATAAAATATTTTTTAAAAAAATTGTTTAATCTAAATATTTATTAAAGTTGATAAATTACATTCAAGGTGGTACGACGCTGATGAAGAAGTCGCAGTAGTACGGTAGATCGGCTACCGTACCCATCCCCCTACAGCATCCCTTCCGTAGAACATCCAGAAATGATTTTTTTCAAGGTATTCATAGCTAGATTTTATTGTCAAGTTTGTAATAACTGCTCAATTTTAATTTATTGTTTTTTATTTTATTAATTGACAGTTTTTGCCAGCGAGACGGGTACTGTAATAAAGTATGTTCTGATATCATGCGAACGAAATGAATTGCAGACTGGGAGACGGTTATTGAATTCCGAAGGATGTACATGAAGTGGAATTATCGGTCTGATACTCTATTCTGCACACTCGCTGGTCAGACAAATGATGTAGCGCCGAGAAGAGATAGATAGGATGACCTCGAGATGAGAAGAAGCTAGGCAAACGATTACCACTGAGGTCTGATTTTTTATAGAAAGATATGCAGTAGATAATAAAGTTGTTATCAAATTGAGTACGGAAGGAGGGAAGGGACAGGCGAGCCCCAGGTAGCCGCCGATGTGGCGCTAGCTGAAAAATATTCTTTTTTTCATTTTCATTTCAATGAATATTCTTAATTCTTTTATTCTCTTGTTGCCCGTTTGGTTTCTGTTTCAATTGGTAATGTAATACGCTTCCGCGATGGATGCCGAGATCAATTCCACAGTCGCTGTACAAAAAATAATGCCATTATTCGCTTTAAAACATTAAGAATGCGCCGTAGCCGTAAACATCGATCACTGCGGCACCATATCTCAGCTCATTTCATCAAATAATTTTTCTCACCATGAAGGTAATGAAAGACAGATTAAATATCCTTTTTAGAAGTTACTACAGTATTCCCACACTCACGGACTACCGTATCCTTCCATTTCCTGCGGGAGCCACGCACCTGTACACTATCCGCGCCGTCATGTTGAGCATGTTGGCGAGGATGAAGCCGATCGCGCCGAACTGCAAATTATTGATTGATTGATTACGGTAGGCAACTTGACTATGGTAGTCGGATCGATTATTGATTGCCTACTGTATCAAATTTTTACTATGTCTTTATTGATGAAAAATGTTCCGAGTATTACTGCAAGAACATTGAGCATGTATTGATATCGCTAGTCTGAAACGGGAACGCGGCTGCTACAACGATCCCCAAAAATAAACAACGAACAGAAAATTATTGACAGGGAGTCGACTTCACTACCGGGTTACTACGATTCGGCATCAGATCGAGCATCGGCTGAATACTATGACGAGCATTAACTGATTACATTTCAAACGGTATTCTGCGCTCGCACTAAAACCTGAATGTGCAGCGGGTGATAAGATTTCACCGAAACTGAACGCAATCACTTGAGAATAAATATTTTATCAACTGTGCCTTATCCGTGCATTGGATATCAGAAAGCAAGTCATATGGGTGGATGATTGCTCTCTCATGCGAACGGTACTCGCGATGCCAGTTCGAATAGTGCCCTCTCCATTCCGCACACTCTCTCGCCGTTCATAGACACTAGAGTGTGCACAATGGAGAGAGCTACGATATCATTTGACGATACTAGACGCTACATAACGTCATAAACAATTAATAATGCGTCTGATAATTGCTTTGGTTTTGAAAGAGAAAGAACCGAGAAGCGATCACTCTTCTACACTTCTCGTTCATGAAAACGAAGCCACGATTATACAGGAGTCTAAAACCCATTGCAACCGATAAATACAACTACTTGCTTCCTGAGTCCACCTTGATACCAGTTATTATCACGACTGTTTGTATGTCATAGCAAACCGACGAATAATTGATCCGAATCCTTTCTCCTTCTTGAAAGAGAATGAGTGAAACCGCGATTCTACAGGAGGCGCGAATTGAGCTTTCATTTCACGAGGGTAAAAAATGATCACCTCTCGATGACTCATGAGTCTACCAAGCACATGTTACGAGAAAGAAAAGCGCTATTAGACACAGAAATGCAAATTCAGCTCCAAATTAATTACCAACCTTGAGCGGAGAAAAATTCGAGTCTGGATCTGCTAATAAATTTGGAAAAGAAAACTAATTTTATCCGAGATTCAATTCTGAACAAAATTCCGAAAGCGTAGCTAATTTATCAGAAATTTAACGGAATGGGCACATGCGAGATGAGTGCTTCAACAAAAGTTCAACCTTTCCGAACCGCTTATTTAATTAATTCGCCGATGATGATTAGCTTCCAAAAATATAATTCTATCATTATGAATGTTTTAATTTATTAGACAGTTTAAAAATTAAATATAAATTAAATTACTCACCTTGAGCGTGGCCTCCGAGGTCGAAGGTTGTGAAGAGCAGCAGAGCTCCTCCGACGCTGCAATTAATCAATTAAAAAGAGTAATTAGAATAATTAATTATGACCGATGCAAGAGTGTGTAGAATGGAGAGAGCCGAAACCCGAAACGACATCAATAGCACGTACTAGTGAGTTGTTGGTAAGAGAAGGTCACTTTTATGGATCAGAAATCAGTCAACTGAATGAGGTCACTGATCAGTTTGAAGTTTCGTCCCGAGAAGCGAGACGTTGGGTTTCAGCAACTATACTACCGCTGTGGGGGGTTTCTATTATCAATGCATCCGGCGTTCCTTATGGAAAACAAAACTCTCAGCAACAATCAGGAAGCAATATAACGTCACTGGTGATAAGCTCTAATCGAGCAAATCGTCGCAACAAGTGACATAGGTATTTCAGCAAACTTACTACTGCATTGGACGCTTTTACATTCGATGCATTCTTCAGATCTAGTATTAAAATATTTTTGTTTCCGAAGGAAGCTACATACGATCAGCCACCCTTGTCCTTACAACATTACACGCTAACGTTGAAACCTGTTATCGACAGTTCACGGAATACTCAGTAAAAAGTAATTACAAGCCTCCCGCGTAGAGAAATTTTACAGATAGAGGAAGGTTACATCATTCACATAACTTATCTATCAATGTTAGATACTGGCAGAAACACTACTGTGTCAGGTCACTTCGTCGTAAATACAATGCAAAGCCACACCTATCATGTAGAGTTACCGGATCGAATAACGCTCTCTCCATTATGCACACTATCGTTCGCAGGATAAGGTTCGCAGGATATAAATAACCATTATTCGATCCGGAAACCATACTATCAAGCTTCTACAGATCGCGCAAAATATTTTTTCCAAAGGATGATTATTATGCATTGTCCACTTCAGCACGGCAACCATAGGTACATTTGTTGAAACACTTCTTCGCCAGGTTTCCATCCGGATCCACGTCATCCACGTCATGCATCCAAGTCGATTCAACACCCATCAAAAATAGCATTAAGCAGAAGAAGGTTCGCCAAATTTTCTGCAGAGGTTCCCTCTAGCGAAAGCTGTGAGCGGCGGAAGCGACTTCATGTCCTGGGCGCTCTCAACACGAGACGGGATAGAAACTGCGACCGAGAGGGAGACGGAGAGTAGGGAGAGGGGAGAGAGAGGCATCCCTCTAAACCGTCTCGCGCAGAGAGCGCCGCTTACTGCATCATTGGCCCATGAACAAGGAAACATTGAAACCCGCAATTGCCAGTTCATTTATGAATGGATTCCATTTTTTGTCGAACATGGCGTAACACATGCCCCTTAATTATTGATTACAAATTGGACGGAAAAATTCGCCTTTACGCATCCGAAATCGAGGTCCGAAATGGCAGGCCGCATTCGTCGTACGGGCAGCCCTGCACAGAAATGACGCTAAGAAGATTCTTTTTGCTTGTAATCACACGATAATGACTCGATCCCGGTCGATTTAGAATGCTCAGAGGATGCTCTACACCCCGGTCAGCAACACCTAAGCGATAGCGTGAACGGTTCTTTCAGAAATCAACTCTTCTTAGTGATCTCAATAGCTTGATTGTCATTTCATTGCTACGGTATTTAATCTTTTGATGAAAAACGATAGTTTAGTGGTTTGAAACGCTTTTCATGTGTTTCGGTGGATACTGATGGTACCGATCGTGGGGCTCGAACCGACTGGATTGGGTTCTTCAGTCAGACACCATAACCACTTTATAACGATTCAATAGAAAATACCACGTAATTGTAAAACACTTGTCAGCCGATTTTGCTTTTTGATAGGGAGTGTACGAAAGATCGCCCCTTCCGGATTATGGCTGTGACATGAGCACCCATTGAAACATGGAAACGCCAAAACAACGCAAAAAAACGCGTAGAGAGGAGATAGATCAGTTTATATGAAGATTCTATGACTATCGAATGACCACGTGCTAAAACACGCAATCGCCAGTTCAAAAATTCACTTGTCGAGCGGCATTTAACTAAATATTCGCAGAGCACGATTCGTACGGAAACAGCGAAAGCTAAAGCACTGAAATAATTTATATATGCTCTAAATAAATGCAATTGAATATAACCTGGCGTTTTGCTATCCCTCGCCAATATGTGGGAACTGCCAAGATTCATGCGAAACTAGTGAGATATGGGCTTCAACAACCATTGAAACGTTTCGAACCGGTTATTTCGGCAATGGTTCGAGGTTCTCAAGCTCCAAAAATATTATCCTCCCAACATGCATATTTTAACGGATTCCATCATTATAAATCATCAATTAAATGAAATAACTTTATTTATTAATAATACAAACCTTGAGCATGGCCTCCGAGGTCGATATATCGAGCTAGATCAAACATCTCTCCAGGAGGTCACGTCAAAAATCGTCTTTAAGACATGGTTTTTTTAGCGATAACTTTTTCAAAGTTGTGCTAGAAGAAAATGTTAATGAGATGAATTGTTCCTCTCGACGAGATCTTTCAGATAAAAAATACCGTTGGGTTAGTTTTCGAAACGCTGCTAATTGTGAAGACGCCGTTTCAGTTTTTCATGTACCGTCTGCTGCCATCAGATGAGCTGCGCGCCAAAATGATTGAGATTGTGCACAACTTGCACGGAACTAATGCCAGCGAATTTCTCGTGTTCGGCATGCCAGTATTCGACGAAGTGAGTTGATTCTGAAGCCAACGAAGGAGTGTCATCTAGAATGTGTTCGACGTCGCTCATCTCGAAAAGAAAAAAATACTCAGATACGCAAGGAACTGAGCCTCGTGGGCACAGCCTCCAGCACAAAAACTGCCGAGATACAGCGACGGTTCTTTCGCGTTCAATTTGTGCAGGTGGCATCAACACATTGTTGAAAATATTTAGATAAATAGGTGCTGCTGCCGCTCGTGCTTTCATCACTCCCGATGGGGGTGATTTGTGCAGCGGCCGTGCTTGGACTGGAACTGCACAATTTGCCGGCGCTATTCGCACTTGTAATGTGGCCACTTTCCGGGTTCTCCGTGAGTTTTGCCTAGCACGCCTTTAAAAAAAATTAAAATGGAACATTTTAAAATGGAACAGGCGTTGCTACTGCTGGGATTCGTGCGAAAATCCGCGATCAATGGAACGTCAAATCATCTCAAATCAGCACATTCGAAGGTATGGAACCGGAATATTCGCAAATATTCAAGCTATTTTAGGTGGCGAGCATTCAGGACAAATAAAGGGGTTGGAAGCATTCACATGTCTCCAAACGACTTTCTCACAACCAAGCCGTTAGCAAAACATATATTTATTTCAATACTTGTATCGCACTGATGAAGGAGCAACTGACGAAGAACACGTTGACTTTGAGCAGAATATCTAAAAGTGGAAAATTACGCTAATTGCTGAATTTTGTACTCGCCCTGATGAAGAGTTTGCGAAAGACTGGCGTCGTGATAATGAGCACAAGAGAATGAATAACGGAGTGAAAAGCAAATAGGAGGTTGGCAATGTCCATGACAGGAACTCAATTTTTTTAGATTAGGTAATTCATTTCTTTGAATTACGTACTTTCGTTTTCGACGATGTTTATCAGGAACAGGTAGTAGAATATGGCGACAGAGAATGGAGCAACGATGAATAATGCGGGAACAGCTGCCTGAAACTGCGTGATTTTTTTTCCAAAAGGTATTCCTTAAAGAAGGAGTGGCTAGACCAAATGCTAGCGACTCCCACCACGATAGACCGCCGCTTAAACTAAAAGATACGAGATATTCTCCCTCTGCGTCATGACCTACTTCCTTTGTTTACAACCCTCTTCCCCTGATTTACAAGGAAGGGAGTGATTTTTGCCTGCGCCCTGTAGAAACTTTGAGTGCGCGTAACTTGCTTTAGAATTGAGATAGACATTTCAAATTTTGGCCTAGCATCAGGATTGATGATAGTTATCGGGCTGCGTCGTCAGTCTATATGACCCACATGGTCGTGCCACTCCTTCTTTAAAATAGGCTTTTCTCAGACTCGATGTCAGTAGCTTCGCAAAAATGACATTCGCATACGCACTACCGCTTGCCTCATACGTATACGGTTGGGTTAGTTTTCGATTTCCATCTTTTGCAAAGAAAAACTCTATTTGAAGAGTGCTCGTGACAAAAATCACGCCAAGAGCGCCAACGAGGGTGGGAAGCATCAGTGCACTCCATCCGAATGCCGCAGTGATTAGACCAGATATAATTTTCTCATGATAATGTATACCTAAATGCTACAGCGAAATGAATTATTTTGTATGCAATATAAGTTTGTGCTAGTGTATTCACAAAACTCAAACAACAAGCTATTTGCTTAATCACATCATCGTCGATTTTCGTAATTTCCATAACGAAGTGATGGATAACACTCATTCGAACCACATCAATCGCATCTAGGCGGGTTTGAAAATCAATTTCAGCGCAGTAAATTTCATTTGACTCGCCGTATTAATATTACGGGTGAAAAAATAAACCGATTGCACTTTTTTTCGTCCACACTCCCAGTTTTATTTCAAGTTGCGTTTACGAGTTTTGAGCTGTCTGAACCTTCTCCAAACCAGTAATTTCCTCTCACCTTCACATCCATCATTTAGCACGTGTGAAACGAATTATTGGAGTTTATCGACATAATTTCATACGTGCTCACAACATTCAGAGTTGCACTCTTTTTGAAACACCTGCCCAATTGTTCTTGGAAATTCTTTCATCTTTTGGTTTTTTCTTGAATGCTACAACTAAGACGTTGGATAATACCACTTCAAGTTGAAAATGAAATTCAGAGCACGCTTCGATATGACATTCTTTCGCCCACCGGATCCTTCCCTTCACCATCTATTGCGAGTGGGGAAGCTCACTCTAACGTTTCTCTCAATAATAATGGCGATCGTATCGGTCCTGATCATCCATCTTTCTCGAACCATTTCCAGAGAATATGCGAGGCTTCTATATACGGTTATAGTGCGATTTTTAACATGTAGCGATATTTACTACTGATTTTTCGCAGATATTCACTGCGTTTTTCGACATGTACTCACAAATTATTTTCGATTCCCAATATATCATGCCGTATTTATGCGTTTATCGAGATAACCCTCTCTTCAACATTCCACTCAATCCCGCATGGGGATTTGTGAGTCCTTCTCTTCTTGTTATGGTTCCCAAAATTATCTACAGATCGTTTGGGTCACAATGTTCGCTTTGAATGCTCCGATCTATGCTGCATGCTTTATTCATCGACACCAGGTAGGATGTATCTCTTATGATCGTTCGGTTGCTCTGACAGCATGCACTGAATATCATGTTTGATAAACAAATTGTATTTGAGGTAATTGTTTCACCCGAATCATCGCTGAAGCTGAATCTATACGCACATGTTGCTGCTCTATCTATAATTACAACGCCATCACTGACCTATGGTTATGCATACTATGTCAGATTTTCCTCTTAACACAGGTATCAGGAGAGAACGGAGCAATGCTGGAACAACTTGCAAAAAGTGTGCACGATTTTGGTCATACTATAGTAGGAGGATACCCTAGGGACAAGGTTTCGAAAAATATTGATCATTAGTCCCAGATCCGGCTTTTATGAAATTTCCGGTTCTGGACGCTGCTATGACGTATCTCAGCTCCCAGAAGAGCTAGGCACTTGTTCTTTTTTCAAAATGTGCGGAAAAATATTCTAAGAGAGGAATCGCGAGAGAATCGACCGTTTGAGGGGGGCCTGCGGCGGTAGAAAATTTAGCCTATCTGAAAAGTTGAACATAGGTGCTTTGAACGATGCTCTATCGAACTGCGTTTGCCGATTTTGCATATCGACACTCATTCTCGGGTACACGCTGGTCGGAGCGGTCGTTTCAGCGATTTTGAGCGTGAGTAAGCCTCACTAAAATGACAATAACTCGCTTTAAAATGCAGATACAAACTATTCCAAAAAACTGTTCGAAAGATGAGATCTGGCGCAACATTTCGTCTGCTGATGTCATCACTCCTTGAGCAAGCGCTAGTGCGTGGCGGTTGGTTTTTCGAAAAAGTGCTGTAACTCTGCAAAACGGAAAGCCCCAATAAGCAACCATATAGGTTTTGAAGTACCTATATGTACCTAACTTCACTCCAAAAATCAGAGGAATCGAGAGGGGGGGAAAAAAGGGGCCGACTTTAGTGAGGTGGACTCAGAATGACCATCACACGTGCGTCGCGCGAGCTGTCGTTGATTTCTAGACTATGTAGCGCGCCGGTACGTGAAGATAGAAAAAAGTCGTCAACATATAAAATGTTCAGCTCATCAAGATCTACATTTTCATTATTGTATCATGATGATATCTTCATATTATCCTAACTTACGTCAGATCAGGATTATCGGGTTACGAAAGAACAACAATGATATTCAAAGCTTCCCATTTTTGCTGTGAAGATACCAGGATGGTTAAAACATCATTTGGAATCATTTCAACTGATTTGGGCAGATGTTGAATACTGAATATGTGAAAGTTGGTCGAGTTCAGATTTCGGAGCCTCGAAATCTGGAATGACATATTACTCGACAATGTTCGATGAAATATGGTGCGAAATGGTTTCAAAATCAGTTTTTAATAGTTTTCGAAGAGTTTTTAGCGCAAAGAGCGCTATAAGAAGGATAGAAAGTGATGCAATGTGATGGTCATTCTGAGTCCACCTAACTAAAGTCGGCCCTTTTCCCCCCCCCTCGATTCCTCTGATTTTTGGAAAGAAGTTAGGTACATATAGGTACTTCAAAACCTATATAGTTGCTTGTTGGGGGCTTTCCGTTTTGGAGAGTTACAGCACGTTTTCGAAAAACCAAACGCCACGCACTAGTGCTTGCTCAAGGAGTGATGTCATCAGCAGACGAAATGTTGCGCCAGATCTCATCTTTCGAACAGTTTTTTGGAATAGTTTGTATCTTCATTTTAAAGCGAGTTATGGTCATTTTAGTGAGGCTGATTCACGCTCAAAATCGCTGAAACGACCGCTCCGACCAGCGCGTACCCGAGAATGAGAGTCGATATGCAAAATCTCGATAGAGCATCGTTCAAAGCACCTATGTCTTACTTTTTCGAAAATTTTCTGCCGCCGCGGCATGGTCGATTCTCTGGCGATTCCTCTCCTAAAATATTCTTGACATTGTTCTTCACATTGAGCTATTCTAACTTTCTAACTAACTGTTTCTAACTAACATTCTAACTGTGGAATGGGTCAGACTCGAAAACCGGCATATTCATATGTGCTCGTACTGAGATGAAAACAATTATTATTGAGCTTACATCACCTGGACACCCGTTTTTATCGAACGAATCATCATACTGCCCTTTAAACTCAATTCTGGAAAATATTTTTCCGATTTTTCTGGAAAATGAAAAATTCGAAGAATTCTTCAAAATGTTGTGTCAACTGATTTTCTTTCAACTCAAAATAACAGAAAATATTGTTTTATACATTTTTGCACAATAAGGCTGTGAAAGATTTATGTTTTGAATGTTTTTGGAAAAATCGACTTCGGCCAAAACCTCAATTCGGAATGTTCAACGGTAAAAACAAATACCACAACCCCCACCAAGTTCCCGTTTTTATTTTTTATATCACACATATGGACTTGCTCTTCCATATTTTGCGGGAAACTTTTACTCTAGTAGCTATCATGGCGCACTACAAATTTTTCACTGCTAACTTGGTTTTTCAATTTTAACTTTTTCAGTTTTTGTCACTCGGCTTGAGTCAAAACATAAAAGTTGTTTAGAATATTTTCCGCACATTTTGAAAAAAGAACAAGTTTCTAGCTCTTCTGGGAGCTGAGATACGTAATAGCCGGGTCCAGAACCGGAAATTTCCTAAAAGCCGGATCTGGGACCAATGATCAATATTTTTCGAAACCTTGTCCCTAGGGTATTCTCCTACTATATACCAATATCAGTGCAAACTTTTCGCAAGTTGTTCCGATAGGGATTGTTTTTGCTTCATTCTCTCGTGATACCTGTGTTAATTGAATTTCGCTAATATGATCTGATAGTAAAAATATATTTAACTATTAATTGATTTTTTTCTTCAGATTTCTTGGGACACCCGTAACCAGTGGATCAAAAATGTAATTTAGTTGGGCAACTAAATTGTATAATTTATATTCACAGCTCCTTACGGGCAACTGGGATTCATCGATACCCATACGCATGGAGTACTTGTTTCAGTACGCAGAGCTGAGAAAGTCAAGCCACTGCACAAATAAAAATACCTAAATTGAAATTTTAGCATCTGGGTAGCCATGCTATTTACACTTAGCCTGCTTATTGCAATTTCTATAAAAAAAAAATCAGATAAAAAAACGCTGCAGATTTCCCTGCATACATTTGCACTCATTCAAGAAGCAAGAAATCTGAGTGCGACAACGAAATCCTTTCATCGGATGCTGATGATCTCCTTAATATCCGTGGTAGGCAATTGGGAACTTTTTTAGATTTTTTTTTCACCCATATTTCGCTCGCTACGAGTTGATTTGTGGAATGAGAATTGAACTGAGAGAATTTGCAGTGAGAAGAGGGCCGAACACGTTCAAACGTCCCATTTTTTCTTTCAATTAACAAAATTTTTTTTTTTAAATCACGCAGTTTCAGGCAGCTGTTCCCGCATTATTCATCGTTGCTCCATTCTCTGTCGCCATATTCTACTACCTGTTCCTGATAAACATCGTCGAAAACGAAAGTACGTAATTCAAAGAAATGAATTACCTAATCTAAAAAAATTGAGTTCCTGTCATGGACATTGCCAACCTCCTATTTGCTTTTCACTCCGTTATTCATTCTCTTGTGCTCATTATCACGACGCCAGTCTTTCGCAAACTCTTCATCAGGGCGAGTACAAAATTCAGCAATTAGCGTAATTTTCCACTTTTAGATATTCTGCTCAAAGTCAACGTGTTCTTCGTCAGTTGCTCCTTCATCAGTGCGATACAAGTATTGAAATAAATATATGTTTTGCTAACGGCTTGGTTGTGAGAAAGTCGTTTGGAGACATGTGAATGCTTCCAACCCCTTTATTTGTCCTGAATGCTCGCCACCTAAAATAGCTTAAATATTTGCGAATATTCCGGTTCCATACCTTCGAATGTGCTGATTTGAGATGATTTGACGTTCCATTGATCGCGGATTTTCGCACGAATCCCAGCAGTAGCAACGCCTGAAACAACATTTAAATGTTCCATTTTAATTTTTTTTAAAGGCGTGCTAGGCAAAACTCACGGAGAACCCGGGAAGTGGCCACATTACAAGTGCGAATAGCGCCGGCAAATTGTGCAGTTCCAGTCCAAGCACGGCCGCTGCACAAATCACCCCCATCGGGAGTGATGAAAGCACGAGCGGCAGCAGCACCTATTTATCTAAATATTTTCAACAATGTGTTGATGCCACCTGCACAAATTGAACGCGAAAGAACCGTCGCTGTATCTCGGCAGTTTTTGTGCTGGAGGCTGTGCCCACGAGGCTCAGTTCCTTGCGTATCTGAGTATTTTTTTCTTTTCGAGATGAGCGACGTCGAACACATTCTAGATGACACTCCTTCGTTGGCTTCAGAATCAACTCACTTCGTCGAATACTGGCATGCCGAACACGAGAAATTCGCTGGCATTAGTTCCGTGCAAGTTGTGCACAATCTCAATCATTTTGGCGCGCAGCTCATCTGATGGCAGCAGACGGTACATGAAAAACTGAAACGGCGTCTTCACAATTAGCAGCGTTTCGAAAACTAACCCAACCGTATTTTTTATCTGAAAGATCTCGTCGAGAGGAACAATTCATCTCATTAACATTTTCTTCTAGCACAACTTTGAAAAAGTTATCGCTAAAAAAACCATGTCTTAAAGACGATTTTTGACGTGACCTCCTGGAGAGATGTTTGATCTAGCTCGATATATCGACCTCGGAGGCCATGCTCAAGGTTTGTATTATTAATAAATAAAGTTATTTCATTTAATTGATGATTTATAATGATGGAATCCGTTAAAATATGCATGTTGGGAGGATAATATTTTTGGAGCTTGAGAACCTCGAACCATTGCCGAAATAACCGGTTCGGCAGCAGCACCTATTTATCTAAATATTTTCAACAATGTGTTGATGCCACCTGCACAAATTGAACGCGAAAGAACCGTCGCTGTATCTCGGCTGTTTTTGTGCTGGAGGCTGTGCCCACGAGGCTCAGTTCCTTGCGTATCTGAGTATTTTTTTTCTCTAAAAATTCAAAAAAATTAGCACGCTCTCTTCCGCGCTCTCTCCGCGCTTTTCATCCTCGATCTCATAATTCGGATCTGATCCATCTACCCCAGCTTCATCTTCATCTTCATCCGCTTCTTGCTTCATCTGATCACCTTGATGGCACAGAACGCAAAAAGCGCATAGCTCGCAGCGAACGTAGGAAAGACATCGAGTGCAGCGAGATGAGCGACGTCGAACACATTCTAGATGACACTTCTTCGTTGGCTTCAGAATCAACTCACTTCGTCGAATACTGGCATGCCGAATACGAGAAATTCACTGGCATTAGTTTTTTTTTTCACAATTTTTTTTCACAATTAGCAGCGTTTCGAAAACTAACCCAACCGTATACGTATGAGGCAAGCGGTAGTGCGTATGCGAGTGTCATTTTTGCGAAGCTACTGACATCGAGTCTGAGAAAAACCTATTTTAAAGAAGGAGTGGCACGACCATGTGGGTCATATAGACTGACGACGCAGCCCGATAACAGTCATCAATTATGATGCTAGGCCAAAATTTGAAATGTCTATCTCAATTCTAAAGCAAGTTACGCGCACTCAAAGTTTCTACAGGGCGCAGGCAAAAATCACTCCCTTCCTTGTAAATCAGGGGAAGAGGGTTGTAAACAAAGGAAGTAGGTCAAGACGCAGAGGGAGAATATCTCGTATCTTTTAGTTTAAGCGGCGGTCTATCGTGGTGGGAGTCGCTAGCATTTGGTCTAGCCACTCCTTCTTTAAGGAATACCTTTTGGATAGTAAGAAACATGCCTTGACAGTGAGATCCACTGCAGAACGGAGGGAGCCGGAATCATCTAGAACAATAGCTGATTGAAAAAAAAGAAAGAAAAAATTTAGATGTTCTAAAAAATATCACGCGTTTCATCTAAGGGTTCACTGAATTCACTGGTTCTACGACCCATGTTTGAGTTTTAAGGTCCTTGGGTAGATCAACTATGAGCCCAAGTTTTACGGTCAATAGATCAAATATCTCTCCAGGAGGTCACGCCAAAAATCGTCTTCGAGACATAGTTTTTTAGCGATAACTTTTTTCAAAGTTGTGCTAGAAGAAAATGTTAATGAGATGAATTGTTCCTCTCGACGAGATCTTTGAGATAAAAAATAGAATGAACTGCTTCATTAACTTTTTTTCGACGTTCAGGTCTCATTTTATAGATTCGGGAAATATTACTTATGGGTTTGTTTGATCGGGCTCGTTGAGACCTTTCGAATAAGGTATTTAACGTCGAAATCCAAAAGGGTTGGGCTGAAAAAGTTGCAAAAAACGTTTAGAAGGGGTATTCTGAGCACTTGCTGAGGAGAGACAGGGGTAGATCAAAGAAAGGACGAGACGAGGGAAGAGGTCATGCTTTGATCTACCACGATATCTCACTTCATTTCTGACGTCGTGGATAACTACACCGATGAAATCAGAAGATAAAGACGAATCAGAATCACTTTTAAAATATATCAAAATATTGATTTTGAGATGTATCGATTTACTTTCGCTCGTGACCTTCCTTTGATCTACCCCTGTTTCTCCTCACAGGGGCAAGGGCTCATTGTCAGAATACCCCGTTCTAAACGTTTTTTGCAACTTTTTCAGCCCAACCCTTTTGGATTTCGACGTTAAATACCTTATTCGAAAGGTCTCAACGAGCCCGATCAAACAAACCCATAAGTAATATTTCCCGAATCTATAAAATGAGACCTGAACGTCGAAAAAAAGTTAATGAAGCAGTTCATTCTATTTTTTATCTGAAAGATCTCGTCGAGAGGAACAATTCATCTCCTTAACATTTTCTTCTAGCACAACTTTGAAAAAAGTTATCGCTAAAAAACTATGTCTCGAAGACGATTTTTGGCGTGACCTCCTGGAGAGATATTTGATCTATTGACCGTAAAACTTGGGCTCATAGTTGATCTACCCAAGGACCTTCGAAAACCGTGGAGAAAATAGGGGGTCAACTCATACATGGGTCGCAGAATCAGTGAATCCTTAGGTGAAACGCGGGATATATATCCAGGCATAGCTGGAATTTGTGTTTTTATCCTTGCTGTGCCCTTGGATCCGAATTCTTTCTGACGTGATCTCGGATCTGCCATCCCCACTGTACCTAAACCTCCGATATCCGTCTGTTATCTACGGGTATTCGCTTAATTGAAAAAAAAAAACAAATTGATAGCATCCGGAACCTGCCACATCGATTGTACTTGCGCGAAGAAAGCAACACAGACTAGATCATTCGCGCCAGGTGGTAAGTAGAAGAGCAGCGGTCCGTAAAGCACGCCCGCCATGGCCCCGTCAGCGATTAGAACCGTCTAAACGACGGATTATGCTTACGGTTGTCAAGATGACTCTCTCTCTCTCTCTCTCTTCATTCAGCGTGCTATCTCGCTGCTCTATCCGGTGAGAGAGCACATGAAATGAAGAGACGAAATCTTCATCTTGACAACCCTAATTATGCTCAAGAGACGGATAGCAGACAGAAACATCAAAAACGAACATCTATCGCGACGAAAATTAAGAAGGCCGTATAGAAATATAGCACTGCGGAGATAATGCAGGAAGAGTGGTATAGTTGAGCGGAGATGTTTGTTCGAGAGAGATAGAAAATGAGAAGAAGGTTCAGCGCCATTCCAGCTATGCCTGGATAAGAAATATAACAATAGAAAAATCGAAAAAAAGTACCTTCGAGCGGTATGAGCACACGAGCGACTGCGATCCACGAACTTCTCATCTCTTTCACAGACTTTCACAGTGAGCGAAAAGTTACGGTTGAAGTCTGCTCACACAAGAAATGGCGCGTTTGTTTTATGAAAAAGCTGTCAAGATCACACGTTTTGTGAATCAGAAAACAGGCTTATAAGATAAGTCTGGTATAGCCAACAATTTCTCACTGTAACTGACTATTTTTTCCGAGAATATTACTGACTACATTTTTGTTGTATCCGTCTTTCATAATCATGGTTAGATTCCATTTCGCAAAAATCAAAGTATGAATATTTAAACAAAATCTCTTCGCGGAAATCGCTGAAATTCAGAAAATAATTTTAAGGTTTTCATCTCAAATTCGACGTGTTACATCCTTCGTTAGTACCCTGACCTCTCATAAGTATTTGTGCTCATTGTTTGATGAAATATTCAACAACAATATTTGGAGACATACGAATGGAAAATGAGAAAAAAATAATTCTTTATGCTTTTCTACTGAACGCAGACTTTTGCATGAATCCCAAAGTTGCATTGAACTACTTTTCCAATGTGCGAATAACTTTTCAGCTGTCATTTTCACACACACCAGTAAAGGCAAAACGGAAACGACTCTCCTCAATTCGCGCACTATTTCGCTGATCAGAGAAACGGGAAAACACAGCAACTTATGAGAGTCGGGTTTCATTCAGCAAACTTAAATTCGAATGTTGTGTGGGAGATAATTATTTCAAGTAACGAAAGCTGTCAAGATCACTCACACTATACATGATATTCTAACAAGAGCGTGGTGAAACCCGCCACCTCAAGGTTGCACTTACATAATCCACAAAAACAAAATTCAAACCATTGTTAAACGCAGCAGATTGATTGGTTTTATATGAGGTTCCACTTCTCATCACCCCTTCGAATATTGACTATGGTATAAGCAATCGCTGAAATACGCTATCGCTAGGTACGTCTAACAGCACACAACTGCTCGTGTGTAAAGAAGACAACGTTGTTATAAAGAAGAAAATCTCAGCGCGGTAATCATTCCCTTATTTATTCTAGTAATCATAAAAGCATACGTTGAAATATGAGAATACCATGTCAATAGAAAAAAAGCAGCTAGACGTAAATTGAGCAACGCGTCCCTACGAAATCAGCTTGTACAGGTCTCCCGCCTCAAAAGCTCCGGCTGAGGCGCCTTTTCATCAGGTTACTCTGGCATGTGACAAAAACAACCACTTATCATCTCATTGTGGATCATACATATATATTTTTCAGGCACTGAAAACAGATTCGCATCAATCACTCAAGCGACGCGTATCCTAGAAGCACGCTATGAAACACCTAATCCCTAGCTCGCACAATCTACCAATCGAGAACATCCGAACTCAAACACATCTCCCTTCAACTAAACGACGCCACCGTTACAACTAGTGAAATTACAATGAAACAAGGTTCGGGAGAAGGAAGATAAGGAAGAAACAACTGCCTAGAGGAATCGGAGAGAATATGCAAAAACACCAAAACATTCCGATATTCTTCCTACTAAATGGAATGGTAAGTTGTTGGTTGAGAGAGGTCATGAACAGAAATTCAACAGACGACGCAACGGTCACAACTATCGAGATGCGGGTTTCACCAAATATACTACCGCTTTGAATCTTATCTAATATCAATACTTTGTTGTCATAAGGTTTAAAAATATTACTCAATCAGTAGCAATTAGGGAACACTCCCATACTACTGCATTGGACACTTTTACATGCAATGCGCCTTCGTTTAATGTTTTCGTTTAAAGTTTCAGCGCAACCAGTGAGATAAGGGGTTCAGCTAATATACTACAGCTTTAACTGCTTCACACATTCAATGGATCCAGGCGATCGTTTTCAAAACACTTAATCAATTAAACATTCCGATGCTCACTCGCACTAATATCCAAGAACCTCGAGTAATTCTTTGTTGGTAGGGGGAGACCACGATCAGGAAAATATCAACTGAACGACGCCACTTATCACGGTGAGGCTGCGGTGGCTGTCGTTTCGGTTTTCAGATCTCTCCATTTACCACACTATTTCGTCTGTCAGGCCGGCGGGGGAGTGTGCAGAAAGGAGAGAGCAAAACCGAAATTACATCCCTACAAACGAAATTAAAACGGCGTCGAAACATCTTTCTATCTACCAGTAAATTAGGTCTTTACGTAACTCTGACACGTGGATGAAGAGTAAGAGACAGGTGGGAAGTTTCGAGGAAGAACATTTATTACATGGTCAGCCTATCTATCTTTTCAATGCGCTACATCATTTGTCTGACCGGCGAGTGTGCAGAATGGAGAATCAGCCCGACGATTCCACTCCATGTACATACTTCGGAATTCGATAACCGTCTCACAGTCTGCGATTCATTTCGTTCGCATGATATCAGAACATACTTTATTACAGTACCCGTCTCGGTGGAAAAACTGTCATTGGAAATCCGTGAAGGACCTGCTACTTGCACTGACTAGAAACATGCCAAAGAATAATAAATTACAATTGAGCAGTTATTACAAACTTTACAATACAATCTATCTATGATAGCCTTGAGCACAAATTATCATTTATAGATGGTCTACGGGAAGGATACTGTAGGGGATGGTTACGGTAGTCGTTTTACCGTACTACTGCGTCTTCTTCATTAGCGTGACGAACGGCCGTTCCACCTGGAATTAAAATTAATTATTTAAGATATATGAATTGGTTTAGTTATTGTTCAACAGGATTCGTTTACGAACTAGTGTAACTTTAATGTTGGCTCAAAAAAATACTCTGAAGCAAGAAAGTAATTGGTATCCACAATATCCGAGTCCGAGAAAATGTGCAAAATGGAGAGCTCAGTAATCGATCCGGCAAAACCAGAAGCTACCGTATTCTTACCATTGTGATACAGTACCCAGAAACTACCGTAACCCGACAAATACCGAAATCGACCGTACCTGCCAGATGTGAAGGGCGAGTATCACGAACAGCACCGCGCCTACGGCCAGATGGGAGAGCGTGTGTGAGAGACCGGGAGTCGAGCCGAACAACTGAGAGTACGGTAGGTCAGGAAGGATACGGTATCAGACAACGATGTTTGGATTTTTGCTAAGGAATACAACAACATCAGTTCAGCATCTATCGCAAAAATGTATTATATTACCAACTGAAACATAATCCAATCGGAGTGGCCTGATATTTTCTTAAACGTTATGCTGTGGATAGGAATGTAGTTATCAAAAATTTATATAACATTGAGTACGCTACATGCTCTAGATAATATTGCAGTGTTTGTGATAAAGAGCGCCTTCATTTCTGATCTAAGCTATCTATATCATACATTACATGATAAAAAATTTGATGTTGTCGAAAATGTTGTCGAGATGTTTTTCTCTACATAAAACATTCGAAATTTTTTCAACATTCGAAACACACTCTACATTCGAAAGTCTCTACATAAAACGACAGAGTTTTCTAATTACCAGAGAATTAGCGCGAACTGTAAAAATTAAAATATTCCTTACCAACAACGAGAACAGCCCTCCGGCGAGCGCGAACCCGGCGAAGATCGTCGTTCCGAGTGAGGGAAGGAGGGAGAGGAGGGAAGGGCAGGCGGGCCCCAGGTAGCCGCCGATGTGGCGCCAACTGGAAAATATTTATAATCTTTATTCTTTTAAATAAAAATATCGTTCGTAGAGTCTTTCCCTCTAAAAAAATGTCTTTCCCAATTGAATTGTGTTTCAATTGGTAACCTAATACATTTTCGCGATAGACGCCGAGATAATGATTACAGCCTCTGTGCAAAAATATAGTCATAATTCTCTTTAAAAATATCAAGAATTATGACGTAGACGTGAACATCGATGAATCCAGAAACTACCAAAATCCAGCTCATATCAGCAAATAATTTTTTTCGCAATCATTATGAAGCTACTAAAAGACGACTACCGTAATCTCCCGCTTCACCGGCTACTGTATAGATCGATTCCCTGCGGGAGCAACGCACCTGTACACTATCCGCACCGTCATGTTGAGCATGTTGGCGAGGATGAAGCCGATCGCGCCGAACTGCAAATTATTGATTGATTGATTGATTGTGGTAGGAAACTTGATTATGGTAGTCGTATCGATTTTTGATTGATTACGGTAGTCATATCAAAGGATTACGATATTCGACTTGAATAGCGAGTGGCCATTAGTGAAGCTGAATTGAATATTTGCTCTCTCCAATTTTCACACTTTTTTGCCGGTCAGAATAACTATAGTGTGGAACGTCAGAGTTTACAACAGAATCAGTCCAGTATTGATTAATAATCACATCCAATTTTTTTTTATCCCGTCGAACCACTGTTTTTTTGCAAGATACGTGAGCAGTGATTGATATTACAAGAAGGACACGAAGGCAACTGCAACTTCAATAAATATTGTGAGGAGTACTGATTGATTACAATAAACAAGCTGGCTTTGATAAGACCATTGATTGTTTGTTTTATCCAGGAAAATCCCAGTGACTAACCCAATTAGTTTTCCCTTATTGAAAGAGAATGGGAGAAACCGTGAACTTACAGGGAGCGCGAATACAACAGCGTTATAATTTTCCAACATTTATTTTATGCGGAAAATAAATTCATTATCCCATATGATAAACACAATCACTTCTCGATATTCTGCTCCCTATCTACCGTATCCAAGAGCTACAGTACCAGCAGACAGAGCGCTTGTCAATCGCACTGCGATTAGAATATTCCAGAAAGTGAAATAAAATCACTTAGCGATCCGTGAGCCTACTGTATGCATAGATTACTATAATGTTACAGTACCTGCAGGCACAGCGCGTAGGACAGCGAGAGGTGCACGACCGAGGACAGCAGAAGGAAGCCGCCATGCGAGAAGATCTGAAGAAGAATATTGACTGGTTACGGTAGTTGGACTGAGTATTTATTAAGGAAAGATCAGTCCAAGGAGCTCCAAAATAATCATCCCGTTACTCCAACGACTGAATAAAAAGTAATGACCACGAATGAGTGTTGTCGATTCGGTTTTCCGCTCTCTCCATTCGGCACACTCCATTGTTTGGCTGACCGGCAAGAGGTGTGCAAAATGGAGAGAGCAAACAAGTTATTATTTTTAAAAAGACAAAGAAAACTTCATTTTCTGTGGAGACTTTCATTTTGTAGGAAAACTGGCGGGAATTCAAATAATTCAAATATCTCCTCTCACCTGCTCCACATTCATCGTGGCGAAGGCGAAGGCCTCGGTGACGCCGTTGATGGCGATGACCAGGATGTAGACGGCGTACGTGGCGAGAAGGGCGGCGCCTGAATCAGGGAGGGGGTTACGGTATATGTAATGATTGGTTACGGTATTCAGATACAGTAGTCAGAAACGCTATCGATTTATCAATAAAATTGTTCGCTAGAAAGTACTAGACTGGTTACGGAAATCTGCGCGATTTCATGGCTCGGTGCCTGAATCAGGGAGGGGGTTACGGTAGATTACTGAAATATGTTGATTTTTGGAAACTGCAGTTGGCTTCAGAATGGACCCGGTGAAAATAATCATCCTTATTGGGAAACTGTGAAACCGCGAATATGCAGGAAATAATTTTATATAATTTATCACCGAAAAAAATCATTATTCTGTCCCCGACGTAATCAGTGAAAGCATTGAAAATTTAATCTGGGTATGCCGATTGGCCACTTTATTGTCAGCATAGCTACTGAGAGTAAAAATCGCTTCTCCAGAAGTGTGGTTCAAAGAAATGCGATATGATGTACATGATTTTCAGCAGCATTGAAAACGTCCCTCGCAAAACATTGCTTCCGTAAAATGCAAATGAACATCTAAATTCTCGAAATTCCCTAAAATTCATTGGAAATTATTCAGTGAAGCGGCAAAATATATTTGGAGGCATGGGGAATCGAACCCCAGACCTCGCGCATGCGAAGCGCGCGCTCTACCCCTGAGCTATGCCCCCACACGCTCCCTCCTGCTTCCTCGCCCCTCTCACCTCCGTTGGCCACCAGCATCTGCCCGCCGTATATTGAGACCGCGACGCCTGAAAAGGAAGAAATACAGTAAGGTTTAACAAAAGGTCAAAATAAACAAATGATTTTATGAAAAGAATATGTTTCGTTCAAGAATTCAACCCCGAGATATCATCTATTCAACTCTCGGTTGTGCTATAAGTATACTCTCAAACACGCCACCACCAGTACATTATCGCGTGAACAAAGTAACGTCGATATCGCTCAACCCTAAACATTATTTCCTTTTCGAATATCACAGTTCAAGGATTTATAATATTGCGGAGTTTTCTGCTCTCTCCATTCGGCACACTGTTTCTTTCAGTCTGAGTGGCATGAGAGTGTGCACAGTGGAGAGGCCAAACAAGGGAAATGACATCTCCCCACAACCGAACTCCACATTCATCTATCCACATTTTTTTCTCGAATACTATCTCGTCAGTCAGAAAAACAAGGGAACACGCGAAATGAGTAGAGTCAAGTTCTGATTTCTCTAACCATTTTGTGGATTGTTTATCAGCTCTCTCCATTCTGCACACTCGCTTATCTGTCTGTCGGGTAGGATACTTTGCAGAGTGGAAACAACAAACAAGGGAAACTACAACCTGCGGTAACGTACCCATCAACTAGCTACCCTATCTCATCCACTACCGAATCCCGCATGAGTACGATGATCGATCGGCTACAGTATCCGTGATCTACCGTATGCTGCTCACCTGAGTACGGTACGCCGAACACGCTGACGACCATGCCGCACACGATCAGGTCGCGCATCAGCGCGGAGAAAGTGCGCACCAGCACATCGTGCGAATCCTGCGTGGATACGGTAGAGACGAAGATACGGTAGCTGATTCGAATTTCAGCTAAATTTTGGAAAATCGATCATTTGTGCACAAACATGTTCCTTGGGAGCCATATTGTTGCCTGATTCAAAAGTATTATCTCCATTCTGCACACTCTCTCGTAAGCCAGGCGAAACAGAGAATGGAGAGAGCAATATCCGGCTTACCGTACCCTGCATGAAACCCCAGTTATTGATCGCCTACCGTACCCGCCACCTACCGTATTCTGCTTGAACACCGACGTCTTCGCGTTATTGATCGCGTTGGAGAAGTAGGCGAAGGAGGACTCCTCGAGCGGGGCGAGCAGCATCCGCGACACCAGCGACCCCAGCCGCTCGATCGAGTCATACACCGCTGAAATGTTTCGAATATTTGAGCTTCGCGCGCAATTATGTGCCTATTTTAAAGTCTACATGAACTAACCGAGTTTTGAACATTTTTACAAAATTAAGTGAATATTAACAAAAAAATCCAAAACTCATGTAGACACTTTTAATTTGTCGGAAATCTGGCGCGAATTAAAAATATTCAAATAGTCTACCTTGCTGCGGCAGCGTGAGCAGCCGCGTGAACGTCATCACGAAGGCGGAACCGTCCGTCAGCAGCTGCTTCAGCACCGAGTGCGCCAGCAGCGTCGCGACCGCCTGCGAAATTTGAATTTTATATATTCCCGATACATTTTCGAAAGTTTCCAAAACTGGATCATTTCATGTAGAGAGAGTTTAGTGTTAACAGTCATTCGGCAACGCACCAACATTGGTTTGGACCACTGTCAGAGATACGGAAAGGCTGAAACGCAAAACGAAAGGGTCGAATGAGAAGTGAGAAATACTGCGCATGTACAGACTGGAGCATGACACGAGCGCGGTTTCAATCGTACCTTATTAGATAAGCAATCAATGCACAATTCCTGGGATAAACGATATAAATGTGACCACGAGGCGCATAATCCTACAGTGATTCGAAGAGAAGGATCCTACCGTAACCGATCCCTTGTCGAATCCGGCCGAGAGTCGCGGGAAGAAGTCGCGGTAGGACCCGAAGGAGGCCAGTTCGGGCCGCCGGGTTACGGTGTATCTGTGAAATAGACTTGTTGCGCCTACGCGTCACAATTACACCCCTTGATTCGCCTTTCCATCCCTCTAGTTCTTACTCGAGATAAGCTTCCACAAATCATGAAGAATGCCTATTACCCCCCCCCCCCAAATTACAAGGAAGTAAATGGAAATTGTTACCGGATAGAATATTGGCTCTCTTCCGCATATTATCTTGCAAACAAGGGAATGCCCGGAACTCACATATCCCGAAAATTCTGAAAAAATTACAAAAAATGCAGAAAAATATTCTATCCAGAAAACTGCTTTCAAAAACTGCCAATTTTTTTTTTGAAATTTCGATTTTGGGCGAAAATAGCGTTTTGTGGTAAGAATTCTGCCAAAAACGCCCTAAAAACGCTATTTTCGCCCAAAATCGAAATATCAAAAAAAGTTTTTGAAAGTAGTTTCATGAATAGAATTTTTTTCTGCATTTTTCGTGATTTTTTCAGAATTTTCGGGATATGTGAGTTCCGGTCATTCCCTTGTAAGACGGGAGAGTGTGCAGAACGGAGAGAGCGACTACTCGATCTGGCGACACTATTGCATACCGATAGAAGGCCGCGTAGTTGAACAGGGTGACGGCGATTGCGGCCACGATCTGGAGAGGATACGGTAAGATTCCGGGTGAGACACAGCACTGTATAACCGTGTGCAGGATCGAATTGTTTTCCATCCATTCAGCACAATCTTTCGCTTGTCAGACAGACTAGAAGGTGTGCAGAACGGAGAGAGCTAATATTTTATCCTGCACCCGATTACGATATCATTCTGGTCCGAATCAACAGAATTTCCGTGAACATGGATTTCAAATCAATTAACAGGAAGAAAAATAGCATTAAAATGTAGTTTTTATTCTTGAAAACTGCCCCTGGAAGAACTATTGCTCCAGCATACAAGATCGAATTGACAAAGAATGAGAGAAACCGCGAAGCTGCAGGAGCCACTACGCAATAGATATTGCCCAAACAATTCAAGTAAATACAAGAAATTCTCAATCCCTGTTTCTGGATAGTAATTGTATGTAAAGAGTTTCACTAGGACAATTGCGCGGTAGTTCAAATAAAATAAACCGCTACCGTATATCTCAATAACCCTACAGTATACCTGATATTGAGCGACCGAAGCTACCGTTTGCATAAAGGATCTGTATACCTGACCTACCGTACACCTCACCAATGTTATCGTATACTGCACTACCGTATATCCCCATGACCCTACAGTATACTGGACTACCGTACACATCAATAATCCTACCGTATACCTGAGCGACGGAGAACAGCGTGAGATGGTCGATGGACGTGGTCAGGATGAGCGCCAGAATGAAGACCCGCTTGAGCGCGATCAGTAGACCCTGAAGTACGGTAGCTAACGGTGGTGTAGGATACGGTAATTATTGCTTACGATACGGTAACTGTTACGCCGGACAGTGCGCTCTCTATTCGAGAGAGAGAGAGAGAGAGACAGAGACAGAGAGAGACAGAGAGAGACAGAGAGAGAGAGAGAGAGACAGACAGACAGAGAGAGAGAGACAGGGAGACAGAGAGAGACAGAGACAGAGAGACAGAGAGACAGAGAGAGAGAGAGAGAGAGAGAGAGAGAGAGAGAGAGAGAGAGAGAGAGAGAGAGAGAGAGACAGAGACAGACAGAGAGACAGAGAGAGAGAGACAGAGAGAGAGAGAGAGAGAGAGAGAGAGAGAGAGAGAGAGAGAGAGAGAGACAGAGAGAGACAGAGAGAGAGAGAGACAGAGAGAGACAGAGACAGAGACAGAGAGAGACAGAGAGAGAGAGACAGAGAGAGAGAGAGAGAGTTAAATCCGAAACGACATCACAAATGACTATCATAAATGCACAAAGTGTTGTCACACACGACGGCAATAAAACGTTCCTGACAACCTATAGGAAACAACAGAAATACTGCACTTTTTCGGACCAGTGTGATACACCACGCAGAGACTACACGAAAGTGAGAGAGCGCGTCGGCTGCTCACTTGACTTCACTTGGCCGTTTCTGCTCGTTTATTATTTTTAACTTTGCGCATAACGTGTAGCAAGCAGGCACTCGGTCTCGCGAGCCATTCTCACTATACGCAACGACTTTCTGCTTACTATAGGCCATGAAATTTATCAAATTTCATTTTCTCCTTCCTTTCAACCTACATTTTTCGCTCGTTTTCGCGCGATTAACCGTCTCTAGCTAAACAATAAACAGAGTGCAATTACGAGAATTCAAAACAAAAAGCGGAGCCGGAAGCCGGGAGCCGGCATTTGTTGCACTTGTGAGATTGCGCGGCACTTGCAAAATTTGTGCGCAGTCGTTAGGTGGCCCCACGCTTGTCCGGAACGTTATAATACTATAATATTGAGAGAACAGAAATCGTAGTTAAGTGGTGTGGGCCGGAGTTGACCTAATCCCCGGCACATTCGTTTATAGTGAGGTTGCACGCGAAATGAGAATTTATTTTGTTTTCGTCAAGTTCTACACTAAACTCGTGTTTTCATTGATTTTACATTATTTAAATGAAATACACGCGAATAAAATCGATAAAACACGAGTTTATTGGAGAACTTGAAGAAAACAAAATAAATTTCCGTTCCGCGTGCAACCTCACCATAAACGAACGGGCCGGGGATTAGGTAAACTCCGGCCCACACCACTTAACTACGATTTCTGTTCTCACAGTAGTACTGAATACGGTAGGTTACGGCGGTGTCGGATACAATAGCATTTTTTTTTGGTCTATCGATAATGCATTGAGGCATTTCGCTAGACATCGCCTTTATTATATCGAAGAAACAGCATTTTGACTGGCCCACTCTCATTTCCGTAGTAGTGTTAAATGGAGAAAGGAACTATGTGATGCAGCAACACTCGAAATAGATAGTAAAAAAATAGGAATCGTGAGGATGATGTCTAGTACTGTACTGGTCAGGTGTATGGATGATAATATTGGTAGTTATAAAACGGAAAACTCCGAAGCGCAATTATTCTAATTCTTCTGAACTTTATGATACCGTATGCGAGCAACCGCGAACCATCGGGCAGCGAGCAAGATCGCAACGGTTAGAGATGTAATTTCTCTCTCTATTCTCTCTATTCTTCAGCTCTCTCCATTCTGCACACTCCCTGGTCTGTCTGGTTGGTGAGAAAGTGTGCAGAATGTAGAGAGAGCTAAAGCCGAAACGACATCACTAGTAACGGTGATGGTATCTTCTTCAGAAATCCAGATCGTTAAATCTCTCGTCTGCCATTATTTACCATTGACGCATTCCCTCACTATCAGAATGCATCTACAGTATGTACGCCTATTTCGGAGCAATAATTGTTATTTTTAGAATAATTCCGAACCCAATAATTGCTCCAATTAATATCAACTGCGTGATACGCTATACGTGCAACCGCAAATCATCAGGTAGCGAGCATCGAGTACAAATTTATATTCCCGATGGTGTGCGGAATGCAGGATAAAATGTATTTTAACTAAAGTGACACTGAGATTCGGTAGTGTAGGATGAGCTACCGTACAATAAGCAAATTTCCGAACAATATTTTTGTTTGGACCTGGATCCCGTACACTATTGCTCTGATTCGCATCAACTTGGTGATACGCTGAACGTGTAACCGCAAATCATCAGGTAGCGAGCATAGAATACTATGAAGCTACTAGATACTACCAAATGTAAATTTTGAAGCGATTTTTTTTGTTTTGTATTCCGGAGTAACATTTTTCAGATGCCTATCATCTTCGTGATACAGTATGCGTGTAACCACGAACCATCGGGCAGCGAGCAAGTGTTGGTAGATCGAATGTTTTTATTCGCGAATAATTTTGAATAAATGCACTCGTTTATTCGCGCTTACTAAATGTGAATGAAGCTCACATAACTTGAACAGAAAATGTGAGTAGAAAGAAAGGAAATAGCATCAGTTTTATATACACTTCGTAAAGATGAATGAGCGAGTGAATTTATGCAAAATTATTCGCGAATAAAGATTATTCGATCTAACAATACTAGCGAGCATGATAGCAACGGTGGTGGAATCATTTCTAGAAACTAGTGATGACAAAGCGGAAACGATTCCACGAGTGCTCAAACCAGTCTTTCCCCTGCATTCGAAATCAAGAGAACTCGTCGGTCACGCCCCTAATTCCGGGAGCCACTGAGCGCAGATCAAGGCCGAGCTGGCAAAATTCCAGCTTGCGTTGCGGTCTGGTCTCACCGCGACCGTTCATTTCCCCCCTAAAGTTTTGTTTTCGCGCGCAGCCATTATACTGTGGCGCCTTTTACTAACGGATTCTTTTTTCTGGATTCCGGCTCCTGGCTCGGGACGTTTTTAATGACTGGTCTTGAGCGCCCATGGATTCTCCTCATTTCGCAAGCAATCTAGTAGCTCAGAGAAGTGAGAGAGCACGCAAATTGAAGAGATTGGCATGCAGTTATGGCATCACTACCAGAAACCCAGATCGCTAACTCCCTCGTCTGCCATTGACACAGTGTAGTGACTTCGGCAGACCATGAATGAAGGCAAAGGATGGATTAAATTGGATTTATTTTTAGTCAGCCCAATTGTTTTATCTGCGCATTCCCCCACAATCTGATCGCATCTAAATGATACCGTATGAAAGCCTATTTTGGAGCAACAATTTTTATTTTTAGAAGAATTCCGAAAGCAAGAATTGGACTAATTCATATCAACTACGTGATACGCTGAGCGTACAACCGCAAACCATCAGGCAACATATCATTTCAAAGGCCCTGTTCATTCAAGATATTTTTTACAAGACGAACTCGTGTTTCATAAGCAATTGACATATGTTCATAATAGGGTAGAACCAATGCGACCGTGATTGCTTTTCTAGGAAACAACCACCTCATTCCCCGCTAGCCATACTAGCAACCAGGAGCTCCCCCGTTTCGGTGTTAATATGAGTCAGTCGGCGATAAGAAAGAAATGATTCGAGTGCCAGTTCTATTCACAATGAAAACCAATATTGTCTGAGGTACTACAGTATCCGTACAACCACAGTCACCGCGCACAGTCCGATCGATATACTACCGTACCCCCGACAATCGGTGCGGGACCACCCACCTGGGAGACGGCGAAGTGAGCGTTGAGCGAGAAGCGGAGGGAGATCACGCAGAAGGGCTCGGCCAGCGCCTCGATCACCGCGGACGAGGCGAAGGAGAGGACCACCTGGGGAGAATAAGGTTAGTTATCGATTGGAGACTATTACTGTAACAGGGGCTACGGTAGCCGATTTGGCAATTCTCACTCGTCATGGATAACTGATATTATATCGCAACAAATAGCAATATGTTCAGTCTCGGGAGTTCGAAAGGTTACAGTATCCGCCGATATGTCATAGAAGCGGGCCACATACAGTAATCATCGTCCTGGCTGTCATCCCTCTCTATTCAGCACAATGGCACTTTCCTAGATCGCAACCAAGCCCCGCCCACTCTGATGGGGCTGGCCACGCCCACCTCCTTCTCACCTCTCTCCCTAATCGTGTTACTGTCTGTGCGTACACCCAAACTATTTGGACTAATTCTAATCATCATAAGAACGCTTAGGTTTAGGCTTACGTACACGCCGCTTAGGAGGGGCGGGGTCAGGGGGAGGGGCCTGGTTGTCATCTAGGAAAGTTCCAGCACAATCCCTCGTCTCTTAAGCAGGCGAGAGATTGTGCAGAATGGAGAGAGTCAAGTTTACATCCCAGGAAGATTTGTGTTCCGGCTGCACTGTATTAGTGATAACTGCACTGTATTAGTGATTTCCAGTCTGTCGGTTGTTCTCTTGATAAAGAATATACTAAGCAAATATAAACTTAGTAATCAATCACAATTGATTACTGTAGCACTAGGGATACGGTAGTCGACTTACTGGTAGCGCGAGCGGCGTCGACGACCCGTACATCCACAGCGGAACGATCACCGCGCACAGCCCGATCGATATCAGCGGGCTAAATGATTACGGTAAATCACGACAAATCATTATCCACTGATTACAGTACCTCAATGGCTTGGGAGATCTACCGTACGCCAGCAGGCAGAAGAATTATTTCACAATCTATTTTAGTTATTTTTTGCTGTAACTCAGGAGGTTTAAAAATTCGTTATCGATCGCCCGTGACTACTGTAATGATACGGTAGTCTCCTCACCTCAGCCAGATGAGGTTGACGAATCGCGGCAGGTTGTCGTTGAGGATGGACGCCTTGCGCATCGGCTCGCGCGTCAGGAACAGCACCGTGTCGTAGAGGAGCATCAGCCTATGATCGATCGATAATTGATTGATTGATCTACCGTACCCAAAAAATGGGTGCGGGACCTAGCCAAGTATCAGCCTGCCATATCGATTGACTGATCTACCGTACCCCCCCCCCCCAGAATATCGGTGCGGAACCTAGACCAGCATTAGTCTATGATGATGATTTATTGGTCAGCCGTAGCCCATAAAATCGGTGCGAGACAGAATGCGGATAATCTCGAATGGTCTACTCTACTCCATAAATTCGATGCTAGTCTTAGGACCCTGATCGATCAGCTACAGCACTTCAGATAATTCGTGCGGATTCAGTTACTTCAGATAATTCAAAAAAAAGAAAACGTTTGTATTGCTAATAAAAAGGAACTGTGTAATTTGATACGCGCAACTGGTGAGATTAAGGATTCAGCACCCATACTACCGCTTTATTCATCTTTATTTATCAATGTATCACCGTCAGCGATCATCCTTACACCATCAAATCACTGCCAATATTCCAATTTCAAAATATAAGACGTTTGGAACTTTCCTAGATGACAACCAAGCCACTCCCCCTGACCCCGCCCCTCCTAAGCAAGCGGCGTGTACCTAAGCCTAAATCTAAGCGTTATTATGAAGATTGGAATTAGTCCAAATAGTTGGGTGTACGCATAAACAGTAACGCGATTAGGGAGAGAGGTAAGAAAGAGGTGGGTGTGACCAGCCTAATTAGAGTGGGCGGGGCTTGGTTGCGATCTAGGAAAGTGCCAGACGTTTAAATAATGCCATTGCCTATACTTTGGAAATGGTCTTTATCTCGCAAAAAAAGGAACGCCCCGACTTTCTCCGTTTATTTTTTTCCATCTCCACATAATGAGTATTGCAGTCTGTCTTTTTTTTTTTTACAGAGTATTGGCTCCATTCGGACAAATATAAGATATGATAGAGCAAAAGTATAGGCAATGACCTTTATTTAGACGTCTTACATCCATGACTACCGTGATCTACCTTACCAACATAAATTATGTGCTAGATATCCCAAATACAACGGAACTCTGTAAATTCACTTGAGAAGCGCAACTAGCGAGAGTCAGGATTCATCACACATACTGCCGTTATAGACATCTTCTAGTACTAATTCTTGATCCACCACCAATATTCAAAATATCTTCGCACTCTATAGATAGATAAATATAAAATTTAAAAAATAGCCCTGACTACCGTAATCCAGAAATTCCGTGCGTGACCTACCGGACGTTGACGAGGCCGATGACGGATGAGTTGACCACTCGCAGCAGGTACATGTTGATGCCGAACGAGAGGATACGACTGACGAACTGGAATGGATCGGGTTGGAATTGATTCAATTAGAAGTACGTAGCTTAGTCCGGTTACGGTAGTTGGAAAGTGCGTAATTTTAGATACAGGGTTTTGAAAATAGAGACGTGGCATGGTGGAAGCTAGTGCTGACATATTGTCAGTAGCTCTCTCCACTGCGCACACTGTTTCCGACCAGAGTGTACAGAATGGAGAGAGCTCTATTCCGACAACGCTAGTAGCTAATCTTCCGCACTCTCAACTCGGTTATCTTAGTATACGAAACAGCGGTAGTTTAAACAACCTTCCTGACAGAAGGTTATTCAAAATTCCTTTATTAACTAGGTAGAGGCGGAAAACTAGAAATTGAGTGTACAGAAGCGGTCATTAAAAGTGTTTCTTGTTATTTCAGTGGCTAGAAAAAATTCTAGCGCACATCCGCACCCAACTCTAGAACTGGAGACTAAACACATTCTTATTATCACTCGCGAAAGCTCAAAAATCACGTTTGAGAATATCAGGCCTGTCACGAGCTATTCGAGCTGAAACAGAGTATTTTGGGGATGTCACAAAAATCATGAAATGAGGTTTCGCTGGTTTTGGGCATCTCTAGGCAAGTCCTACCAGCCCCCAACATCTCATTGTGCTGAGATCATTCGGAAGCTCCCTACACCGGGTCGGTATTCTGAAGCTTCACTTTTCACCGCGATTTTCTGGGTTCTGGTGCATTTTGACGAGAAAATGTCACCTGAGTGACCCCGTCTTATTTTTCGAGCTCTATCGATGTATTCTAACCGCATCACTCAAAAGTGCTTCTGAACATAGCTGCATTCTAGGCATCATAATTCAAAAATTTAGGAAATGGGGGCGCTATTACTTTGATATGTTGTGCATCTAGATAAGAGCTATCGAATGAGTAGCTTACGCTCAAAATACAGGGGAGTCTGTGTGCGTTTGGCCTCTCGACGTTTTTGGGATGATTTGAAGTCATTTCATTCCACCACCGCACAGCGCATTTCAGAGCGCGCCCAATGAATGACTCTGATTTTGAGTTCGCGAGAGTGAAACATACATGAATAGACCATTCACTCTCGCCTTTTCGCCCATTGTGACTATAATTTTTATTCGATTATGTTTCACTCTGATTCCCGCCTGCATTCACCCGATCACATTGGCATTTATAGTTTATAAGAATTAGGGTGATGTGATTAACTCAGACAAAGACTTCGTCTTTCTTCTGCATAATACACTGTCTAATGAGATCTTCCTCAGATGACGCCGGAGCCTTCCTCTTCCTACTACTTTTCGATGTATTTCTCCCACGAGTCTTCCGTGCCACTGAGACAGTGCATTATGACAGTAAACAGTTCTCTAGACAGTGTACAATGACAGTAAACAGTAAACTATAAATGCCAATGTGATCGGGTGAATGCAGGAGAGAATCAGAGTGAAACATAATCGAATAAAAATCATAGTTACAATGGGCGAAAAGGCGAGAGTGAATGGTCTATTCATGTATGTTTCACTCTCGCGAACACAAAATGAGAGTCATTCATTGGGCGCGCTCTGAAATGCGCGGTGCGGTGGTGGAATGAAATGACTTCAAATCATCCCAAAAACGTCGAGAGGCCAAACGCACACAGACTCCCCTGTATTTTGAGCGTAAGCTACTCATTCGATAGCTCTCATCTAGACGCATAACATATCAAAGTAATAGCGCCCCCATTTCCTAAATTTTTGAATTATGATGCCTAGAATGCAGCTATGTTCAGGAGCACTTTTGAGTGATGCGGTTTGAATACATCGTTAGAGCTCGAAAAATAAGACGGGGTCACTCAGGTGACATTTTCTCGTCAAAATGCACCAGAACCCAGAAAATCGCGGTGAAAAGTGAAGCTTCAGAATACCGACCCGGTGTAGGGAGCTTCCGAATGATCTCAGCACAATGAGATGTTGGGGGCTGGTAGGACTTGCCTAGAGATGCCCAAAACCAGCGAAACCTCATTACAAGATTTTTGTGCTATCCCCATGTTCAGGTCGAAAAACTCGTGACAGGCACATATATCACATAGGGTTACTGTAATCATTTTCATCAAACGATTCCGTGCTCCTTTAATCACGCGAACGCTTCCAAAAATTTGTCATGCTATTCTAAAATACCTGCAAGCTCATGTTGTAGCGCAGTGCGTCGAAAAGCTTCGTCATGGCTTGTCCCGGCGCGAAACTCGACTAGCTACCGTATCCGCTTGATCTACCGTGTCTGAAATGGCTTTATTGATTCCCCGAGCATTCCGTTTCCCGTGTACATTCACCATTCGTGTCGTGTAACCCGATATCGTGCTGCCTGCGCCTTCCAACAGGCAGCAAACGCTCACAACACGACAATGCACCACCATTTTCACTTCACAACACGTAATTTCGTTACGAATCGCCCCAAAGTAAGGTTCCGGGCTGTGAATTGGCTGAATGAGAAGGAAAACGCACTTTCCGGGCGCCTAGAACCACCGCAACCGCGAAATGCGCCGATCCGAGCTGACGTGGAACTCGGCCGAATTGGCTGAGTGGATTTAGCGTGTGCCAGCGCTGATGCGCAGGCAAGTCTCTCACTTTCGCGTGCTCTTTCGCTCGACGCTCTGCCTCTCTGCCCCCGCTCCCTCGCGTCCTTCCCACTCTTCTTTTCTGCCGAGTGCACGGTTATCGCCCGTGTGCCATTCATTGTCGCTTCGTTCTAGCTCATTTTTTGCTAATTAACCTCTAATTAAGAAGTTTTAGATGTCGTGGCTGTGGAGCTGGTTCTCGGACGTGCTTAACTTCCTCGGTTAGTGGTCGTTTTCCCCTTTTTTCTCCAGTTTTCGCCCCATTTCCCGTTTGCGACACGTGGCAGTTAGCGCAGGCGCCTTCTGTTTGTGTAGTTTGTCGTGTTCTGGGGCACAGAATCGGCCAGAACGCGCGCTTTAGAGAGCGGTAGACCAGTTTTGTGCCCTCATCAAACGGGATTTCGCGGGGGGCACAAGGATCGCATTCCCCTTCGCGCTCGCGAGCTTTCACGCAATAACCCGTTTCCGCAGCGCCAGCAGCTTTATGCAACTCTTTCTTTCTGGATTGATTGAACAAGGATTTGCATGATCTATTTCGTAAATGGAGCCAATCGGGCTTCTTTCGAGCGACAAAGCGCTGATATTGGCTGTGGAAGAAGGCTGATTTGGCCACTAGAACGTGTAGGATGTTCAAACGTCTTTCCTTTAAAACGAGTTTATTAGTTACGCTGATTACAGAATCGTGTTGTGAATTGGTTATTAATTAGAGTAAACCACAAAATAGAGTAAAACGAGGCCATTTCATGTGGATACTTTTGAAAATTGGCAATACTCGAGCGGGAATGAATAATATTCAAATATCTTGTCTCAGGTCTGTCGAAGAAGTCGGGCAAGCTCGTCTTCCTCGGACTGGACAACGCCGGCAAGACGACGCTGCTGCACATGCTTAAGGACGACCGCATGGCGCAGCACGTGCCCACGCTCCATCCCAGTGAGTTTCATTCTTTGATGAATCACCAATCTCACGGTTCTGGGTAACTAGGAGGGCTGAACCGACGCTGGAAAAGAACCAGCAGCGGTTTTCGGGCTTTACGTTTTGGTGTCCGAATTTCCGAATCCGAATTTGGTGTGAATTATTAGTGGTCTACATCAAAACAGTGATTTCTAGTGCATTTTGTTCTTTTGGTGTCGCAGTGAATCACTAATCTCTGGGTATGTTCGGTGCGTTTAGAGTAGGAGTGAGAAGTACCGTTGTGATAGCAAGATCCTGTGTTTTAAATGGGTTTACTTCTCACAAATCCCGTGGTCTCCTAGCTTTTATCAGTGTTGCTCCCGGATGTTGTTGGAGGATAGTGAAGTATTATGTATATTTTCCCTTTCGATGATATTCCAGCGTGGCATAAGTGTTATTCTCCCCCGTTTGTAGTTGCCATTTGTTTCTCCCACGCCTAGTAAAAGTGGTGCTCGATCACTAAACAAGGCTCTCTTTTCCCCCTCTTTACTTCATTAATATCGGATGTTTTACATCTTGATGAAACATTAAAGGCCAGGGTCGCTATGGAATAGTCACATATTTGCCGCTTTTTCTCCTCTCCTCGCTTTTATCTCTTGTCTGCCGTGTTTGTTCGTCATTCTGTATCTATCTGAGCGTGGGCGAGGGGCAATCATGTTATCGCGCTCTCCAAATTGCACACTTTCTTGCTCTTTCTAACAGGTGAAGTAGTGTGCTAAATGGAGAGGATTAGGAACTCGGTGGTTAGGGTCCAAGGGTTCGTTTCTACACTTTGCACACATTTTTTTGAGTCTGATTGGCGATAGTGTGCAAAATGGAGAGCCTCGGCCCAGTACCCGGCCAATCTTCGTTATCGTGCGGGTTTATACATTTGTGCGCGCCAGTTGTGGTGGGGTAGGAATCACACCACTCGTCCTATCTCTAGTCTTGCGAATGGGCAAAGGACGGGGCGAGTTGACCGAGTGTGCTTTAGTAGGCCGTTATGTGGTGTATATCTCTGAATATGGTAGGTTAGGCGTTTCATCTTCGTTTAGAAACGTAAAATCACGATGTAAAAAAGATGTGATGGTCTCCATTTTTGTGCGTGTTGTATAGCCGACAACTGAGCGCGAAAGGACGATCAGGAAATGCAGTGATACTGTTGATAGTGTTGGGTTAGCAGTTCGATGATTACCCTCCTCATTTTACACACTCTCTCGTCGCTCTGACTGGTGGTATAGTGGAAATTGATAGGGGAGAGATCCCAGGGACGAGTAGGTTCTGCTCTCCCCATTCTGCACACTATTTCCCGGTCAGACAGACGAGAGAGTGTGCAGAATGGAGAGACTGAAACGACATCACTAGGGGCGAGGAAGAAAAGTGAAAAGATCAGCTGATTAGCGTGAGGTGAGCGGAGGGAGAGACTAGCAGAGAGGTAAGAAGAGCAACCCGTGACATTTTCTCGAGGAATGGCCTGACACTCTCCATTGTGCACACTATTTAGCCGGTCAGAGTGTGCCAAATGGAGAGTCCGGGACGAATGCAGGGGTATTTTTTTGCGTGCGACCTCGGGTTTATTGCGTGCGCCCCCATAGGGCGTAATCACTAGAATGGGTGATCGACCCCAGGGGGCTTTACAATGGTTTGAATGATTTAAGGCTATGCTGAGAAACGTTGATGTGCCTGGCCGATTTGAGTTTCAATCGCGGTTCTTGGATGTCATGAGGGACTGAAAGTGCGTCCTGATGTTGAGTGAGACAAGGGACAGGTGGCTCAGCCCGAGTGCACTGGAAGACATGAGGGCGGACCATGTGGTACTCGGTCGACTGATCTGTAGCCATTAGTCACCAATCGATAATCATCTGATCTCTGATCCAGAATCAGTGTCTGTAAATTTCCAGAACGTCGGAAACCCCTGCCGTATAGGGCCACGCCCCATGACACGCATACTATTGTCCCTATCAATGAGAGAAACGGATCTTGGTTCCAATTCAATTTCTTAGTGCAGGCTTATATAAATAAAGCAGGACAAGTGAGTGAATGTCGGGGGTGTGCATTAAATTTCTGGCACTCATCATTTCGCATGCTCTCTCGTCGATCAGAGAAACGAGAGAGCATGAGAAATGAGGAGATCGGGATTTTTTTTGCACACCCCTGGAGGATGTGCGAGACAAGGGTGGAGCACATGTGATTTTTGATCCGCTGATAAGAAATCGTTAAGCCTGATCAGAGCTTATCACGAGTGATGCCATAATGTTCCCTGGTTGTTACTGATTGAGTATTTTTTTCGACCCTCTCCATGGGAAAAATTGGATGTAGAAGCAGTCTGAAGCAGTAGTATACCAGCTGAAACCCCTATCTAGCTAGTTGCGACGAAACCTGAAACTGATCAGTGCATTCGTTCAATCATTTTATTTCCTACCCTGCCATCAGCTCACTACTACCTGCGATGGAAAAGTAGTAGAGGGGGATCATCGGAATTGCTTTATTGCAATAATGTTTTATCTTATAGAAAATGAATGTGGAAGTATTGATATTAGCAGAGCTCCGAAGTTGAAGTATATTTACTGAAACCCGTATCGCACTGGTCACGACGTGCTATTACCTGATTCGTGATTTTTTTTTAACCTCATTCACATTTACGGCCTTCCCCACCCTCAATTCACTATTACCTGCTCTGGAATAGTAGTAGAGCAGGGAGAGGGAGCTGGCTAGTTAGTGGCTGATTGCGGGCGAAATGAGCGTGGTGTGCCTAGAGGGAAGGAAGGTGGGGAGGTGGAAAACAGTAAACATGGAATGTAGGGGAGGGGTGGTATCACACAGAAGTTATGGTTGATGATGAAAGAAGGAGAAAGGAATGAATGAGTGCAAATTAAGTACACGACAGTTCATGAATATAGGTGTTTTTTCTGCAACACATGACACATACAGCATTGGAAGAACCGGGCCAAGGCTGTTGTAGAGGTGTTGAAACATGTATATTGTGGTATCAAGCTATCCAAAAAATCTGAAAATACTTTACCTTCTCAATTATTTGATTCCAGAATTCACGATACGATTGACGCTAGAGCTCATTAGACATGAAATAAATCATATTTTAATTAATTACCTTAATTGCAGCGTCGGAGGAGCTCTCGCTGGGCGGCATGCGCTTCACCACCTTCGACCTCGGAGGCCACGCTCAAGGTTTGTTAAATTCATTTTAATTTTAAAAAAATTGTGTAATCAATATTCATAATGATTGGATTAAATTTTTGGAAGCTACACATCATCGGAGCATTAATGTAATAACGGTTTCGGAAAGTTTGAATCTTTGTTGAAACTCGTATGTGCCTATGAGCAGACTTTCGTTAGACTTCTGATAAATCTAGCGACGCTTCCGCGTCTTGTTCAAAATGGAATCTCTAATAGAATATTTTTTCCCTCAAAATTTGATAGCACATTCATGCTCGATATTTTCTCCGTCATATACCGGCAATTGCTAAATTTTCGTCGTTTAGCAGCCATTCTTATCCCTATATTTCTTTTGGCTATTTTTTTTGTCAAAGTGATTACGGGTTTCAGCAAGTTAGAGTGTGTGAGAATTATCGGTTGGCAGATTGGGCAAACAACTTCATTTATTTATTAATGTCTAACTTTACTTATTTATATTTCCGGTGCTTGCAACAATTGTGCCCATGCAGACAATTTTATGAAGAGACTCAATTTTTTCAGTTCTGGCGGGAATTCAAACAATTTCAAATTTGCAGCGCGTCGCGTGTGGAAGGACTACTTCCCGGCCGTGGACGGCATCGTCTTCCTGGTCGACGCCGCCGACAACGAGCGACTGATGGAGGCGAAGGCCGAGCTGGAGAGTCTGCTCAGGGATGAGATGGTCAGTCAAAGTCCAGTCCAAACTATCGCGTGCCTGGATTTTTTTTTAAACTGGATTTATTTGGAATGGACTAGGGAGAACGGTAGCATATTGAAAGGTTGGGTAGGAATTTTTTTGGCGACGTTGTGTGAGAAGCTACTCGATTTAAGATAGTTTTGGTATGATTGGATTTAGCGAACCTTGTAATTGTTTCACTCTGTGCTTCTAAGTTGGGGAGCGCTTGAGTGAGCGATGATCGGTTGATACACTTGGGTGAAAATATATAACACATGCGATCGGCGAAAGCTTGTAAGCCGATTCGTAAATAGAGTTTGCGAGTGACCTGGGAAAGAGGGCGTTTCTGCAAGTGCTTATAATTGATAAATATGTTGACTGAATGATGAATCCTTACTCAGATGTTTCGAACAAAAAAATATTGAAAGGAAAAAAAACAATGAGCTGACGTTGTTTAGTTTCAACCAGTGCATTGAAAACATTCAGGAATGAGTAGATTATACGGGAATTTTATTAGCCAAAAATAACCGTGTTAGTGTGGTTTCAGCAGGAATGAGTGACCTGGTGATGTTTCGCTTCATCAGATTCTTACAATATCAGGGATCCAGAGTGAATCATTACCGACGAATCTCTCTTTGTAAATAAATTGAACTATATCGGTGAGGATTCCAGGGGATAAATTTCGTGTAGAGAGCGAAATGGTGTTCTTGGGCTGGATTCATTTGGAATGGGTTAGGGAGTACTGTAGGAGATTGAAGGGTAGACATTTTTAGCGACATAGTGAGTATGGATATGCATAATTTGTGATAATTTTAGTTAGATGGCTTGCATATTTGCATTTTGAGATTCTGGTGATTGCATGTTTCGCGACATGCTTGTAGCATAGGCACCGGCAGAAGGAGTGATGGTTAGGTGGATTGCTTTTTGAAAATAAATCACATGCTAACTAGATAAACCGAGTCATATTTTTCAGTTTATGAGTGACCTGGCAAACAGGCGTTTCTGCAAGTGATAATAATTGCTAAATAGGTTGAGTGAATAATCGAATCATCTTTCTTCACCAAATTGTTGTAATATCAGGGATCCATTGTGAATCATTATGGATGAGTCGTACAAGGGTAAAAATATGAACTATATCGGCGAGGATTCCAGTGGTTGCATTTAGTGTAGTGACGGAGAGTGCACCAGGCAATGGCGCGTTTCAGAAAGTGCTCTTAAGATGACTGGACAAGGGAAAATTGATGTGAACGTATTTCCGTGGAGCAAAAAAATATAAATAAAATTTATCTTTACTGATGAAACCTTTTTTTTAATGATAATTAATCATTTAACTAATTAATATTATTTTATTTAATAATAATACTAATTTAAGGTGGCCACCGCTCCCATCGTCGTACTCGGCAACAAGATCGACAAGCCGGGCGCGATGAGCGAGGACCAGCTCAAGTGGCACCTCGGCGTGCAGCACATGTGCACCGGCAAGGGTGAGGAGGCTGTTTGGAATGGGTTTGGGATTGATAAGTAGGTATTTGTAATGGATTAGGAAAACGGGCGGGGTACGGTAGGGTTGAATAGTTTGGACCCAACTAGGGAACTGAGGATTGGGGGAGGGTGGCGAATCGGATAGTATTGAATGAATATAGCCCAAACGAAAATCATCGATCCGTTTTTTAGTGGTATTGAGCAAACTGGAGATTGTGCGTTTCAATGTTTGATTATAACATGGACTGGGCCAGATTCAACGATTTTGAGAACGATGAAAGGAAAAAAATAACTTATTCCATGGGAAGGCTAGCGATATTCATGTTTGGACGAGAGCTTGTAACATGTACAGAACCTTGATGAATGATGCTTGGCAGTTCTCTTAGTCTCAAATAAAATGTATTTATTTATTGGAAAACTGGCGATGGCATGTTTCAACGAGTGCTTGTAACAAGGGCGGGTGGGGGTTGACGATAGTCCCATAACATCTTCTTCAAAACAAATAAATATTTTCGCGAATACATTTGAGTTGCGTAGCGATTGCGAGATGCGCGAGGGTAGCGCAAGTAAAATAAAAATCTAATTGGCGGTGTGAACCAGTACTAGAACTTGCGTATTTCGTGTAGTTAGCGACCTGGTGATTGCTTGTTTCAACTTGTTCTTGTAAGGCTGTAGCCATAATCGTGTTTGATATCTTTCTGCTGCTCGTTGTTCAGTGATAATATAACATTCGGAAACGATAAGGACTAAATTTGTTCACTCACTAACTGCCGGACAAGTTTGTCTTGGTGATGTAGTGTTTCAGTCTGTGCTAGTAAGATGATCAGGCATTGGAATAGTGATTATGAGCGGGCACATTAGTCACTGATGTCGTAACATGCGAATACAGGTTTCTTTGTTTTATTTAGCGAAATTCTGCTTTGTTGAGCGCATGTTTCAACTTGTGCTGGTAAGATGTGACCATAAAAATGTATTATATTGCCTTTTGTGATTCGAACAAGGGCTATCAACTTTGGTGTAGCAAAGACAAATCTGCATTGGTGAAGGCGTGTTTCTTCCTGTCCTAGTAAGACATCCGCAATCAGCGTGAATGATATAATCGTTGTTCCCAGGAGTAATCACTTCCAATATCCTCCGAACAATAATGTTAGGGGATTGCATACAAATAATGGCGTGGAAAAAGTCAAAGGAGAAGAGAAAACATTTGAATTCCCGCCATTTTTTAAACGTTGGTGATCAGTGTAATCGATAGTCATTCGATACCGAGGCAAATAATTATATTAGGTGATTATTAATTAATAAATTAATAATGCTAATTGCTTGCAGGCGAGATTGCGCGCGCCGACCTCTCGACGCGTCCGCTGGAGGTGTACATGTGCTCGGTGAGTTTCCTATTTCCCGGCTACCGTATGACTTGCCGTCTGGTTCCATTTCCCGGCTCCGGCTCGGTGTTATTATCGTGCTCTTGCAGGTGCTGCGCAGACAGGGCTACGGCGAGGGCATCCGCTGGCTGGGACAGTACCTCGACTAGACGCCGGTTGCCGGTTCCCGGCTCTGGTTCCGGACCTGTCTCCGGTTCCGGTCCCTCGGTAACAAACCCCTCTCTCCCTGTGATTGTACGTAACCCCGCCCCCATCCATCAATCGATTCCTACCGTATATCCTATACGATTCACACCACACCCTTGTCTGTTGTTTCCCACCCCTGCCGTAGTCCCTGATAGGCACATAAACCACAAGTCGTCTAGTCTCCTCTCCTTCCTACTGTTTCTTGCTAGTTGTTTTTTTTTATACAGATTCACTATCAATCGATAATGCCTCGCAGTCGTTTTCTTGTTCTAATTTGTATCTTCTTTGTATCTATCCCCCTCCCCTGGGTACACACATCGTAAAGCCTGTCTGCTCCAATAATTAAATATATTCATTATCCTCTATTCTTCTTTTTCTTGTCTTTTTGCTAAATAAGAGTATGCTGAAGTACGAAACACTAGGTCCATTTATAACAAGCTCTTTCGCACGTGCATTGTATCTATACCGTATCCCTCGCCCATGTTTAATTTTTGTGTGTATGGTGTGTAGGAAAGGTCGACCTACCGTAGTCACACCACACCATTGAGCTACACCCTCCCCCCTCTTCTGTGCTAATGCCGTCGTGTCCCACCTCCCGTTTGTGTGTGTATTTCTCTTACAATACTCGTCCACCGTAACCTGGAATCGATATATCAGAGTTTTGTTTGTTTGGCGTGCGCTTTGAATCGATATTATCTCTAGGTTACGGTATCCTCAGGGATGATATCGATCCAGAGCGGGCGCATGAGAGAATGAGAATCGAATAAATTATTTGGAAATTGTATCGTATAGGAGGGTGATGCAAGAGAATGGGATCGCTGGACGAGGACAGGGTATTGATGATTAGGGATGTCGTTTCGCTTTTCAGCTCTCCATTCTGCACACTCTTATCTGACCGGTAAGAGAATGTGCAGAATGGAGAGAGCAGAAAACAAACGATCTCGCTAATGGGGATTGTGAGATCAAGGCGGGCGATTATCTTTATTGGTTGAATCTATACGGGGTTTAGTCGTTCGCTCGAAAAACACATCGAAATGATCTATCATTTTGACGTCCTGTCTCAAATCAACGATCGCTTGGATACTAGGGATGTTAAATCGTTTTTGGCTCTCTTCATTCTGCATACTATCTCGCCGGTCAGAGAAACGAGAAAGTGTGCAGAATGGAGAGAGGTGAAAACCGAAATTACATCGCTATTGGATACTGCCCTCATTTCTCTGCTCACGTTCCTTAGTCGCCCCAATCATTGTAGCTTGGTAGATTTTTGTACTCTTGGAATTGATTCATTATAAATTTGGGATTGATTCATTCTCGCAGCTCCGCCCATCGGTGGAGCGCCCACAAACGGCTGTTCCAACGACCCAATTGCTGGACAGCCAACCCGTCTCCCCGGGGATCGACACGCGGGGCGTTCTTTCGGGTCTGACTCTCTCCATTCTGCACACTATCTCGTCCGTCTGAGGGGCGAGATAGTGTGCGAAAAAGAGAGAGCGAGAACCGAAATTACATTCCAACCACGTATGATGGCGGGGCAGCGACTGCTCCAGAGGATGGGCGGAAGCTGAGAGAGAAATTGACTTGAGGGATGTTGAAGGACGGCTGCGCGCTACCCGCGACGGGATTGAGCGAGCGGCGGAGGCGCAGCAGAGGATGGAGCCTCGGGAGTGCTCAAATTAAACTTTTCCCTACATCTAGAATCAAGATAAAGCGTCGGTCGCGCCCCGTCTCCTCTGATTGCCATTCGCAATTTGCCAAGGCAAATTGCCAACCGCGATGCTAGGACACGCAACGCGTGAAAGCTCATTTTTTCTTATACTCCCACACATAAAAAAGAGCGTTAACTACTATGGCGCCTTTTACTAATGGTTCTTTATTCTGGATTCCGGCTCCGGGTCTCGGACGTTTTTAATGACTGATCTTGAGCATCCGTGGCTGCACTGCCCTTGCTTATCTGATGTGACCTGTAGTGATGACAAATCGGCATCCGACTCTCCTCGTTTGGCGTGCTCTCACAGATCTGTAACCGGCGAGGGATCAGGCAAATTGGGTGATAAGACATTTCGACAAAACAATTTTGAAAAATACTGTTTCGAATATTTTTCGAAACAAAATGGAGAAAAAAAACATGTGCAAAATAGTTTCCAAAATTGCTCAAAACTTTGCGAAATGTATTTTTTCGAAAATGTATTTTTCGAATTTTCTTCGTCGAAATATCTTATCACCGCAAATTGAAGACAGTCGATCTTGAATGGACTACCGATTAGAGTTGGCATTACGGCCTGTCGTAGCGGCGTCGCTACTTCTCCCCCTCGCAAAATTTCGCAATAGGCGCGGGGGAGGAGGTAGCGGCGCCGCTACGAGAGGCCGAATTGCCAACCCTACTACAGATTAGTTCTTTCAGCACCGCCCATCGGTGGTGGCGTCCAAAATATGATCAGTAACACTGGTCATATACCACCCTGCGAGCAGCGCCCCTCAGGGCTTTCCCGGGGATCACGCGTGGCTACGCGGGGCACGCCATGCACGAGTGATGGCAGGGTCGGACGCCACCAGGGGATGGGACGGGAGCTGCGAGAGGCCCCTGGCTGCGAGTGGTCTTGAAGGCTGGTTGCGCTCTACCCTCTACGGGATTGAGCGGGCGGCGGAGGCGCAGCAAAGGGGGCGGAGCTTCGCACGTCATGACTGTTGCGCAGCCTCTCCATTCTGCACACTCTGGTTTCTCTGACCGGCGAGTGCTGCGTTGCTCCTTTGGGACACTACGGCGGGGTACCGTATGCTCAGATCGCTTTCCTACCGTACACCTCCCCTTCTACTGTATCCCCCTACCATATCCCAGCCGTAGCACGTTTTCACTCTGATCCCCCTCACTGTCAAATCTTCGTGCAAGCACGTCTTCGATAACAACCAAAACTTCATCACTACTGCACTGTCCTTCCTTTTCTGAGGTACCCTGCACGAACTTGCATAAATATGAACTATTGAAGAAGTTATTCCTTTCTCGCAGCCCCGCCTATCGGTGGTACGTCCCAAAAATTAGGGCCAGAACTGACTGAACCAGTAACAACCCGGGGATCACACGCGCTCATGCACGCGCTCATGCTCATGCATGGCGGTGGTGACCTTACGTCACGTCACAAGGGGATGGGACGGAGGTACTTGCGAATGGTTTGACGCAGTTTGAAGACCGGACTGCAACGCGCACACTCGCGGTTCTCCCGGATTTCCAAAATAACTTAGTCTGGATTGCTCGAAAATTCTCCCTTTGTCACGTGCACGACGCTCTCCTCTGTTCACACACGGTCTCGTCCTGGTGAAAGAGCACGTGAAACGAGGAGAATACGCAGCTTCGCGAAAGTATAGCGCATGCGCGATCTTCGGCTTTCCAATGCACAAATTACAGAATAGCCTCATTTTTAATAAATTGTGACTTTTATGTAAATTTTTGCTATCCGTTTCTGTCATTTCAATCGATGTCATTCAAAATGTGCCGGTGTTGCAAGATAAGTTTCACATGCATTTCTTTCGTTTATCGCTGAGCTTTTCAGCAATGGTTGTCCGGAATTGGTTCCCAACAAAACTTACTTGAACAGAATTAGAAAAGCACTCGCATACACAGCCTGTCAGATTGGATGAAAGAGGGGATTATCGCGGCGGACGTTTTCGAATTGCCCTCCCCTTGTCATATCGTTCTTGGTCGCCGCGCGGTAATGGGAACGGTGAAACAGAGATGAAATGACAGAAGTGAATTGAGAATAGTGCATGAAATATTTCATAAATGATCATGAATTATACAGAACTACTGCACTGAATAGTAGAACCGAGTCACGAAGCTGTCTCTATTTTTAAAATTTTTTAATTAGCTCAATGCGTCTCTATTCACTTATTTCCGTTTCTGGCGATAGTCAAGCTCTATTATCTGGATGTGCGATAATGAGAACTCCTTTACCATTATTATTTTCTGAATTCTCATGACTCGTGCAACATTTCTCAGGGAGCCGATTTTTGACTTTTTCTTTTAATGAGCAGAAATATGCGAAAAACATCCAAAAAACGACGAAATCTGCCGTTTTTCGCATAAACGTTCTATTATCTACACATTGGAATCTGATACGACTACATGAAATACTGCGATCGATAAACAATGTCTTTCCCAACATTTCTCAGGAAGTCGAATTTTCATTTTCGCTATTGTTTCACAATGGCAGTAAAAATTATACCATCCGCCTGTGATTTTTCTACCAAAAACGACCGCGCCACCCCGCGCTAAACGACGAGGAATGAGGAAATCTCATTAGCATACGTCCGCCGCCATTTTCCCCCTTTTGATCCAATCTGACAGGCTGTGGCATACCTTTGGGCTCATCCATACCAGATCGAATAAATGTTGTCTTTCACTCTTTCTCCCCCCCCCCTACCACCTTCTTCTTCTCCCATTCTTTTCCTTTCCGTTTTTTTCTCTCTCTCTGTCGAAACCTCGGCATATACCGGAGGAGTAGCTCTCTTCAATCTGCACACTCTCTCGCCACTCTGACCAGCTTAGCGAAGTGCAGAGAGAATAATTGTTCATTTCTCTATTGCTATCCCTCCAATTATCAGCATTTTCTGCACTTTTCCATCCAGATTTGTCATTGCATTCACTCTAGTATTGCTTGAGCGAATTGTGGCTCTCTCTAAATTCTGCACACTCTAATAGGTCAGAGTGTGCAGAATGGAGAGTTCTTCAATTTGAATTTCCTTCATTTTGTAAGCCGCTTATCCAATGGATGCAATTCGCTTTTCGTATCGATCACTTTCAACGTTCGTTTGGTTACCTCTAGTCAAGTCTCGAATTTCCCTACGAAACGAACCTGCCTGCTTTTCTTGTCTTTCATTGTGGGAAAAACGAACAATCAACTACGATCAGCAATTGTGTGTTCTCTGATGCGAAATTCTGTCTAATTAAGATCGATGGCGCTCCCATTCCTCGTTTTATAATTTTACACTTTTTTTCGTTTCGAATGATGGAACTATTGCCGTGCGAACATGGCTTATAACTTGAAGTCTCGCTGAAACATATTGCGATTTCCGAACGCTCGCTAATTCTAAATCTCAACCCTCGTTCCTCCTCTATCTTCTCTGCACAGATTGTCGCAGTTGCCGTTTACGATGGAGTAGCGGCTTCTTTTAGGATGATCCTGGTCGTGAATGACAGCGGTGGTTTTTTATTACCAGTCGCGCCTTGTTTGCTATAAATATTGTGTTTTGAGTTATGAAAATAATTAAATTAATCTGAATCCAGATGCCATTGACGATGGAGTGACGGGAGACATTCTCCGCCCATAGACTGCATTCGCCCGCGTTGAGGGAGGCGGAGAATAAGAAGGTAGTTTATTTCCATGAAAAGTATTCTCGAATCATTCTTTCAACTGGATTCAGATTAATTTAATTATTTTCATAACTCAAAACACAATATTTATAGCAAACAAGGCGCGACTGGTAATAAAAAACCACCGCTGTCATTCACGACCAGGATCATCCTAAAAGAAGCCGCTACTCCATCGTAAACGGCAACTGCGACAATCTGTGCAGAGAAGATAGAGGAGGAACGAGGGTTGAGATTCAGAATTAGCGAGCGTTCGGAAATCGCAATATGTTTCAGCGAGACTTCAAGTTATAAGCCATGTTCGCACGGCAATAGTTCCATCATTCGAAACGAAAAAAAGTGTAAAATTATAAAACGAGGAATGGGAGCGCCATCGATCTTAATTAGACAGAATTTCGCATCAGAGAACACACAATTGCTGATCGTAGTTGATTGTTCGTTTTTCCCACAATGAAAGACAAGCTTTCTAATAAACAAACTACAGAATAGCCTCATTTCAAAAATTTTCTGGCTTTTATGTACATTTTTGCGTACTCCATCTGTTTCGTTCATTTCAATCCAGACGAATACAATAGTGAATTTGCTCCAAAATACGTTTCACGTTGATTTCAACCGTTTGCCGCCGATATTTTCAGCAATTGTCGTGCGAATCGGTCTTCAACAAAACTTACCCGAAAAGACGTCGAAAAGATCATTTCGAATCCTTCCATAACAATTTGAATCCTGTCTTTCCTCTCGCACGACCTCCATTCTTCTCTTCCCATTCCCTACTTTCTGTCTCTCAAAACTCCAGGACAGAAGCTCTCTTCAATCTGCACACTCTCTCGTCATTCAGAGTAATGAGAGAGTGTGCAGAATGGAGAGCAACACTATTCCAATTTCCTACATTCTGTAAGCCGCTTACTCAATCGATGCAATTCGCCTTTCTAATCGGCAATTTCCAATGTTCGTTTGATTTCTCTAGTCTTGACTCGAATATCCCTATAAACCTGCCTTATTCACATCGCAGCATTTCTTATCTCGCATTGTGGGAAACCCGAACAATCAACGATGTTTAGCAATTGTCACGAAAAGCTGTATCGTGACAGTACTGTCTCTTCCTATTTCTCGTTTTATAATTTTGTTTTTTTCTGAATAGAATATGATCTCGATATTGCCGTGTTAGCATATCTCAGACCTTGAAGTGTCGATGAAACATATTGCAATTTCCGAACGCGCGCTCGTTCTGAAACTCAAACATCGCTCTCCCTTCTCTCTCCCCTTCATGCTGTTTCTTTGCTCATATTGACGCATTTTCGGCTTCGTCCACCAATTATTTTTTCATAGTGGATATTCGAGAAATTTTCCCTTTTCTATCACCTATCGCGCCTCCTTTTACTAGAAATGCGTTTTCCCAGTATCCCAAACAGTCAAAATATCCAGAAATTCAGATGCCGTTGAAGTTGGAGTAACCTGACACAGTTCAGAATAGAGAGAGTGAAAGGGAGCTACTGTTAGTATGAGCGGCATTTGCTCGTAGATTATGCGAAAGAAGCGCGATAACACGAGAGGGAACACGAACCAGCTGGAAATGCTTTATTTGGAGTTTTCAATCACGTAGAAAGCCAAGGATCGACTATTTCATCGGAAGAATTGCTTGGGATAGGCTGCCTAGGCAATTTCCTAATACAATTATTCATATTTTTGTACCCAATGAATCTCGTACCCATCAATTAATTTATCGACTCCTTACAATAAACACCCGTTGAAACTCAACTTCACCAAATCTAGTGGTTACGAGCTCACTTATTACGAGCGCTCACTCTTACTTTAGGCATAGATTATAGTTTGGGTCTTCCTTCTCTATCGGTATTCGATCGGGGAAGCATAAAAAACGTGACTCTCCTAATTTGACATATTCTCTCGTTTCTCTGACACGCGAGAGAACGCGCTATGTGAGGAGAGTCTTTTCCGTTTTGCCGTCACTACCCGGGACGGTTTCTTTTGTGATGATGTTTTAGCACAAAAATGTTTTAGCTTATCGTTGAAACATATTTAGGGATGCAATTTCGGTTTCGGGTCTCTCCATTCTTCGCACTGAACAAATCATGCGATCAAGCCAGAATAATGCTAAAACGATAGCGAAAAAAATGAATAAAAGTGCAAGCAACGGAAAGACTTTCCCATGGGAAGAATTACCCAACCTATGCGAAGAATTATTTTTTTGTTTTTGTAACCGATAGCACTCATTCACCAATTGATTTTTGTAATACCTACAATAAACACCCACTGAAACACAAATCGCCCGCGTAATTTCGATTCTCTCCATTTCACACACTATCTCGCTGGTTAGACAGACGAGATAGTGTGCCGAATGGAGAGAGTCGAAAAAGTAAAGAACATTAGCGTTAGCGGTCATCATTAGTTTTCTTTGGGTGATACAGCCACGAAAATTTTGAAATGTTAATTTAATATTTAAAGATAATATGTGGGACAGAGAAACGGGGGAGTGTGCAGAATGGAGAGAGCGACAATTTGATCCGTAACTATTATTTCCCACGATCAGTTTTTATGTATAATCGAGTAACTCTCCTCAATTCACGTGCTCTCTCGCTTCTCTGACCAGCGAGAGAGCACGCGAATCGAGGAGATTCTGATGTAAACCTCCTATAACTACTGCATTTTAGTTATGATTTGTGTTGTATCCCTCGGGAAAATTTCCATTGGAAGAATAAATCCAAATTTGTAAATAAATTTATAAATGTATTTACCAAAGCAAGATCGCAGTCATCATTCTTTTGATACTCCTCTGATCACAGTTGAAACTCAACTTCATCCGCTCTGGCGGGTCTGCTCACGAGCGCTCATTCTTGCACATGTGCACTTGCAAGTGTTGTTTGAAGTACGGTCTACTGAACCCGTACTCCGAACTCTATGGTTCACTCCACTCCGTACACTCTCTGGTCATTTTGCTATCATCGACCACTGATTGAAATAACGGTGGGTCAGAGAAACGGGAGAGTGTGCAGAATGGAGAGATAAATCGCTATTCCCATGCTTCCCAGTAGTGATGTCGACTGCAGATCAACACCCCTCAATTCAATGTTTCTCTGGCGAGCAACTGAATGTGCAGAATGGAGAGAGGGCCTATAAAAATTTTATCTATAATACATGCCAACACTCTCATGCAGCCCCGCACACCGGTGAGGCGACCACTTCAAAAACCAATAATTTATTGGCAACAACCCGTCTCCCTGGGGACCGACACGCAGGTCCGCATACTACCGTCAAGCGGGAGCAAAATGAACCGTTTGCTATATTTTAGTGTATTTTAGTATAAAAAACTATCAAGGCTCGCAAAGGCGAGAGAGTGAATGAATTTTAATTCTTTTTCGATTTTAGCAGTTTCAAGTGATTGCCAAGAAGGTGCATCGAGGAAATTGTAATTCATAATTCATAAATAGCCAAACTAGGAAAAGTCATTTGGTGGTGTAATTTGTTTGAAGAATGGTGCACGCGTGCAGTCGTGCGAATTCACATTTCTTTGGTCGTGCACATTCGCATTACTCACAGTTATTTTTCGTTCTTTAGCAATACATTTCGCAGCCTCTCTTTTTACAGCTTATTCGGCTTTACAAAGCGCCGCGTGCCCGCGCTCAATGTGCGCGCGCATTTGGGCGTCCTTTTTCTGCCCATTCTCTCTAATATGGACGTATTTTCGTTTGTTGGCCGTTGTTATATTATTATTTATATTTTCAGATTGGTATCGACATCAACCACAAATATGACCGCAAGGCCCGTAGTTCCGTTCCTGAGAGCGAGGATCCGTACCCACGTATCCTCGTCAAGGTAAGAATCGTTTGGCGTCTAGCGCTATTAATACATTTGAATTCATAGTAAGTATCGAATTCTTTTTAAATGATCTATTTTTAGCTCTACAAGTACCTCGCCAGACGTACTGGAGCCAAGTTCAACGAGATCGTGCTCAGACGCTTGTTCATGTCCCGCAAGAATCGCGCTCCTCTGAGAAGGCTCGGAAACGAGAACAAGATCGTCGTTTCTCTTTCTCCCGTCACCGATGACAAGCGCATCTTCAAGGTCCCCAAGATCACCGTGAGTATTTACCTTAGTCAATGCTCGATTGCTTCATTATTCCCTGACATGCGAATTTTTGTTTTACGACTGGTCGATAGTCGTATGTTTCCAGGTTGCCGCTCTCCGCGTCACCGACTCTGCCCGTGCTCGCATCGTCAAAGCTGGAGGTAAGGTCATAACCGTTTATCGTTTCTTGATAGTAATGACGCAAAAAGAGGAAATTTTATGCCGATTTGTCATCACTATTTCTTGTAACGAAATGTTAATGTAATCGCTAATCTTCTAGATTCGATCGTCGAACCGAGAAGGGCTCCGTCCGCGGAATTTCGATCAAGCTTCAGAAGGAGGAGCGCGAGAGGACAGGCAACTACATGCCCGAGATCTCCGTTGTGGATTCTTGCGTCCTTTCCCAGATCAAGGCCGATGCCTAATGTTTGTTTGAGTAGTTGTTTGATAATAAATTCTGATTGGTCTCCTTTCGTTGACTCGTTCTCTAGCACCATGTCTTCATAGATCCGGAAACCGATTTAATAATGAGATTGATTTATCTCGAAAATAACAATTCCGAACGGAAATAGGGGGTGAGACATCTTAGTCAGGGCAAGGACGTCCCTTTTTGGCCACAATCTGTTTCATTTTCTTCTGGACTCTCTCTATCAGGCGAGCACAGAGATTAGGGGTCAGGTGGGTGCTCCACCAATATCGGATGCCCTCCTCCAGATGATCGACAGATTTGGGCTTCCAATTGTTTGTGAGCCATCGCTTAAGCAGTGCCCACACCGTCTCTATCGGATTGAGGTCAGCGGATTCCGGAGGAAATTCCTCGACCTGTGATGAGTGTTTATGACAATTTTTGGGTTAGTGATGAGAACACCTGAATGTCTGATCGCTGCAGGTAGCATCTGGTGCTCTTGCTGGAATGAGCAGGTGCCCAATCTTGGACCAGAATCACAGAGGGACCGAACCTCTCCCTGGAAGATAATTATTATTCATTGTAAATAAGAGCATTGAACCTGCTCCAGTAGAGATAGTTGTCATGTAGAATTGTCTGATACTTATCAGAATCAACGATCGAATCCTTGCCCCGCAGAATTTTGATTGAAGTTGGGCCTAGGACACTGATTCCACCCCAGATGAGCATCTAAACAATGTGCTTTAGACTTTCAAAAATATATTTTCTCACTTTCGGGACATGCTTAGGGGCAGGATGGACAGCGTCCATTCGGTTCCGCACAAAGCACGTTCTCGAATTTTTGCCCAGCTGGACGTAGCTCTCATCGGTGAATACATGAGAGAAAAACTGTTCTCCCGACTCCAGTTTCTTTTGACAGTAGATGAGACGAATCAATTGGTTGACAATTCGAACTGAGTGGCCATATCGAACACGATAGTTCACCAGCTGCAGCTTCTCTCTCATCGAAGCTACCACATCTCTCTTCACCTGAATAGATATCCCATATTTGTCTTGCCCCTAATCAAAGATCACACCTCTACACCCGTCTCCTTCTGCATCAATTCGATGATTTCATTAGTTGTCCGAGTACTTTCTTCCGCGTACAACTTATCCACTAGTTCCTTTATGACTGGATGGAGATGGGTGGGAATACTGAGGGGTGTGTAGGGCCGTCGGGGCTTACGAAGTCCTTTGTTGAGAATGAAGCGGCGGACTGTGGATGCCGAAATGGCGACATCTGATATTACGTGATCGAGTTATAGACATTGATTTGACATTTCGCTATCTATGTACATGATATTTCTTTCAGATCAAATACTTGAATACATACTCTGTGGTCAATGGTCAACCTCCACACAGAAGTATCTGGCGTCAAGTTGATGATGAACAATATGTATCTAGCTTGGAATCACCTCATAGTTATGAGTGCCAATAGATCAACTTCTACCCACCAAGAAGTGAGATTTTGCCTACCTTACCTTTGCAATCCTTTTTCGATCTACAACAAACATCGTATCACAACAGGTCACTGGCACTAAAGATCGATTGGATGAAGTGGCTACAGTGATGAAAGACATTGAGTCGTCGGTGCAACTTGTCTCCGCTCAAACGGGACAGACCGAGGGTGATAACTTTATCGATTGATTTCATCTTACCCCACCTAACATTATACATGTCAGACTTCGTCTACACGCCCTATTCGACGAAAGAAGTTATCGATTCACTAGATCACCGACAATATGCCTCTTTACTCGTTACGGACATCCAAAAGGTCATCTACAAGGATACGGGCCCAGAGGATTCGGCGGATCTCGCTCGCCCTTACCACTCCAGAAAGAACAAAGTCAAAGCCAAGTGGTTGGTTGAGGTAAGATCTATACTTTTTCAGTCCTCTAACCGCTTCTAATCAACAACCTTTCAGGCTGTCCTTCATAGACGACTCGACGCTACCGCATCGAACCGTACAGAGATCCAGAGACAAGTCATTACCCGACTTACCAACTACACTGGCAACCGTAGAAGGGAAAACGAGGACGCCGCAAATCATGTTGCGAGAAGGGGAAGAGGAGCGAGGAAGAGACAGGGAGGAGGAGAGGGTCAGGGAAAGAGACAGCGACTGGAGGAACGCGAGGGAGACGAGAGAGGTCAACAGAGAGAAGAAGTGAGACTGGTGGAGATGGAGGATGACGGAGGCAATAGCTCCGACGTCATTGTCGATTAAATCGTACCGTTGTCTCACCCCCTATTTCCGTTCGGAATTGTTATTTTCGAGATAAATCAATCTCATTATTAAATCGGTTTCCGGATCTATGAAGACATGGTGCTAGAGAACGAGTCAACGAAAGGAGACCAATCAGAATTTATTATCAAACAACTACTCAAACAAACATTAGGCATCGGCCTTGATCTGGGAAAGGACGCAAGAATCCACAACGGAGATCTCGGGCATGTAGTTGCCTGTCCTCTCGCGCTCCTCCTTCTGAAGCTTGATCGAAATTCCGCGGACGGAGCCCTTCTCGGTTCGACGATCGAATCTAGAAGATTAGCGATTACATTAACATTTCGTTACAAGAAATAGTGATGACAAATCGGCATAAAATTTCCTCTTTTTGCGTCATTACTATCAAGAAACGATAAACGGTTATGACCTTACCTCCAGCTTTGACGATGCGAGCACGGGCAGAGTCGGTGACGCGGAGAGCGGCAACCTGGAAACATACGACTATCGACCAGTCGTAAAACAAAAATTCGCATGTCAGGGAATAATGAAGCAATCGAGCATTGACTAAGGTAAATACTCACGGTGATCTTGGGGACCTTGAAGATGCGCTTGTCATCGGTGACGGGAGAAAGAGAAACGACGATCTTGTTCTCGTTTCCGAGCCTTCTCAGAGGAGCGCGATTCTTGCGGGACATGAACAAGCGTCTGAGCACGATCTCGTTGAACTTGGCTCCAGTACGTCTGGCGAGGTACTTGTAGAGCTAAAAATAGATCATTTAAAAAGAATTCGATACTTACTATGAATTCAAATGTATTAATAGCGCTAGACGCCAAACGATTCTTACCTTGACGAGGATACGTGGGTACGGATCCTCGCTCTCAGGAACGGAACTACGGGCCTTGCGGTCATATTTGTGGTTGATGTCGATACCAATATGAAAATATAAATAATAATATAACAACGGCCAACAAACGAAAATACGTCCATATTAGAGAGAATGGGCAGAAAAAGGACGCCCAAATGCGCGCGCACATTGAGCGCGGGCACGCGGCGCTTTGTAAAGCCGAATAAGCTGTAAAAAGAGAGGCTGCGAAATGTATTGCTAAAGAACGAAAAATAACTGTGAGTAATGCGAATGTGCACGACCAAAGAAATGTGAATTCGCACGACTGCACGCGTGCACCATTCTTCAAACAAATTACACCACCAAATGACTTTTCCTAGTTTGGCTATTTATGAATTATGAATTACAATTTCCTCGATGCACCTTCTTGGCAATCACTTGAAACTGCCAAAATCGAAAAAGAATTAAAATTCATTCACTCTCTCGCCTTTGCGAGCCTTTGCGAGATTTTTATACTAACATACACTAAAATATAGCAAACGGTTCATTTTGCTCCCGCTTGACGGTATGCTATCCACGTGCGATGGCGGGGGAGGAATGGCCCCAGGAGGTGTGCGGGAGCTGAGAGGTCCATGTCTGCCAGGGGCCTTGAAGGCTGGCTGCGCTCTAGACGCGACGGGATTGGACGAGCGGCGGAGGCGCAGCAGAGGGGGCGGGGCTTCGCGCGTCATATCTCATACACAGTCTCTCCATTCTGCACACTCTGATTTACCTGATCGGATAAAGAGTGTGCAGAATAGAGAGCGCACAATTCGATCCGGCATCGCCACTGTGCAAGAGTGATGCTTTGGTCTATTCGGCATTCTCCGAGGTGCTACCCTACTCAGATCACGTACCTACCGTACACCTCCTTCTCTACAGTATCCCTCGAATGTATCTCCTTTTCCTGGTAGTTCCTTCACAATAGTGATTCCGTTCCGGTTCATCTCTCTATATTCTGCACATTGTATAGCCGGTCAGAGCGACAAGAGAGTGTGCAAAATGGAGAGAGCGGATATTCGGGGCCCGGCTACACTAGGAAGATACCGTACTCTCTCTTGTCGCTCTGACCGGCTACACAGTACTACATACCGTAATTTGCTCTTCTGTATTCAGCATCAACAACTCGTTTTTTTCTGGAAGTGACTCAATTAGGGAAATACCGAACATTAATTCGATTTGTTCTCGCAGCCCCGCCCACCGGTGGTGGCTGTCCCAAAAAACTGCCCTCCGTAAAAGCCTTCCAAGATGATTGGAAGGCCGGAGGGCTGGGTGCCCGGCAACCCGGGGATCGACACGAGGCTACGCATGGCGCACCATGCACGAGTGATGGCGGGAGGCGGGATGCCACCAGGGGATCGGACGGGAGCTACTACCGGCTTAACGCGAGGGATATTGAAGTCCGGCTGCGCTCTACTCGCGACGGGTTTGAGCGAGAAGCGGAGGCGCTGCAGAGGGGTCGGGGCTGTTGCAATCTCGCTCCCATGCCGAGTTGTTACCGTATCCACTGATCACCTACCGTACACCCTCAAAATTCGCCATAGCGAGGCGCTCGACTCAATCGATTCCGCTCTGTCGTTGGCTAGAGAAACGAGTGAGTGTGCTCCACGGAGAAATAGAGTATTCGAACCGGCAAAACTACTGTTCACATCCCTATTAGTTGCCCCGAAGCAGGGTAGCTACCACTCGTTCTCGTTAGTTTCAAATTGCTCTATCTTGTTGTTTATTCATTCTCGCAGCCCCACCCTTCGGTGGTGGCGTCCCAAAACTAGGAAAAGCTCGACAACGATTCCCCGGGGATCGACACGTAGATCAACGCACTAGGCTACTCACGAGCGATGGCGGGGCGTGACGTCACCAGGGGATGGGACGGGAGCTGCGCCGGAGCGGCGACTGGCATGGCTATGGTGGGTCTTGAAGAATGGCTGCGCTCTACCCGCGACGGGATTGAGCAGGCGGCGGAGGTGCGGCCGAGTTGGCGGAGCTTCGCGCGCGTTGCTATCTCCAATCAGCACACTCCTGGCTGCTATTGTACCCAGGCGAAGTGCATACCGTACCCTCATCTGCCATAGCCTTACCGTATCACATTGCACTACTACCAAAGTTGTTCGTTCATACTGTAGGATTCGGTAGATTGAGAATACTGAAGTACTACTGATGTACTGTAGTGGCGGAAGGGATACTGTAGGTTACCAAATCCTACCTTAACCTACATTAATCCAGGTATATCTACGAGTTGTCAGCAGACTGTCTGGGAGAGTGTATGAAGTGAGTTAACGTAACTATTCGAACCGGCAACACTACTGCTCACGTCCCTTTGTTGCCTAAGCACGGTGATTCATTTGTGAACGCGATGGGCACTCGCAGACAGCATACGTAATTTGCTTATCGCAGACAAAAAAACGTTCCGCGCGTGCCAATTTCCGCCTGATATCTCTAATTTCCTAGTACACATTGTCTACGCATTCTATTCCGTACTCCACTGATAGCCTGGAAGCCCCACTGGATTCCAAATAGTAGTCGGTTCATTCTCGCAGCCCCGCCCATCGGTGGTGGCGTCCCAAAAAACTGCCCTCCGTAAAAACCTTCCAAGATGCTGGGTGTCCGGTAGAGTGCAAAATCCGATATTACCCGACATCTCGGGTACCCGACAACGAGGAATGAGAGGAAGGGGAACGTCGGGTAATCGAGGGGAAATGATCCATTACCCGACATCCGCATGTTAAAATAGAGAGAGGACAATTAGTAATTAGCCGCAAATTGAAATTCTGATTATTTCTACCACTTTCCTCGCTCTTGATTGGTCTCTCATGAGAATGTGAGTCGCTTAAACCATCTATCGCAGCGAAAATAGTACTTTTTTTTTACTTCGAAAAGGATGTCCTGGAGCCAGAAATAATCTCTAAGAAAAGATTCACGATTCGTTTCAAGTCTTAAACCATTTTTTTAATGAAACCTTAGGCGGCGGAAAAGGAGACGTCCAATTGGGTTGTTTTTTAACCAATCCATGTTCGAGTTTCCATCTTGTGAGCTTTTGAGTGTCAGATTTCGACTGATATCGACCCCTTTTCACCTATGATCTTCTAAAACCGCCAAATAACATTATTTCAGAAATCCCTAGGAGTTAGCAGGCGATCTAGATCTTATTTAGGGCAATGACGCTTGAATGCGAAGATACATAGTCAACAATCCGATAGTGAAGTGAAATTGGTTAAAACGGTTGAAAAATGGTTTGTCATTAATTGTTTCATCACTTAACAACCAATGGGATTATTTCAATCTGTTTTGCAGTCGTTTTCTCAGCGAAATGACGGGCAAGATGTCGGGTTTCTCATTTCTCATTTCTCACTCGCGCGACCCGGCGCGGGTCGGAATTACCCGCCCCGAATTGCGAACTCTAGTGTCCGGCAACCCGGGGATCGACACGTGGCTACGCATGGCGCACCATGCACGAGCGATAGAGGGGGCGAAAGACACCAGGGGATGGGACGAGAGCTGAGAACAGCTTTACGCTAGGGGTCTTGAAGGCCGGCTGCGCTCTGCCCGCGACGGGATTGAACGGGCGGCGGAGGCGCAGCTGAGGGGGCGGAGCTTTGCGCGTCATGGCTGTTGCGCAACTTCTCTATCTCTGTTGCGCAACTTCACTCTGGTTTCTCTGTGAGCGGCGAGTGTTGCATTGCTCCTATGTGCACGCTTCGGAGGGCTACCGTATCCTCAGAACACTTTCCTACCGTACCTTAATCTACCGTAATCCAGACAGTCGAGTCCAATATGCGCTACCGTATCCTGCCGTGATCTGTATACCAGCTGCTCGGGGGATAGTACGCACTGGTGGTGACAAAGCATCAGACTCTCCCCATTTTGCGTGATCTCTCGTCGATTAGAGAAACGAGAGAGCATGCGAATTGAGGAGAGTCGGAAGTCGATTTGTCATCACTACTGCAAACCTGACTCATTCTCATCGCCCGCCGCATTCCTTATCGCCGCATTGTGGGGAAAAAACAATCAACTATGTTCAGCAAATATCCGTTCTCCTCTGCTCCGAAATCCTCTGTTCAATTCCGTATCGTCTATTTATCGTTCTAAAGATTGTTTTTTTGCATCGATGACAAACTGCATGTGAGATACTGCCATGTGAGCATGCCTCAGATCTTGAAGTGTAGATGAAACATATTTTGCAATCTCCGAACGCGTCCCTCGTTCTGAAACTCAAACCTCGCTCTTCCCTCTCTCTTCCCTGCACTCCTTTTCTCTGCTCACAATGTCGCATTTTCAGCTTTCATTCACCAATTATTTTCGCCTCTTTTAAACAAAAGCATTTTCCAGTGTCGCAAACATTTTTTCAAATATTTCTAATCCTCAGATGCCATTGACGATGGAGCGACGGGAGACATTCTCCTCCGCGCATCGACTGCATTCGGAAGAGTTGAGTGAGGAGGAGAATAGGAAGGTGAGGACTAAGGATGTCGTTTGACTCTCTCCATTCTGCACACTCTCTCGGCTGTCTGGCCGGCCAAAGAGTGTGCTGAATGGAGAGAGTGAAAATAGAAAAGATATGACTAGGAGCAACTAATCGAACAGGCAGTGCAAGTATACATGGATTTTGTACGGGTAGATCAATCAATACTGATGCTTTGGGAGACGAAAAAGAACAGAGAAATCATTCTTCCAACTCACAAACAGGTTTTACCGTCATGTTGAAACTCAACATCACTCGCTCTATTTTGGTCTGCTAACGAGCTCTCATTCCTTGCCTATTTGTAGGGATAGCTTCGTGGAAAATATTGTTTTATTTATTTATTTTTTTAATACATAACAACGGATGTGACAATGTTTACTTTCTCTTTCGATGACCGTCCGGAGAAGAGAGTGTGCACACTAGTGATGGGAAATCGGCATTCGACTCTCCGCAATCCGCACGCTCTCTCGTCGGTCAGAGAAATGAGAGTGCATGTGAATTGAGGAGTGTACTGACTTCTAGCTACGATGCTAGAGAGATCAGTTAGGGATTCGATGTGGTATAAGTCAAGGGATCAATAAATAATACTATTTATTAATCAATAACAGATACAAGAGAAACGCCGTTGACGGGAAAGTGACGAAAGTGGAGAGGAATTGGGATGGAAGAGGGGAAGAGTGGGAAAATAGAGGAAGAATGGAGGATGGGAGAGAGATGAATGGATGGAAATGGAGGATGCCCAGTTAGAATGTAATGGAAAACCGTCACCAGTGAGGTTTTGGTAAAGAACGAAGGTATTGGTCTGTATGAAGACCAAAACGAGGTGGAGAGAACTACAAACCTTGGCGATTCGTGTCCTTCCTGTTGATAAGCTCAATCGGTTGAGTGCGTGGCCTTCCTTCTCCACATCAGAGACGGCGAGATGAAGGAGACGACGACGCCTCAAACTTGGGTAATTAAACCAATCGATAATTGGAACGATTGGCGACGAAACAGCGTATCAATGCATTCCGGAACGAATTTGAGAATTACGCACAGTATTTCTTCCGGTAATTTCTCAAGAGGGCACAGCTCTTGGACCATTCTTCTAAAAATCTTATTTTTAATTCATAACCACGAGTAAAAAAAACAACATATTTCTTACAAAACTCTAGCCTTATGTTAAAACAACGGTAAATTTAAAGAGCACCTTCCGTTTTAATAACCTAGTGTCTTTCCACTGCAGATAAGAAAGCCAGGCGGTACCTTTCAAATAATCTGATGACATCGAAAACAACATAGATAAGAATCCCCGTTGTTGACGATGCATGATGAAATGACTACTTCATCTTCACAAAAAGTTACCGGTGCAACAGACGAAGCCGAGCTAACATCAATAGAAGGAATGTAGTTGTACCTTAGAAACTAAAGAGAAAAAAAGTTGAACGAATGATTACATGAACGGTCTAGACTCTGTGTTCGTTGGTTATGAGGGTTGTTTGCGTGTTGACGATTTCCCAATCAGAACGCACATACGGTGATAACATTGACGCTTCGGGGTTTCTGAGGTTCTGGGAAAATAACTGCAAAATCTTCAAGTGATAAGAAAAAGTTAATCAACTCACTCTTTTCCTCGTTTGGGCGCGAGCTTCGACCCCGGAGGAGACAGAGATCATGTGTATCTCTCCGTGCTCGAAACCGGCTTTACGGTTGGAACAGCGCTAACCGAACAGCGCTTGTTGACCTATTAGCGACAAAATGAGATTAGGGCTTCCCGGGGAACGTTTGTCTGTGCCGGATATCGGAATAAATGTGCGGATTTGAGGCGAGCGCACTAATATCTCTTCGACAGCATTTTGAGTTTAAAAAAAAGAGAAAGTTCCTAGGGTGAGACGCGCAGGGTTGTTCTCTATCCATCCTCTATTCATTATCCATCATTTCCGCAATTACGATTAATTGAAAGTCTTTTATATTATCTTTCTCTCCGAGCCATTGATCTAACGCCATTCATTCAACTATCCTCGTTTTTTCGCAGTGAATAATCTGGGCTGTATTTTGCTGATTAGATATAACCCCGTTCGCGGTTTTGTCAAGGGTCCAAGCAGGGGCATGGAACAGGCAAATAATTGGATATTCTAATAACTTTAACATTGGGTTTATTTCCATTCTGAATCGAGCATATACGATTTTCTACCTGCTTCCGACCTTTGTTGATCCTACCGCAAACGGCCTCATACACACTTGACGCACAAAAACGATATCTGTGAAGTTTTTCTTGACGCTCTGCTTTCTCGATTCCTTTCCTAGTTTTCTGTCGTTTTCGCGTCGTAAGTGTAATTGGTCTACATTAGTGATGAAAACTCAGAACCCGCCTCTCCTCATTTCGCATTTCGTGCACTCTCTTTTCTCTGACCAGTGAGAGACCAAAGATGAGAGTCAATTCCAAATTGTCATCTCTAGTCAGCATCCCGATGACCTCTCCCGCTCGGTTGGCGCTACTCGCTTGCCTTCTCTGTGCCGTCGCCCATGCCTGCATTCGCATGGAGCCCACGTCGCCGGGCATCCCGGCTTCGCCAAGTAACGTCCTTGACGATTATATTTTTGGACTTAATTATCAATAATACCACCAAATCGTTAAGGATGTAAAGGATGCACGTACCGATCGCTCGCTTTCGGCATCGGTGGCACCACTGGGGACCCCAATGTCGGTTTCGAAACGGAGACGCCGCCTACAGATGACAGTGGAGTGTGCAGCAAGTTGAACCTCGTCTGCAAAGGCACCAATCATTTCATCGAGGTGAGCACGGTTGTTCATAGTTCACCATTAGTTTAAATGAGGCCTCACCTAGAACATTCGGCTGATATTCACAAACATGTTTGCCTACATGGTCTTCTCGATATAATCGATTCTTACCATACATGTTTCTCGTGTTTGAGCTGCGTTAGCCCTAGATAAATTAGCGCTGGAGCGCGGAGCGGTTTATTTGTATTGGGTTGAGGAATAAGTAACGCTCGTTTTTGAGCATCGTGTTTGGGCTCATATATCTCCCGCCAATCAAATCTAAACGAGCTGACTTTATAGCATTTTTTCAGGGTATGCTCGAGTATCATAGCCGTTATTATTAGAAATATCACGCTTCCTGTGTAGGAGAGAAATTTAGATTTAAATGTACCTGATAATTTTCGAAAATTTTAGATTTTTTCGAAATTGTGTAATTTAACGTGGAAACTGTTCGGTAAATTCACACATTCTCAGGTGAGCAGCCCGATACTACACCTCTTTCATGGTGAAGTGAGAATGGTGCTCGATTCATTGTTGTATTTTTATAGACGTTTCAAGGGGAACGTTCGTGAAAAATTGCAGTTCACTTAACTTATTTGTCTACCTTGAGGATCGAAGGTGCTGGCCTATACACTAGTGCGCTCCAGTCACTCACTATGGAGCTATATTATCACTATAAACATTTGGTGCTACTTATGCTCCTATTTGAAAAATAACAGTTTTCCAAAAATATTATTTTGTGACGGAATCAAAAGAAATGCGTGTTTTGAGGACTTTGGATTAAACCATACCCAAGACATAGTAGCCATTCTATAATTGTGGCCACTTTGTGGATGATAGTGCAAAAGTTGCTCGTCCATTTAACCATCTAAGGCCTTACATTCAATTAGTACGGTTTACAGGAAATAGCAATAAATGTCGATTTCGAGGCTTGTTTTTCTATATCGGACTTACGAGCAATTTAACTCATAAAGAGAATGCTCCACACTTAGCAAAATTCGTCCATATTTTCAACAGGAAAGGTACTCCACATTCAAGCATAATTGAGGTCTTTAGATCTATTGCTAAGAAAACGCGGCTAGCAAAACTTCTTTCGGTCAGTAACTGAAAATCCTACACTCTCGTTAGGCGCATATCTCACACAGGTCTTTACTTGGATATTCCTCTGAATATCATCAGTGTAATGTATAACCATGATACTTTACTACTGCAGCTTAATTGTGGCTCAATAATTCTTCTTCCCTCAGTGCTGACCTGTCAAAATCTCAGGGTGAGGTGCGACAACTTTGAATTGAGCCAGCCATTGTGATCGCCTAAATGATCGGAGATATATGATATAGTGTGCGCTAAAGAGAGTATCCAAGCCCTTATCGATCATCAAAAACCGGAATATTATTGCACAATTTAGAAAGACGGGAGAGGTCATAATCTGAAATTGGAAAAACGAGCGTTACTTATTCCTCAACCCGATAGTAAGAAGGGAAGGGGGCAGGGTAGATAGACATGACAAATCGGATTTCCTTAATATTTCCTTAATGGGTTTCCTTAATACCCGCGTTCGTTTATCTGATCATCCTGAGAGAAGACGAGTTGAGAACCGGTTTCCCTTAGAGCTGGAGCGGACAAAATACTTCACGTAGTCATATTCTCACTTCCTTTCTCCTTTTCTCCTATCTCGCACATCCTGTACTATAAATACATAAATAAATAAATAAGAAAACAATTCGCAGACGTACTCCGACCTGGGGCTCGCGGAGCTCATCGACACCCACCCTGGCACGGGAGGGCCCAGTGTCACAGACGCCTTCGTGTGCAATTCGAACCTCCAATGGGAGGACGCCGGCAAAGAATTGCTGTCGGTATTGTGCAACTTTGACTGAAAAGGTTAATGATCGGTGGTGCCTTGTCCACCTCGCAATCAACATCGAATGTCCGCGCCGAACCCCGATGCCACATTAATTCCTCGTTAAACGATTTCTTGTACATGTTTTTCAACTACTGCCACACCCTTTGGGTGAATGAAATAATATGATTCCACTCCCACTAGAGATAAGGGTCGCAGTCTCTTCATTTCACACGCTCTTTCGACCGGTTCAGTGGCGAGAGAGTGTGTGGCTTGAAGAGACGGTTAGTCGTCTTTCGAAAACTAGCTTTAAGTTGCTCTCGTTAATCGCCTGTCATATCCTCCTCCACCGAAAATGTAATCGTTTAATAAAAGTACGAACAATTCACTGTTCTTGTTTTTTTTTCGCAATTTGATGCCGATCGACGTGAGACATAAGGAAGGGTTGCTTGAAGGGAGTGAAATACGAATCGAGGATGTAAAGATTACGGCGGATTCGTTATCTCTATATCAACATTGGTTACGGGTCAGGTTCTATTGTTGTGATATCGCGCCTGTCAATCAATCGAGAGATAGGAATGATAAAATGAGTTATCCTCGGTTTTTGTCATCTCATAGTTGGTTTTTGCTTCATTTAGACTGTTGATGCCCTTTAGATTACTACCTCTCTCTTATCCGCACGCTCTCTCTCTCACTTTCTGACCGGTGAGTGGATGGAAATCTCCCTTGATCTCCAAGACACCTCGCTCTCTTCTCCTCGTTGTCAAGGGCAATCGGCTCACAACGCGCATGAGGCTTCGAGATATTCCTCGTATTCTTTCTCTTTCTCTCCCGATGTTGCGCAATACTATTTTTTCGGTCAAGAATTCACATTTTTCTGATAATAAAAAGTTTATGTTCAGAAGTAATCTTACATGGATCAATATTCATCTCTTTTCGAGGGTTACCTGAGGAACTCCACTGGTCGATATTCGACTTTGTGCCGGAATCGATTATTTCCCTTAGATTGGTGGGTATATGCTGATTCAGGATAACTAATTGTCGATTATTTCAGACATCCAAAATACTCCTGGCTCGAGTCGATGGATATGCATCAAAGAATGGAACTATTCCTCTGCTTGATAAACTGGCACTCAGTGGCACCACGCATTTGAAGGTGAGCAGAGGGAATTTTATAAGCAAAACTTAATAATCTGCAAGATGATTTGGTTAATTCGGATTATCTGTGGGGAAACACATTCTTTAGTTCACTCGATTATTTCTTCATTGTACGGCCTTTGTCCTTTATTGCCAAAACACAGCCTAAAACCCAGAAAATGGTCAATATTCGATCAAGACAGGCCTTAAGAATTTTTTTTAGGAACTGCCAGCTAACGAGATAAACATGTTGATGTACGTTCCCTCATGTAAAGTCGATCTATTCGAGATGAGACTAAACATTAATTTCGTTGATTCACTTATGCAAATTCAACGGAAGGAAGGCTGCAAAATCAAAGGAGTCGTCAGATTGATGGTGAGTACTAGATTTTTTTAATAGTGAAAAGCTAATAATTTCAGATGTATTCCATTATCATCAAACCCAACGGTGAAGACTTAATTACGCGTCTGAGATCTTGCATTGGAGCTATGCCCACTACATGCGGAAAGAAGCTCGAAGAGAGATTTTGGAAGCTTTTTTTCCGAGAACTGAGAGCAATAATATCTTGAACGGTCTCATTCTTCAGGGTACAGTCGATGAAGTTATGCTACTATATTGGCTGGAGAATACAAGGAGAGAAATCGTATTCAAACTTCTTGATGGGCTCTCGTTCAAGAAACTGACGTTTTCGAATTCGTTATCGGAAATTCGTTATCGGAAAGCGATGTGCGAGTTACTTTTTATCATAGCTCAACCAAATATGCATATTTAGGCATTATCTCGTCAAAGTAATTGACGACGGACATGTTGAAGATCTGAGCTTGTGTGTGGAGGAGTTTAATACTTCAGATCCTAGTGAGAATCCAAGACAACCACTAGGGATGCTTTACACTAGGGATTATACCAAATATTGAATTTAATTTAATTGAGCTCGATAAACTGATTAGAAAGCAACTGCCAAAGAATTTGTTGTAATAATTCGTTTACAATTTAAAAATAGCTCAATGGACGTCAGGAAAAGTCCTCATCGATTTATCATCTCGCGTCCGCTCCTTCGACCTCATGCAAACGCCAGTCGATGGAAGTGGAGATGCAACTACCCTGTTCGGTAGGGATGTTGTCTTTCTCTCCTTTGCACATTCTCTCGCTGATCAGTCAGGCGAGATAGTGTGCAGAATGAAGAGAGTCGAAAGCCGAAACTACATTTCTACTCTTAGGTATTCCCCCATCCGATTGGGGTTCACTCATACTGGAGATGTTCGGGAGAGAGAAGAAGCTTGACAAACTGATCATCGATAATGAATATTTCCCGGAATATATTTCGAGTGCAAGTGTCAAACTGATAGTCGAGGTGAGTGTCGTGCAAATATATTTTATTACTATTATGTGCTTTAAATCACCAGAACTTTACTATGTAGGTCGTTGATCTTTTTGAGCACTATCTCGAATTTATCATATTAAAGATAGTGTTCTTCTGAGAGTGCTGAAACGAGAGAGAGAGAGAGAGAGGATTGCCTTTTTTTCTGCGGATTTTTTCCTGAATCATCAGAAATTTCAGTGCTTGCCGATGATCTGAAAGGCAATCTGGTTCCAAGTGTATTGCAATTGGCATAGTGAACAAATCATTAACACTATGAAGAATGGACACTTCATTAGAGGTAATTAAAATAATTACAAATAAATAAATAATGAAATTGTAATATTGATATAATAAATAATGTTCATTTTTCACTCATGGCCTGTTAAGAATACAACACGAGTCTCGAGCTGAGGAACACATGATTTGAACACCGCCCTACTTCGCAATTTAATCCATTGATTCGTCGCCGTTTTTCCAATTGTTTTTATTCATGATTTAACCGCGATTTCTGAGTGAATTCGCACTGTTTCGATTTATGTTTTTTTAAAAAAAATATTTTGGTTATATAGATAATATGGAGAATTGTTCGTTGGAGGAGTGAAAAAAGAGTTGTGGTCCAGCTATGAATGAATCGGATAAAGCCATGAGTCACAAAGCAAACACCATTTCTTACGAAATATTGCAACATTTCACGAAATATCTCTACTGGTTTCCTTTCTTCTTTTTTTCTTATTCACAGCTGAGCAATCATAAACATGCGAATAAAATATACGGATCATCTCCCTCATCAATCATGGCTCAACAGTCACCCCTCGATATGTTGCCCAGAATGTTGCAAAATACAAACCTGTATGAAGAGTTATCACCATTCGAGTTGCTGCCTGGAGAAATTATCAACCTCGTCCATGAATCAGTTGTCGCTTTGAGATCGGTCAGTTTTTTAAAAAGTGTTACGGTCGCAAATTGTGCAAAATTAGCATTTTTAGGTATCGAAAATGCTGAAAAGATTGCAATGCAGCGGGCAATAATGCATCGTTAGCGGATTAACCATTTATTTTGATAACATCGCAAAGGTAACTTTTTTGAACTAAACGTTGAACAAAAATTTCATCCGATTTAAGGAAGTGACTAACGTCGATTTGACTATTCCCCGGCATATGACGGATCTCTTTGAGCTACGAATCAACCTGAATTCGAAAATCAGCGACAATCACTTTCATAAAATGATAAAACGCAAAACAGATAGAATGCATGCCCAGGATGCACTTGCTTCATAAGTATATTCCTTGATCCTCATACCGAAATATAATCAGCAATCAACTTATTTGCAGACCTATACGACAGATTTCGATTGGCAATACTTGCCGGGATTCGTTGAGAAGAAGATTGGTTGTCTGAGAGCATGCATGGGAACTGCGACATCCACGCAAAGTTGCACAATCGAGCAACTGCGAGGCACACTCGAAGACAACCGGGGAGATGTCGCAAAATTACTAAGCAGATTCAGAATCAGCAAGCTCATTCTCGCGCGTATTGAGATCTCGGACATTGATGTGTATGAGAACGCAAACTCGATTCGTTGTAGGCCATGCTACTGTGAGAGTCTCACAAGTCTCGTTATAAAACTGGCCGAGGTTAGATTCCAATTATGCCATTACCTTGTAACTATGGCATATGAGACAGAAAATAATGATGACGGGGTCTATGGACTCATTTTAACTAAATAACTGTCAAAAAACAGAGTCAACATATTTTCTTCAATAAGCTTTTTTATAATTAGTTTATATTTCAGTGCATACAAAAGATTGATAAGAAAATATCCTTCGAGACTTACTGCCGTTTGAAGGATGATGATTTGAATGATATTTACACTTTTCTAGACGGCAGTGGATATATTTTACGAGGTAATTTATATTTTTTATATTTCAATGTTCTAAATTTGTTTCAGTATCGGACTGCATAGTGCAGATCATTCACACATCAAGAGAGCACGAGCCCATGCTATTCAATGCAGACTCCGATATATTTCATTAAATTAATATGCAAGAGTAAACGAGGGGACTGCTTCTTGAAATGTGGATACAAAAGTTCTACAAAACTGGCACTATATTGTCTTTAGAGTCATATGTGTGTTGTTATATTGACGTGTTTGTTTTGATTGTTATCGCCTAGTCATTATTATTGTTAACCTCTGATTCATCTCACTCCTCCTGCGATAAACCTATTGCCATAGGAAATCTCCCCTATTTCACTCCCCTACGCGTCCCATCTCTTCTCTCGTTATGATTTGCCTTATATCCGAATTAATCTCATAAATTTACTTTTTGGGACAATATGTTTGTTTCACTCGTACATTCTCAGCGAACTTACAGATTATTTTTATACGTCTACAAATAACCTTGTTCTTCTCGAGACAAACTAATCCCGCTCAATTGCAGCATGGGTCAATGCTTGCGTATCCCCAAAAACGCGACAGTGCAGAGCATGGATGAAATGTAATTTTAATCCGGATACAAAATATTTTGCTTTGTTTACCGAAGAAATATTCTTGTTTGAGTCTATAGATTACATAAATCAGGAAACTTTTTTCGAGTTGTATTCTTGAAAAATTTAAATTGCGGAAAGTCAACTGAAAAATATTTAAATTTAGAAAATTACAACTTATGGGTATGTTCCTGATCGTGAAAACTTGATCCTGACCACCTAAATGTGTCAAATAAAATACCGATCATTAAGATGACCTACCTTTCCGCAGGGCTCCACCAAACCCGTCGCTAGTAATCAACGAAGAAAGGAAATGGTCACTTCTCGAGAAATTACCGGAAATAAATCTACGACTTATCATCGATTTCGTCCCCGAGTCAATTCTCGCACTCCGATCAGTCAGTTCTCAGTGAGATGATCTAACAAAAAAAAGCGGAACAAACATGGTGGAATGAAAAACATAGTTATGAAAATAATTCTTATCCCTATGAAATTTGTTTTTTCTTTTCTTTTTTGAGGTGTCAAAAGCATTGAAAGATCGAGAGGATAGTTATGCGTCTCAACCAGGCACTATTTGTCTCGTTTCTACGTTGGAGATCAGATGTTACTGGGAGCTGCAAGGTGTTAGTGAGGTGAAAATAATTCATTTCTTAACGTCAGATCTATGTTGTTTGGAAAGAGATGAAACGACAAAACAGAATTTTGTACAGATCTTCGCAGTTCTTCTTATATATTTTTTTGAATTCCAGAAACGATTTCACGTGGACGCATACATTCCATTTGACAAAACGAAATTATTTGCGCTGCGGCTCAAACAAATGATGAAATTTAGTGACTTCGAAATAATCAAGGAATATTTTTGGAAAAAAAGATTCGATGGAAAGATAGTGAGTTTGATTTTAAAAAAATGTGTTTTTTATTACTGATAATAAAATACAATTACAGTATTACTCCTTCAATTTGAAAGTCGATGATAGTGCCATGATTAAGTCTCTGCGATCATACATGGGATCGCTTCCTAAGACATCATCGAATCGGGGAAATATTGGTGAAGTGAAGCTGAAAGAATGTAGTGACGAGGAAAAACAAGAATTCGCTTCCACGCTTCTCGAAGGACTAAGATTCAACATAATGGAGGTTTTTATCAGTACCATATCGGATAGTAATGTGTAAGTTTTTGTCTTCCACACCTAAGCGTTTTTGTGTACTATTTACATATTTTCCAACTTCTACTAGAGAAAAAGTACATTTAATCCGTGAAGAACTTCCTCAAAAGCTAATCAAAATTATTCCATCTCAGGAAATACCTCCTCGAATTAATCGATGAACACAAAGTTGACGATCTTGTCTTGAGAATCACTCACGTTGTTTCATCCAATCCAGGTAAAATACAAGCAAATCAGCGTCTTTATTCAAATTCTAGTGGGATTTCTTCTGGAGTTATCGTCACTCCTTCGATCGATTGAAATAGTTCATGTAGAAGAAATTGAGCGTGATGCAAAATGTTTCCTCGGTGTTCGCAATGTTGAATGGTCATCGGTTATTCTCGAAATGTTTTCGAGAAAAATCGACAAACTGGACATTCATGATGGAAGTTACTCATTTCTCTCTACGGCAAGCTCCGAAAAACTCAGGAAGGTTGTATATTTGAGCGTATCTAGGAGGGTGAGATACCCGGCGTACAGTAGTGAACCGGATCTATTTTCGATTAGATTTGTTTGATATATATCTATCTCATCAGAAGAAAAAAACAAGATAGTACGTGAAATTTGGAGATTCGAGTTCCTATCACATCGTTTATTTTCAGTGCCTGCCGAAACTCGGAAAGAGAATCGTGTTCTGTGTGAACGGTATAACACCCGGACGAGAGTGTATTTACACCGATAATGATCACGAAGTCGTAGGTGATTTGTTTGATTCAGTCAATGAAAACAATGAAGATATTCCTCAGTAACTCGTTACTGGATGAGGATTCGACACTTATCTCTAATCTTCCAGCAAATGGACCGTACGGAATCCACATTTGTGGATACTTTTTAATTGTAAGCATACAAGCACCACTTCGTTCTGAGCATTGTCATGCTACTGAAGAAGTGGAATCGACAATTAGAAACATCTGGGAAAATGATTCACATTACGCTTCAATTCTAATCTTTACATCATCCATACAATATCCGGTGAAAATCAATCCCCATCTTTTTTCGGCATTATTTTAACTATCCGAGCTGTAAATTCGCATTATGAGAATCTGTAATGCATGTTTTATGTTCCGGACGTCGTATCTATATTTATTTCTCCTGCTCCGGACAGTACTTGTGTAGAGCTAGTGAGTCTCTCACACGTCAGAGGAGTGCGCAAAACATTGATGGAGGCATAGGGAATAGAACCAACGACCTTCTGCCTAACAGTCAGATGCTCTAACCACTGAGCTATATCCCCTTGCTGCTCACCTCTTCCTGATCATTGCTTTTGGTTCATCGGGCCTGGCCATGCGCTTCCTCTACATGCCACCCTTCCATTAGCCAATGTCCTCATTGGGTCTTTTTGCCGAGCAAGTTTGAGAGCATTCTTGCTACTCATCACATCAGTTCTGGACTCTTGACTTTCCAAGGTTCGGGGTTAGCGCTATTGAGGATTTCTCCCACAGTCCCGGACGGTCGCTTCCCTACCATGGTCGCCATGTAGAGATAGTGAGTCTCTCACACGTCAGAGGAGTGCGCAAAACATTGATGGAGGCAGAGGGAATTGAACCGACGACCTTCTGTCGGACAGTCAGATGCTCTAACCACTGAGCTATACCCCCTTGCTGCTCACCTCTTCCGGATCATTGCTTTTGGTTCATCGGGCCTGGCCATGCGCTTCCTCTACACTTGCTATTGATGGCAAAATGAATTTACATGTCGGCTTGAAATGGGCCTCGGTCCGTTTTGTCATCACTAGTACCTGTGTGAGCATGTCAGATCAAAGTTCTTTTGCTCTGAACGCTCATTGCTTAGTTCAGACGAAAATTGGGAACCGGACAACACGCGTTCTTCTTGAAACCACTGATATACTGTCAACAATTGATTCACCGTTCGTCATTGGCCTTATAAGCGTTTGCATCGATCGTGAGGCGCGCCTTCTCTCCTGTCGTCACTTTATTACCTTTGATCACAGCGGAAACGCGCATGCCGAGTGTTTCTAGCGCGTAACTGCATTATTATCAGGTTGGTGCATAAGTCTTGACCGATTTTGGAAATGAAGTTTGACCGCGTCGTCAAATTTCCACGACATGTCCCCATAGTGTTAGTTAGGGGTATGATCGATCATTCATGCCATATGGATAAATCTTGATATGCATGTTTAGTGTTCGTGAAAATAAGTTTTGCCCAAAACTGAGAATTTCATGACAAATCGAACTTTATTTGTAGTCGCTGTACTATTTGGAGACCGTGTTCTTCCATCCAACCTTTTATCAAGTTATGGCTAGCCCACGACTTGATATCTTAGATATTCAAAGAAAGTAGGTCATGAATTGAGTTTCGTCCTTGTTACATAAAAAATGAATATATAATTTTTGTTTGTTGTGTGTTTAGTTCGATTCAGCGGAATGTTGACCTCTAACCAAGTGCTATCGAATCGTAAACTGAAACAGGCCTATCTTTCGTTGCTATCGCGTTTCTTCCATCGCAACTATACTTAGAGACCGCAGGGTGATCTACCAAATTGATTGCACCGGTTCAAATGTGTGCTCAATACCTTGGTCTTGGTCTGAATAACATTTTTGCTTTTAGAGTTTGTCTCTATCTCATCTCTGAGCCGAGTTCTCCCCTTAAAACCACGCGCGCGCTGGCAAGGGAAAGGAGATGGAAATCGGGCGAGAGAGAAAAGGGGCGGAGCCTCTCTCGTGTGTGTCTCTCTCCCTCCTCCCGCTCTCTCGCTCGCCTCTCCCCGCGATCGAGCACAATTCGGAGAAAATTATTAAAAATCTGAAATCAATTTTAAAATTCCTCTAAAATACAAATGAAGGAAATGCGAGTGGAGCAGCTGTGTACGTCCACTAGAAACACTTCAAATGCCCATTCTTGACCATAAATGGCCTGATTTGACCCACTTACTTAGAATTGTCCGATCAGGCTGCTCCACTCGTCATTTGTGAAGACTAATGAGAGCTGCAGAAAACGCTTTTGATCGGCCGATTCTATTGAGAATTCGAATTGTGCTTGCCAGGCGCAGGTTTTTGGGGAAGTCAATTCCCCTCAAAGTGGGCGGATCTTGCGGTCTCTACCTATACTATTTACATTCTCTTCTATCACCAATTGAACACTGTTTTCGTTGTTCTTTTATGCACATTTTCTTTAGCCGTGAGTCATGGAACTGTCATTTATCGAGCAATTACCTGAAGAAATTGTTCACATAATCATCGGTGCCCGAATCGATTCTCGCTTCCAGATGGGTAAGCAGCTTCGCTCAATAGTGAAATAAATTTAACGCTTCCATATTTTCTTGTGATTTTCAGGCATCGAAATCGTTGAAGTATCGGGTCGATAGTTATGCGGCTCAAGCCATCCTTGTTGTTGATTCATTGCGCATCGTCGATAACTCTTATTATCGCGACTGGTCCGGCGAGAAATTTTCGGCGGACATATCAATGTATATCCCGAAGCGCAAGACAGGTCTATTTGAGCTGCGCCTTATACAAAATCACAAGGACAGGGATCTCGATGAAATCATACGGCGAGTGAAGAAAGGCGCGGATGAAGATAGTGGCGTAAGTGCAGAACAGTAGTGATGACACATCGGCATACGACTCTCCTCAATACCGTCTCTGACCGGTGAGAGAGCATGCAAATAGAGGAGAGCCGGTCTTGACATCACTACAATGCAGCCTATGGTAATACACGATCAGTATAAATCCAGATCTACAAGATTACGTTGTATAAAGATGATGCAACGATGATTTCTCATCTAAGATCCTGCATGGGAACTCTGCCGGAATACCCAAAGTCCAATCGCGCAAAGATTCGGGAGGTAGGTATTAGTGATGTCAAAACAAGACCTTTAGACCTTTCCAAAACCCAATGCATTGGGCCCAATACCATCAGGTATTGTGTCGGCATTGGGACTGAGAAAGATAATATAATGGTATGACTCCATGGAGTCGAGGAACGACTCTCTTCATTCTGCACACTCTCTCGTTTCTCTGACCGGCGAGAGATCATGTAAAATTGAGGAGAGCGGAAACCGAAATATCATCTCTACTAGGTTCTGATAAGCGATTGCTATGATGAAACGGGGTGGAAATTCCTCTCCCAGCTACTCGGAGGGCTAAACTTTAGTAAACTGGACGTTTCCTTCCCTTTTCTAATTAATGATAATGATGTGTTAGTTGTGACGTTTTTATCAATATCTTAATAATTTCCTCTATTCAGGGGTCGACTCCATGACATGATCTCCGAACACAAAGTCGACAATCTTTGCCTGAATGTGCAGTATAATTGCACGATCGATCCAGGTAAGATTGCAAAATACGACAATCAACCGGTTATGGTAGGGTAACGGTAACTGTGTAGTATGGTGTGTAATATTGATGCTTTATCGGATTGGGGCTTAACCAAGCGTATTTTAGTGCAAGTCCTCTTCCATTTATCCTCGCTCCTTCAAACGCTTGAAAATCGTCAACCCTCCTTCGATGGGACGCGCAATTGTTTCGGTATTCGTGGTGTAAGTCTTAGTGATTGAGACTGACTTTCCTCAATTCGCCTGCTCTCTCGCCGGTTAGAGAAACGATAAAGAGAGAGATCAAGCGAATCAGTGTCACAGTGAGAGTGTCCCGATTTGTCATGCCTATCGTCTGTCAGTCTGGATATTTAGTGTACGATTTCCCGCCTTTGTAACAGGCGAAAGGATGTGCAATAGTTATGTCGTTTCGGTTTTCGACTCTCCTCATTCTGCACACTCTCTCGTTTATCTGACCGGCGAGATAGTGGAGAGAGCGAAACCCGAAATTTGGTGCCTAATCTAAATTACAGGATGTTGAATGGGCGCCGATCTTTGTCGATATGTTTCGACACAAACTCGACACTCTGCTCGTCGAGAATAAACGCTACTGGGGGGGGGGGGGTGCTCTCGAAGAACAGCTCCGAACAACTCAGAAATGTGATGTGGTGTTAAAATCCTGGAAAAGAAAACGTAAAAGTAAAAAAAGGTGTTAATTTTTGCCTGGAAAAGAAATGGAAAAGTAGAAAGATTTGAATTCGCGCCGGAAAAGTACTGACATTTGAATTCCCGCAATTTCTGTATGTCGGTTCCCAGTGCAGCTAGCGACTTGAAAATTGGTTTTAGAGGTTAAAAGGTTCGAAAAAGCTTATAAACCGACTTTCAAGTCGCTAGCTTCACTGGGAACCGAGATACGAAATTGCGGGAATTCAAATCTTTCTACTTTTCCATTTACTTTTCCCGCTAAACATTAACACCCTTTTTACTTTTTCGTTTACTTTTCCGGGATTTTAACACCACATGAGAAATAGTATATTTCTAGTAGAGAGAACATCGTGAGAAATTTGGAAATCGATATCATAATATCAACTATCATACCATTCAATTTCAGCTGTTCAACGAAACTTTCGAAAGTTTCTGAAACTTTCCAAACTTTCAAGCTGAGTGTGCGCTTCCAAGCCATTTTGGCCAAATTTGCTTCTTTTCATATTTTTCTACGTACCCGATTTCTTTAATATCGCGAGTAATTAGGCAAAATACTCAATATTCATGGCAATAACAGTCTGAGAAAATTTCACTGAAAAATGAGCGTTATCGCGCGTGCCAAATTCGTCTGTTGTTTTAACAACAGAGGTGTTAGGGCAAGCTTTCCATTCGAAAGGGTTGCCTAACACCTCCTTCTATTACTTTCACTAAATAATTATGATATTTGTGATGATTTTAATATTTTAAACGGAAGTTATACGATAAATTGAGGGTGCCGTTTCTTCGTTGCGAGTCGCCCTTCGTTTCACTCCAAGGCCAGGAGGGACAAGTGCAGTGAGTCGTCATTCCTCTTCTTTATTTCTGTTACAAAAAAGCTGGTATGTATTGCCTCTACTCTTATTGAACCTTCTTCTCTATTTTCGTTAGCTATTTACAATTATTCTCCGTATGAAACTGCCAAACGTGTGCTTATAATTACCGTCATCCCGGAATATTGATTGACTTGATCGAAAGCAATGACGATGCACTCTTGTTTATTGATTACCTCTCTTTGTGTGGAGGGTATAGTCAAACTACTTTGCTAATTGAATCACCAGATTCGGACTATTGTTGCAATGATAAATCGTCGCACTCATTTCATTCCGTGTTCAGATCCTCTCCTCGAGTGGTTTCTCTCTCCGCTCGCTCGTCCCTCCTCCCCTCGCTCCCATCAGGTACTCATGTTGTGAAGGCTTTGCGATTATTGAACTGGTGTATCCTGTTTCACGATTGAGCAGATGGATCCATAAACTTGGAATGTACTTTGATATTTCCTCAGGTGGATGTCCTCTCTACTCGTCTCTCCCTCCCCTGCGATGACGTCAACGAAGACGTCGTTCTATCAGATGAGTCTTTGTTCCATTGGCTTTTGCCCTCGAAAAATAATATTTTGAAACAAAAATGAGCAAGCTATACTTGTGAATAAACTAATACAGTTTTTGCCGTTAAAAGGGACAAAGACTCCCTTAGAATATAAAGAACGTGAAGCTTTGTGGTACCGTTTTAGTTTCTCGTTCGCTTCGCTTACTTCTACCTTCTCTCTTCGATGTGAGCTCGTCTGGCCGAACAAACAGGTAATTTATTCTATACATTTCAACAAAACAAAGGAAACAAAATTGACAACTTGAGAGTTGACGAGGTGGCAGAGGGTAGATAATTGCTAATTAATCCTAAGGCTGGTTCGCTACTACCGTACCCTATTCGACTACTTTATCGTGACAATACGAATCAATTACATAATAAGAATATACTAGAAAGGGAAATAGTTTCACGATGAATGATAGGGGGAATGAAATCAAGGGGAATCTGGTCTAGAGGGGCTACTCTTGGAAGAATCGGTGCCTCTCCCATAGGTCATTCATACTGTAGTGTGGATGATCAATTTCTTCGTATTCCTGAGCATACGCCTGTTGCTCGTGACTCATATCCCATTCACGTGCCATCCGAGATGAACCAGGCTGATTAGGGTTGTATGAGGGATAGGAGAAGCGACGGGCTGGAACCATATGTCTTCTAGGGGTAGAGACAGGTGCCGACTTGGGAGTAGCCTTCATGTTGGGATTGTATTGGAGAGAAGGACGAGTTATCTTGCAAGGTGTAGGCTGGAACACTGGGCTATCATCGCTGTCGTATCCCTCCTGATCCAATTGTACATTGGCAGCAGCCTGGACTCTTGCATCAATAGATCTCTTCCTATCTGCAGATCTCTCGTTTCGCGTTTGTATTGGGTTAGTTATGAAAGATAAAGAATATATTACCATTCCATTCTTCGCCCAATCTCTTTTTGCCTTTTGATCGATGTGTGCTCGGATTCGGGACTGTACGTTCTCCTTTGTCGAATTTTTAAAAAAAAAGCCAGAACGTCTTCTCCATACCAGCTGTAATAAGAACGAATTAAAAGGAGTTACTATTGGAGTTGATTTTATACAGTAGTGTCGGACCAATATTGCTTTCTCTATTCAGTCCAATGTTTCGTCAAGCGAGAGAGAGTGCTAAATAGAGATAACTTTAGACCAAAAGAACTGCTTTGATAGAAATAGCTCACATCTACAATCCATCGGTAGACATGTTGGTCTCGGTCTTCTACGAGCTCGAATTGCTCTTCCTCACTGAACAGTTTCACTGCTAATTTGCCTGCGAAAACTGCGGATGACTCTTTCTCGACATCCAGCTCTGAGACCTCCTCTTCCGACATGCGGTCGTACTTGATAGCTGCAAAAGTGTTAGTCATTTTTAATTATAGTGATGCAATGGCCTTTTTAAATAACTAACGCAGTTTTCTGATCATATTCTCAGATATGTAGGCAACTTCCTTCTCAATATTTTCCATCCCTTCTCCGTGTCGTTCCATAGTGGCAGCGATAGTGGAGAGCTGAATGGAAGTATTGATTTACAAGTGTTTCCGGAAAGGATTGTTGATTTCTAAACTTCGTACAGTAATCCACACTCACATCGAGGGAGTCCGATTCCCTTGCATCAGAAGTGATTCGAATGTGAGCACGGACAGCGGTCATCTGATTTTCCACAGTGATCAACCGCGTATCGATTGATGTGACTTTATCGAGAATGGCCAGGAGGAGTTCTTAAGCGATTATAATAAGTCAATATCTACATTAGCAAGATACTTTTGACAAATATTTGGTCGGGTACTGTAGGATACGGTAGCATACTGTAAGATACGGTAAGATAAATTAGGGTACTGTAGTACAAGCTAGCATACAAAAGTCAGAAATGTGTTTACCTCTATTGCTGAGATCCTGGGAACCGCCAGTTGGAGGAGTGGCAACGGATGTTGATACTGCGGCCACTGCGACTGTGGCAGTCTTCGAAGATCGGGGCTTCTTCGAAGGAGGGAGGACAGTGGGAGCAGGAGCGATAGAGGTAGCCTTAAAATACTCAACTATGTTACCGGATCGAATAATGATTTTCCTATTATATTTAGCAGAATAGACTATTAATCAGTTCGGCAATATTACTCTGTTGTATCATAAGTCCCAAAAGGAACAGCCTCTAATCCTCTAATCTTATCTTTAATCCATTCTGAATGTCATTCGATATTTTGTATCGATAAATGACCTATGATCTCCAAAATAATTTTTAAAAAATGTTCTTACTCGAGCCTGTCTGTTCCTCTGTGGCTTCGCAGCAAACGCTGATCTCAACTCGTCTGGCGAAAGATCTCGCATCGCCAATTCTTTCGCTATCATTGCATCATTCGTGCCCATATCTACCAATACAGCCTCGTAGTGGCAATCGTCGTCCCACTCATCAGCAGTGACTTGCACTTTTGATCTCAATTCTCTCCCTTTGACACAGTCCAAATTGACTATTAGGAAGTCATTCACATGGGTGTACACAAGAGCGTACGACATCTGGATTTGCAAGCTCTTGAGTGATACTTTATTAAGAAACAGTCCAAATATCTGCAAAGAGATAGAGTTTGTTTTAGAGTTTTATGGTTACATAAAATCGAAACTTTCTAATGCCTGTACTTCTGCTGTAGACTGTCTCATAGATAATTCAAATCATCAAATTGAGTCTGACGGCGATAAGGCAGAATTACTGGCAGAGACATTCTCAAGGGTTTTCACTAAAGATAATGGTGACACCCCATCTTTTTCTCATGAAAGAGAGAAAGTTTCGAATGTTTATGTTGACCCCTTCTGTCGGTTTGAAATTTGTGAGCTTATTGAAAAGTGGAAAGCATCATCGTGTCGAACTCCAGATAATATACCTATGATTTTTATTAAATATACCGCAGTCCCTCTTTCTGCGGCTCTTGAAATAATTTTTCGAAAATCGTATGAATTATCTCAACTTCCCGACCGGTGGCGCTTATCCACAATAACACCTCTCAAGAAGAAAGCACCATTTTCAAACCCGTCAAACTACAGACCTGTCTCAATAACAAGCATCTTCTGTCGTGTATTTGAGAAATGCCTTGCCAAGCAAATGATTGCTGACAGTGAAAGATACGGTCTCTTTCCTGACACGCAATTCGGCTTTCGAAAAAATCGCTCAGTTGAAACTCAAATGATCGAAGTGGTTAATGAATGGTCAAAAGCGATTGATGAGCACAGGTGTGTCGATGTGATATACTTCGACTATGCCAAAGCATTCGACACAGTAAGCCATCCAAAATTAATTCAAAAGATATCCAAAATGGGCTTTCCACTGCTGACCGTGAATTGGATTGAAGAGTACTTATCCAAAAGATTATTCAAAGTGAGAGTCAAAACGACATTATCTGAATCAAGACCGGTCATTAGTGGGGTCCCACAAGGATCAGTTTTAGGACCTCTGCTATTCAATCTATATACTGCCGATTTATCGCAGGTTATAGACAAGCATGGGTGCAAAAGTTTCACTTTTGCTGACGATCTAAAAATATACCTCGCATTCGAAAAAGATGAACTGAGTGGTCCAATCAAACTTCAGGAATGTGTTGTTTCAATTTTGGAGTGGAGCGATATCTGGCAATTGCGAATTGCAATTGAGAAGTGTAACGTACTCCACTTAGGAAATGAAAATTCACTGTTGAAGTATTACTTGAATGGAACTCAAATTGATCCGAAGTCTTCTGTCAGAGATCTCGGTATTCAAATCGATAAGGAATTGACATTCAAAGAACACTTTGACATAGTGATCCAAAAAGCTGCGATCCGTTCCAACTTAATTTTCCGTGGACTCAGCACCAATAACGCTGCGGTGATGGTTAATGCATACACTACTTACGTTAGACCTATGGTAGAATTCAGTCCTAGTGTCGCATTTCCAGTTTTCGATAGAGAAGCTGGTAAACTAGAGAAACTGCAGAACAAAGTCACTAGGTTGATTAGCTACAAATGTTTGGGATACAACTTTGAAAACAGGCCATTACCAGTTGAACGAAACGAGATGTTCAAACTGACCACGTTGATGTACCGTCGAAAGATCAATGACTTTAAACTAGTCTATGAAATGCTATTCGGGAATTCAAGATTATCCCGAACCAGAAACGATTTTCTGGTTCTTTCCAAGTCTAATCTCAGAGGCGCAGGCTTCAAATTGTGTCGAGAAAAATTTCGAACTAAGATTCGCGAGCACAGTTTTGCAAACAGAGTAGGTAAATTACTGTATGTTGTACTTCGAAAAGGAAAAATACCTACAAACTATGCAGAGTTCGTGAATGTGATGTGTAAGGAGGTTGGATGATCTGTATACTTGCTCGCTCTACTCGCTTAGTTACCCCCCCCCCATTTCACACATTCTTTGTTCTTCTTGTTCCAACCACCTCCCCCCCCACCCCTCCCCCCCACAACAATACCACCTGTGCGGATAAATCTATTCTATTCTAAAGAGCGAATCCACTTATTCCACGTCAGAACGTTTGCATTGCAAGTATTTATTGATGTTTATCCAGGGAATGGGCAGCGAATACGATCGTGTTTTCGCTCTGAAAGATGAAGGAAAGAGCATGAGCCAGATTGGTGATCTCTATGGAATGGATCGGAGGAAAGTGAAGGGGATTCTGGAGTCTCTGACCAACGTGAAAGAGTATCATCCGTACTCTTTCATTGACAAGTCTAAATGGCCCGACATCAAGAGAAGAATAGAGGAACTACATGAGATCAACAACGAAGTAACTATCTCACAAGTGATCGATGACATCAAGGAGAAGTACGCAGATAAGGTACTTATCAACCGTATTCATACCGTATAGTACAAAATATAGCGGAGAATATTGAGCAATGGCAATGATCGAAATGAGAGAATCTGATGAGGAGTATTGTATGCTTCACTTTCTGCGTTCTAGATCGGAGCGTACTGTGTTTCTCAAGTGAGGGAGTCGTCGGGATTTATCAGGAAGCAGAGAAAATACGGTCATTTCGTTCGTGAGGCAAATCGACCGAAGAGAGTAGAATGGGCACTAGCGAGGAAAGCAGAGAAAGAGATGTTCTCGAATGTCTTTTTCGTCAGTCGAAATAGACAATAAGACGAATTTCGTGTTGGTCAAAGCATGTGATCCCTACGCACATATCGCTGAGAGACCGAAGCACCCACAGAGAGTAAGTCGTTCAATCACAGTCTTATTGAAACAAATTACAATTGTATTAATGTGAAGTAATTTAGGTGATGATCTGGCTGGCGATCTCTATGATGGGTCCAGCCGAGATCAAGATCGTCGGTCCCAGAGAGTCATTCAAGTCGGAAGACTACTGTGTGAGTGTATACATTACAAACAAAGCAGCCTGATACAATGAGTGAGAAGGGGATGTGTGGAACTATTCAGTTTAATGAAATTATACGAATATAGACAATAGAACGATAATATATCTCCAGAAGGTTCTGGAAGACTTCTACCTTCCTGCTGCTACCGCCCTCTACGGGGGATACTGTCGTCTCGCGCACGATAATGCGCCTGTCCACACGAGTGCCTTCACGAAGACGAGAATGGCTGAAATAGGAGTAGAGGTGAATAAGCTGCTTCATACGATACTTGAAACAGAAACAATCCTACTTGATATAACCATTTTTCACTAGGTAATGCCCTGGCCGGCGGAAAGCCCCGATATGATGCCGGTCGAATTGGCATTCGCATATATGAAGGAAAGACTGAGGAGCCATTACAAACCCAAGAATAAGGCTAAATTGATCGAAAGCATTCTGAAGTTCAAGGATGATTTTCTCACTCCCAAATCTTGCCAAGACACGATCCGACACATTCACAAGGCAATGAATCAAGTGATCGATAGAGAGGGATTCCCCGTTAGAGGAAGCAAAGACTAGATTCATGAATTACCCTCCCGTTCCCTTTTCCTTGTCCTTCGCTATCCCATATTCTACCGATTCCTCCCAATCCTCAATTTATAATTCATGTTAGAAGTATTTCCCTGTTTCATTTGTTATTGCCTCTACAGTAGTCGATCGGGTTACGGTGGTAGCGAAGCAGCCTCTGGCTTCCTTAGGAAGGATCTACCCTCTGCCCCTTGTGAACTCAAAATCCACCAGGTGGTAGTAGTTCGCATTTATTGTCTCGTTTTGTTTTGTTGAAATGTATAGAATAAATTACCTGTTTGTTCGGCCAGACGAGCTCACATCGAAGAGAGAAGGTAGAAGTAAGCGAAGTCGAGGGCAAAAGCCAATGGAACAAAGACTCATCTGATAGAACGACGTCTTCGTTGACGTCATCGCAGGGGAGGGAGAGACGAGTAGAGAGGACATCCACCTGAGGAAATATCAAAGTACATTCCAAGTTTATGGATCCATCTGCTCAATCGTGAAACAGGATACACCAGTTCAATAATCGCAAAGCCTTCACAACATGAGTACCTGATGGGAGCGAGGGGAGGAGGGACGAGCGAGCGGAGAGAGAAACCACTCGAGGAGAGGATCTGAACACGGAATGAAATGAGTGCGACGATTTATCATTGCAACAATAGTCCGAATCTGGTGATTCAATTAGCAAAGTAGTTTGACTATACCCTCCACACAAAGAGAGGTAATCAATAAACAAGAGTGCATCGTCATTGCTTTCGATCAAGTCAATCAATATTCCGGGATGACGGTAATTATAAGCACACGTTTGGCAGTTTCATACGGAGAATAATTGTAAATAGCTAACGAAAATAGAGAAGAAGGTTCAATAAGAGTAGAGGCAATACATACCAGCTTTTTTGTAACAGAAATAAAGAAGAGGAATGACGACTCACTGCACTTGTCCCTCCTGGCCTTGGAGTGAAACGAAGGGCGACTCGCAACGAAGAAACGGCACCCTCAATTTATCGTATAACTTCCGTTTAAAATATTAAAATCATCACAAATATCATAATTATTTAGGAAAAGTAATAGAAGGAGGTGTTAGGCAACCCTTTCGAATGGAAAGCTTGCCCTAACACCTCTGTTGTTAGCCGAAACAACAGACTAGCAACAGAAGGTAGTTTTACTCTGTTTTTAGGCTTTCCTAAACCAACAGTAGTTCAAACATCACATCAATACGTCCTTTTCGAGTGCACAAATGAGTAATACACATCAAAAATCAATCAAACCCAAAGTATTTCAAACAAAACGAAGAAAACGACGTAACTCGCCGCTTCCGCGGATCCATACTCCATCCAGAGGCGTCGCCCGTGCGCTCCGCGCCTGATAAACAACATTTCGTAAGTGGTGGCATGTCTATAAATGTGAAACACGTGGCAAAGTACAGGAAAAGTTCAAAAAATGAGGGTAGATCAACTTACCGGGCAAGAAAAGACGCAGGGTCCCGTCTTCTCCATTCATTCGCTCATCCATAAGATGGGCGATTGCCAGGCGACCAATGAAAAACAAAATAAACAGAGAATCAAAAGTAAAACATTACATTAGAAGACGAACGCGAGAGATACACGCGAAAAGTCATCATGGCTACGAGCTCAGTCCAGAGCCGTCGCCGGCATTTGCCCCCATTTCGAATTTGGCAAGCGCGATAACGCTCATTTTTCAGTGAAATTTTCTCAGACTGTTATTGCCATGAATATTGAGTATTTTGCTTAATTACTCGCGATATTAATGAAATCGGGTACGTAGAAAAATATGAAAAGAAGCAAATTTGGCCAAAATGGCTTGGAAGCGCACACTCAGCTTGAAAGTTTGGAAAGTTTCAGAAACGTTCGAAAGTTTCGTTGAACAGCTGAAATTGAATGGTATGATAGTGCCCAGTATCTCACTCGTTCTTGCAAATACTACCTCTCAAAGTCTGTCGCGGTACCAAATCCACCTCTTGTAAGAGAGAGAGAGAGAGAGAGAAACCAATCAGGAGACAAATATTGTTAAAATTAGATATTACTACGAGGTGGATGTTTTTGTACCGAGGCTGATGTAAGATCTGCGATATGAACCCGATATTCAGTGCTTGCCATCACTCGGAAAGAAAATCTACTTCAAAATTGAAGGAAGAATGGCCGAAGAGAAAATGTCTTATGTTGAAAATGATCACGCGATTATTGGTGAGTTTGACGACATTTGGCATATATGTATTGTATATTGATTCCCCATGGGATGGTCCCTCCAGCATAAGTGATGTTGTGGAAGAGAATACAATGGAGTTTGAGATCCTTGATCTTAGTAGTCAGATCAACCCCATCACACTGAAGAGAAGAAGTGGAGAGAGGTGGAGGGGGTGGGGAGGAGGGGGAGGGGAGGAGGGGAAGGGGAGGAGGGGAATGGGCGGAGGGGGAATAGACCTCAAGTTGGACGAATTCAGATAGATCCTTTCAACTCCTCTTGAATAGATCGATAGTCCCCAATCCACCGTAGGCGATCCGATTTTTCAGTCGACTATTCAACATCTGAGGATTGGCACCTGAAGAGAGAAAAGAATGGAGAGAGGAAGAGGGATTCTCACTTCTGGAATGATGGCCAGGGCGGCCTACCGCCGGGAGCGCATGGCGGAGACTAGTGGTTGGGGCGCGGGCCTTCTTCTACCATCTTGCAAAACATGGTCGATCGTGGGGCTCGAACCGGCGATATAACGGGCTTCAGTCAGACACCATAGCCAATAGTGGTTATGGTGTCTGACTGAAGGCCGCTATATCGCCGGTTCGAGCCCCACGACTCAGACCTATAGCGGGCTTCTTTTGCCTAGCCTAAGCCTAGCCTTGGGGCGCGAGCCTTCTTCGACCATCTTGCAAAACATGGTCGATCGTGGGGCTCGAGCCGGCGATGGTGGGGACTTCAGTCAGACACCATAACCAATCAATACATTGATTTTCAAAAAAAAATCAAAATCATTTTTAGTCACTAAAAGCGAGATGAGTATAATACACACTTCGAGGATTGATGCAGATAAGTGCGATTGATATGCGTTTTAAACGCGTTCAATCAAAAAAGAAACCTCTATTTTCACACTCACATTAATCAATGTTCCATCCATTATGCCGTGCTGGTTGATAAAATGGATTTCTTTATTCCTTGAAATAGCAAATTTGAATGTTTATTAAAAATAAAAGTGAGGAAGCGTATTATTTGTTATGCATTAAACAAAAATACATAAAAATATATATTAGCGATATGATGATAAGCGTTTAAAATAGTCGCTCCGCATCAATAAAAGTCCCGAGATCCACCTTCCGAGGGAAGGTGGCGTATCCTGACTTTGCGAGCAAAGTCAACAGCTGAGTGAATTGTGACCCAAAAGGATAGATTATGCAAAGATCACAACTCAATAAAAGCCGTGAGATCTCGACAGTGTACATTTATGAAAATCTCGGGTCAATAAAAGTCCCGGGATTAGAGGCCAGAATTCCCGCTCTATTTTTTGACGGCAACGTGCTTATTCCTGCTAATAGCATTTAAGAGAGCGGATCGGTAATTCGCGACCATATTCGCCACCCCCCGGACACGTCCCCCCGGAATGAGATCTGCTGGCTCAAACTTCGTGCATGTGCACCACTTGGTCCCTCATTGTACATAGCATTATGGAATTCTCCGAATTCGCTCACATTGAGATTTTTTTCTGAAAATCGATAAAAAAATTTTGACAAGCTAGACTCGAAATCTCTTTTGCGTTGTATGAGGCATGCTCAGTTATGAAAAATAAAGCATAGGGAATGAACCTCGCGTCATTGGAAATTTGATTTTGACAACAAAAAAAATTGTGTTTCGACATTTTTTCTCTTGATCTCACGTCCGCGCAATTATTTCAGGCTTAAAATGTATCCCAATTACTACTCTATTAAATTTCATATCTGGTTTGGCGGACCTGATTATCAACGGGCAGTCATATGAGCGAGAATGTATTGAATGTGCGTTTTTGAAGGTTTTTCGAGCATAACTTTTTTCTTTCGTGTTTTCATGACCTCTAATGCCGAAATTCGAATTATACGTGCAAAACTATGCAAGAAACTCTTATAGGCATAATTTTTAGTAACTAAATATTTTCAACTTTTTTCATGACCACGGGTTCATGGTCATTTTTGGGTCAAAAAGTCGAATTCTCAGAACTATGTCACTATAGGAGTTCCTGGCGTATTTTTGCATGTAGAAACGGATTTAGCATACTAGAGCTCTCCAAAGTGAAAAAGAAAAAAAATCCAAAAAAAAGATCACTTTTTTGGTCATAACTTTCTTCTTTCGCATTTTGATGAGCTCTAGTAGAGAAAATCAGTTTCTACATGCAAAAATACGCCAGGAACTCCTATAGTGACATAGTTCTGAGAATTCGACTTTTTGACCCAAAATGACCATGAACGGTCATGAAAAAAGTTGAAAATATTTAGTTACTAAAAAATATGACTGTTGGAGTTTCTTGCGTAGTTTTGCACGTATAATTCGAATTTCGGCATTAGAGGTCATGAAAACACGAAAGAAAAAAGTTATGCTCGAAAAACCTTCAAAAACGCACATTCAATACATTCTCGCTCATATGACTGCCCGTTGATAATCAGGTCCGCCAAACCAGATATGAAATTTAATAGAGTAGTAATTGGGATACATTTTAAGCCTGAAATAATTGCGCGGACGTGAGATCAAGAGAAAAAATGTCGAAAAACAAATTTTTGTTGTTGTCAAAATCAAATTTCCAATGACGCGAGGTTCATTCCCTACGCTTTATTTGTCATAACTGGGCATGCCTCATACAACGCAAATAGATTTCGAGTCTAGCTTGTCTTGTTAAAAAAAAATTTTCTAATTTCAGAAAAAAATCTCAATGTGAGTGAATTCGGAGCATTCCATAATGCTATGTACAATGAGGGACCAAGTGGTGTACATGCACGAAGTTTGATCTCATTCCGGGGGGACGTGTCCGGGGGGTGGCGAATATGGTCGCGAATTACCGATCCGCTCTCTTAACAAACACTGATGGATGTTAACAAAGAAATGTGTATCGTGAATCAGAGATAAAAATTCAAGGGCTCATGATCTCTAGATGAGTGAATGATTTGCATTCGCCTTATTGCGCCTATCTTCTGAAAAAAAAGCAATCGAAAAATAAATCACCTCTCAAAACATATCCTTTGTCGTATAAGCAGTTTTGAATAGCAATGGAATCGTCAGGTTCCAAACGGCGGTTTGTATCGAATGAACTCTTCTTATGACTAAACACTGAAATAAAATGAAATTTATTAACTAAAGAAATATGTGTTTCCCCGATCTAGTCGGGCGGATGTCGCTAGTAATATTACCACTGAAATCTAACCTCTGCCAGCTTTCGAATGGTTGCACTCGAGGGAGTCTCAGGATAGTTGCCCCAGAATCCAAGGACTAGTGAATCGAGTTTACGTTTTCGTCCAAACATGTCGAGAATAATGGGAATCAATTCAGAATCACTGATTCCGAGTCGGCAATCATCAATTGTATGGATGGTTAGCGATCGAAGATGTGATGATGTTTCACAGAGGATTCTCCCTTGGACATTATTGTTGAATCATCCCAAAATCTTTTAAATCTAACCTGGTTTAGAAATGTGCGTATGTGACAGATGAATAGAAAGATGATCGACGTTATGCTCGATTATGATTTCGAGTATTTTATTGCTGGAAAAATAAGCATCACTCATCGATCAATAAAATAACTAACGCATCGAGATCCGTGAGTTCAATACGTGAAAGGAACAGTTTTCTGAAACTATATCCACGTAGTAATTGGGAAACTTTTCCATCGTTGTCTTCAAACGTGTGCATATTTAGTTGTTCGATTGTGCAACTTAGTGGTGATTTCTCAGGCGGAGCTCCCATGCATGCTCTCAGATAATCAATCTTATATATTCCCGGTAAATATTGCACTTGAAGATTGGTGGAAAAGTACTGCAAATTAGTTTTTGACAATTTATTAGTACTTTGATAATTAAAAATGTCTCCCTACCTGTGATTGTGGTTCACGTGCACCACGACTTAGTTTTCTGTGCCTGCGCTCAACTAATTTGTTCAGGTCAAAGTCGATGATTTTCGTAATGAGCTTGACTCGTAGATGAAAGAGATCTTCCATACGTCGAAGAATATTCAAATCTAGACAAATCATTCCCTGAAATATGAGAATGTTTAAATTTATCAAAAATGCATTACTATCAGACAATTATTGGTCACATACGTGACGGGGTCTCCTTATCACTGGTGTTATCAAACATTGTGCTCAAATTCACAGGCGAAGGGGGGGGGGGGAGGAGGAAACAGGGGGAAAATGTGGAAGGAAAAACGGTGAGTGCGATTGAGAAAAAGTTACCTTTTTGTTGTTGTATATGGTCAAATCGCTAACGATGCTTGTATTTCCCGCCTGTATTTCATTGCAATCTTTTCAGCATTTTCGAAACCTGAAAATGGAAATATTTCTCAATTATTGAGGTTTTCTCTGCATCTGGCCTGTCGAAAATTTATATAATCTGTCGAGAGAGAAAAACTAACCGATCTCAATGCGAGAATTGACTCGGGTACGAGGTTGATGATTTTTCTTAGGAGTTCTTCAGGTAATAACTCCAGAAAAGTGATAACTCTTGAGCGAAGTTCATATTTCGCAGCTTTCAATATAACGGAGAGTGACTGTTGATCTATGATTGATGAGAAAGAGACTGAATCGCTTTTATTGGAATATTTATGAGCGGTGAAGAAGAGAGAGAAGAAGAAAGGCACCAGTTGCAATGCTTCATGAGAGACGGTGTGTACTTTGTGACTAATGGTTCTATTCGGTTAATCCACACGTAACTAGATCGAAACTTCTTTCGACGAGGAGTTAAAAAATGTGACAGCTATTGGAGAAACGAAAACGATTGTGATCAAATCAATAGAAATTACGGACACGTTTGCATATTCTTCAATTCAAGTGGTCTATTCACATACGTGACGGGTCTCCTTATCACTGGTGTTATCAAGCGTTGTTCTCAAATTCACAGGGCGCGGCTGTTAGCACTATTGATTGTTCGAGTTGCTGGTTATTCCCTCAGTAGAAACAATCATTCTCAGATATTCTAAATTTCCAAACATTATTGAGTAGGCAAAGATTGGTTTTTCATTTCGAGTTCCAACAGTTCATTTAGAGTATAATTACGGATTTTCATAATTTTTCGATGTTATTGTTTTCGTTTCGTAACGAGCCAATGTTCAGATAAAGAGAGGTATGATTCACGATTGGTCTATTCTCCAAAATTTGCCTGATGAGATTCTTCGTCAGGTCATCAATTTCGTTCCAAAATCGATTCTCGCTCTGAGATCAGTCAGTTTCCATCATTTTTCGAGTTCATTCGGCTATGTTACTGATGAAAAGGAATACATATCTCTGCATTTCATAAACATTGTCTCCTTTCTCTGATCAGAAGTTAAAAGCGGAGACTCTTGCCAACCAGAGTTTGCATACAGTACTGGCTAATCGCATTGGTTATCGGCAGCCGCGGCGGCCCGCAGCGGATTGATTTATCGCAAATTGGAGACATTTTCAGGCATCAGGGTGTTGATTTTCGTAATCCCAAGTACATTTCCGATAGGAATCACTATAAGTTCAAATTTTGTTCTTCAGTTTATCAGAATATAAATTATTCACTGAAAAAGCCTGACCAACCGAACAATAGTTGGCCCGCTTGAACAAGTCATCCCAGAAGGCCAATCCTTGCTAAAACTCGCTATGATCGATACCATACATTTGTCTCTAGAAAAGGAACATCATACCATGGCTTGTTCATTGGGTCAATTATTGTTCGCTGGGTCAGACTTATTCAGTGAAAAATTTCAAATCCACAATTTTCAGCAAAGATAGAAGGGACCTGATTAAAAAAAACTTGAACATAACTCGAACACCACTCGATTCTCCCCATTTCGCCTACATGCAATACACATTGAATAGATAAAGTCTTTCCTTCTGTCTCAGTCGATCTCTTTTCTTCTCCCAGTCTCTTCCTTTCCGTCTCTAAAGGGAATGAGGCAGGTTTGCAGGGATAATCGAGTCGCGCAAAAAGATAACCAAGCGAACATTGGAAATGGTCGATTCGAAAGGCGAGTTGGATCGATTGGATAAGCGGCTTACAGAAAGTACATAGGAAATTCGAATAGTGTCGCTCTCCAATCTGCACACTCTGGCCGATTAGTAGAGTGCGCATAATAGAGAGAGCCGCTATTCAATCCGAAGCAACACTAGAATGAATGCGCTGACAAATGTGGATGGAAAAGTGCAGAAAACGCTGAAAAATGGAGTGATGAAAAAACTCTCTCCATTCAGCACGCTCTTTCGCTGGTCAGAGTAGCTAGCGAGATTGAGCAGAGCTTGAAGAGTGCCGAGGTCTCGACAGAGAGAGACGGAAAGGAAGAGACTGGGAGAAGAAAAGAGATCGACTGAGACAGAAGGAAAGACTTTATCTATTCAATGTGTATTGCATGTAGGCGAAATGGGGAGAATCGAGTGGTGTTCGAGTTATGTTCAAGTTTTTTTTAATCAGGTCCCTTCTATCTTTGCTGAAAATTGTAGCGAAAAAGGGTAGTAATCCACGTGAAACTCAAATCGAGAGAGATGTAGATTGATCGCATTTCACATTTGATCGCGAGAGAAGTGCAAGTGAAACTGTTGTATGCAGTAAAAAGTAGGCACGTTTGAAATGAGGCTATTCTGCAATTTGTACATTGGAATACCGCGTGTGTGCACGTTTCAGCTCGCGATTCGAGACGGGTCTGGTCATAGAAGGAAGAAAGAAGAGGTGAAACTATGAATGTGTGTCTGTCTCTCTCTCCATTCTGCACACTCCTGTCATGGATACTATAAAGGGAGAAGAATGCAGGATGAGGAGGGAGCGATATTCCCAGATTTCTAGGCAACACCTGATGTTTAGCAATGGCGAAAATCAATGATGACAAATCGGCATCCGGCTATCTTCGATTCATGTGTTTGCGTACTCTCCCCCGGGCACCCGGCGAGCAACCTGTTGCGGGAAACAGCAGAACTTATTGTGCGCTCTGATTGGATTACGGTAGGAGTACGGTATAAGAGGGTACGGTATGCACTTAGCCCGAAGCGCATTCGCCTGGATACAGTATTAGCCAGGATTGGAGATAGCAACGCGTGCGAAGCTCCGCCCCCTTTGCTGCGCCTCCGCCGCTCGTTCAATCCCGTCGCGTCTAGAGCGCAGCCAACCTTCAAGACTCTCGTGTCAAGGCTTCTACGCAGCTCCCGTCCCATCCCCTAGTGGAACCGCCGCCCGACCATCGCTCGCGAGTCGCTTTGGTGAGGAGTTACTCGTGACGATCCCCGGGATGCGAATGATGCTGTCATTCCCTTCAGGTTTTGGATGCCACCGCCGATGGGCGGGACCTGCGATAACCAATAAACGAAGAAAATCCTAGTATTATCTAAATTATTGGATTGTAAGGGAGGCAATTAGAAGGATAACAGAATGTTTACTGTGACAAGACGGAAAACTGCTTGAAGTTGAATTTTCGTATATTTTTTTCGCGCAAACTTCAATCTGGTTACGGTATTAGGCCAGGACTACGATAACTAAGGGAAAGGCACTAGATTACAGTAACTTACAGTATCGATTTCCACCGGAACGATTATCCGCAAGCACGTATCAATCAGTTACTGATGGCATCACAATTATCCTGTGTTTACCACCCGTAGAAGCTTAAATATTACATTCTTAATAAAAAGAGTGTATCAGAAAATTGAATAACACCGAATAAGTGAATACATTCTTCTCCGTTTCGTGCAGAATGCACTCTTTCAGCAATTCCGGCCTCCCCAATCGACTCTTTATCGATTCGTATAAGAAGAGAACCAGATTTTCGGAAGTGGAGGGGACCTGAGTTGATCGATGAATGGGGATTACAGTACTCAGAGAATTTTAAAAAGCTATTCAGAACGTAGTAGTGATGGCGAATTCAACCCTCCTTGATTCTCATGCTCTCTCGTCGGTCAGACAAATTAGAGAGCATAGGTAGTTCCCGATTTGCGATTAATAGAACGTAGTCTCTACGTAGTATTTAAAACGACAAAGGCTATGCGTTAACAGCTAGCTCGATTTATTGATTCATGCGATTACCGGATCGAATAGTAGCTCTCTACATTCTACACACTTTCTAGTCGGTTAGAGAAACGAGAGAGTGCACAGCGTGTCAAAGAGGAAGAATGGCGGCGCTGCGCAATTGTTAAACTCATTCAATTCCCTTCATTCTCAGAGAGTGTGCAAAAAGAAGAGTTATTATTTGATCCGGCATCACTAGCTAACAGTATCCATTGACTTTAAAAGTTTGTTTCTTCGACCGAGACCACACAGTCATTATTCTTTCGACTCATCACAATGGTTTAATCACCCGGTGAAACACAATATCAACAGCTCAAGCTGGCTTCGCTAGGGATGGCTTCGCTTTCTCAATTTCGCACAATCTATTGACCAGCCGACTGTCGAGAGAGCGCACCGTCTGAAGTAAGTCATTTCTTGCGAAGCTTTTCCTAATCAGTTCATACAATAGTTCAGTCCAGTTACTGGACTGAACTATGAACTGATTAGGAAAAAATGCAATTACTCCAGTAATGCATATTTTTCTGTCATTCGAATGTTCTCTGGTTTCGCATGCGGATTGAGGCAGTTTGACCTGACCAATTCTACGTGTTGTCTCCTCGGTAAGCGATGTTATTCATTTTGACATCCCTATCACAAATCAGAAGCAGATTGTTTCGGTTCTCTAAATTCTTCCCTTTCACGAGAGAGTGTGCGGACTATTTTCTGAATCGTTAAGAGAAGGTCTACAATTTTGTTAGACAGAATTTTGTTAAATGCTTTTATATTCGAGAAACGTGAAATAATCCAATTTTTTAAATGCATTTTTCATCTTTCCCGAGTATAAAAGTATTTAACAAAATTCCGTCTTACAGAATTGTAGACCTTCTCTTAACGATTCAGAAAATAATAATGGAGTGGGTGTTTCCATCATTCTCCTGTGACTAGTTCCATTTTGAAAATTATATAATCCGCACAAATGATCACAAATAGATTGTTGAGTAGCAGCTTCCTAACTCATTACTAAACCGTTTCAGTGTATCACATTTGCATATTTCATAACCAATGTTTAGTTATTTCTATTAGTATACTCGAATCGTCTCTATCATTTCACCTCTGTTTCACCGCTCCCATAAGGGCAGAATGAAAGAGCACACGCGAGGCGTCCGCCGGGCAAATGAGGTTTTTTCGCCTCTCTGACACGCTGTGCTACGAATGATTCAGAATACTCTCTTTTAAACTCGTGCTGAAAACCAACTCGTGTAGAGAGTTTGCAAAATGGAGAGAGAAGACATCTTATATTGCATTCCTACTCCGAATAAGTGAATACATTCTTCTCGGTTTCATGCAGAATGCACTCTTTTAGCAATTCCGGCCTCCCCAATCGACTCTTGATCGAATCGTATAGGAAGAGAACCAGATTCTCGGAAGTCGAGGGAACTTGAATCGATCGATGAGGGCGATTACAGTATTCCGATAATTTTCGAAACAATTTATAATCTACTATTGGCTCGATTTATTGATTCATTCGCTAACCGGATGGAATAGTAGCTCACTCCATTGTACACACTCTCTAGTCGGTTAGAGAAACAAGAGAGTGTGCAGAATGGAGAGAGTAGTCACCGATTTGAAATAATCAATATTCTTGTCGAAGTGTTTATGATCAGTGATTTTGAGGCAAAGGTAGCCTACTGAACACCACAGATCCGGCAAGAGTTGGTGCAATTGTGTTTCAGCTAGAGCTTGAAACAATGTTATGACCCGAAATAATGATACTTAGCACTCTTCTAGACCAAAAATAAACCTTTGAAACCAAGAAAAACGTTGGATAATATGGTTTAAAATAATAATTAAGTTAATTACCGATTTAAAGTATTCAAAATCCTTATCCAGATGCTTGTGATCAACAATATCCAGCACCTCGGTCATCTCCTTCTTCAAAGCAGCCAGATCGTACAGCATACCGATCCTGAATTGAGCCAATCGACTACCGTATCCCCTCTGGCACACCCGTACTCCCATCCTCGTATACGATCGTATGAATGAATTGCATTACGGGTATATATTCTGAGAAAGCTAGATAAACGCGAATTTGGAAAGGATTAGCGATTTTTTATAAATCCTTTAATTTCAAGTGATGATGTTACGAATTCTAGAGGCTTTTCCAGCACTTGCCAATTTAATGGGCATGGTGTCTGACTGGCATGCCGACGCAGGCAGGCAGGCAGGTTCGACTCCCGCCCGCAGGTGATATTTTGCAAGAGTTAGAGAAAGGCGCGCACCCCAACCGCTAGTCTCCGTCAAGCGTTCCCGGCGGTCATGAAAAAGTTGAATTTTTTTGTCTCCGAATAATCTCACTATAGGTGTTTCTGACGTATTTCGACGCGTAGATTCCGCATTTTATGGTTTGCGCTCATGATATTAAGATACGCATAATAGGACGCCCTGGCCTAATGGGCATGGTGTATGACTGGCATTCCAACGCAGGCAGGTTCGACTCCCGCCCGCAGGTGATGGCATGGTGTCTGACTGGCATGACGACGCAGGCAGGTTCGACTCCCGTCCTCAGGTGATGTTTTGCAAGAAGTAGAGAAAGGCGCGCGCCCCAACCAGAAGCCCGCTATATCATGGTGTCTGACTGGCATGCGCTATATCATAGTGTCTGACTAATGGGCATGGTGTCTGACTGGCATGCCGACGCAGGCAAGTTCGACTCCCGCCCGCAGGTGATGTTTTGCAAGAGGTAGAGAAAGGCGCGTTCCCGGCGGTAGGCCTGCAAATTGCCTCTGTAATAAAATCTCCAAATTCCCACAGTGTTTCCAGCATTTTCGTGTTCCCTTTTTTTGTTTTCGCGTTCATTTCGATCTATCTCATGCTCTGAACATGCAAATGCCGCTCATACTAATGTTTCCGAACAGTAGCTCTCTCTATTCTGCACACTCTCTCGTTTCTCTGTCCGTCGAGATAGTGTGAAGAATGTAGAGAGCCACCGAAATTTCATCCCTACTGCATTCTGTTTTGATTCGATTGACTGATCAGCAAAACACCTAGAAGTAAACGAGACACACACGAAATATAGTAAGTAAGAGAGAAGTTCCGTCGAGAATCGTTTCTAAACGTGTAGCAATTCTGAATAATTCGATTGTTTGTAACACCGGAAAAGCACAATCGATTCAGAAAACAAGGCGAGATCGGCGATAGAACAGAAATCATCGCGGTAGGTCATTCGCGACCAGGGTCAGCCTAAAAGAAGCCGCTTCTCCATCATGAACAGCATCTGCGATAGAGATGATGAGAGCACGAGAAAGCCATGTAACGCTTGGGAGCAATTAGGAGAGCCAGGAACGAGTTTCAAACAAGCGCGCGTTCGGAAAGTGCAATAAGTTTCATCGACACTTCAAGGTCTGAAGCATGCTCGCAGGGCAATTTTATGTATTTATTGATACAAACCGACGGGTGTGACAGTGTCTACTTTCTGTATCGTCGACCAAGATAGTGTGGTGATGAGTAGTGATGAGGAACCGACTCTCCTCAATCTCGCCAGTCAGAGATACGAGAGAGTCGAGAAAATTGAGGAGAGTCGGATGACGATGTGTCATCACTAGTGCACACTGCACAGAGAGAAGTACCACTGAAAACGGACTCGATAATCCATTCCGAATGCCCATTCGATTAGACGCTTTTTTTTCTGCACACTCTATCGCCAGTTAGGTTATCTAGAAGTCGTGCTGAAAAGAGAGAGGGAGATAATATTCGATCCGTCAATACTGGTATCTATGAGATGGCTTTGTTCGGGTACATCATGCGATAGAGAGAGATAATAGCGAAAACAAGAAAATTATGGATATATTTTATTTGGAGGTTTCATAGGAATATCACTTAGCAAGCCACAGGAGAACATTGCTATTAAAAGACTAAATTAATATTCGCAGACAACTTGTATTTTTTGGCTCGCGAAGCTGTGAGAAATCATTATTTCGACCCACCTCTCACTATAAACATCCATTGAAACTCACCATCACGCTCTAATGGGGTCTTCTCCCGAGCGCTCATTAAGGATGTAATTTATGTTTCGGATATCTCCATTCTGCACACTACTCACGATCAGCATTGATATAAATCGAGCTCTACTCTCCACAGTTTGCACCCTCTCTCGTTTCTCTAACTGGCAAGAGAGCACTCCGCTAGGGCAGAATCGGTCTCGATTCGACATCTCTAGTCTCAACTTTTGACTTTCGACTATGGATTTTTCTTGGAAGTCGGAATAAGCACAGCATCATCCTTTTAAATCCCGAAGATATCATACAAATCCGTTGAAACGCAACATCGCCAGCTCGAACTAAATGTGTTCAATAGCGCTCACGCTAGCTCATTCTTCATGCATTTGCTGTCAATTGATTTGCTCAATTCACAAAAGTATGTGAGTTCGGGAGCCAGAGGGGATACGGTAGTCGTAAGAGTACGGTAATTTCGGATCGACAATCGATTGGCTCAATTCAGGACCGGAATGCTCTACGATCTCGCTGCTCTGAAGAAGGAGATGGCTGAAGTACTGGATATTGTAGATCACAAGCATCTGGATAAGGATTTTGAATGAGATTTAGAAGGAATACCATTTCGGCTTTGTCTCTCTCCATTTTGCACACTCTGGTCGTTTTGTGAGTTTTGGTTGACTAGTTTTTTTTAAAATACGAGTCACTTTAATCTGCATTCTAGGGGGCTTCTCGAAACGAATATCTGTTTTGATGATCTGACTGAAAACTGAACCATGAACAGACCCGGCTAGAGCTGGTGCAATTGTGTTTCAACGGGCGATTAAACCATTGCGATGAGTCGAAAGGATAGTTTCTTCGTGTTCTTATTTGTCAAAAAAATCTTTTTGAAACCAATGGATACTGTAACCACATTAATCTATGAATCGAGGCAGTTTCAGCACACAGCTTCTGTCGTTTTGAGACACTACATAGAGACAATACTACGTTCTCGGAGTATTGACGACGATAGAATGTGCGAAACAGAGTGCGCACTATTCGTTCCGTTCTACTACTGTAATTGCCTCCATCGATCGATTCAGGTCCCTTAAACCTCTGAGAATCTGGTTCTCTTCCTATACAATTCGATCAAGAGTCGATTAGGGAGGCCGGAATTGCTGAAAAAATGCATTCTGCATGAAACAGAGAAGAATGTATTCACTTATTCGGAGTAGAAATGCAATTAGGTGCCTCGGATCTCTCCATTTTGCACACTTTTAATTTTGCACGAATTTAAAATAAAGTGTTCTGAACCATTGTATTCACTTATTCTGAGTGACAGCAACTAATTCGAAATGTTAATACATTCCTGTTTTTGAAAATGGGTAATCAAGTTTCTTTGAGTGATAAATACATGATCATCAAGATGCCATCAGTAGATGATTGATGCAGGCATAATGCTTGCGGATTACCGGTGGAAATCGATACTGTAAGTTACGCGATGTTAAAAAACGGCGAAAAGATCGGATCTTCGATGTTGGGCCTGTTAAAAAAATGCAAAGATCCGATCTTTGATTTGAATTCCGCATTTTTATATCTCAGCTCCCAGTGGAGCTACAGACTAGAAATTTTGACAGTAGCTTTGAAATGCTGAAAGAAGTCCAGAAACCAAATTTCAGGTCGCTAGCTATCCTAGAAGCCGAATTATTCGTGAAAAACGAATATTACGGTAATTACAACGTTAATATCTTAATAACTCGGCGCTTAGGATAGCTAGCGACCTGAAATTTGGTTTCTGGACTTCTTTCAGCATTTCCAAGCTACTGTCAATATTTCTAGTCTGTAGCTCCACTGGGAGCTGAGATATAAAAATGCGGGAATTAAAATCAAAGATCGGATCTTGGCATTTTTTTTTACAGGCCCAACATCGAAGATCCGATCTTTTCGCCGTTTTTTAACATCACATTAGTGTAACCCAGTAATCAAGTTTCTTTGGGTGTAAATACATGATCATCATGATTCCATCAGTAGATGATTGATGCAGGCATTTGCTACCCTAATCCTGGGCGACTACCGTAACCATTTTGCAGTTTGAGTGAAGAAAAGATAAGCAAATTCAAGGTTAAGTATTAGGTTGTCTAAAGTTCCTGGTAGGTTATATTTATCACATTTTGAACGCTTTGCATTCACTTGATTAAATCTCCAAAACAGCTATATGTAGGCCTATACTAGGGCATGTTAGGTCTGTTTTGTAATCGACTCACGCCTGCGTAGAAAAAAGATAAGCTAAATCAAAGCTAAATTAGCACATTTTCGGTAATTTTGGTTATCTTTTCACTGACTATTCATACCAAAAGTATTCATCAGAAAATTCTGCCCAAAAAGGAAGTGAGGGGGCAAAGGAGTGATTGTTCTTTTGACGCGAAAATATCCGGCCTTCCGACTATACGGAGAAAATAAATGCTCAATTTTGACGTTTTTAGCTCAAAATCACCTTTCATAAAACATCAGCTCTTCTCCGGTGATTCGGATCTTCTTGCAAATAATATTGGGAACTTATATGAAGTGGAACTTTGCTTTGTTATTTAAGTGAGATCTGTTGGTCTATCGATTAGAGAAAAAATTAAGAAAATAAATTTCGGTTTACGTTCAAAAACAGCAGATTTATTTTTCGGCGCCAATTTCAAGAAGGCCAGAAGTGTCCGAGTCGTCGTACTAACTATATTGGAATTATCAGTCATTACACTTTACAAAAGTGACTTAAGTTGGGCCCTGTGGCAGTTCTTCTAAGAGCTCTGATTCTAAGAGCTCTTATATGTCATGGTCGAACTCGGCGAGTTTGGCTTGCCGTTGTGTCCGTCTCCCTGATTAGACATCCCTGATCCAACGTGCGCTATGAAGAGTATCTCAGCCCTCAACATTTATAAAAGTCATTATGTCGATAGTGCAAATGCTAAGGACAGGAGGTGTCAGAATATTCGAAAATAAAAATCTACCAGGAACTGATTAGACAACCTGATAGTTTGCCGTCAATCAAATCAATGAACATACTCTCATCATTTCTCTGTACACGTCCCCTAGATCAATCCTAGGGGTCAATTTAGATAATACTAGGACTTTATTCGTTTATTGGCTATCGCAGGTCCCGCCCATCGGTAGTGGCATCCAAAACCTGATGGGAATGACGCGGTCATTCGCATCCCGGAGATCGAAACGAGTAACTCCTCACCAAAGCGGGCGGCGTTGCCACCGGGGGATGAGAAGGGAGCTGCGTCGAAGCTGCGACGCGAGGAACCTTAAAGGCTGGCAGCGTTCTAGACGCGACGGGATTGAACGAGCGGCGGAGGCGCAGCAAAGGGTTTGGAGCTTCGCGCGCGTTGCTATCTCCAATCAGCACACGCCTGGCTAATACTGTTTCCAGGCGAATGCGCTTCGGGCTAAGTGCATGTCGTACCCTCTTATACCGTAGACCTACCGTAATCCAAGCAGGACTGCACAAGAAGTTCTGCTGTTTCCCGCAACAGGTTGCTCGCCGGCTGCCCGGGGAGAGTACGCAAACACATTAATCGAGGATAGTCAGATCCTGTAACAGTAACACTATCCATTCTGCACACTATTTGCAATATTATCCCATGTGTTTTTTTTATGAAACGTTAAAACTTTTTGATATTGTGGAGAAAGGAGAGACTACTGAATTTCTGGTAGTGATGTCGAATCGGAATCCGGCTCTCCTCACATTGAGAGCCCACTCGTTTCTCTGACAGGCTGGAGAGTGTGTAAATTAAGGAGAGTCGGCTGCCGATTTGGCATCACTAACTTCCGGCATCGCTAATCATCGGGTCTTGCCGAGAAATCTGGGAAAATCGCTCCTCCCTCCCCATTCTTCTCTCTGACAGGTTAACTGACAGGTTCCAATAGTGGTCCGTTGTGCGGGGCTGCAAATATGGATAGCCATAGTTGAAATTGAGTCAATTTCGGGCAACACCACTGTATACTCGAGACGAGAATGAACACGAAAATGTACAAATTACATTATTTGCATAAATTGCTAGGGGGTGACGGTACCATACTACGGCGGTGGTACGTCTGCCTCAAGGGTTACGGTATAATCTTCGGGTTACTGTAACACACGTCTAGTGTTGTTTCGGATCGACTTGTGGCTCTCTCTCTATTCTGCACACTTTAAACCGTCAGAGTGTGCAGAATGGAGAGCGGTTCAGTTCGAATTCCCTACATTCTGTTAGCCGCTTATCCAATCGATCCAACTCGCCTTTTGAATCGACCATTTCCAATGTTCGTTTGCTTTGATCTAGTCAATTGCAGTTCCGTGGCGTCCTAATTCTCTATTCATATTTTTGCATTTTTTTTCACTCGTGGATGGTGATAATATTGCCCTGCGAGTATGGCTCAGACCTTGAAGTGCCGATGAAACTTATCGCAATTTCTGAACGCTTTTTGAAACTCAACAATCGATATGCCCTCTCTCTTCTCTGCACAGCGTTGCTCTTCTCACATCACAGTATTAAGCTGGCCATTCCTCACATGCAAGAATAAAATGAGCGGTTGTTCAAAAAGTGAGAAATGAGGATGATTCGAATTTTGGTCCCGGAATGAAATGTAGGGTAGAGTTGAGCAACCATCGTCACTAATGCCTTAGTATACCTTCTGAAACTCATTCAATTCATTGTCGCAAACTGAAGCTCAAACGTCAAATCACTTGAGTTTCAAGATATATTCTTCTACCAGGAAGAAGGAAGCAAAACAGAATGAACACTATTTCTGCACATCTCTTACCCAGCATGCAAGATGGCAAGGTGTCCGGGTAGTCTAGTGGTAGAATATCTGTGATCTAAGCGGAAAACCAGGGTTCGATTCCCGGCTCGGCACTATATCTTTGCTGTCTTGCAAAATGATCAATGTCCCCTGAGCCTACTCGACAATGACCAGAGTTTACTCAGAAACGATTCAGTCACTATTTCTGCAGAAAGTCTTGCATGGGGCTTAATACTGTGACATTGTCGCATTTTCAGAAAATTTTGGATTTCACTCTCTCCATTCTGCACTCTATCTCGTTGATCAGAGAGATGAATGAGTGTGCATAATGGAGAGAGTCAGAACCGAAATGGCATCGCTCCTAAACGGATCAATTTTATGTATTGCTGTATTATCCAACCTTGTTTCATTGTCGTTTCGCAGCGAGAGTTTGGTTTTTCTCGTTCATTTATTTTACTTCTCTCGATTCTAGATAATGTTCACGGTGGATAAAAACTGCTTCTTTTAGGGTGATTCTAGTCGCTAATAAATTGCGCCTTGTTTTCGATAGAAATCGTATTTTCAATAATGCAAATAATAAAATAATTCTGAACCTTAGATACCATTTACGATGGAGCGACGGGAGAAATTTTCCATCGACTGCATTCGGAAGAGATGAGTGATGAGGAGAATAAGAAGATAGGGACCAGGGATGTCATTTTGGTTTTCGCTTTCTCCATTCTGCACACTATCTCATATGCCTGACCGGCAAGACAGTGCGCACAATGGAGAGAGGCGAAAACGAACGATATGAACAGGTGCTACTAATCGAACATGAAGTGCAAATAGAAATGGATTTGAGAACTTCTTTGGTTTCTGGCTCATAGCATTGAAACTTTGCATCGCGCGAGTTAATCGCGACGAGTGATGACAAATCGGCATTCCACTCTCCTCAATTCGTATATTCTCTCGTATCTCTGACCGACGAGAGATCATGCAAAATGAGGAGAGAGGAATAGAATTGACACCACTAATAGCGACCGTTTTTGGCTACTTTCTGGTCATGGATGCTACCGCGCAGATTAAAATGAAAATAGTGGGATAAAAATTGGTAGATCACTCGAAAGAGCGAGATGAAAGGAGACTTCACGGTTATGAGGATGCAGCACAAGCGTCTGATTGATTTTTCTCAATAACTTTATTGGGAAAGCCATCATTTGAAAAAAGATTTTAACGCTGCAATTGAACTTTTTTTGGGAAGACGAAAGAAGCAGAAAATCATTCTTCCAACAAACAAATTTTTTTTAACGTCATGTTGAAACTCAACATCACTCGCTCTAGTTTGGTCTGCTCACGAGCTCTCATTCCTTGCCTATTTGTACGGATAGATTCATGGAAAAAATATTTATTTATTTATTTGTTTAATACATACCAACGGAAGTGACAGTGTTTACTTTCTCTTTCGAAGATTCTTTTTTCCTGAATCCGCACACTCTCTCGCAGGTCAGAGAAACGAGAGAGCCGAGATAATTGACGATAGTCGGAGGCCGATGTGACATCATTAGCTGTTCGCATTAGCGAGGTCAAATCGGCAACCGTCTCTCCTCATTTCGCGTTCTCTTTTGTCGGTCAGAGAAACGAGAGAGTGTGCAGAATGGTGAGCGAAAAAACCGACTTTCCTATTCTCCTCATCACTCATCTCTTCCGAATGCAGTCGATGCGCGGAGGAGAATGTCTCCCGTCGCTCCATCGTCAATGGTATCTGAGATTCTGAAAATTATTTGGTTATTTTCACTGGAAAAGCACTATTTATTCAGCAAACGATGTGCGATTAGCGATAGAAAAGCGACCATTTCCGCTAGGTCACACGCGATTAAAATCAGCCCGAGAACAAACGCTGTTCCGTAATAAACTGCATCTGTGATTGTGACAATGTGATCAGGATAACTAAGTGCAGGAATATTGAAGCGAGAGTGAGGTAAGAGCGTAACTGCGCGCGAATGTAAATAGGGATCTCTAAGGACACGAAGCGGAGGGGTCCCGCGTCATTTATATTGTCGACGACGCGCGCTCTAGGCTCGACGGGTTTGATAGAGCGGAGGGAGGGGAGAGAGAGTAGGCGGAGTCTGAAGAACGGTTCGCCGCAAGGATACCACTCGCGCAGGTATGGGTATGAGTTTCAAAACAATCGCGCATTCGGAACGTGCGATATGTTTCATCGGCACTTCTAGATCTGAGCCATGCTCACACGGCGATTCCGTCATCTTTTGCTAGAGAGACAATGTAAAATTATGGAACGAGAACTTGCCGGCCGGTCGTATATCGCTGATGGCGGCCCGCCAAGTTAGGAATCGCGTGGCGAGAAAATTTTCATCACTAATAAAATGCGGCATGTTTGCAGAAGTGACAAATCGACATCCGCTTCACTTCAATTCGCATATTCTCTCGAATATCTACGAGAGATAACACAAAATAGGATAAGTCGGTCTCGAATCAACATCTCTAGTTTGCAGGGCGTTCGATACATGAATAGATAAAACCAAACGAATATTAAAAATAACCGATTCGAGAGGCGATTCGTATCGATTGTACAATCGGCTTACATAATGTAGGAAATTCGAATTGAAGAATAGATAGAGGCACAATTCAACCCAAACTGTTTGTATTTAATCAGTGCATTTTGCGTCCAGGATCACATAGGAGAAAGATCGGGAATATTGGAAAACTAAATAAATAATTAGTGAATATTTTGTTCCGCTCATCATGCCTACTGTATGCTAAACAGTCCATGACTAACTGAGCTTATAAATCTTACAATACTAGGAGTTGTTTCGTTGATGCGTTGACGCGAGGGGTCTTGAAGGCCGGCTGCGCTCTAGACGCGACGAGATTGAACGAGCGGCGGAGGCGCAACAAAGGGGGCGGAGCTTCGCGCGCGTTGCTATCTCCATTCAGCACACGCCTGGCTAATACTGTTTCCAGGCGAATGCGCTTCGGGTTAAGTGCATTTCGTACCCTCTTATACCGTAGTCATAATGTAATCCAGGCAGGAGTGCACAAGAAGTTCTGCTGTTTCCCGCAACAGGTTGCTCGCCGGCTGCCCGGGGGAGAATACGCAAACACAATCGAGGATAGTCAGATCCCGATTTGGCATCGATGTCGCGCCTGTGACAGTAACACTCTTCATTCTGCACACTATTTGCACTATTATCCCATGTGTTTTTTTTTAGAAACGTTAAAACTTTTTGATATTATGGAGAAAGGAGAGACTACTGCATTTCCGGTAGTGATGTAAAATCGGAATTCGGCTCTCCTCACATTGAGAGACTCTCGTTTCTCTGATTGTTCGAATTGAGGAGAGTCGGTTGCCGATTCGGCGTAATTAATTTCCGGCGTCGCTAATCATCAGGAGTTGCCTAAAAAGTTGAGAATATCGCTTCCTCCTCATCCTTCTTCTCTCTCTAGTATTCCCGTGAGAGGAGTGTGCGGATTGGAGAGAGACACTCCACATTCATAGTCTCACCTCTTATAAGAGGCGAGACGATGACTGCCAGACCCTTCTCGAATCGCGAACTGAAACGCGCATGAGCACGGTTTATCCAATGCACAAACTACAGAATAACCGTATTTCAAATATAATCTTGCTTTCATGAAAGATTTTGAGCACTCCATGCGTTTCTGTCATGTCAATCCGAATCATGTAATCTGTGCCGGTGTTTCAAGATAAGTTTCACGTGGATTTCTTCCGTTCATCACTGAGAAATTAAGCAACTCGAAAAGTACTCGTGCCTTTCGGCTCCTTCCATAACAATTAGAATAAATCCTCTCTTTCCCCACTCGTTCGTCGTACCTTCTTCTTCTTCTTCTCCTATTCCTTTCCGTCTCTCTGTCGAAACCTCGGCTGAAATCAGAGCAGTAGCTCTCTCCAATCTGCACACTCTCTTGCCACTCTGATCGACGAGATAATGTGCAAAGTGGAGATAGTCAACCGAGCGAAAAAGTGTTCATCTAATAATTTTCGTCACTCCAATTATCAACGTTTTTTTCGCTTTGCCTTCCAGATTTGTCATCCCATTGACTCTAGTGTTGCTTCGAATCGGATTGTGGCTCTCGATTCTGCACACTATATTCAGTCAGAGTGTGCAGAATGGAGAGCGCTCCAATTCGAATTTCCTTCGATCTGACATTCCGGCTTGTTCTCGCTCCATAATTGTGTATATTTTCCATATGGATGATGATGGCATTGCCGTGCGAGCATGGCTCAAAATTTGAAGAGTCGATGAAACTTAAGGCAATTTTCGAATGCGCTCTCGTTCTGAAACTAAGACCTCGTTCGTCCCTCTCTCTCGACACTGCACAGATTGCCGCAGTAGCCGGCTGATCCTAGTCGTGAAAAAAGCGCGTATCTCATAATCAATATATTTATTTTGCTTCATAACAGCAGTGATGCCGAATCAATTTACGGATATTAATTATTTTAGACCAAATGCCCGAAAAAAATTTAATGCGGATCATTTCTTTCATTAATACGAAATGCATGAAACCTAACAGAATTGGGCGAAAAATTGTAGTAAAAACATGCGTCGTAAATACAAAGGTTTCATTAATTTATTTAAAAAAAATTAAGACATAACTTCCTGGTAGGTTACGGTAGTCGCATGAGTACGGTAGCCAAATCAGGACCGGTATGCTGTACGATCTGGCTGCTCTTAAGAAGGAGATGGCCGAGGTGCTTGATATCGTTGATCATAAACATCTGAATAAGGTTGTTGACTACTTTAAATCGGTGAGTAATGATTCTTGTCAGACTGTTTTTTTCATTCGGCAAATTATCTCTTGTCCGGAAACTGAATTGTCAACTGAAATAGAGACAACTGAAAAGGGACCTCTGATTTGTATTGGAGATGTACGAATCAAGAATGGCCTTGACCGAGGAATGAGCAATGGACTGAACTAGTGATAACATAAGGGAAACGACTATCTTCAATTCACATGCTATCTCGTTGGTCAAAGAAAATAGAGAGCATCCAAAATTAGGAGAGTTGGTTTCCGATTTGGCACTACTTGGCTGAACCATGAACATAATCTGAGCGCTCTCTCACCAGTAGACTGTTCGAGTGATTGTGCGCAATTGATAGAGTTTTTCTCGCTAGGCCATCCATAGAACAATTCCGGCTAGAGCTGATGCTTTTGTGTTTCAGCGGATGATTAAACCATTGTGATGAGTCGAAAGAACAATTCTTGAGGAGTATCACACAGGCGAAAAAAATGGAAATCAATGGATACTGTAAGCTAATGCTGTCGGATCAAAACGTTCTCCTTTATGCACACTCTCTCGTTTCTCTAACCGACTAGAGAGTGTGTAGAATAGAGAGAGAGAGAGAGCTACTATTCGATCCGGTAAACGCATGAATCAACAAATCGAGTTATCTGTCTTTTCAACACACAGTCCTTGTCGTTTTGGGAAACGTAGAGATTAGTGATTACAAATCAGCATCAACTCTCCTCAGTTTGCGTGATCTCTCGTCGGTTAGAGAGGCAAGAGAGCATGCGAATCAAGGAGAGTTGGATGCCGATTCACCATCACTACGATGTTCTGAATTCTCGGAGTACTGTAATCCCCATTCATCGATCGATTCAGGTCCCCTCCACTTCCGAGAATCTGGTTCTCTTCCTCTACGATTCGATCAAGAGTCGATTGTGGAGGCCGGAATTGCTGAAAGAGTGCATTATGCATGAAACCGAGAAGAATGTATTCTCTTATTCGGAGTGACAGCAACTAATTCGAAATTCTGATACATTCCTCTTAGGAAATGTGTTAATCAAGCTTCTACGGGTGATAAACTCATGTTCATTATGATGCCATCGGTAACTGATTGAAGGGCATTTTCTGGTATTTACAGATTCTTTATGTTTTCTGATTCTCGGTATAAGTTTCACGTATAGTTATTCCCTTTCTCGCTTAGCTTGTTAGCAATGATCCATCGAAATTTGTTCCCAACGAAACTTACTTGAACAAAACTCGAACGCTATTTTCCAATGCATAAACTACAGAATAGCCGCAATTCAAATATGATGTGGTTTTATGTCAGTTTTTTCGCACTCCATCCGTTTCTGTCATTTCAATCCATGACGTTCCAATTTTTGACGTTGCTTCAATATAAGTTTCACGTATATTTCTTACGTTTATCGCTGAGAATTTGATCAGTAATAGCAGGCCTTTTCAAAACTTACTTGAACAGACCTCGACAAGTACTCATATCTCCAACTTCCATCTCTTACCATAACACATTTTGACATCCAGAATTGTCATTGAGCACAGTGTTGCCTCTCTCTATTCTGCACACTCATCGGCCGGAGTATGCAAAATGGAGAGTCACTATTCGACCTGGTAACATCGCTTCACCCGTTAATTTAATGTAATTCCCCTTTCGTTTCGATCATTTTCAATGTAATGTTCTTTTCGTTTTCTCTAGTCATGATCTCTACAAACCGGACGCCTTCCCTTCGCCGCTTTTCTCATCTTTATTGTGGGTAAAACGATCAATCAACCATGTCCAGCGATTCTCTGTGCTCATCTGTAGACACAGTATTAAGCCCCATGCAAGACTTTCTGCAGAAATAGTGTTCGTTCTGTTGTGCTTCCTTCTTTCTGATTTTCTGAATATCCCTTGAAACTCAAGTGATTTGACGTTTGAGCGTGATTTGAATTCGAATCGACCTCATTCTTCACTTTTTGAACGAGGGGGCGGGGCCAACCGCTCATTTTGTTCTTGCATGTGAGGAATGGCCAGCTTAATACTGTTTTCTCCTCAGCTCATCGACTGCAATCGCCCGCCTTGAGTGATGAGGAGAATATAAAGGTATTGGAAACGTTTGGACCAAGAATAGACAAGTTGAATTAAGATAGGATATATCATGTGAATGTGAGAGAGGAGCCATTAGTTATGGCGTTTCGATTTTAGACTCTCTCCATTCTGCACACTATCTCGTCTGTCTGGTCGGCCAGAGAGTGTGCACAATGGAGAGAGCGAAAATAGAAAAGCTATCATTAGGAGCATCACTAATCGAACAGGCAGTGCAAGTAGAACTGGATTGTCTCTATCGGCTCTACAGAAAACAATAATTTTTTTGGGAAACGGCAAACAAAGGATAAATCATTCTTCCAACACTCAACAATGTTTTAGGGTCTCGTTGAAACTCAACATCACTCGCTCTATTTTGGTCTGCTAACGAGCTCCCATTCCTTGCCTATTTGTAGGGATAGCCGTGGAAAATATTGTTTTATTTATTTATTTGTTTAATACATAACAACGGATGTGACAATGTTTACTTTCTCTTTCGATGACCGTCCGGAGAAGAGAGTGTGCACACTAGTGATGGGAAATCGGCATTCGACTCTCCGCAATCCGCACGCTCTCTTGTCGGTCAGAGAAACGAAAGAACCGAGAGAATTGAGGAGAGTCGGATGTCGATGTGACATCTCTAGTGGCCACTGTGCTGAATGAAGTACCGCTGAAAACAGAATCTAATAATTCATTACAGAAGCTCTCTCCATTCTGCACACTATCTCGCTAGTTCGAGCAACTAGAGCGCGTGCGGAATGGAGAGGATTCGAGCAGAGGACAATCCCAGAGTGTTAATGCATTTCATTCGGGTAGATCATCTGAGAGAGCTAGATAAAATGCGAAATTTTTTTTACAATAAAAAGCTTCAATTTCAAGGCTCCGTTAGACCGACGACGGAGAGCATTTTCCATCGGAAGAATTACCCAACCCTTGCGAATAATTATTTTTATTTTTTTACCCAATCACTCGCTCGAATCGAATAATTTACCGGATCACGACAATAAACGACCGTTGAAACTCAAAATCACGATCTCTTGCGGTTTCTGAACTAGCACAATTGCACCGATAATGCTATATGGGTGATAAATCGAGAATCATTTTCATGTCGTCAGCCACTGAGTGGCCTAATTCTGTCATCATTACTTATCATTAGCGATACCGGATCAGAACTCGATTTTCCTCATTTCAGCATGCTCTCTCGTTCCTCTAACCGACTAGAGATCGCGAAAAACGAAGAGAGCCCATCTCGATCCGACATAACTATTTCCTCTCAATCTCAGATATACGGCAAGTGCAACAACCCCAACGGTCACAACTATGTCTGGCGAGTGATTCTGAAGGGAGATATCGATCCGAAGTGAGAACGGTAGAGTACTGTAATCAAAGGGTTACGGTAGTAGGAGGGCACGATAGTCAGTTGAGTACTGCAGATGGGAGGAATATGGTATTTTACAACATATTTGCCAACGTTTGGGATACCATCGTTTCAAATGTTTTTTTGCGCATGAAAAGCACTAAGTATTATTAATTCGGCTCATACATAACGTTGTTTCAATCTCTAGCTGAAACACATTTGTACCAGCTGAAGCCGGATATGTGGTTTTTAGTAGTTAAGAGACCGGCTCCGTTATTTTCGAGGACTCGGCCGTTAGGGCCGGACATCGAAATCACCGATCCGGCCCAAATTTTTTCCCTGGATACCCCCATGGGTCTGCATCATTAAACGGGACACTGTATGGTCCAGATCATTGAAACATAAAAATGGCGAAATATCAAATTTTGAAAACTCGAAAATCGGATAAAAATAACCGAACGACCTGGGTTCAAAGCTAGTGTGGCAATATTATACACATGCCTAGGCAACAAAAAAACGTTATAAGTTGGTTCGAGATTTCGATCGCAAACTGGTTTTTTCAACTTTCGAAAATGGTTTTTTAATTTTTAAAAATCCATATGAAAAAACCGCATCACGGCTTTTCCCTTGTAGAGCATTAAATTCTGCGTCGAATAAGCTAAATAAGATAATTTAATTTTTAGCCCCCGTTCGGATCTATAGACCTGAAAGTGGCAGTTGAAAAAAAGTTTCCATAACCTCATCAATATAGTACTCATTTTGAAACCCACATCGAGTACTTTATTTTTTGTGTTAACAGTTTGACCTAAAATTAATTTTTGAACATGTTTAAATTCACAATATTATGAAATTTTAATATTAATTAGTTTTTTAAAAAAGTTTTATATTTTTGTGAATTTGCATGATAATAATTTGTTTTAAAATCATTTTTAGGTCAAACTGTCAACACGAAAAATGAAGTACTCGATGCGGGCTTCAAAATGAGTACTATATTGATGAGGTTATGGAAACTCTTTTTTCAACTGCCACTTTCAGGTCTATAGATCCGAACGGGGGCTAAAAATAAAATCATTTCATTTAGCTTATTCGACGCAGAATTCAATGTTCTACAAGATAACGGAGGAGCCGTGATGCGGTTTTCTCATATGAATTTTTTTTTAAATTTAAAGTTGAAAAAAACCAGTTTACGATCGAAATCTCGAACCAACTTATAACGTGTTTTTGTTGCCTAGGCATGTGTATAATATTGCCATACTCACTTTGGACCCAGGTCGTTCGGTTATTTTTATCCGATTTTCGAGTTTTCAAAATTCGAGTTTTCGACATTTTTATATTTCAATGATCTCTACCATATAGTGACCCGTTTGGTGATAGGGACCCATGGGGGTATCGAGGGAAAAAGTTTGGGCCGGATCGGTGATATCGATGTCCGGCCCATACTCCAAAATTACGGAGCCAGTGTCTTAATTATTATTTATAATACCGTTAAATTTAAACACTTCGACAAGAATGTTGATTATTTCAAATCGGTGAGTACCCTCTCCATTCTGCACACTCTCTCGCGTCTCCAACTGAGAGCGTGCAGAATAGAGTGAGCAGGCAATCAAAGTCAGCTCTGATTTGTCATAGGATGTCAAAATGAACAATAGCTTTGACAGAGGTTTCTTTGACACATAGATTGAACTGAACCCTGATCAGATTCTGCTAGGACTGGTGCAATTGTGTTTCACCGGATGATTAAACCATTGCGATGAGTCGAAAAGAACAATTCATGAGGGGTATCAGACAGGCGAAAAAAAATTGAAATCAATGGATACTGTAAGCTAATGATGTGGGATCAAAACGTTCTCCTTTCTGCACACTAGGAGGTGCTGTGTATAGCATTAGTCATATGTCTGACACAGCCCAACACCCTATGCACGTATACTGTAGCATTCATATCCCCGCCACTGCGCGTCAGCATTACACACGTATTCTTACTGAGTATCGACGCCCTGTTGACTGATTACTTTCCTGTCCCAGTCAGTCTTGTTCTCGTTGAGCTAGCGTGCTGTCGCCTCGCTAGTCTCCCGTTAGTGTAGTCTAGTAGCCCGGCACGGCCCCAATGTAGCTGCCGGCGCTTACGCTCCTAACTAAAACCCATTCTCCTATTCACTAGCCACATTCTCTCCATTATTATTATTCCCTGCTATTGTAATAAATACCTTTCCTTTACAACTAGCCCTCGCTTTCCACGCACCCTCACTAGCATAACAGTTGGGCCTAGCAACCCAACTACATAACATTTGGCGTTCAGACTGTTTTCTTACTCCGCAAGCGCGTAGAACTAGGATTTTTCGCGTGTATTTTTCGTGCTAATCCTTCGCAGAGACTCGTGGCGTCCTTTTCTTCCGTCAACCGCGACGCGTACACGCGTCGCATGCACAACGCGCCGATGTGGAGGAATAAGAGCCTTCCTTGCCTTCCTATTTTTCGTCATCTTCTCGTCACGCAAGGCAAACGATACCTTTACTTTGCGTATACCTCTGAGAGGCAGCAGCATTCTGTATGGGCAGCGAAGGAAGTGCATCGGAGAATACGGAAGGGATTTCCAAGTATGATGCCATGTTACTATCAATAAGTTCGCTTCCTTGTTTTCGTTGTGTATACGAAATCTACCGTAACCCGAATGGAGGAATCTGAGGATCCTGCCAGGAATGGATATCTGTTCATTCACCAAGTCACTGTTAGTAGCCAGAAATGACCTAATTTCTTCAAAGAGGAAGGAGAGGCGTATGGTGAATGGAACAGTTGGAATGAGAATTGAATGTGATTTTCCCGCGTGGATAATCAAATGAAGATTATCTCACAGCTAAGACTTCTGATGAATGAAGCGTGAGAATCCAAGAGGAATCCATGTAAGGACATTCACAATTGATCATCGTGAGAAGTCAGTAATCAATGCACTATCTCTGGATCAGAGATGAATAAGGTGTCTGATAGAGTGTGGTTCTACTGTGGAGTTCCAATGGTGATCTTCGGATGGAAGATCGAGTGATTGGCATTAATCCCTCTCTGTGGAAGAGAAGGGGAGTCAGAAGGAGAAGATGTTCCCATGGAATATCTCGAGATTGATCCAATCCCTCTGTCAACGAGAGGAAATTCAGTATAGATCATGAGTTCGGCTCACTCTCTCTGTGAGGAAGAGAAGGGAGTCCGAGAGGAGATGTCGGTAGAGTGAATAGAGAGTTCGCTAACGGTACTACCGTACATCATGAGATGGTGTCACCAAGGACTGAGTGTCTGAAGTTGGTGGATGACTGAAAGTCATCGTGCTCCAGTGCAACGGCATCGTCATCGTGTACAAGTGTAACGGCATTTGTCAATTCGTCCAAGAATTTCGAGCCCACGAATGATGTGGAGAACGACCAGAAGACATACTCAAAATGAGTCCCAGTGATTACCGTACCCATCGATTACGATATTGATTCATCCTTATATATGTCTGACACAGCCCAACACCCTATGCACGTATACTGTAGCATTCATATCCCCGCCACTGCGCGTCAGCATTACACACGTATTCTTACTGAGTATCGACGCCCTGTTGACTGAGGACTTTCCTGTCCCAGTCAGTCTTGTTCTCGTTGAGCTAGCGTGCTGTCGCCTCGCTAGTCTCCCGTTAGTGTAGTCTAGTAGCCCGGCACGGCCCGTAGGTCCCAATGTAGCTGCCGGCGCTTACGCTCCTAACTAAGACCCATTCTCCTATTTACTAGCCACATTCTCTTCATTATTATTATTCCCTGCTATTGTAATAAATACCTTTCCTTTACAACTAGCCCTCGCTTTCCTCGCACCCCCACTAGCATAACAGTTGGGCCTAGTAACCCAACTACATAACAAAAACGTTCTCCTTTCTGCACACTATATCGTTTCTCTAACCGATTAGAGAGTGTGTAGAATGGAGAGAGCTACTATTCGATTCGGTAAACGCATGAATCAACAAATCGAGGCAGCTGTCAACACAGTCGTTTTGGGAAACGTAGAGATTAGTGATGACAAATCAGCTTGAACTCTCCTCAATTTGCGTGATCTCTCGTCGGTTAGAGAGGCGAGAGAGCATGCGAATCAAGGAGAGTTGGATGCCGATTCGCCTTTCACTTCTACGTTCCTAATTGTTTTTGCAATTCTCGGAGTCCTTTAAACCCCATTCATCGATCGATTAATAATAATATCTTTATCGCGCATGGAGTAATAATGCAATATAAATAATAATATACACTTTTCAGGTCCCCTCCACATCCGAGAATCTGGTCTACGATTCGATCTAGAGTCGATTGGGGAGGCCGGAATTGCTGAAAGAGTGCATTCTGTATGAAACCGAGAAGAATGTATTCACTTATTCGGAGTAGGAATGTAATCTGGTGTTTCGGCTCTCTCCATTTTGCACACTTTCTATTTTGCACGATTCTAAAATAGAGTGTTCTGAAACATTCGCAATGTACTCATGGCTTTCGAAATTCTGAGATACTGATTCCTGCTAACCACAGTAAACTGCTTAATTCCAGTTGTGATACAATTTTGACAATTTTCATTGCAATTTGCACGACACATAGACGAAATATTTTATTCGGAGTTTAATTTCGCCTTTCATCTCTCACTTTTCATAAAATGAAGCGAAGTGAACAAGAGACGATGAACTGTTCGAATAGGAGAGAAAATAGTGAAAGAAGAGCCTCGGTCTCTCTTCCATCTCTACTGCGATGAGGACAATGGAAGAGGACGTTTCCTAGCGACGGATGGCCCCGAACGAACTTTTTCTTGCGAAATTACTGGCATGAAATTATTTTTTTTACAATGGTATGTAGTTTTTTTATAAGCAAAGTGCAATCGAGATGAAATCATGCGCAAAGACTGTTAATTTATTTTAATATTCAATGGCCTCGTCTGGAGTGATCTCTGAAGCACCATTAACCCTTCTTCTCTGTTCTTCATAATGAATTCCAACACGATTCTGTCTGACACCGAGACTCCTGAGGGATTGAATCATTGATTGAAAGCTTTTTACTTGCTAATGATTTCCTCACTATGCGCCAGAATTGAAGAAATGAGATGAATGGCCCCTTTGAGCAATTGCCTTACAGGATGGACTCGTAGTACGGGAGTGTTAATTGATAATTGGAGTATCTTGACGATCTGAATGAAACTCTAAGGTGTGAAAGAGAGATGTAATTTCGTCTTTTTGGCTCTCTCCATTCCGCATACTATCTCGCCGGCCAGTGAAACTAGAGAGTGTGCAGAATGAGGAGAGTCGAAAGCCGAAATGATTTCACAAATGCGAACTGTTATTATCTCAAATTTTGAAGACATACCTGAGTCGAATGTATTAGTTGCAGTGATAATCGTTCATGAAACGCGCTGTAGTAGAGAATACACTTTTCAGGTCCCCTCCACATCCGAGAATCTGGTCTACGATTCGATCTAGAGTCGATTGGGGAGGCCGGAATTGCTGAAAGAGTGCATTCTGTATGAAACCGAGAAGAATGTATTCACTTATTCGGAGTAGGAATGTAATCTGGTGTTTCGGCTCTCTCCATTTTGCACACTTTCTATTATGCACGATTCTAAAATAGATTGTTCTGAAACATTCGCAATATACTCATGGCTTTCGAAATTATGTGATACTGATACATTCCTGCTAACCACAGTAAACTGCTGAATTCCAGTTGTAATACAATTTAAAAAATTTTCATTACATTTTGCACGAAACAGAGGCGAAATATTTTATTCGGAGTTTAATTTCGCCTCTCATCTCTCACTTTTCATAAATTGAAACGAAGTGAACAAGAGACGATGAACTGTTCGAATAGGAGGGAAAATAGTGAAAAAAGAGCCTCGGTCTCTCTCCCATACAAATTACATATTAGCTATTCAGAATAAACGAAACCGGGAGAAGAAGGAGGAAATGGGAGGGGAACTATACGACTGAACGAAAAGACAAATCCCTTCCCTTATTTCTCTCCCGTGGACGAAAGAGGACTGTGCCTTAGCAACTGAGAAGCACGAGCGATTTTTTAAATTTCTACAATCAGGAATGATTCAGTAATCACTCTATTAACTCACCACTCAGCATAGCCACCCGATGAAGCACAACATCACCAGTTCAAAATTAAGAGGAGGGGCATATATTCGGGATTGGGATAGGCTGGTGTTAGCAAGAAACACAAATCTTCACGGTTATGAGAAAACATAAAAAATCCTCAAAAAATCGTCGGATTGTTTTTTCAATGACTTCACTGGGAAACCCACGATTCTTTTGGTAATACAGAAAAACAATTATATTTTTGGAAGGGGCAGAAAAAGGAGAATCATTCTTCCAACTCACCAAAATGTTTAGCGTCATGCTGAAACTCAACATCAACAGCTCTTGTTTGGTCTGCTAACGAGTTCCTTGCCTTTTTTTGTAGGGATAGCTTCGTGGAAAATATTGTTTTATTTATTTATTTAATACATACCAACAGGTGTGACAGGGTCTTCATTCTCTCCCAGTGACCGACCGGAGAAGAGAGTGTGCACAATAGTGAACGCAAATCGTCATCCGACTCTCCTCATTTCGCACACTCTCTAGCCACTCTGGTATTGCTTTCCTAGTAGGTATCGAGTAAAATTCCTAGTAGGTGACTAGCTAGGTGGCAACTAGGAATTGTACTCGGTACCTACTAGGGAGTCAAGCGGTACTCGGTACCTACTCGGCGAGAGACTCGGTACCTACTAGGTTACAGGCGGGGGAGAGGCGTCTCGTACAAGAAGATAACATTTCGGTTCTTTTGAATTGTAGATACAAACAGTACCTTGACCTCTCCTGTTGGTACCATACCCGTACAAGAGGTTTTCCATCGCGGGTTTACGGAGCAAAGCCCCTCTCCAGGATGAACATTCAAAATGCGTGCTGTCACCTCTCGGGACGTGCTCGCGGTAAAACAATGAAATTCCGGAACTTGATGAAAATATGGGCATCTATAGAGATATACACGACGGGATAGAAGTCACGCCATTTTCAATACGACCCGTGACAACACTCGGTACCTACTAGGGAGCTGTACTCGATACCTACTAGGGGCTCTGTGGAGAGAGATCGCTCAGTTTGTTACTCGGTACCTACTAGGATTTCGGTCAGAGGTAGATTTTACTCGGTACCTAATAGGAAAGCAATACCAGAGCAGTCAGAGAAGCGAGAGAGCCGAGAGAATTGAGGGTAGTTGGATGCCGATGTGACATCACTAGTGTACAATTTCCAGAATGAAGTACCACTGATAGGGGCCACAAAGTGGATAGCCGACTTTGTGGAATATGGTCCATAGTAGGATTAATGTAACCGTCAGGTTCTCAATATCATTTTTGCTTTTGGATGTATGTCGATAACTCTTTTCTCAAGCCCGGGAGAGCTCTCGAAGTGCGCGCGCCTCTCCCAGAGAAGGGGGAAGAGGCGAGACGAGAGAGAAAGGGGCGGAGCCTCTCTCGCACGTGTCTCTTTCGCTCCTCCCGCCCTCTCGTCGCTCTCCTCCCGCGCATCGAACACAAATCGGAGGAAACTATTAAAAATCCAATTTTGTGCTTAAAATTCATCTAAAATACAAAGGAATCATATTTTCACTGTCCAAACATTGAGGTCGTCCTAGAAAGTGTCAAAATCGATGTTTCGGGATATTTTTTCGAATTTTGACCTACTTGAAAAAGTCAGATCTTCTTCGGACAGGGCTCGTTCGATAGGGCATGGTCAGAGCTGCACAACAAGCTCTTGGGCGAGTGATTTCATTGAGAACGTGATTTGTGTTTCCTCGATCTCGCTTTTGAGGGGAATGGTGTCGAGGGAAAAGGGGCGGGGCTTGTGGACCCTATACATAGCCTGCCACCTACTCGAAAAACTACTCGGTGGCCTATTAGGTAGGAAATACAGAAGCACGTGCTCTCTCGTTTCTCTGACCAGCGAGAGAGCACTCGAATCGAGGAGATTCTGATGCAAACCTCCCATCACTACTGCATTTTATGATCATGCTGAATCCCACGAAGATTGCGATTGGAAGACTAAATTTTTCTCTGCATACAATTTGTTTATTTTGGACCCTGAGGATGAGAGAAATCATTATTTCGACTCGCTTCTCGTTAAAGAAACCAGTTGAAACACAACATCATCTGCTAGAGCGAAGTCTGTTAACTTGCGCTCACGCTTTCACTATTTGTTGCTGGATTAGATTACTATGATGTTCACACAATCATCCCTTATATCGGCGAGAGAACATGTTCAATTTAGAGACTGAATTGATAATCCAATCCAATATCCATTCTAAATCCATTCCATCGCGCTCAGGTGTACGGTAAATGCAATAACTCCAACGGCCACGGCCAAAACTACGTTTGGCGAGTGATACTCAGAGGAGAAGTGGATCAGAAGTGAGTTTTCTAGTCGAAGAGAATGTTACGAGTTGAAGAAATCACGGTAGTCTAACAAGTACAGTAATATATGATCGATAATCGATTGATGCAATTGCGTACCGGCAGAAAATGTAAAAGCGCTGTTTTACAACTGCTCTATAGACCTAAACAAGTAGGGGTAGGGGGTATTTGCTGTCTTCGATTCGTACAATATATAACAGGACCGGAGAACGAGTGCCAGAGGAGCTACGGTAGGTAATCAATAATAGATTGGCTCCATTCAGGACCGGAATGCTCTACGATCTCGCTGCTCTGAAGAAGGAGATGGCTGAAGTACTGGATATTGTAGATCACAAGCATCTGGATAAGGATGTCGACTATTTCAAATCGGTAATTAACTTAATTACTATTTTAATTAATATTATTAGACAACGTTGGGCGAGGAGTCCAGTCTCAATATCTTTCATCATAATCACCTCGGCAAGGATGTTGAATATTTCAAATCAATGAGCACTCTCTCCATTCTGCACGCTCTCTTATCGGTTAGAGCGACGAGAGAAAGGGCACAATTTAGAGAACCGAAACAAATCTATAATACTTATGATTTTTTATATGATATGAAAATGAATAGTAGCTCTGACCGAGAAAGCACCTAGAAGGTACGAAAGCATGAGCAGATCCCACTAGATCTGATGAAATTGTGCTTCACCGGATGATTAAACCATAGCGATGAGTCGAATGAACAATTCGAGAGGAATATCTGTTTAAAAAATAACTTTCGCAAAACATACTGGCTAATGATGTCATTTCGGTATTCGACTCTCTTCATTCTGTATACTCTCTCCTTTCTTTGACTGGCGAAATAGTGTGCATAATTGAGAAAAATGAAAACTGAATTTACCTCTCTCTATCTAATCACTAGTAGACATTTCTGATTATTTTTAAAAATCCTCTTGGTGCTCTAATCGTCCCATTACTGAGGGCAAATCATCATCAACTCTCCTCAATTAGCGTGCTCTCTCGCTTCTCTAACCGACGAGAGATTACGCAAAATGAGTAGAGTCGATGCCGATTTGTCACCACTAATTGTCACTATTGGGGATTTCAGGAGGGTTTTCAGATTTCTCAATTTTTCACACCGCACCGCATTGCATCGTCATCCTTACCAAAGATCCGTTTCTGTCATTTCAATCCAGACCTTTTAAACTGTGCCGATATTGCAAGATGAGTTTCACGTGGATTTCTTCCGTTTATCGCTGAGAATTTGAGCAATACGAGCAGGGATCTCGCCTCCCAACAAAACCTACTCGATCAGACCTCGTACGCCACTCGAATTTCCTCGTTTCGTCAACTTCCATAAAAATTTGAATAAATCCGGTCTCTTCTTCTATTCCTTTTCGTATTTCCGTCGAAACCTCGGCTGAAACCAGAGCAGTAGTTGTCTTCAATATCTCGCACCAGAGATATCATTTCGGTTTTCGCTCTCCTCATTTTGCGTGATCGCTCGTCGATCAAAGAAACGAAAGAACATCGAATTGAGGAGAGTCGGAAGCCGATTTGCCGTAACTATCGTTTCGCAATTATCATCTCTCCATTTATCATCGTTTTCTACGCAATTACACATCAAGAGTTGTCATCGCATTCACTCTAGTGTTGCTTCGAATCGAATTGTGGCTCTCTCCATTCTGCACACTCTAATCTGTCAGAGTGTGCAGATTGGAGAGCGCTTCTATTCGTAGTTCCTACATCACTTCACTCTGTAAGCCGATTGTTCATTTGCCTTTCGTATCGAACATTTTAATTTGCCACTTAGTTTGCTTTAATCATTTTTTAAAAATTAAAAAAAAATTTTTTTTAAATATTATTTTAATAATTTATATTACTCTATCACAGCATGTCAGCGAGGACAAAATGTGCAATTTGCATGGCGGACTCCTCGCGTGTTCCATTCCATTCGGGGGTAATGGGAATGGTGAAACAGATGTGAAATGACAGAGACAAATTGAGAATTGAGAATGTAGTAGTTAAAAATTGGTAATGAATTATGTAAATGTGATACACCGAAACGCTTTAGTAACGAGTAAAGAAGATGCGTCTCAGTTTTTGTAATTTTCAATTAGCTATTAGTGTTACTGTGAGCACTTTCTTGAATTTCAAACATTAAATTGAGAACTCCTCCATGAATATTCATGGAAACACCCACTCCATTATACTTTTCTGAATCCTCACGATAAAATCTAAATTCTGGCGCAAAAACATTTTCAATTTTGTTTTTTGTAAAAGAGATATTGCCATTTCCGTCAGTTTTTATCAAATATCTCTTTCATGAAAAATTTTTTTTTTTGCAAATCGCCTTTCGTATCGATCATTTTCGATGTTCGTTTGGTTTGATCTGCTCTTCACAGCGTGTCAACGAGCGAAAATCGCGGCGCTGCACGAAAGTGAAACATATCCCATTTGTCGCATTCTGATCGATCTGAGCGGTCGGAATGGAACTATTGGAAGTTAGCGGAAATACTAAAAACGTTCAAAACTGATGCCATAGATTGAATGGAGTTGTTGACTTATGATTCAAGAATACACAGCAGCACTTTGAAGCGATTCAGACAGCTGTTCGGGTCTCTACTCGAATTTTACGATTTTACTATATTTCAAGCCGAGTTTCCAAGGCTCCCATGAAAGGGAATACATACATTAGTACCATTTTCTGAATCCTCATCACCAGCTCTACATTTTGTGTTAATCAGAATATCAAAATTAGTTTTCGTTTTCGAAATATTGGGGAAAACATGCTATAAATTATGGATATTCTCGACTATTTCGAAAACGAAAACGAATTTTGAAATTCTGATCAACACAAAATGTAGAGCTGGTGATGAGGATTCAGAAAACGGTAGTAATGTATGTATTCCCAATTATGAGAGTCTTGGAAACTCGGCTTGAAAGTAATAAAATCGTGAAATTCGAAAAGAGACCCGCAGAGCTGTCTGAATCGCTTCAAAGTGCTGCTGTGTATTCTTGACTGATCAGTCAACGATTCCATTCAATCTATAATAACACTTTTGAACGTTTTTCATATTTCCGCTCACTTCCAATCATTCCATTCCGACCTCTCAGATTGATCAGAATGAAAAGAATGGGATATGCTTCACTTTCGCGCTGCGCCGATAAGGACAAAAGATTTTCGCTCTTTGGCACGCTGTGCTTATTTTTCAATTATTTTTTTTGGCGAGCGAGAAGCATGAAGCGATCATTCTTCCAACGCACAACTATGTTTTAACGTCATGTTGAAACTCAACATCAGTCGTACAAGTGGGTTCTAAAAAACACGAACACCAGAGCGGAAAATTGAATAATGGAAATATTTTATTTGCAGCTTTTACTTCTAGAATCACCCAACCATTGCCAACAATTATTTATATTTCTGTGTCCGATCTCACTGTGTGTTATCAATTGTTCTTTTTTGATTCCCTACAATAAACACCCAGTGAAACACACCATTGCCTGCTCTAGTGCGCTCACTCTCACAAGAATGGAACACCAATCTTGTGTTCATTATCTCTCGGTGTCCAAACGGGGAACCCAAACCCTGAATTTTTAACATGAGCTATCAACATTCTGCACACTATCTCGCCTATTAGAGGAACATGTGCTGAATAGTAGGGATGGCAATTGCTGTCTAAACCAACGGCTTTGCTCGCAGGGTTCAGTCAAGAATGGGTGAGAGGGAAACATCCTTTTTAATTTGGGCGATGAAACATACTAAAACCTAGGCCAACTATTCCTTTTCATACAGAATGAAGCTAACCATCGTTTTCAGCGCCTTAAATAACCCCAGTCCCGATAGTTTGAAAAAATTAGACGGTCTAGAAGATTTTTATCGAACATTTCTAGTTGGGACAACAGTTGTCTGAGACAACGAATTGGACAACAAATGCCATCCCTACTGAATAGAGAAGTAAGACTAATCGATCTGACAACAAAATAAGGTGAGGATTTTTAATTGGGCATGGGATCATGAGAGAGCGAAATGAAAGTCGAAACTGCACACGAAAAGGAAAGAGAACAGAAATATTTTTTTTTTTAGAAATGCTCCACTTTCAAGGCTGCATTTTATAGTCTAGTTAAATCCCACGGAGAAATATTTGTCAATAAATTAATAAATATATTTGTCCGAATGAAGTTCTCAGAAATCATTCTATCCACACACCACTCATTATAGACACAATTTGAAACTCAACATCACTCTCTATATCGGAGTTTTCTCACAAGGGAATGCTAACATCGCACCGTAATACTATCGAATGGGACCCTTGTGGTATTGAAGTGACCCATGGGGACGGTCCATTTCCAGGTTCAATGCCCGGCCGGGTCATTTATCTTTTGCTCTTTTCTTCTTTCATTTACGGGACATACCTTTTGAAAATACATTCTTATTTCAACAGAATGGTCATGAATGTTGCCTGAACAGGGCGATTCGTGGCGATACGTGACAAACAAACTCGCACGTATCAAGCTTGATCAAGCTAGAATGTAGTTGACGCGAAAGATCAATGCACGTAAAATAGCCATAAATTCCTTCAAAATTATGATAGAATTTGGCTAATCGATAGGAACTGTGATTGTACTGACTCTGCGGTCATCGATGATTGACCAGCCGGTAGTCCTCTGGAAAAAGTTCCCTACTAGGTATCTTGCAGGTTTCCTAGCAGGAAACCAACTGTGATCCTAGTAGGAAACTTTTTCCAGAGTCATCCTCCACCATAAGACATAGTGACCGTAGGAGCTTTCGAGTGACTTGTTGTCACGAGACTTGTACTGGATCGCTCCTCTCATCTTGTAGCGAGTGCCTGCATAGTTAGTATTATTTCGCATAATTTGTGAGAATTGCGAACCGAAGATTCTCATGCCACTGGCGTTTACTCCTGTGAGCGGAATCTTCTTCGGAACACGCTTCCTGTTCTCTGCTGCTTGTGTTTCGATCGACACAATAAGGAATCGGGGCATCTGGAATTCATTAACTATACGTGTTCAGTAGTAGGATTTATGTCTAGCCTTCAAACTACTTTTGTCTACCTCCACTTTCCGAGTAGAATGGGGTTTGTTCGTCAAGCATCCAGATGTACCATGCGACGGGAACGCTTGCTTCAGTGCGATTTTCTTGATCTGATCCTCGATAGAGCCCGGATTCTTGTCTACTCTGCCGATTTTCAGCTGCAAAAAGGTAAATTAATCATGGAGAATATCCATAACGTGTACCATATACGGTGATATACCTGATGTCCACGAATTCTGCAGCCTGCATCACTTATCCCACTCCGAGGTCAGTTCGGTTTCAAGCAATCGGCGAAAAATTGAATAAATCTTCGAAGCAATGTCATTTATTATTGAAAATTTTCACAATAATGTTCTCTTGTGCATTGTTGAATTTCGCATGAATAAATGCTACGCCTCAATAAAAGTAAAGGAATCCACTTCCCATGGGGAAGTGCGATATTCAGTTTGGGACAAACTCAAACCTCGGGTCAATTTGGGTCCCCCCTCCGACACATCTCTTGTTCCATCAATACCGATTTCAATAAAAGTAGAGGAATCAATCATAGATCTGATTTCAATAAAAGTGATGGAATCGCATCTTGACCCAAATTCGCGCCTGGGGTTTCTCGAAACTTATTCGCCGGGTATTATCTTGAGAAATAGGCAACACTATTTGTGATTATGTAATTCATTTGCTGGGGTAACATGCGCTGATACTACTGTCTAATAAAACACATCAATTGTATTTGAAAATAATGCTACGAAAAGTAAAAGAGGCAATTAAAAAAGTTTTTATCAGTTTACAGTGGTAGCTAATCATGACAACAATTTGCTAGGAACAAGAGATGTGTCGGAGGAGTGCGAGGGGAGACCCAAATTGACCCGAGATTTGAGCTTGTCCCAAACTGAATATCGCACTTCCCCACGGGAAGTGGATTTCAATTTATTTTCAGAACGACTAACAGATCACGATCTCTATATACGTATCCGAACCACAGTTTTCGGAAACTGAATCCACACAGTAATTGGGAGACGTATCCCATGTTGTCTTCAAGCATTTGTTGTTCTAGTTGAGCAATTGCGCAACGTTGTGAAGATGTTTCAGGTCGGTATATTAAATAAACGTCAATTCTTCGCCTTTTTGGCATTGGACTTCTTCGATACACTTCGTCCCCTCTTGGATCGAGAAGTGACGATGGTTACAAGATCGGCCGCAGCCTCTTCCTCAATCTCCTTCTGTCGCTCTCTTGCCTCTACCATTGATATCTTCATCGCTTCCATTACTGATTCTGCCTCTGATTCATCCTCTTCATCATCTGATTCCTCCTCCTCCTCGCTGATGAATTCAGGATGATTATATAAGATCGTACAATATTATCGATTTTTGCTCAATAACATTAAAGGAGGGGTGGCACGAATATCTGGCTTGATAACTTCTATAGGGGAGGTTGTGGGGATTCGTTACCCGATCACACTTGCGAAACTCCCATGTAACCAATTTTCAATCAAACCTAGCTATGAAAGTTTGGCTGTGTGCCAAGCGGGCCTGATCGCTCAGGCAACGAGAGAGGGATAAGGTGACAATGAAGAGACCGCGCATGCAAATCTGCGCGCGCCTCTCGGCTCTGCGATTTGCATACGCGTTCGTGCCTCCCCTTCTTTAACAAATGAAAAAAAACATATTAAATCATGAAATACATCTCAATTTAATAATAAAACACATTTTATCACTATTTTAAAAGTTGGGACCACTCGTGGTCTCAGGCCATTCGTTGTCCCAATTCTCGGACCACTCGTGGTCTCAGACGACAAGTGGTCCGAAATGTTCGGACCACAATGGTCTGAGACCACGCAATGGACAAAAAAAGGCCATCCCTACCGTAAATATTGCCGTAAATAGTAAATAGTAAATATATTGTAAATATGGAGATTCGTTGAATAATTCTAAATTAGTAGTAGATAAGTTAACGAATATATTTCAGAATTACGATCAAGAAAGAGTGGCGCACTCACAACATAGTATTCGCCGCTTTGCGTTCAAAATTTCCTGGAGATCATAGTCGTTGATTTTCGAGATGTGCTTAACTCGAAGCTCAAATAGATCCACCAAGTGAGAAGAAATTTGCATCTCGACGGTAATCGCCTCCTAAAATAAATAAATAGAACTGAAATGAACCTTTTCTTCACTTAAAATTAACACTTGATACAAAACACACCTTTCCACGGCCATTGTAAACTGCTCACCGAGCATATATTGATGACTTGTGTAGCAAAGCTATCGATACGTCTTTTCAGCATTTTTGACACCTACAATTAGGTCACAATGATTCACAATTCAAGGCCTTTTATAATTTCCCTAGTCAAAAAGTAATGCAATTTGGTTCTGTACGGGTTTATGGGGTTTCTGAAACTTTATGGGTTCCTCGAAAGTTTATGGGTTCCAGAAAAACTTTATGGGTTCCATGAAAAATACAAATGTCTCGTAACAACTTTATGGGTTCCACAAAAACTTTATGGGTTCCATGGAAAACGAAAATGTCTCGTAAAAACTTTATGGGTCCCAGAAAAACTTTATGGGTTCCAGAAAACTTTATGAGACACTATCTGAGTCGAATGAGCAATTTCAACTGTAACCTCACAAGGAAAAATAGATTCCAACCAAAATCATGCCCTAGGGTCAACTTTTGACGTAGAGTTCGAAAATCGACCTTAGGAAGCCGTATCTCTAAAACCAAATTTCCAGTGGCACACTTATCGTGCCAGATGGGAAAAAATATATCGAGAACTGCGCTTCGGAGACCCACTAAACCATAGTAATTCTGAAAGATCTCGACGAAAGAAACCTGAGAAAATGTGGTCTTTCCAGTCTAACTTTTTTTTAAAAATATTTTGGTGAGCTCTAGTAACGACAATCGTTTTCCACATGTGAAAATACACCAGAAACTCCTATTGTGATGTACTTCTGAGATTTTGATTTTTTTTGACAAAAAAAATGACGTTTTTCTTGGACCCATATTTTTACGAGACATTTTCGTTTTCCATGGAACCCATAATTTTTTCTAGAACACATAAAGTTTTTCAGGAACCCATAAAGTTGTTTCGAGACATTTGTATTTTTCTTGGAACCCATAAAGTTGTTACGAGACATTTGTATTTTTCATGGAACCCATAAAGTTTTTCTGGAACCCATAAACTTTCGAGGAACCCATAAAGTTTCAGAAACCCCATAAACCCGTACAGAGCCGCAATTTGTTGACTGACCGATCTCAAAGCAAGAATTGACTCGGGGATGATGTTGAAAATTTCGTTCAGGATATCTTCTGGCAACAGCTCAAGAAGTGACAAATCTTCATCTAGATTGGCATTTTGCAATATGCAGGGCAATATATCGAGGGGTGAATGTTGGTCCATGATTGACGAAGGGGAGAAACTCAATCGATTTTATTCACCTGTTATGCTTGATCAGCTGTGCAGTTGAAGAGGACGAAATATTGATGGGAAGAAAAACCTACCATATTGATATGATCTCTCGACAGTCAGAGAAACGAGAGGTCACACGAAAAGAGGAGAAGCGAGTTTTTATTTGCCATTACTATTACGAACCTGTTGCAATATTTCATGAAAGATGACATTGTTAGTCATTGCTTTATCCGATTTGTTCGATAGATCGTTACTTTTTGACAACTGTAAACCATTGGAGAAACGAAAATAGATAATACGAGTGATATTATTGATAGTTTTTATCGGTAAATATCGACGATCCAATGTCCATTATAAAAAAAGAGAATTATAAAAAAAATCAAAAATGTATGCGAATATTTGAATGATGAATCTCAAAACTGAGGACCGGCTCTATCGAATCTCAGCTCTCAAAATAGCTACAAGGACGCCCTTAAGCTTAAAATGTGCGGAAAAATAATCTAAGAAACTTTTATGTTGACGACAAAAAGCGATCGTGTGATCTTGATGTTGAAAAAAATGAAAAAGTAAGATGAAAATTAGAAAAAAAAATCTCCTCGAAATGTGACCCCTCTAATTAGTATTTTTTGAGCGCAGATTTGAATTCTACGCACTCGACTTAGTTTAAGGATAAATAGACTCAATGTGCCCAGGGGACCACATGGTGAAAAATGACCAAAGTCAAAAAAAAAATTATACCGAAAGAATATGTCTATTGGATTTTCTGACGTATTTTTGCGCGCTGATTCCGAATTTCTATACGAGAGCACATGAAAACGTTAATGAAAAAAGTTGTACTTGAAAATCTGTCAAAACTTGCGATTTTTCCTTTATCGTGGTTTCTTAGATTATTTTTCCGCACATTTTAAGCCCAAGGGCGTCCTTGTAGCTATATTGGGAGCTGAGATTCGATAGAGCCGGTCCCAGAGCCGGAAATTGACTAAAGACGGTTCTGAGACAAATCGTCGACGTCAAACTTTTTCTCGTCCCCAACATACTCTAACATAAATTTGGCATGGTGATTGCTGAAACTTGGGGCGCCTAGTTCCTAGGGGTCATGCAATGTCTCAGAAGACACGTGTTAAATCATCTTCCTCTAAAAGACAGTGCGTCATGAACAAAATTTTCTTCTCAATCATTGGAAAGCACTGAATATAAAAAAAGATAAAAACTAATTTATCAACCGTATGCATTTTCAACTATTGATTATGATTTTTTACAATTATCATATCATCACAATTGTTAATTATTCTATTCTATCCAATTAAGTAGTAAAGCAATAATACAATTAAAATAAGACTAACCTCAGCCAGTCTCCTAATGGTAGCACTCTTGATGCTTTCTCGGTAGTTCGAATAGAAATCGAGGGACAGAGATTCCAGCTTGCTTTCATTTCCAAACATGTCGAAAATGATGGGAATCCATTCAGCATCTTTGATTCCAAGCCAGTATTGGTGTGATTGGAAGGAGAAGGTTAGCGATCGAACGTGAGAGGCAAAATCACAGAGGAATTTCTCTTGAAAAATCTTCTTAAATCGCCAGAAATTAACAACTTTTATCTCACCTGGTTCAGAAACGTCGATATTTCGCAGCTCCAAATAAAGATCGACATTGTTATATCGGACAATGTCTGCGAGCAGTTTATCACTGAAAATGGGTTGTTTCACAATATTATTATATTTTCAGAATAACTAACATATAGCTGTCGTTCATGTAATCTGCGAAATGCAGTTAATTGAAACCGAATCTACGTAGCAATTGGGAGAAGTATCCCCGGTTGTCTTCAAGCGCCGGAATATACAGTAGATCGATTGTGTACACAGTAGAACAACGTTGTGAATATGTCTCAGGAGGAGCCCCCATGCATGCTCTCAGACACATGATCTTCTTTTCGGATATTCACCGTAAACATTGCAAATGGAGATTCATCTACAAAGGATATACTTATGAGAGGAATCGCGAGAGATTCGAGAGTTTTGAGGTATTAGCGGCGGTATTAAATAGTTTCTCCGATTCCTCTGAAAAGTGAACCTTAAGTACTTCGAATGATGCTCTTTCAAACTGCTTTTGCCGATTTTTGATATCTTCGAGTATTGTTAGGTCAAAGAAGGGACACTACGAAATTTACGACCAAAATTGCCTCATGAAAACAACCATAATTCGCTTCACAATAATGCTAGAGACAATTCCAAAAAAGCATTCGAATGGGGAGGTTTAGGGCAGAGCTGGGATTTTCTGACTCAGAGATTTCTGATTTTTTTCTATAATAAGATTATTGTGGCCCATTCAGATTATGGTTGCCCAATCAGATTATTGTGGCCCAATCAGATTATCGTGGCCCTATCAGATTATTGTGGCCCAATCAGAATATCGTGGCCCAATCAGATAATCGTGGCCCAATCAGATTAATGTGGACCAATCAGATTATCGTGGCCCAATCAGATTATTGTGGTCTAATCAGAATATCGTGGCCCAATCAGATTATTGTGGCCCAATCAGATTATTATGGCCCAATCAGATTATCGTGGCCCAATCAGAATATCGTGGACCAATCAGATTATTGTGGCCCAATCAGATTATTTTGGCCCAATCAGATTATCGTGGCCCAATCAGATTATCGTGGCCCAATCAGATTATTGTGGCCCAATCAGATTATCGTGGCCCAGAAATAAATAAAAAAAGTAAAGTAAAAAAGAGATAAAGTGAGAAATGAAAGGATAAGAGGAACACTCGGAATAGCTTCAATCGTGGATAAGATAAGAGAAAGGAGGCTCGGATGGTACGGTCACATAAAGAGAAGGGAGAGAGACCATCCTTGTAGAGAAATCCTCCGATATGAGCCACAGGGCAGAAGGCCGACAGGTAGACCCAGAATGAGTTGGAAGAAAAGTGATCAAGAAAGACTTTGCAATCAAGAGACTAACTGAGCGACACACGCTTGACCGACAACTGTGGAAAGGGAAGATCGCTCATCCAGACCCTGCCTAGCATGGAGAGAGTTTCGCTTCAATGCAACTACGAAGATATGAAACCCATCGTTCTCTTTGTAATTTGTTGTAAGACCCCCATTGTCAGCAAGTTCGCCCTGGATAAATATGATGTGATGTGTGATGTCAATCAGATTATTGTGGCCCAATCAGAATATCGTGGACCAATCAGATTATTGTGGCCCAATCAGAATATCGTGGCCCAATCAGATTATCATGGCCCAATCAGATTATTGTGGCCCAATCAGAATATCGTGGCCCATTCAGATTATGGTTTGCCCAATCAGATTATTGTGGCCCAATCAGATTATTATGGCCCAATCAGATTATCGTGGCCCAATCAGAATATCGTGGACCAATCAGATTATTGTGGCCCAATCAGATTATCGTGGCCCAGAAATAAATAAAAAAAGTAAAGTAAAAAAGAGATAAAGTGAGAAATGAAAGGATAAGAGGAACACTCGGAATAGCTTCAATCGTGGATAAGATAAGAGAAAGGAGGCTCGGATAGTACGGCCACATAAAGAGAAGGGAGAGAGACCATCCCTGTAGAGAAATCCTCCGATATGAGCCACAGGGCAGAAGGCCGGCAGGTAGACCCAGAATGAGTTGGAAGAAAGTGATCAAGAAAGACTTTGCAATCAAGAGACTAACTGAGCGACACACGCTTGACCGACAACTGTGGAAAGGGAAGATCGCTCATCCAGACCCTGACTAGCATGGAGAGAGTTTCGCTTCAATGCAACTACGAAGATATGAAACCCATCGTTCTCTTTGTAATTTGTTGTAAGACCCCCATTGTCAGCAAGTTCGCCCTGGATAAATATGATGTGATGTGTGATGTCAATCAGATTATTGTGGCCCAATCAGATTATCGTGGCCCAATCAGATTATTGTGGCCCAATCAGAATATCGTGGCCCATTCAGATTATGGTTTGCCCAATCAGATTATTGTGGCCCAATCAGATTATTATGGCCCAATCAGATTATCGTGGCCCAATCAGAATATCGTGGACCAATCAGATTATTATGGCCCAATCAGATTATCGTGGCCCAGAAATAAATAAAAAAAAAGTAAAGTAAAAAAGAGATAAAGTGAGAAATGAAAGGATAAGAGGAACACTCGGAATAGCTTCAATCGTGGATAAGATAAGAGAAAGGAGGCTCGGATAGTACGGCCACATAAAGAGAAGGGAGAGAGACCATCCCTGTAGAGAAATCCTCCGATATGAGCCACAGGGCAGAAGGCCGGCAGGTAGACCCAGAATGAGTTGGAAGAAAGTGATCAAGAAAGACTTTGCAATCAAGAGACTAACTGAGCGACACACGCTTGACCGACAACTGTGGAAAGGGAAGATCGCTCATCCAGACCCTGCCTAGCATGGAGAGAGTTTCGCTTCAATGCAACTACGAAGATATGAAACCCATCGTTCTCTTTGTAATTTGTTGTAAGACCCCCATTGTCAGCAAGTTCGCCCTGGATAAATATGATGTGATGTGTGATGTCAATCAGATTATTGTGGCCCAATCAGATTATTATGGCCCAATCAGATTATCGTGGCCCAATCAGAATATCGTGGACCAATCAGATTATTGTGGCCCAATCAGATTATCGTGGCCCAGAAATAAATAAAAAAAGTAAAGTAAAAAAGAGATAAAGTGAGAAATGAAAGGATAAGAGGAACACTCGGAATAGCTTCAATCGTGGATAAGATAAGAGAAAGGAGGCTCGGATAGTACGGCCACATAAAGAGAAGGGAGAGAGACCATCCCTGTAGAGAAATCCTCCGATATGAGCCACAGGGCAAAAGGCTGGCAGGTAGACCCAGAATGAGTTGGAAGAAAGTGATCAAGAAAGACTTTGCAATCAAGAGACTAACTGAGCGACACACGCTTGACCGACAACTGTGGAAAGGGAAGATCGCTCATCCAGACCCTGCCTAGCATGGAGAGAGTTTCGCTTCAATGCAACTACGAAGATATGAAACCCATCGTTCTCTTTGTAATTTGTTGTAAGACCCCCATTGTCAGCAAGTTCGCCCTGGATAAATATGATGTGATGTGTGATGTCAATCAGATTATTGTGGCCCAATCAGAATATCGTGGACCAATCAGATTATTGTGGCCCAATCAGAATATCGTGGCCCAATCAGATTATCATGGCCCAATCAGATTATTGTGGCCCAATCAGAATATCGTGGCCCATTCAGATTATGGTTTGCCCAATCAGATTATTGTGGCCCAATCAGATTATTATGGCCCAATCAGATTATCGTGGCCCAATCAGAATATCGTGGACCAATCAGATTATTGTGGCCCAATCAGATTATCGTGGCCCAGAAATAAATAAAAAAAGTAAAGTAAAAAAGAGATAAAGTGAGAAATGAAAGGATAAGAGGAACACTCGGAATAGCTTCAATCGTGGATAAGATAAGAGAAAGGAGGCTCGGATAGTACGGCCACATAAAGAGAAGGGAGAGAGACCATCCCTGTAGAGAAATCCTCCGATATGAGCCACAGGGCAGAAGGCCGGCAGGTAGACCCAGAATGAGTTGGAAGAAAGTGATCAAGAAAGACTTTGCAATCAAGAGACTAACTGAGCGACACACGCTTGACCGACAACTGTGGAAAGGGAAGATCGCTCATCCAGACCCTGACTAGCATGGAGAGAGTTTCGCTTCAATGCAACTACGAAGATATGAAACCCATCGTTCTCTTTGTAATTTGTTGTAAGACCCCCATTGTCAGCAAGTTCGCCCTGGATAAATATGATGTGATGTGTGATGTCAATCAGATTATTGTGGCCCAATCAAATTATCGTGGCCCAATCAGATTATTGTGGCCCAATCAGAATATCGTGGCCCATTCAGATTATGGTTTGCCCAATCAGATTATTGTGGCCCAATCAGATTATTATGGCCCAATCAGATTATCGTGGCCCAATCAGAATATCGTGGACCAATCAGATTATTGTGGCCCAATCAGATTATTGTGGCCCAATCAGAATATCGTGGCCCATTCAGATTATGGTTGCCCAATCAGATTATTGTGGCCCAATCAGATTATTGTGGCCCAATCAGATTATCGTGGCCCAATCAGATTATTGTGGCCCAATCAGATTATCGTGGCCCAATCAGATTATTGTGGCCCAATCAGAATATCGTGGCCCATTCAGATTATGGTTGCCCAATCAGATTATTGTGGCCCAATCAGATTATCGTGGCCCAATCAGAATATCGTGGACCAATCAGATTATTGTGGCCCAATCAGATTATTGTGGCCCAATCAGATTATCGTGGCCCAATCAGATTATTGTGGCCCAATCAGATTATCGTGGCCCAATCAGATTATTGTGGCCCAATCAGATTATCGTGGCCCAATCAGAATATCGTGGACCAATCAGATTATTGTGGCCCAATCAGATTATTGTGGCCCAATCAGAATATCGTGGCCCATTCAGATTATGGTTTGCCCAATCAGATTATTGTGGCCCAATCAGATTATTATGGCCCAATCAGATTATCGTGGCCCAATCAGAATATCGTGGACCAATCAGATTATTGTGGCCCAATCAGATTATTGTGGCCCAATCAGAATATCGTGGCCCATTCAGATTATGGTTGCCCAATCAGATTATTGTGGCCCAATCAGATTATCATGGCCCAATCAGATTATTGTGGCCCAATCAGATTATTGTGGCCCAATCAGATTATCGTGGCCCAATCAGATTATTGTGGCCCAATCAGAATATCGTGGCCCATTCAGATTATGGTTGCCCAATCAGATTATTGTGGCCCAATCAGATTATCGTGGCCCAATCAGAATATCGTGGACCAATCAGATTATTGTGGCCCAATCAGATTATCGTGGCCCAATCAGATTATTGTGGCCCAATCAGATTATCGTGGCCCAATCAGATTATTGTGGCCCAATCAGATTATCGTGGCCCAATCAGAATATCGTGGACCAATCAGATTATTGTGGCCCAATCAGATTATTGTGGCCCAATCAGATTATCGTGGCCCAATCAGATTATTGTGGCCCAATCAGATTATCGTGGCCCAATCAGATTATTGTGGCCCAATCAGATTATCGTGGCCCAATCAGATTATTGTGGCCCAATCAGATTATCGTGGCCCAATCAGAATATCGTGGCCCATTCAGGTTATGATTGCCCCTAGAAAAGTTGCATCATAACCTTCTCATATTGCTTCTAGTGCCTCCTAGCGCTTTTTCCCTTGAATCAAGCGTCCTGTCTGTGTTCCTCCAACACGTTTTCCAGCTCCATTTCTGACTGGGTATCTCCGAATTGCCTTCTGAGTAGTGGGTGGCTTCCTCGTCGTGACAGCGGGTTTCTTCGTTGTCGTCGTGATTGGCTTCCACGTCATGACAGCGGAATTGTTTTCGTCTGATAACTCGTTATCGGTAAATTTTCAGCACTCGAGTAGTAAAACCTTTTCCATCAGGCTCATCGAGAGCTGCTGTTTGGTGGTCCTAATTTCTGCATTAGCATAATGCTGAAGCTTTGTTCGCTCTTGAACTCGTTTTGAATAAAAATAACGCTAAGTCCGGGATCCCCCCTCTGAGTAGCACTATCGTTTGGACAGAGTTGAAATATGTCACTACCTCAATTTTGTGGTGGGGAACCAGTATTCAAAATAAAATTCGTACACATAGACAAAAAAATGATCTCTGAAAGACAAATATTTCGAAAAAAAAATCGGGCTCTGTAGATCAAAAACTGAACGAGATCCAGAGTTTCGAAATGGTACGTCACAGATCGTCTCAATATGCAAATTTGGCCAAATGAAGTGGATAGCCGTTCTCCCCGTCCTTACTTTAGTCAGTAACATTAGTTTCATAGAAATCCGAGACACAAAATTTTTTCTGTAATGAAAAGTCTATATTTTACTACCAAATAAGAGAAAACCCGAGATATTTGACGAAAATGTTGTTTTCTGTCAGTGATATCTATCAAAGGTCGAATGAGATCTTTCTTAGCATTCTTCGACCATTTAGAAGTGAAAATAACGCATAAAACGTTATTACGTATTGATGATGCGATATGAAGAAGTGATGATGCAACTTCTCTTCGGGTCACAATAATCTGATTGGGCCACGATAATCTGATTGGGCCACGAAAATCTGATTGGGCCACGATAATCCCAAATTGACCCATTGGGCCACGATAACAGGACTGAGCCGATACTCGTTTATAATGCTTAACTTTCGATACATGTTAAAAATCGAACCAAGAAAGCGTTACAAGTCCAGCTGCTCATTAGCACATCCGCGTAGGTCCCATAACTCGGCGGAAAATTGGACGTCTGAAGACATGATTTCACCTCCTCCATGACTCGCATGGTTGGATTACCTGTTGAAGAATATTGGCAACTGCACAGAAACCGATGAGGATAATGCACGTCGAGGAGATTTCTGTGAAGAAGGAAAACAATGAGATGACGATAATGCAAGAACGTAGTTGCCTCACTTGGAACGAATTGTCGTATAGAGTAGGAGACTGTTGCAAATTATTCCTGTTACAAGAGCAGAGTAGTCAGGAACACTTTGCTACCGATCCGATACGCGGATTCTTCGAACGATCTCTGGCTAGCATTCATTTGCGCAGGAGTCTCACGCAATGCCTTCAAGCCTTCAGTAAAAATATCAACAATTTCGGAAAAGCGATTCTGAAAAAAAAATAAACTGGCACACTGGTGGACCGAATGTAACACGTTCAGATGTATTCTACGACATTTTCCCAATCAAGAAGCTTTAAATTTAGCTGAAGGTAATGCACATGCGCTTGTTTCTGGCGATCAGGCTGTTTATTCAGTTGAATTTGCCTCTCAGACACTGAAACGTTGAAGCAAAAGATGTATTCCGAAATGCAATTCACCTGCCGCGGGCGCTGACGCGTACGTCAAATGAGGTCGCGCCTAGTATTTTCTGCAGATATGCCCAATTTCCCCCTCTTATTCCCCCCTCTCTGTCACCAAGGGTTCGGTCAGGACAGGCGTTCGGTCGGACACTGAAACGTTGAAGCAAAAGATGCTGTATTCCGAAATGCAATTCACCTGCCGCGGGCGCTGACGCGTACGTCAAATGAGGTCGCGCCTAGTATTTTCTGCAGATATGCCCAATTTCCCCCTCTCATTCCCCCCTCTCTGTCTCCAGGGGTTCGGTCAGGCCAGGCGTTCGGTCAGGTTCGGACTACTTAACTCCATTACTAACAGAGTTATTTAACAACATACTAACCGGCAGTGTCCCAAAGTGGTTTGGTGACTCGCGCACTATTCTGCTGCCTAAGACAGGTGATAGTTCTCTCGTTAAAATTTACCGGCCAATCAGTCTGCTTCCTGCTTTGCAGAAAGCCCTCACCGGTCTTTTGAATACGAGACTCGCACCTATCCTGGATAGCAGTAGGAGTTGGGAACAAATGGGATTTATGGCATTCCGTGCTATTCACACTCTCAAAACGGTAGTCACAAACTGCATTGATCATCGCTTGCCGATTTATCTACTTTTCGTGGATATTTCTAATGCTTTTGATTCGGTGTATGTTGATGCTGTCTATAAGGCTCTGGAGGTGGAAGGTGTTCCGTCGGAAGTGGTTTCATTCCTAAGTTCCCTCTCTCGGTGTAGCAAAAGTGCAGTCATAGTGAATGGAAAGGAAGTGGAAATCAATGTTGGAAGAGGGGTTAGACAAGGAGACTGTTTGTCACCCAGACTGTTTACAGCAGTCATGGATATGGCATTCCGTCAATTAGACTGGGCGGGAAAAGGGATTAACATCAATGGGCGATTCCTCTCTCATATTCTCTTTGCCGATGACGCAGTGCTCATTTCTCACGATGAGCGACAAATTCAATCGATGGCAATAGAGTTGTAGAGCGAATTAAAAAGGGTGGGGCTTCATCTTAATGGTGATAAAACTGTGGGAATCTCTTCGAAGGGTAATCCCAGGGATGTCAGAGTTGCGGGGAAGATTGTGAGTATCAGAAAAGAGGTGGTCTATTTGGGAAGCATCATTACTATCAATGGGAAGGAGGAGAGGGAGATTGGCCGGCGAATTCAGGCCGCGTATGGGACTTTCCACAAGCATAGTTTTTTTTTCAGTTTTAACACATTTATCAAGAGGTCAATAGAGTCTTCGCCCTTCTGAGAGGGTTAGGGAAGGTCAGATGAGGGCTCTGGTGTGCATGGCATTCCACGTGACATTGCTTGCTTCGTTGAGAAAGTGGGCGCCGATTGTCTTTCGGAAGATATCGCTCCATCGTGATGGTGGACGGCCTCTTCCTCTGCGCTTTCGTGGGTACCAGTCGATCACAGTTCGGCTCCACTTTAAGCTATCATCGTTCGCAATTTTGTGCAACCAAAACCATTTTCTTTTCTGTGCGGTGCGGACGAAATCCTGAATTTTAGTGTAATCTCGCAGCCGCTCATTAGAAACATGATCGAGCACAGTACAACCAACCATTCATCGTTCCATTCTGCGTTGAGTCACCGATAATCGATTCATTTGTGCTTTGGTCAGAGCCCAACTCTCACATCCATACAGTACCGCCGGAATTATGCAACCATTGAATAGTCGGCGTTTATGAGCCATTGGAATACCCCGATTGATTAGAAAAGCCCGGTGTTTATGGAATGCCCCAAATCCCGCCTGGATTCGTCGAGTTATTTCGCAGTCATCCTTTCCAGTGACTGAAATTGCACTTCCCAAATACACCACCTTCTCCTGTAATTTTACCACTTTCCCGCCGACTTTGACTACTTTTGGACTGGGCTTACAAGTCATCCCAATGGTTTTATCCCCGTTAAACTGAAGTCCCACACAAGCCAATTCCCGTTCTAGATCCCTTGCCATTGCTTGAATTTGCCGTTCATCATGAGAGATGAGAACAGCGTCATCAGCGAAAAGGATATGAGAAAGAAATCTTCCATTTATACTAATTCCCTTCCTAGACCAGTCGAACTTACGGAATGCCATATCCAGAACTGATGTAAACAGTCTAGGAGACAGGCAATCACCTTGTCTAACACCTCTTCCCACCTTAATTTCAACCTCATTTCCATTCACCACCACCACATTCCTACTGCTCTGAGAGAGACCCGCGAGAAAAGAAACCACCTCAGAAGGAATGCCCTCCAACTCCACTGCTCTGAACACAGCTTCCGAGTATACGCTGTCAAAAGCTTTCGAGATATCCACAAAAAGCAGATAAATCGGCAGCTTGAAATCGACACAGTGAGCGATCACAGATTTGAGAGTATGGATAGCATCTACTGTTGAATGACCCGCCCTAAATCCCATTTGTTCCCAGCTTTTGTTTCTATCCAATACTGGCGCATACCTCTTATTGAGCAGTCCGGTAAGAGCTTTCTGAAAGACAGGAAGCAAGCTAATCGGTCTGTAGTTTTTAGTGAGAGTTGCATCTCCAGATTTTGGTAGAACAATTGTGCGTGAACCTCCAAAACCCTGCGGAATAGTCCCTAACATGATACTATTGAAGATATGAGTGAGAGCGGGGACTAGTTGATCTATTCCAACCCGCAGCAAGATTCAAGCATAGATTCAATTCAATTCAAGCATAGATTCAATTCAATTCAATTCAATTATTTATCCGCCAGGGTATTGGTGTAGGGAATGCTTCGGTGACTTCGTGATTGATTGGTGGATTGCCGTCTTCGTTGTAGCGAGGAGACGGTGGGGGGTTTGGGTTTTGGAGGATGCAGCGGGTAGGTAAAATATTAGAGACGCAGAAGCGACTCTTGAGAGAAAGAGACAGAAGGAAGAGACAAGATATAAGAACGGAATGCATTCAGTGAGCTTGTTACGATTTCAGAAGAAAACGCGTTCCATCTGTCGATTGTCCTAGTCACAAAACTTGAGTGGGACTTAGGAAGAACGAAGGGGACAGAGACGCGCAATAAGTGAGCTCCACGAAGACAACGGGTAAGGGGGGAGATTTTAAATAGATTAGTGTGGTCATAAGTGTAGAATCTATGTGCTGATTTATAGAGAAAGAGAAGGTCAGAAACCAATCGTCTATGCTCAAAAGTTTGTAAGGAAAGAATATAAATTATATCGGGGTAAGAAGTGTACGGAATTTGACAACGCGCGAAAAAACGACGTGTGAAATTGTGTTGAACATCTTCAACGTGGTTTGCAAGGTTAATTGCACGTGGAGACCAAACAACAGAGCAGTACTCAAGTAAGGGCTTGATGAAAGTTGTGAAAGCGCGGCTGTACAAAAAAGAATCAGAAGAAAAGAAGCATTTGAAAAAAATGTTCACCTGAGATCTAGCGTTGGATGTCATTTTGGAAATGTGAGCATTGAACTTCAGCGAGGGACTCATGATCACACCGAGGTCTTTCATGAAAGGAGATGAGGAGAGAGGGTGCGCATTAATAGTGTAAGAAGTACGGGGGGAGAGGGGACCAAAATTAACGACAGTGCATTTAGACTCGTTACGGGAGAGGTTCCACTCTTGAGACCATGAGTACACGGAGTCAATTGCTTTAATCTCAGGAGGAAGATCTTTTGCCAAATCATTAACGAAAAGGATGAATAGAAGCGGACCGATACAAGATCCTTGCGGAACCCCTGAGTAACAGGAGAAGGGGCAGACAGAGTATTACCAATGAGAACATACTGAGACCTATTGGAGAGGTAATTTCCCTTTAGGAAACAATATGGGATGAGAACCCTAGGTTGGAAAGTTTATAGAGTAAGAGGCGGTGATCGATACTGTCAAATGCTTTTTTGAAGTCGAAATATACAGTATCAAAAGAAGATTTCTGATATTTGAAATGCAAGTAATCAGAGTGAGTTTGAACAAGTTGGGTACAGGTAGAGCGGTTTTTACGAAAGCCAGCTTGATTTGAGTCAAGAAGGTTATGTGTCTCTAGATACTCAGTAATTTCAGATATCAGAATATTTTCGAATATTTCTGTGACAGAGCAAGTGAGACTAATGGGTCTGAAAGAGTTGAAAGAATTAGAAGATGTTTTTGGGATAGGTTTCATAAAAAGCCTTTTTCCAAATGCCGGGAACAGTGTTAGAGAGCAAGGATTGATTGAAAAGGATGAGTAAAGGGGATATTACAGAAAACTTACACTTTGAGTAGAAAATGTTGGGTAAACCATCAGGAGAAAAATTGAATTTAGGAGCAAGAGATCGGATAGATGTAAGAATGTGAGCATAGTTGATAGAGGAAAGATCAAAAGGTAGGGTGTGGGGAGAGGGGGTTGGAGAGGAAGAGTTGAAACAGACGCAAAGTATTTAGAGAAGGCTTGCGCCTTATCTCTGTTCGATAGTAGATGAGTTCCATCTAGGTCGATGATACCATGAGGAGCAGATTTGCTTGATTGTAAGCGAGATTTGCATAGACTATAAAAATAGATCTGAAATAAAAAAATCCTAGTGAATAGATCTGTCCCAATGGTTCATAAGCGCCGTCTTTTCAATGGTTGTATCATTCCCGCCTTCCTATACGCATGTGAAACATGGGCCTTGACCAAATCACAAAGTGGAAGATTATCGGTGGCCCAAAGACGCATGGAGCGTTGGATGGTCGGTTGCACTGTCTTGGATCATGTCTCGAACGAAAGGCTGCGTGGACTCACTCAGGTCAGAGACGTTGTTCGTACCGCCTTGAAAAGAAAGTGGCTCTGGGTGCATAAAGTTGCTAATGATCATGACTTGAAGTGGAGCAGAACTGTGATCGATTGGACACCACGAGGGCCTAAGCGAGGACGCGGAAGACCGCCCACAAGATGGAACGATCTCTTCATGCGAACTATCGGATCTACGTTCCTGAGAAAAGCAAGAAATCATGAATGGCCGCCATGCACATCAGAGCCTACTCTTGATAAATGTGTTAAAATCCAAAAATGCCCAAACAAGTTTGCCGACGTGGTCGACTCGATATAATCGATGTTTACCATACATTACGCAGTTTTTTTCGCTTTGCCGATATGGGTCTTGGCGGAGTGCCGACGTGCACTCTCGCTTTCACAAGACCCATTTGTCGTATGCACCATTATGATCGAAAAAAAAACAGATGATTCCGGGTGCTATTATACCTTAAAACAGACGAAAATGGCAAAAATAGCGACAAAATGCGATATTTTGACAGTTTTTGAAATGTTACTCGAAAATGGCTCGTCTAATCAAAAAGTTTGTCACATACTTTATTTTCCGCGTCACCACGAGCTATCGATTTCATTTTTTGAATGCTCAATTCGAGCATTTTGAAGCGAGATATGATCAATTTAAGTTTTAGCTAAAAAAAATGACTAGTCCGGGACCCTAATAGTAAATCGATATCCGGGGTCACGAGATAGGGAAAACGGCATATGTAGTGAGCCTATATCGCGCACGTAGAATCAATTTCTGAAATAAAAGTGGAGGTTTTGTCAATAAGTTTTCGAGATAATCGTGATTTTATAGTCGAAAAATCGATTTTTCGAGTGAAACACAATGAAGACGGGTTTTCCGACATTGGTTATTGTCAAGTTTTTTGTAGGACTTTGCAAGACAAGTAGAATGACTTTTTTCATTTCGCTGTACGATGAATATTCATTGAGTTATGCTCAAAGTTTTTCCTAGTGGAAAAATCGGCCGATTTTCATTCAAAATAACAGAAGATCCGTGATATGAATATTAGTATTATATCAGAAGCATCCACGGTATCCTAGTCCTGGCATCCAATAGCCCTGATCTTGCGTGAATTGCATGTGATTCCCCCATCCTCTTATTAGTTCCGCGATCTCGATTTGCTTCTTCTTGTCTGGAATTTGAAATAATAAAACAGTATTAGAAAACATTGCAAAACAATTCCAGCATCAGAAAAATATCCTTCGGAAACTAACCATATTACCAGTGACTATTGTCGATATCAACTAACATCCTTTGTGAAATGAAAAGAGATTAAACGGTAGCAGAATTTGTAAAATGATTCAAAAGATTATTTCAAAATATGCTTACCGCGCGTAATACTTACTGTTTCCATTCTCCGTAATATGCGGTCACATCCTGCTTCTTTTCTCGGTCCAATGCCCACAGCGAGTTTCTGATCTGAATTTCAAAAATACGATGGCTAGAACGATGCACGCCAACCTCGTCGAATACTGTTGCTGACAATTTATGCTTCATCGCTGCCAAAAGTCCTTTAAAGTAGCCGACGATTCGCCACCGAGTGCTCAAAGCCACAGTAGCGGCCTCGACGTGGACGTTGACGTAATCCTGTGAGTGACACTGCTACTCTCGATTACAAAGGGAACCTCTACTTTTTAAAATATTGATCCTACCTATCATGAAATATCACTTTCGCATCGGGAGCATGACAAATCCGCCACGACAAATCCGCAACGACAATTCCGCCACGACAAATGAGCCAAATGCGATAATTCAGTCCAGAATGATGCTAGAGACCTCTGGTTGGGTTCATTCGATAGCTAACGTTAAGAGCTATCATCCACAAAATTCTTATCACCGTTATCAGTCTTATCACTTTTTATCAGTGATTGGCCATATCTCAGCTCAGGATGATCCAACAAAGTCGTGGTTGGGTTCATATGAAAGCTAGTGATGAGGACAATCATTCAGAAAATTGTTATCACTGTTATCAATCGTTTCACTTTTTATCAGTGATCCTTATCACTAGCTTTCATATGAACCCAACCACGACTTTGTAGGATCATCCTTAGCTGAGATAATGGCCACTCACTGATAAAAAGTAATAAGACTGATAACGGTGATAAGAATTTTGTGGATGATAGCTCTTAACCTTAGCTATCGAATGAACCCTACCAGAGGTCTCTAGAATCATTCTGGACTGAATTATCGCATTTGGCTCATTTGTCGTGGCGGATTTGTCATGCTCCCTTCGCATCAGGTCCTTTGTTCATAGTATCCATATCAAACGTTAAAATAATCACCTTCCCTCCGATTTGACCCAGCTCCTTATAGTTGTTTTTGATGAATCTTGTAACACGAGCCTGCTACGCTTTCAGCGTTTTATCTTTGTTGATATTATTGACCATCTGAATTTTTAATTCGGAAATGGCATGACCAAGCTCGGCTTACCTTCTGGTATTTGGTTTTCATAGCCTCGGATGAGTACTGCAAACCTACGCGTGCGCAGAATATAGAAACGAAGCTGATTTCTTGCGCTGATAGCATCAACAATAGACAAGCCAACGCAATGAGGGCAAGTGCCCTCATGTTCATCAAACTTAAAGATCACGGAGGTCAGATTGCAGTCATATATCCATTTCACACATGATTAAATGAGGATCATCCTGTACACTCCCTCGTTGGGTACAGATCAGTTGTACTGGACTACATTTGGGTTTGATCTGGCGTTCCTATCGACCACTACCGCTTCCGCTCCAAAGCGTTCCTTTACATTATTCGATAAATGGTTGAGAAGCAGATCTGTAATGAAGTTGAGTCTGCACCAACGATGCAATATATTAGAGACTTATCATTGATTCCTTGGATAGAAAAATCACCGACACGATCTCTGTATCTATCTCTCAACTTAATGTTGCGCAGAGGTCGACTGTCATCTTTTTATATCGACGATAAAGTCTACGCATATTCTCACCCGAATATTGATGACATCTCATCGCTTTTTGAATGCACGAACATTTCACGAGTAGGTTGAGGCAAAGTCGTCATTAATCCTCGATACTCAGCAATGCATCCTTAATTTTCTTTCAAGTATGTTCAAAACCGAACAGATTCCAGGGCTTTGCGTAGTGAAAGGAAATTCCCAAGTTCAGCAGCACTCGTTTCTGGCTGTGAGCGATCAAAGGTTCAAATTGATAAGCAGGGTCAAGAGTGGTCCCATATTTTTATAACCCGTCGTCCAAGTTGTCGGCTTACTTTTCGTTGTCTGAGAAAGCAATGATAACACTGGAGAAAGTCATGTGCATGATAGACAAAAAATTAACAATCTCGTTTTCGCGCCTATATAACCCGCAATGACAGATAAGTATCATCAGTGCTCGATCATGAGGAGCGTTGTGATCTTGCTTGTCGTCTTCGCTGCGACTTCAGTTGCCAATCTTGGAGGAGCGCGAAGAGATGTAGGGAGCGATTCTGTGGATAAGCTCGAAGTTAGCCCCGAAGCGAGAATGCGCGCGAAGCTGTCAGTTTGCATTCTTTAAAAAACGTTGGAAAAAATGCTCATCAAAGTAAAGACCGTATGATATATATATTTTTTGCAAAATAAGTTCGTTGTTCTCCGTTCCAACACATCTGTAATTATGTATTATAATCGCATAAAGTACAGTATCTACGTTAGGTGATGGGCCTCTTTTTCATTCTTTCATAACTTTTGACTCGTGATAGATTTTTGGCTCAAAGTAGGACATGTAGTAAGAAAAACCATCTTATGTTAGGAATATGCCATACAGATATCAGGTCACTCCCTGGTTGTTTCGTAGTGATGACGCAATCAAGCAATACTTTTTCAAACAATCAAAATGCTTACATGGATTTTTTTCATGCTCATCAAACTTTCTGAGTATTTAGACAAGTTGAAGGGCTACTCAGAGAAAAAATTTGAAGTTGCTGCTAAATCGCACTTTGGCTACAGAATGACTCAAAAAATAAATCTTGAAAAAATGGATTTTCGCTCATAGACGTGCTAGAAACTCGTACAAAAGCTCAAAATTATCCTTATAATAATTCCTGATGATCCCCAAAGTTTGATAAGGATATCTCTTAATGTGACCTCAGGGCACGAATTTTCACATTTTCACATGACTCTATTTTGGTTACTTACAGTTTTGACAGTGATTTTCGTTCAAAGGTTATTCCAAGACACGATGATAGCAAATCCATGGAATATATGACCCCCAACTTTTTAGAGCTTTTGGATACCTTTCCTGCCCGCGGCAACCGAAAATCCGAGGTCAATTGATTTTCGCCTAAAAAAATTGAAAAAAAAATGAAAAAAATCATGGTTGATTTTTTTTTCAAACTCGAAAAATTTTGCTCTTAGAATTTCCTGACAATTTTTTTTGTGCATTTATGTGCGCTGGTTTCGAATTTCAAAATTAGAGCTCATGATATCACAATTGAAAAATATAAAATTCAAAAACGGTCAAAATCGGTAATTTTTTGGACAAGGTCCTGCTATTTTTTCTCCGATATCTGATGTCTCTCATTTTTGGAGTGGTGACAGGTACTAGTATGTGTTCAAATCTCTTTTCAGGGCTTTATGGAGAAATACCGTTTTTTAAAAGATACACATCATTTTTGGTAAAAACAACCACTCCGCACCAGATCATACTCGTGGAATGATATCGTCAACATACGTAACCTTCCCTTTAGTCTCCTGATTTGAACAACGCGTTTGATTTGTTACTAGCATAATTTTGAATCGAGTTATGGTCGTTTGTCTGAGAAGAATTTGGAACAAACATGTTTTTAAATTTTATCTTTTTTTCAATTGTGATATCATGGGCTCTTATATCGAAATTCGTAATCAGCGGACACAAATACACTAGAAAAAAATTTAGTCAAAAAGTTCAGAGAGACTATTTTTTTCGAGTAAACCATGTTCATTTTATCGGGTTGAGGAATAAGTAACGCTCGTTTTTGAATTTTTTTTTCACTTTATCATAAAAACTTTACAAAGCACGATAGAATCTAAAAATATTCTCCATGCGCATCGATGACCTTCAGCCATCTACCAGGCAGCTTGTGGATGCCCTCGTGATAGAAGGACTGGGGCTGGTTCTTGAAATAGTTGGTCAGTACGGTCTGGATAGTGGCTCGGTCTTTGAAGCTCAGTCCCTTGAGGAAACGCTGGAGGTCTGAGAAGAGGTGGTAATCGGAGGGGGCAAGGTCGGGTGAGTAGGGAGGGTGGGGGAGGACAGTCCAGCCATAGCCCGCCAGCTCAGCCTTGGTCTTTCTTGCGACATGCGGGCGGGCGTTGTCGTGCTGAAAGTAGATTCGAGCGTCCTTCCCGCGTGTTTGTTCGACAGCGAGTCTCAGCTTCCGTAGCTGAAGAGTGTAGACCTCTGCCGTGATAGTCGTCCCCTCGGGTAGGAGTTCCCAGAACTCCACTCCCCGCACTGACCACCAGATGCACAACATCACTTTTTTGAGGTGCAAATCGGGTTTGGGGACATCTGCTGGCTTTTGGTCCTCTCCGACCCACTGTCTCATGCGCTCATGGTTGTCCTAGAGCACCCACTTTTCATCACCTGTGATGACATTGTCCAGCCAATCAAATCGGCGATGCAGAGTGAGAAGAGTCGAAGCTATGTCCACTCGGCGATCCTTGTCATAGTCGATCAGGTCATGGGGGATCCATCTCCCGAGTTTCCACTTCTTTCCAATCGCGTGAAGTCCATTCACGGCAGTTTTTTGGTTGACCCCAAGGAAGTCAGCAAGATCGCGCGTAGTGAGATACGGGTCAGCCTCCACCTCAGAACGCAATCGATCGAGGTCCAACTCCATGGGGCGACCGGGTCGGTCTTCATCTTCGAGGGAAAAATCGTGTTTCTCGAATTTGACTACCCACTTTCTCACGGTGGTTACATGCGGGGTATGTGTGGGGTAAACCTGCTCCAGTTGTTCATGAATGGCGGGCGGTTTCAAGCCAGATAGAAAGAGGAAGAGCATCACGTTCCGAATGTGAATTCGGTCGGGGACGAAATTGTGCGGCATTCTCGCCTGGGAGACTAGGGAGAACTGAATCGAAAACATTTGTGGAATGCCCGAGGGGCCCTCTCTCCAGAGTAAACAGGGTGGCAGACGGCAACAACAAAAGAGCGAGCACGAGGGTTCTAAAGTCAGAGAGAAAAAACGAGCGTTACTTATTCCTCAACCCAATATCATGGTCATTTTTTTCATTTTCTGCGTTAAAAATCAATTGACCTCGGATTTTCGGTTGCCGCGGGCAGGAAAGGTATCCAAAAGCTCTAAAAAGTTGGGGGTCATATATTCCATGGATTTGCTATCATCGTGTCTTGGAATAACCTTTGAACGAAAATCACTGTCAAAACTATAAGCAACCAAAATAGAGTCATGTGAAAATGTGAAAATTCGTGCCCTGAGGTCAAATTAAGAGATATCCTTATCAAACTTTGAGGGTCATCAGGAATTATCATATGGATAATTTTGAGCTTTTGTACGAGTTTCTAGCACGTCTATGAGCGAAAATCCATTTTTTCAAGATATATTTTTTGAGTCATTCTGTAGCCAAAGTGCGATTTATCAGCAACTTCAACATTTTTTTCTGAGTAGCCCTTCGACTTGTCTAAATACTCATAAAGTTTGGTGAGCAGGGGAAAATCTATGTAAGAATTTTAATTTTTTGAAAAAGTATTGCTTGATTGCGTCATCACTACGCAACAACCAGGGAGTGACCTGATATGTATATGGCATATTCCTAACACACGATGGTTGTTCTACTACATGTCCAAGTTTGAGCCAGAAATCTGTCACGAGTCAAAATTATGAAAGAATGAAAAAGTGGCCCATCACCTAACGTCGATACTGTATGTATTGGATTCAGTATGACTTTCAAAAGATCATCGATTGCACGTTATAGGATGCCTCGGGAGTACGGATGGGGCGATGACAAGCACGCACCCGCACTTAGAATCAAGGACGAGGACAGAGAGCATCCGGCCCGAGAGCGCTCTGAGTGGATGAAGTGGAGACAGACTCTCGGCGGTAATAATAATGTTATTTCCCGCTCCCAATTTGATGAAAGCTATGTTTAGCGCATTGTCAGTTCTGATGTGGGCGCTTAGCTCATGTTCTATGGTGACTAAACATAATAGCGAAATCAGTGACCTTGCGAGAGCCGATGGCAAACAGGGAATGTTTCGAAAAGAAGAAAAAAATCGCCTTTTCAGCGCACCGCACATACCACAACGCCACGCATGAGGAACTTGCCGCCAGAATCTTCGAACAGACTGAGGCCCTCGCTGAGATGCATCAGAAGGCCTTCGAGAAGGGAGAAGTGACGTACACAACAGCTGTCAACTCAATGGCCGACCTGGTACACTGATTGACTTTTCCTTATTAGACTCAAATCCTACATCGTAAAAATTATGTACATTTCAGACACAAGCAGAATTTGACATGATGCTCACCAACGAAGCCTTCAAGGACGAACAATACAACGTGAACGGTATAACAACCATCGGAATAAATGAGCATGAAAATCGTTTGTTTCTCGAATTAAAAACATTTTAGCGACTTCCATCGACATACCTCACGAGTTGGCACTTCCGGCCCACTTTGATTGGAGAAACAAGATCCAGTTCCCTCCAGTCAAAAACCAGGTATTCATCTCGAGCCTTGCTTCACACACTTCCCTCAGTTTCCTCAGTTTTTAAACTTTTTATAATTTCGTTTAATTTCTTAGTTATGATTTTGTTCAGGGCTCGTGCGGCTCTTGTTACGCGTTTTCTACGATTGGGACGATTGAAGCACATCTCAGCTGGAAGAAGGGAATCTCTGCCGATTTGTCTGAACAGTGGCTTATTGATTGTACGAGGTAAGTTGGATTTTGAATGAGCTAAAAACGGGCAGTAGAATCTGCATGTGTATCAACGGATGGGTGACAATTCCGCAAACGACATTTCCGCAACTCGGCAAAAACGACATTTCCGCAACTCGACATAACTCGATTGCTAGCCACCCTAGGATCCTGGCAAAGGTGTCATTCTGCTCAGCATGACTTCCTCTTTCTTTTGACACTTCTGCCAGGATCCTAGGTTGGATAGAGAGCGAATTATGTCGAGTTGCGGAAATGTCGTTTGCGGAAAATATTCAAGTTGCGGAATTGTCACCCATCCGTATCAACTGGATCACTGGACTGGTCCCTGGATAGCGTGCACAAGAACGACCCTTTCCCTTCTCCCACTCTCCCGCTTGTATGATGCATTGCACTTTCAAGCTATTCCGAGCACTGGCCGATCGCCAGAAATCGCCGTTTCGTTTCATGAGACGTACGTGATAGAGAACGTTCTAGGAAAGTCAACAACTCTGTCTTTAATAACGGCTGCAAAGGAGGCTATCCAGCAGTAACCTACAACTGGCTTGTGTCCAGTAAGAGAGGCATTCTCGCAGACTCTTCTTCTCCTTACCTATACGGCAATGGTGATGTGAGCAATACAATTGTAATGCGTACGTGTTCTAAAGGAGCCTAAAGGACGAATACTATATCAACTGAAAGCATGAACTGGTGCTAAATGCAACATATTTTGAACGTTGACCTAGTGCTGATTACATACCATGTTTTTCGATAATCACTTACGTCTCAAGATTTATCAGACGAATCATTTTAGACACATAAAGCATGTCCCCAACAGAGCGCAAGCGGAATTGTCAAGATCAAAAGCTTTACTGAAGTGCAGAATCCTCGAGAGGTTAGTTCTTCCAAGGAGACATAAATTTGCTATCTTTTCATCTGGGAATATAGTTATAATCTGATTGTTTCGAGAATACGTCGAGTCAATAAGCCCTTATCTGCAGAACGTTTTCGCCGACCTGCTTTACATCAAAGGACCACTGGACACTGCAATGCACGCGGAAAACATCAAAAGTTTCAGGGATTACAGCGGAGGTAAGTGAAATATTTTCACCTGAAATGGTGAAACTACCAGGAACATTTAAAATATTACTCATAAATTCAAAAGAACTCTAGTCCAGATAACCATTTGTGCAAAGCTGTATTCAAATCGTCCAGCATACGCGAATGATCGTAATCGTATACAATTCTCGATTTTTTTTTCAGGAGTTTTCAGTTACGCGAACTGCCCGAAAACCCCCAATCACGCAGTTGTCGCGGTTGGATTCGGAGCAGAAAGTGAGTTTATGCCCGTGAAAATACAACTGACAAAATGAATTTCAGATGGGAAAAACTACTGGACGATCAGAAATTCTTGGGGAACGAATTGGGGTATTCAAGGCTATTTGAAATTGGCCAGGGGTGTGAACATGTGCGGTTTCCCGGCCTTGGCCGTATGGCCGGATTTGGCGTGATCGTGAGATCCAGGATCGTAATTGTTGTTTGTCTTTGTTTTGTCTTGTCTGCAGTAACGATAAATGCATAAGCATTTCGAATTACTAATGTTATGCACACATATATCATGCTCATGGCGATACGCTGTGTAAGTGTGATTAGACCTGACCAGCAGCAGTGAAATAGCTTACCTACAACGTTAACAGTAGGACACGCTCAATGAATGTATAAACAAGGCTGTTGCGAAAATCTTACGAATTATTTATTACTTAATTTGTATTATTGATATTGTATCCGAATACATCAGAAATCAGAAGCATACATCAGAAGCATCCGAGGTGCCCGATTTTCGAAATCGCATCTCATTTCCGACTATTGGTAGGTCAAATTAGGTACACAATAAAATTTCAGGCCAAATTCGACACACGAAAACGACCATAACTCGCTTCAAAATTATGCTAGAGACAATTCCAAAAAAATTTTCGAATGAGGAGGCATAGGGCAACATTTAGTATGTTGGAGATGCCATTCCACGTCTATGCGCCGACCGAGTCTTGTGATGTGCCGACCGAGTCTTGTGATTTTTGTCTCATATATCTTCAATTAGTTTTCGACTTCACTTTTTTTTTGAAATTGTTTTTTTTCGTTGTGTTACTTATTCCTCCCACTTACCTGTTGATGACCTTTTATGATCTGTCTATTACACATGTTCCGATCTCTCTTTCTGCTGCCGGTTTATGACACGTTGCGTGATAGTTCGGAACCATAATAAAATCAGTATGGAACACTTCGTATGATCAGCTAAGAACCCATCGTAAAATTTGTTCGGAAGCCATTGAGTTCGGATGCATCCGATCTCGTAAGTGATCAGCTAAGAACCCATCGTAAAATCTGTTCGGATGCCATTGAGTTCGGATGCATCCGATCTCGTAAGTGTTTATCGAAGAGACGAGACCCGTGAGTTTCTCAATCACTCTGTGAACCTCTTCCATCTAAAGTTATGGCCGCTGCTGCTCCAAGACCAAGAGTCTTGAGCAACAGAGGTGCAGCTCTTCTGTACGATGATGATATGTACGAGTATCATTATTACCATACTACCGTTCGAGGAGGAACTTTACCGGTCAGTTATATTTATTTAATAACTTTGTGAGATCGATTGATGTTTTAGCTGCACATTCGACAAAGCCTGCAAGGGAAAAGCGAAGGAAGTGAATGGCAGAACTATCAAATATCAAGATCATTACCCTGAACATGATGCTCCCGATTTTCCCAAGGAGGTATTCATATGTTCTCACATTTCTGATTATTTAAATTATTAGAAATATTTCGTATCGTACTTCCAAAACATTCTCGAACAGACATATTTTTCTTACATTATTTATTTTTTTCAACATCGGCTTGTTCGCAATTTAAAAATTCAGATTTTAATTTCTAATTTTTTGTCCACCCTGACATGCGGGCGAATACAACAATTTACAGTGAAATATTCATAGAAATATGATAAAATCAAGAGCAAATATATTGAAATTCGAGAATAAACTAAAAATTACGGTAGTAACGAGTGCTCTAATCGATACTACCGTAATCGTTTCTTGTTTTATAATTTTTCTAGTAATATTTCACCGTGTGATTTTTGTATTTGCCAGCTTATCGGTGTGGACAAAAAAAGAAAGTAAAATCGGAATTTTTAATTGCGAACAAGACGATGTTGAAAAAAGTAAATAATGTGAGAAAACTAAATCTGTTCGGGAATCTTTTGGAAGTAGGATATTGATCTTTTATGTAATTCTTTGCATTACTTTTTTCAAAATTATTCCGCAATGAGATAGATATTTATTTTGTGTGTTGGGTCGTACCTCTCTCCTACATTGGTTCTGATCCAGGATACCCATTGCCAGTTTAAAAAAAAAGAAAATTAGGGTCCTAAAATCCAGATTACAACCTAATGCATTATAATTTTACAATATCTTCTCTATTTAAAGTGAGATAAATTATACCTTAGGAATCCTCAATTAAATCAGAAAATTAATCGAAAATCTTCATCGCAGTTATCGAGAACAAAAATAAAGAAAATTATTGAAAGGAATTAAGGAACACGCATATTATTTCAGATACGTGAAATAAAGCAGAAAGCGATCGCGGATCGCCAGGCTGGCGTTCCGAGCAAGAGAATCATGGAAGACATTGTGCGGAATACAGATCCCAATGTGCTACCCTACATCAATCTTGCCGCTCTCGAACGCGCTGTTAGGAGAAGCGTCGAAGTCCAGGGAATGATACACTGGCCTTCAACTGTTGATCAGAATCAATTCAATAAGTTGTTAAAAAAAACGTTCTTCAAACTCTGACAAATTTTTCTGACAATTTGACAATCCTTTTTTTTCAGATTTCTTTTTCCTCCGTGAAGATAATTGCGATGACTATGATGAAGGAGATCCGCACGCATTCAAGCTACTGTGCAGCGATTTCGGTAAGATTTTTTTTTCAAATTCATTGTTATTACATTTTAATGTTTAAAAATTGAATAATTTATTGCAGGATACCACTTGCTCAGAACAAACCCGCTCTGGTCGGTACATTATATGCTGCACCGGCTCATTTCGAGCAGATCCTCATAATAGGAGTCCAGGTTGAAATCTTTTTAAAAAAAATTACATTTGTGACTGATTATTCAGGAGGATCATCTCTTCACCCCTTGCGCGTATGCATTCTTGACTACGAAACGAGAGTCTCCTACGAACGCGTGTTTCGCTCGCTGAAAGCACGGGCATATAGTCAATGATCCCACTTCTATATCCTGTGGTGAGCTTAGCGTTGATCAATTATATCTGAAAACGTACTTTTCTACAGATTTCGAAATCGGTCTCTCCAATGTTTTCCCAACAACTCAAATCTGTCGCTGCGCATTTCACTTTTACCAAGCTGCGTACAGGAACATTGAGGTATTTTTTGATACTTTGGTTTAAAAAAAAATTGTTGTTTTGCAGAAATGGAAGCTCTCACAACTGTATGCTGCTGCGAACACCAAACATTTATTCAAAGGATTAATGGCACTGAGTCTGCTCACTCCTGCCGATATCCCCCGATATTTTGATGCACTCAAGCACGAAGCAACTCATACTCAATCAATCCTACTCGTCAATCGCCTTAAAGTTCAAGGTGTTTTCTTATTTTTGTTATTAAAAATGGGCACGTGGTCAATCCATGATCGAATCGTGAACCATTCTCAGATCGGAAACTATACAACAGAGGCTTTCAATTCCCAACTACAGGTATCAATCACAATGTGAGATTTTTCTATGGAAATCCTTCCAGAGTGTCCCTCCGCATTCCTCTGCACAAAAAGTCGCAAGTATCCTGGCTGATCACGACCGGTTCTATATGTCGAGTCACGCACTTGCCTGCCGGAGGAATCACACGCCTGCGCAGGAATTTCACAACAGTCGTCAATCTGCTAAAATACAGGACAGTCGTTATACTGCAGTTTCCAATGGTGCAATGGGAAAGGCACCATTGCATCATCTCCAAGATTTAACTTCTCATATTCACGATTTTAATGTATAATTCTAGAAATTTCCTATTTACCTTGTTGCATTGACTATTGAGATAAATATAAATTAAAATATCGTATAATTATTTATGAAGAGTAAGAATTAACTGAGGCGAATTGCTCATAATCGAGATACGATTTTTTAAAAATGATATTGATTGTGAAAGTACCGTAGTGAAAAAATATTCTACTGTACACTACTATACAATAGGATAAGACCCTGTGTCATTTGTGTTTAACAGTAAATTTTTAATAAATTTGAGATATGATAAGTATGCGATCGACCCTATTTTTGGCTATTTACGATGGTTCGGCAAGGTATCGTACTCTTTCAGTTTTTTGACCACGTTCGCCTTCGGAAAACGGCCATAACTCGTTTCGAAAAAAAGTTAGATATATCTGGATTGTATCATTCGAATCAGTAGACAGAGGGGATCATTTCTTATGTTGATGATGTCATTCCTAGATTTTGCGCTGGTGCGGGGTGGTCGCTTTTTCTAAAACTATTTTTCGATTCTTTCCAAATGACATGTAACATTTGAAAACGACAATCCCAGAAAAGTGATTTGAGTACGTACTAGTACCTAACACCACCCTTAGAATCAGAAGCATCTGTGGTGAGAGAAGAGAATCGCTCGGCATTATGTCCAAAAAAATGGTGATTTCGAAAATTTTTAAATTTTAACTTGTTCCATCATTATTTTGATATGCTCTCATATCGATATTCGGAATCAGCGAGAAAAGATACAGCAGAAATCTTAGTTCTAAGATCAAAAATTATCGACTTAGAAAAAAATTTCAACGTGACCCCCAAATCATGGACTTTGGAAAAAAAATGTTTTGCGATTTGAATCGAGAAATGTACTCTGCTGTACTTTAGACTACGGTAGAAAGATTTTGAGATCGATTGGAGAAATTTTTAAAATTTCTGACCCAAGGAACTGAATCCGACTCATAGGACTGGGTTACTGTAATCAGTGGATTACTGTAGTATCGGTTGGGTACGGTACTTAGTGTTTCTCTACCATCACGAACTATTCGAAATTCGACCATGACCCCCTATACAGCAAAAAATCCTGAAACAATAAACTGAATCTGACCCAATGGACCAGGCTACCGTAATCACTGGGCTACTCTAGATACAATGTGACAACTTTCATTGAGCTACGTTAACCCCCCTCCGAACTGCGTCCCTTTGCGCAAATGTCCGTTGCGCAAATGTCCGCCTCCCGGTAAAGTTGCATCTGCAGCACCGGACGTACAGCAACATGAATATGCAGGACCTGAAACAGATGAAACTACCTCCACTCAAACAGTAGCAGTGCCGCAGTCGCCGGCGCTCGAGATCTCCTCGCGTCTAATCGATATGGGATCGTTTTTGGTTTTCAGCTATCACGAGTATGAGTCTCCTTAGATTATTTTCTTGGTAATCGTATTGTAAATAGATGGAACATTCTCCCCAACAGTGTCATCATGTCTAGGAATCCTAAGGCATTCGCCAAAATGCTTTAACTGTAACTTTATTTATACTTTCTGTGTAGTTTTCCTAGCTCATTCCTTTGCCGCCATGTTGCGACATCGTATCTCATGCTCAGCCAAAACTCCACTTTTGCTTTTCGATTACTTCTTATTAAAACGCATGATAAATATTATTATTATTATTATTATTATGCAGAAGTGCTACTCGCTCTTTCCATACCGCGTAATCCCCCTGTTCAGAGAAACTGAAAAAGTGTGTTGAACGGTACTATTCGATCCGGCAGCGCTGTCGGGCCATCTGTCTTGTAGGTAAGAAATTGTGTAGAGAGTGAAATCCTTCAAAAAGGCGTTTTTTAACAATCGGTTGATTTTTTTTAAAATTCAGCTCTGACGAACATTGGCATATTTCTTTTTTTTGAAATCACAAATGAAAACAGTGAAACTCATCCCAGACTCTCATTTCACTCCCTTTGATGGCAATGGCCTCTTGCAAATTACCTTCGATGACGGCAGAGTCGCGCATCCTTCAGAGAAGTATTTTATGTGTTTTTTTGTGAACGCATTCATTGACACAAGATACACTTCCAATAAAATTGTATGTTGAAAAACAAACCCATCTCCTATTGTCAAAGTTAGCCTCGTTGAGCTCATTTATGAGCTTATTATAAGGAGATAGTGAAACTTAAACCTTGAGTGAAAAAAATAAAACTATGAAACATTATGCTTTAAGTTTTCAGTCAGTTCTCGATGACCTCATCCCTCGATCTCCTCTTGAGTACTGTCGCTGCTGCTGCTTTTGCTTCCAGCTATGCATCTGCAGCTCTCGAGTCTGCACTCACGGCATATCACGCGGCAGATACTGCTGCAGCTGTCGAGAAGATTTCGGTCACTGCCTCGGATAAGACGTATCTGCAGCACGGGTTGTGAGAAAACCTGAATTTAAAAAATTGACATACCGTAACCCGTGATGATTTCCATACGAAGTGCGCTAACAATCAATGCATGATTCCATGCCCCATCGTATACTTCACCTTACATATTGAATTTGAAAATGGAGCGCAAAACATGAGCTTCACGAATGAATAATATTGATTGGTGCTCGCTCAGAATCAGTGTAGCGTGGCCTTCTCTTCGAAAAAAAAAACAAATAAATGATTTATGTAATCCTCGGACCTTGCGACAGCTGCAACAGCCGCTGCAACAGCATCGATAAGATTCATCCGTATGAAGATGCATTGAAACTAATTAAAATTTGATAGAAAAAATACAGTATCGGAAATAAGCATCCGTCCAAAAATTAAAAGTTGCATAACTTTTGAAATAGATGAGATATCTTTCTGATGTTCTGACAGGTGGTAGTGAGTGTAATCCTACATACGCTCACAATGCCAGACCATAGTGCGATTTCACAATATTGTATGATGATGACGCAACCTTTGCATGGTTGTTCAGCGCGGATTATTTGCTCAGTGAATATTTTTCTCAATCTTTTTATTTCATGTGGTGATAGAAGACCTCATTACCACTCCGATAAACATAAGTACTCATGGGAGTGTACTGTACAGAGGTGTTGGATTGTCTCAACATGATCCTTTCCACATTTCCTGAAGATCCACAAAGTTTGATAAAGATACATCTTAATTTGCACTCAGGGCACGAATTTTTCACTTTTTCACCAAATTTTTTTCTCCCTTTTTTGGATGGTCACTGTTCGAAGGCCGATTTTTGTAAAAAATGAAGTTCCTGGAAGGGTTAGTTGCAAATCCATGGAATATACCACTCCCAACTTTTTAGAGAATTTGGATAACTTTCCCGCCCGCGGCAACCGAAAATCCGAGGTACATCGATTTTCAACTCAAAAAATTACCATGATACCCCCATCATAGTTGAATTTTTTTAATACTCGAAAAACTTTTTCTCTCAGAACTTTCCGACTAAATTCTTTTCTGGTGTAACTTTGTCCGCTGAATTCGAATTTCGCTATAAGGGCTCATGGTGTCATCAATGAAAAAAGATAAAAAATCAAAAACTGCAGGAATCGGCTGTTTTTCGGACAAAATGTCGTTCCATTTTTTCCTCCGATCTCAGATTTATATAAATTTAAGGGTGGTGTTAGGTACAAGTATGAACTCAAATCACTTTTTCAGGCATCTCGGAGAATCTTCATTTGGAAAAGTAGCATAACATTTTTGGAAAACTGACCACCCTTCTCCAGCGCATGATCGTGGAATGATACCATCAACATAAGAAATGTTTGTCTCAGTGTCTTGATTTGAACGATGGAATCGATTTCTTTCTAGCATCATTTCGAAGCGAGTTATGACCGCTTTACTAAGGCACACTTGTTACAAAAACGTTTTTGATTTTTTTTTCTTTTCTCATCGATGACATCATGTGCTCTTATATCGAAATTCGTAATCAGCGGACAAAAATACACCAGAAAATAATTAGTCGGGAAGTTCTGACAGAAAAAGTTTTTCGACTTCAACCAGGGTATCATGGTAATTTTTTGAGTTGAAAATCGATGTACCTCGGATTTTCGGTTGCCGCGGGCGGGAAAGTTATCCAAATTCTCTAAAAAGTTGGGAATGGTATATTCCATGGATTTGCAACTAACCCTTCCAGGAACTTCATTTTTTACAAAAATCGGCCTTCGAACAGTGACCATCCAAAAAAGGGAGAAAAAAATTAGTGAAAAAGTGAAAATTTTGTGCCCTGAGTGCAAATCAAGATGTATCTTTATCAAACTTTGTGTGGAAAGGATCATTTTGAGCTTTTGATAGGGTCTCTAGCACGTCTATGAACGAAAATCCATTTTTTCGGGACCTATTTTTTGAGACAATCCAACACCTCTGTACAGTACACTCCCATGAGTACTTATGTTTATCGGAGAGGTAATAAGGTCTTCTATCACCACATGAAATAAAAAGATTGAGAAAAAAATTCATTGAGCAAATAATCCGCGCTGAACAACCATACAAAGACTGCGTCATCATCATACAATATTGCGAAATCGCACTATGGTCTGGCATAGTGAGCGTATGTAGGAGTACACTCACTACCACCTTTCAGAATATCAGAAATATATCTCATCTATATCAAAAGTTATGCAACTTTTAAGTTTTGGACGGATACTTATTTCCGATACTGTACTACGCCTACTGCAGATCCTGCATTGTTAAGGCTTTCATCGATTTACATAATCTAAGGAGAGGGAAACGAAAAATAACCACCTCATTTTCCCCAGTTTCTCCGATGATGTCAATTGTGTTTCACTGTGCATTCATTTCTCGTTGAAGCTCCTACTTTCTCAATTCAGCCTTCGGATTTTTTCGTAAAATAAAAACCCAATGATTTCAGACCATCACATCCGGTCGATTTCCTTGTGGAGTTCGTGCGTCGCCTCAAATCGATGACCCAGCCGTCTGACAGTCGTGCTGATGATGCAGACTGCAACCGCTCCGGAGGTTCTTAGTGAAGCTGCGTTAGCTGTAAATGAAGAAACGTCGACCAAATGGCCTCCGACCGCCCATGCAACCATCTCACTCGAGTTCACCTACCATTGCTGTTTTTTTCTTTTTCGACTGTCTCCTTCTCATTGAATAATTGAGATCGACTCAGCGTGAATTTCGACTGTAAAACGTATGTAATTTGGTAGTTTGGAAGGATTTATTAGTTGTTTAACCTGCAGCAACTGCAACCGATACTGGAGCAGCTTTCGAGATGAAGGTCACTGTCTCGGAAAATACGACTGCGGAGCAGCCGGAGGTTGCATCTGCAGATCGGCACCGATGCAACTCCGACCACGCAGCAGCAGCACAGGCTTCAGTGATGGTCGACAGGTGCAGCACCTGCAGCTCCTACTGTCGCGAAGGTACATTATTTGATACAGCAGTGTGATGGTCGATATGGTTGCGTTTGTTTGCTCGCATGCGAGGACAGAGAACATGTCGTTTGCGGATGAATTTTGAAATTCAATGCGAAGAAATGTGTTTCACACGGAAAATATATTTATTTGCAATCTCTGAGAGTTAGTCGTCGTCGATCGATCGTTTCACTCAATACCATTAATTAATTTCAGCCCAACTCCGAGTCTGCGACAGGCGCAGCACTTTCGGCCACACCGGTTTGAATTTGATCGTGCACATGGATTTCCATCTTCTGATCATCTTAGAGGAGGGTTACAAAAGTAATTATTGTGCATCTTGGACCCTTTTCCAGTAGGAGCAAATAAGATTCACCCGTACGAACCTCTTAAGGAAATCTATCAGAATCAGTAATCATCTCTCATAAAACCAACAAATGATTCATAGAATTCGAAATACATGTCACGGAGTCTCCATTTTGCACACTCTCTCGACTCATCGACCATAGAGAGTGCGCAATAAAAAATCCCTAAATTATTCCTAGAAACCGTGTTGCAAAAATGCGTTTCACGGATAAATGATATCGCTTTGTAAATCGCACAGAATTTGTGGTCTTTTTCTCTGTTTTTCAAACAACTAATAAATGATTCCATGCGGGCTCGTATTCAGCGGAAGCTTTTGCCGCACAGGTACTTTGATTGATTTCGTACGTGGACGGGAGGAAAGTGTAGGGTAGCCTAGGTGGTATTATGGAAGCTCGGGCGAGCTGGTAGGGGTGAAATTGTGTGGCAGTTTCGTGTTACAATTCGCGCAGTTCGGAAATTTATTCTGCTCGTGAATTGCGACGTCGTGCGCATTTCAGAACATTCGTCATGTATTGCCTTGGAGTTGAAAGCGAAAACAAATATGTTTCACAAATGAAATGTATCGCTTAGCTATCGCCCAGAATCAGTGAGCTGCTGATTCGTGTTCCAACAAAAAATTACTTCAGGCTACATCAGAGAGGCGAAAAAACCTCATTTGCCCGGCGGACGCCTCGCGTGTGCTCTTTCATTCTGCCCTTATGGGAGCGGTGAAACAGAGGTGAAATGATAGAGACGATTCGAGTATACTAATAGAAATAACTAAACATTGGTTATGAAATATGCAAAAGTGATACACTGAAACGGTTTAGTAATGAGTTAGGAGGCTGCTACTCGGTTTCTGTAAATTTTGAATAGCTAACAATCTCTTTGTGTGTGCTGATTATATAATTTTCAAAATGGAACTAGTCACAGGAGAATGATGGAAACATCCACTCCATTATTATTTTCTGAATCGCTAAGAGAAGGTCTACAATTCTGTTAGACGGAATTTTGTTTTGTTAAATGCTTTTATATTCGAGAAATGGGAAATAATCCAATTTTTTAAATGCATTTTTCACCTTCTCGAAAATAAATGCATTTCCGTCTAACAGAATTGTAGACCTTCTCTAAACGATTCAGAAAATAATAATGGAGTGGATGTTTCCATCATTCTCCTCGGACTAGTTCCATTTTAAAAATTATATAATCAACAAAAATGATCACAAAGATATTGTTAGCTAATCAAAATTTACAGAAACTGAGTAGCAGCCTCCTAACTTATTACTAAACCGTTTAAGTGTATCACATTGACATATTTCATAACCAATGTTTAGTTATTTCTATTAGTATATCAACGAGTAACAAGAAAGTTATTTCTAGTTTGAAACTCATTTTTTGCTGTTATAAATTCTCAAGATTCGAGGAGCAAATGCTGTTTGCACATTCAATTTAATCGGATAAGTGTATTTTCTATGAATCATTTTCCAAAAAAATATAGTTTTCAGCAAGTCTCACCTGATCAACACAGCGTGCGAAAGCGGACAATTTCTATGCCTTTCGTGGCGGACGCTTATCCATCACTTTTTCCATAACGGGGTAATGGTAACGGTGAAACATAGGCGAAATAACAAATGAGAATGAAGGATTGCTCAGTCAATATCTTTAAAACAATAATTAATTCTACTCTTATTTTGATCCTAATCAATGCCCCGTTATGGATCATTACTTCTCTGCAAAGTTATTGTAATATTTTTTGTTGTTGATAAACGAGGATTTGCTCACAGCGTGCCAACGATCACGAGAAAACTCATTTGCGTGGCGGAGCCCAATTTTCTTTGTCGATCTCTAATCCCTTTTCCAAATCATTCCATTCTCCCATTTTCGCCCTCATCAGAGCGGTCGTGTGAGCAATTTGAGAAATGGGGTAGATATCTCATTGAAACATATCTGATTTATTAGTTGAAACATCAAATTTACAATATTAAATTAGGAGGAGGTTACTTTTTCTGGTGAAACGGCTTCCAACAACAAAGAGACGATGTTATAGGGAAGATACCGAAGCGTAGCGTGGCCAGAGAATGTTGATTTTCAAAGAAATCGACTGTTTTGCCCCTTCCAGAGCTCTGATTTTATATATTTAAAAAAAAATCATTCACCCAAATTGAATATGTTACAGTTCTTTCATTTACCCTGTGCCGGTTGAGAGATATAAATTGGAATACATAGATACTGTACCTGTAGGGTTTACTCCAGAGACACGGGCGCTTGCGCTGTGTTAGGCAAGGTGGTCGCTGCAGATGCAGCCTGATGCTGCCCCATCGTCGCCACCAGCAACTACGCAACTGCTTCATTCAGCTCCGTTGATGCGGCAGCTGCAATTTAGGTTAGTTCGTAAGGGAGAATAAGCATGGTTACTACACCGGGGAGTTCGGGGGAGTTACGGCGCTTGCTTCTCAGACTTTGGTTTCCACATAGTAACAGGGATGTGGAATGCTGCTGGAGCTGCTGCAAGTGCCAGATCGGCTGCAGCTGATGTTTTAGTTGCTTGAGCTTCAGTGGTGTTGGAGCCTACTGACTCGGTCGACTGATCAACAATCGTAGGGGCTGTAGCAGGTGATGTCGGGTCGGACTATGGTTGCTCCTGTGACTCTGGCTTTCACGTGTGACCGGTATGTCGATTGCTGTGAAGTAGCCCACAGCGTGTCAGAGAGGCGAAAAAACCTCATTTGCCCGGCGGACGCCTCGCGTGTGCTCTTTTTTTTTTTTCATTCTGCCCTTATGGGAGCGGTGAAACAGAGGTGAAATGATAGAGACGATTCGAGTATAATAAGGTGATTAAATTAAAATTACGAAGGCGAAAGTGCTACTCCTGCTACAGATCCGGCACCGGAACCGCATTCATCGATTTACATACTCAAGATATAGGGAAAGGGAAGAGAACCCCTTCATTTCCATCGCCTCACCAACGATGTCAATTATGTTTCACTGAGCATTCATATCGCGTTGATGTTCCCTCTTTCTCAATTCTTTCCATTCGTCACATCCGTATAAATTTGACTCACGAAAATTATCATAACTCACTTCAAAATTATGCAAGAGAATTTTTGAGAAAAGCGTTCGAATGAGGAGGCAGTGGGGAGTATTTGTTATGCTGATGATGTCGTTCCTCGTCTATGCGCTGGATCAGCGCTGTCGGTTTTCCAAAAAAGTGATGTTACTTTCCTAATACCGATTTCCCCAATAAGCGCCGAAGAGTGATTTGAGAAAAAACATGTACCAAACACCACCTCTTAAATCAGAAATATCGAAAGTGGGAGAAAAAAAAGCCCGCACTTATGTCCAAAAAACCTGCGATTTTTGCCATTTTTTAACATTTGTCAAAGATAACTTTTCTCATTCATGTTTTCATGCGCTCTCATATCGAAATTATGAATCAGCGCGCAGAAATACACCAGAATCTCCTATAGATATGTTTTTTCGAGATGAAACATTTTTCGACTTGGACCACTTTTTCACCATGTATAGAAAAGTTATGCAATAAAGAAAATTCATTAAAAAAATGTATCCTGAGTTTTGGCCATAGCTTTTTTGTTTCGAGGTTTCATGAGCTCTAGTTAGCAAATTCGTTTTCTACGCTTGTAAATAAGCCAGAAATTCCTATAGTGTCATGATTCAGAGACAAAAAATTTTTGACCAAAATAGGACGAAAGGGGAGGACCACATGGTGGAAAAGTGGTCAAAGTCGAAAAAAGTTTCATCTCGAAAAAACATATCTGTAGGAGATTCAGGTGTATTTTTGCGCGCTGATTCAGAATTTCGATATGAGAGCGCATGAACACATGAATGAGAAAAGTTATCTTTGAAAAATGTCAAAAAATGGCAAAATCGCAGGTTTTTTGGACAAAAGTGAGGGCTTTTTTTTTCTCCCACCTTCGATCTTTCTGATTTAAGAGGTGGTGTTTGGTACATGTTTTTTCTCAAATCACTCTTCGGCGCTTATTGGGGAAATCGGTATTAGGAACTTGACATTACTTTTTTGGAAAACCGACCGCCCTGATCCAGCGCTTAGACGCGGAATGGAACCATCAACATACAAACTGTTACTCCATGTCTCCTTAATCGAACGCTTCTTTGGAATTGTTGCTAGCATAATTTTGAAGCGAGTTATGATCATTTTCGTGAGTCGTATTTGGTATAAAATTTCATCGTGTACCAACTTTGACCTAACAATACTCGGAGATGAGACAAGATATCAAAATTCCGCAGGCGTAGTTTGAAAGAGCATCATCGAACGTATGTATGAGTTACTTTTCAGCTGGATCGGTGATACAAATTCCTACCGCCGCGGTATGGTCAATTCTCTCGAATCTCTCGCGGTTCCTCTCTATAGAGAAAAATGAGAACATGCGAAACGAGGAAAGACCGTTTCCTTTTTCTCACAGCGTGTCAACGAGGGGTAAATGTGCAATTTGCATGGCGGAGGTTTCGCGTGTTTCATTCCATTCTGGGGTAGAGGGAGCGGTGAAACAGACATGAAATGACAGAGATGAAATGACATTGTATCTGGGATAAATCAGAATTGGAAATGGAATATGCAAATGTAATGCACCTAAGCGATGAAAGAATGAGTAAGGAGGCTGCTTCTCAGTTTTTGACATTTTTCATTAGCTTGAAATCTCTCCATGAGCTTTTTCTTGAATTTTAAAAGTTCATGTGTGAACTCCTCTCTGAATATTAGTGGAAACCCCCAAACCATTATTATTTTCTGAATCCTAATGAAAAGATCTACCTTTCGTTGGAAAAACATTTTAGAATTTAATTATACTGCATGAGATATTTGAGAAAATCCGACGAAAACGAATAACTCTCACACCATGAACAAATTTTAAAATATTTTTCCTACAAAAGTTCTTTTCATCAGGATTCAGAAAATATCAATGGAGTGGGGGTTTCCACTAATATTCAGAGAGGAGTTCTCACATGAACTTTTAAAATTCAAGAAAAAGCTCATTGAGAGATTTTAAGCTAATGAAAAATTACAAAAACTGAGAAGCAGCCTCCTTACTCATTCTTTCATCGCTTAGGTGCATCACATTTGCATATATCATTTCCAATTCTGATTTATCCCAGATACAATGCTCGATTCAGCTCTGTCATTTCATGTCTGTTTCACCGCTCCCTCTACCCCAGAATGGAATGAAACACGCGAGACCTCCGCCATGCAAATTGCACATTTGCCCCTCGTTGACACGCTGTGTTTCTCCATCACAACTCATCACAGACTTTATGGGAATGCCCTTTCCTCGTTCGCGACTGCTTATTTTTATATAACAAATGCAAAACCCATTTATTGCTCGACCGCGCGAACTCTTTCTTTTGAACTGAATGTGAAACTCATTTTCACGATGACATATAACTAGTAATAACAAATCGGACTCGACTCTACCCATGTAATGTGTTGCATCGCCCGGTTAGAGAAACGTAAAAATACGTGAATTCGGGTTTTTTCCAGTACCGATTTTCCATCACATGCATCATCTCGAGGGTGCGACGGGCCATCTTGGAACCGATCCTTCCCCTATCCTCCCGATCTGCGCACTTGATCTCGGTGCAATAGTACAGTCCCGCAGAGTCTCCGCCCCAACAAGTGGGGCACGGAGGGTCACCGTGGGTCACCCGAGGTCACCCCGACTTAGAGGCGGCCTTAGACCCCTATAAAATTCGAGTTCGACTTACTATTTTTGGCTATGGGCTTTTCTCATGAGGGTCAATGGATATGTGAAAGCAGATTTCCGAAATTTGCATTTTGAGCTACTTTCTGAGACGTCATCATTTAGCGCTCCTCTCCTCCCCTCTCCTCATTTTCATAAACGACCGCTCCCTCGAAAGGTGAGAGTGAGGAATGGGTGAGGGGAATGGAGGGGAGGAGAGACGGGTCAAGATGATGTCTCAGAAAGTAGCTCAAAAATGCAAATTTTGGAATTCTGCTTTCACAGATCCGTTGACCCTCATGAGAAAAGCCCATAGCCAAAAATAGTAAGTCGAACTCGCATTTTAAAGGGTTCTAAGGCCGCCTCAAAGTCGGGGTGGCCTCGGGTGACCCACGGTGACCCTCCGTGCCCCACTTCTTGGGGCGGAGACTCTGCGGGACTGTATTTTTTTGCGCAGAAACGCCCATGTTTTCTTCACCTTGAGAATATCATGTTTCTTCGGCTGATATCGCGCCCTACGAGAGTTATCATCATCAGTGTAATCGTTTGAATCCATTCAGAGTAATTTTTAATGCACATTGGCTCGATCAATTCTGAACCAATACATTAATAGTCCATTTATCTCTTCTGATTGTGTTATCTTGAGCAAACATGGATTGCGAGAAAGGAGAGATGTAGCTAGTATGAGTGGATTAGTATCCCTTGAAGGTTATGATATCATTCCCACGGAGAGTAAACATCACTGCTATAAAGTGTTTCGTCACGTTTTTTTTCGAAACCATTTTCGAAATAGGGCTTTGTATGCGCTCAAGTGTGACTATATCACGAGAAGATGTGCCAGAGGATGACATCAGGTGTCCAAGCTTTAACGACATTATTTGCTTTCTTGTCTCTCGACGGAGTTGCGAAACCATGAGCAGTCGAGGCGAGAATGTGCACGTTAGAACGCTTATTTATTTGAATTATTTCGAAAAAGCGCATATAAAACGTCGCAATCATGTCAGATAGGGTCGTTGAGCAAAATGTCCGTAATATGGATGATTCTCTTCGCGTTTTTCTCTTGAGAGTTCGCTCGACACTGTAGACCTCATAATCGACACTATTGCAATAGATATTCGTATATCTATTCGAATATCTATTCGATTGGCCAATCGAATATATGAGATTAACTTAATTATTTTCATCCATTAAAAGTGAATTTCTGCTCAGTGAATAAATGGTGCATTTCCACCATAGTATAATTAGCTTCATATTTTTCAACTACTGATTCGATTTGTTTCATGCGAATCGTTTTTTAAAGGAGGTGTCCCTCGACTATTTTGACTGTATGAGTTCTCGACGTGAGATTGTAGTGATGTGGTACCCGACCAGACTTTCGAAACTCCCATGTTTTGAAATTTCGTTTAAACTGAGGTATGAGTCATTGGCTGTCTGCCAAGCGGGCCTGACGATGCAGGCAACGAAAGAGGGATAAGAGGACAATGAAGAGACCGCGCATGCAAATCGGTTCGCTCATCTCGGCCGTGCGATTTGCATGCGCGGTCGTGGGACGCCTCCTTTAAATATCAACTTTATTGAGGTCTCTACTCGACACCATTGTCCAAAATACCAATATCTCTCACCTATGTATAGTGATGTCATTAGCTCATATCCACAATGAAATTTATTTCATCGTGAGATAGAAAGTGATAATATCATATTCAAATCAATTTATTTACTCGATTTAATATTGAATGACTATTTGATATTCATTAAATTAATGAATATCCAATTTCCGATGTTTAATGATTATCAAATTGCACATCATAATACAATCGCCAATGAAATAAAGGTTTGACTGTTGAAAACATGCTTCTTGCGTATCAGGAAATTACTTCAGGAACTGCGATCGTCGGTGGAGGCACTTACTGGTCAAATCAATGCGAAGAGCATCGACACTGCTGTGAGTCTTTTCGAGGGAAGGGAGAAAACGGAGAAATATCATATTCCAGATCACCTCTGGAACAATTCGAGCAACATTCACTAATATTTCTGGGCTGACAAAAGCACGTGTCTACTCCGACTCCATAAGAGTTGCCGGACTAAACTGGTAAAACGATATTTCCGTTGTCAAATAAAAGATCTGTTTCAGGGCAATTTTCATTCAAATCGACACGAAAAATAGTGTACCTTACCTCTCTGTATTCTTACGCATGATGTCAGAAGACTCTCCGAAGTGAGAATCATCTTATTTTATATCATGTCTTTGAAATAATTTGTTAAGGTATTGGTCCTGCACTTTGTATCATACTACGACGTTGGTTCATCAGGGCTCCGGAAAGAAGTCTCATTCAGTGATACAACTGGCGAAAGGAGAAACAATTGAGCCTCCTGAAACAGCGTCTTTGGGGATTAAACATTTCATAAAATTCAAGGTATGCGTAATTTTTGATAAACTTGTTAACTACCGTCGTTGAAAGCTTTTCATTAGAGAAAGGGCATATCACTTTTTTTATTATTAAAGTTGTTCATTGGTTCAGGATCTAATGAAACAATCAAATGGATTCGTCAAGGATGATTCTATCGTCTTGCAGATCGATTTCGCTGTCTATCCCACAAAACAATCGACGCCTGTTAGTGGACATTAGTGATGCCGTTTCAGGAAATGTCTCTCTCCTTTCCACGCGTTCTCTCGTCTCTCTCATCGGCGAAAAGCCACGCGTATGGAGAGAGTCATTTGCCGAAACGGCATCACTAGTGTGCATCAATTTTCCTTTCGAACTGCACAACACAGCGAGCCATTCTATCTCATACTCGACCTACCTCGATATCTGCATTACCCTCATTGTTAGTGCAAGATGCATCAAACAAATATGATATCCACAAAACATCCAATACCCGTAATCATCAGTTGTTGTATAAAAAAGGCCTCCGATAAGATAAATTCACTTCTTGAATGCCGCTCTCTCTCTCTCTCTCTCTCTCTGAGATGTGCGAAACGTTCACCTTAGTGATTTTGCGCAAGAAGTGTTGTTCACCAACCTTATCATTCAGCACGGCACTCAATAAGCCCATTGAGTCATCTAAATGAGTCGAGTGTTTGCCTAGAAAGGACCGGATCATGGAGAATACTATCTCTGCGTGATGTCTCGAATATCAAAACGAGCGAGATAGAAACTAATGATGTAGTTTCGGTTTTCTGCTCTCTCCATTTTGCACACTCTCTCGTTTCGCTGACCAGCGAGATAGTGTGCAGAATGGAGAGAGCGAAAACCGAAACGACATCACTAATTGAAACCATGAACCACAAACGAATTTATTCATAGTTTGCTCACAATTTCATTGAAACTTCGACAGTAATCTTCAATTCTGACTGATTGGTCAAACACGAGTTGGGGATTTCTACACAGTTGTGAGACTGTCTGAAGCATTTTCAATGATGTGAACGTCCTTCCGATTAATTGACGAAATGTTTACATTTCTGTCTTCAATTTTCCTCTAACGAGCAGAATAAGAAACAAATCAAGATTGAGATCATTGATTCCTCTATGACGTCAACGTTCTCCTTCTCGACTGCTTGTACTACTGCTACCGTTGGTTTTCAATATTTTGTGGGCAGTATACGGGCGAATCACCAGTTCAGAGCACGTGCCAACGGGTATCATTAAACTGTGAAACTCATCTCTGGCTGCCCTCATTTCGCGTTTCACAGAGTAATGATATCGCTTTGAAACTCGAAGAGAATAGTGTTCGTCATCCTCTTTATTCAACTAGACACTAACTGATTCCAGCTCTCGTTGGATCAGGCGACAGCTGCAGTACATGCAGCAGCGCCGACGGACGAACTGCAGCCGGACGCCGCGGCTCCTGCTGTCGCGGCGGTAAGTTCTCATGCTTATTTTTCATGCATTACTCTCAATCTTCAATATGTTCTATCGCTTCTAACTTTCGCGAAAAGAGGGCAGGCAGAGATGAGTTTCACCATTTAATGATATTCGTCGGTATGCGCTCAGAATTAATAATTTTCGATTGTGCAGTTTACACAACAATGAATACCAACACTGGACAATCACTAGAATTTCGCATGTTTTTCTCCTCTATCTGCCTGCTGCAAAACCTCCTGCTGCAGCTGCAACACCAGTGGTTGCTCCGGCGCGTGCTGAGGAGCTCAATCCGGGAGTTTATTGTTAAACTATTATTGAGCCTTGTGATGACTCTCCACAGTAGATCTCTTAAAAACTCAACTCAATATTATATGCGAGATCAATCTTTTCTATGTTTTCTAGGTTTAGAAAAAAAAAAAAAAAAATTCCAGATATCTCCGCAATCTTCTGGAAGCACAATATACCACTCGTTAGCTGTTGGCGTTGCTCAGAGAGAGCACGCAGATGAGATGCATTTAAATTTTTTTTTTTAAATTGGAAACGGGCAGATTACTAGTCCTCGAACTGAAAACGATGTTATTAATTGAGAGTGAAACTCATTCGATTTTCTATCTTGAGGACCGCAAATCGAACACATTTTGAGTTATCTTTTTAAAATTACGAAGGCGAAAGTGCTACGCCTGCTACAGATCCAGTACGGCATTTATTGATTGGCATTTATCGAGAGAGGGAAACGAAAGAGAACAACGTCATTTGCCGTCTTCTCTCCGACGATGTAAATTGTGCTTCACTGAGCATGCATTTCTCGTTGAAGTTCCTACTTTCTCAATTCGGTGGCGTTATCCATCTCATCCAAAAAAAATAAAACTATTTTTGCAGTCTATTGCTTCGGCCGCGGTTGATGCAATTGCGGACACCTGCAACAAATCAGGAGCCTGCAGAACCTGCAGCAGTCGACATCCCTGCGTCCGTATTGAAACGTGAGTCGTAGGAGCAAACGCAGTCCGAACAGACTTCTCATGCTGACCCGCCTCTGCTACGACTGGGCTCAGTATCTGATCAAGCTGTAATTTTGCTGACTCTCGTAAGCGAACTCACCTCCGCATCCGCAGCTGCAGCAGCAATTGAACCTGCTGCTGCAGAACCGGAGGTGCCGCTGGCGACGGCTGCGTTGCATGAGTAGCAGCAGCAAGCAATTGCACCTGCGGCAGATGCAGCTGCTCCGGCAACCTCGCCAACGGCAGATGCCCTCGTTTCTCTCGAGTCCACCTACCAGATAGAGTGCTGCATCTTTGGTATTTTTTTCACTCTGGACCAATTCTCCCATTGAATATTTTTGATCGGTTCATCTAAAATGAAAGAATTGAAAATTATTCAAATTGAATGAATGAGAAAAATAATTTTTAAAATTGGATCACAAAATTAGAGCACGGTGAGGCCGACACCGGAGCCACCTCCTCCGGATGCGTCTGCCACTTCGCCGTTGACGAAGCCGTAGTTGCCGACGATGAGACATCGGAGACGATCTCGACGACGTCACCGGCCGACGCGGCTTCGTCGGCTGACGTCCTCTACGTGACGGCGCATGAGAAGGCAGATGCAACGCCGCATACGCCGACCTCCGGCGGCGGCGTGCAATGGCTGACGGAGAACGAGCAGTGCTCGACCGACGAAGTCCGTAGTCTCAGCTGCGATCGCGACCATGTAGCGGCTGTCCGAGTCTGCAGCAGAGGTATTGTATTTTATCGATTTTCATGTGGAAGTCATGTTGTCATTGTCTTAGTCATTGTAACTCATTTTTTCCACTTTAGAATTTAAACAGTGTAAGCATTATTCGCAAGCGCCCTCTATCTATTGAAGAATTTCGAGCGGAAACATTTGAGTCTCACCCGTGCATGATATCGCTTGGCGCTCGTTCTATAATAATTGATTAGTGTTCGACGGACGATACAACGACCGATAAATGATTCTTCTGAGTTCGCGACAGGTGCAGCTCCTTCAGCACCCACAATCGTGCAGGTGTAGCAATTGTATTGTAAAGATTAGTGATGTCACTGATGTCCAAGGTAGATCGAATCTCTTGAATTCTCGCGATATCTCGCCGTTCAGAGACATAAATAAATAAATAATTTATGCACACCCCAAGCACGACGATGGGAGAGTATGCGACGAGAGTCGAACCTAATTGGGAAAGACAAGTGAGCATGGATTTTCTGTTCTCACCTTATAACAGGGTGTAAACCAAAATATCGTGAGTAATCTATAATATCTTACTCATGAGAATTGTTTGCAAAAGAAATGCGTTTCACAGTGGAACAATATTGCATGGCGCTCGCGAAGAATCAATATTTCCCTGAAAAGCCATTCAACAAAATATTCCAGGACGATGCGGCTCATCGCCGCGCCAGCCTTGCGCCCAGCGAGGCCGGAACTGCAGCACCGTCGAACCTGCAGCAGATGGATGTCGCTACTTCTGCTGTCGCACCGATTAATTTTCGTGATGCCTAATCCGACGATCTTGACTCTCCTCTTTTGAGTGATCTGCCGCCGAACAGAAAAACGAGAGAGCACGAGGCTTAGGGAAATGCTGTCTCGATGTGGTAACGCCTAGCCTTAATCGTCGACGATGGCGTCGTCCGCCGGCGTCGAATGTACGGCACCTTCTGAAGCCGTCCAATGGCTGAAGGAGATCGAGTCCTGCTCGTCCGACGAGCACTCGCGAACCCCGAATGGCCACACGACCTGCCACTGCTCGAAGAGAACACCCAGGTATGGATTATTTATTTATTTTCCAGTAGTATTGATCCAATGACTGATCCACAAGCTGAACACGGTCTTTTGAAATGAGATTGAAACGTATCTGTTTTCATATTTTTATGGTCGTAAATCAAGCACAATTTGAGGTATTTTTCCTGCTCATTTATTCATAGTTATGAAGCAGAGAGTATTCACGTGATAGTGCTCTGATCTGATTGTGCACAGCGAACACGCTTATATCATACATACGCTGGAGAACTAGGGATGACGAGTGAAACCTAACTTATTGCTATTGTTATTATTATAGAGATCACTCACGTGTAATTGTTGACTGCGTACTGCGAGTATGCTGGAAAAAAACAGACACTTGAGTAATATGCTTATTATCATACGAATAAGGCGTGTAGCTTACAAATTAGTATTTCATCGGAACTCTTTCTCATTTTTTCATGGAAAGTTCTTCCTTCAGATGATCATCGGAACTTTCTCATTTTTTCATGGAAACTTCTTTCTTCAGATGTTCGGTGCCCTGCCCTCATCCGAAAAGTAGGAGTAGAAGATTAATGCAGATGAGCCTGCTGCATCTTCGGCACGTGCTGCATCTCCCTCTGGTGCAGATGTCGCCGGATGTGTGGCCGCAGCATTGGCAGCCATCGACTCTGCTGTCAAATTGACGACACAGGTCTATCTCATCTAAAATATCTTCGAAAACTACTCGATGCACATGAGGCCGCTCGGCAACTGACGGGACTGCTCGGAGAGAGAACGCAGGTGATAAATTGTGATTTTTTGCACGTGGTATTGGTGATACCATTGATCCTCCAACTGAATACGATCTAGAAATCCATGGACTCAGACATGACGACAGCAGAACATATGGAGATTGCAGCACAAGTCGTGCAGCATGAGCACCCGCATCAGTCGACATGCCAGTCACCGATTAGATGCAACAGTTGATGGCACCGTACCACTCGACCTACATCATATGTTCTATCCTATGTTTATCAGACACCCGATCAAGCAGAAATCGAGCCGACTCTCGCTTGTGAACTCTCCTCCGCTCTGTTCAACAGCTTACAACTGCCGCAGTAGCCAACCCGGCACCGGCTGCAGCCACGCGACGGCGGCGCAGCACAAGCAGCAACAGCAGCAGGTGCAGCTGCTCCGACCACTTCGCCGACCGCAGCCCACTCACCAGTCTCTCTGGACCTTCCAGGTAGAGCATGTATGTGTTGGATTTTTTTTTACTCGCGACTGACCGATCTATTGAATATTTGTGATCGGTTCGGCTAAAATGAAAGAATTGAAACATATTCAATTTGAGAGAATGACAAACAAATTTTTTTAAAATAGATCACAAAATTCAATAATAATAATAGATGCATCCAAATTCTCCGGCATTGCTCAGGTGAGATTAACAGAAGTGGATATTATTTGGAAAATGATTCATTAGAAAATAGAAAATCGCGTATAACAATCCACTTTCAAGATATGCTTCACAATTAGTTCTTCAAAATTCTCAAAAACTTCAAAAAAAAATTCTCTACAAGAATTGATAAATCAATGGCTCATTCTTTCAATTCCACAAAATAAAATATAAAAAAATCAGAGATCGCGCCATGTCCACTCAACAAGAAATCACTGTTGGAGCATGCAACTTCCGGCTTCCAGCCTGTGCTTGAGCCTGTTCCGGAAAATAGAAGGACTGACTAGGTGCACGTGGCGTCCGAGGCCGCGGTCGACGCGTCGTGTCCTTCGAAGCCAGCATCTACGCTGCAACCTCTGATCGCACAGCAACAAGCGGCTGCAACACAGGTATAATGGTCGATTCATTTACGTTTGTTTGCTCGTATGCGAGGACAGAGCATATCCCATTTGCAAGTGCTCCTAATCATGAAATTCAATGCGAAAAAATTAGTTCCATACTGGAAATATATTCATTTGGTATCCCTGAGAAACCATTGATCAACAGTCATCTCTTCCTAAAAACAATAATTTATTACAGCCCACCAACGCGTCTGCGGCTGGTGTAGCACATGCAGCCTCACAGGTTTGCATTTGATTGTGCACGTGGGTTTCCATCTTCTGATCATATTTGAAGAGAGTTCCTAATTATCTTGCGTCTTGGACCTTTCACTTACAATTTCAGGCAGGAATAAATGAGTTTCACATCGTACATTTCTCATTTTAGAAATTTCTCAGAATCAGTAATCTTCTAGATTCTTGACTTTCCATCAACCAATAATTGATTTATTGAATTCGAAATACATGTCACAGATTCTCCATTTTCTCTCTAGACTCATCGACGATAGATAGTGGGAATCAAAAAATACCATAACTTCTTACTATTGAGAAACCGTGCATAATGCGCTTCACGGGTGAATGATATCGCTTTGTAAATCGCACAGAATTGGTGATCTTTTTCTCTCTGTTTTTCAAACAATTAATAACTGATTCCAGCACGGCTCGTATTCAGCGACAGCTGCGGCGACTTCAGCCGCACAGGTACGTTTATTGATCCCGTACGTGCACAGCGTGTCAGAGAGGCGAAAAAACCTCATTTGCCCGGCGGACGCCTCGCGTGTGCTCTTTCATTCTGCCCTTATGGGAGCGGTGAAACAGAGGTGAAATGATAGAGACGATTCGAGTATACTAATAGAAATAACTAAACATTGGTTATGAAATATGTCAATGTGATACACTGAAACCGTTTAGTAATGAGTTAGGAAGCTGCTACTCAACAATCTATTTGTGATCATTTGTGCGGATTATATAATTTTCAAAATGGAACTAGTCACAGGAGAATGATGGAAACACCCACTCCATTATTATTTTCTGAATCGTTAAGAGAAGGTCTACAATTCTGTTAGACGGAATTTTGTTAAATGCTTTTATATTCGAGAAAGGTGAAAAATGCATTTAAAAAATTGGATTATTTCGCGCTTCTCGAATATAAAAGCATTTAAGACGGCATCTCACTAATTTGAGACCACTCACCGGACACGTTTCTCTAGCAATGAGAATCGGAAACCCATACTGGGATGCTGGAAGGGTCTTGGTGCTATAATGCTGAAACCATGATTTATTTGTGGTTGCAGCATAGGCGCAGGGCGAAACATGATTTTAAAGGAAAAATGGTCGAAAAATCAAATTTTTACAACCGATCGAGATATACTCATTTTCTCTTTTTCGTTAATTTAAGGGTGACCAGATGGTCTGAAATCACTCTTCAGATCAGTTATTGCTCATTGCGAAATTCACTTTATTGACTTCATATTTTGATTTTTTTGACCAAGTTACTCATTTTCGCCAAAAGCGCTGGACACCACTATATACATTTTGTAGTCCGTGCATTTCCACGTCGAAATTTTCTAATGATGGGTTCTGTGATTCCCGACCAAATCGATTTTTATTCGATTAGACCAAAAAAATGCCCGATTTCGATAACATTTCAAGCGTAACATTTTTCTCTCAACAGTTCATGAGCTCTAGCACCTATATTCAGATTCTACGCACAATAATGCGCCAGAAAAAAAATAAATTCAGATTTTTCCGAGACGCAATTTTTTCCACTTTTTTCATGACCATGTTCATGGTCATTTTTCGGTCAAAAAGTCAAAATCTCAGAACTATCTAACTATAGATGTTTCCGACGTATTTTTACCCGTAGATGTCGAAATTTCATGAAAAAGTGGAAAAAATTGCGTCTCGGAAAAATCTGAATTTATTTTTTTCTGGCGCATTTTCGTGCGTAGAATCCGAATATAGGTGCTAAAGCTCATGAAAGGTGGAAAGAAAAAAGTTACGCTTGAAATGTTGTCGAAATCGAGCATTTTTTTGGTCTAATCGAATAAAAATCGATTTGGTCGGGAATCACAGAGCCCATAATTAGAAAATTTAGACGTGGGAATGTGCGGACTACAAAATGTATATAGTAGTGTCCAGCACTTTTGGCGAAAATAGGTAAATTGGTCCAAAAGATCAAAATATGATGTCAAAATGTGAATTTCGCAATGAGCAATAACTGATCAGAAGAGTGATTTCAGACCCCCGAGCACCCCTAAATTAACGCAAAAGAGAAATTGAGTCTATCTCGATCGGTTGTGACAATTTTATTTTTCGAACATTTTTCCTTAAAATCATGTTTCTCCCTGCGCCTGTGCTGCAACCACAAATAAATCATGGTTTCAGCATTATAGCACCAAGACCCTTCCAGCATCCCAGTATTTTTCGATGTATCACATTTGCATATTTCATAACCAATGTTTAGTTATTTCTATTAGTATACTCGAATCGTCTCTATCATTTCACTTCTGTTTCACCGCTCCCATAAGTGCAGAATGAAAAAGCACACGCGAGGCGTCCGCCGGGCAAATGAGGGTTTTCGCCTCGTGGAATTACACGCTCGTCTTTGATCAGAATGCAAAAGGGGGCTTGATTGCGGCTCGCAGAAACATTTTCGGAATTGGCAGCTGGAACAAATGAGTTTCATACTGGTATGATATCGCTTGTCAATCTTTCAGAATCAGTGATCGTCTTGCAGTGAACGTCAAACAATTAAATAATTCCTGCCCTCCTCGGAGCAGCAGGCGGCAGCTACAGCACCTGCAGCACTCACGCCCCAGCAGCTGTCGATTCGACAGGTGCATACACAGTGTCGAATGCATTTGCGCCTGTGGTGGCACCGGCATGTTTCACTCGCCTCCTCTAAGTTATTCTGTCTTACTGTGACAAATATCAACTGCATTTTTTAAAATGTAATTCTCAAATCTCGTTCTTCGCAAAATCACAATTGCAGTATCTGCTTTCACATAAGAATTATATGCTTGTGCACTGCTGAATAATGGCGATCTCTCTGTTTCTCAACAATCGACTTTGCTGACTTCTCTATAACCCATCAAACCAATTCCCATTTTGACCTACCGTAACCCGTGATCTATCGTTGAGTGATCGACCCGAAACACTGACATGACTCCACTACTAGGTGCACGCTAACGACAACCATTAGTACACGCAACCTGATTTAACTAATATTGAGACAATAAACTCACATTAGACAATAAACTAATATTGAGCTACATAACCATGAGTTTCACGAGAGAATGAAATTGCTTGGCGCTCGCTCAGAATCAATACAAATTCCGGACTTCCCATTCAATTGTGTTTCTCACTTTGATCTTGCGAAACGCACAAAACAGCGTTTCACACCGTTTTTTTTCCAGATCACTTCCTCAGAAGAGGAATCAGCCCTTGATCACGGCTCAAGTGAGCTGAATTTGATTACATGGAGTACAATTTATATTTTTTTTTAATACAAAAAAAGTTGATAGTTTCAAGCTAGGCTTCACCATGTATACGCCTCGAACTTTGCTCTTGCGAATTTCGAAACATAATGTTGAGTTTCACATCGGAAATATCTTTATTGGCACTCACTGTGAAATATTAGGTTGGTTCATAAGTCTTTCAGAATTAAAGACGCCTAGCTCTTTCGATTTTGACAGACCACCTCTCGGTTTTCCATAATCGTTGAAGCCTTCAATGCTCTCTTCAGCGTACGTTAACTCAGATATCTCCAATTCGGAAAACTGACACTGTGCAAAATTCGACTAAAATTGACTATCAGCCAATACCGGGACTATACGAAGTCGAGCACCTTTCCCGTTTAGATAGAAGATAGAGCACCAATATGGCTTCTAAGTTAAATTTGTCTCATTCCGAAATAAAAATTCTTAGCTGAGTACAGCAATTTCAAAATTTAAGCTAAATTTTTTCGAGAATTTGCTTTTGGCTAGATTCAAAATTCTCGAATATCCAGCAAGCTTGGCACAATTCCAAACTATTATCATGAAGCAAGGACATACCTCTATATAATACTACGAAGGCAGACCGGGGCGATTTGAGACAGACAAAATATATGGGCTCAAACTTCAAGCCCGAAATGAGACAAGACTTATGAACCAACCTGATAATCATTGCCTGCCGAGGATTCAAACAATCAATAAATAATTCCAGATGAAAGAAAATAATTCCAGACCATTTCCGAGTCCACGACAGGCGCAGCACCTGCAGCGCAGGTCGGAAATTCATCGTGCTCGTCTTGGAAACCCCCCTCCCCCCCCCCCCCGAGTCTTGGATTTCATTTAGAGTGGACAGCAAGAACAAAGGCGTTTCCCAGAGTAATGAAATCGCTTTGGAAATCGTTCTTAATTAGTGCTTTGCTTCCTTTTCAATTAAACACTAGCTGATTCCAGCCGCCTCGAAGCAAACGACAGATGCATCACCGACAGTGCCCACGACCCGGTCACAACGGAGCTGCGGCTGCTGCGGTCGCACCGGTGCGAGCATAGCCTCATTCTCATTCCACAACTGCCCGTTCTCGCTTCGAGTTTGCTTTTTTTTGGCGAAATGAGAGCGAACAGAGATGAGTTTCACAACCTAATGAAATCCATTGCATTCGCCCAGAATTAGTACTCTTCTTATGACACTTCACTGAACAATCAATTGACCGGACTCTCCATCCAATTTCGGTGCTCGCTAGGCCGTCTAGGCATCTTCGTCGACGGTGATGGTGTTGTCCACAGACGTCCTCATCGATGTGACTGCGCCTGCAAAGACAGAGGCGGAGAAGCCATCGCCTGCTTCGAGCGGCGTGCAGTGGCAGACACTGAGCGAGTCCTGCTCGACAGATGAACACTCGCGCATTCCCAAGCGAGCACGCAACAGGTACGATATCATATGACATATCAGTGCGTTCGCGTAATTCTCGCCACTTTCTGTTGAAATCCGTACAGAAAAAAGGAACACTGCGGGTTTTTCACATATGAGGCCGTTTGCGGTAGGATCAACAAGGGTCCCACAGGAGCCGGGAACAGGTAAAAACTAACATACGCTAACAAGTTTGCCTAAGGGGAAACTTTCGATTCTGAATCGACCTGTGGAGTCCGTTTTTCGATCTGAGCCTTCTGAATCCCGGTACGGCACGACGTCAATTTGGCCAAAATCTGTTTCTACGATAAAAACTAATCAAGAAAGAGCCAATTTGAACAAAATCTCGCGTACACGACCAGAATTTGAAGCTCTACAAAATGAGCTTTTGGGCGAGGCTCTATCTTTTTTTTCGAGAAAAAGTTGATTTTTGACCCAATGCGCGTGGGGAAAAATATTTACAGAACAGAAAGAGAATCTTTTGCTGATCATTTGTCGGTATGGGATCAAGGATTAAATTTGTCGGAAAGTGGTGCCACATCGATTTTAATGCCGCCAACTCGCGTTTTTCTTAGTTTTTCGAGCACAACTTTTTTCTTTTGTTTTTTTCATGATCTCTAACATAAGAATTAGGATTCTACATGCGAAAATACGCCGGAAACTCCTATAATCATGTATTTTTGAAAATATTACTTTTTTCGACCCTGACGTCGTCGTCGATGTCGATTTTTGGGTCAAAAAAGTCATTTTCTCAAATTTACCTCACAATAGGAGTTTCCGGCATATTTCGCGCACGTAGAAACCGGATTTTTATGTTAGAGATCATAAAAAAAACGAAAGAAAAAAGTTGTGCTCGAAAAACTTACAAAAACGCGAGTTGGCGGCATTAAAATCGATGTGGCACCACTTTCCGACAATTTTAATCCTTGATCTCATACCGAAAAATGATCAGCAAATGATTCTCTTTCTTTTAGGTGAATATTTTTCTCCCACACGCATTGGGTCAAAAATCGACTTTTTCTCGAAAACAAAAAAAGGTAGAGCCTCGCCCAAATGCTCATTTTGTAGAGCTTCAAATTCTGGTCACGTACGCGAGATTTGTCCAAATTTGCTCTTTCTGGACCAGTTTTTATCGTAGAAACAGATTTTCGCCAAATTGACGTCGTGCCGTACCGGGATTCAGAAGGCTCTAGAGGGACGTCGTGCCGTACCGGGATTCAGAAGGCCCTAGAAGGAGGTCCTGCATCGTTTCCTGCAAAGGAGATGTCCATGTAACCTCAATTTGCATATTAAAATGAGGCTTGAAGTGGCGTGCTTTTTCAGCGTTTTCGAACATGGCGATTCCAAATGAAAAGCAAATCTTCTAAAAACTTGGCTCCTGGGCCAACTTTTAGTACTGATCACGGCTGTATAGTTCATTTTTCTCGAATCGCAAAATTTGCATATCCACTAAAATTTCAACCTAAGATTGCTCGAAAACAAGGAAAAAAAACCCTCGCAAATTTTTGATATGTTGTAGCCCTTGACGAGGGCTTCCCATCAAGCTCAAATTCTATTCATATTTAGGGCAACGAGGGTGCTAAAACCTTGAAGAACTGGAATTCTCTAATCGAGAGTAACACACTCATTTCCCTCATTCCGCGCCATTCTCCTCGCCCGTGCGGTGTGAAATGGGCTGAACAAAAGTGAAACTCAACACATTTATCGCTGTTCCTTTGTACACGTGTACTTTCGACACCCTGCTCATATTATCCTGTCTGATCTTTCAATTTCTCACCTCTATAACGTTGAGAGTTTTTCATGGACTCTTCATGGAGAAGGAAAGTGAGCGAGCATGACAGACTGTTTAAATGTTATCCGTTATTTTTCGTATCTTTAGGGGTTTTTTTGCATTGAGAATCGGTATGCGCCATTGTCTTTCCCCTCATAACGGATAAAAAAGACAGCCTGCTTAGCTCGCTCGCGTTCTTCTGTGTGGTAGTCCAGGAAGAGCTCTCAACGTTATCGAAGTGAGCAATCGAAAGAGCAGACAGGGGGATCGTAGGGTGTTGAAAGTACACGTGTGCAAAGGAGGCGAACAGCGATAAATGTGTTGAGTTTCACTCTTGTTCAGCCCATTTCACACATTTCATGAGTGGGTTACTCTCGATTAGAGAATTCCAGTTCTTTAAGGTTTTAGCACCCTCGTTGCCCTAAATATGAGTCGAATTTGAGCTTGATGGAAAGCCCTCGTCAAGGGCTACAACATATCAAAAATTTGCGAGGGTGTTTTTCCTAGTTTTCGAGCAATCTTAGGTTGAAATTTTAGTAGATATGCAAATTTTGCGATTCGAGAAAAATGAACTATACAGCCGTGATCAGCACTAAAAGTTGGCCCAGGAGCCAAGTTTTTAGAAGATTTGCTTTCCATTTGGAGTCGCCATGTTTGAAAAAACTGAAAATGTATCGCTTAGCTATCGCTCTGTGAGCTGCCGAGTCGTGATCGATCAAAAACAATAAATGACTGCATGCAATTTCACAGCGGTCGGGGGTGGGGGTCTGGCTGCAGCTGCAGCACCTGCATCCCACAAGGCCTCACTGACCCTGGTGATGCAGCCCTCTCAGCAGCAGAAAGAGAAGGATGCACTCATTGACATCCCTGTCACTGGACAAAACGACTGCGAAACATCCTGAGGTTGCTGCAGCACCGATAGTGCAGCAACTCCAGCTGAAGCACAAGATTCTAGCTGCAGCAGCAGTCGACATACCGGTCACACGTGAAAGCCAGAGTCGGATGAGCAACTCGACATTCCGACTCGACATTCCCTACTGCAGCCCCTACGATTGTTGATCAGTCGACCGAGCCAGCAGCGACCATGTCGAATCTTGCATGCAAACTCATCCCCAGTCTGCAGTCTTAGCAGCAAGTGAACATCTTGCAGATTCTGCAGCCACTGCAGCATCGAATGTGCCGGAGGGCGACGGTGACTCAGCAGGAGCAGCAACAGGCTGAATGTGCGCCTGCAGCCCATGCTGCAGCACTACCACCTCGCCATCGAACGCGCACGCGCCGTCTCTCTTCTGGAGTCTACCTTCCAGGTAGATAAATACTTTTTGTGTATATTTTCCTATTAGACCCAGACAGTTATTGTTTATTTGAAATAGCCTCAGCTGAAATAACCTAATTGAAACATATTTAATCTGGGTGAAATAAAACAATAGTATTTTTCAATAATATCACGCCCTCAGATGAAGATGCTGCACATCCTCCGACAGTGCTCAGGTGAGATTAGCGCATTTATTAAAATTTATAAATTACGAACTTTTCAAGATATGGCTTCCAGGCACCCTCGACAAGCTGCCTCTCCACCGTCGATGAGGGTGCCGCCCTCGACGAGACATCGGAGATGACGTCCGCCTCGACGGCGTCGTCAACCGACGCCGGTGGGAAATAATTATTGTGTACTCAACGGGCAACGCATCATTGACCCGCTAACTGAATATAATTTCATGAATTGAGAGTGAAACGCATATGATTATCCTGATGATAACAAAGTATCTTGATGATAACAAATGAAACACATTTTGATTCACGCTTTCTGCTCAGTTATTCATAATTATGATTGATCTCACTTTGATGATCACACCAAAATGATCTCACTTGGGAAATCGCTCACGATTAGTTTTCTTCCGTTGAACAACTCAATAAAACACTAACTAATTCCTGCCGGCTTTTGATTCAGCTACATATACAACAACCACGACCCAATCGCAGCAGTCAGCCTTGGTTAATGTGAGTGCAAGGACGGGCAGTGATCTTCTTTAACATTTGGTCAAAACTTAATCATGCCTTCAAAATGTGAAAAAAAAATCTTGCTCTTGCAAAAATCGAGCGCATGCTCTAATAGGTTTCACATACGAAATATATATGTGTGCACTCTGTGAACTCAGTGCCTTCTTCGCTTTCTGTCTCAACAATCGATCTTGCTGACCTCTCTCTGACCCATCTCACTCCCCTCGTTGAGTTCAAAAGGAGACTGTGAAACATTTTGAGCCGAATAAGAAATAAATCTGAAGATTTATCATAGTTCGCCAGTCCACGATGACGCCATTCCCAACGCCCTCCCCCTCAACTGTTGGTCTTACTGCTACTACCGATAGTTACGCATCTGCAGCTTGCCGAACCGGCTTCTCCTGCATTTTTTGCTGCCCACATTGCCGCAGCTGACCAGATTCCGGGCACTATCTCGGGCAAGAAAAACCATAGCAGCCGGAATTCGAACCTGTCCCCGTGACTCCGTCCACTCCAACTGCAACCGTGCCACAGATTCCTCGCGCTCTATCGATGTGGGCTTGACATTCCTCGAGAAAACAGTATCTACAATCCGATAAGTTCTTGCGGATTGTGCTATCGCTCCCTATTGTGCACAATCAGACAAGAATTTCATTGACCGATAACATTGTGGGCGGGATAGAGAAAGCGAAATACCGTTAGTTACTGAAGAATCAACATTATTATATTTTTCAACCGGCAGGAATGAAGTAATTATCATCTTGCTACTCTGCCTTCTTAAATGAAAACAGTGAAACTCACGTCCTCCTCCTATCATTTTATTTGCACAGATGGCATTAGCTTCTTGCAAATCAGCCTCAAGAGAATGCTGCACTTCCTGCAGCTCCGTCTGTGTCAGATGCTGTTCAATGTTCTTTTTTTGTATTGCACCTGACACTTGGTCGTTTACTAAAGCAGCGACACGATTGAATCTTACATTATGACAGTGAAACTCATTTTATCCTTCTGATAATTTTATCCGCTCTCCCAGACATTTCAATTTCGGGAAATTAGACATGATAATCTAAAATTAAATGAATTTTTTTGAATATTCAAATTAATTCCAGTCCTACCCTCCGACCGTAACCACCCCCACTCCCTACACTATCGGCAGTGCCGTGCAGCTGCAGCCGGCGACTTCTCCTACCGTATCCATGTCGAAGACTCTCTACTTCTGTATAATTTCCGTTCATGAAAAATATATTATTATTATTTGAATATCAAGAGGGAATCATCAGGTGGTGCGATCCCAAATAAATAAAAATAACGTACTCTAGATTATACTGGTGACTGTTTTCTGAGAGAAAAAAAATTAAGATCGAGTTCATTAAGTCCTCGATGACGTCATCCTCGACGTTCTCATCCTCGACTACTAGTGATGCTGCAACTGAGCTATCGTCTGCGGTTTCTGCAGCTCACGAGACGGTCATACCAGCTTCCCCTGAAGCAAGTGCAGCTGATACTGCTGCAGCTCTGAGATCCCGGACACTGTCTCGGACAAGATGACTACAAAACAACCGGAAGGTGCTGCGCAGGTAAGTATTAACTTGGAAACTCCTCTTTCGTATTCTTTCGTTATTCATACTGGTATTCATGATTTTGTTGTGTTTTTTAACGATAATGGAAGGATCACTAATTCAGACGCATGTCTACCGATGAAACTCATCTCTGCTTGCCCTCGCTTCATTTTCAAATGCGTTTCACAGAACAATGATATCGCTTGGGAACTCGTAGAGAATTAGTGTTCACATTCCTCGTTTTCAATTAAACACTAACTTCTTTCAGCTCTCGTTGGAGCAGGCGACAGCTGTAGTAATTGCAGCATCGGCCAAGAGGCGGCGCCCGCCTCAACGGCGTCGTCGCCTGATGCGGCCCTATCGACGACGATGGCGTCGTCAACGGGGACCCCCCCTATCACAAATCAGGTGCGGTGTTGTTATTGTGTAAATGCATGTCAAATTCTTGTTACTATTTCATGTGAGTGCAAATGGCATTACTATGCGTCTTTTAACATGCTCTTGATAATTTACAGCGATGCCATTTGAGTTTCACTTTGGAATTATTTGTCTTTACACTCAATGAGAATTAGTACGTGCCACTCTTTTTTCCAATAACAATACAGCCTATTTGATTGCTTTCCGCGTTCTCTCCTAAATCTTGAATTGAGAAAGCGCAACCTACATTTGGTCTCTGGCCTGAGCAATTAAGTTTCACAGCGGACAGATCTCACTTTGGAAATCGATTAGTTTTCGCCAGGTGACGGTCTAAATCAATCAATTACTGATATCAGCACGCTTCGATGCATGAGAGACAATTACGAAGGTAAAGGTGCTACTCCTGCTACAGATCCGACAATTGTTCGGGAATGATCAATTTGCATACTCAAGAGTGAAGCAAACGAAAGAGAACCACATTATTATCCCGTCTCTTCGACGATGTCAATTGTGTTTCTCTCTGCATTCATATCTCGTTGACATTCCTTCTTCCTCAATAAAGGATCCATCAAAAAATAAATCAATGATGTCAGATCATCACTTCGGAAGAGGGCGATGTCCTTGTGGAGATGCGTCGATACTTGCGACGATTCGCTAGCCAAAGACAATTTTGAAAAGTGAGAGTGAACACTCGATATCCTATCTTGATTATCGCAAATTTAATTCAATAGGAATAATCATGTCTGCTCAATTATATATAATTATGAACAAGATATAACTCACGTGAGATTGCGCTGATCTGACTGGAACTTCGAACACGCTACAACAGACACTCGAGTATTATTTTTGTTGTTGATTTTTGTGGAAAGCATCCCGCGGAAAGACTAATGCGACAACGAAACAGTATCATTAGAATTAAAAGTGAAACATATCAATTTGTATCACTTGGTATTAAATCGTTCGTTTGTTTACTTTGTTCATTCACATGCACTCTTCGCTCCTCCAAGAAGGTCGATGAACAGTCAGAAGAAGCAGCTGCTCTTGCTGCACTCCTCGGTTGTATTGCGGAAGTGCTGCGGCTGAAGTCCACCGCTGCTGGAGGAGTGACCTGGACCAATCTGGAACAGACTACAGATGACATTTGCTGGAGTCTCTAATCTTGCAATTCGATGTGATAAAAATGCGTTTCATACAATAAATATATTTATGTGGTATCCCTGAGAATCAGTTGTGGTCGGAGACGTATTTCAAAAACAATAATTCATCTCAGCACACCAAGTTGAGCGGGGGAGAAAGGTTCATTTGCGTAGCGCGACCATTCTCACCTCTAACAAGATTAATGAGCGGTGTGCGTGAGAAGTGAATCGAAAAATGAAACAGGGGGCAACTAGCTTGGAGTAGTCTCTGGAAGAGGCAAAGTAGCCATTTTTGGCCGTTTTCAGCAGGTTCAGGGCACATTTACTCATGCTGCTACTGAATGAGATCGAAATCGAAAATTCGGCAACGGTCAGATTGTGGGGAAAGGCTTTGGGTAACTTTCTATGCAACCGCATCCTAAACGTTCGCTTCCTATGCATCTGGAACCGAAACTGCTGTTGGGATCCCGGTCACTGTCTCGGACACTATTTCATCGGAGCAAAAGGGCAGCACCGGTCAAGCAAAAAACTGAATCTACAGCACCTTCAGCTCCCTCCACTCAAAAACTGCAGCAGTGCCGCAGTCGCCGGCACTCGAGATCTCTTCATGCCCGATTGAACTGAGCTTTTATTCAATTATCATTAGTGAATGATTGCCCTTTCACCCTGTACAGGCCTGGGCTCTGTACGGGTTTGTGGGGTTTCTGAAACTTTATGGGTTCCTCGAAAGTTTATGGGTTCCAGAAAAACTTTATGGGTTCCATGAAAAATACAAATGTCTCGTAACAACGTTATGGGTTTCAGAAAAAAATTTATGGGTTCCAAGAAAAATACAAATGTCTCGTAACAACTTTATGGGTTCCTAAAAAACTTTATGGGTTCTAGAAAATTTTATGGGTTCCATGGAAACCGAAAATTTCTCGTAAAAACTTTATGGGTCCCAGAAAAACTTTATGGGTCCCAGAAAAACTTTATGAGACACTATCTGAGTCGAATGAGCAATTTCAACTGTAACCGCACAAGGAAAATAGATTCCCACCAAAATCATGCCCTAGGATCAACTTTTGACGTAGAGTTCGAAAATCGAACTTAGGAAGCCGTATCTCTAAAACCAAATTCCTAGTTTCACACTTTTCGTGCCAGGTGGAAAAAATTATCTTGAGAACGGCGTTTCGGAGACCCACAAAAACATAGTAATTCTGAAATATCTCGACGAAATAAGCATTTTTACAATTGAGAGCTCATCATATAAAAAATGTAGAATTATTTTTTTCAGATAAATAATCACAATGAAAAATTTTTGTAGAGCGGGTTATTTCTAAATGTGTTTATTAGATTCCTCGTCAAAAACTACCGTCGGGTGCAAAATTTAAGCAGGAAATTTTGCTAACAAGTTGATGCCTTGAGCTCATGAAATGAAAAAATCGTCGATTTACACCGTTTTTAGGGCATAACATTTTTATTTCTCGATTAAATTAGCTCTAATGCAGAAATTTGGGTTCTACGCAAAAAAAATTCACAAAAAACTTCTTCAGTCAGATTTTTTTGAGACAACATTTTTTTCAACTTTTTTTGGAAACGATTTTCGTTACTAGAGCTCACCAAAATGTAAAAGAAAAAAAATAGACTGGGAAAACCCTGAGAAAATGTGGTTTTTAAAGTCTAACTTTTTTCTTTTACATTTTGGTGAGCTCTAGTAACGAAAATCGTTTTCCACCACGTGCGACAAACAGTCCGGTCAGGTCCCAATGTGAAAACTGGACTCCCCGGGCATCCCCGGGCGTCCCCCCGTGTCCCCTGGCCTTATCACGCCTCGGGGAAGTACTAAACCACATTTAATTTGTGAAATTCGGATTCCTTGTACAAAAATGCACCAGAATCACTTATACAGTCCTGTCAGGTTTCCCTGTGAACGCGCGCGCCCCGGGGCAACCCCATCCAACCCCATGGCCTGTGTGGCTTGGATACATGAAGAATATGGGGGCTCTGAAAACCTTTTGAAAACCTTTTCATGTGTCCCATCTGCATTGATTTACGTACAAAAGGTGGATATTCATAAACAATCGTATCTCTGAGAACGATTCTTAACATTATGAGGCAAAAAATCAGACGAGTGGCAAAGCCCCGTAACTTGTTTCGTTCATATTTTCTCGAGCTCCAATATCGAAATTCAGCTTTTACGCGTTGAAATACAGCAGAAAAACATTTAGTTGGTTGATTTTGAGATTTTGATTTTTTCACTCTCACCATGGCCAAGGTCGAAAAAGTAAATTTTTCAAAAACATCAAATTAATAGAGTTTCTGGCGTATCTCAATTCGTAGAGATGGGCACTGCGGTACCCGTGGTTCTTCGTTACCAGCCGATACCGACCCGGCAAAGCGGCCGGGTCGTCGAGGTGACCCACGAACTCCACAGTGATCTGAGAGCCAATACATTTTAATCGTGTTTCGTGCTCAAATTGCATAAGTTTTACAGCATTCCGTTATTCTGAGCCGATTTCAAGTATTTGATGGTGCGTAGGTAACCGCTGCAATTAAATCCCATTAAGCAATGTATCACTTGCAAGATGATTCCCAGAGAGATGGGAGGGTGAGCGATCGTAGACGAGGTGGTCGCGGCTGTCGCATCTGCTGCAGGCGCAGCTGCAGCCTGCTGCATCTCTTGCTCCGCCTCCCATCTGCATCGATTTACGCACAAAAGGTGGATATTGATAAAGAAACGTATCTCGGAGAACGATTTTTAGCAATTTGAGACAAAAAATCAGACGCGTGACAAAGCCCCGTATCTTGACGGAGACTAGTGTTTGGGGTGCGCGCCTTTCTCTATCTCTTGCAAAACATCACCTGCGGGTGGGAGTCGAGCCTGCCTGCGTCGGCATGCCAGTCAGACACCATGCCCATTACTTTTTACCTACCGCAGGGAACGCGGGACGGAGACTAGTGGTTGAAATGAGCACTCTGGATGGAGGTTTCGCTCCTCGTACCCTGTTCGGAATCAGATTGGCCGATGAATTATCAGTTTTCGGGCCTTGAGATTCGAAGCTGGGAGCCGGAGCAGTTAGGCCAGGGTGCAAAACATCACCTGCGGGCGGGAGTCGAACCTGCCTGCGTCGGCATGCCAGTCAGACACCATGCCCATAATGGGTCGGCATGCCAGTCAGACACCATGCCCATAATGGGCATGGTGTCTGACCGGCATGCTGACGCAGGCAGGTTCGACTCCCGCCCGCAGGCGATGTTTTGCAAGAGGTAGAGAAAGGCGCGCCGGGGTCATGGTCATTGGTTGACCTCACAGATCACCTTTTGGACCATGAAACGGGGGTCATGGTCAGTCTGGTGTACTTCCCTCGCTGACGTTCTCTTGCGTCATTCTATTCTTTTGTCGTCGTAACGGGCATGGGCATGGTGTCTGACCGGCATGCCGACGCAGGCAGGTTCGACTCCCCCCCGCAGGTGATGTTTTGCAAGAGGCAGAGAAAGGCGCGCGCCCCAACCCGAACCTGCCTGCGTCGGCACGCAAAAATTAATGGGCATGGTGTCTGACTGGCATGCCGACGTAATGGGCATGGTGTCCGACTGGCATGCCGACGCAGGCAGGTTCGACTCCCGCCCGGAGGTGATGCTTTGCAAGAGGTAGAGAAAGGCGCGCGCCCCAACCACTAGTCTCCGTCAAGCGTTCCCTGCGGTTTGTTTTCTTTTCCCTCTACTATTTATTGGGAAATCTTTGATAGGCATAGTTTGATATGGATGGGAAGGTTTTTCTAGAGGATTAATTTCTAGAGGATTAATTTCTAGAGGATTAATTTCTAGAGGATTAATTTCTAGAGGATTAATTTCTAGAGGATTAATTTCTAGAGGATTAATTTCTAGAGGATTAATTTCTAGAGGATTAATTTTCGTTCATATTTTCTCAAGCTCTAATATTAAAATAGCCGCCGTCTCCAACGGTACCTCCGACGATGCAGCTGCAGCTGCAGCTGCCGCACCTGAGGTGCAGGAGGCGACGGCGGCGCAGCAGGAGCAGCAGCAGATGCGACAGCCGCGACCACCGGTCATGCGCCCCTTCTCTCTTGAGTCCACTTTCCAGATAGTACATTGATTTCATGGGATTTTTTTAACCGTGTTGACACATCATTGAATACTTGACATCGGCTCAGAATAAATGGGCACTGTGAAACGTATGCAATTTGAGGGGAACAATAGTAATTTTTTTAAAAAGTTTTTTTTTCAGTTCACATCATCAGATGAAGCCACGTCCCTCAGATAAACCCTCAGATAGAGACATGTCTTCATCCGGTAGTGATCAGGACTAGCTGAAGTGGACATCTTTTTGGAAAATGCGTCTTCAAAAATATAGGATCACAAATAGTTGCATACCGAGATAGGCTTCACAAGTAGTTCTTCAAAAATGAATTGTTGAGAATCAATGTTTTAGGCGGCGATTTTTCTATAAATTCTCAAAAAAATATAGGTTTTTCTCAGAGATCGCGCCCTTCCCATTCACGAGAAGGCTCTGCTGGCTCACAAGCCCTCCGACTATCAACCCGAACTCCCCGGAAGCTGCGTCCGGAAAACCACAGTGTCAAAGCGGGCGGTGAAGTGCACGTGGCCTCGCCGTCTTATGTGGCCGCGTCTACCTACGCTGGCAATTGTGTTTCACTGATCATGTCTCGTTGAAATTTGTACTATCTCGATCTCTCCAAAACCTTTCTCCACCCGCTCCATTTCTAAAAGCCACAAAGCTGCCTATAATGTAAATAAATTACATGTCAGTCCTCCTCGAAGTGATTATCAGTTGAGTTTCATGGAGGAATAATCTCCTACGCAAGGGAATGACAGAAATTGGTCCATTTACGTGTCACTCTTCGTCTCTTTTCTGACTGCCGAAATCAGTTGTGTTTCACAGAGTATTCAAATACATAGAATTTTCTACTTTTTTCAATTCCGGAATTGTTCCGATTGTAAACATCAAATCATTTCCGACGTTCACTCTGACTGCTGTCGATGTGATCGTCAATACCGTGCTTCATCTCGCCGACCAGGCCGCCTTGCACGCGGTACCGGATGGATCCGATGTTTCCGCGGTGCCAATCGTAGTTGTACAGGCACCGGCACCTGTAGTAGCTTCGCCGTCGCTAGCGTGCTAGCGTCCGCATGAGTCGGATCCGGCTCTAACATTGGAGTGCCCAGAGAAGGAACACTTGAAGTTATCGGTGATGATCGAGACGAGTTTGGTCGCCGGACAGCTCGCTACACGTGCCCAATGAATCTGTCGCAACGCAACAGTCCTTTTCGTCTATTCGCACCACTTCCTCATCGACTTCTGTGGCGCTGTTTGGAGAGAGCACGCAGGTGTTTTTTTTTCGCAGCCAACGCGAAGATAACTGGCCCGCCAACTGAACAGGATCGAATGAAATGAAAGTGAAACTCATTTGAGTTCCTCTCTTTTGAGTTGAGATGATCTCAAAACTAACAATTTTTATTCATAATTTCTCTTCGGGTATTCATAATTATGAACCAGAGATCACTCACGTGAGATCTGACTGCTACTACACAGCGTGTCAGAAGGAAAGATTCCATTGTCTCAAACGGCGCTGAGCAATTGTGAAACTCAGCCAATTTCTTCCCATTCCTTTCGATCAGAGCGGTCTGAATGGCACAAGTTAGAGGAATAAAATGAAGGTGTTTAAGGAGATACAAACAAAATTGTTACTATACATGAATAATAAATTTTGTGTGATGAAACATGATGCATCTGAATGAATTTGAGGCTATTCTGGTAGCTCTAAGAGTGGCTTTAAGCTTTTCCCCGATTTTTCCATATTCAAACCTATTTTCAGAGACGCTCATCAAAGGAAAACGCTTCTCTATTATTATTTTCTGAATCCCCATAACAAGACCTACATTTTGCTGCCGGAATCGCTTCAAAATTATTCAGAGATATTTCGCCCCATCACTATATTGTTCCGATCAATTGTTGCATCAAATTTCATTGTATTTCTTTAGAAATCAGTTTTTTTATTCTACTCATTCGTTTCATTCCGACCGCTCTGTTCGACCAGAATGGGAAAATTGGAATACGTTTCACAACACCGCAGCGCCGCTGAAATGTGACTGTGACACGCTGTGTACTACGAACACGCTGAAACAGACACTTGAGTAGTATGCTCAATGATTTTTTTCAAACGGGTTTCGCCGCAGCACTGCTTTGTCAACGACATTTGATCTTATGAATTAAGTGTGAAACCTATCCATTTGATCAATTCGAGATAAATTCTTAACTTTTGACCGCGGTGATTATGTATTACGTTCAGATGCTCGATAACATTCCCTCCGTCAAGAAAGAGGAGGAGAAGAATACTGAGCAGCCTGCTGCAGCTGCTGCCCTTGCTGCACCCCCCTGGTCTGCAGATGTCACCGGCTCTGCTATTTCAGCTTTTGCAGTCATTGACTGATGTTTTCTTCGCGTCGCAGGCACTTTTTCGTATTAAAAAATGTTTTTGTGAACGTATTCGTTGCCCAGAAACACGTCCAATTCATAATTGTTTTGAAGAAAATACGAAGGGGAACTCAATTATCGACGTTAGCCTTGTTGAGCTCAAAAGAGGATTGTGAAACTTATTGCAAAATAGGAGAAAATCATGATCGAGTTCAGTCAGTCCTCGGTGACGTCATCCTGGACGCTTTCCTCCTTTACTACAATCGTCAGTGCTGCTTTTGCTACCGAAACCGCAGCTGCAGCTCTCGAATCTGCCATACCGGCTTATCCTGCGGCAACTGTAGACGACAATGTTCCAGATGTCGAGATCTCAGTCACTGTCTCGGACACGACTACGGAAGAGCAACCGGAAGGTGCAGCTGGACCGGTCGTGCTGCACCAGCAGCCCCCGACACTCCCTCCACTCCAACTGCAGCCGTGTCGCAGTCGCCTGTGCTCGAGATCTCCTCGCGCCCCATCGATGTGAGCTTTATTCGGCTATCGAATCAAGAAGAGTGTGTTGTCAAGTTGAGTTGAAGTCGTCAACCCTGAATGTCATGCGAAATCGATAATTATTTTCTACAGTTGTCATAATAATATTTTTAGTTGACTGAATCAAGAACCATTATAATCTTACGACCCTGCCATCTAAAAGGAGAACAGTAAAACGCATTCCATTTAATCTCACGTCCCCCTCCTATGTTTTCTCAATCTCAGATTATATGAGAGGAATCGCGAGAGATTCGAGAGAAATGACCATGCCGCGGCGGTAGGAATTTGTTTCTCCGATCGCGCTGAAAACTAAATCGTAAGTACTTTCGATGATTCTCTTTCAAACTACGTTTGCGGAATGTTGATATCAGATCTCATCTTCGAGTATTCTTAAGTTAAAGTAGGGAAACTACGAAATTTATGACCAAAATCGCCTCAGGAAAACAGCCATAACTCGCTTGAAAATGAAGCTAGAAACAATTCCAAAAATGTTTTCGAATGAGGAGACATAGGGCAACATTTCGACAATTGGTGGTATCATTTCTCGTCCATGCGCTGGATCGGGGTGGTCGGTTTTTCAAAAAAATGATGTGACTTTCCTAATAGTGATCTCCCCAAGAAGCGCCGAAAAGTGATTTGAGAAAAAGATAGTATTAAAGAGATTTAAGAGGTACTGTTCGCTACTATCTTTCTCTCAAATCACTTTTCGGCGCTTCTTGAGGAGATCACTATTAGGAAAGTTACATCATTTTTTAAAAACCGACCACCCCGATCCAGCGCGTGGACGAGGAATGATATTACCAATTGACAAAATGTTGCCCTATGTCTCCTCATTCGAATACATTTTTGGAATTGTTTCTAGCTTCATTTTAAAGCGAGTTATGGCTGTTTTCCTGAGGCAATTTTGGTCATACATTTCGTAGTGTCCCTATTTTGACCTAGGAATACTCGAAGATGAGACCTGATATTAACATTCTGCAAACGTATTTTGAAAGAGAATCATCGAAAGTACTTACGTTTTAGTTTTCAGCGCGATCAGAGGAACAAATTCCTACCGCCGCAGGGCTCTCGAAAATCTGGCGATTTCTCTCATATTAACCTCTTGCAGATTACATTCGACGGCAGCGTTGTGCAGCCGTCAGTGGCTGCATATATGCAGCAGGAACCGGCTGCAGATATAGCTGCTGCACGAGTCGAATTTTTGGACAAGATGACTGCAGAGCAGCTGGTAGAATAATCTGTAGCACCGGCATCTGAACATCTGAAGCAGTATTTTATAACAGCGCTAATAGGATGCTAAAAATATTGATTTCCACAATCCGGAAGCAGCGCACTACTGATGCAGAGACTGCGACAGCTGCAGCACCTGCAGAAGAGTCGCCTACCGTCGGGCCGATATGTGCTGGTTGGTTGGCATTCCACTCAATCCAGTGAAAAATGCATTCGGATGTGCATTGATATGGAGAATTTCGAGCAGAAAAAAATGCGTTTCACTGAGGAATGATTAAATTCGGCAATTGATCAGATTCAGTTCGTTGCTGGTTACAGATTTTTAAAAACGATTCCAGCCTGTCCCTGATCTCACCCACCCGCAGCACCCACGACACAGCAGCAGCCGGAAGTCGCACCAATTCGTTTTGTTGCGTGTTTTCCATGTATTACACCCCGTCTAGGAAGAGCAACGGCTTGAATGTACACGCGTATCTCCTCTTGTTATTGCGACTTTCGAACAGAAACACATGTGTTTCACAGAGGAAGTATTTTGTTTGGAACTCGCTGAGAACCAGTGTTTCCATATCTTCAAATTCTAATAAAACATTGACACCTTTACTATCGACAAGTCCGCCCAGCCTCCTCAGAACCGCAAATGCCCACAGTTATTATCCAAAAATTTGGACTTGACTTCACATCTGCCTTGGAATACATGCGTGTTTGTTGCATTGCCTATGCTCTAGCCATACTATTGTGAAAAGCTCGTGAGGCTGAGAGCGTGGAGGAAAATTTGCAGATGTGGCCACGGAGCGAAGCGGAGTGGCTACATCGCAACTTTTCCAGAGCGCTCGAAGCCTCACCAGATTTTTGCAATGGCATACGCCCCGCTTGCAAGCAAGTGGTGTGTCGCTATAGTGTAAAGCTGCCTGCCTTGGAAAACATGCGTGTTTGTTGCATTGCCTATGCTCTTGCCATGCTATTGTGAAAAGCTCGTGAGGCTGAAAGCGTGGAGGAAAAGTTGCAAATGTAGCCACGGAGCGAAGCGGAGTGGCTACATCGCAACTTTTCCGTAGCGCTCGAATCCTCACGAGCTTTTTGCAATGGCATACGCCCCAATTGCAAACCAGCGATCAGGGGGAAACATGGTTTCATCATGAGGAAAGTTGAAAATATACGTTGTTTTTGGTATTTGCCTATGCTCCGGCTATGCTATTGTGAAAAGCTCGAAGCCTCACGAGCTTTTCGCAATGGCATGCGCCCCACTTGCACGGTAGCGTCTCATGGTTAACCTTTGCACTCGATCCGGCTTACTACCCGGCTCTTTCAGAAATAGTGCTTGTTTGACTCATATTTTATAAGAAAAACAATACGATTCCAACCATTTCATGATTTAGTGAACTACGCTCTTCCCTCTGCACAGCGTGCGGAATCGGACAATTTCTTTGTCTTTCGCGGCGGAGGCCTCTCCATGATTATCCCCTCACGGGTAAGGGGAACGGTGAAACATAGTCGAAATGACAGAGGAGAATGAACGGTTGGTTATTACATATCTTTAAAATTATCATTAATTAAACTAATATTGTTCTCTAAATAAATGAAGAAATGTGTCAATACTTTTACCACTTGTTTTTTGAAATTTGTTATTCACTCAATCTCATGCAATCCCGAGTTGTGCATCTTTCAAGATTTTCAAATGAGAACTAGTCCTTGGGAGTTCATGGAAACCCCAGTTCCATTATTATTTTCTGAATCCTCATGAAAAAACTCTAGATTCTCTTCGGAGGGATTTTTGATAAAGGTTTCTGGATTTGAGATATATCACGTGTATTCTGAGAGATTGCAGGAAACTGACCCCCCTGAGGAACTGGGAGCCCCAAGTTTGGACAATCATAATAAGATAATTATAGTAGAGTGTATTGGAGATGAGAAAAACTATGACGTCAACGATTTGTCACAGAACCGGCTTTTAGGCATTTTCCGGTTCTGGGTCCGGCTCTATCGTATCCTAGCTCCCTGATAAGCTACAAAGACGGCGTAGAGCTCAAAATGTTCGGAAAGATATTCCAAGAAACTTTTCTTTTGACTCAAAAAAGCCACGAGGTCATCTTCACTTAGCACAATTTGAAAAACTGACAGGAAAATCAGAAAATAAATCGCGCCGGTTTCCCAACCCCCCCCCCCCCCATTTCGGCGAGGTAAGAACATATTCAGATTCCTCGTACCAAAATTAGTCTATTTAGAGGAGGGGGTATTTTTTCGGGAGGCGTCCCTGAGAATTGATCGTCGTCGGCAGTTTATAATTTATCTTTAATTTTGCTTTCATTATTTGAGTATTCCGTCTCACTTTCGCTCTCTTCAATTCCTCGAATGAGTTTCACCATTCTTTATGACTGAAACGCTGTGTTTTAGACTCGAACCAGTTCAGGAGAACGCGATCTTGAAATGCAATGCGATCAAATGAGTTTTACACTGAAAATGTATTTCTTGACAAACCTTGAATCATCGGAACCATATCACTCAAAACGAATAATTCATATAATCCCAATTCCGAGTATGCGACAGGTGCAGCACCTGCAGCCTCAGAGATTTACTATTTAGATATCCTACATGAACAACTGAGTTGAAAAAAAACCTGAATCTACAGCCCCCGCTACTCCCTCTCTACCGACTGCAGCCGTGCCGCAGTTGACGGCGCTCGATATCTCCTCGTGCCCAATTGATGTGGGATATGCATTGTTTTTTTTCTTCAGCTATCACGAGAATGCAGTAGTGATCATCGCTCTCTCCATTCTGCGTACTATCTCACTGTTCAGATAAAATGAAAGAGTGCATAGAATGGAGAGATGTACTATTCGATCGGGCAGCGTTGTCGGGTCTCCTGTCTAGTCAATGAGAAATTGAGTAGAGAACGAAATCCTTCGAAAAAACTATGTTTTTCAACAATTGTTTTAAATTTTCGCACGAAGACCGCAGTATCATTGGCTTATTTTAATACTGAAATCTTAAATGATAACAGTGAAACTCATCCAACCCCCCCTCCATCCTTTCATTTCACTCCCTCCGATGGAAATCGCCTCTTGTAGATCGCCTTCGATGACGACAGCGTCGTGCAGCTTTCACATACTTTTTTTGTGATCGCATTCATTGACAAGAAATATTCTCTAGTGTATAAGTGGTTTGTTGAATAAACGAACCCTGCAACAATTGTCAAAGTTAGCCTCGTTGAGCTCATATTGGGATATTGAAACTTATTTTCTGAATGAAAAATCTGGATTAAGTTTCTTCAGTCCTCGATGACATATTCTTGTCCTTCTCCTCCTCGACGACCACCGCTGCATCCGCAACCTATTATGCAGCACATGCAGCTCCTGTGCCTCCCGAACCGGCTGTCCCTGCAGCAAGTGTGGCCGATACTGCTGCAGTTGCCGATATTACGGTCACTGTCTCGGACAAGACTACAGCGAATGAGACGCAGACTCCGAAGAGCACGTGGCTGCCGCGGCCGCTTTTGACGTGAAAACCTCCGGCCATGCAGCAACAGCCGCCGCTGCAGCGCTGGTATGATGGTCGATTAATTTACCTTTGTATGCTCGCATGCGAGGACAGAGATCATGACATTTCCGGGTGTCTCAAATCTTGAAATTCAATGCGAAGAAATGAGTTTCACACGCGAAATATAATTATCTGCTATCCCTGAGAAACCATTGATCACCTTTCTTGTTTTTCTAAAACAATAATGTATTACAGCCCACCTACGGGTCTGCGACAGATGTAGCACATGCAGCCTCACAGGTTTGCATTTGATTGTGCACGTGGGTTTCCATCTTCTGATCATATTTGAAGAGAGTTCCTAATTATCGTGCGTCTTGGACATTTCACTTTCAATTTCAGGCAGGAATACATGAGTTTCACCGCGTACATTTTTCATTTTAGGAATTTCTCAGTATCAGTATTCTTCTGGATTTTTGACTTTCCAACAACCAATAATTGATTTATAGAATTCGAAATACATGTCACAGATTCTCCCTTTTCTCTCTAGATTCATCGACGATAGAGTGGGAATCAAAAAATACCGTAACTTCTTACTATTGAGAAACCGTGTATAATGCGCTTCACGGGTGAATGAAATCGCTTTGTAAATCGCAAAGAATTGGTGATCTTTTCTCTCTGTTTTTCAAACAACTAATAACTGATTTCGTATTCAGCGACAGCTGCGGCAACTTCAGCCGCACAGGTACGTGTATTGATTTCTTACGTGGAATTACAAACTCGTCTTCGATTAGAATCCAATGGGTGCTCGAATGCGTCTTGCAGAAAGATTTTCGGAATTGGCAGCTGGAACAAATGAGTTTCATACTGGTATGATATCGCTTGTCAATCTTTCAGAATCAGTGATCGTCTTGCAGTGAACGCCAAACAATTAAATAATTCCTGCCCTCCTCGGAGCAGCAGGCGACAACTGCAGCACCTGCAGCACCCACGACTCAGCAGCAGCCGGATGCATCTGCGCCTGTGGTGACACCGGTGCATGGTTCTTGCATCCTCTAAGTTATTCAGTCTGACTTCGACAAATATCAACTGCATTTGCATATGTAATTCTCCAATCTGGTTGTTAGCAACAATCTGCTCGTGCTATTGTTGCTACAAAACCCGCAGAAGAGGAAGTGATGTTTTTTTTTGAATGAAAGGATTGCTGCGTTGCAGTAGATTCAGTCGGCAAATGCGCCTCTCGATTATCACGGAACGCTTCCGATAGTGCTCCTCTTCTGTGTGCTTGCGCCCCGGATGTAGGCGCGGCCTCCACCGCAGTCGGAACTGACACCAGTGCAGGGTCACGAGGGAGCCGCGGCGGACCCGTAGGAGTCGATGTCACTGGCTCCGCACACTGGCTCCGCATGGTGCCACCTGCGATACGTTCGGTACCAGTAGGTGGAGAGCATGCCCAAGCGTCGGCAGAATCCGGCCCACGCACGATCTCCACAGGCAACACAACCGTGGGTGTTATGATCTGAAAATTAATGTAATTACTTGATAGTGTCTTTGCCCGAAGTCGCTGCGAGATTGAGAAAGTTGAAACTTCAAGGAGTGATGAATGATCTGGAGCCGGTACTGGCTCCAGTGCCGAGGCAGCTGAGGGGGGCCACCGGTGGGCGGTACCCGATACATCGGTACCAGCCGGTGGCAAGTGCCAGGTGGCGGGGTCACCGAGGTGACGCACGATCTCGACCAGCACGTCGACCGCAGTCGTAGTCAGCGTCGGAAATGATTTGTTGTTTATAATCGGATCTCGACCGGAATTTAAAAAAGTGGAAAATTCAAATGTATTTGAATACTCTGTGAAACACAACTGATTTCGGCAGTCAGAAAAGAGACGGAGAGTGACACGCAAATGGCCAATTTATTTATTTCCCTAGCATTCTATTCAAATACCCGAATCACTGTAGATCTAATATATTGCTTCATTTTAGCTTTTAGCACTTTCCTTTCTGAACACTCAGGAGTTGCGTTTTCATAATCAGCCAGTATTATCGGACGTTGCTGATAACAATCAATGAATTGTCAGTTTGCGCAAATGATCTGGAAAAAATTATTGATTTTTTCAACCGGATTATATTTTGTGATCGCGTCAGCTGATGATCCCCCCATGAAACTCAACTGATAATCACTCCGTGGAGAAATTAAATGTAAAACATATTTAATTAATTATAGGCAGATTTGCAAGTTTTGAAAATGGAGCGAGTGGAGGAAAGCTTGAGAAAATGTTCGGGTTTATTTGAGTTTCACTCTCCTCAGGAATGATTGAAGCACATCGATGAACTAATCAGCAGTCGGTAGAAGGTGGAAAAAATCATTCAGTATGCTCAAAAAATATATCAAATGTTGTTTCAATAATTTGAATACCTCATTTCACGATAATGATGTTTTGCAACGGCTTCAGTGCTTTGCAAATGGGCGGACAGTGCGGGCCGGCTTCATCAGCTTCAGCAGCTGCATCATCGATGGATGGAGCTTATCAGTCGGAACATCCGGAAAAGCTGGCGCAGATGCAGCTGGAGCTGCATCTCTTTCAGAAGTGATGATTGAGGAATTACGGTCTCGTATGGTTTTCGACCCCATCGATTCTTGAAGAGAGTTAGAGCAACCATTAACCTGCAGCATCTGCAGCCGGCTCCTCCTTCTGCTTCCAGTTAATCAACAGGATCTCAACAGCCGCAGCTGACACAGCTTCGAAGTGCTGCACAGGCGCTGCAGCTGCAACTTCCGGCTTCTCCGCAGTCGTTTTGTCCGAGATAGTCATCGGGATCTCGATGAGTGCAGCAGGTACAGCCGGTTCCTGAGTCTCCGCAGCAGGTGCACCAGCTTCCTTAGTTTATTTCTTGATATGGTATCAAATACCGACCTATGTGGCTGCAGTTGCTGTACCTAAATTTTAAAGTGGTCTGGAATCAATTATTGGTTATTGATCATTCTATAGCGACACCTGACTGATTCTGAGCGAGTGTCAAGCGATATCATTCCATAGTGAAACTCAATTGTATCTGCTAGAAATTCTCGTTTGATAGAAAGCGCATGCAAATTCTTCTTGCACTGTTCACATAATATATCTAAAAAATAAAAATAGCGCAAAATACCGTACCTGTGCGTCATCCTGCGGCTGCTGCAAGTCGCCGCCGCGACCACAAAGTCGTTGGTGCGGCGACGTGCCGCGTCGTTCGTGGGCGCGGAACCCACGTGCACCGCTCCTTCCGCTGTGTCGTTTTCCGGAACTGGCTGAAGCCCGGGCTGTAAGCCGGATGGCACGTGAGCAAGCAGAGCCTTCTCGTGAATGGGCATGGCGCGATCTCTGATAATATTTTTTTGTTTTTGTTTTGGGGAATGAGTATATAGACGCAACGCAGTCGCATTAACTTTCGTTGTAAATTTTCATTGAAGAAATAGTCGAAGCATATCATGAATGCTATTATTTGTGATTCTATTTTGTTCAATTCGCTTGAAAAAAAAACTATTAAAAATACACTCAATCTCAGCCAATCTCACCTGAACATAGTCGGAAGATGCTTGCCCGTCTGAAAGCGTGATCTGAAAATTATATAAAAAATCTTTCGTTCACTCTTTTTGATTATGTTTCACAGTGTTCATTTATTGTGAGCCATTCTCAAATACGCAATTGCCAGATGACATTTGCTCCAATGAAATAAATGACAATGATTCGCATCTGCTACCGTCTCCTCCTCCTGCTTCCAGATGGAACTCGGGATGACAGCAGCTGCAGAATTGGGTTTCAGCATCAAAATCCGGCTGCGCTGCACTCGTCTTGTCCAATACAGTCACCGGAATCTCGATGGGCGCAGCAGCTGCAGCCAGTCACTGCAGTAAGTGTATCATCTTCCGTTAGCTGCAGCTCATGACGGCTGCACGGCGCTGCCGTCATCGAACATGATCTGCAAGAGGCGATTGGTATCTGGGGAAGTGAAAATGATAGGAGGAAGATGTGAGTTTCATTGTTTCGATTAAAGATGGCAGAGTAGCAAGATGATAATTGATTCTTTTCTGCCAGTGAAAAATATAATTATGTCAATTGTTCAGAAACTATCGATTTGGCCTGTAATTTCGGCATTTTGCTCTCTACCCGTCCATAATCTTATCGGTCAGGCAAACTCCGTCAGCAACTGAACGCCGCATGACGACAGCGGGTGTCGTCTATGACGTTAGTGCCCTCGTCGACGGTGAAGGGGCAGCTTTCCGAGGGCGCTTGGAAGCAGGATGTGGGGGGGGGGCGTCTTCGGCCTGACTGGGCGCGACGCTGGTGAGTAGAATGGTAGCGTCAGCACGTCGGCCGCGGACACCGTGTGCACCACTCCGTGCGCGTTGAAGTTGTCGTTTCCCTGGTGTCGCTCACGCCCGGGCAGGAAGACGAACGGATCGTGAGCCAGCAGAGACTTCTCGTGAATAGACATGGCGTGGTCTCTGAGGGCATCTGCTTCTGATGGGCTGATCTGATTTTTTTTTAAAATTCATTCATTTGAATATGTTTCAACTCTTTAAATTAAGCTGATCCGATCTCGAACATGCAATGAATCCGAAGTCGACAGTAAAGAAATGCCAATACATAAACGCTTCACTTCGAAGTTTGTTTCCAGAGAGACGGACCCGTGGGAGGTGATAGGCGAGGCGGTCGGACTTGCTGCATCTGCTGCAGAGGGGAAGAAACAGTCTGCTGCTGCTCCTGCTGCGCCGCCGTCGCCTAAGAAATTCAGCAAGTGGGTCACATTAGAAGGTTTACGGAAAAACACAACGAACACGCAGATTCTGAAAATAATAAAATGTTAAGCAGTGTCACTGGAACCAAGCTAAGGTACTCAAAGAAAACTGTCGTATTGCGAATCAAATTAACTTAAAGAAGGGATGTGGCGGGGCCTCAACAGCAGGTTCCGTGATTCGCGATATTCCGGTGGGCGTTTGCTTGATCTTCGGAGGCTGGACAGGCAGATCAGTGGCATGTACCGTAACCTAACTAACGTCGGCGTGGAGGGCGGGGCTTCAGCGCCAATTCAAAAGCATCATGTTAATCTTGGATGTTTTTGCTATCGAATGCTTTAAACCGTGGGTGTCTATCTCATTTGCGAAAAAAGTTAAAGCGAGTTGAAATTTGGGGCCAGACTTTTGGGCGGTAATGTATGTCTAAAGAAACTCCATAAAAATCGGCCAACTATTTAATAATGCACTCTGAAACTGGTTGATGGTATTCAGAATTGTAATGTGTCCCTGTAATGTATTCGGACAATTATAATTTTTTTTTTAATGAAAAAAATGAAAGGACTGAATATCATAAGCCATGAAAAATAGGCACGTTGAAGAAATGTATCGAAATCAGAAGAGTTTTTGATAAATCGATTTTTATCAAAGTTATGACATTAGTTGTACTATATGGCAAATCAACTCAAAACAGTAATTTTCCTTTGGAGAGAATAGTTTCAACCTCCTTATATGAGGCCGGTCGCCTACTATCCAATTAGGGTTTGGTACATCGATTTTTCGAAAAACTGGGAAAAGAGGTTCTCTAAACATCATGGCTAAACATCATGGCCGACTTAATTTTGCACCAATTCGATCGATTCGGCCAGGCTGCAACCGGGCTGCAAATCACTATTTTTCTGTATCTCGGTTCATTATTGAGCAAACCCTAAGAAAATTTGGCACGGTGGGTAATCGACCATGGGGATTCTAACCACGTTATTCCAAATTTCTGTATATGACAGATTCATTTTTTTGATCCACACTTTTCGAATATGCGGAGTTAGTGCCTTCCGATTTTACCATAGAAAGATGCGCGTGAGCGAGGGGATCATTATTTGTATAAATAGTGTAGGGTTAAAAATGGAAATCTTTGAGCTACATCCCATTTTCTGAAGTGCATTTCTCTTCGACACCTCGCTATTCGATATTTGAGTACGAAATGAAATGAGTTTCATTCGCTTACACCGCACATCTAGGCAAAAAACAGCGAATCCGCAATGAAACTCATTCCATTTCGCACTCGACGCGTGAAGTGAGCGGTATCGAAGCAAAATAAGCTTCACAGAATGGGATGTAGCTCAAAGATTTCCATTTTTAACCCCACACTATTTATACAAATAATGATCCCCTTGCTCACGCGCTCCGATCTCAAACATGCATATTCGAAAAGTGTGGATCAAAAAATGAATTTGTCATATTCATAAATTTGGAATAACGTGGTTAGAATCCCCATGGTCGATTACCCACCGTGCCAAATTTTCTAAGGGTTTGCTCAATAATGAACCGAGATACAGAAAAATAGTGATTTGCAGCCCGGTTGCAGCCTGGCCGCATCGATCGAATTGTTGCAACATGAAGTCGGCCATGATGTTTAGCACCCTTGAGAACCTCTCTTCCCAGTTTTTCGAAAAATCGATGCCACATCATCACATGTACCAACCCCTAATTGGATAGTAGGCGACCGGCCTCATATAAGGAGGTTGAAACTATTCTCTCCATAGGAAAATTACTGTTTTGAGTTGATTTGCCATATAGTACAACTAATGTCATAACTTTGATAAAAATCGATTTATCAAAAACTCTTCTGATTTCGATACATTTCTTCAACGTGCCTATTTTTCATGGCTTATGATATTCAGTCCTTTCATTTTTTTCATTAAAAAAAAAATTATAATTGTCCGAATACATTACAGGGACACATTACAATTCTGAATACCATCAACCAGTTTCAGAGTGCATTATTAAATAGTTGGCCGATTTTTATGGAGTTTCTTTAGACATACATTACCGCCCAAAAGTCTGGCCCCAAATTTCAACTCGCTTTAACTTTTTTCGCAAATGATATAGACATAAACAGTTTAAAGCATTCGATAGCAAAAACATTCACGATTAACATGATGCTTTTGAATTGGACCTTGATGTTTATCATATTTTTCAGAACTCAAATTGCGGAGGCAATTTAGCAAAATGAGGACATAGTTCACCAAAATTTTTCGTTGCTTGTCAAACGTACTGTGTAGAAAGAAGAACCATAGACACAAACGATGAAAATTACGACCCGTTGATCGCACTTTGAATGAGTCCCCCAACAAGATTTCCCAACAACTCCGAATTTCAGAAAAAAAAAGCATAATTTTCGTTCTAGTGGAGTTACAATCCCCAAATTTAGTAGGGCAAACTGGCTCTGAAGATCTCTTGAACATGTTTCCACTCTTCTCTTCTGGAACCATTCGGAAGAATTTACCCACGAAATTCCTTCCCAAAATGTTCAAGTTCGTATTTGAGGTGTTCAAGGTGGTAGCTACAGGAAAGTGTATGGAGATGCTCAGGCAGCCACTGGGCAAGGTGGACAGATGAATCCCGTGGTGAATGCAGTGTCCAAGTACAATCCAAAGTGGCTTAGCAGGTCCAATAGAGAGTCACCAAGGAATGGTGATAGAAATGGAATGAATGAGTCATTCTGTTTTCGATGTGGAAGAGATGAGCACTCAATGGAGTCATGCCCTCATATCAACTCGACGTGTTTCAAATGTGAACAGATGGGACATCTGAGTAACATGTGCAACAAGTGGAATCGCTCATCGTCGAGAAAGGGTTCTAGAGAGAGAATCAATATGATCTGCAGTGGTCTATCTGATGGAATTGAGCAGTTCAAGGCCAAAGTGGAGATGAAGGGAAGGACTATCGAGATGCTGGTGGATACCGGATCTGATATTTCCCTCATCTCGGAATCCACGTGGAGAGAAATCGGACTTCCTGAGAAGAAGAAACAGGATGTATTCCCCAAGTGTGCGAATGGAACGAGACTGAAACTCACTGGGAGATGCACTGCAAGAGGCCCGCGGAGAGGTGTACAGTATCCATATTGGGAGTCTCCTCTCCGATCTGATTCATAACGTGGAATAGTGTAGCAGTGTACCGGGGAAGATCGATTCCACTCAGTAAGATCATCGCCTTGAATTGCTCTTCTGATCTGTTTCTCGAGTGCATCGATACTCGGTCCATTGTGAACCCGTCCCTCGGACGTCACTGACTGGACAGTACTCGATCGATCTCGCAATAGCTCTTGAATGGTCTCATTCTGCTTCTCCATGGCCTCATTCTGCTTCTCCATTCTCTGATCTTGCTTCTCCATCTGTTCTCTCAACAGTTTCAACTGTGCCTCACTCTGTTCCTTCTGAGCTTTAATCATCTCCATCATCATTTCCATCATCTTGCCAGTCTCTGCCATCTAGTTCTTTGATCCCTGATCTACTCAATCGATACTTCCAGTCGACCTCTCGACTATCCTCGGCACCTACCGATTCACGTGTCTTCTACTCCAAGAAATAACACAAAGCCACGGCCTAACCTGCTTTCCTCAGAGGACTCCGCCAACTGAGCTAGTGAAGGAGTGGCCTTGCCTCTTCCCAACACGCACAACTTCTGAGCGTCTCCCACTCAGACAGTCTCAACTGACTCTACCCGAGTCGGCACAACACCAATATATACGATTCTCACTTACATAGAGGGACCGAGGCTAACCACCTCTCACCACTCTTCAAGTGACAGACGACTCGAAGTGACTGGGCAACAACCCTTATCACACTTCGAGACTGGAGACCTCAAGGGACCGAGGCTAACCACCTCTTTTCACCCTTGAAGCCAGAAGAAACTAGTCCGAATCGGTCTGAACGCCACTATCGTGTCCCTGGCTTGTGCCCGACGACGGAGAGTTTAGTGATACAAGTTTATCCACAACAAGAGGGATACAACATACTCCGGACTAGCCGGCAACCTCAACTGACTAGGAAGGGGGCGGGGTCAGCGAGGGGGGGGGAGAGGGAGAGGGAGAGGCGAGGGGGAGGGGAGCGCGCGCGTGTTGTTTACTTGTTGACACGCGAGCACACTAGAGACTAGACTCGAGAGATCACACTACACACGATCTACTCGAGCGACCACATGGTCTTGTGAGAAGGGCCAACCCTACGATACAACATTAATCAATATTGAAAATTAATTGCAGAATCTCGAGATCGCCTGGGCTCGCAATGAGAAAGATCTCGAACAGTCCTTTCTTGTACGATTGATTCCCTCGAACTAACACCTTGAACACAATGGAATAAAATACATTTTGAGAAATCATACATTTCCGCGTTCTTCCTGTCTTCAATTATCAACTATGAGTCTCCATTGTTATTTTCTCTCTTCAAGGTGTGGGAGGGAAAGATTACCAAAAACGTCAGCTGAGAATTTTGGATAGTTTGTGAAACGTATTTATTCGTTATCTTCATTCGGATCGCTATGTCATGTGGATCAAACACACACATTAATTTACAAAATAATATTTCGAAAATCGATCGATATATGGACGGCTAGACGATCTAAACGAGAACTCATACCAAAATTCGGGAAAAAATCAATTTTAAAAAGTGGTCGGGGCTTCCTAATCGTCCCATTCGAATGAGTATTTGTGCACTTTGACCGCTCGCTTCTGTGGGATTACGAGCATTCCGAAAGAGGCAGAGAAGTGAGGGACGAATCTGAAAAATATTTTGTGATTAAAAAAAAACATTAACTCAGAATCAAGAAAGCGATTCTACATAAGTTTCACTAATTCTTCAAAGTCTGGGGTTCAGAGATAACATGATTATGATAAGTAATATGGTAGAAAATAATCAAAGATTAATTTTCACTTTCTTAAATTTATTTGAGTTGCTTGACTCACTTATCCACCAGTGCCATATTTCTACACGCTGCCCACACTCGGGTGTCCACAATCTGCACGGCGGCTTGTGCCCGATTCATAACGAAGAGGCGACCTGAGAGAAGAATTAGAGATATGAGTTTTTTTACTATAACATAACTAATTCATCAAGGAACTGCAAAGGTGATCAATAATTTATGATATTTTTTTCGGCTGGTGAGAAGAAAACAATTACCCTATTCGAATCGGACAGGACTACGTATACACGATGAAACTCATTCAATTCCACGATTTTTACATGGACCCTTTGATTCAAAGAACTTTTCACTTGCTTGCATATCAAGCGGTGATATAGTGATTATTTTTATGAATGAAGGTAATCGGAAACGGATATCTCACCACTCTCATCCCTCGCCAGTGCTCCAGGTCTCTCGCAAATGGCCATTCTTCTCGCCTCCACACAGACTGATTCACGGATGGAACAGAGAAGGACGTGGTCTCGACGACCTGTGAAATGTATTGATCTATTAATTATTTAAACTGCATGTTCTGCACGTTCGAGAGTTTATCTTATCTCGATATACTCGAGACGCACACATTTCATCGAATTAATCAAATACGTTTCACTCATCTTTTAAATCTCGACGATCACGTGCGAATTCGATTGTGGAAACGGATGCGCTCGAAAAAAACCAAAATAGCAAAATTTCGTATTCGCTGAGCGAGCTATGACCCCAACCGTCAATTCCGCGATATTACAGGTGGTTAATTATGCGAAAATAAATTCATCACCATGATCTATAATAAGAAGGGTTTCCTGCACATTCGAAAAATATCACGATGATGTTTTGCTAGATTCAGTGCCGATATCATGATCAGAAGAATTCTCAACCCATCGGATTTCAGGCAAAAAATAATCATGATATTGGAAATTGTACCTTCCACGATGAGAATCTGCTGGATCGGGCCGATAATAGCGAAGGCGAGCATATCGACGAAAGACTCGGATTGGCTGAAGAACATACTTTTGAAGAATAGAGGCAACAAAGTATGACTTTTCTTCAGAATGTACGTTTCTTTGTGCATCCGACTGACGAATTGGTTCGAAATCGGATGGATTCAGCCGTTTCGTTCACTTGAGTTGCATGAGCATCATAAACTTCATCCTAACGCACGGCCAATAATTACATCCTGTGTCTCTTTCGAAAAATAACAATATCAATGTCGACGATATTGGTAGACTGTACTTGCCTACAGCCCTGCTAGGCTAGGGAGTATCGCGAACTATAGATCTATTATTTAATACGACAAGTACTCACCGATACAGCAATTCCGTCCACTTTCCAGTCGGCGCGAGCTCGTAAAGACCGGAGAAAATCTGCAAAATGACCTTCACTTTTACAGCGAGATGATCTATGATCCTTTGATGGTTCGTCGGCATGTGTTTGTTACAATATTTTGATTATCGTAACTATTGAACTCGTGTTCTGTCATATATTCATTCAATGCTACCTACATATTCTCCACATTGATATATTCACAGTGTCCGATTTGCAAGTATCGATTGAAGATAGAGTTTAAATCTCCAAGCGGCACTACTACTCCAGTAAATCAAGTCTGCAGTACTCATAATTCGTTCGAATCTACCGTACCTCTCCATTGGCACAGTAGTAGATATTCTCGTATCGATTGACTGCCAATCGATCGGAGATGATAGTCCTCTCTCTGATCCATTTGGGGCACTCGACCTGTAATAATGGAGTATTATTAGTATTTGTCGAATATATCAAAACTCCACATATGTTGCAAGATTTTGCAAAAGCTTCACAAAGGCGTTGTTGATTATAGTGAATAGCAACAATTTGTATCAATTGAGTTTCATGTGCAATGTAGAATTCTCAATAATGTGCCAGCTGCAATATTGTGAGGTTCGATAATCATAAAAGAATTTTTAAAACAATCATGATCCTCTTTCCGTCCATAAATACTAGGAAGCACTTCAACTTTTTGATGTATTGATTAGGTGTCAAGGTAGTCTGATAATCCCCTATAATCACTCTACCAATCTCTCACTATAATCTAATCATCTAGCTACAATCACACAACCATGAGAAGAGCCGCACCTTCTCCATATAATCCAGATTCTCCGTAAACTTGAAAATGTGTCGCACCCACGCTCCATCCTCCTCGTCCTTGCAATCCATTAGAATCTGCACAAAATATTGATTTGAATACCCAAACCTCAACCTTTTTTCTAAGACTTTCCAAGCTATGCACTTTTTTAAAGGCTCTATGCAGTGATGTGTTAGGATTTTTTTCGCATCTTGAATATAAATGTAGACCGCAATCTCCGCCCACTTTGGTGGGATAGAGAATTGCACAAAACTGGCGCGCGACTTGACAATTCTAGTTCTCTATCAATCAGGACGCTCTAAAGCGTTTTCTGTAGGTCTCAGCTGTCATTACAGAGTGCGCAATGCGGAAAGTGGTCGGTGCATTCTACGTAGGTCAAACGCGTTTTTTAAGGTGGAAAAACGGGATTTGAAGCCTTTCTAGCCAATGCCGCTATCTCCGCAACTCTAATTCGGTTCACTCGTATTTTAGAAGAATTTTAAGATTTTTTTTGGAATTTTAATATTTTTCTCCGAATTGTCGGCGAGCGCGGGGAGAGGTGAGCGAGAGGTCGGGGGGAGCGAGAGAGACACACGCAAAAGAGGCTCCGCCCCTTTTCTCTCTCGTCCGACTTCTCCTTTCCCTTGCCCGCGCGCGCTTGGTTTTCATGGAATAACTCGGAGATGAGTTAGAGACTAACTCTAAAAAGCAAAAATGTTAACCAGATCGAGACCAAGGCATTACGCACACCTTTGGACCGGTGCAACCTATTCGGTAGATCACCCTATGGTCTCTATTTAAATGTGTTTCATTCTCACTACGTAGTATTATCGGATTACATTGAAACAATGTTGCGTTAGTCGGATTCACAGAAAATCAACTCACCAAAATATAGCTCTTCAATCTATCCTTGAAGATGACAGGACTTGAGGCATGCTTCCACAAGGGATTCGTGACGTGTCGGACGACCTGAGAAGCGCACTTTGAGCATCATCATTGGCGTTACGTGGTTATAACGACCGACGGTCCTGGGAAACTAGGAAAGCCTATGATGATGCTATCTTAGTGCAGAGCTTGTGAGCGGTATTTCCAGATTTTGTGAACCAAGAGTATGCGAAAAATTTCACGCACTCCACAGCGTGTCAGAGAGGCGAAAAAGCCTCATTTGCATGGCGACGGCCACGCATGTGCTCATTCCTCCAATCTCATTCTTCAGTTATGGGAGCGGTGAAACATAGGTGAAATGACAGGGGTGAACCCATAATTCTTTAATTAATATCTTTGCAAATACGATTGATTGTGCATTTGTTTTGCACTGAAACGATGAAGTATTGTGTAAATACCTTGTTTTTGAATTTTTTTTATTCGGTTCAAAGAGCCTCCACGACCATGTTATAAATTATCCTAATTTTCAAGCCGAAAGTTACAGGAGCTCAATAACGGTAAAACTTACATTAGTACCTGTTTCGGAATCGTCATGACAAGCTCTACAAATCGTGGAATTTAGAATTTTGATTTTCGGGTTTATATTCGAAATATGGGAGAAAATGCATGTTTTTTCGTAGTTTTTCTTGCAAATCTTGAAAGTAAAACTGAAAATCAGAATTCTAAATTCCACGATTTGTAGAGCTTGTCATGACGATTCCGAAACAGGTACTAATGTAAGTTTTACCGTTATTGAGCTCCTGTAACTTTCGGCTTGAAAATTAGGATATTTTATAACATGATTGTGGAGGCTCTTTGAACCGAATAAAAACAATTCAAAAACAAGGTAGGCACATATTTACACAGTACTTCATAGTTTCAGTGCAAAACAAATAGAGAATCAATCGTATTTTCAAAGATATTAAGTGAAGAATTCTGGGTTCACCCCTGTCATTTCACCTATGTTACACCGCTCCCATAACTGAAGAATGAGATTTGAGGAATGAGCACATGCGTGGCCGTCCGCCATGCAAATGAGGCTTTTTCGCCTCTCTGACACGCTGTGCACACCTCATTTCTCATGCTCTCTCTCCGGTCGAAAAGACGAGAGATCATGCGAAATGAGGAGTGCTTGAAATTTTTCGCACACCTCTGTTGTGAACATATCCGAAATTGTGGAGAGTGGTCGAACTCCCTATTTTGCTGTTCGTATATTAGTAACTCGCTTTGCTGTCCAGCGTGAACAGGAACAGCCCCGCATCGTCATCAGTCACAAGAATGTTGGCGTTCTCGAGCACGAGGGAACCTGAGAGTAATGCATTTTTTTCTTTTATTTTATCGGATGGAAATCGAATAATTCATAAAACATCGTCTCGTTCTCCAGTACTCAGATCATCCATATTTTGAGTAACGTCTAAAAGTCCTCCCAAGTCGCGCATCTCAGTTGCTAACATCACTTGATAATTTTATTTGTTTTTAAAAACAATCATTCTCACCAGTCACATATTTCAGCGCTTCACAGCTCACAATCACACTTTCCACATTAGGCGGGAGAGCGCCGGCGACGAGTTGTGGAGGAGGTTCACGTGACATTGGCTCGCCATTCTGAATCAAGTAAATGATGAATTGGACATCTGCAGCAGAAATTGTGCAAAAAATTGCAGCACTCTACATTTTGCATGCTCTCTCACCGATCAGAGAGACGAGAGAGCATGCGAACTAAGGAGAGCGCGAAAGATGTTCGTCGTCATTTTCTTTTCACATATTTCGATATGTTTCAGTCTGATCATAACTCTCTTTTGCTCACAAAAGTTGTGATGGTTTGAGGTCAACTTTCAAAAATAACATACACATGCATAATTAATCAACCATAATGGACAAACCTCAGCGATCGGGGAAAGCGCAGCAGCCGCTCTGTCTCTTCTCTCCTGGTCGAGCATCGAGCGAACGCCGGCTTGCACTGCGTCAGAGAAACTGAAAGAATTTGTTATCGGCCTGATTATTTATCCAGATCTGGCCTAGATCATTTTATTGCTCAGAGTCAGATGATGATCTGACTCTGAGCAATAAAATAAGCAAGGGGCTTTACAATTTAAGAAGAAATATGCAAACAATCGAGAAACCGGAAACCGATTCATTTTTGTTAGGAGATCATAGTAGTTCGGTTCGTAGTTGCACTTCCGTTATGGTCTGGAAAATACAAGGCAAGCTTACACATCGCTCATCTTCATCGAGTTCTCGGTAATCTGACTTCCAGTCTGGCAGAGGAGATCGACCAACTCGCGAGTTTGAGCGGTCGTCTCGTTGAGTTTCTTCTCGTAACTGGAATTGTGTAATTAATTAGACGATTGAAAGCTTTTCGAGACGGGATAGAAAAGGAGCCTAGAGTTATTGAAAATCCCGCACGCGGTGCGTTTGCTCAATCGGAATTATCGGACTGACTTTGAATCTCATTTTTATTCAGGGTGAGTTTCAGCGCACTATGAAATGGTATGAATTATCGGAGATGACGATGACAGTAGCAAGCATGGTGCCGAAAAAAACACTCACAAAACCCAAGACTCACTCTGTCATAACTTATTATTTACATTAAAGGAGGGGTGGCACGAATATCTGGCTTACTGACTTCTATAGGGGAGATTGTGGGGATTCGTTACCCAATCACACTTGCGAAACTCCCATGTAACCAATTTTCGTTTAAACCTAGCTATGAGCGTTTGGCTGTGTGCCAAGCGGGCCTGATCGCTCAGGCAACGAGAGAGGGATAAGGGGACAATGAAGAGACCGCGCATGCAAATCGGCGCGCGCCTCTCGGTTCTGCGATTAGCATACGCGTTCGTGCCTCCCCTTCTTTAATAACAGAACATTCATCGTTCCAATTAAATTAACAAACTCACTCGTCAATCGCGGCCGAGAACGAGTCATCCGCTGCGGACTGCTGCTGGTCAGCCCACGAGAGCTTGCGCACCTTCGTGCCCTGTGATAATTAAGTCATTTATTATTGATTTATATATAATTAATATGATAATCAATAGATACAAAATGAAGATAGCTATAGAGTATGTGTGCACCTTCGTGCCCTGAATATTCGATATTTGTGTTGAGAATGAAACAAAAGAACTGGAGAATACGCGGGACCCTTGCTGAAGAAAATGCCAAGAAGTGTGAGGAAGTACTTCTTCTGTGAAAGTGATCTGACGCCTTGTGAAATAGGACTCGAGTACTTCCCAGTTTGCCCCCTGGACTACTGTGCCCGAAGGTGCCGGCCATAGGTAACTCGATCGCATACCCTTGCAGCTAACTTGTTCTGATCTGTGACCACTTCGCAACTAATCTTTGTGAATTGTGTATTTTCGCATTCTCAGGCCCTATCGATGTTTATCATTTCGCTCTCTCCAATCTGCATCCTAAGTCTTCCGAATGGCGCACCCAACAATTCGATCATCCACTCTATTGTGAAGCACGGAAGGTTTTGCATAAGTGTTGACGAATCGGCTTCCACCCTCCTCTTTACGGAAAGTCTCTCGTTGGTCAAAGATACGAGGTAGCACGCGAAATGAGGAGAGTCGGATGCCGATTTCTCAACACTAGTTTGGACCAATAGCAATACATACAGAAGAAAAATAATTAACCTGTCCCTCCTGCATGACGCCATTTGTCAAGTCCTCATCTCCGCTGACGCTCGGTCCGAGCTTAATTAATTAATTAATTAATTAATTAGCAAAAATTGCAAATTTGGACTGAACTCACCTCATTTGGACTTATCTTGACGCCAACTAGACTGATTTTCATCACGCTAGGGTTATCCCAAAAACTTTCTCTGGCTGACTTCAGACCCACGGTTGTAACGCGTTAGAGTAGGAATCAAGAAACAACTGTCACTATGCGGAGGTGAGGGAAGACTTCAAGTGAGTGGGGAAAGCAGAGGGGTTGAAGAGCACTCTCTCACATTTGCCTTGTCTATCGCTTTCTCTGACCGGCGAGGGATGGGAAGGAATCGAGAGACAGGGGTAGAGAGGATTTGATGACTTCTAGCGCCTCTTGCATCTGGCACGATATCTCTTTGTTTTCAAATCCCACAGCCCCATCCCCTCTCCCGCCCGCGAAATGTGAATCATTCCCACTCTTTATGAGCTCCCGGTCTTGAGATCAATCCAGGTCGAGCAAGCAAAGATTCGTGAAATTCCATTTTCGCTCTTTTTTGGTTATTCTGCGTTACGGTTTAATACTGAAAAGGAGGGGTCTGGAAGAGAGATGAATGGATCGTGAAACTCAACAGCACAGACTTTCGCGAATTAGATAGACTCACAGGGAGAAAAGCGCGTTAGAGGTTACCCAAATCGATCTAAGGGAGAAAACCCGCGAAAAGTGGCCCGCCACATTTTCAAAGCAAACGGTATTGGAATTTGGGTATACGCGGCGATGTGTCTTTTATTTTATAGGCATTTTTATTTGTACTACTAGGATGGATTGGACTGAGAAGGATTGCAATTTGACAGAAGGTGAATGCACTGTGAAACTCAAAACTTTCTTGAACAATTATGAGAAGTGAGTGAAATGAGTGAACATGTTTCACAGAGACATGCATATTGGCAGTCAAGAGCTGAGTGCGAATTGTGAAAGATGCAAAGTGGCTCAGTGCGATTCAATTTCGAGAAGATGGATCATTTCTTGGCATGAGATATCTTCTTCTTCGATTTGATCTCGCCACCCTAGAACAACACACAATAATAATAACAAAAAGGATGTGGGACTTAGCTAAATACGGTGAGTGAGGGGGAAGTAGAAAGGTGCACTCTCTCATTGTTGCCTGATCTCTCGCTTTCTCTACCGGGCATGTTTCTTGAAAATAATATCAGACATGCGCAATTGAGAAACTCAAGGAAGGGAAATTCGGGGAGGGAGAGAAGTAGGGAAATGGAGCGCTTTCTTTCTGGTGGTCATTCATTTCTTCCCGCTTTCTTGTGGTCATTCGAAGTATTTATGAGCGCCCCATTTTGCCTTCCCCGAAAAATAGCCAAACTATCATGCAAATCATCGTTTGATAGTTTGTCATTCTGCGTTATGGTTTAATACTGGAGCAGAATTGGTTGCGAGAAACTAAAATCCTCATGCGAAATTGCCTGAAGGAGGAAACGCATAAAGAGGAAGAAGAGAAGAGGCATGCAAATTGAAAATGAATTGCAGAGTACAAGGTGTGAATAAAACAAAGTGAGGAGGGCTTAGTGCAATTTGACCTAAAAGATGAGTTTGAGTTTCAGGCGGATCTTTTATTGGTTATAAAGCTCTCCTACTTCGATTGCGCAATGTCTCCTTTGTGACCAACAGACCATTCAAAAAAAAGTTTGACTCCGCTAAATATGAGGCCGGTTGCCTACTATTCGAACAAGTTCTGGCACAGCGATTTTTCGAAAACTTGTGCAAAGGGGTTCTCGAGGATGCTAATCACCATGGTACACTTCATTTTGAACCAATTCGATCGGTGAGGCTGTGAGATACTACCGCCAAAAAGTGTATTTTTTTACCGTTTTTTCGGCTAAAGTAATGCTAGCCAGTTTAAATTCTAACAGCGTGGAGATTTCAGTATGGTGAAGGTTTCCATGTTTTTCATCTTCAGTATGCGTGATATTTGGCAAAAATATCTATACTATTCAAATACAACGAAAATGTGTTCTTAATTTTGAGCAGGAGATGATGCGTCTCGTCATGGGGATCATTTTTCGTATAATATTTAAAACGCGTTCTCTGTACTAGCGCAGGGAAATGTGGAGCAAGTGGCACAACTCTGTCAAAATGGTCACAAGAAGATCATACTTTGGGTGTCGAACCATCAGAGAAGATGAAAACTTTTTTTGGAAAAAAATTTCAGTTTTGACCTACTTTATCGATTTTTTCATGAAATTTCAAACTTGATATTTAGGTACCATGTTACATATCATTCAAAAGAGCATCAAAAGTTATATTTAAATCCGAGAGGAAATTCAATTTCATCAGATTTGACATGGGTAATGACTCGGCATGTGATCATTTTCGCCAATTTTGGTCAATATTGAGATGGCTACCCATCAAGATATCATTTCCGGTTTCCAATTCGGAGATATTTTATGTATTAGGTCGGTCAGAAAGTTTCTTTCTTTTTCTTTTTGTTAATGTTTGCTCAATTATCTCGCTTGCACAAACCGTCAATATGACATAGTTTAGGGGTGCCTCGGTACAATATTGTAATATATATGAATCGAACCGTCCTCGCTTAGAAGTACAGAAAATATGTTTTTAAGTGAAACATTCAACAAAACATGATTTTCGGTGACGACCTGCCTTTTGCTAAAATAGAGATCGCCATGGTCTACCCAATAAAGTAATGATAGAGCAAGAGTTGATTCTTCTATTAGCACTAAAATATCCGAACTTCTGACTCTCTGGAAAAGAAGAATGTGCTAAAAGTGATGTTTTCGATCTTCGATTCTCTATTACGAAGTTCTTAAAAATTCAGCCAATTTATGGAGGATAGGATCCTCTCCCGATTTACATTGGGGACTCACTGGGTATGGTACTTTGCTATGCACTTCAATTGGCATTCGCAGATCTATCGAGTCGCGAGCTAGGTGATAGAAACTATTTTTCGTCTGTTCCAAAATCGTATGTTGTATTTTAGGGGCATTTCTGAACTAAGCGTGAAGTGATTATTTCCTTGCAATAATTTTTATTTAATCACCAATCATCCTACTTTATTAATGTGACGCTGGTTTGTCCCTATTACTTCTCTCCACTGTGCACTAGGTTGAGAAACAGATGCATTTCGTGGTCGACCACGGCAAATTTGAGCCGGCTTAGTGTCTCTCTTACTGATTGGTCAGCCCTGATCTAGTGTGCGCTAATAAGAGGAACAATGCCCTCATTGATTAAGAAAAGCCATATGTTGATAGATCAAATAAGAAGTACAGGGGAGGTCAAAATCGATGATCGTAAAAAAAGAAAGAAACTTTCTGACCGACCTGATATTTTAACATCCTAACTCAGATAGAACTGTTTATGGGGCATAATTTCAGTGCCGAAGAACCATCCTCATTCGCTCAAACATGACATACTCGACAAGAGCCTGAATCTTGAAAAATCAGTAATATCCTTTTAAATACTCGAAACAGTTCAACTAAAACATAGAAATGATCGTCTCGAAAAGATAAACAACTTTCCTATTGACATTGAAGATCCATAACGAGGATCAGGTATAGTAAAGGCCGGAAGTTGAAAAATCGATGTTCAAGAAAGTGAAAAGTTCAGATTCGAATAAATCGAGTATTTGGACTTCCAGAGGGGCAGTTTTGGCTCAAATATCTTCACTAGAATAATTTTACAGTATTAGAACTTTGGAGCCAATTTCAGATCGAAAATTTTTTACCGAAAATTTTGTTGAAAAAAATGGCCATCGAAAATTGGCAAAAATACTTTTTATGCGGAATTCAGCTAAAATTATCAGAAACAGATCGCATAACTCGTTAATGTTATTTAAACCCAAAACTGATTCTCTGGATGTCCAAATACTCGACTTATTCGAATCTGAATTTTCACTTTCCTGAACATAGATTTTTCAAATTTCGGCCTATACCTGATCCTCGTTATGGATCTTCAATGTCAATAGGAAAGTTGTTTATTATTCCGAGACGGTCATTTGTACGTTTCAGTTGAAGTGTTTCGAGCATTTTGAAGGTTCTTACTGATTTTTCAAGATTCAGTCTCTTGTCGAGTATGCCATGTTTGAGCGATGAGAATGGTTCTTCAGCACTGAAATTGATTTGATTTGATTTTAACACATTTATCAAGAGTAGGCTCTGATGTGCATGGTGGGCCATTCATGATTTCTTGCTTGTCTCAGGAACGTAGGTCCGATAGTTCGCATGAAGAGATCGTTCCATCTTGTGGGCGGTCTTCCGCGTCCTCGCTTAGGCCCTCGTGGTGTCCAATCGATCACAGTTCTGCTCCATTTCAAGTCATGATCATTAGCAACTTTATGCACCCAGAGCCACTTTCTTTTCAAGGCGGTACGAACAACGTCTCTGACCTGAGTGTCTGCACTGAAATTATGCCCCATAAACAATTCTATCTGAGTGAGGATGTTGAAATACATAAAATATCTCCGAATTGGAAACCGGAAATGATATCTTGATGGGTAGCCATCTCTATATTTACCAAAATCGGCGAAAATGATCACATCCCGAGTCATTACTCATGTCAAATCTGATGAAATTGAATTTACTCACGGATTTAAACATAACTTTTGATGCTCTTTTGAATGATATGTAACATGGTACCTAAATATCAAGTTTGAAATTTCATGAAAAAATCGATAAAGTAGGTCAAAACTGAAATTTTTTTCCAAAAAAAGTTTTCATCTTCCCTGATGGTTCGACACCCAAAGTATGAACTTCGGATGATCATTTTGAAGCAGTTGTGCCATCCCCCCTGCGGTAGTACAGAGAACGCGTTTTAAGACGACATCTCGCTAATTTGAGACCACCCCCCGGACACGTTGATCTAATAATGAAATCAGAAGCCCATGCTGGGGTGCTGGAAGGGTCTTGGTGCCATAGTGCAGAAACCATGACTTATTTGTTGTTACAGCCGTGGCACAGGAAAAACATGATTTTCAAGGTAAAATAGTCGAAAAATCAAATTTTCGCAACCGATCGAGATAGACGCAATTTCTTTTTTGCGTTAATTTAGGGGTGCCCTGGGGGTCTGAAATAACTGCTCTGATCGATTACTGCTCGTTGCGAAATTAACTTTTTTGACATCATGTTTCGATTTGTTCGACAAAGTTGCCGATTTTCGCCAAAACGACCAGTGACGACTATATACGTTTTGTAGCCCGTGCAATTATACATCGAAAAATCCTAAAAAGGGATTCAGCGATCAATGATAAATTTGTCATTTATACGATTAACTCCAAAAAATGCTCGATTTCGACCGTTTTTCGATCATAACCTTTTTCTTTCATGATCTGATGAGCTCTAACATCCAAATTCGAATTCTACACAAAAAGTTACGTCAGAATAAAATATGATCAGATTTCTTCGAGATGCAAATTTTTCAACTTTTATCTTGACCATGGTCATTTTTGGGGTCATGGTCATTTTTTGGTCAAAAAGTCGAAATTTCAGAACATTCTGACTATAAGTGTTTCCGACGTATTTTTATCCGTAGAAATCGAATTTTCACACTAGAGCTCACCAAAATGCAAAAGAGAAAAGTTATGTTCTATAACTGAAAAATATCAATTTTTTGAGTGTAAATTTTCTAGTATGAAAATTCGATTTCTACGGATAAAAATACGTCGGAAACACCTATAGTCAAAATGTTCTGAAATTTCGACTTTTTGACCAAAAAATGACCATGACCCCAAAAATGACCATGGTCAAGATAAAAGTTGAAAAATTTGCATCTCGAAGAAATCTGATCATATTTTATTCTGACGTAACTTTTTGTGTAGAATTCGAATTTGGATGTTAGAGCTCATCAGATCATGAAAGAAAAAGGTTATGATCGAAAAACGGTCGAAATCGAGCATTTTTTGGAGTTAATCGTATAAATGACAAATTTATCATTGATCGCTGAATCCCTTTTTAGGATTTTTCGATGTATAATTGCACGGGCTACAAAACGTATATAGTCGTCACTGGTCGTTTTGGCGAAAATCGGCAACTTTGTCGAACAAATCGAAACATGATGTCAAAAAAGTTAATTTCGCAACGAGCAGTAATCGATCAGAGCAGTTATTTCAGACCCCCAGGGCACCCCTAAATTAACGCAAAAAAGAAATTGCGTCTATCTCGATCGGTTGCGAAAATTTGATTTTTCGATTATTTTACCTTGAAAATCATGTTTCTACCTGTGCCACGGCTGTAACAACAAATAAGTCATGGTTTCTGCACTATGGCACCAAGACCCTTCCATCACCCCAGCATGGGCTTCTGATTCTCATTGCTAGCTCAACGTGTCCGGGCAGGGGCCAGAATGCTTGCAAATTACCGAGATGCCGTGTTAATGGTTTTAAAATATGACTTTTTCTGCAATCTTCACTTTTATGTGCACGATTCACACTCTTTCACCGCTAATCGAGAGAAGAATGACGGTGAGACAAAGGAACGAACGAGATTGTTAGCGAAACTCATTTCAATTCGACAGTCGACAAGCGATGCGAGCGGTGTAACTGCGAAAACTAGCACATAAAAGTGATGATTGCAGAAAAAGTCATATTTTAAATGATCCCCATGACGAGACGCATCATCTCCTGCTACTAAAAACTAAGGACACATTTATGTTTTATTCGGAAAATATATACATTTTTTGTCAAATATCGCGAATACTTAGAAAGAAAAACATGGAAACCTTCACCGTTCTGAAATCTCCACGCTGTTGAAATTTCAACTGGTTAGCATAACTTTAACCGAAGTTACGTGAAAACAGTCAAAAATGATACTTTTCGGAGGTAGTGCCTAACAGCCACACCGAATTGGTTCAAAACGAATTGTACCATCTTGATTAGCTTTCTCGAGAACCCATTTGCACAAGTTTTCGAAAAATCGCTGTGCCAACTTTCACTAAGCATTGGTTGAAAATAAGGTGACCGGCCTCATATAGAGACAAATGGAGGAGCAGGTTGATTGAAAAGAGTTCTCTCTCAGTTGACTCTCCCTTGAACTAATCGGCGAGAATGCATGAGAAGAACCAAGAGACGTTGAAGGAGGGATTATTTGATGAATTGTGACGCCCTGCGAACCGCTTCTGGGCAATGTCTCGCTGCTTTCACTGACACCCCTCGCAAAAATGTGGGCCCTAGCCAGATATGAGCATAATAATTTCAAAAAAGGAACGACACTCCTCAATTCGATCGCGCTGTAGTCGGTCAGAGAAACGAGAGTGATCGCGCATTGAAGAGAATCGGGTTCCGATTTACCATCACTACTGTGAAGTTTCATTAAGAGCATCACGTCGTGAAAAGAATAACCAACGAAGCGTCGTCGAAATCGGCTCGCGAAATATTTTGAGTTGTTATTCTACGTCGGGATTTTATACTGAGAATGATTGCCATTTGAAAGAAGGTCAACGAACTGTGAGACTCAAAATTCCCTTGCGCAATAATGAAATGGGAGAGGGTATAGAGGGAGAGACATGCAAATTGAATTCAAAAGCAAAGGTCGCAGTGAGAAAGCTGTAAAGCGAATGTTAAACGCAATTTGAATTTGAGAAGATGCGTTTGTGTTGTAGAGCTATCACATATTTGTTGAAATAGCTCTTTCTTCGATCCCAGATGCAATTGACCCTGGATACCAAGAATAATAAAGACATGACAACAAAGACAGCGTTTCCCACAAAAAAATTCAGTGTTCTAAACTAGCTTGGTAGCAGATCTAATGTATACACTGAGGCGAACAGGAGTCGATGACAACCAGCGCCTCTTGCTTCTGGATCAATAACTCTCTTTTTCAATTCCACCAACCGCCCGCGAAGTGCATATGTGGATCCGCCACTGTTCATTGTCGGAATTTGGTACCAGAGTGTGCAAACAATACCCCCGCTGCTAGTATCTCACGATCTCGCGTATTTCTGACTGTCGAGAACGCATGAAAAACGAGGATTGCTTGGAATTGTTTTGCACACAACTGATTGATATTGCCTGAAACGAAGTAATGTTTCGGTCTGTCTCGACCAAATGTTTATTTTGAATTGTTGTTCCACGTAAGGGTTCCACACTGAGGAGGAGCATTCCATCAAAGAAGGTAATCGCACTGTGAAACTCAACAGTTACTTTCCCAAGAATGAGTAGTGAGAGAATAATGAGAAAGAGGAAGGGGGGGGGGCATGCAAATTGGAACTCATCAGTGCTAGAATGTAAAGAGAGGGGGGGGCTCTGCGCATTTTCATTTCGAGAAGTTCAGTTTGAGTTTCAGAGTGATCATTTCTTGTTTCGAAAACCTTCCTTATTCGATCGCAGGCACAAACGTTGAACAAAATCAACAAATAAAAACGTCACTTAGATTATTACTTGTCGGGAGCTACTATTTTGTGCTGATACTTTCGCCTGACATCTTCTCTAATCGTGGAGAGAGCGGTCGAAGCGAAAAAAAGTCGAAGGACGCTTAAGAGACAAGAATTTGATGAATTATTTTCTTCACATTGTATCCTTTGCTGTTTTCCGCCCCGCCTGACACTTTCTGTGAGCTATCGAGGTTGGCATCGAATGAGATTAGGATTATCATTGTCGACCGGATATATTATTGGAAAAAGGATTTGGCAGTGAGATGATTGTATCGTGAAACTCAAATCACACACGCGCAATGGATAGATTCAAGTTAGCGAAATGACAGGTATGCAAATGCGCGTTCAAGGGAAGCAAACGGCACAGTTTCACAGAGCTCTCTAATTGCAACGATGTGCGTAGTTTCTCAGCAATCAGAGCGTACTAATTACGATTATTATTCAATGCTAAAACCCTGCATAATATTGAAGAAGGAGAGATTTCAAATGACGAATGAAATCTGAAACTCAAGCTTGAGCCGTTGGAGGACATGCAAATTAGATGATGCAAAGTGCGAAGCGTTCAGCACAATTTCATTTCGCGAAGTTGAGTTTGAGTTTCAAAGGGACAACTTATTGGCTAGAATTCCCACCTTTTTCGATAACTCAATCAGAGACGGTTCAAAAAACTATTTATATATAGGTTAAATAAATAATAATTTAAATAAATAAAGTTTTACCGTTTTCCTCTGCGGGGTTGCCGCGCGCACCGTGATGTCTGTCGCAGAGCTGGTCTCCCGATCGCTATAATAGTTATTTGGTTAAACCAGACTCTCCTCGTTTGGCATGATATCTTGTCTGTCTGATATATGAGATATGATGTTCATTGATGCGTACTCCACTGTGAAAAGATAATGCGGATAATGTACTGGGAAGTAATCCTACTAGTGAACTAGTAGGATTAAGAAAACGAGCAGCGAATTCTTCTTGTCGCTTCGGTGTTCGACTCTCCCCATCCTGCACACTCTCTCGTGTGTCGGGTGAGATAGTGTGCAGAATGGACAGAGTCAAAACCGAAAGTACATCCCTAGTTCTGATATCGCACCTCCTCGTCGACTCAGAGCGCGTGAGGGGCGGACGGGCAGCAGCTGCTTCGGTTTCCTGAACTTTTTTTACAAACTACAAAGATCAGACTGCAAACCACAAAGATCTTTGTATCTGCGAAAGCACACCCGTGAGTTGTTCTAGTAATTCGATGAAGAATTATATCTTTTCGACCTATTTTCGATCTATATATTCCAGACTATCTTATTGATTGCTGCTCCCACCTTTGCTCCTCCAGCCGGCTCCGTGATCCATGTGACGCCATCCGCGTCTGGCTCGGACGCGGTTGCGGCCACTGCCGGCGCCGCCGGATCCTTGCCCTCCCACGGCGCGTTGACGACGAACGTGGACTCTTGCGAGGCGGGCGGCGCGCCGCTCGCGGCGTCCGCGTTGCCGCCCGTGCGCGTCGTGTCCGACGCCCAGCGGATGCCGGGCGAGGTGGGCGTGCGCGGCGAAGCCGCGCCGTCCTTAGCTCCAACCGGTGCCGTAATGTCGATGACTGAGGGCGAGAGCGGGGCTGGCACTGCTCGCACCGCAACTCCGCCATCGGGCGCGCCAGATGTGGTGGCTGGCGCCGCCACAGCTGGCTCAGTGATCCACGAGACGCCCGTGGGCGTCTTGGGAGTCGGAGGCGGAGCCTCAGACTGCTGCTGCTGCGCAGCAGCAGGCGCTGCAGCCGGCTCGGTGAACCATGTGACTCCGGTCGGGGTCTTGGGGGTCTGGGGCGGAGCCTGGTTCTCCGCTGCGTTGGTTGCGGGTTCCGTGATCCACGAGACACCGCCCGAGGGTGTTTTGGGCGTCGCCGGAGCTGCATCTTGATGCTGCTGCGAGCTGGGTTCTGCGGCAGCTGCGACAGGCTCAGAGGGTGCCTTTGGCGTGGCGGGAGTGTCCGAGGGAGCTCCAGCAAACTGCTGCACCGATTCTGTGGTTGCAGCAGGCTTTGGCTGCGATGATGGCTCGGTGACCCACGACACTGCGGTGGGCGTTTTCGGTGTCTGGGGAGGCGGGGCCGCGCCCTGGTCGATAGTGATGGCGGCGGGTACCGTAACCCAGCTGACGTCGGCGGCGGGAGACTTCGGAGTGGAGGGCGGGGCGTCGGCTGCAGGTGCTGCAGGTGCTGCAGACTCCGAGGACGTCTGGAATGATATATTCTTGTCCAAAGAAGAAGACAGGATTGATATCCAGCAAGTTCCAACCCAGATCATTCCTTCGTGAAACATATTTGCTTCTGTTCGAAAATTTCAATGCAAATGACTCCCACACGTTGCTCTTGATTGAAAGGAATACAAGAAAAGCAGGCAACACATCGTACCGGTGTGACTGTGGGCGCGGCTGCAGATGCTGCAGGTGATGCAGGTGCTGCAGACTCCGAGGCTGGCTGTAATTACATAGTTATTATTTGAAAGAATCGACAGAATGGTACTGATTCTCGGTGAGTGCCAAGCAATATCATTCCTCTGTGAAACACATTTGTGCTTGCTCGAAATTGAAAATAACAAAACGCATGTGAAGGTAGAGCGCAAACTATTTTGAAGTGACTTGCTTCACAGATACACCTTAGAGATCACTTTAGAGATTGCGCTGCTGTTGTCGAGTCTTGCCCAAAAATTAACAATTTGCTTACTTAAATTTGCGCTGTTTTATCTGATGCGTTTTGAGCATTGAGATGAAGTAAATTTTCGAGCAAAACCAGAGATTCTGCTCGGATTTTTCTCATTTCTCATTTTCTTTTCTCATTGCATAATCGCCCTCAAAGAGCTTTACTAAGCCGAACTCACCGGCGCGACAGCAGGCTTCTCTTCTGTGGTTGTGGCAGCAGGTTCCGTCACCCAGCTGGTGCCTGAGGGCGACTTGGGGGTCGGGGGCGGGGCTTCGGCTGCGGCTGCTGCAGGTGCTTCAGGCTCCGACGAGACCTGGGGCGTGGCTTCGGTGGTGGAGACAGCCGGCTCCGATGAGGCCTGCAAGCATTTGTTGTTTATTTTCATTTTTAGATACGAAGGCAATCAAGCACCAATCCTAATCGATTTCTATTATAAATCAGTCATCAGTGAAACCAGAATCACCCGGGCAAATTCAAAGAGTTGCGGGAGAGAGACAGAGGGAGAGCGATATGCAAATCCATGCAATCATCTTCGGAAAATATTTGGTCATCACAAATACTGCAGAATTTTCCTCACAAAATCTTTGAATTTATAAAATATAATATTGAAATGAGAAGGGTCGGAGTGTTATTTGTTGTTGAGAAACGAATGCAAAGGCACCATTCTCTACCCTACTTGCAAATTGAGAAGATCCATCTCTGAAACGAGGAATCCGCAGGCAATTCCCAAGTGTGAGAGAGGAGAACGAAATTCATGAAAATCGAGGCAATCATTGCAACGATTGCTGGGATTTGCATGAATTTCTATAGATTTGAGAATCGGGTTCGGATTCCTTGATTCACTGGTGCATCTTATCACTTTAGTGATTGCCATTCATCAGTAATAATCGTTTCTAGCTTCCAGCTCAAAATCAACAAATGATTTCCATTCATTTAGCGATCTTTTCATTCGGTTCGTGATCCTTCGCAATCTACCATCGACAATAGAAACGGGAGCGTATGTAGAATGGAGCAAGCTACTTTTCCAAACTCCCGTCCTCTCCGACGTCTCTTCGACGTCCGAGTGACGATAGAGTGTGCGAAATGGAGCGTCCCAAATATTCGCCGCTTACCGGTGCGGCAGCCGGCTTCTCCTCTTCGGTCGCAGCAGCGGGTTTCGTCACCCAGCTGGTGGTGCCCGAGGGCGACTTCGGGGTCGGGGGCGGGGCTTCGGATGCTGCGGCTGCTGCGGCTGCTGCAGCTGTCGTCTGCTCCAAGGCGGGCTGGAATCAGTTATTGGTTGGTTGTTACTTCAATCCTTCGCCGCATTAATTCAGTGAATTTCCCAAGTCATATAATTTCTGTGTGAAACTCAATAGTATCTGCTCGATGCCAATGCTTTTCGCATTCTGGTCTAAGAATATAATTATGTTGAATTCAATGGAAAGAATGAAATACTGTACCTGAGCGGCAGCAGGTGCTGCACCTGTCGCAGACTCGGAAGTGGTCTGTAATTAGTTATTGGTTATTGAAAGATGAAGCACATAAATCATCAGTTCTGAAATAATTCCAAAGTGTTATTGCTCCTATATGAAAATCAATTGATAGTTTTGCATTTAGTCTGTTAAGTTTGAGACGAACACGCGATTAGCAGTATGCTACCGTACTAGCGATGTCAAATCGACATCTTACTCTCCTCGTTTCGCGAGCTGTCTCGTTTCTCTAACCAACGAGAGATCACGCAAAATGAGGAAAGGAGATGCCGTTTTGTCATCACTAGACCGTACCTTCACGGCTGCGGGCGATGAAGGTGCTGCAGCTGCAGCAGGCTCGGAATTGGTCTGGAACCATTTTTGTTGTTGTTGGGAAAGATATGAGATTCGAACATTAATTCTCAGTAATCGCCGAGAAAGATATATGTTCATTGTGAAACTCAATTGGTCCTCGTTAAAATCCTCTAGAGCAAAATGAAGGAGATTAAGTAAATTCTGACTGCACAAAGTGTAAAGGTAACAAATTAAAATCAGTGGAATACGGTACCTGTGCTGCAGCATCCGGCTGCTGCGGCGTGGTCGCAGGCGCAGCCGCGATCACGGACTCGGACGTGCGCGAGTGCTCGTCGGTCGAGCAGGGCTCGCTCTCCGTCAGCCACTGCACGCCTCCTGAAGACGGCGTCTGCGACTTCGCCGCGTCTGCCGTCTCTGGCGCCGTCACGTCGATGACGGCGTCGGTGGACGACGCCATCGTCGTCGTCGACGAGGCCGCCTCGGACGGCGACGCCGTCGAGGCGGGCGCCGTCTCCGACGTTTCGTCGAGGGCGCTGCCCTCATCGACGGTGAAGAGGCAGCTGGTCGACGGCACCTGGAAGCCGGAGGTGGCGGCGGTGCCCGCCTCGCCTGGCGCGAGGCTTGCGCGGCGACGCGCCGCGTCTACTGCGGCCGCGGAAGCCACGTGTACTTCGCCGTCCGCGTTCACGTTGTCATTCTCCGGGACCGGATCGAGTCCGGACTGGAATCCGGAGGGCTCATGGGCCAAGAGAGACCTCTCGTGAATAGACATGGCGCGATCTCTGAAATTTTTTTTATATTATAGCATACTATGTGCGACCTTTATTAATTATCAATGGAAATTCTAATTCAAGAACTACTTGTGAAGCATAGCATAAGGTATATTCTAATTTGTTAGTTTCAAATTGTAATCAATATTTTCCCGAAACTGACAAAGTTAATCTCACCTAAGCACTGTCGGAGGATGGGCTGCATCCTCGTCTGAGGGCGAGATCTGAAATATTCTTGATTAATGCTTTTTTTCGTTCACTCTTTTTGAATGAGTTTCACAGCATTTCTTTAGGCCGAGGCGATTTCAAATATTCAATTGATCGTATAGTCCCTCAAACGAAAAATTACGAACAATAAATATGCTACCTGGAAGGTGGACTCCAGAGACATGGGCGCCTGTGCGGTCGTGGGCGAGGTCGTCGCGGCTGTCGCATCTGCTGCAGGCGCCGCCTGCTGCTGATCCTGATGCGCCGCCGACGCCACCGGGACCTCCGGCGCGGCTGCAGCACCTGCAGCCGGTTCAGTAACTGCTGCAGCTGCAGCTGCAGAGGTGAGTTCACAAGCAAGAGTCGGCATGGTCACTACTTGCTCGGACTTCTGATCAGTCGTCGTAGGAGCAGCTGTAGCCGGGGACGTCGGGTCGGACGGCGCTTGCTCCTCCGACTCTGGCTTGCACACGGTAACCGGGATATCGACAGCTGCTGGAAGTGCTGCAGACTCCAGATTTGCAGCAGGTGCTTCAGCTGGAGTTGCTGCAGCAACAATCTCCGACTTCTCTTCAGTAGTCTTCTCCGAATCAGTGACTGGGATGTCGATGGGCGCGTCCTTCTCTTGCTGCTGCTGCGAAGGCTGCAGCACCACGGTGATCGGGGCCTCATCGGCTGCAGTTGCTGTTGCAGCTGCATCCTGCTGCAGAGATGATCCCGTTGTTGTGGAATCTTGCTTGACCGTCTCTGAACTGATCAGGGTGGACGAAGAGGAAGAGAAGGAGGACGAGGACTGCTGCGTTACTGCAGCAGCATCTGGCTGCACGGTCGGAGCTGTCGCAGCCGGAGCAGCATGATCATGCTGTGCTGAGAAGGACTGTTGCGTGGCGGACTCAGTATGCAGGTGTAGCGAGCTGTCTGGCGACAACACCCTCCTCTCGATCATCACCGATCGCTCCAGATGGTGCTCCTCCTCGGGGCGCTCGCGCGCCAAAGGCGGCGGTCCGGCAGGAGCCGCAGGCTCCACCGGAGCCGGAACCGGCTCCAGTGGAGGGTCCCGAGCGAGCGGCGGTGGACCCGTCGGGGTCGAGGGTACCGGCTCCGCCGGTACCACGGCGATGGGTACGGAGGTGCCACCTGTGGTTCCATCAGTACCAGTCGGTGCGGAGTGCGCCCAAGCGTCGGCAGAATCCAGGCCACGCACGATCTCGACTGGCACGTCGACTGCGGCCGGAGTGAGCGTCTGGAATTATTGGGTTTGTTATTTAGAGGGAGTCAGAGTCGACGCAGCATTTTAAAGTAAGAACTTCATCGAGATATGAATGCTCTTTGAAACGCAACTGATTTCGTCATTGAGACAGCATGAAAATGAATAATTTCTGTTTATTTTCCTTCAGATAAACGCAAATCAGCGACAATCGTACCGGGGCGTGATCTGCAGCAGGTGCGGCAGCCGGCGTCTCCTCAGCCTGCAGCACGATGCTGGTCGTGGGCGCGACGTAGTCGGTGGTTGATGCAGCAGCTGCATCGGTCGTGGAGGTGGAGGTCGTTGAGGAGGCCTCGAACGAGAAGGACGACTGGAAATGGAAATGGATTAAATTGCGTTAAACTTTGTGTTGGGGGAAGTGATAACGGTTCAGCGACAGATTAGATTTCTAATGTGTTTCAGATAGGAAAGATATTCATTTGATGCTCGTATGAGTTTGATGGTGAGCACCCTGCATGGTAAAATAAACAGCTAAAATCATATTTTCAATCACGCGGCCGTTATAGATGCACGAGATTTTAGGATTTTACAAAGCTTAGAACTCTTATTTATCAAAACGAGAATTTTGCTTACTTTGGTAATCGTTGCTTCGCTCTGCTCGTTGTTCGTAACGAAACGTTCCTGAATTGATTTCATTATTTATTTATTTATTTTTAAATTAGACAAAATTTTTCGAAACTACATTCTGCCCGATCTAATGTCTCGACTGACTAAAGATGTCAACTCGGTAACAATTAGTGATTTCACAGCCTCTCTCGCCAGTCATAGAAACGAGAGCGCAGGATAAATAAAGAGCGTCTGGTTCCGACATGATGTCCCTGAATCAGGGACCCTGATTCTAACCTGATCCGGTTCCGGGGTCGGTCGCGGGGTCGGCAGATCGACGGAGAGCGAAGCGACAGTTGACTCGTGCAGCAGGGATGTCGTGTCAGGGGCTGCGGGCGATCCGGGAGGCTGGAATCAGCTGGTTATTGGCTGCATTGTCGAGATGGTGTGGCAGCGAGTGTGATCGAGGCTACAATATGTAGGAAAGATTGTCCAATTTTTTAGATATTTTTTCCGAATAGCTATCACCACTATATCATTTATTTGATAGCAGTTCGGCTGATGATTTCCACGTGAAACTAAACGTTTTTCGAGTCTCTCAAATCGATAAAAAAAATTTTTTTAAATGTTTCTGTGCCGTAAACTATTTTGCTCAGCTGGCGATGACGTGTCTTGATGTGCAGATTCCATCATACTCGTTGTTCCTTGGTGATTACTCATTTTCCTAAACTGTGTTCAAAATACCGTACTCTTCTCCGTACCGAACACCAATACCGTACCTTAAAATCAAAAGGCTCCGACAGGGATACGGTAGGCGAGGTGGCCGGCTGCAGCTGCACGTGCGTGTCGAGAGTGAACGGAGTGGAGGTGGTGACGGTGTCAGAGGAGGACTGGATTCATTTCATAATTGATTAATTAATATATTTAGTTAATAACACGCGTATTCTGAGAGATTGCATGAAATCGACCCACTTGAGGAACTGGGAGCCCCAACTTTGGACACTCATCATAAGATAATTATGCTAAAGTATATTGGTGACGAGAAAAACTTTGACGTCGACGATTTGTCACAGAACCGGCTTTTAGGCATTTTCCGGTTCTGCGTCCGGCTCTATCGTATCTCAGCTCACAGATAAGCTACAGGGATGGAAAACAGCTCGAAATATTCGGAAAAATATTCTAAGAAACTTTACTGTTGGAGACTAAGAGCTTGGAAGCCAACTTCAATGTGAAAAATTTGAAAAACTGAGCATAAAATCAAAAAAAAATAATTTTTTCTGATCCTAGGACCCAACCTTTCCGAGTAAGCGGATACCATATTCGGATTCCCCATACTTTCATAAGTCTAGGAGAAATTTACATTACCTCACATAGAGGTGCCGGAAGAAAGTTGTGAGCCATTAAATAAGAAAAATTCGCTATTTCGACAGTTTTTCGATCATAACTTTTTTATTTCAACATTTCATGCAATCTAGTATTGAAATTCGGAATCAGCGCGTAAAAATACACCAGAAACTCCTATAGTCAGGATCATTCGGAAACAAAAATTTTTCGACTTTTTTTTTTCAAATTTTTCATTTTTAGGTCAAAAAATTCGAAAACTCAGAACTATCTCACTATAGGAGTTTCTGGCGTATTTTCACTCGTAGAAATCGATTTTTCATACCAGAGCTCACCAAAATGCGAAACAAAAATGTTATGATCGAATAACTTAACTTTAACAATGTTTTGGGAAGGTTTGAGTTTCATTGATTCCATGTAACACTGAGGTGAAGCTGAGCACTAATGACGATCGCGGAGCAGTTCCAAAAAACTAATCAATAAAACTCTCAAGAAAATGGTCGAAACCATGATTGTTGTTATCTTCATCTAGACTATTTTTTAAAAATCTAAACGAAGCGGAACCTGCGTGGTCACGGTGGTCATGTTGGCGGCCAGCGACTCCAGTGCGTTGCAGATGCTGGCGTTCTGCGTACCGTCTGCTGCAGCTGCTGCAGCTGCTGCTGCACCGATGGACGGTGCTGCATAAGCTGGAACATCCGGAGCAGTCGGGACTGCGGCCTCTGATGCAGCTGTAACTGAACGATGATTTTGTTATTGCTGGTTGCTTCCGGCATCAAGCGATTTGACTGAACAAATTCCACATTTATCACTAATCTGCAGCACCTTCAGGCTGCTCCGCAGTTGTCTTCTCCGAGACAGTGACCGGGACCTCGACTGGTGCAGCAGCTACAGCATCGTCCTTCGACTCTGCAGCAGCTGCGGCCTCTGAAGGCTGCACGACGCTGCCGTCATCGAAGGTGATCTGCAAGAGGATATTGTCAGCTGATTGCGTGAAATGAGAGGAGGAGGACATGAGTTTCACTGTTTCCATTAAGGATGTTAGAATCGCATTATGATAATGTTCCCATCAGTCCCTGTCTGAAAATATCAAAGATTGTTGAAAAAAAAACTATCCCTTCGATACGCGATTTGAGTTCCGAATTTTATTATTCAGACGAGACAACGACCTACTAGATAGTGGAAACCAAAAAGAATAATGCCCACATCAATCGGGCGCGCGGAGATCTCGAGCGCCGGCGATTGCGGCACTGCTGCGGTCGGAGTAGAGGGAGTCGCTGGGGCTGCAGATTCAGGCTGCTGCACGACTGGTGCTGCCGTCACTTCCGGCTGCTCTGCCGTAGTCTTCTCCGAGACGGTGACCGGGATCTCGACAGCAGCAGTTGCTGCAGGAGATGACGGTATGACAGGCTCGGGTGCTGCAGCTGCAGTTTCCGTAACAGTAGCACCAGTAGTCGAGGAGGAGAAGGTGGACGATGACGTCATCGAGGACTGAAAGAAATTTATTTTACATGTTTTCTCTTTCAGAAAGACAGAATATGTTTCACTGCCCACATTTGAACTGAACGGTTCTCTACGATTTTTCTTGAAGAGAAAAGAGAGAAAAAATCAAAAAAAAATAAAAACGTTTCCGAATGTTCCACACTATCGAAGATATCGAAATAGAAAGTGGAAAAATTAGGATAGAATTTCATGTCCCCAAAAGAGGAAACAATTGTAGACAATCACTTGTGACGTGAAGGAGACAGCCGAGTCAATGGCAGCCAGGGCTGCAGCTGCAGCGCCCGCGACATCTGCAGCCGAGGGGGATACAGCAAGTGCTGAAGCTGCAGCAGCCTCGTCCTTCTTTTCTTCCTCTTTCTTGGCGGTAGGAAGGGTACCGAGCATCTGAAGGAAGATAATGTTAACATGAAGGAAAAATTAGAGCGAGTTCCGACGTGATGGATACGCTTCACTCTTAATTATTATGATAAAAATCGTTGGTGCATTAGTGTCTTGCAGAGAACCTTTTGAAAAAAATCAATATGCATAGTACTCAGATGCATGTTTTAGCATGACCACAGTACGCAGTTGCACAAGGTAATATTATCCGAGTTGTCAGTGACCTCTGATTCCTCTCGGCAGTTTCCTAATCCTCCCTTTTCCGAACCTCACTGTATTGTAAATTGGTCACTGTTTCAAAATGAGCAGAAATTCTGAATCAACATGTGTTCGATTTGTGACCAAGATAATAAACCAGATGAGTTTCATTCTCAATTCAATAGATAGTATTCAGTTAGTGGATTTTGAAAAGCATGTTTGCTTCGAAAAATATACCCCAACCTGAGTGCTCTCTCCGAGCAGCGCCATCAGCTGTCGGGTGGCCTCCTGGGCATCGAGCAACTTGCGGAGATAACTGGAATGCGAATGTTGCTGACAGCTTGTACCCGACATCCTCATTTCGTTCTTATGACATGAATCCGAAGTTGCTGCTTTCTTTTTCGGGAGCGTACTTTCCGATATGGTATGGCTAGTTCTCACCCATTCGGCAAGAGTGAGGAAATAGAAACTGCATGGCGGTTTACCCATTTCAATAAACTACGTTATCAACGAGCTTACGGGCTGGGCTCTTCAGCAGGTGCTGCAGCATCTGCAGCCGCTGCAGCCGACTCCTCTGCCGCCTCGAAGATGGTCGGCTGAGAGTGCGGCAGGAAGGTGGTCGCAGAGACTGGCATGCCCGTGAGAGATTGGCGACGGTCGGGCGCTGAATTATTTTTTTTGTCTCCCAGCATCACCAACTCAGTAGTAAAAGTCTCAAAAACGCATTTTTCCATAGTAAAAATACTCAACACAGTTTTAATACTTATTTTCGAAAATAACAAAGAATAACAAACTGTATGGTTCCTCTGGGGGCTTCTCATCGTTGGTGGAGGAGCTGCCGACGGGCACCTGAGATTGGGATGGATTTGAGAGGGATTTGAAATGGATTAATAAACAATCTGGCATAATCTGGGAGCGTTTAATGCATGTTTATTCACTAATCTCCAGTTCTGAAAGAGATATCAGGCAAAAGGGAGAGCAATCTTGGATAGGTTTCACTCATCGAATAAAGCAGGATAAGTATCAGTTGACTGATCACTGAGTGTTACCTGAGTGACAAAAAAACTAAAGACAAAGCAAATGTGTTATATCATTTGAGCTGCTGAGCTGCTCGAATTGAGCAGTATTCCGCCTTCGATAAGGCAAGTTCCTCTCTCTCACTAACAGCTGACTATTTTTCTAGAAAGCGTACCAAACATCGTTCTCTAAATCTACTTTCTTTCGTAAAAATTAATGACGAACTTTGGATAATTTTCACGCGGGTGGCACAACCTGGTACGAAATGTGCAAAATGATAACGTGAAGGGCAATATTTGAAGGAAAAGAATCATGAATTCGACAACGACTTCGAAAGTAAATTAAAATTGTATTGTAAAGAGTTGCAATATCAATAGCAAGGTGATATTGTAGATCAAAGCGCACAAAACTCAGGCCAAGATTCCTAAATTGATTCCAAAGTTCCTTGTTCAGTTCAAGTGCCATCGTATCTCACCTCTTCCACATCATCCTTAATCGTGTCCATGGTGCTCGACAGCGCGTGCAGGTCATGAGCGAGCATCGATCTCTCGTGCATAGACATGGCCCGGTCTCTGGAATATCATTTGATATTAGTGATGCCGAAACTTGACTCTCTTCACTTCGCACACTCTCTCGTCTCTCTAACCGACGAGATAGCACGTGAATTGAGGAGAATGGAATGTCGTCATCAATATTAGATATTAGATGATAGTTGCTGCATTAAACAATCCTCTCTCCATTCGCCACACTCTGTCGCCTGTCAGAGAAACTAGTGTTCAGAATGAACGGGTCGCTAATAGGGTTCTCATGTCGAAATAGAATTCCAAGCATTCCATTAATAGAACAAAGGCATATGCTGCTCTGTTCGCGAGAAAGTGTGAGGAGTTATCATAAAATGGATAGAATTTCATTAGGGATTCCAATCCAATTATAATTTAGAGAACCCTAGATACTAACAACACTCGTGAGTGTCTGATCATAGTTTGACACTACAAAGAAAGACGATCAATTTCACATTTCTCTTTTGAATTTGAAGCAGCGATGAAACGCAACCCACAAGCAAGAAGTTCGGATCGAAATAAACGAAAATATTTTCGCATGATTTATTATGATTGATGAGCATAGTGGAGGCAGAGGGAAATTAATGGCATAACAACCTCGCCTACCGAAATTTTTTTTATTTAATACGCACTTTTCAATCGTTGGAGAATACGGTGGCGCCAATAAGACGATACAGATGAGGCAGACGCAGAGTTTTATTTTATTTTCAAATATCATCTCAAATACATTAATCACCTCAGTTCGGACCTGCATTTACCCCGCGCGCGAAACGTATCCCTAGTTGACTTATATTCTGCACACCATTCCGCTAACGTAATACTCAATCGATAACAATTAATAATGCTACGGTTGAAAATTTTGTGTACGGTAAAATTTATTAGAATATGATAACTAATAAGAACACGGTAATGGACCGTACCTCGGGCGCTCAGGCGCTTCTGCGTGCTCCTCATGCGAGTCCACAATCGACATCTGAAATTTGAAAATATTTATTTTAATATTTTCGAAAATACGATGTTTTATTTATCAATAAAATTAACCTGGAAGGTCGATCCCAAAGCCATCGGCACGTGTGTCGTCATCTCCGAGTCACCGTTGGACACGGTAGTGCAGGTTATTGTACCATCACCACCGGCAGCGCCGGTTACGGTGGATGAGGAGGAGGATACGGTTGTGGTCTGCTCGGTCGAGGAGGAGGTCACGGTAGTGGTACCGGAACCGCCGCAGGTTACGGTAGTCGACGAGGAGGAGGTGGAGGAGGCTACGGTACCATCGGCTCCGGTTGATCCGGAAACGGTGGATGAGGAGGTTACGGTAGTTTCTCCGCTCGGGACGTGCCCGTTGCCGACGAGCACCGGCTTCGGAGTGATCATCTCACAGGAAATTGAGCCGCGATCTGAAATGTATTGAATTTATTTCATTTTTCGTCTAACTAATGTTTCTTCTGATTCAACTTTGACTTGAATGCCTAGGTATGCTTCGCGTTTACGATAAGAATGGATCGAGCGATAGAAGATCGATGAGTCTTACAATCGGAGTTAAACAATCGGATAGACGGTTTAGAACCCTCATATTGACGTCCCATAACCAAAAAATACTATAATTTGATGTACGTTTCACAATGGCGCTAAAAGACAAACGATGCCATACTAGATTGATCGCGTCTTCTTAGCTCCTTCCAATAATAAAAACCCACCATACTCTGTTCAACGATATCAGCGTGCACATACTCATTAGTTTCATTTCAAGCGACTAGGTATCTTTCACAAATGCGTCAAGAGCGCAAGGACTGAAGGACGATCGGTTTTTCTTTCGTATTCACCTTCAATACAAAACAATTCACCAGTCTCCGCGAATCCGACCGGGCGCATCTCAATCGACGCCGACGTGGAGTCGGTGGTCGCTGCTGTAGGGGCGGTGAAGGCAGCTGCAGCTGCTGCAGGAGCCGCAGAGATGCCGCCTGATCCTATAAATACAGACATATCACAAACTGGTAGCCATGCAGACCCGAAACTCGCAAGGTTAGTGGATAACCGTGCACCTGACATTAGATAAATGTATTTTTCTCTGAACGAATGCGGGCAAGAAAAAAAATCGGCAAAGGCTCTTCTCCGTTCGAGTGGTATCTCTTCGGTTAGAGAAACGAGAGAGCACGTCATTTGAGAAGATCCTGGATCCGATTTGTCTCTATTTCGTACCGAATTCTCCAGTGGCCGCAGAGATGCCGCCACTGGGCACCACTCCATCCGGATTCCAGCCTGCACCAGTTGAGGCGTCGCCATTCATGATGTAGTCACTGTCCTTGGACGGAGCAATGAACTCCACCTGAAATTGTTGAACTTTGATCTTTGATCTCTTTAGATAACTGATCTTTTCAGATCAATAATAAATCAGTATAGAACCACCTGCGATCACTCTCCCCTTATCTTTTCCAACACACAGCTGACAGCTGACTTCGTATCGTAAAGCAAGTGGATATCTTTCTCTTCTATCTCTAATCCACCTCAAAAAGCAGTCCCTATCAGCAAACAATCTGATTACTATCAATTATAACAATTTTTTTTAAATGTGCTGATATCAGTATAATTCCACCTGTGATCCTTCCCTTTTTCTCGCTCGATCTCCCCCAACAGCTGACTTAGAATCTGATCAAGCAAGTGTCTTCTCCTCCCTAACCCCCTCAAACCTCGTCATGTCAAAGAATTTGCGAAAACATGTTCGACTAATTTTAGAAACGAGATATTTTCGAAAATAAGAGAAACACCCACTGCAAAATCGTCCTATAATTTATTACAAGATAAGGTCAAGTCAAGGTTGTAATACATGAGACATATTAGGGTTGGCTATTCGGCATATCGTAGCGCAGTCGCTACCTCCTCCACCTCGCCTTATTTCGCAATATTCGAGGGGGGGGGGAAGCCACTGCGCTAGGACATGCCAAATAGCCAACCATAACACATATTGCATTCTGTATTACAGTAATTTTTACCATTTTTATTGATCAGAAACAATAGAAACACTCACTGCAAATCCGTCGTACGAGTCCTGACTGAGCGAGGTGGCGGAATTCACCTGAAGCATATTAGTATTGTTGTATTTATTAATTTTTTTATGAATAGAACTTCAGTAGACTGAGTTCTCCTGAATAAGTTAAACCCTTGTATGATAAAACACTGGTCAGATCACATCTCGATTGCGTTCTCGACTGTGTTCTAAACAATACTAAAACAAAAGCCAAAATAATAATAAGAATTAGGGTTGCAGGTTCGGTTTCGGTTTCGAACTATTCGAGCGCGCGTCGGCCCCGTACTCTCTCGCCTCGAATAGTTCGAGCCAGACGGTTAGACAGTCGAACTATCCGACTCCCTCCCCCTCGCCTCGAGAGGGGAGAGAAAAGAGCGCGCGTTTGTCGTCAATTGCGAGCGCTTGGGAGAGGGAAATCGAGAAGGGGGCTAATTCCCCGCAATATGTAGATGCGAATCAAGAAGAGTTTCTTGTAGAGAAAACACAGGGCTATCCAGCTGCACAACTTAGAACTTCGTATCAGCAAAGACAGCTGAGCAATCTTCACTTTTCTGAGGCACTATGTGGAAAACACAGGAAAACATTGCTGATTATCATGGTTGTATCAGCTAAGACCGTCCCCTTTCGCGGAATTAGCCCTCCTCTCGATTGGGAGCGATTTGAGCCAAAAATTGCCATAGTGCCTCGGGAAAGTGTACTTTTCTCAGCCACCTTTGCTCTGATGAACTTCTCGTTTATTCTACGCAATAGCCCTGTATTTTCTGCACATGGTACAATATTCCATTGGTGTCTAGCTTGTTTGTAGAATTAGCCCTCCTCTCGATTTGAGGCGATTGGACCTCAAAAATCACATAGTGCCTCAGAATAGTGAAGATTCGTTTTTCGATGTTTTTCGAGCACAACTTTTTTTTTTTGTTTTTTCATGATCTCTAACATAAAAATTCGGATTCTACATGCGAGAATACGCCGGAAACTCCTATAATAATGTATTTTTTGAAAATATTACTTTTTTCGACCCTGACGTCGTCGTCCTTGTCGATTTTTGGGTCAAAAAAGTCATTTTCTCGAATTTACCTGACAATAGGAGTTTCCAGCGTATTTCGCGCACGTAGAATCCGAATTTTTATGTTAGAGATCATGAAAAAACAAAAACAAAAAGTTGTGCTCGAAAAAAATCGAAAAACGCGAGTTGGAGGCATTAAAATCGATGTGGCACCACTTTCCGACAATTTTAATCCTTGATCCCATACCGAAAAATGATCAGCAAAAGATTCTCTTTCTTTCAACTAAATAGTTTTTCCCCACGCGCATTGGGTCAAAAATCGACTTTTTCTCGAAACCGAAAAAAGATAGAGCCTCGCCCAAAAGCTCATTTTATAGAGCTTCAAATTCTGGTCGCGTACGCGAGATTTTGCCTAAATTGGCTCTTTCTGTACCAGTTTTCATCGTAGAAACAGATTTTCGCCAAATTGACGTTGTGCCGTACCCGGATTCAGAAGGCTCAGATCGAAAAACGGACTCCACAGGTCGATTCAGAATCGAAAGTTACCCTTTAGGCCAACTTTTTAGCATATGTTAGTTTTTACCTGTTCCAGACCCTTGTTGATCCTACCGCAAACGGCCTCATATTGCGGGGAATTAGCCCCCTTCTCGATTTCCCTCTCCCAAGCGCTCGCAATTGACGACAAACGGCGCTCTTTCCTTTCCCCTCTCGAGGCGAGGGGGAGGGAGTCGGATAGTTCGACTGTCTAACCGTCTGGCTCGAACTATTCAAGGCGAGGAGAGAGAGGGGTCGAACTATCCGAAACCGATCCTGCAACCCTAATAAGAATCTTCGGTAAATCACAAGTTAGTTTGTCTGCTGACTAGGATAATCGAACGATTTGTCACGAAAATGTGCAAATTATGTGAATAAATTCTCCCTATAAGTAACCATAGGATCGATAGCCTCCGAATCCGTGTCCACAGTATCCACAGAGTTGCCGAAAGCTGAGGACCTGAATTAATACATTTTTTAATAATAATATAACTATTACCATAATAATAATATAACTATTACCAGATGGGTCGGCGTTGCGGCAGCTCCAGCTGCGGCTCTTCTGCAGCTGCTGCAGTGGGCGCGAAACGGTCCTGAAAAAGAGAATTATATCGAACTTTTTCAGAATCCGCTCGAAACCGACTCATTCATTTTACATAATGTAAAGGACGATCATTTGTAAGCACAATGTTACTCTTTTCGAATGAAGCCAATAGGATGTGATATTTGACGCATCCGCACAACCAGTTTCTCTGTGTAGTTTAGATGAATTTCTCTCGAATTTCTCACGAAAAAGATGCCCTTTACACTCCCTGAATGACCAGTGAGACGTGGAGAGGGACGGAGATTCAATTAGATTTCTCACATAATAAATCTGTTTATTTTTCTTCTTTTGCTGGGTGGTCAATACTACAGGGTTCCTTACTAGGCATCTTTTCAAGGTCAACATTCCCATGTTTTCTCACTTCCTTATGCGGAATCAATGCGAATTATTCAACTTTTCTGCGGGATATCCCCCAAATTTAAAGATGTTCAATCGATATTCTCTCCTGCAATCTTGCTTTCTCTCTCCGTCACGTCTCGAGCAAAGAGTCAGGATGTGCTTGAAAACAGCGAAAAACGAGTGGGTGAAGAAGAGGGATAGATGAGAGAGGAAGAAGAAGAGGAGAACGAGGGTTTGATTCATGCTTTCCCATTCGACGGGCATAACATTCCGGAATGATCTTCTGACTTGATTTTCTGCAGAATTCACAATATTCGAGCAAATATGAAAGTTCAGTGCAGACGAAAAACATTATTTCGGTATCGCTTCGATTCGTGCACCTTTTACCAGACTCATTGCTTTGAAAGAATAACATCGCCAAATATAAACATCGCTATCGCTTGCATTTTTATAGTAGAAAGAATCCACACAAACAACCCGTAACCCGAGACGGTCAACTTAAAAAGCGCCTGCTAAGAGCATGAGCAGTCTAGAGATCACTTTTGTTTTTTGCATTAATTTTTTTTGATTTTTCAGTCAAAAGCTTTAGAACGCAGATACGCATAATCTGATTGCATTGACTATCAAATAATACAGTATATTGTTGACCAAAGATTAAAGATCAAAGATCAAACTGCTCACACTCCAGGAGACATCGCTGGCGATCACTGTGGCATGAAAGGAGCGATTTGGAGCGGTGATTGAGACCTGATTTTTTAAAAATTTGGTATTTGATCTCTAATATTCAGCGTTAATCAAGAATAAAATATTAGTGATTAGATACCATCTCGGTGAAAATTATTCAAGAATAGTTCTCCTCTATGATATGATTTGATCCGATCCGAAATTGAAAAAATCCGAAAGTGGAATAGATTGCATGAACGGCCCAATTCAATAAACAAACCAACCTCAATGTCCTGGGCCGATTCGCCGGACATCTCGATCGATCCCGCGCCTAATTCGAAGCGGGTGATCGGTCTGAAAACTAGCCAGACAAGCAATGCAAGCGATCGGATTGAAACGAAACAATCGACTTCATGAAAGATCAGCCACAATACACAGGATAATTTAACTGTGGAAAGCGCGAAAATGCAATCTTGATAATTCATACGCAGAAGAAGAGCAACAATTGTTTCTGGTTAAAATTGCTGCTCTTCAGCAACATCTGAAACCTATCAGGAATGGAGGGCAAAAAATGTAGAATCCGGAAATCGTAACGCGATTTAGGATCGATTAGTGTGCCGTTTCAGCCTGGATCTCTAAGAGGAGGAGGGGAGGAGGAGAGGAGGAGGAGGGGGGGGGGGGGAGGGGGGAGAGAGAGGAGAGGGGGGGGGAGAAAATCGGTGAGGGGGAGAGGGGAGAAGACTTGAGAGCCACGCATGAACAGATGCCATTACACCAGGCGGGAGGCTCGGGATTTCTTTGGCCTCTCATCCCTCCTCCCCTCCCTCCTCACCTCTCCCCATCCCCCTAGCTCGCCTCCTCTCCCACCTCCCACCCACCTCTCTCTCCTCCTCATGGATACTAACACGAGAGTGATTGAGCGAATTTGGGGGAGTATTGCCGGACATTGGATAAACGACAGATGGTCAAATATTAGAATAGTTGATAATCAGTCAACCTGAAATCTCTCACTTGCCACTCAGAAAACTGACCAAATTATGATATTTTTTCGTTAAAGCAGTTGATAGTGTTTCTATTCGAGAAGAGCAGATCACATTATTACGGCACTCTGAATTCGCAACTCTTGAATAAAATCTGAAACTTATCTGAGGAAAAAAGTGCACACATTGCGGAATTCCGAAATCGTAATGCGATTTAGGAATATTTAGTATTCTCCTCTCAAATGTCTTACCCACCTATCTCCTGTCCTCCTCATGGATTCAAACACGAGTTATCAAGATAGATTGGGGGGAATGCTGCCGGACATTGGCTATAAACAAAAAAAATACTCATTGACAAAATTACCACATTTCTTGACCAAAACAATCTTTTTGATCCCCATCAGACTGGTTTTCGTAATTATCGATCTACCTCCACTATTCTTGCCGAGACTTATTCCCATTACCTTCGCATATCTAAGAAAGGCTCTCCTTTCGACACTATTTATATTGATTTCCGCAAGGCATTTGATTCCATTGATCACAGATTACTACTGCATAAATTGTCTAATCTAGGGCTATCTGATCATCTTGTCTCTTGGATCCATTCTTACCTGTCCAATAGAACTCAATCCGTTTTTATTGACTCGTCTTTCTCTCCCCCTTCATCAGTTAGATCAGGCGTGCCTCAAGGCAACTGTATCGGTCCCCTTCTCTTCATCCTTTTCATTAATGATCTTTGCTCTCAATTCCACAAGTATATCTATTACTCTGTATATGCCGATGACCTCAAATTATTTGCTGAAGCCCCCCTCATTCCGATCATTTACAATCTGCTCTAGACACTGTTGCTGATTGGTCCTCTCAGTGGAATTTAGGAATTTCTGAGACTAAATGTCATATTATGCATTATGGTCTCCATAATCCCCGTAGGCGTTTTACGATCAATGATGTTGTCCTTACCGAACCAAGTAAATGTATCATCAAGGATCTAGGTGTGCATTTTTCCCCATCCCTTTCTTCCTCTTTCCATATCTCTAAAATTATCTCTACTGCTCGTTCTAAAGCAACCCTCTTATTTAAATCCTTTCGTAGTAACTGTCCCGATCTGTATCTGAAATCGTTTACTACTTTCATCCTGCCTAATATAGAATATTGCTCTATTATCTGGAACCCAGTGCACAGTGTAGATATGACTAGAGAAAGAGTTCAACGAGATTTTACACGTAGACTTTATTATCGCTGTTCTCTTCCGCCTGTTTCTTATAAATCCAGACTTCGCGATTTAAATTTGTCTACTTTAGAACGCCGTAGATTTATTATGGATATCACTTTTCTCCAGTCAATTGTTAATAACCGGTATTCTATGGATGTTTCCTCTCTGTTCACTTGTACTCCTCTTACTCGCACTCTTCGTAATTGCCACAATTTTCGTATCTCTTTGCCTTTTATTCCGCATAATTCTTCTTCCACCCTTGCCTCAAGAACCATTTCAATCTGGAATTCCCTCCCACCCGAAATTGTTAATACTTCTCACAACGTTTTTCGTAACTATATTCGTTCTCAACCCCCCTCATTCTACCCCAACTCAATTATTGGTAACTGGCTTGATCTTTAATCTTTCTTCACCCCCCTCCCCCCACCCTCCCCCTACCCAACCCTTGCTGCCCGGCAAAAAACCGATTCGACACCATCGACGGACCTCCGTTTTTTGCACTCTTCTCGATAATCTCTTGTACATTACCAAAATCAACGGAATAAATGAATGAATGAATGAATGAAACGAGAGACAAGAGGGGTAAATTATTCTGGCGATTGAAACAGATTTGTGAAATTGCTCAATGAGCAGCGTCAATTATGGACAAAGTATAGTGCGCAATACATCAGAAGCATCCTGGCTGTTCGGCGTAAACTTGACGCTATTTATTCTATGAGAAGATTTATTTCCCCGAAAACCGCGCGCACAAGCCATGAAGAGGCCGCAAGGCCTCCGGGAAAACCCCGGAGCATCTGGCATATCGCTTCCTGGTTCGCCCGGACCAGCTGGAGAGACCGGACCCGAGGGATCTCCTGGGATCCCCGGACATTTTTTATTGAACGGAACGCAATGAGACCAATGATAGTGAGCACGATACTTGAATGATAATTCCTCATATTTTGCATCTCAAGCCACTCAATGAGGCAAAAATTGAAAGATAGTTTACGATGTAAGCAATTCTCTCGACGTTTTTGCATTCTTTTGGTAAGAGACAAGAGTATCGCTCAATTCCACACCTTCTCCCCTGTCGCTCGCTGCTATGCGTGCCTCCGTCCCTTCTATTTTTCGCCTATATCTCTCCAGGCCTAGATGAGAACATATGGGATGTCGAGCTTTCGTACTATTCCGCGTGCCTAACCTTCATTAGATAACGGTGTCCTACACTGCACTCTGGCAAGTTCTTTTGCTACCTAAACACGATATTTGAAATTGGAAAATGTAAGCCGCTGTCCACTATTTTGCACCTGCTTGTTAACTTTTTCTTGAGATTCACACCTTTTTCATGCTCCTTCGAATTCAGCGATGCCTTCTTCGCCTATATTCCTCTCTGTCGAAGCCGAGCAATCCTACTTCATCATCGTGCACGTGATCTTTGCAAGCTCCATACTCCTCCATGTCATTTCACTCCTGTTTCTGCTCAATGCCACGTCACCGAATCAGCGCGCCTGGCGCAATTACATAATATTCATACATATACATTCATACAAAATATTCAAAAACTTCTTATTGTCGTTATGACATATTTTCGAGGGCTGGCTTATCGCTAGGGATATTCAGTACGAAGTGATGATGGATCCGGTGCCGATATTCCCCGTGCCTGCGGGATACACGCGGGGCTTGCTGTGTCGACTGGGCTGGTCGGCTCAGATCCAAATCGTTCGTGCAATCTGAAATGATACGAATTCCATTTTCCAGGGAATCAGCATTATTATGCTGTGCGGCCATCATACTCTGCGTGTTGTACAAGCATCAGTCGATTTTGTTAGGACCTAGCCGATTTCGGCTCAGCGAGGTTTTATTATTATTATTATTGTTATTCGAAACAATGTGGACTTTAGAAAGCAAATCGATTTGTTCATGTTATTTTTGTGCACATAAATTTCATTCCGGGATCCTATTTCTGTATGGTTGGCCAGGAAAAATGCGTCACCGACGATTTACTGAGAGATGTTAAGAAGACGATTCAAAGATCAAAGAGCAATTCTCAATTAATACAGAATCCTAGAAATCTAACATGGATTATGCAACGCGTATGTTATATATACTTTTAAAAAACCTTAATTATCAAGTTGTAATTTACTTGATGCTGCGTTTTTTTTTATTCCATCCGAAAATGACAGAAATTCCACACCAATGTTATCCTATTCAAGGCGAGTATCACCCAATTTATTTGTCTATTCTCTCACATGAGCTACATTCTAAATCATGATGTCAGAAAAATTGAAACAACCTCCAACGTACGAAAAACTCTTTAGAATTCACAAAAAAAGTTAGCAATCCTTGCGAAAGGTCAGAAAATCCGTTGCACGACAGTTTATTCAGGTAGGTGAATGACTAATTTGTAAATGTTTAATTCACAAATATTCAGCTCGTCACTCCACTTGGCCTGATGCTTGTTCCCGGAACAATTCTTGTCGTGGGATTGGCGTCTGCATCACTAACTCCAAACGGACTGTTTTCATTCGGTAAGTTTTAAGAATATTTTTGGTTGAAAGATATCATATTTAGAGCAATTTTTGACCATATATACGTTGATGTTTTTGGATTTTAACACATTTATCAAGAGTAGGCTCTGATGTGCATGGCGGGCCATTCATGATTTCTTGCTTGTCTCAGGAACGTAGGTCCGATAGTTCGCATGAAGAGATCGTTCCATCTTGTGGGCGGTCTTCCGCGTCCTCGCTTAGGCCCTCGTGGTGTCCAATCGATCACAGTTCTGCTCCACTTCAAGTCATGATCATTAGCAACTTTATGCACCCAACTTTATGCACCATGTACGTTGATGTACCTTCACTCAATCGCTCACAATTTGCTTCTTCTCTCACTTACTCCGGCATTCCGCAAGAAGATAATGAAATCACGTAGCTGCGACCGTACTCGTGTGAGAACAGCATCTACGATAATGGAAAATCGAATTTCATTTACCAGGAGGGTCACCCTTTTCAATGTCCAATAAATTTTTGACAAAAGTTGCAATCTTTCTGGACTTTCACATCCTTGGACACTTGTGTGCTGACATTCAAAGCTACATGATCTTCACGGACACCATTTTACCGCAACTTTGATCGATGACGAATATTTAAAAGTATCAGGGTGTTATCCCCTAATTGAATGTAGAATTTCACTCACAATTTTTTTGACAATAATTCACTCACGAGCTAAGTGCACCTGCATGGGAATCGACATGTTTTTTTCACACCCAATTAGGATCGTTTATTGACGGTTTCCTCCAAATAGTATCATAATAATGTGTACAAACACGGGCGATGTGACCGTCCGATTCCCAATACCATTTTTGCTTTTGGACGCATGTTGATATCTCTTCTCTGAAGCCGGTGAGAGCTGTAGAAGCATGCTCTTTCACCAGCAATAGAGGAGCGAAAGGCGAGACGAGAAAAAGGAGGGGAAGAGAGAGAGTTGTGAACCGAAATAACAGTATCCGCCACTCAGCAGAACTTTCCACTCTAACACCTATTTCTAACGATATTATTTCAGTCAATCCAAACCCTTCGTCGTTATGCTCGCCTTCGCCATCATCAGTCCGATCCAGCAGAAGAGCATCGTGAAAGGCATCTTCCCAATTAAATACATTTAATTTATCTGGGGCGCTGAATTCTGGCTGGTTATGCAGGTTATGTCCATCGTTCTTTCATGTGGAAAACGGGTCGCCATTTCGCAGGTGAATGGTTCAGATTTTTGTTGTGTAACCGCAATACTTTAAGCAATCGAATTTATAGCAGGTACGTGTACGATACGTGAAACTCATTTATTTCGTTCCGATAGTTTTTCAAGTTGGATTGACTACCGCAAAAAAACGATCTAAAGAAGCGATAACGTGCACTAATTTAACTAATCAATAAAGAAATCTCTCAGGTTGTCGTGACCATGACCTTCTTTGCTCAATTCTGTAATTATGAAGCGGGGAAGATTGTCATTTGAGAGAAGACGGTTGCATTAGCGAAGGATGAGAGCGGTGAGATTTCCTTGATTGGCAAGCAAGTGGATGCCTATCAAGGAAGCGGATGCCTAGTTCTTCGACGCAAAGTGCATGTGCGAAAATCGTGAAATTGAATGTGTTTCATCTTGAGTACGTATTCTAATGCGATTCAATTAGAGCAATGGTGCTCATCTTCGCACGGATAAAAAATATTTGTCACTATGCACGTCGTAGGTCATGGTTGCAGTTCATTGATGGATTCTCGATGAAACTATAATAATTAACTAATTTGCCATATACTTTTAGTTTGTGTTTGCAATCTTTGCTCCAATCGCATTTTACACGATTCTCGGGTTTTACACGACACATGAAACTCATATCATTCCATTATTTTTGAGATCTTATTTCAATACCAACAACAAACTGGATCACCGTCCATAGATAAAATATTACAATTGTTTCAAGTCGTCTGAGCATAATGATCACGCCACGTCACACACATTATTCTACCAACCAAATTGCTTCACGGGGAATGATAGAGGGCATAGGCAAGTGAGTACGCGAGTCTGTGAGAGGACAATATGACCATTTTGCACCGTGCACTGTAGCATAGTGAGTGCAACATTTGATTGTTTTTTTTCAGTATTTTGCACCTCAATCCAAGAAGGAATCGGAATTTGTAGTATCCATGAAGCTCAATTGAAATTGCATTCTGATCAAATGTATGTTTTGGAAAAGATTACATTACAAAAATATTAATGATAATATTTCCAGATTCGTCCCACACTTATCGACCCCATTCAAAATGCTCGTAATCCGCGATCAGTCAAAGTGAACACATACTCATACGAATGGAACGATTATGAACCCCGATTTTAAAATCTAGCATTGCTAATGTCTATTGATTTTCGAATTATTGTAAACTTTTTCTGTAAATTAATGTCCGAGTTTGATCCTAATGACATCGATGTCACTGAAGAAAGCGAATACATATGTTTCACTAGTTCTCCAAAAGCTTCGGTTCATGTTTTTGTGGAATGCTCGTCGCATCTCAGAGAAAAATTCAGCCTCATAAGTGAAAGCCCTTTCACGAGTGGAATCCGTCCAATAGAAAGATCAAAGTTCAGAGATCAAAAATAAACCAGTCTCTCGTATCTCGTCGATTTTTTTTTTGTTTCAAAGGGGTAGGTAATGAGGCTGACACTAGACACATCTTTATTCGGATGGATTTGAACAGAGATTCTACGCGACAATACATTAGTCATATTGATCTGGTGCTCAAGGCACTTTTTAACGGCGGGTTCCATCCTCGAAGAAGACTCCTCCATCGATAGCGCAGTACTTGGGGCAGATTCCGGGTTCTCCAGAGCCTCCGGCAGGTCCAGCAGGTCCGGGGGCTCCGGGGTTTCCGTCCTGTCCAGGCTGTCCATCGGGTCCAGCGGGTCCCTTGGGACCGGGAGCGCCGGGCTGACCATCCTGACCGGGCTGGCCGGGAGCGCCGGGAGATCCCTGAGGTCCGGGGGCTCCAGCGGGTCCGGGTGCTCCGGGGACGAGAGGCTCGGAGACGGCTGGCACTCCAGGCTCTCCAGGGGCTCCGGGAGCACCAGGCGCTCCGGGAGGTCCGGCGGGTCCCTTGGGTCCGGGCTCGCCGGGGGCGGCGTCATTTCCGGGGCGTCCAGCCTGTCCGGGAGCTCCAGCATCTCCGGGCTGTCCGGGCTGTCCGGGAGGGCCGGGGGGTCCCTGGGGGCAGGGCTTGCAGGGAGGAGGAGTGATGGGCTCGCAGGGCTGCTGAGGCGGGCGTCCGGGGTTTCCGGGGAGTCCGGGAGCTCCGGGCTTTCCGGGGCGACCGGGCTTGCCGGGGGTACCGGCCGATCCGGCGGGTCCGGGCAGGCAGCAAGAGTCGCAGCCACCGGCGGCCTGCTGGCCTCCGGTCACGGGCGCCTCCTCTCCGTAGGCCTGACGGGCTGGACGCGTGCGGTTGGCATTAGGAAGCGTCTTGAGGTGGTGCACCTCGCTCCAGATGTCCTTGGCGGATCCCTGAATCAGGGCAGAGGTTACGGTGGGGATGCCGGTGGGTCAGATGCGAGAGTTCGGTAGGGCAGATCGCATACCTTGCAGAACTGAATCTCGCTGCCCATGGTGCGCTTCACGCCGTTGACGTAGTTATGCACCATCGGGAGCGTCACGCAGACCGAGAGGACGGCCACCACCTGAGGAGAGTGGGGTTACACTATGCTGGATGAGGGATGGGGGTCGGTAGGTCAGACTCGTGATCAGTACTGTAGGCGCTAGTAAGTACGGTAAGAACGCTAGGTAGATCAAATGTTCCATTTGGGTTCGGAGTGGCAGATTCATGATTACTAGTGATGTCGTTTCGGTTTTCGACTGTATTCATTCTACACACTCTCTCGTTTCTCTGACCAGCGAAATAGTGTGCGAAATGGAGAGAGTCAAATTGGTAACACTATCACTCACCGAGAAGGAGACAGCTGCATAGGCGACGAAGCGATAAGCCTTGATGCGATGCTCCAAATCCATGATGGGGGAATTGGAAGGGAGAGCGGGCTCTGCTTGTCTCTGCCAACAGCCGACCTTATATACTAGAGGCGCAATTTCGGTTTTTGCTCTCTCCATTTCGCACACTGTCTTCAGGTCAGAGAAGCGAGATCGTTTGCAGAATGAGGAGAGTCGAAAACCGAAATTACACCCCTAGTGTATTCCCACTTGCAGCAGGGCGCGAGGTCGGTCGGGGGCGTTGCCTTGTCTGTCCCTCTCACTTTAGCACGCTATCTCGCTCGCGCTAACCGGCGAAAGTCGAAGGGAAGATGGGAGAAAGAACGGTGGGAAAAAGGTGACAATGACCGACCATTGTGCAACGCCCCCGATCGACCTCGAATGGCAGTGTACACCGTACGATGATGATGGAAGCAGAGCTGCTAGCGGCGAAAGAGAGAGCGAGAGTTGGGTGATCGTAATCGAGCGAGCGAGAAAGAGAAGGGCGTTGTTGGGAAGTGAGAACAAGAGTGGTGCCAGTCTCCTGTTTTCAAATTGTGGTGTGCATTCGCTCGTTTTTGATGCCTTTGCTCCACATCTTCTCTCAAAAACCGAATCACACCATCTGAAAATGCACAGGGACAGTTTCGCAGTTTGGAAGAGCAGATTCGAGAAGAGTATTTTGCAATCGAGATGTTGCCAAAGTAATGAAATGAGCCGATTGCAGGATAAGCGGACGGAATCGAGAGTCAGGCACAGCGTGTCAGCCAAGCAAAATGTGCAATTTGCATGGCAGACTCCTCGCGTGTTCCATTCCATTCGGGGGTAATGGGATCGGTGAAACATATGTGAAATGACAGAGATAAATCGAGAATTCTGAGAGTAGTAACTGAAAATTGGTAATGAATTATGCAAATATGATACACTGAAACGGTTTTGCAACGAGTAAAGAAGTTGCCTTTTAGTTTTTGTAATTTTAAATTTGCTAATAGTGTCACTGTGAGCGTTTTGTTGATTTTCCAATTTTCAAATTGCTACTCCTCCATGAATGTTAATGGAAACACATGACATATTATTATTTTATGAATCCTCAGGAAAGGAGGTACATTTCGTTGCAAGCCGATTTCCAATTTTCTTTTTTGTTCGAGAGATATTTGAGAAAGCAGATGCCTTTCGCGTTTTTCTTGAATAGTATCGGGTTGAGGAATAAGTAACGCTCGTTTTTCCAATTTCAGATTATGACCTCTCCCGTCTTTCTAAATTGTGCAATTATATTCCGGTTTTTGATGATCGATAAGGGCTTGGATATTCTCTTTAGCGCACACTATATCATATATCTCCGATCATTTAGGCGATCACAATGGCTGGCTCAATTCAAAGTTGTCGCACCTCACCCTGAGATTTTGACAGGTCAGCACTGAGGGAAGAAGAATTATTGAGCCACAATTAAGCTGCAGTAGTAAAGTATCATGGTTATACATTACACTGATGATATTCAGAGGAATATCCAAGTAAAGACCTGTGTGAGATATGCGCCTAACGAGAGTGTAGGATTTTCAGTTACTGACCGAAAGAAGTTTTGCTAGCCGCGTTTTCTTAGCAATAGATCTAAAGACCTCAATTATGCTTGAATGTGGAGTACCTTTCCTGTTGAAAATATGGACGAATTTTGCTAAGTGTGGAGCATTCTCTTTATGAGTTAAATTGCTCGTAAGTCCGATATAGAAAAACAAGCCTCGAAATCGACATTTATTGCTATTTCCTGTAAACCGTACTAATTGAATGTAAGGCCTTAGATGGTTAAATGGACGAGCAACTTTTGCACTATCATCCACCAAGTGGCCACAATTATAGAATGGCTACTATGTCTTGGGTATGGTTTAATCCAAAGTCCTCAAAACACGCATTTCTTTTGATTCCGTCACAAAATAATATTTTTGGAAAACTGTTATTTTTCAAATAGGAGCATAAGTAGCACCAAATGTTTATAGTGATAATATAGCTCCATAGTGAGTGACTGGAGCGCACTAGTGTATAGGCCAGCACCTTCGATCCTCAAGGTAGACAAATAAGTTAAGTGAACTGCAATTTTTCACGAACGTTTCCCTTGAAACGTCTATAAAAATACAACAATGAATCGAGCACCATTCTCACTTCACCATGGAAGAGGTGTAGTATCGGGCTGCTCACCTGAGAATGTGTGAATTTACCGAACAGTTTCCACGTTAAATTACACAATTTCGAAAAAAATCTAAAATTTTCGAAAATTATTAGGTACATTGAAATCTAAATTTCTCTCCTACACAGGAAGCCTGATATTTCTAATAATAACGGCTATGATACTCGAGCATACCCTGAAAAAATGCTATAAAGTCAGCTCGTTTAGGTTTGATTGGCGGGAGATATATGAGCCCAAACACGATGCTCAAAAACGAGCGTTACTTATTCCTCAACCCAATAAAACCAATATTGAAAAAGGCTTGCAACGAAATGTTGTGCCTTTCCTGAGGATTCATAAAAATAATAATATGTCATAGGTTTCCATTAATATTCATGGAGGAGTAGCAATTTGAAAATTGGAAAACCAGCAAAACGCGCACAGTGGCACTATTAGCTAATTAAAAATTATAAAAATTGATAAGCATCTCCTTTGCTCATTGCTAAACCGTTTCAGTGTATCACTTTTGCATAATCCATTACCAATTTTTAGTTACCACTCTCACAATTATCGATTTGTCTCTGTCATTTCACATCTGTTTCACCGAACCCATTACCCCCGAATGGAATGGAACACGCGCGGAGTCCGCCATGCAAATTGCACATTTTGCCTTGGCTGACACGCTGTGTCAGGTAGATGAGGGTCGACGTGCGACTGAAAACACTATTTTTCAAAGGACAGTTATTTTAAGTGCACGATTCTGAGATACTGAGGAAGGAGAGGTTTCGAAAGCATATGAATGTGTCTTGAAACTCAAATCAGACACGCAAAAACGCGAATCTCAAGGGAAGAACAGGCGGATGTGGAGGTATGAAAATGCGCGCTCAATGGAAGAAACACGCGACATGGGCCACTCAGTCTTAATCAGCTCCCGATCTTGAAATCAAACGATTTATAGTATAGTCTCATGAAATCCAGTGCATTTGAATCTATTGTTTGTATTCTACGTTATGGTTTAATACTGAAATGGAAGGGGTTTCGAACCGATTGTGAAACTCAAATCCTCTCGCTCAATTGCACGGATGGAAGAGGATAATGAGTTGGGAGAGGGAAGGGATGATCATGCAAATTTACAGTCAAGAGTGCATTGTGAAAGTAAGATATAAGCCAGTGGATGGCTCTGCGTGAATTGATTTCGACAAGTTCAGTTTGAGTTTCAAAGAGATCATTTATTGGTTATAAATCGCTGCGTCTTCGATCGCGCAGCGAAACGTAGAACAAGAACAGAAATACAAGTGAAAGTTGCATTTTGCTTTTTTCTCATTCGCTTTCTAAAGCAATTCGATCTCTTAGCCCGAAAGAATAATATTTTTCCATCTTTATATTCAAAACTAAAAAAATCCGTTGAAATAGGTTACACCACGCGATTACCTATGCTATCTCTGAAAGTGATCATCCTTCTTTGAATGTACACTCCCTCGACGGAGACACTAGAGAATGTCATGATCTTTCAGCTTTGATATCTGATCGTTCATCTTTGATCTATAATGTCTGGTGTCTATGCTCAACCCCGTATCCCCCCCCCCCGCAACGTACTAGTTTCATCATCAATATCCCACTAATTCCATTCTTGGCTCGTCTTTCGAATGAAGGCTCGTTCAGTCATTTCGGACTAAATAGCTCGGATTTCAAAAGTTACAGTGCAAAAGTCATTAGCTACTTTTTTACAATGTGTATAGTATCAAGCAACTTGTAATTTATTTTCATTTATGTTCCGACACCGAACCCAAAACTTAACGTCTGTCTGTCTGTCAGTCCGTGAGTCCGTCCGTCTGTCAGTCACGCTAAGTCAAAATCGCCAAAATCGGCCAAAACGCGTTCGAACAAGGAAGTCCTGGACCAAACGATCTCTCGTGAATTCCTTTTTCAAAATCAAAATCAATTTCATCATCTCGCAATATTTCATCATTTTTATGCAATAAACCGTTTTTCGCGCCTAATTCACTTCAAACTTGACCGGAAACATCGCGAATAGGGTCAATCGACTCCTCGTGGACTACGCTTTCCAGCTACAACAACTATTTCGCAATCCTCGATTTCGTCATCACTATTTCGCAATCCTAAAGGCGTTTTTGCCCATAACTCGCTTCAAATTCATAGTACAAGGTCGGGTGAGGTGTCATTCGACCTCCCTTGAAGAGATTTCGCAATCTTCGATTTCGTCATCTATATTTCGCAATATTTCGTCATCAATATTTCGCAATATTTCGTCATCCTTACGTTACAGTACCCAATCGCTACCGTAACACGGCTTCTTTCCCCGGCATGGGATCCACATGGGTCCCAGTACATGCCAAATGAAAAGTCATTCCAAAATTTGGACTGAACCTCACATTTGATCCATGCCAAACATATTTTCTTTCCCCGGCATGGGATCCACATGGGTCCTGGGCCAGAACATGCCAAATGAAAAGTCATTCCAAAATTTGGACTGAACCTCACAATTGATCCATGCCAAACCTAATTTCTTTCATCGGCAAGTTATCCACATGGGTCCTGAACCAGTACATGCCAAATGAAAAGTCATTCCAAAAATTTGGACTGAACCTCACAATTGATCCATGCCAAACCTATTTTCTTTCATCGGCATGGGATCCATATGAACCATATATCATTGGACTTGACTTTTAAAGTTATTTTAAAATTTGGACTTGACTTTTTTTTTGTTATTTGTATATGCTCCGGCCATGCTATTGTGGAAAGCTCGTGAGGCTGAGAGCGTGGAGGAAAAGTTGCAGATGTAGCCACGGAGCGAAGCGGAGTGGCTACATCGCAACAGTATTAAACCATAACGTAGAATACAAACAATGCGCTGGATATCCTAGAACTATTGATTTCGATAGTTCTAGGAAATCCAGCGCATTGGCTTCGATTGTTTGTATTCTACGTTATGGTTTAATTTATACATCGGTAGCTGATAAAGGCTGACGAGTGGCTCATGTCGCGGGTTTCCTCATTTGAGCTCGCATTTGCATATCTCTCGCAACCTCAGTTATTCTGTTGAGATTCGCGATTTCTCGTGACTGATTTAAGTTCAAGAGAAAGAGGAGAAGGGAGCAGATCCCCAATCAGTTGATCCTATGGTCAAATCTGTGACGCTTGCTCCTAAATAATGGAATGGTCTCAATCCAATCAAGAGATAAACAAATTCATGCGTTGATCTTTGATTTTTGTGATCTCTAATCATCCCCATCTCGCGAGATCTCGCTCTTTTCCCATCTCAAGCTGACCATAGATAGATAGAGGAACGAATTGATGAGGAAAGATGAGTAATTATCATGTACCGTATCTATTCATTATGTAGTTCCATTGAAATGTACGAATACAGTATGGAAATGTATTGAAATTAGTATAGTTATAAACAACAACTAGAAAATACATTCTCCTATCATTTCTCCTTTTTGCCTCTATGACAATCGGTTTCTTCTGAGAATGAATGGGATAGTTCTCCTCTGGTTTCTTCTCTTCTCTCTCTCACCATCGATGGAAGGGTTAAATCCATCCTCCTCCTCTTCTCATTGTCCTCTTCTGTGCTTCATCCTCCATCTCATGCAATGGTTCCATACCTCTCACTCATTCCTGTGGGGACCATGCTGTATGTGTCTACTCTGTCATTGGAGAGGTATCTTCCCATTCCCCCTCCCGACCTTTCTTCCTCCCATCCTCCCCCTTCTACCGTAATCTCCAGACTCTCCTCTCCACAACAGTTGTCTGCTCCTCAACATCCTTTAATCATCCTGACTGTCATCATACCATAATCGGCCAGGATGGCAGGCCATCCCTTCCTCCATCTCATATCGATCTATTCTAGAGACGAAGGCGTTGCTAGTTCAATGTCTCTGCTCTACGACCTCTTCTACATGTCCACAACAAGTCTGGCAAAGTACAAAGAAGGTTCGAAATTGTGTTGGTTATGCTTCTAAATAATTTCTTATTGAAGTCTGCATCTCTACTCGCTTTGGATGAGGTTTGATCACCATATCGATTGATGGATACAGTATCCCTCCCTTTCAGTGTCTCTCGACTTCTCGATATGTCATGCACTCTCTGGTTATTGCCTCCGTCTCCCTCTGCAGTTTCGCCGTGATTACACTCTGTGTCTTCCAATTTATTGATACAGTAGCCCACCATGGATCGATGAGAAGGGATTACGGTAATATTCCAGCGAGGATTCGATAGACAGTCAAAGGAGATCGAGAGTCGACTCGCTGAGATCAAGTGGGAGATCGCTAATGCGCAAATCATCGAAGCACCGTGAGATACTGTACTATTATCGATTGATACCGTAATCTCAGGATGGAGCAACCTCCTCTCGAAGAGAAGACATCCATACTCACAAAAGAACTCGATCGATGAGGAAATCCAACTCTTATATACTCCAGACACAATATTCTCCAGACACAAATAAAACAATTTCATTAATAATTCCATTGGGCACGTGGTTCTATTAAGATGATCATCAATTTCACATTTAATTTTCTCTATTCCTATTCTCTGTGTCTCTGTGCCTCCATTCTTCTTTTCATTATCCATCCATTCTCAAGTTGAGATCTTCGTATAATAGAGGATCAGATACGAGATCTTCGTATTATAAAATTGTAATGGGTTTTTTTTTTTAAATATCGTACTTCGTAAGCATTCCGAACAGATTTACTTTTCTTACATTATTTTAAAAAAAAAACTTTCTGCGAATTCACTTCCAATTTTAGTTCCTTATTATTTGTCCACCCCGATAAGCGGGTAGATAAAAAAATCACACGGTGAAATATCTATACCTAGAAATACGATAAAACGAGAACAATTATTGTGAAAATTGAAAAAAAAAGACTAAGGATTACGGTAGGATCGAGTGCTAAAATCGATACTATCGTCCTACTTTTTTGCTTTCATTTTTATCGTATCCCTAGGAATATTTCACAGTATTTCATAATCTGTCAGAAATCTGCGAGAAAAGTTGCGGAAAAAGTTGCCGAACTTTTCTCGCATCTTTTTCTCTGATTCTCTCGTTTAAGCGTGCATGTCTCTAACCACCTCGCGGAAAAGTTCCGGAACTTTTCTCGGAGAAAATCCTGGAGCTGAGCTGCTGGAAAAGTTAGAGAAAGGCGAGAGATCGTGTGTTTGAGGAGAGGGAAAAGGGAGTAGGGGGGTGGGCTAGTATTTCTGCGCTCTCTCCCTCTCGCGTGCTCTCTCGTTCTTCTCTGGCAGCACCCAACTGTGCATAGGTAGCGCGATGATCCACGTACATCAGTTCTTCTTCTTCCACTGCTTATTCAGTCCTGTTTTTAAACGCTGTGTTTTTCGAATTCCTCATAGAACAAAAAAATATCCAGTCGATATTTCAGACTAACACTTCTGCCCGTGATTGTCACATCTACTACAGAAGAGAGAGGACCATTCTCGATGGTTGGCGATCTTTCCTGATCAGTTTGTCGATTGTTTTTTTAAACTGTTTACCGTTGGTTACTGTATAAGCCTCAAATAATAAGTCTATAAATCCGATTGCTCCTTCCTCTTTGTATTTCTTTTGCTTATTAATTACCTCGTTATTTATGAGATTGAAAAACAGCATTGCTCGGTAGGGTAAGTGTGTCTTGTATTTATTTTCTATCACCTCTTATAGCAATATCGTATATAACCAGTATATCTCTCTCGTTACACATCATATTTCAACAGTTTATTGATCAATTAATATTTTTGTATTACACCTGAATGTTGCTTGATGATGATGGGATTCGATAAATTATTCCAGTTTTGTTTTTTCGATGGAGAGACATGAGTAAAGAGATTTGAGATATTTATTTTACACTGAACTCTTTTGGTTGAGAACAATGTAATTTGAATTCCCGCAAAACTGCAGGATTTTCCCGCAGGTCTCGTGGAAAAGTTCCGGAAGTTTTCCATGAGATGATAGAAAAGTTCCGGAACTTTTCTTGCAGATTTCTGACAGATTATACGGGTCGATTTATACGCTTTCGAAACGCCTCCGTTCTCAGTATTGCATCCAAGCTACGTGGAAAAAATGTCCGTTGAAATTGTAGCATTTTTTTGTCAAAAATGACTCTCGATTCCGACCGCTCTCTAGCAGATTAGACTTAAATTGAGACTTGAGTCAAATATTAGAGACTCCTCTCCTTCACTGGCCATACTTAGCGATGCCGCATTTCTTTTCTGTTTTGATTTTTATGTTGAATACATTACTCGAATCACATCGAAGATTGAGGGATTTCTAATCAATAATTGAATTATGTCAAATTCAAACTCAAAAATTCGAAATCGAGAAAAAGAGACTCATTGAAGCTCGATGGAGCACTGTCTCGAGATGATTCGAATTAATGGAAGGATCGAATACAAAGTTTCACAACTTCTGCAAAATCCTAAATCCTTGTTGCGGAAAGCCTTCGTATCTGTTGATTCGCTTAAAAACAACAGAAATCGCTCAGATTAAGCGGATTTCTGTATTGTATAATAGTTGCATCCGACATATCAATTATTTTCTTTACTCAACGAGACTTTATTCGAACGACGAGCCAAGGATGGGTGGATAGGTAAGAGGATCGAATAGGTGTGATAGTGATGATGCAATACTAGTACGTGGCGAGAGGGAGCACGGGGAATGTTGCATAGACCGGCGATCAGCGATCAGAGATCAAAGATCAATCCAGTCTCTAGTATCTCGTCGAGGGTCGGAGCACTCGGTCCAGTGTCAGCGAGGAGAGACTCCGCTTCGGTTTCTAAATGTTGAGAATATAATTTCCGGTTCTGAATTGTATGGAAGGACTATAATGGTTTATCCTGAATTCAAAAGCGTGAATCTCACTTCCGGTTCTCGAAACTCAAATCTCACCACTTGCGCGATCATGGGCTTGTATCCGAGCACTTGACACATGACGATCAGGCTCTTCTGCGTTGAGGGAATCGGCATTTTTTCACTCTGAAAAAATTGGAATGATTATCCATGCAAGAAACGTTCTAAAAACGCAGCATTTTCCCTCAATCTGATCGAAAAAAATAGTCGTATTCAGCACGCTACTGTAGTATCTTTGTTGGGAGAAAGATAAAAAGATCAATCGAGAAAAAAAAGGTTATGCACAAACCGATATCTCGCAGTAGTTCTTGATGTTGTCGACCTCAGTCGGGTCCATCTTTCCGAGCATTTCGCGCACTGCCTTCTCGAGCTCCATGTTGGCTGCAATTTTTTTCAAACATTATGAGAGGAATCGCCAGAGTTTCGAAAGCCCTGCGGACTTAGGAAATAGTTTCTCCGATTCCGCTGAAAAGAAAAAGTTAAGTACTTCGAATCAAGCTCTTTCAAACTGCGTTTGCAGATTTTTGATATTATGTCTCATCTTCGAGTATTGTTAGGTCAAAGTAGGGACACTACGAAATTTACGACCAAAATTGCCTCATGTAAACAGCCATAACTCGCTTTGAAATTATGCTAGAGACAATTTTTTTTCGAATGGGGAACATTTATTATTTTGATGATGTCATTCCTCGTCTATGCGCTGGAGCGGGGCAGTCGGTTTTACAAAAAAGTAGTGTAACTTTCCTAATTGGAATTACTACAAGAAGTCCCGAAGAATGATTTGAGAAAAAACATGTATCAAACAGCACCTCTTAAATCAGAAAGATCAGGAGTAAGGAAAAAAAAGGCGGGACTTTTGTCCGAAAAACCTGCGATTAAGTTTTTCATGCATAACTATTTTCATTCATGTTTTCAGGTGTTCCCATATTGAAATTCGGAATCAGCGTGTAAAAATACACCAGAAACTCCTATTGACATATTTTTTCGAGATAAAAGTTTTTTCGACTTCGACCACTTTTTCACCATGTGGTCCCCCCTTTGGTCCGAAATTGGTGGTCGAAAATTTTTGTCTCAGAATCATGTCCCTAGAAGAATTTCTGGCGTATTTTTGAGCGTAGAAAACGAATTTGCTAACTAGAGCTCATGAAACATCGAAATAAAAAAGTTATGCTATAAAGCAAATTCCAAAAAAATGTTGTTCTGGATTTTGGTCATAACTTTTTTATTTCGATGTTTCATGAGCTCTAGTTAGCAAATTCGTTTTCTACACTCAAAAATACGTCAGAAAGACCTATAGGGACATGATTAAAAAGTGGTCAAAGTCGAAAAACATTTTATCTCGAAAAAATATGTCAATAGGAGTTTCTGGTGTATTTTTGCACGCTGATTCCGAATTTCAATATGGGAACACATGCAAACATGAATAAAAAAAGTTATACATGAAAAACTTCAAAAATATGTAAAAATCGCTGGTTTTTCGGACAAAAGTCCCGCCTTTTTTTTTCCTCACTCCCGATCTTTCTGATTTAAGAGATGGTGTTTGATACATGTTTTTTGTCAAATCACTCATCGGGGCTTCTAGTAGTAATTCCGATTAGGAAAGTTACACTATTGTTTTGGAGAACCGACCGCCCCGCTCCTGCTCATAGACGAGGAATGACATCATCAACATAAGAAATAATTTTAAAGCGAGTTATAGCTCTTTTAGTAATGCAATTTTGGTCGTAAATTTCGTAGTGTCCCTCCTTTGACCCACCTATACTCAATGAAGAGACCTGATATCGAAAATCTGCAAACGCAGTTTGAAAGAGCATCATTCGATATACTTAAGTTTTACTTCTCAGCGGAATCGGGGTAACTATTTCCTAAGTCCGCTAATACCCCGAAACTCTCAATTCTCTCGCGATTCCTCTCTTATGTATGTATTTATTCGTTAATCGTGATTTACTAGTGAGCTACAGTGCACATCTGCATGCGCAGTTACATGTTGGCTGGAAATAATTATTATATTTTATTTATTAGTTTGTGTTGTAATCGCATTTGCTAGTGATGACAACTACAGTGCACGTTTTCATTATTCTCCCACGAGAAAATAACGTTTTCTTGCCCAGGACTGAATGCAAGTGGCCCTCGTTTCCATTTTTTGTTCACTATACAGAGTGACGAATCGGGAGAACGTGCTATTCATTCGCGATTGCCCCACCTTCCATTGTGACCTCTACCATGCTCGGCTTTAGAACGTGACAATAGCTTCTGACTTGCAGATTCCTCTCAATACCGGAAACGAGCCCTGACGATTTCACCCCCGCAGCTATTCCCTCCTAACAATACGGCTGAATACAGAGCGGTTGGCGTCGACTGGGGACAGAGCCATCACTAGCATACAAACGCGATGCGTCTACAGGAGAATGTGTATAGTGCGCGTCAGGCACACATTTTTAATAATTAAAAATGAAGACAACAGAGCGTCATGCAAGGAACCGTGCCTCGAATATTCAAGTCGTCTAAAGACTTCATGATTGTGAAAGGGCTTCCTATATTTGGCTACGGAAGCCGTCTGAGTGTGTGCCTAGTCTATAGTGCAAGTATTACAAATTTACAAAAAGTTGTTCCGGGGAATAAACTGTTCCGGTAATGATGAATATACAAATTATTTGTTTACGCTATCCGTTAATTATATTTCCTTAGGGCGCTGTCCGTGGGACCTCTTTAGAATCAATTTAGCAAAAGATAAAATGAAGAAAATATATTCAAATATGCGAAGGAGAATAGTTAAGCGTGAAACGTGCGCGGTCTCATCCTTTGGACACTATTATGATCGTATCATTATAAAAATGTAATAGAACGCTAACATGTGTCTGAAATGAACGAGTTCTTCCAATTCTGAGAAAGCACTTTGAGATTCCAAGAATCAAGAATCCGACAGTACAATGTTTGAATATCATCCTAAATTGTCCAATTTTTTTTCGCAGAAATAGTCGTCAAACCGGACACACTCAGGCTGTCTGGGTACACGTGATCTTTGCATAGAGCTTGTGCCGCATCCGCTACAAATTCTGTGTGCCATCGTGTCCCTCATTTCTCTTATTACACATAAACGGGTATGCGGAAAGGAGAGAACACTATTCCAGCAAAACTATTGAACCGGGAGCCCAAAATTCCGCCATGCGCTCTCCCCTTGAAAATAATAACTCGCTAAACTGTAGGAATTAAGTCCCCATAATTCAGAAGCGTAGTTGGACTCAAGAGTCCACCGTGAATTCACGAATTAATCAAAAATTCACACAAGAAAAGACTAATTTCATCTAAAGTTGCCCACTCTTTCCCCCCATAAACAATTCATCATCTAATTTCGGCTAATTTCGCCTACGCTCCAACAATGCCTTTGCATCAGTGCCCTTCCTGCTGACCTTCACCATTTCTAAGGAGCGTAATCGGAAATTCATGAAAATGTGAAATATATGGGATTGAAAATGTGTCGAAAAAGTTGTGTTTCGGACATTTCCGCGTTTTGTTGGACTAACAAGATGAGAATATCGGCTATTCGATTTCGATCTATTCGACCGTGATCGAATTTCATTATCCGACTAACTCGTCGGTCGAGTAGCTAAGCGCTAATACAAGGCACATACGCTACGTGGCAAAGAATTGCCTACACCTCTCTCGATCTCTTATGTTATCTCGTATCTCTGACCGACAATGTGGGTGAAGAAATGGGGATGAAATTCCTTTTCTTGTTCCGGTTGCGTAGAGTAATCTACGATGTTTGAGTAGAGTGCGCAATTCGGGTAATCGTCTCTTCATTTCGTGTGCTCTCTCACCGGTCAGAGTGACGAGAGAGTGCACGAAATGAAGAGACCATTACCCGAATTGCGCACTCTAGTTTTGCGGTAACGCGTCACTTCTCGGTCTTTTGATAGGCAATGCGCCCGCAGCAGGGTCATTTCGTCACTCGAATTGTGCGTTCAAGGATGTGTCTTCATCATTCGAGAGGGCGAGCCTATATGAGGAATGCATTCTCAATCCAACATACTAGCACGCCCTCAAAACTATTTCGATCGAGGAAGCCCCCGAAGGAACAAATTGTCTCGTCACTTTTTCGTGAAATTCCCGACGCCCACAAACCCGACGGAATAGCAGATATCGTGTAGTTTTCCCGAACGCACGCAGGGCTTCAGTACACGGCGGTCACAAATCGGAATCATACTATCCTCGATTCGTGTTCACTTTTTTCTGACGGACGAGAGATCAAGCGAAATGAGGAGAGTCGGGTTCTTATGTGTCTTTAGTAGTGCTAGTTTTTGCGCTTTCACGCACGGCAGTGACTTCAGTGCACAACTTGCGTGATAGCGAGTACGAAACCGCATCACTATCGGATAACCGGAAATCCCTCCTGGCCCAATACCAGAGAGGTCTGTTTTTGTGCAAGAAAAACACTAGAAAATGCAGACCGCCCGAGGGCTAAATCCGCCCCACCCTCAACTATTCCCTCCGAATCGCATGCATACCGTGCAAAGTGACGTGGTTTGTGCGCATTCTCGAATGCCAACAATCGTTCCTCTGGGAGATACGAGACTACAGTAACCCGAGAAGTGATGACAATCGGCATGCATCTGACTCTCCTAAATTCTCGTTCTCACTCGCCTTTCTAACCAATGAGAAATAACGAAAGAGGAGAATCGATGCCGATTTATATTGACCAAATCCTAGGTTTCTCAAGACTATCATGCGAACTATGTGACTGATTTTTTAGAGCGTCCACAATTACCGAATCGTACTATCATGTGCTTTGTGCGAATCACATGTAATGTTAATTTCATGCTGAAAACCCTGATATTCAGGGGCTCAAAATTACCGGTATCAGGGGTTTTCTCACGCGGAACGTAGAATGTGAGGCCGAGCGCTGATGGGAGCAGCGAGGCCACGACAATTAGTAGAAGGGCGGAATTGAGGAGAGACACGGACTGAAATATTCAGATTCATTATTTTTACGTTTGCCTCAGGATTCTACACTGTAGAGCAAAATGAGTGTGATTTGAATGAGTGAATGAGTGTCACGTATTGTATTTTCGAAAATAATAAAATGTTAAATCACTTACTCGACTCGTAACTGCCATGGGGGACGCCGAGCTTGGGGTGCTGCCCTGAATTTCGTAAATATTTTCGAAAATGAAAACAAACAGAAAAGGGAGGCGCGCGAAAAATGACACGATCGAGGGCTGTAAGCAGTAGAGAAAAGTATAAACATACTGATAAGATTACACGATTACAAGAGTACAAGCGCGGGGTTGTCAAAGATAAGTGCAAACACATGTCATTTCGGTCATTAGCCTCTCCCATTTTAACGCTCTGACCGTCACATTATAGATAACTACTCGTCAGGCTGGAAATGGTATCACAACGCAGCAGCTGTGCTACAATGATTAGACATCGATTCTCAGCTTTCTCTCATTTCATTGCGCACGCTCAGGGCGACTGAATTTCTGGGAGATTAGCTTGAGCGACCACTAAATCCGGAAGCAAGCTACAGCGGAGCTAACACTCATCATCTATGATGCGAACTCGATATACTCCTCAATTACCATACTATCTCGTTTCTCTGACCACAAATGGAACAGGCAGCCTGGGGAGAATCGGAAACCATTCTACATCACTACTCATCATTCACATTGACGCTCGAAATCGAAATCAGCGTGATGAGATTCGGTGAGGATTATCCGCCGTCCCGCCTCTCATTATAGTGATATCTGCTCCCTAGAGGCTAGGGGTTCGCGCTCTCGCACTTTCGCACACTATCTCGCGTCTCTAGTCGAGATTTGAGCGGATAAACACTCCAAATGATGACTAAGCATGGCGAGGGGGCCTGACCGACGACTCGAGTTTCCGAGTGCCATGTTATGTTTGTCTGCAGTCGTTATGGAGAACATAATGAGTACGTGGGAGGAGCAAACATAGCCCGAAAAAAGTTAGGACGGATCTACTTACAATGCTGTTGAAGCGGTGATGTTGCTTCTAAAGGAAGCTTGGCTCAGATAGCAATTATTGTTCGAAATATGGGTTGCCGACTGTGTGACATGAAGAGACGACGGTACGTATTGGAAACTCTAATAACAATCGTAAAGTAAAAAAAGGGAATGATTTCGGCGCTGTTATTGAGCAAGTGGGCGGCTATCCTCCGATCGAGAGACGCTATTTTCCAGCCATTTTGCATGACAGTCGCTCCTGGTAACCGCCTAAAGGATAATGGGAAGAAGATGTCGGAATGGGATTGAGGGGAGACGGAGGGCGGGGTCTTGAGAAGAAAGGGCATCGGAACGTCAGGGAATGATATTAGGAGAATTAGCAAAGAAACAATACTGCAGATTCGCAATCATGGCGATTGCCTACCTCGTAATGAATCGGATTTCGTACTTGATTACAAAACATGTTGGGAGTCAGAACTCAGAGTCAGAGTGAGTAATTACAAGCGAATGGGAGTTTTTGGACCGAGATAACAATCGGGTTAGTAACGCGTAAATAATGCATGTAAAGAAAGTACTCGATCTTTCCACTAGAAAACTGCGCTAGGACGCGAATGATGTTGTCAGATAGGAAAAGTGATTAGCGCACCATACTCGATATAGCAACATTTCAGAAGTGACGCTCATACAAGATCTGACTCTTCCCTGATTCGAGGGGCCTGAATACACCCCTAATCACCCATACGTGTTGGTGAGAAACATCAAGGATTAGAGTAGAAAGATTCGAGGAGGGGCGCATGCCTCCTCGATCTATTCTGGACTGCTGACTAGTCTTCCCGGCTCCAATAGTAGCTCTCTCCACTCTACACGCTCTCTAGTTTCTCAAGCCGACGAGTGAGATAGTGCAGAATGATGAGAATAGTGGCACACTACTGACCTAATGAGTCAGCGTTGCAAGTAATCCGACACTACGCACGAGTAATAGTAGTTTGCGCAGTCCAAAGCTCGAGGGTGGAGGAGGGAGGGTTCAAGCAAAACACACGCGACAGAATGAGCGAATATGTTTTTTGAGCTCTAATAATACAAATAATTTATAATGTTGAGAATGCAGCAACAAGGCGACAAAGAGATAACGAGAGAAAGACTCCATGCGAACACCGGAGTAAATCTATCTTTGAGAACTGAAGTAACGCAAGTGAATTGATGTGTCGTGACCTGTTCTCTTGTCTGAATCCAACTTGATTTATGTCTATCTCAAGCTAAGTCTAAGTCAATCCCGCGAGGAGGTAGACAGCAGGCATAACACACGCAGAATCATTTGCGCTAAGGCTTCGGAACTTGAATTGGATGACAACCGGAAGTACGATAACACACAAGTGAAGTCTGAAGCCAGAATATCAAAAATTCGGATTGAAACGGATAAGATCTCTGGCTTTTGAATCTAAAACGAGATACCATGATAATGCACATTTATCTGCAAAGCGCATCGAGAATTCCTTACACGCGAATGAATCCTTTCCGATAGTCCATTTCACACCGTCAAAGGATAGACAGGCATTCGGTGATGCATTCGATAGACAAAAGGTGACATCATCCAACCTAACAGTCATTCCCAAAGGTGTCTACCACGCCGCGACCTTTTCTTGGACCATGTATTTATGTAGATGGATTCATAGATTTTTTCTAGATGAAATCTCAAACAACCAGCGCCTACGCATGTCTAAAACTGCAAGGCTGCCAATTTCGTCAGAAATTCGGGGTTGCGAACTGGAATTGCAATTTTCATTTCCTCGGATGTTTGCGTGTATTAGAGAATGATGACGATAAACATACGATTTTTGTCTTGAGAGGACCTCATTTCGACAAAATAGTTGCGAAAAAACTTTCCCCAGCAAGTGCAAACATTAGGGAGCAGCCGTACGGAAACACTTTTTTTTTCCGGGTAGACTCGACCTATTCAGAAATAGATGAATGCGCGGCGTCTAGAAATGGGGTCCTCGGAACATAGCGAAGAGTGAGCGGCGCCGGCGCCCTGAAGCGTGGAATTCATATCTGATGCAAGACAAAGTGGACGCGTCAGGAGTCGAACAAGCGCAGACTAAAGAGCGAATGAACTCGGTCAAATCGGCATCCGACTCTCCGGAATTCGCGTACTCATTAGTTTCGCTGACCAGCAAGAGATCATGCGAAAAGAGGAGGGTCTTTGCCGATTTGTCATCACCAGTATCAACATGCATTACTTGTTTTCAGTCGACGAATCTGACCTCACAGGTTTCTACTTACAAGCACCTAGGTATAGAATTTATCTGCGAGAACATTCACAGGAGCGTTCTGTATTCACCACTTTTACGAGCCCTTGTAAAAGCTCTTTCGAGTGACGTGGCTATCGGAAAGGCACGAAAATAGAGGATATTGCGTTTGTCCACAGGATGTACAGTCGCGGAAACGCCTGGGAATGTGACTACAGACGCGGTCGACTCTTGAGTAATTATGACGGAATTATTCGGACGTGACGGATGAATAGTCATCTTTCCCCCCCCAAGAGGACTTGCTCTAGATGGTTAGAGAAACGAGAGATCGCGCGATATTAGGAGTGCATCTTCTCTTAAGCTTCTTCCCTCTACTCCATCGAGCGCGATAATTGTTGGGGTTGCACCGGACTTAATCGGGCAAAAACGAGCCCCGATATTTAATAGAGTAATGGCCAGGCTCTCTGCTCCTCACAAACTAAATTATCGCACCTATGTGAAATGCAGAACTATTCAATTCTTGAATTCTAAACGAAAAGCGGAAAATCCCTTCACGCAACGCGCTTGTAACTCCGAAGTCATCAATGAAGATGGAGCGATAAAAGGAATGATTTTTCGAGAACCTTATTCGAATTATAATCTGTCCATTGCGGACGTCATCACTTGCTTCTAAGCCAAGGGGTGGCGGACAAGGCCACACCTGGTAAACGAAGAGCGGGAAACACATGCATTCCACACGCTTACGTAACCGAGACTAGCAGTGGCAATGGAGTGAGCAATGGGATGATCTCTTGAACCGCGATTCAAACTGCAATCTGAGAATTGCAAATGCACAATTTCCTTCTCAGAAAACGACACGACGGAACAAGGGGGTGCCAGAAAGTTAGCGATTACGCGAAAGCGTTGGAGGCGCTATATTTGTAGTCATCGCTTGAGTTTGCCTCTCCCCATTCTGCACACTTATCGTCACTCTGACCGGCAAGAGTGTGCAGGAAAGAGAGGTTTGACAACTGAGACCGAGCAAGCGTAGTCGACGCCTTGGCGTGTAGCGCGGTCTTTGGAAGGAAGAAGGTTGGAAGGTGGGGGAGGTTTTCGTTTCGAAATTCACACACAAGCCCAGAGAGACATAATGGCGAATCCCCCCGTACAGAAGTTTCCAGCATCGACTGGTAAACCGCGGGGCAAAACAACGCAGTGTATTGTAAATTCAGTGAATTCGCGGCGCCACTGCGAGAGGGCTTCCTGTACAGTCTACAAAAAGAAACTGCGACAGCGAATGTACGGAAAAATATGCGAAGAACTATTTTCGACGAAACCGAGAGATCGCTGGGGGATAGGACGGATGGGGGGATATCCAACCACTTGAGAAATTGTTGAGAAATGTAACGATGACGGTATCCCACCGACAAGCGGAAATGCGAGGGTTTAATGCCGATCTGAATGTTGAACAAGGGGTTGGCGATAAGACGGTCTTATCTTTTACGCAAAAGCATGGTTGTAGAGTCATGGCACACGAAAACATGCAAATTTCTTAAGAAGTTTCGAAAGTGGTGATGGGGAACGATGTGAGAATACGCCTCGTAATGAGTAATACGCAAGAGAGCATAGATTACTATTCGCACTTTTTGAGGGAACTGTAAAAATCGCGCGATGAGTTATCCACAATATTTTATATGAATCATCGCACGCAAATAAAAAACAGTTTACAAAGCGGAAGAAGCGCCCGAGGTGTTAGAACCTTCTCAAAATGAATACTACGCTGTAAACTCGTTGGTCGGGTTTCATTGCTATTTCCCGAGGAACGCCGAGCGACGAGTTTTCAGCAATAAATCACACATACAGAGAACAGTTTGGAAAGCAACCTGATGTGTCAGAACCCTCCCCTGATGATAACTATGCTATTTGCTTGGGCTTCTTTTGTTACGTACGCCCGTTGAGGGAACCACCTGCATCGATCAACGAACTTTCGACAACGATTCGCGTGAGTCGTGGAACATACAAAGGTACATCACTGTCGAAAGGACCTGATGTGTGAGACTACACGTCTCATACTGCACCGCCAGCAGCCCGGAAACCGGCCCGTCCCTCTAGCTCCGCCCCCACCAGAAGAAGAATTAGAGCAACCCCCTCCCGCCTTCTGCTAGATGGCGTCATCGTTGAGGATAAAAGGCTGCCCCTTGGTGCACTCTCTATCAAACACACGCACGATGAGCTGATATGGGCTGCAGGGTTCAAGAGATTAAATTGTGCAAACCCGCTTCCGATTCCGGCGAGAGAATACGCGATTCGAGGAGTGTTGGTTGTCATCACTACTGCATCAAAGGCCATCGGTCTCACAGCGAAGGTCTCTCAAGCTTAGATTATGTGCGATTTCGCAGCTTTCCAGCAGAATATCGTTCCCGTGCAGTGCATAATCGGCCATCGAGAAGATTGAGTGAAATGGCGCGCTGACAAATCGGTCATAAGAATCCCCACGCATTTGACTGATTTTGTCATTTAGAGACGTAATAGAATGAGAAACTACGAGACTGTTTTTTTCGTGCAACGGACAGACGACAGTACGTCTCCAATGATAACAGCAGCTCCCTTTGGGCGAAAGTGCGGAGATACTATGCACGTCTTTTGATGAAAACCGTGCACAAGCTCGGTCCAAGATGATTACTAAAGCGAAATAAAAACAAAACTTTGGGTTCCGAGACAAGCGACAGGACTGTCTCGTACTCCCAATGGTGATTACTAGTGATGTGTGTTCGCGATCGACTCTTATCGAACAGCCTGCTCTCTCGCCGTTAGAGAAACGATACAGCACGCGAATTGAGGAGAAACTGGTCTCGATTCGACATGACCTCTGGGAGTTATATCGCTGTATGTCTGCTTAGTATACGGCACGATAACAGATAAACCCGGTGAGAAAATGATGATTCGAACAATTCCCACACCACAATTCGTATGGTTATCGAGACAAATTGAGAACGCACTAGGTGAGAATGCAATTCGATTGCATGGGAATAGACGTGGTATCCTAACCAAGCATCAAAAAGCAAGAGACTGTCGACAAGGAGGCATGAGATCTTAGTGGGATATGATGATATATGCGTGGGCAGTTAGGGAATTCCGGAAACACGGTAAAGCCGTTGATTTTCCCATAGAACTCAGAGCGACCGAGGATACTCCATTCTACTGACAGAGACAAAGACTCGATTCAGAGCAGAAGTGTGGGTCAACCTCACGAATGGGACGGGTATGTATAGGAGTGGGAGAGGCAGGAAAACAAAGGATTTCGTACGCAAGGTCCAGGGCTATGAATACCCTGGACCAGGAAGCAAGAGGCTTTGGCACTGATTCACCTCAGTCAGAGCTAGTGATGCGATATGGGACCCTGGCTCTCCTCAATTCGTCTGCTCTATTGCCGGTCACGAAATGAGGAGATTTGGCTCCTGATTTGTCATCGCTAGTAGGCATCGCCCAAGTCACAAGTAGTCGTACAAATCTGTTTTTCTGGCGCCTCTTCCACTTCCAAATCCCAACAGATCTATTCAGAGGATTTCGTCGTCAACGCACACCTTCGCCATGCTAAATCGAGCTCTCCCGGAAGATGAATGGTGGGTGGGGGTCCACAGACATGACGGGGCAGCTTAGGGATTTATTGCGAATGAATGTCTGCGGAAATATGGAAAGAGATCTCAGTGGGATATGATGATAGATGCGTGGGTAGTTAGGGATTTCCGGTGGCAAAACACGGAGAATCGCTGATATTCCCAGACAGAACAGAGAAACTGAGAAGACTAAGTTAAACGACTTATTTCTGAGCCCTTAGGCCTTGAACATTAGTCAAAAGCATCATTGCCAAGTCTGCTTGGGTTTCAAAACTACTATTTCTTCTCTGTTTCCATAGCAGAAACGAGTCAATGATGTTTGAATGCGAAGGAGCGTCCCTTTTGAAAGAGCGAGTAGCAACAAAAAGCAGGCAAAAAGAGAGGTCCACACGAACATGTTCCATGGACTGGAACGCCTAGAATAGAATGTGGGTTGTGATTAGAGTCAACTTTTCGAAAGGCATGAGTGGTTCGGAGTATCCTGTTCACTCATAATTAGCCATTTTCGGCATAGATTTTAACTAAACATCATGTTGAAAGTAAGATGCAATCAGAAACGCACACACTCGGTTTTCATCGGCACCTGAGTAAAAGACGCAAAGTCAGCTCTAGCTAGGCTTGAATACTTTGCCCAAACAAGGCAAACATGAGAATGCTTATGAATCAAACGCTAACGAGTTGTCATCGTTAACTACGCCGATTCAATTAATCCTCTTTTCGCACAACATTTATGATAACAAGCCTTGATGCCAAATACCAAGTATTATTATGGTTTAATACTCGCCAATAACAAGCTCTAGAACCCGTGGCTGCGATGACACCGTTCCTCTGGGGGTTTTCAAGCGTGAAAAACACAATCAAAACGCATGTAAAACATACCTAGAAAGATTCACGCAATCAAAAACATGCCTACGCTACCGAAAATATCATATCAGAACGGCTATAGCTACTCCATCAAATCCTAGCATTGGAATGGAGTGAAAAAGCGGTTCCCACACGATTCGACTCGGAATTGTACAAATAATTTCTCAACGACGAAAATAAACTCTGCAGTGTCACCAGCAAAGGAAGATGCCTACGTATTTGCCAATCTCATTGTCGAAAGGGCGTCTGTTCGCTGCAAATTGGATAATTCGCCTCTGATAGGTCCATTAGTGCAGGAGATGTTTGGTAAGATGGAAATGCCACGCACCCGGAAATACCAGAAAGTGTGAGAACACTACCAGATGAAAGGTAAGAGTATCGACATGCATCTGAGGTGGTAGGGCAAGATGCCTAAACCTTCCTTGGAAAAGCACAATCGTAAATTGTCGAACATTGGGCGTAAACATCTTTTGTCGAAGAATTTATGAGATGGGCTTTTGCATCTGATAAAGGACAACATTACTGTATATATATTAAATATTTGGGCCAGCTTTGGAACTATTATATTTAGGGGCCACAACGTGGATAGCCGACTTTGTGGAATCTGGTCCAAACTATGCTTAATATGACCGTCAGATTCTCAATATCATTTTTGCTTTCGGACGTATGTCGTCATCTCTTCTCTCTAGCCCGGGAGAGCTCTCGAAGTGCGCGCGCCTCTCCCAGTCAGAGAGGGGAGAGAGGCGAGACTAGAGAGAAAGGGGCGGAGCCTCTCGTGCACTCGTCTCTCTCACTCCCCCCGCTCTCTCGCCTCGCTCCTCCCGCGCAACTCTCGCGATAGAACACAAATCGGGGACAACTATTAAAAATACAATTTGGTGCTTAAAATTCCTCTAAAATACAAAGGAATCATATTCTCACTGTCCGAACATTGTGATCGTCCTAGAAAGAGTAAAATCCGATGTTTCGTGGCTATTTTCTCGAATTTTGACCTACTCAAAAAAGTCAGATCCCGTTCGGACAGATCTCATTTGATAGGGCATGGTCAGAGCTACACAACAAGCTCTTGGGCGAGTGATTTCATTGAGAACGTGATTTGTGTTTCCTCGATCTCGCTTTTGAGGGGAATGGTGTCGAGGGAAAAGGGGCGGGGCTTGTGGCCCCTAATTATATTACAGATTTCCAGACATCTTCACCACCTTTTTTCAAGGATGTTTGAATCTTCGGAGACAAAGTGTGCTCGGTGAAATATCAGAGCACGCGGGTGTGCCGTATGTTTGCTCTCTCCTTTCTGCACACTGTCTTGGCACCCAGATCAACTTGAGAGCAAGTCGAAGGGAGAGCGATGTTAGTCGATCCCACAACGCTGATCCCCCCGTATTAATTGCATTTTACTCCCGCAATGTTGCGGCGATAAATTTCCTCGAGAAAATTATCAATCTCGCCTTCGAAAGTCTTGTGAAAGATTTGTGAATTTCTCAACCCACTTCATGAATTTCCGCACCAAATCTCAGACAGGTGCAACGTCTCGTGAAATTACGCAGGTTTTTGAGAAACCTTCCTACTTCTTCGCATTTATTGTTGAATGCACTCGTTTCTTGGTAATATTCGGACTTATTCCTTCAAATATTTGTGTTATGTTAAAGTTCGAATTCGAACAGTGACCATTCTGATCATCGGTTCGTATGACTTTTTTTATTAGCGACGGATGAATCTCTTGAAAGTATCTTCCCTATTCGTACCTCGCCCGGAATTCAACGTCTGTTTGCGTAGCGTCAGCATGACAACGCCAACAGTTTTGTTGGCGAGGCCACATTTCAAACTATCAATTACGAAACTCCCCCGCCTTGCACGGTTTCAGTTGCGTTCAACAGACCAGGCGTAGTTGTTGATCCATTTCAGCTCCCTTTTCGCTATTTACCTCTTCGCATACACGTTTTTTTGAAGATTCGAATGATGATATCGCCTCCTCTCGCGACATTTATCGAGCTGGGACCGGGAAACAGCACGCGGTGGATCCATACTGTAGTGCGGATACGGTACCTGGCAGGGTTGGAGCCGGCGTACTATGCGATAGTTGTGGCTGAGGTGAGAGGATAAATTGTTTCTTTCCTATGAAGATAAGTGAAATCAACTTCAAGATCACCTTTCGATCTTGAAACAACGCTGAAACTTATCTCGCACTCACACACACAATTTCGAAGCACTGTTCGAAATCTATGGATTCCGCTCACTCTTGAATCGATACTAAAGTCGAACAAACGCTTGTTTGAATTGCTAATTTGTACGTCATTTGTGAAATGATGTGAAATGATTCGAAAGCGGGGATTTTTTTAAAAGAGTTTCTTCTCGACCGATACAGTGACGTCAGGGTGTACGTAATGAATTGATTTCGTCCAGTAATGGCCATTGTTTCGGAATCAAGTGTTTGAATGGGATTTGAGTTTCAGCGTTTCTAGATCGAATTCGAATTTGATCATACTCTGCCCCCTCAGATAACAATTATCTCTATCATCAGGTATTGTTCCTTCTGCTCAGCTTCATTCTCGTTCCCGTCTACGCTCGATTGATTTGGAGGAGAAAGGTGAGGATGGGGAAGATTTGCGTAATAGAGGACACGATAGACAGCGACTCGAGTTTCAAATTGTGGAGAACACGCGTTTCTCTCACCTGAGGAAGATATAATTGTGTGTGTAAAATGTAGCCCCAATTAGGTCCAACTTGCTCAGCAGTTTGCTAGCCGATCAAGAAAACTTTAAAAAATACAAGCTGAAAAAATAAAACTGATTTTGATTATCAATTCAGTCCGTTCACGAGAACCTGATCTTCATCGCTCTTCAACAGCTAGCCCTATATGAGGTGAAATATTTATTCAACATTATTAAAATATGATCAGACTGAAAATACAATTACTGATGTGATGATGTTTTCAGTTCGCCATCATTGCCCGGCTGGCGATCATCCCGTATGAGAGTGGGCTGGTGAAAATAGCGGGTGAGTAATTAAACAAAAATGTTTCCAACGTCGTTGTGATTTTCGACTCTTTCTTTTCTGCACAATATCTCTCGTCAGTCTGACCGGTGAGGGAGGGTGCAAAATGAAGACCGACAAAACAGAAAGGGTATCAGTGTATCCAAGAGCTTCTCCTTTTGGAACGCAAGTAACTGCGCTGAGCTGTTGTCTATTAAAAAAACGTCATGTCGAGGGCTCATTGATAATCATACTCAAGCTCCCCTACCTGGGTAGACAATCGCGAGAAAAAAATTTAAAAAAAAAAAATTCGCTTTTAGTTTTCAGCTAAAAAATAATGAATTTCGCAGGCGTTGGGTTCGAGCCCGTGGCGTCTCTCAACATAGTCCGTCTCATGCACTACGTGCACGTCGTCTTCTTCAATATCGTCGTGTTTGTCGAAAGGTTTTAAAATGTTATCAGATTAATTAACAGTTATTCTGATAGGCAGCGGAAAACTTATTTTTGATGAAAACAACATGTAAAAAGCGGATGTAACATTAAATAATTAATGGAACTAGTATTTCGATAATTTAACCAATATATGCATTCGAAGTTGGCAAAAAGAATTGCCACCTGCAGGAATCGAACCTGCGACCTTCGCTTTACGAGAGCGACGCTCTGCCCCTGAGCCAAGGTGGCTGTGCTAACAGTGCCCATATCTCAATCTGATCTAGCTGTATTCCTGAATACCGTTACTGTCAGTATCGCGTTTCCTTTTTCGACCAGATTTTCCGAGCCCTTGACCATAACCTAACTTGTAACGCGCAAAATGCGTTGACAAATGCACATGTACTACCATTCCATTTCTACTAGAAAATAAACATACAAAATGTAAGCACGCTGTGTTGCTACGGTTCCTCCTCCTCATCGCATCATGATTCCCTAGATTCTTCGCCACACGCTACGTCGCCGACTACGAGGGACGACGGAGACTTCAGATTCCGATCGTCATCAACGTCATTCTCATGGCGTTCTCGGTCGGATATGGATTCAGGGTGGTGTACGGTAAGTGTTTCACTATCTTCAATTCACATACAATCGTTGGTCAGAAAAATAAGGAGAGACACAATGAGGAAAGCCGAGTTCCGATTTGCCATTACTAGATCGCATACGCTTTTCGACACATTTTGAGGCAAGATTCAAAACTTTGATTTCTCGAAATAGGAGCCACGCTATCGCTGACTACAATTCATAGTCCTGTTGAGTGACGCGATACAAGTGTGCGGAATAAAAAGCAAATTCGACTCAAATTGCTCGCTTCGCTCAAGCCGAGTGAGAGCACGAAATCGAGCTTGTATCTCAACCGATCTCGTGGTGTAGTGGTTATCACATCTGTCTAACACACAGAAGGCCGGCGGTTCGAGCCCGCCCGAGATCAAAGATTTTGCACTTGTCGATATAGTATTGTTGAGTATTGAATTTTCGAAAAACCAAACAACTCAATTAATATTAGTTTATTTTTTTTTTGAAAAAAAAAAGAACAATTTTGCAGCTCAATCGAACGCCTACTTTTGGACGGGAGTCTCAATCCTACCCAATTCACTGGCGGTGATGGGTTTCTGCGGGATTCTCAAGGCAAATGAGCAAAGGCTAGTCTTTTATCTCTAATCTATCACACCAACCCTTTATTTATGCTTTATGATACGTCTTGTAACTTCTATTTTGGTTGGATGTGTTGTGTTTCATGAATAATCTAAATCTATTCAGCTGAAATTTCCAGCAATTCCGATTTGCCATCCGTTACAAATGAACACAATATTGAAAATCCCTGCAGATTGCGTCGCTTGAACAACCATCTCAGTCGACAGTACTACTTCGAGTACACGCTATCCCTGAAACTGCAATTGAAGGAGAACATCTGGAGCATTCAGGTGAATTCTGCCTAACTCTCCACAAAGCGCTGCTTGAACATCGTATGGACCACAATTTCAGTGATTGATAAAAATTCCAGTGATACAGTTTCATTTGTATAATACAATATATCGAGATGGTATTGTAGGGTTTTTTTTTAAAATTTTAGTTTCAGGAACTTCGAAAGGGTCTGCTATTCCTGTTTTCCACATTCGCTGTCATCGCTCTAGTCATCTTCCTACCGCCCATCATCCTTCAAGTGAGATTTGAGAATCGCATTCTCATCCACAATCATGATTGAATGCGAAAGAGTATGCGGAATGGAGAGACCTTGAAAATATGAACAATTCGTCTGCAGTCACCCGACACTCGAACTCTTCTCGAGATGTTCGTTGCTCTTGGAAACCTGCTAATGTCAACGTTAGTTATATTCTTATTCTGAACTTTCTGCACCTTTTAATTGTCTCGAAAAGGAAAATTTTGGGGTATTTCCAGGGAAGCAGGTGGTGGTTCAGCACTAAATTTTTCAGCACCGGCCCAATAATCGGCATCGGTATGTGCATGATCAACGAGCGGGCGAAGAAGCATCTGCTGCCAGACTGTGTCAATAGACGGTTTTGCCGTCCGAAGACGTCACCGGGCGTTTATGAGGTGTAAGTATTTTTTCATTCGCAGTTCTGCCATGAAATGCAAAGAGTTTCACCGGTTTCTCAAATAATGGAACATTTTTAATAGTTGATATTCCACTGTCCATTCCTGAATAATAATAATGGTCACCATTTCGATCCAATATTTCAGCGAACTCGAGTCTCGTCGTTCCTCGATTGACGAGTACTTCGAGATTCTCCTGAACATGTGGGACGAGGCGATTGAGAAGTCGGAATTTCGATGTGCACCTTGTAAATAAGTATTTTCAAAATAATCAATAGTAAATCATAAAGATATTTATCAAAGTTTGAATCAGGGGCATAGCGACGAAATAGTAGCAGAGGATTATACGAGTTGATGTGAGTTTATTTCGATATTGAATCGTGTTGAGTTCCAACGCGATCATAAATTCGGATGCGCAACATCTCCTCAACATAATTTTTCCACCCACTACACCATCACTGTCCACGCCACTAGAGGCTCCAAGTGGCGGTTGAAAATCTGCTTATGTTAACATGAGATTTTTTAGCGTCCAACCTTTTTCAAACTGTGTGTCCACATTGGTGTGAGCAATCGCTATTTCTCTAATCGCTGTTCTCTTCTACAAGTAACCAAACTACTAGAAAAACGCTGGTGATTTCAACGGCTGTAAGTTCAGCACCGGTTTTATTATCGGCATAGTTCTGTGCGTGATAAACGAGAGATCTGCTACCGACTTGCGTTTATCGACAGCTATGAGGTGTAAGTACGATATCTCGGAAAAGATGAAGGAAGGCTCTTATGCAGTCGCAGATGTGTAATGATTTGAAATAAGTTTCATCGATATCTCAAATTATGGACCATTTTTATTAGCTAGTATCATTTTCATTTCATTCCAATAATTCACCCACTTTCAACATCTATGCCTTCTTTGAAAGGTGATTCCAATTACGATGTTGGATTGAAAACGGCAAAATTAATTGCCACCTGCAGGAATCGAACATGCGACCTTCGCTTTACGAGAGCGACGCTCTGCCCCTAAGCCAAGGTGGATGTGCTAACAGTCCCACCATAGTGCACTGAAATATTTGAAATATAAGGGAAGCGTGCTTTTTTTCGAGATTGATCGTGATGAGTTTCAATGTAATCATAAATTTGGATACGTTTTTTTCTGCAATCGATGAGACGCTCGCTTTCGATTCACTATGAAAAAAAAGAAGAAAATAGTTGTTTCTGGTCAATCTCTCTGGTATCGATGAAACATTCCTCCGAAATATCGCTTCAAATGGTTAGACGCAACAGATCCTCAACATAGTTGCTTCTCCCACTCGATCATCTCTATCCGAGTAGAGGATCCAAGTGGCGGTTGGAAACCTCTTCATGTCAACTTGAGAAAGGTTTATCTTCGAACATTTTTCTTGTGAAATTGGATTGAGCAATCGCTATTTATCTTACCGCTCAAAATTAGTTCCTAGCGGTCGTAAAACCAGTAGAAAATGCTGCCGGGACAAGCGTGGACAAGAGTGCACCCGCTTGCGGGTGAATCGGAAGGATTTGATCTCAGCACCGGTCCCATCATCGGTATCGGACTGTGCGTGATCAATGAGCGGGCAAGGAAGTGCGTGCTGCCAACCTGTGTTTATCGACGCCTTTTCCGGCCGAAGACGACCTCGGACGTGTACGAAGTGAAAGTATCACCAACAAGATGTAGATTGTCTTGTTCATTCACGGGTATATAAATATAGTAATGAATTGGGCTTCATCGGAATTATGAATTTGGATCATTGATGAAGCTGATCGAAGTTGCCCCGTTTCCCTATTTTTAAACAATTATAGTCACACAAATGAAAATGTCGCGCTGCAGCAATGTGAAGAAAACGATAGGGGTAAAGTTGCTTGCTTGCAGAGATTCATGCACAGTCATGACCAATTTTTTCATTATCATTTCAGTGAACTCGAGTCTCGTAGTTCTTTGAGCTTCTTTTAGCGATGTGGGGTGAGGCGATTTTAGAAGAGTGAATTCAGATGCGCACCTTGTGAATAAAAAAAGAAAAACAATTAAATATTTAAAATAAATACAATGTGAACAGTGAATACTCGCTAGTGTCATTTGTACCAAATACCGTCAAGCGGGAGAAAAATGAACCATTAGCAGTATTTGGCAGTATTTAGCAGTAAAAAATAGCCAAGCCTGGCATTTGGCCCAGAGTTGATGAAAAGTTGCAATTTTTTGGCTTTGGGCCTTTCAAGTGATTATCTCAAATGTATCTCGAGGAAATTTTAAATGGAGGTTTCTAAATATGTAAAATCGGAAACGCGATTTTACAGAGTTTTGTGGCAAGCAAGCGCGGTGTTCTTTAGTTCTTCTATGGGATGCTGTAACATGCATTTGTAAATGAAATATCTGAAATGAAATAAATGAAAAAAACGTTTCTGAGGTGGTGGTGCATGCAATGTATGTTCTAAAACGCGGCGAAATTTGCAGAATTAAAGAATACCGCGCTTGCTTGCAACAAAACTCCGTAAAATCGCGTTTCAGATTTTGCATATTTAGAAACCTCCATTCAAAATTTCCTCGAGATACATTTGAGATAATCACTTGAAAGGCCCAAAGCCAAAAAATTGCAACTTTTCATCAACTCTGGGCCAAATGCCAGGCTTGGCTATTTTTTACTGCTAAATGCTGCCAAATACTGCTAATGGTTCATTTTGCTCCCGCTTGACGGTATGTAATGACTATTTCCCATCCACACCCCGCCAAGCGGGGGAAAAAACCTCATTTGCGTGGCGGCGACGTGCGGAATGAAAATCAATTAGTGAGACAAAGGAGAGGGGAGGGAGACAAAGGAATAAATGGTATCAAATGAATGCCCCCTCGTTTTGCAGCCGACTGGAGTCGAAATCGAAAAAAAGCTTTCTATCACTTTGCGAGGAAAGACTTTGTCTCCGGCTGTGCACAAACGCCATGTTTGTAGTTTGGCTCTCAGAAGAGTTAATACGGCCAACAGGGCAAAAGCGACCGATTTCGATGATTTTTTTCTTCACATTTTCAAGTGCTACTAGTGATTGAGACCGTAATCTAAAAAACCGGTTCCATCACTTTTTGACGAAAATGATTGGTCAACTTTCTGCGCAAACCCCATCTCCATATCTTAATTTTGAAGAGAGTTAATAGAGCTGGAGTGCACTAATCAGCCATTCTTCCCCTTCAAACTCATTCATTCGGCTATGTTTCAGCTCGAAACTAATAGCATCATTCTGTTCAACGAATCTTTTCCAGTTTCAACATTTTTTACCATGAATTTCAATGAAATCGTTTCTCGTTTTTCAATTCATTCATGTTCATCCTGTCTGAAGAACTCGTCGCAGCATCGCCCACAATCCCTCAAACCAGACAATTTTTTTTCTGTTAAAACATGTACAATTTCAGGGCGAATAAAAGTAGCTGACGCGCACACCCTCTCCCTTTCTACTATCATTGTCGTCATCGTCAACTCCGCCCTCCCTCCCTGCACTCTTTGGTTCACTTGCGAGAAGCGATGGATCGTGAAGGTTTCGTTGATAGAGAGATCGAAACCATTGAACACGTTCATCGGAGTCTCAATGTTTTGTGGCCGAAGTGCGCGTCAGTACAGCCGTTATCCCCCAAACTGTACATCATTGCCTCCCGTTTTTACTGTAGAAACTCCCTTTGCTAAGAATGATAAAGATAGTGTTCACTTTCCATTGTTTCCAAGCACTGTCATCCAAAAAAATTACGAAATCAAATGAATTTCAATACGAAATGACTACGCGCCGCGATTCAAAGAGTGAAATGGGTGCGGAAAACGTCATTCGTCGTGAACCGCTCCGAATGGGTTAAAATTGGGAGAATGAAAATGACCATTTTTTTCTGGCAGAGACATTCTCAAGGGTTTTCACTAAAGATAATGGTGACACCCCATCTTTTTCTCATGAAAGAGAGAAAGTTTCGAATGTTTATGTTGACCCCTTCTGTCGGTTTGAAATTTGTGAGCTTATTGAAAAGTGGAAAGCATCATCGTGTCGAACTCCAGATAATATACCTATGATTTTTATTAAATATACCGCAGTCCCTCTTTCTGCGGCTCTTGAAATAATTTTTCGAAAATCGTATGAATTATCTCAACTTCCCGACCGGTGGCGCTTATCCACAATAACACCTCTCAAGAAGAAAGCACCATTTTCAAACCCGTCAAACTACAGACCTGTCTCAATAACAAGCATCTTCTGTCGTGTATTTGAGAAATGCCTTGCCAAGCAAATGATTGCTGACAGTGAAAGATACGGTCTCTTTCCTGACACGCAATTCGGCTTTCGAAAAAATCGCTCAGTTGAAACTCAAATGATCGAAGTGGTTAATGAATGGTCAAAAGCGATTGATGAGCACAGGTGTGTCGATGTGATATACATAGACTATACCTCGACTATGCCAAAGCATTCGACACAGTAAGCCATCCAAAATTAATTCAAAAGATATCCAAAATGGGCTTTCCACTGCTGACCGTGAAATGGATTGAAGAGTACTTATCCAAAAGAGTATTCAAAGTGAGAGTCAAAATGACATTATCTGAATCAAGACCGGTCATTAGTGGGGTCCCACAAGGATCAGTTTTAGGACCTCTGCTATTCAATCTATATACTGCCGATTTATCGCAGGTTATAGACAAGCATGGGTGCAAAAGTTTCACTTTTGCTGACGATCTAAAAATATACCTCGCATTCGAAAAAGATGAACTGAGTGGTCCAATCAAACTTCAGGAATGTGTTGTTTCAATTTTGGAGTGGAGCGATATCTGGCAATTGCGAATTGCAATTGAGAAGTGTAACGTACTCCACTTAGGAAATGAAAATTCACTGTTGAAGTATTACTTGAATGGAACTCAAATTGATCCGAAGTCTTCTGTCAGAGATCTTGGTATTCAAATCGATAAGGAATTGACATTCAAAGAACACTTTGACATAGTGATCCAAAAAGCTGCGATCCGTTCCAACTTAATTTTCCGTGGACTCAGCACCAATAATGCTGCGGTGATGGTTAATGCATACACTACTTACGTTAGACCTATGGTAGAATTCAGTCCTAGTGTCGCATTTCCAGTTTTCGATAGAGAAGCTGGTAAACTAGAGAAACTGCAGAACAAAGTCACTAGGTTGATTAGCTACAAATGTTTGGGATACAACTTTGAAAACAGGCCATTACCAGTTGAACGAAACGAGATGTTCAAACTGACCACGTTGATGTACCGTCGAAAGATCAATGACTTTAAACTAGTCTATGAAATGCTATTCGGGAATTCAAGATTATCCCGAACCAGAAACGATTTTCTGGTTCTTTCCAAGTCTAATCTCAGAGGCGCAGGCTTCAAATTGTGTCGAGAAAAATTTCGAACTAAGATTCGCGAGCACAGTTTTGCAAACAGAGTAGGTAAATTACTGTATGTTGTACTTCGAAAAGGAAAAATACCTACAAACTATGCAGAGTTCATGAATGTGATGTGTAAGGAGGTTGGATGATCTGTATACTTGCTCGCTCTACTCGCTTAGTTACCCCCCCCCCCATTTCACACATTCTTTGTTCTTCTTGTTCCAACCACCTCCCCCCCCCACCCCTCCCCCCCACAACAATACCACCTGTGCGGATAAATCTATTCTATTCTATTCTATTCTATTTTCGATTTTGCACGTCGCCGCCACGCAAATGAAGTTTTTCCCCCAGTTGACGGGGTGTGCCATCGGATCTTGTTGCGTTTCAACGAGATCGTAAGATCGGGTGCGTTCATCTGCAATCGATGCTGAGATTATCTCAAATTCAACAATTCAAGAATACATAGACATTTCCATTGTTCAAGAATCACGTTGTGGGACGGGCCATCGATAATTCTAAATTTCGATGTGTACTTTACAAATTAAATACGAATTAATGAATAATACATAATGATGATATGTTTGTCAAAAATATATCAATGCCTGAAGTAGGGAACATCTGCAATTGATAATACAAATTTATGTTTGAGAAATTGCATAATATTGCGATATTCGTTGTGTTTCAAGGAGAATATTAAAATTTAATGAGTTCTTCTGCAATAGATGAAACCGCGCCAGTCGATTTGGATTCAGAAATGAATAATGGTGATGGGATTTTCTCAAATGACCTCAGAAGAAACGATTTTGTCTAAGCATTAGTTCCGGCTGCAAGTACGCTTAAGAACGTCTGTATCGGCGATTTCAGCGACGGCCCTATCATCGGCGTCGGCATCTGTGTGATCAATTAGCGGGCGAGGGAGTGCCTGCTTCCGGTGCCTATCGACGATTCTTCCGACCGAAGACGTCACCGGACGTGTATGAGGTGTAAGTATCACGGAAAAAAGTGTAGATCCTCTTGTTCATTCACGTTTTTTGTATCGGAATGAATTATGTTTTATCACTGTTATGAAATTTGAAGAAATTATTGAGGTTGATTCACCTCCGATCTTGTACTTGAATAGCAATAAATGTTTTATATCGGAATGAATTGAGTTTCATCGGAATTTTGAATTTAGGATCATCTGAGGAAGATGATTGTGCATCCTCTCTTTTAAAAACAATTATAGTCACAAAAAAGAAGATTTCGCTGCGAAAATGTAAGGAAACCGATAGGGACAAAGTTGCTTGCTTGAATAGATTCCTGCACTGCCTATATTATTCAATATTATTTCAGTGAACTCGAGTCTCGTCGTTCCTCGATCGACGAATACTTCGAGATTCTACTTGCGATGTGGGACGAGGCGATTGAGAAGTCGGAATTTCGATGTGCACCCTGCAAATGAATACAAAAATTAAGCATTCTATTATAAATTCTGTCAAAAAGCTGAGCAAAAACAATTCATAAATGATTAAAAAAAATATTCGAAAGGAAAAAATATTCGTTATCGATCGTAACATTTCTAGATTGGATCGTATTGCGTTTCAACAAGATCATAATATCGAATGCGTTTATCTGCAATCGGTTAGTCGGAGAAACGCATTCACAAAAAAAATAAAATTTATATTTGTCGAGACATGGTTCAAACAACCGTCCAAACTCCGATCTTCATGATCCGGATGCGGAAGGTTAATCAAAACAGCTCCTCAACATAATTGTTCCTCCCACTTCACCATCTCTACACGACTAGAAACTCCAAGTGGCCATTGGGAACCATGTCATCGTGTGACATGTTCAGCTTTAGGGTTCACGAATTCACTGAATCCGCGCAATCGAAATTTCTCCAACCGCTGAGCAATCGCTTCGGGTAGTCGCAAAAATAGTAGAAAGCGCGGGTGAAGTGAACTGCTGTAATTCGTCTGTAATAGTGATTTCAGCACCGGCTATCATCGGCATCGGACTGTGTGTGATCAATGAGCGATCGAGGGAGTGCATGCTTGTATCTATCGACGGTTCTTCCGACCGAAAATGTCACCGAGAGTATATGAAGTGAGAAAGCCTGCTTCCCATTCACGGGTTTGCATAAAAATGAATTGAGTTTCATCGGTGTTTCAAATTGTGAACCGGTTTAATTAGTTGATCTTGATTCTTTCCCCTGTTCTGAATAATATAAACAATCACGGAAAGGCAAGGTTCGCTGCGCAAATGGCAGATGCAACTCTTTACAGTATTTTGATTCATGAAACGCCCTTTTTTTTTTCTCCCATTACTTCAATGAACTCGAGTCTCGTCGCTCCTCGATCGACGAGTACTTTGAGAGTTGAAATCGGAGAAGTTTATTTACAATTCGAGATTCGATAGTGTTGTGTTTCAACGAGACGGTATTCCCTTTATCGGAATCGGACTGTGCGTGATTAACGAGCGGGCGAGGGAGTGTTCGTTGTCGAATTGTCATCTCTATCCCACTCTATCATCTCTATCCGAGTGGTGTGATCAATTACAACTCTCGATTCTCCGCCTTCTTCAATCCTTTAGAGACACATTTTGATGGTGGGGGACGATGTTAGATGAGGTTTTTTTTTAGAAAAAAAAATATTAATTTGTTTCCCTAGATTAAGGACACTTTCTTACTTGGATTTATCGAGAATGCTTATGACGACGATGCTGATTGTATTCCTCAGACAACTTTTTCAACAGAGATCTAGGAAAATGCATTTGAAAATTAGAGACCAAAGACGAACAACCGCTGGTTTGAATGGATATTTTAGACGGCATGACAGCGAAAAAGTAAAGCGATTCTACTCTGAGATGAAATAAGAATAGTCTGACGACCTCTGTATTTCCGAGAGGGTTCGAAAAGGTTACGAAAAAGTTTGTCATAGTTCGAAAACAACCAATTGGCTGAATCCTATTCGAATTTCCATCATCGGCATCGGACTGTGCGTGATCAACGAACGGGCGAGGGAGTGCCTGCTGCCGACTTATGAATACCGACGATTCTTCCTTCCGAAGTCTTGACCGGTCGTTTATGAGGTGTAAGTATCACGGAAATCATAAAATGTTCTCGTTTTTCATTCGCGGTTGTGCCATGGAATGAAAAGAGTTTCATTGGTTTCTCAAATTATGGACCAGTTTTAATAGTTGATGCTCCTCTCTCCCTTCCTGAATAATAATAATGGGCACACAAAAACAAGGTTCGCTGCGTAAATGGAAAGGTATTATTTTTACAGTGTTTTATATTCATGATAAAAAACCCATTTCGATTCATCATTCCAGTGAACTCGAGTCTCGTCGCTCCTCCATCGATGAGTCTTTTGAGATTCTTTTAGCGATGTGGGATGAGGCATTTGAGAAGTCGTAATTTCAATGCGCTCCATGCAAATAACTTTTTTTTTATAAAAAAAATAATGTAGAATAAATGGTGAAGATGTATCGAAGCAAGTATCAGGCTGATGGACGAATTTATTTAAAAATAACTTTCGAGATTGAATGGTTTTATGTTTCAACACTATTGTAAAATCGGATGAGGTCTTCTGCAATCGATGAATTCATGATATTTCAACGAAAAAATAATAGACGTCAACATATATGTTGAGAAATCGTTCAAACAACCATCCAATCTCCGATCTTCATGGTCGGAATGCAAGTGCTCGTTTGCAACATCTCCGCAACATGATCGTTCCGCCCACTCCACCATCTCTGTCCGACCAGGAGCTCTAAGTGGCGGTTAGGTAACTAAGCAGAGAAACTGTCGAATTTCCGTATAATTCCGTTTTCGTAAAATTAAAAACTGAATCTTTGCAGGCAGAAATTTATTGGATTTCCATACCCAACATTTGAGTGGTCACTTACAATTCGCAAAATCTCAATGGTCCGATCGTTTCACCCATGCCGCTTCGTTCTCTGATAAAAGTGGTGGTTAGGTAACCGAGAAGCTGTCGCATTTCGCGTAATTCCATGTTTGCTATCGACTCGAAGGCAATTTCACCTGCTCTAGGCATTGCTTCCACTCGCACATCTCCTTACCCGAACCACCTAGTGTCCGTGCTATATACGTGTGCGATTGTAGAGCAATCATGTTTATTCGCCGATATTGTTTTGGTTTTTTGTTCTCTCCATTCCACACACTCACTCGTCACTCAAATAATTGAGCGACGAAAATGTAATCCCTATTGTCCTTTCTAGCGCTTCAATGGACTCGCCATTCCGTTTCCACACAGAAGAAAATGCTATTGTGTGGATCTTCAATATTGTTCAACTAGACTATTTCGGCAGAAATAGAATTCTCTACAATCTGGCGATCGGCGTGGAGGTTTGTAGACTATATTGTAACTTGCGGAATAAGTTTGATGTTAAGGTGCTCGCAACAGTAGTCACTCTTTTTTGGATGGTTTTCGCTGCGGTGCTGGCTATCCGCCATCCGGTATGTGGCAACCTGAACCTTTTAATTAATTAAAATAATTAAATTAATGTAATTAAAATAAAATAAATCTTTCAGCCCGTTCACATCAACCTCGTCATCATCACTCTGGAGAAGATGGCTATCATTTCTGTTTCTTTTGTCGCGAGATTAGTGATGATTCTCTTCGAGTCGGGAATAGTATTCGTACCAAGTAAGGATTATCTAACATGATGCTTTCATACTGCGGTTACCCATTTTTTCATATTCCGAGGCCTTTTTTTATTGTGATAATAGATTGTTTCAAACTTATGATAAGATTATTGCAGATTTCGGATGTCATCCCATCCCCTTGCTCAACAGAATTCGATTGATATGGATTGTGGCGGTCCTGAACTATAATGGAATCTGCTTCGCGGAGAGGTTTAATTTTGTTTAAAAAATATATATATATATATTTGTAAAATGAATTAATCGATTTTCAGGTTCGCGGCAACATATTTCGTGCGAGATTATGAGTGCAATAGGCGAATTTACATCGCTTTTGGACTTATTATCGCGGATTTAGCGCTCATTTTCGCCGTCATACATGTTATTTCTAATGGTTCGTCACTCTTTTTTTCTTCAAAATATTGCGTAAGTACGTATAATTACAGCTCTTCTCAACGAGTATGCCGTCTTCTTATTGTTTTTCGCTCCCAACTTTTACTTCTTTTACGTGAGTCCTTTATTTGAAAAAGTCGGGAATATATTGAGGTTTCAAACAATATTTGTGAATCGGAGCTAAATTACCGTTGTTTTGCCTCAATTCTGAAGTGTTTCAGGCTCATGGCTGGCTTCTCAGGCGGAACCAAAATCGACTCGACCGACTGAACTGTCTGTTCATGACTCGGACAGGTGCAAAATGATACTTTTTTTCACGCGGTTTTGTCACACAAAACGTGACGTTTTCCTCATTATCAACCACTTCCTCTCATAGTGCTCGCAACGATCGAAAACCAGGCTAAAAACCGGAAAGTAGTAAGTTTTTTTTTCAAATTCTAGGAAAGTCACGCGACGTGTACACACTGAGCCTACGCCTGCAGCTGGACGAGAACATCTGGTGTTTGAAGGTGAGATTGCAGCATGAGTTTGTGCAATTTTGAGTAAATTGTTGTGTAGTTTTGACAGCCTTCGTGTTTTCTTCAGCAAATTTAAAACTTTATTCAATGAATTTTCAAGTATTTCGGATTCAGATTCTGAGTAGTTGTTTCACAACCTGACCTGTTATTCAGTTTTGAATATTTGGGCTCCATATCGTGTTTGTGTCTTCAATCGCATTTCAGTCAGCAATTATTAGTTTTTACGCTCAAGATTATCACAATTATTAGGCATATTGACGGAACATACGATAACAAAGACCTGCCTAGACATACCAGACAAATATCTTAGAGCAGGCGGCTAGATTCCTCGGAGCATCGGGTTCGTATGCACCCAAACTGTGGGTGCATGTGTTACAAATACGCAATTATGACTGAAAGTTCCTCAGAATACGCGGAGCCATCAAAATACACTCAAAGTGTGTATGCAAAGCCAGCCAGAATATAACAATAAAAAGCCCTTGAAATGTGGTATATATATATACCACATTTCAAGGGCTGGCTATCACATTATCGTTCTGGAAAAATCAGATGATTACATTTGAATAAAGTTCCGAACGACGACAAACTATAATTTGCAGCAAATCAGCGCGAGCAATCGCATCCTCATCGTGGGATTGATCGGCACGGGAGTGCTGGTCATCGTTCCGCCTCTGTTCTCTTACTCGGGTGAGAAGCAGTGATGCCTGATTGAATACCGCTCACTCCATGCTACACACTCTGTCGTCGGTTAGAGAACTGAGAGAGTGTGTTTATTATAATATATGAGAGCTAAGCTGCGATACGGCAACACTAGTTAGGCGTGTTCTTTACTCTCTATTCTCGCTAACGATGAAAAATGCAGCTCAAAATGGTAGTGAGTTGCGTTCGAAGCGATACTTGAAGTACCACTTACTCTAAGTTACACAGTAATTTCAGCCACGTTGAGTAAAAGAGGAAAAAATCGGATCTAAAAACTTGAAATATGTTCTGTTCTTTTCTTCAGACGATTCCATTTGGATCCTGCAGTCTTTCGTCGTCTTCACCAACATGGCCATGCCCACGTGAGTGATTATTTTCACAATACAAAAAAAACAAAATGAATCGACTTTTGGGTCTGCATCAAAGAGAATACGTTCGATATTCGAATATGCTTCACAGTGTCTATTATTTTGAGTGATAAGCGCTAAATCTGATATTCCATTGATTCCCTAGCATAAACTTTATAATTGTCTGCAATATCTCCCACGCCATGATTGCGATCGCTCCACAGATTAGCTGTAATATTTAGCGTTTTAGCTTCAATACGTGGTTGTGGTGGTGGACTTTCACCCGGTTGAGTTTCCAAAAACATATAATGTCTGTGATCATATATTCTAACATGGAATGTGTTTCACAATGGCTACATTATCTAAAATCAATATTCTTCTGGCATTATCTGTCTAAGATAAAATAAAATAAAATAAATATTCTATAATTCCAGCGTGGCCCTTATCGTCATCGTCTCCATTGGCATATCACTCGATCGCTTCCGAGCCCTGATCCTCCCCCAATTCATACTGGACCGGATAGAGAAGAACAAGAAGAATGCCATGATAGAGTGAGTTGACCTAGCTTATCGTTTTGGGTTAGTCATTTTCAAATAGAGAAGAACAAGAAGAATGTAATTCTTGAGTGAGACTTTCGAGAAAAATCAAACTTTTGAGTAAATGAAGATGAACAATTTGCCTAGATCAGAACCACAGTATTTTGTTTATATTGCATTATTTTGCAGTGAGACCCCTCGGCACCGCGAGAAGCGAGTTGTGGAGGAGAGCAATGTTTACTTCAGTCACCTTGCTGATGTTTGGGAATGTGACGCTCGAGTGCACATGTGATTGGAATAAAGGAAATTACAAGAAAACAGTTTTCAACAGCAATTCATAGCACAATGCATTTGTTTTAGAAATATCATGATTTATTGGCATTATGTTGATAACGAGCTTTAAAAACATATTACGATCCGCCGACCAATCAAGAATATTTCCTATTCTCAAATCTCCTCCATAATCGCTCTCAATCTCGCACTCAATGGTCCGTCTTCTCCCTCCTTCTCTGATTTATCGGAAGTTGGATTGAACACAGCAGTGTAGACGAGTTGGAGAGCCGCCCACTTGAGGGACTCGCGATACTGCTTGATCACCTAAAAAAAAGCAGAATATTTAGTAGAGAATATACAATTATAGAATCACTGCAGAATATAAATAGAACAGATTTACTAGGCAAAAATAAGCATAGCCTTTGTGCGCCATGCTTGGACAATAGATAGAGGCCGCAAGCATGAGAGCCGTATTCTCGGAATGAGGGCCAAAGTAGGCTCAACATGACCGTCAGGGTCTCAATATCATTTTTGCTTTTGGATGTATGTCAATTGTTCTTCTGCGAAGCCCGTGAGAGCTTCCGAAGCGCGCGCGACTCCTCAAGTCAGAGAGGAGGGAGAGGCGAGACGAGAGATAAAGGGGCGGAGCCTCTCTCGCGTGTGTCTCTCTCCCTCCCCCCGCTCTCTCGCTGCGCTCCTCCCGCGCTCATATTAAATTCAAGCACAAAATCAGGGAGATAATTAAAAATGCAATTTTGTGCTCAAAATTCTTCTAAAATACTAACTAATCGGAAAATCTTCCCGCAAACATCGTTTCTTCATTGAAAAGCCCATAAATCGCCATTTCTCGACCAATTTATTGATTTTAGACCGATTAAAACTAGTTTGATCTTGCATGCGGGTTACTCAATGCATGGAGGAGTTCAATAGCTTCCGTTCAAGATTTTGAGCGAGTGGTTTGGTTGCGTAGTTAAGTTGTGCTCCCTCGATCTCGCTTTCGAGGGAAATCGGGTGGACCAAAAGTGGGCGGGGCTTGTGGCCCCTAACAATAGACATGCCACTTTTCTAGAGGATTGGAATTGTAGAGGAGAGGCAAGATTCAAACATCATTCTGCGCGATACACGAGTTCAAATACATTTCACAAATCGATGCCTGATTTTTCATCAAACCCACCGTTTCCCTATCGAACTGCTTTTTCTATCGGAACCTCTCCTTCCTCTTATCCATCTCTGCCAGATAAAAGTCGATCAACTCCACTTCGTGCAACCTCCGATTCTCCGGCGTCAGACAGACCCCGATAGCCGACGCTACATCCAGCAGGGCGTTGCCTGGCATTTGAGTTAGAAATTAGGGTCGCAGTGGCAAGATAGTGCGCGAAATGGACCGTGATTCGTATTGCGAACTCTCCCTGTTATGCTTGCCGGAATTTCTTTTTGCTACAGACATACGGGTATCTACCATAGCCTCGCTGTTTCATGAAGTTTCACATCACGACGTATAACACGCCTGACAGCATGATTACCGTGAACAGGGAGCTCGGGTATCCTTGAAGCTACCGTAACTCCACTAGAATATTAACCCCATGAAATTCGTGGCGGGAGCCTACCCACCGACGCCGGCGCATTGCCAGTCAATCACTGCTAGTAGTTCCCCGTCGGGATTCTCTCTCGTCTTCCCGAAGAGCATGTTGTTAGGCCAGAGATCGCAGTGGTTGAGGGTGAGGGGTAGAGACTGCAGGAGAAATAGTTTTATAATTATATACTTTATTTGATGTAATAACAATGTGGTTCACTATATCTTATAAGATGACGGACAGACAGATCTGTCCGTCATTTAGTCTGTCACACTTTTCAAATCATTTAGTGTCCGTCATTTAGTCTGTCACACTTTTCAAACCTCAATAACTCGCGTTCTAGGCATCGCCCGAGGACAAGTCCAAGACCAATCGAACCAACGAAAACTTATTTTTCAAAATCGATAAAAATTTCATCATCATTATGAAATATTTCATCATCCTTACGCAATAATCCGTTTTTCGCGCCTGATTCAGCTCAAAATCGTCTGTAAAGATTGGCAACAGTGTCATTCAGCTCAGAATCATCAGCGCTTATCATTTGCAACAACTATTTAGCAATCTTCTATTTTGTTATCATTATAAAAAATTTTACGTTTTCGCTCGTAACTTGCTTCAAAATCATCGGAGAGGCTCGGGAGAAGTACCAATCGACATTTTATGAACATTTAGAAGTTTTATTTAGGATACTTGTGAGGCTGAGAGCTCGTGAGGCTGAGAGCGCGGAGGAGTTGCGATGTAGCCACGAAGCGAAACGGAGTGGCTACATCGCAACTTTTCCGGAGCGCTCGAAGCCTCACGAGCTTTTTGCAACGATATTCGCCCCACTCGCAAGCAAGCGGTGCATGTTTAACCTCTGCTTGTGACCCGGCGTACAGCGTAGCAGCCGCATGCTGCTAGTTTGTTTTAGTTTCAAAGAGATGATTACCGAAGTTTGAATACGTTTCATCTTGCCTAATGAATTTCCAAATGTATGCTGTAGTCACTTGAGTTTGGTGAAGAATATTTATTTTTAAAGCAATACTACGACAACGCCCCATGAGTACTATTTTTTAATCGGTCTGTACGACAATGCCCCATGAGTACTATTTTTAATCGGTAGATGCTGAGGCCTTCTATCATCACAAAAAGAGAGAAGACTTAGAAAAAAATCCCAATGACCTTAAAATCACAAGTGAAGAACATATATATGATTGCATCATCACTATGCAATATTGCGAAATCGTAGCATGACGTCACTATCGGTGGCAATGCATCAATAGGTCTAATGTATCCTGCCAAAACATCAAACCGATTGCTTATCTGGTTCAAAAGTTACAACACTTTGAAATTTTGGACGGTGACTTATGTATTGTATAGGATGATGAAATATTTCATAATGATGATGAAATTTTTATCGATTTTGAAAAATAAGTTTTCGTTGGTTCGATTGGTCTTGGACTTGTCCTCGGGCGATGCCTAGAACGCGAGTTATTGAGGTTTGAAAAGTGTGACAGACTAAATGACGGACACTAAATGATTTGAAAAGTGTGACAGACTAAATGACGGACAGATCTGTCTGTCCGTCATCTTATAAGATATAGTGAACCACATTGTTATTACATCAAATAAAGTATATAATTATAAAACTATTTCTCCTGCAGTCTCTACCCCTCACCCTCAACCACTGCGATCTCTGGCCTAACAACATGCTCTTCGGGAAGACGAGAGAGAATCCCGACGGGGAACTACTAGCAGTGATTGACTGGCAATGCGCCGGCGTCGGTGGGTAGGCTCCCGCCACGAATTTCATGGGGTTAATATTCTAGTGGAGTTACGGTAGCTTCAAGGATACCCGAGCTCCCTGTTCACGGTAATCATGCTGTCAGGCGTGTTATACGTCGTGATGTGAAACTTCATGAAACAGCGAGGCTATGGTAGATACCCGTATGTCTGTAGCAAAAAGAAATTCCGGCAAGCATAACAGGGAGAGTTCGCAATACGAATCACGGTCCATTTCGCGCACTATCTTGCCACTGCGACCCTAATTTCTAACTCAAATGCCAGGCAACGCCCTGCTGGATGTAGCGTCGGCTATCGGGGTCTGTCTGACGCCGGAGAATCGGAGGTTGCACGATTTTTTTTTTTTTTTCCAATCCTCTAGAAAAGTGGCATGTCTATTGTTAGGGGCCACAAGCCCCGCCCACTTTTGGTCCACCCGATTTCCCTCGAAAGCGAGATCGAGGGAGCACAACTTAACTACGCAACCAAACCACTCGCTCAAAATCTTGAACGGAAGCTATTGAACTCCTCCATGCATTGAGTAACCCGCATGCAAGATCAAACTAGTTTTAATCGGTCTAAAATCAATAAATTGGTCGAGAAATGGCGATTTATGGGCTTTTCAATGAAGAAACGATGTTTGCGGGAAGATTTTCCGATTAGTTAGTATTTTAGAAGAATTTTGAGCACAAAATTGCATTTTTAATTATCTCCCTGATTTTGTGCTTGAATTTAATATGAGCGCGGGAGGAGCGCAGCGAGAGAGCGGGGGGAGGGAGAGAGACACACGCGAGAGAGGCTCCGCCCCTTTATCTCTCGTCTCGCCTCTCCCTCCTCTCTGACTTGAGGAGTCGCGCGCGCTTCGGAAGCTCTCACGGGCTTCGCAGAAGAACAATTGACATACATCCAAAAGCAAAAATGATATTGAGACCCTGACGGTCATGTTGAGCCTACTTTGGCCCTCATTCCGAGAATACGGCTCTCATGCTTGCGGCCTCTATCTATTGTCCAAGCATGGCGCACAAAGGCTATGCTTATTTTTGCCTAGTAAATCTGTTCTATTTATATTCTGCAGTGATTCTATAATTGTATATTCTCTACTAAATATTCTGCTTTTTTTTAGGTGATCAAGCAGTATCGCGAGTCCCTCAAGTGGGCGGCTCTCCAACTCGTCTACACTGCTGTGTTCAATCCAACTTCCGATAAATCAGAGAAGGAGGGAGAAGACGGACCATTGAGTGCGAGATTGAGAGCGATTATGGAGGAGATTTGAGAATAGGAAATATTCTTGATTGGTCGGCGGATCGTAATATGTTTTTAAAGCTCGTTATCAACATAATGCCAATAAATCATGATATTTCTAAAACAAATGCATTGTGCTATGAATTGCTGTTGAAAACTGTTTTCTTGTAATTTCCTTTATTCCAATCACATGTGCACTCGAGCGTCACATTCCCAAACATCAGCAAGGTGACTGAAGTAAACATTGCTCTCCTCCACAACTCGCTTCTCGCGGTGCCGAGGGGTCTCACTGCAAAATAATGCAATATAAACAAAATACTGTGGTTCTGATCTAGGCAAATTGTTCATCTTCATTTACTCAAAAGTTTGATTTTTCTCGAAAGTCTCACTCAAGAATTACATTCTTCTTGTTCTTCTCTATTTGAAAATGACTAACCCAAAACGATAAGCTAGGTCAACTCACTCTATCATGGCATTCTTCTTGTTCTTCTCTATCCGGTCCAGTATGAATTGGGGGAGGATCAGGGCTCGGAAGCGATCGAGTGATATGCCAATGGAGACGATGACGATAAGGGCCACGCTGGAATTATAGAATATTTATTTTATTTTATTTTATCTTAGACAGATAATGCCAGAAGAATATTGATTTTAGATAATGTAGCCATTGTGAAACACATTCCATGTTAGAATATATGATCACAGACATTATATGTTTTTGGAAACTCAACCGGGTGAAAGTCCACCACCACAACCACGTATTGAAGCTAAAACGCTAAATATTACAGCTAATCTGTGGAGCGATCGCAATCATGGCGTGGGAGATATTGCAGACAATTATAAAGTTTATGCTAGGGAATCAATGGAATATCAGATTTAGCGCTTATCACTCAAAATAATAGACACTGTGAAGCATATTCGAATATCGAACGTATTCTCTTTGATGCAGACCCAAAAGTCGATTCATTTTGTTTTTTTTGTATTGTGAAAATAATCACTCACGTGGGCATGGCCATGTTGGTGAAGACGACGAAAGACTGCAGGATCCAAATGGAATCGTCTGAAGAAAAGAACAGAACATATTTCAAGTTTTTAGATCCGATTTTTTCCTCTTTTACTGATGTCAAATCTCAGACAACTCTCGTCAATTCATGTTTGTCTGACCATGAGAGAACGCTAAATGAGTGAGATTCCGATATCATCTCATAACCAGTAGTTACCTCCTCTTGTCTTCATCTTTCGGCAACCAATCCTTCTCTGAAAGTGCTGCCACACATTGGATGGTCATGCTCTTGAATGCATCGTGCACTACGGTCTTGTCGGTGGTGGGGAACTGAGCGAGAGATAAGGCGAGTAGAGATCAAAGATCAATCCGAGTCCGAATGGGAACACAACCGACAGTGCACACTGGACGTGTCAGAAACGTTTTGTTTCAGAGAGAGATCATATTTTTAACCGATTTTATTCATTTATAGAAATAATACGGCATCTATAAAACATAGCTTTTCATCTTTTCATGCATCAATTACATATTCAATCTAGGCAGGATACAATCACCCACCTTCTTCCCCGCACTGAGGTACGCACTCTGATAACCAGCGATGCTTCGGAGGATTGACTTGACCTGATGAGAGATCAAAGATTACTACCGTGCAAGAAAATATCATCAACCTAATACGGTAAATGGTACCGGCAGGAAAAAATCTCTCTATTCGAATCGAATATGTTTCATGTCACCAATGATTATTAAGAATGCAATTGTATCTAGTCGTCCTCCGCAGCATACGAGTTAAATCAAAACACACTATCGTACTTCGTGAACAAACCGTGACAGATGAACATTTTTGGCAATTTTTGACTTTTTGAAATCCAGTCAATGAACAATTATAACTTCCAATTTCACTTTCCTATTTTTTGTCCACCCTTGCTTACTGGAATTGGCCTGGGATGTCCAGGTGAAATATTTCTCTAATAAGGAGAAAAAGAGTTCAGAATAGTAGTGACTACGGTAGTATCGAATATAGCTCCTACCTTAATCCTTTGTTATTTTCAATTTTTACATGTATTGCTCTCGTTTTTCTCCATGTTCTAGGAATATTTCAACAGGACATTCCAGGTCAATTCCAGTAAACAAGGGCGGACAAAAAATAATAAAATAAAATTGAAATTTATAATTGTTTATAGGGAAGATTTTAAAAAAAAAGTTTTTAAAAAATAGCCAAAAATGTCACGGTCTGTTCACGAAGTACGATACAGTCGGAAAGTGTTTCTTGGATGATACTGGTCTCTTGAATTTCCGCATCTCAAGAATATTCGACTTTTGAACTTTACAATCAATGCTAAGTACGATTGTGACGCGGCAGCAGAAACAATAGTGATCTCTCCATTCTGGTCACTATCGCGTCTGTGAGAGAAAAAAGAGAGAATGAAGAGACCAACTATTCGATGCGTCAACAATAGCGCCTACTCATGGGGAAAATGGGAAATTAAAACGGGAAAATGAGAATATTTTACTATTATCAGTGTTAGACAGTGAACTGATACTTGCACAATAAGAGAGTAGTATGCTCACCGGCTCCTTTTCCTTTCGGATTCGTGATCTTGACCGCATACGCCTTCCGCCCCACGGTCACCCGGTAGATTAACGAGCAGAATCCGCGCCCCTCGCCCAGACGAGTGAAGGAGAAGGGGTCCTGAAGGGATGAAGTTACGGTAGCCGAATTTCCGGTAGTCGTAATCAAGTTACAGTAGTCACGGAGACGGTACAAAACGAGAATGAGTCCTGAGGGGAACGTATTGGGTTACGGTAGCCAAGGATACGGTAATCGATACCTCATCATTGATCTCCTCTCCGTGCTTGCAAGCGGATGATATCCTCCCTTTCCGGAGTTAGAACCACATAACCTGCCATCTCTGGCTACGAGAAAGTGTACGTTTTGTTTATCGTTCACTAGTGATGCCAAATCGGAATCTACTCTCCTAAATTCGCATGTTTTCTCACCGATTAGAGAAACGAAAGAACACGCGATATGAGGAGATTCGTGTCCTGATCTGTCATCACTATCATGCACCAATAAAGGAGCATCAACAAGTAATCACTAATCACATAAACGAGCTTCAACAACAAACATACTCTTTTTTCTTAAGAGAAGGACGATTATGTTAACAAGAAATGAAATAACGTTAAGGCTAAGAACCATGAGCTCGTTTCAATAAAGAACAGGGGGATGAGCTAGTGTGACCGGATCGTATCTCCAATAGGCGCATTCTCTCGATTCTGTGACAGCGAGATAGTGTGCAGAAAAGAGAGAGCGCAAGTCTTGCACAACGTTGTGCAATAGCAAGCGCGTGCGCTCTCTATCTCTAGTGTCTCTTCACTTCTTTTCTTCTCTCGTCTACGCGGTTTTCGTGATTTCGTCCCTTTCTCTATTCGGTCAGAGAGGTGGAGGAATCTATAGACGGTGAGGGGAGGGTGGTTTGACTTATAGCACCTTGAATCTGGCTCAAACGATTTCTCTTTTTTTTAATCCCACAGCTTTTCATCTTTCCCTCGAAATGTGGCCTCTTGTCTGTATTTGTGAGCTTCCACTATTGCTTCATAAAAAAATGCAGTCTGTTTCGCAATATTGTTTGTTTTTCTTATGGTTTAATACTGGCGAGGACAGACATTTGAAAGAAGTTGAATGCACTGTGAAACTCAAACCTTTCTAGCTCAAGAATCAGTTGTGAGGGGTCATCAACATCGTATACCACCAAATGTACATCAACAATCACATAAGTTTGAGAAAAGGCCCACTCCGAACACAAGAGATACAAATCTAAGTTAATGCTATGAATCGAGAGCTCGTTTTCAATAGATCGTATCATGTAAAGTTGAGCGCAATTTGATTTCTAAGAGTCGAATGTAAGTTTCAAAGAAACAATTTCTGGGTGAGAAATTGTTCATACATCGATTTTATCGTAACATGTTTTATAAAAATACATTTAGCTCGATTGATAGTTTTCCAGCACTTTTTCGGTTTCTGAGCCAGACAATTTTCAGACAATTCTGTGATTGCATTATCTTCTTGAAATTTCTAGATTTTAATTCCACCCCTCTCAATTCTCAATTGCTTGATCGCATTCTGGGCCATCAGTCGAAGAAGTTCCCGTTTTTCTACGTTAAGAGACCGGCTCGGTTATTTTGGACCACCCCCCCCCCGGAACCGTTGCGCTAGCAATGATAACCAGGGGCTCACGCTTGAATGTCAAGAGGGTCTCAGTCCCGTATTTGATTAACGGTCACTTATTTGTTGTTACTGCCTCTGCGTAGGGAGAAAAGTGAATTTCAAGGTAAAATGGTCGAAAAATCATATTTTTTCAACCGATCAAGGTCGATCCAAATTCTCTTCTGCGTTTACTTAGGAGTCCCCGGAGGCTCCTAAATAACTGTTCTGATCGATTACTGCTCATCTGGAAAATCACTTTTTAAATTTAATTTTTCGGTTTCTGACTTAAAATACCATTTTCCGAAAAAGTGCTAGACCCACTATATAAGTTATGTAGTCAGTCCATGGATGCATTAAACCCACCTAAATGAGTCAATCCGGATAAGATGTTTTCTATAATTTTCAATTTTATCCGAAAAATCTTCGATTTTGACATTATTTTAATCACAACTTTTTTCTTTCGTTATTTCATGAGCTCTACTACTCAAATTCGAATTCTACACAAAAAGTTACGTCAGGATAAAATATTATCAGATTTTTCCGAGATGCAAATTTTCCCACTTTTTTCATGATCCCTGGGTCATGGTCATTTTTGGGCCAAAAAGTCGAAATCTCGGGCGGGTGAAGATTCGGCAACGAAGATTCGGCAACGGGACACAGCTCGCAGGGGAGTTGGCCAAGCTCAATGAATGTTGTCACATATTAACTACAGTGGCCCACTGATTACCGTAACCAGGTCCATTGGGGCGAAACGCTTAAAAAGTTTCATTCGAAATCCATGATCCATGGTTCCATGGTCCATGGTTCATGGTTTTTTTCGATTTTTGGTGATGGAAGAAAAACAACAATTACCGTACCCATACGATACTACAGTAACCCAGTCCGATGGGTCAGATTTAGTTCCTTGGGCCAGACATTTTAAAAAATTCTCCAATGTATCTCAAAATCAATTTACCGTAGCCGAAAGTACGTTAGAATACTTTTTCGAGTCAAATCGCAGAAAAAATTTTTTGCCAAAACTATGATATATCATGGTCATGGTGAGGGAAAAATTAAAGTTGAAAAAAAATACTCAGAACTTTCTGAAGACATATGTTTCTGGTGTATCTTTGCGCGCTGATTTCGAATATCGATATGAGAGCTCATGAAAAAAATAATGAAAAAAGGTACAATTTAAAAATAGTCGAAATCGGAATTTTTACGGACATAATGTCTAGCAATTCTTTTCTCTCTCCACAAATGCTTCTTATTCTAGGGGTGGTGATAGATACTAGTACGTACTCAAATCACTTTTCTCGGATTCTCGAAGCATAGCTTTTTTCCAAAGATACATGTCATTTGGGAAAAATCTATAATAGCATTTGCAAAAGCGACTACACCGCACCAGCGCACGATCATGGAATGATAACATCAACATAAGAAATTTTCCTCACTGTTTCCTGATTCCAATGATAATATTTGGATATATCTAGCATTTTTTTCGAAACGAGTTATGACCATTTTCCGGTCAATGAAGACCGATGCTTGTGAGTATCTTCTTTTATTTTTCGACTTCACTATTTTTCAAATTAATTGGTTCTGTGCGTTATTCATTTGTAGCACTAACCTGTTGATGACCTTTTGTAATATGTGGATTACAAATGTTCTGACCTCTCTTTCCCCTTGGCAGTTTATGACACTGCGTGACAGTTCGGAAGCCACAGTAGGTTCAGTTCAGGTTCCATTGAGTTTGGATGCCTCCGATGTGAATTAGGAACCCTCGTAAAAATAAGTTCGGAAGACATCATAGGTTCAGTTCGGATGCCATTGAGTTCGGAGACATCCGATGTGAGTGTTCGTATATAAGAGATGAGACGAGTGAGATTCACAATCACCCTGTGAACCTCTTCCAACTCAAGTTATGTCCGCTGCTGCTTCAAGAGTCGTGAGCAACAGAGGTGTACCTCTTCTGTACGATGGTGCTGGGTACGAGTATCATTATTACCATACTGACGTGCATGGAGTCGAACTTTACCGGTCAGTTATTTTTTATCTAATACCTTTGTGAGATCGATTGATGTTTTAGCTGCAAGTTCTTCGATGCCTGCAAGGGAAAAGCGAAGGAAGTGAATGGCAGAACTATCAACTATCAAGATCATTACCCTGAACATAATCCTCCCGATTTTGCCAAGGAGGTATTCATATGTTCTCTCATTTCTAAATTTTGAAATTATTATGATTATTTCGTAATGATCTGTTCTGTAATTCTTTGCATTACTTTTTTCAAAAATTATAAAGCAATGAGTTAGATATTCATTTTGAGTGGTGCGTCATAAACCTCTCCAACATTGGTTCTGATAGAGGATTCCCATTGCCAGTTTGAAAATAGGAAAATTAGGGTCACAAATCTAGATTACAACATATTTCATTATATTTTTTCAATATATTCTCTATTTAAAATTAGATAAATTATACCTTGGGTATCCTCAATTAAATCAGAAACAGTGAGGAAAATTTCTTATGTTGATGTTATCATTCCATGATCATGCGTTGGTGCGGTGTGGTCGCTTTTACAAATGCTATTATAGATTTTTCCCAAATGACATGTATCTTTGGAAAACGGCAATGCTTCGAGAATCCGAGAAAAGTGATTTGAGTACGTACTAGTATCTATCACCACCCCTAGAATAAGAAGCATTTATGGAGAGAGAAAAGAATTGCTAGACATTATGTCCGTAAAAATTCCGATTTCGACTATTTTTAAATTGTAAATTTTTTCATTATTTTTTTCATGAGCTCTCATATCGATATTCGAAATCAGCGCGCAAATATACACCAGAAACATATGTCTTCAGAAAGTTCTGAGAATTTTTTTTCAACTTTAATTTTTCCCTCACCATGACCCATCATGACATATCATGGTTTTGGCAAAAATTTTTTTCTGCGATTTGACTCGAAAAAGTATTCTAACGTACTTTCGGCTACGGTAAATTGATTTTGAGATACATTGGATAATTTTTTTAAAATGTCTGGCCCAAGGAACTAAATCTGACCCATGGGTTACTGTAATCAGCGGGTTACTGTAGTATCGTATGGGTACGGTACTTGTTGTTTTTCTTTCAACACCAAAAATCGAGAAAAAACCGTGAACCCCGTATCGTGGATTTCGAATGAAACTTTTTAAGCGTTTCGCCCCAATGGAGCTGGTTACGGTAATCAGTGGGCCACTGTAGTTAATATGTGACAACATACATTGAGCTTGGCCAACTCCCCTGCGAGCTGTGTCCCGTTGCCGAATCTTCACCCGCCCGATTTTAAGCAGAAAATGTAGTTTTTTGAGCTACACTTTTTTCTTTCATGTTTTCATGATCTCTGGTATTGATATTCGTTTTCAGCATGTAAAAATACGCCAGAAAAATTTTTAGTCAAATGAAGATAACCACAGAGGAAGATAGTGGGGGGGGGCTGTAGCTTGAGATCATATTTGTAAAATGACACTTCTTGTTCTCATGGGTGAGGGGTTGGTTTCCTTCATTCGAGCGGATGAATCTTGGGATTACGTAAAATATTCTTCATTTGAAGGGCATGCATCCAAAACTCACACACAAATATAATTTTTTTTGAAAATTTCAAAGGTGAGGGGGCGATCTCGCTGATCAGAGAAACTAGAGAGCATACGAATCAATGAGAGTTTGACTATCATATGTCCTCTACTAAGGGGCCACTGGCTCTCATCAACTCTCGGCAGCGGCCGTCCTCCTTCTGCTTGTCGACGTTGACGTTGTGAGCGATGGCCCACGTCGCGAACCCGTCGCCCACCACGTTGACTAATTAAAAAATATATCCTTCTATATAAATTCACGGCATATGATTACAAATCTATCGCGGTTGAGCCCATTAACTAATATTTCATTCGAAATGTGCATGTGATGGATGTTAACAGTGGCAAGCTAAGCACAAATCGGACAGTATTTTTATCTATTCAAAAAAAGGAGAACGGATTTTTTGAACGATAACTGAACGTGGGTGTTTTAGTGTTGTCAGTTCTACATACCGTAGTTCTTCGGAATTGTAATGATTTCACTGGCTCAAGCATTGAAACAGTAAATCGATAGTTACTTTATCAATCGCCGCTTGGCAGGATTCGATAAGGTTCTTGACAGTTGGAAAATATTTTTCAAAAAATGGGACAGGACTTTTGGGACACCCCAATATTACCAAGATAATGTAAACAAAAAATAAAAAGATAATTTTGGGATATAATGTAGTAGTTATAAAATAGCTTCATAATCTCAGAAAGGTTCGACTGAACGAGAGTTCTACTTTGCTGTTTCTTTAGTAATGATGAAGGCTTAGTGAGAAACTAAATGCGAGAGAATGTTTCATCCTTAAATTCGTCATGGATGATTGACATAACGGGCCTGGCGTATTTGGATCAGCTGTAAAGTTGTTGTTATAAAATGTTAAATATTAATCATGTGCCAAAACTGGTTAACTTAAACCTATAATCGTGTAGCCGTTACTGGTATCCTCGAACCCATCGTCGAACGCGTTGCAGGAAGAATAGAAGTATACTTTCTTATTGTGAAAAGGCAGCGGCTGAATTATTAATAGTTTCAATCAGACACATATTTGGTTACTGACCTGTCTGAGAAGATTGGCACATTCTTTCGATAGGTAATGGTAGCAGGTATGAATTTTAATTACGTAAACTTTGCGTGTGAACATGTCGAGAATAATCGTCGCCCAATCGGCGTCTTTTAGGCCGAATAGGAAAGCCCCACGCGCATCAGCACTTTCTTGTTGTATGAACAAAGCTCGAACTCGTGACGATAAGTTGAGAAGATCTTCCACTTAAAATAATCCAGTCAACGAACGATATACTCGACTCTTTCACTTACCCGGATTAGTTAGAGTTGTCTTACCCACTGTCAGTAACAATTGCTCGACTTTCTCGTTTCCGATGATTTTCAGAAGATACTCACTGCAAAGAAGAACTTAACAACTACATAAGTAATGAAAATTCTTAGAACTATTTCAAAATATTTTCTTGTTAATATTACTTATATAAATGATTTGATTTCTTATGAACGGTTTGTTGCGCTCGTACAATGTTTCTATTTAAAAAAAAAAAAAAAAAAGTCTGGTAAATTATCCCCACAATCCAACCTCCCAAATAACGAATGCCACTTCGAAGAAGTGCCAATCGATAATGACAAAGCAACTTCACTCACACTCCGTCATCCGTTATCGTTCCAATGAACTGCATTTCCATCTTTCCGAAATTGATTCTTTCGAGAAGTTTGGCAACACTCCCCAGCGGAGACGAATTTTCATAACGAATCCACACACGATTCATGATCCCGATGGTTCTTCTGAGGAATTCCAGCAAACTGTCGTCGAGGTGTGGATGGCAGTAGATCCCCTGAGAGAGAGAGATCAATCGCATCATGAGGTTAACAAGTTTGTTTTGTGAGCTTCCATGAATCAGGCTCGCTTGTCCAAACTCTGTCTGAGAGCGAATAATTTGCTCTTGTCGTCAGGAATATCCATTATAATTTGAATATAGTTGGATGGAATGTTGACATCGTTATTATTTCTATGAAATACACATGCCTCAGAATAAAATTCCATGTCGTAGACAACTGCGACAGAAGGATCCAATACAAAATCGTCGACATGCGATTTCATCGCTCGTTACACCTGAAGTTATTGAGCCGATTCAATAAGTGGTCTCTTCATTTAGGGATTTAAAAAATAGTACCCCTCTTATATTGAGTACATCTTCAGGCACTTTCAGCAGAATCATTCGCATGAGCTCGCTGGGTAGTTGTTCGAGTGAATAAAGACTCTCAGCCTCGCCAAGATTCATGCTGACAAGTATTGCAACCTGGAAAAGTCGATGAAAAATCATTCCACGACGATGAAAAGTGACGTATTAGTATAACATGTATTAGTAAAAATGTGCAATAAGATTACAATGACAAAACACGAGAAGCTTCATGAAAAATTGAACAGTGCCTTTCATTCCGAAACGATAACAGTCGGTTAAGAGAGCGGATCGGTAATTTTGGACCACCCCCCGGACACGTCCCCGGAATAAGAACTGCAGGCTCATACTGCGTGCATGTACACCCCTTGGCCCCGCATTGCACATAGTACTACTGAATTGCTCGTTTGGGCTTTACATGGAAAAATAATGGAGTGCAAACTTTGAAAATCGAAAACTCACAATTTTTGAACGCTACAAGATAGACTCAAAATCTCTTTTGCGTTGTACTAGGCATGACCAATGATAAAAAATGAACCACACCGATCGATCCCCGCATGATCCGAAAACCGATTTTGACATATCAATTTTTAGTTTTTTGTTTTTTTGTTTTTTTTTTTACTTTTTTCATACCGAAAAAACGCACACTCTCACTTTGCTCATTTTGTCGAGCAATTCTCTATCAAACCTTCTATAAGTCAAATGAATTAATTTTCCTTTTGGGACTTTTCGCACGCGCGAGTGTGTCGGACTGCCGATTTTAACACATTTTCAAGCATAACTATTTTCTTTTGTTGTTTCATGAGCTCTAAATAGTAATTTCGGATTCTACTCGCAAAACTACGTCATAATAAATTTTAATCAAATTTTCAGAGATAAAATTTTTTCAACTTTTTCATGACATAGAGAAAAAAGGTTGATTTTAGACTTTTTCGAGTATAACTTTTTTTGCTCAAGGTATCATGAGTTCGCATAGTGAAATTCGAATTCTACGTGCAAAACTACGTCAGAAATTCGTATAGACATATAGTTCTGAGATCGACTTTTTTGACCCTCGATACCGCCGGGGTCACGGTCTTTTTCCAATATTTTCGAACAGAACTTTTTCCTGTTATGATGGCATGAGCTCTAAGTCAAAAATTTCAACTCTACTCATTAATTTGCATCTGATTCACTTATAGTGGGAGAGTTATAAAACAATTTTTTTCCAACTTTTTCATGACCCCGGTATCGAGGGTCAAAAAAGACTAAATCTTAGAACTATATGTCTATTGGAGTTTCTGACGTATTTTCGCACGTAGAAACCGAATTTTGATAGTAGAGCTCACCAAAATGTGAAATAAAAAAGTTATGTCGAAAAACTGAACATTTTTGGATTTTTGAACATAACTTTTTTTCTTTCGCACTTTGATGAGCTCTAGTATGTAAAATCGGTTTCTACGTGTAAAAAAACACCGGAAACTCCAATAGTGACATAGTTCTGAGATTTCGACTTTTCGGCCAAAAAATGACCATGAAGTTGATAAAAATGAGGTCATAAAAAAGTTGAAAAAAATTTATCTCTGAAAAATTTGATTAAAATTTATTATGACGTAGTTTTGTGAGTAGAATCCGAAATTACTATTTAGAGCTCATGAAACAACGGAAGAAAAAAGTTATGCTCGAAAACGTGTTAAAATCGGCAGTCCGACACACTCGCGCGTGCGAAAAGGATTTTTCGATTTTCAAAGTTTGAACTCCATTATTTTTTTCCATGTAAAGCCCAAACGAGCAATTCAGTAGTACTATGTGCAATGCGGGGCCAAGGGGTGTACATGCACGCAGTATGGGCCTGCAGTTCCTATTCCGGGGGGACGTGTCCGGGGGGTGGCGAATATGGTCGAGAATTAGCGATCCGCTCTCTTAAAAACGCTTTTGTATCAGGTTGAAATAGCTATTTCGTTTCCTATGTTCGGTCAGAGTTAACCAAGATATAATAAACTATCATATTCAAAAGAGTTGAACAACAAAACAATGGTCAGGCAGTTGAGGCAAGCACTACACGCATGAGGCGCAACTGCGGTTTGAAAGCTCGAGTGCTACCGCGACGCTTCTGCATGCGTTGCGGTCGTCTTGAGATAGGTCAACTCATTTGAGTGGTGTCACGCGGAATGATGAGCTGAGTCTTTATTTTTAACACATTTTCAACAATTATCACTCAATTTTAATTATTTATGAATTACGTATGGCGGTGAACATGCCCTCTCGTTGGCAAAGAGTATCCGAGAGGATTACTATGGACAACATCGCCGCTAATATATTATATATAAACACAAGAAAAATGTGAGCTGGCATGAGCCTGAATGCAATACCAACAATCGATGTAAAAAATAGTTTCTAAAAGTTCTCCAAGAAACATGAGATCGTATTCTATCAAATATTGGATACATTGGTGTTCTTCGATCGCCTAGCCCTCAAAGTTCCCAATAAGTTGAGACTGTTAGGCTAATGGGTCAATCATTATGTCGGAATTAAGTAAAACAAAATAAGGTGCTATCACATGTCTGCTGTCAGCAGGCTGTAACTGTCGTCAAATATGACCTCTCGCAACAGACAGTCGAGTCAAGGGCGAGCAAATGAAGAATTCATCTATTCATTGCTTGTGCTCTCTCACCGGTTAGAGAGACGAGAGAGTGTGTGAAATGCGGAGAGAGCTCTCTTCATTTGTCAGCCCTAGTGGAGTCTGGTCCTCGCTTGGCTTCGGTTTGCACTTTTTTCGCGCGCATTTCTGCAATCCAATTTCTGGACGATCTGTGATTGTTCAAGTAGGACAGCTGCTATGTCGGTGAATCTCGGATGTCTCTCTTCCGATGTCATTCGACGCATACTTCAAATGGAGGATTCGATGGAGAGCCTGCGATTGGTTTGTTTCCGGATGTGTCATGTTCCTGCTCTTTCAGCATCGGTTTTATTTCTTGTCAAACCATTTAATTGGATTTCGGTTGTATATCTTCAAAAGGCTCAAGTCGAGAAGGAGTAAGAGTACTCTTCAGCTTTCTCCTACTTGGAGTGCCGTGACTCTCGAGCATCTTGCCGATCCTCGCTATAAGCTCCCACTCGAGCGACTCTTTCTCTACAATGGTCCTCCCGACAGCAAGCACCGGGCTTACGGCGAATTGGTGCGTAATATTCGAAACTTTTCAAGCCGACTTTTCATCCCGACATGTCCAACGTTGAAGCGGGCTTGCCGAGTTCGTTTTGTCACCCGTAGTCGGTCCGTAGGCTATCGTGAATTACGACTAACGTTCCTATTTTGCCATTTTTGATGTTTCAAGCGGTCATTTCGAGCCAATGATAATCGCCCAGAAGGGAACTCCTAGGTGAAACATCCACGACCAGTCTGGCTCATATTTAGTGCGTGATGTAGGGTTGGCATTTTGATTCCCAACCGCCTTTCATTCCGAATGATTCTGAGAATGAAACATTCCGAACGGTCGGAATCGTTGATTCTGGGAATCATCGATTCTCGGAATCAATGATTTCGAAGGTGATATCTCGATTTGTTGGCAAGGAAATAGCTCCAAATTTTTAGACGACATTCCCTTTGCATTGTTATTTCTATGATTTAAATTACAACGTGATTGAAGTAACTTGAATTTATGGGATTTTCACAATCTTCTTCCTATTTATTACAAATGTATGGGATATAATTATCCCATACATTTGTAATAAATAGGAAGAATATAAAGAGCACAGGGTGATCTACCAAAATGATTGCATCGGTTCGAATGTGTGCTCAATGTGTCGGTATGGTTCTGACTAACATTTTTGGTTTTTAGAGTTAGTCTCTATCTCATCTCTCAGCCGAGTTCTCCCTCGAAAAGCACGCGCGCGCTGGCAAGGGAGAGGAGAGGGAAATCAGGCGAGAGAGAAAAGGGGCGGAGCCTCTCTCGCGTATGTCTCTCTCGTTCCCCCCGCCCTCTCGCTCGCCTCTCCCCGTGCTCGCCGACAATTCGGAGAAAATTATTAAAATTCCAAAAAAAATCTTAAAATTCTTATAAAATACGAGTGAACTGAATTTGAGTTGCGGAGCTAGCGGCAATCACTAGAAAGCCTTCAAATCACGTTTTTCGACCTTAAAAGACGCGTTTGACCTACTTAGAATGCACCGACCACTTTCCGCATTGCATGCTTTGTAGTGGCTGCTGAGACCTACAGAAAACGCTTTAGAGCGTCCTGATTGATAAAGAACTAGAATTGTCGAGTCGCGCGCTAGTTTTGTGCAATTCTCTATTGCACCCAAGTGGGCGGAGACTGCGATCTCTAGATATAATGTAACAATTATATAGATAAGTTAAACATTAAGTATATTAGTTGAAAGCGGCAAAATCTAAGACGATTTAAACATTTCGGAACAAGTGTCCGAGGAAATTTTCAAATAGGTTTCAGATGATTGTTAAAGTGACTTTTCATTTCATTCCTCGTTTTCCAAAAATTACTGGATCGGTTCGGAACCTCGGAATCAAAATGCCAACCCTAGCGTGTTGGCAAAACGGGAAGACTCTCCTCAATTCCCACGCTCTTTCGCCCGTCAGAGAAAAGGAAGACTACGTGCAAAGGGGATAGTCGGATGCCGATTTTCAAAATAATGCGTGATAAAACGATGTAAAACTTGACATTTCAGGACGAGGAAATGAGCAGAATGAGCACAGAGTCCGATGAGCTAGTGCAGATGTATGCTGTAATTCCGGAAAAGAGTTCGGGACGAGTCGGATTGGGAAAGTGGCTGAGCATCCATCACGAGCATCCCGGAGTACGTCACGTCCCCAAGTCCAAATATCTCCTCGACTTGATTCCAACTTGGCCATGATGAGACGGCTCCCAAATTGGATCAAAGCGCAGTTTCGTGGCGCCGGGAAAGTCGAAACCGATCATTAAACAAATAAAACACGTTTCAAGAAAGAAATTATACGTTCGATAATCCTTGATTTTACAGGTTATCGAGGTGGTGTGCGACCCTTAGCTACTCCTATCGGCTCATTCGGTGAAGTCACTGGCGGAAAAAGTATTGGTAGTCTTCATTACTATCTTACTGATCGTCGCATACTTTCTACAATACTTCTGGAGATTTGAGAAAGGAATGAAAGTCGTTAACCGGTGTGATTGTCTCAAGCGGTTCTGCTCCTCATTCTCACACATGGAGACACTCGTTCTTGATGGGTTCAAAAACAGGTAGACTCGTTTCTTCGTTTCGCACAATTACTAGCCGACTACTTTTGAGATATAAACAACAATGTTAAAATTTTAAAATGCAAATTTAAATTTCCCTATTAAAACAGAGAAGTTCTCGACAAGGCGATAGCTGCACTGGGAAACATTCGCATAGACAAAATTCAAGTGTACACCGCCTATTGAGATCGTCCATTGCAGTGAGTTCAGTCTATACTCTTGATTTCGAATTGAAGCCAGTTTGCTCATTTGACTGGTCAGAGATCTAGACAATTGAAGAAAAGGGGGTCTCCATGCTTCATTACGACTTCTCATGAACCGTATTTGTATGTTCTTCTGGAACATTCCGCACATTCTGTTATTAGAGATCTTGAAATATTTGACGTCGAATCATTGCATTTCGACATATAAAGAACCCTCGACTCATCAGGAATCTGCTTGTCGAGCTGACGCAAACACACGGCATTCAATGGGTTTCCGTGGTCACCCCAAAATGCGATCAAGATACTATTGGTGAAGCTATGAAAACTCGGCAACAGTGTTGTAATGCATTAAATTTCCAGAACATTTCCTACTTGATCTATCTAAATTGGGAGCTGTTGTCAATATCTATGAAACATTTAAGAAAGATGCATATATACAAGTGCGCAAAGTCTTTCATCGGCCAATGTTCTTCTGGGAAAAAGTGTCATTCGACTTGAAGAAGGAAGGAATATCTCTAAAATTATTCACAGTATTTCAAGATACCGACCTTCATAGAGATGTATATCAGTACATTCGAGCAGCTCATGTGAGGGCACATATTTCCTGCGTTCCAATTAGCGATAATTTTGTTCATAGTAATCCTCTGTCATTATCTCAACCACGGCGTGGATTTTACCACAGCAAAGATTGAAATTCAAATGATCATATTTAACTCTGAATTGTAATGGAAATAAAAGTATAACTCGATTAAATATACCGAAGCAAACATGAGATGCGCTATCATTGTGATTGTTGTCAAAACTCGATTGCGGCTTTATCTGTGTTAGTGTTTTATCGATTGGCTGGCAACGAATATCAAAGAACTCTGATTCGTATCGTTTCGATTATATCTTTTTGTTACATCCACTGATATATGAGAGCAACACATCATGTACGGAAAAAAACATCTACTACAAACTTGTTGCGGAATGCAGAAGATTCGCAAAACTATGGAGGGGTGAAGTTGGAGATCGTGTTTGTAGAATGGCACTCGCTTTATTATGATGTATGGGTATGGTGTGTAGCTCCATTTTTTCGGGCGAAATCTGGGCTTCGCTTATCATGACATGTAGTCAATAAAAAATAGTTCTAAAACGCCCAGAATGGGGAACTCTAGTCTGATGGTAAATCGTGTCTTCTTTCATCTATCAGTGAAACGAGAGAGCAAGACAATCGAGGAGATTCGAGATCCGATTGGTCATCCCTATCATCATATGTCCTCTACTAAGGGGCCACTGGCTCTCATCAACTCTCGGTAGCGTCCGTCCTCCTTCTGCTTGTCGACGTTGACGTTGTGGGCGATGGCCCACGTCGCGAACCCGTCGCCCACCACGTTGATGCCCGTCCGGATGCGGTCACTGGGAATTACATTTATTTATTTAATTATATTAATTGCTTATAAAATATTTTAAAATCTCCGTCCCGATCAAGTCACATCAGATAATGTAAATCTATCGCGCCCATTAACTTTTTTTTCCAAATGTGCGTAGGAGAGATGTAACAATGAAAAGAGAGCCCAGATTCGAAAAGATATTTATAACTCGTAAAACATTTAGGGAAATACATCCAGATAATATGTTTACTAATTAAACCCGATAAAAGTAGCTCACATTAGCCAGTCCATAGCGAGAATGAGAGAGATGTCCTTCACTGGCAGTCCGACTGTGTTGAGGATGAGCACGATTGATACGAGACCTGACGAGTGAGCATTGATTGATTTTAACTATAGTTTAAAGCTTTTCGACGATGTCCAGCCCGCATCATCGCGATTAGTGATCCCAAGTCGAGACCGATCTCTCCTCAAACTCCGTGCTTTATCGCATCTCTAATAGGCGAGAACGCATGTGCATTGATGAGAAGTCGGTTTTACTCGAGAATTCTAAAGTGTGTTTTACGTACCAGCAGGGACGGAGCCAGTTCCTATCGATGCAAGAGTCGCTGTGATACTGTAAATATATTAAGTATTAAATATTTTTGTACGCAAAATTGGAAATGCTATGCCGATGCTTTTCCTAAATCGTTTATGTGACCTACCTGATAGCAATGACATTTGCGAACGAGAGATGGACGTTGTTGAGCTGAGCGATGAAGATGACGGCAACTGCCTCGTAGAGCGCGTTTCCATCCTCAAAATATGGTTAATTGTGTAATGTACAAATTTACTAAACATCACTTCGAAAAGCATCGAAACATCAACACAGGAACTTGTGGATGCTTTGAAACAAAAAAGAATTGGTGGATGATACTGACTAGGAATGTCAAAACGGAAGCGACTCTCTTCAATTCACCTTCTCTCTCGCCTGACAGAGAAACGAGACAGTGCGTGAGTTGAGGAAAATACGCATCCGATTTGCTATCACTAATACTCACCACATTGATCGTATTTCCAAGTGGTGGTACGAAGTTTGCAATTCTCGCGTCGACTCCCGACTCTTCCAGACAGAATATTGAAGTGGGCAGCGCAGCTCCACTGAAATGTTCTTAGTTGACATTAGTGTTGCGTACCCGTAACATCAGAAAACTCAATAACGCCTTATAGAATAACATAATTAAACAATAGCTACACTCATTATGCACACTTGTCTTTCAAAAGTAACATTCAGAAGTAATGACGGTAGAGTGAATATCATACATACGGATATTTCGAAAGGAACAATCACGATTAGTTCGCCTTCTTCGTAACACGTCACTATTGTAATCTCACGAATACGAAAGCAAACGCACCTGCTGCCGGTTCCAAACGCGATTATGAAGGGCTGGATCATGGTTCTGAAGACAGGCAGGGGCGATTTTCTAGTGAGAAGGACGTAGAGTGCGGGAGTGACGATGAACATGTGGGTCAAGAGGCCGATGAGAACCGTGAAGACGTAGCGACCGAGGGTCTAGAAATAAGAATTCCTAAAAAAAATCGTATTAATCAATTTATAGTGATGCTAATCTTTCAGCTACAGTCAAGAATGAACTGATTGAATTATATTTGCATTCTACGCATTATTCTCTCATTTACACTCATATTGCAAGTTCACTCAGATGGCTTGATATAATCTAAATTTAATGTATGGAATTGCAGAAGAATGGATACCTGAAAAGTGCCTGCCAAATCATCGACTTCTAGCAAGTTTCCGCTGATGAGCGAGAGGATTCCGAGTGGAGCAAACCACATGAGAACGTTGATCCAGCTGAATATCAGCGATGAAGATGATGTATTCAATATGCAATTTATAAAAAAAATCCTCCTATCCCATTCTACCTCAAAAACAATGGGGAAGGTAAGTTCCTTGAAATGCCATTTTATCCTTCGTTGTCTTACCCTCTAATGATTGCATCCAACGCGATAAAGAAGTCAATGACGATTCGCACTCGGTCTCCCAGCCATGATGTGACCAATCCGAAGAAGGTGCAGAACACGAGCACTCCTGAATGAATTAACGCTTTCTCACTTAGTTCGGTATCTGACACGATTGTTGGTACAGAACACCAGTACTCCTGAAATATTCAAATGTAACATTTTTATAATATAGCATGATGCTATGACAGCTCGTCTCACTAGGAATGCAGCATCGAAGAATCATAATTGGTGATATCGAGCAATCAGATTAGTGGTCAGGGATAAAATGTCGAACGAGATGGATTCGTCATTCTACCATCCCTCACTCTCTAACAGACATCGATCACTTTCCACATTTTTGATTCTATTACGCAAATGATTGATATGTTTCTAAATTCGCTCGCTCTCTCGCTCACCCAATATATTCGTGCCCGGTCCGTCAACAACGTTCTTGACCATCCTCGACGTCGCGTTAGCGCGATCGTATCTGCAACGCGTAAATGATGTTTATTCTTTTTTCTCCTATCTTCATTTCACATAATCTCTCGTCTGTCTGACCAACAAAATAATGTGCAGAATGAAAAGTGTCAAATCCGAAATTGCATCTCAACAATGTGGCATTTTTGTCCCCCTTCGTGTATATTTTGACAGAAAATCGATCAACAACATCACATGTAGTTTTGTAAGAAATAAATGACCAGCACTACTGAAGATAAATCGATGGAGACTGATTACTTTCGGTATTAATTAAAGCACTTATCTCACCTAGTAGCAACACGCTGAAACGTAGCCTTGAAAACGTTGTCCGGGAACATATTTCTGGAATATTTACCATCTTTCTATTCTCATACTAGTCTCTCGACTAAATCCAAGCAAATTATACTTACTGTCATTTGTTTCTGATTCCCCCGAAATTGAAAGTGATACCTGAGAAGATCGAGAAAGGTGTCGATTGGTTCGACATCTCCTGTCGAAAGGCTATTCATTTTGGACGAGTAAGGAACGGAGGAATCCCTCCCAGGTTCAATTGTTGTCACAAAGAAGATGCCGATCTGAAATTGATTTTATGTCATAAACCTTTAATATAATTGTTTTATTCTCTCCCATAGTTACTCTGTCGTATAAAACAACAACACGGTCGTCGTATTATTGCCTTTTCAGAACACGAACAACGCACCGCTGAAGCCAATATACCCGTAGTCGCATAGTACGCCAGTGTCATCAATCCCAATTTGCCCGCGTTAGCCGAATCCATTTGACTGAGGGCTGAACTAGTGATGTGGCTTTGATAGACATTGTTAAAAACGTACAAGATATGATTGAGGTGAATATCAGAGGGAGCACCATCATTTTCAAGACCTGCAGAGAAATTAGTGTTTGGTGGTGTTCGGGTTTTGGCCTAGCCATAAATAACGCCGCAATTTCGTTTCACCAGGATCTAGAAACTCCTTCTTCTACGGAAAGTGTGTCCTCATTCTTGAGGAACGATGCATGATAAGACAAAAAGCCCGACATAGCGAAAGCAAAGATATGTTACATTGTAGGGTGTTATTAGAAATTCATATAAAAAATCGGGAAAGTAGCCAGGCGTTTACCTGCATGAAGATTTCGCCAGGGAAATTAATCAGTTGCAGTGTCGGCTGTGAGAAATAGATTGTTCGAAGCGCTAGTCCAAGCATCAATCCAACTATGACCGAGACAATTGTGAGCACAAGAAGAAGGTTCTTTCTGATGGCATTTCTGAATAATACAAATGAATTATTGCTGTGATCGAAACAATGTATCATTGGGTTGTTATAGAACCTATTAAAACCACACTAATCTTGAATAAAATTATGTTTTTTCTTCAATATACGCAGTGTAGTAGTCTGCTTGGTCATCCTCAGTTAGTATATCAACTCACCGAAATGTCCGGTAGGTCACTATCCGTGTCGGGATCTTCCCTTCTCCTGGATCGATAACTCGATCAACCGATATCACACTGGACCTCGGAAGTTCGCGAAAGTCAATGTTCGGTATGCTCGGTTGTTTTGGTTGGGAAAATGAAGATGCAGATGAGAAAGTAGACGTCCTACGGCCATTCATTGCTGCAAGAACAACATTTCGAACGGATTCGGGACAAGTAGCGATAATGATATTCGCTTGCGCCATTCTAGAATCGTAATAGAAAGATGTGCATACGGAGGGCTGGCAGGGGGTTGGAGGAAAGAAACGAAATTAAATCGCGAAACAAGATTAAATGGGAGGGGAAGGAACAGACGTTTGAGTTGGGGCGAGGAAAACAGCGCAATTAAAGAGTCGGGATTCGTCGTAGGGACGGATTCGAGGGAAAAGATCTGTTCGTTTCACGGATAGAACGCAGATAATAAAAGATGTGTAATTTTTCCGCGTAAGGCAGTATGTGCCACCTATTGCAGGTTAGCAACGAGTGCCTATGATATGATGCGAAGCTTGTTGCGTGGCTTCATCCGCCCGTAATCGTGTGCAAGTGGGTGGGGAATTTTCTACCGTGATTTCTGAATGAAGAGGAGCTAATTTCCCACGAGGCCTAATTCGGCGCAGTTGAGTCAACAGAAAAAAAGGCGAATAATAATCAGGGAAAGGAGCAGTCAGAGAAAAGGGAAAAAAGACGCACGTGAATACGCACGAAAGCCCATTGCACATACTGTCTGACGTTGATGGACGAGATAATGATCTCCCTCACAAGTTGAGAAACCAACGCAGAGATACGGGCAACGGAAAACGTGATTTCAATTGTGAATGAAACGCATCGTTCGACATATAGTTTTTCATAGTCCATTTATAACTTTCGAGTCTTAGATACTTCTGAGAAAAATAGGACGATCTTCCTAGTCGACTCTCCCTGTCACCCGCAACGATCAAAAAACAATGATGAATAGAGTCAAAGCCATACTTTATAAAAATGACAGATCGATAAAATAATGAAAAAAAAAATTCCCAAATGTTCGACGTATTCATATTTGCCAGATTCCTTCTCTAAAAAATTAGGGAACAACATGCCTGAGCAAATCAACTCTGAGTGGCCTCGGTTCTCAGGAATCTCATGTTCTTGTTTTCCGTGAGTGTTCGGTGGTAGGGTCGGCACTTTTGAAGCTTTCGAGGTAAATAAGCAGTTAAACCACTGAATCGTTCGCTTTTTTGTCGCTGGTAGTCGAGATAATGATCTTCGGCACGAATCCAATTTCATGCGGAAAACAACGTCTCGGCACAATAGCATCTCTCTGGAGTTTTTATGTTCCTCTTTCTGAAATCGACACTATTTTCTCCATTTACCTTGCTCTGATGATGTCATGCGACACTCTGGGGACATGCAGCAACATGAGTATCAAACATTAGACAACCAATAATGACGTTTTTTTCACCCATAACATTGTTTCATACAAGTTTCATGTGGGTATTGATTTTCATCCTAAAGCCAGAATATACCGGTTTCCCACGGTCAATGAATTATTACTCGTTAAACATAATATCATCCATTTGGGTTTTGTTATTTGCAAACGAGGAGATAATGGTCGATTTTACTGATGAAGCAAAGCTCAAACAATATGTGTCTTGGACTGGTTGGCGACCTCTCGGTATCCATTTTCCTCCTTGTTCTGATCGACATTGACGTTGTGAGCGATGACACAAGTGGCGAAGCCGTCGCCCATCACGTTTATTGCGGTGCGGATGCGGTCACTGAGAAATATGTATTAATTTATTTATTTTGATTTATAAATCATAAATGAATTAAATATATCTCCGTCCGCATGCGGTCACTGCAATATTCGTATAACCACAATCAAAGCAAGGGCACGTTGCCAATGCGACCTTATTCACTAATATTCAGGCTTCAGTTGGATAGGCTATTATTGAACTATCTTGATTCGAAAACTGCTCTACACCACACACATACTTCTAAGAATCCCTTTGGTGCAGCATGAATATGTTTCGTAACAGTCTGTGCTACGAGGAAATAGGTTTCTCACATCAGCCAATCAACAGTGATGATGATCGAGATGTCCTTGACCGGCAGTCCGACCGTGTTGAGGATGAGGACCATCGTCACGAGACCTGCATCGAGTTGATCTTTGATCTTTGATAAAAACCTGTTTTGTATAAAAGTAGATCGTATGAGTATATTATGAAAAGGCTGTTTTAACTATTCTCAATGCCTTCTTTTACGCGTTGTAGACTTAAATTAGAATGTTCTTATTATCCGACCTAAAAAATAGTTTTGTTTGACCTACCAGCAGGAACTGAACCACTTCCCATCGAAGCTAGGGTCGCTGTAAGACTGCAAACGAGTCATTGGAAAGATTTTATGCGATTTTCGACATGTTTAAGCTTGAAAACGTTACCTAATAGTTATGACATTGACGAAACTAAGGTGGATGTTGTTGAGTTGGGCAATAAAGATGACGGCCACAGCCTCGTAGAGCGCATTTCCGTCCTTAACTTTTTTGCGTATTCAAGAATGTATGTACACTACAGGAGGCAATTGTTTCCCCGATTTCTATGAAATAATGTTTGTTTACATAATTTTCGAAATGATGTGTTATCATACAGACTTCTGAAAAAACTCAGTGTACTGACGACATTAATCGAATTGCCAAGTGGTGGCACAAAATTAGCGATTCTCGAGTCGACTCCCGACTCTTCCAGGCAGAATATTGAGGTCGGCAATGCAGCGCCGCTGAAATACCATGGTATAATCGGGTTTGATAGGACTTATGAGGTGCGGATAGTCAATTGGTTGGAACAGAAGTTACCGGTCCGACACTGACACGTTGCTGTAACCTATGTCAAACATAAGAATATCTGAATCTAAAACTATCTCAAAACTTGCCTGCTCGCGGTTCCGAACGCTATCATGAACGGCTGAATCATGGTTCTGTACACAGGTAGGGGTGACTTTCTTGTGAGCAGAAAGAAGAGTGAGGGGGTAACAATGAGTATGTGAGTGAAGAGACCGAGAAGGACGGTAAAGACGTAAAGCGCGAGGGTCTGTAACGTTATTGATCATTGAGTTTGAAGTGTCATGTTCAAATTTAATTTATATTTAAATATTTTAATTCAATTTGGCACCGATTCATTTGTTTTAATTTGCCAACTGATGCTTGAGGCAAAGGAATAGTGCCAGAGCTGGCACGGATATTCCTGTGGTTAAAGCATCTTACTTTTAAATTATATTTGATACGTATTTCCTACCTGGAAAGTACCAGCCAGATCGTCAACCTCTAGTAGGTTTCCACTGATGAGCGAGAGAATACCGATAGGAGCAAACCACATCAGCACATTAATCCACCTGATTATTTAGTTACAAAAAATAACTAATCATGCTTTCTTGAGCAGTTTGTTGAACACTTTTTTGATATTATTATGATGTTTTCCTAAACTCACCCCATAATAATTGCTTCCAACGCGACGAACAAATCAATGACGACGCGCACTCGCTCCCCGAGTCGCGATGTTACCAGTCCGAAGAAGGTACAGAACACGAGAACTCCTTAAAAAACGTATTTCTAATGTTGTGCCAAATCTGCATCGACTGTCTTCATCTTGCTTGATCTCTCGGTGGTTAGAAACTGGGTAGAGCACGCGAATTGACTAGAGTCGGATGCTGATTTGCCATCACTAATCGGCATATAACAAGAGAAATTGGCATTTAATCAAAGTTTCGTCGTTGTATGTCCATCCTTCTCTCCCCTCTCACCCAATATGTTCGTGCCCGGTCCATCCACGACCTCCTTGTTGACTAATTCAGACCTGTTCACGTGCTCGTATCTGAATTTATGGAGTCGATTGGGAACCCGACTCTCCTCATTTATGGTGTGTTAAAAAACGCTTTGGAAAAGAAAAGAAAAATCGTGTTAAAAGATCACCTTCGGAAAAGAAAAGAAAAGAAAATTTTTGAATTCCCGCATTTATCGATTAGTAGTGATATCTTGGCTCCCGATGGAGCTAGAATCTAGAAATTGTGTACGATTATGCGGAGAGCTAATACGAGTCAGCAGCCAAAATTTCAAGTCTCTAGGTTCACTAGGAGCTGAGATAATAAGAAAAAACGATAATTGCGGGAATTCAAATATTTACTCTTCCAATTTTCTTTTCTCCGATCTGGAAAAGAAAAATTTTGAATTCCCGCAATTATCGATTTTTCTTAATATCTCAGCTCCTAGCGAACCTAGAGACTTGAATTTTTGGCTGCTGACTCGTATTAGCTCTCCGCATAAGCGTACACACTATCTAGATTCTACCTCCATCGGGAACCGAGATATCACTACTACAATCGATAAATGCGGTAATTCAAAAAAATTCTTTTCTTTTCTTTTCCGAAGGTGATTTTTAACACGATTTTTCTTTTCTTTTCTTTCCAAAGCGTTTTTAACACACCATGAGTGGGTTATCTTGTTGCTCTGACTGACGAGAGAACAAGCGAAATATGGAGATTATTTTCCGTTTTATCATTACCAATCGGGTAAGGCACAGTAAGCTGTATTCTCATCATCCTCTTTCGCATTCATCTTCCCTAATTTTTCTCAGAGTTTTTGAAGTTTTCCCTCACGTGAAAGAACGGAACTATTATTAGGGACGGAGGTCGTGTCAACAGATCATCGAAACAATTCACAAATTGGTGCGCAAATGGAAGCTAAGCATACCCCATTCCGAGTCTTCAATTTAGTTTTCGAAAAATAATGGGAAAATAATTAGCAAAATGATAACGAAAATAGTCGAGGGGTGAGACACAATCGCTTTGCCGAGTCCAAGCGGGTCTTGAGCTGGGTCAGACTTCAACTTGAAAACCGTCCATTGCAAATTGACTTTACTAGTAAAAAAATGGTATTTTTACTAGACGTTTAAATAAGGTTTGCTTTCAATAGGTATCAAGGGGTGCCAGGTAAACGATCTCTAAAAAGAAAACACGCTTCATAACGATTCCGATCACCAAACCTGGTCACCATTGAAACTACCGTAACCCAGCCCATTAAAACAACTCGTGTATTTAAACCGCTACTCCGATTAGGCTATTTTTTTGTCAAAAGTATCTTCAATACGATTATAATTTATCATGGAAAGGAAAACACCTAATACGCACTCCTGTTTAAGCAGGAACGACAAATACGTTTTCGCCATTCAAAAAGGCCATTTTCAATGACAAAGGAAACTACTTTCGGCTACTTCTTTTTCTGAAATTTTGACATAACCGGTATTTCTGATCCCTATTCTATCGCTCATGAAAAGGAAAATTCTAATATGCATTTTCATTGCGCACGGTCTGTTACACGATACCATTGAATGGAATCCGGATATTGGAGACTTACTTTCGTATTATTCGGTTCTTGAGCCGCTTCACTATATCATAAGCTTCCAAAAAGGCGGTTATATATAGCGAATAAGTAGAAATAAAATAAAAAGGATTTCGGAGTAAATATACGGTAGGCGATTTCGCAGGTTGAAACCGTAAAAGCGTACTCAAAAAATCGCGACGTCCGTCCCTAACTATTATCTCACTTTGTAGTAATTCGCTGGAAGGTCGCCTTGAAGATGTTGTCCGGAAACATGTTTCTGTAAGTCTTTTACCGATTTCTAACGTGCGAGATGGAGAGATACCTCAATAGATCAAGAAATGTGTCTATGGGTTCGATTTCCCCTGTAGATAGACTGTTCATTTTAGCCGAATGAGGAAGAGAAGATGACCTGCCAGGTTGGATCATCGTTACAAAGAAGATACCTATCTGGAATTAATTTTTGGAATGCAGTTTATGTCACAAACTATAGATCAATCTAAATCAAGTGAGGTCACGTCAATTGGCGCATGTGATTTGCTAAATGTCTGGCGAACGATAAGCATCAACTCGCTTGGTTCTTCCTACACTGTCTTCTCTTTGGCAATACAACGCTGGAGGACCTAAGAACCACCGCGTGACTGTAGTACGAACGCACCGCGGATGACTCATGATACAACAGGCACATGATACAAAAAACGCACCGCGGAAGTAATGATAGCAGTGGTAGCGTAGTAGGCAAGGGTCATGAGGCCCATTCGACCTGCGCTGCCCGACTCCATCTGACTGAGAGCTGAGAAGACGATGATTTGGAACTTCTATGGTATCTAGCAGATAACTCTGCAATTTTTCCTCCCGTATCTCAATTATAAGTATATCCTATTCATTTCAGCATGAATGGAATCAATTTGAGCCAGAGACCGAAAAAGTTTCGAAAAGTTACTTACACGAGATAATCGACGTGAAGATCAGCGGAAGGACCATCATTTTTAGAACCTGCAAAGTCTTTGTTAACCCCATCCACCATTATTGTTGTCTCCTACACAATACTTCACTGCCATCCTCTTTCTCCGCTACCATCGTATTTCTACATACCCTTATCTTCAGGTTGTCGAACAAAGTCCTGCTCCTCTACAATAGTAGACAAAACATTTCTAACCTGCATGAAGATTTCTCCCGGGAAGTTGATCAGCTGAAGGGCGGTCGCTGATAGAGTTGTTGATCGGAGTGCGAGGCCCAGTACGATGCCAGCAATGACCGAGGAGATTGTAAGGACGAGAAGCAGGTTCTTCTTGAGGGCATTCCTGTGAGAATTGAATGAAGGAATACCCTAGAAATTACTTTATGCCACTATAGATTAGGACAATATCATCATTATAAATATAGTGGAAAGACATATCTACCTAGAAGATACAGATTCATTTTAACCAGAAACAGACACGTACCTCATTCCTTTATCGTGTTTGTGCATGACTATCAATGAGTCAATGACCTATCGACTAGTGATGATCATCATATCAATGATAGTGAGCAGTAACGACTAAAATCAACATGAGCGCGTGGTGTTTGCTGCGACAACCTGCATTTGTGGTGGCACGTGTATGACCTCTTGCAAAATTTCGGCTTGATTCCTCTCAACTCACCCGAACGTCCTCGTGGTTTCGCACGTAGCAGAGGTGTTATGTTGTGGTGGTTTGTCAGCCACATTATCAACTGAGAGTATCGTGATGTTCACTGGTCGAGGAGAGGAAGATGGAGCGACACGGTCGGTCATTGCTGGATGAATAACGATTCGAGCAGATTAGGAACATGCTGATGGGATATCAATCGGACATACACGAAATTGGGCGCGAAAACATAGTACTGATCGAGAAAAATAAAAGAGTATCTAATAATGATATGGACCGGTAATGTTTACTGGGACCAAACGCATTGAGAAATTTCGGTACATGCTCATTGCGAAAACGCAAAACTGATCATCTCACAGAGATGTCACAGCCACGAGGTCGAGATAGCGATCTAAATTGAGAGTTCGAACTCGAAAAGAGAGATCTACTGAGAACGATAGTGATGCCATCTCGGGTATGCCTATACTTAATGTTCTCTCTCATCAGTCAAAGATTTGAGGGAATTCAGTCTTGACTAGTCATTACTAAATGACAGAAAATTCTCCTTGATCGATAGTGCACTTACGCGTTTTAGCATAATCATGGATACATTATGGCGAAAACGAACCTGAATACTGTTGCGGCTCGGTATATTATGCGCTCTCGCCGTCCTTCTTAGAAGCGAGCATACGCTTCGGGTTTTGAATCTCTCTTAACCACACGGTCTCTCGCCTTTCCGACCTTCGATTAAGAGAGCGCGCATATTGAGAGAGGCACTACTCGAAACTACATCACTAGTGCACAATAAATGTACACAAGCGCGAAAGTGAACAAAATAGTGACCACGATTAGATCCGCAAACACTGCTGAATGGACTGATGCATTTCGGGCGCGGAAAACATGAACATTCGGAAAGGGAAAGTCCATTGTGTCGTGGTATGCTGTTTACCTCTTATATTTTGGACCATTCATCTTTCGAAGAGTCTCGGAAGGGATATTCCGCGCGCTCTCCCTACCAGTCTAGAGAGCGTGTAGAATCAAGATAGTTATTCTTCGTTTTATATTCCGACATGGTCGATACCTCATGCAAAATCTACCAAGTTTATCGCATCGAAAAGGGGTATTTTATCACAAATGAGCCGCTGATATGTGTCATTGACACGCTGTGCTGAAGGAGAGAAGAGCGACTTCACCAGAAGAGCGACTTTCACGTATTTCACTATTTTCATTTTCTATATTTTTCGATGATTATCATGGGTGGATCATTTCATCGATTTCTCTGCCATTTTAATCGCACGCTTTTCCGGCTTGCCGAGACACATTGGAATAGCACTACCAAACTCGTTATTTCACTCACATTTTTGCAAATAATTGCGAATTTCATATCGAAAATGGTTAGAAGTCATTCAGAATGAAACAAAACTAATAATAATCGCTATTTGAGTTGAGTATAGATAAGGACCACAACGTGGATACCCGACTTTGCGGAATCTGGTCCGAAGTAGGCTCATTGTGACCGTCAGTGTCTCAATATCATTTTTGCTTTTGGACGTATGTCGATAACTCTTCTCTGAAGCCCAGGAGAGCTTTGGGAGCGCGCGCGACTCCCTCAGTCAGAAAAGGGGGAGAGGCGAGACGAGAGAGACAAGGGGCGGAGCCTCTCTCGCACGCGTCTCTCTCACTCCCCCCGCTCTCTCGCCTCGCTCCTCCCGCTCTCCTTTCGCGATCGAGCACAAATCGGGGGAAATTATTAAAATTCCATTTTTTTTTTTAAATTACTCTAAAATACTAATGAATGAAATAAGCGCTGTAGGTTTGGTGTACCCACTCTGGAAAAAGCTAAATAAGCACATTCGGAGTGTTTTTCTTGATCTTTGACCTATTCAAAAATGCCCGACCCGAGGTCTACAGAGCTCAATTGATAGAGGAAGGTCATAGCATCATGACAAGCGTTTGGGCGAGCGATTTGGTTGCGTAGTTGAGTTGTGCTCTCTCGATCTCGTTTTCGAGGGAAATCGGGTGGACCAAAAGTGGGCGGAGCTTGTGGTCCCTAAGTATAGAGACCACAAAGGTTGCGAAATTTCAAAATGTTAAAATTTACCCTACCAAAAATGCATGAAAGTGAAATGTTTTGAGTTATCTCTGTCATCTCATTAGATAACTCGTGTATTATATTTTCAATTAACATTACACCCGTCTCTCCGACTTCGTGTTCAATCTGGAATCCCCATCTTCAAGTACAACTTAAATAGAAAATATCCAAAATGAGGTCGAAAATATAACTGTTCACCATATTGCGTCATAATTAAGCAATATTTCCTAAATCTAGAAACGGGATAAATTGGTTCATAGATGTGTCCAATACATACGAAAGAATGATAGAGATTGGGGCTTTAATTGTGCAAGAGAAAAGGTAAAGTAAAAAAGTGCACGAACTTATGGGACACCCCAATAGTTTCAGTCCAGTTTCGCTCTTTTTCCTTTGTGTTACGGAATGAAAGACGTTACATTATTCACTCAAAGCGCAATATGCGCGGTTTGGAATGAAAATAAACACACAAAACAGCAGATTTCATAAATTTCGGCCTGTTCCAACATCTTACTATTTAAAGCGAGTTGGACATGAAAACCAACTGAATTTTATTTTATTCCTCTTAGTTAATTAAGCATTTTTTAATAAGAAAAGAATTAAAAATAAATATTAATTAATTAAATAAAAAATAAACAAGAACTACAGTAACCCAATAATCCGTTCCGCCCGTAACTTTCTGCGGCCTACTGGCCGCTAAACACCTTACGCCGGGGAGTCGGGGGGAGCGAGGCGCCTCCTCCCGCCGTCGCTCCCCCGCGTTCGACAACGTATTTTTCGTCGTGTTTTCTCCGTTTTGCTTTGTTTTACGCGTTTGGTTTATATTTATTTTATGGTTAATCACTTCCTTTTGCCCTTCTCGAGCTCTAAATGTGGCCATCGTGCTTCTATGATCCCGCATTTCGCGCTTCCGCTTACCCCGGCACTCCCCGCTCTTGTCCAAGTGGTTTCTCAGTTTACCTTATGTTTTCGCGATTATTTTTCATTACTTTAGCGGTTATTCACTTCTATGTGCCTCTTGCAAGCTGTATAAGGTGGTCACGACGTTACTACGACCACTCTCTTCACTGCGCACTAGGTAGATCAATTGTGGTTTGGACTTGCGCGAGAAACAGGTGTTTATTCGTATCAACGTTGTCACACAACAATTTATTATGGTCGAGAGGGAAGGTTAGAGTGATAAAACATCGAAACTGATGCATAAGTATGCTATTCATCTCATATTTTCAATATTGCTCGCTGAATTCATCCTCATATTCCTCATATTCCCCTTCTTCTTCATCATTCTCTTCGTATTCCCCCATTCCTCCATCTCGATTAGCCTCCCAAGTGACCAACTCGTCAAACACGAGGTCGCTTGGCATGCCAATTCTCACCATTAGCCGTGTTTCCTCGATATCCTCCCGTACTCGCTCGCACTCACTCAGTATCTGTAATGAACCCATAATGTTATCTTATTTGCGAAGTCCCTCACTTCTGCCCGCCAAGGGTGCACTCCAGGTTCTCGCTTGGTCTTGACTGAAATGCACCTCCGAAACAATTCAAGCAGTTGATCATTCCCGACGATTCTATACTTCCTCTCCCTCTTTCCATTCTCGCTCGTCTCCTCACTATCACTCTCCTCTGTGTCTCCTCCACTTTCCTCAGATGGAACATACTCCGATCCCTGTGAGAGATACAGTAACCCGTTGAAAATCATGACCTACCTTATCGATCGTCGTGTTCGTTCTTATGCTCGACATCGTTTTAAAACGCTTTGCCATCCCAGTGTACAACTCATCATCGTGATATTCCAGATCGGCTCCGATCGGGCGGGAAGTCGACGGGCGAGAAGGAGAGAGCCGCGGAGGTGTTTCGAGGCCGGCCTGTTTTTTTAAACGTTATTTTTGTTTATATAACTATTTTTGCAACAATATATAATATCCAAATCAAGATGGAATAGCAGTTTTTGTTCGCATTAAAATAGAGTTAATTTTCACTAGTCACGTTAGTTCATGTCGCTCTCTCCATTCAGAACTTCCTCGTACGATTAACGAGAAAGTGTGCCTAGTCGAGAGAGCTGAAAGAAACGACTTTTTCACAAGAGATTGACTAAACGTGTTTGATAAGACTCTCTGAATTTACACAAATTGAGGCTCGTGCGTGTGAAATAATTGGAGCTGCCCGTTCTCGCATGATGTCCTTGCAACATATGATGTGACATTGAAACCGCATTTCTCATGTTATTGAGATTTTCGAAAAGGCTGGGTGAGTATTTTCTCCGTGGACAAAATATGACAGAGCTCCACCATCCACTGTTTATTTAAAACCTTGAACCTTTCGAGAACTTAGTAAAGAAATATGGCGAGATGGTGATGTCTTTTACAAATGTCTTGAAACTTTTAAGTTTCACCATCCCCTCTCTTGGTTTTTGAATTATTCTCTTTCTTAGTGGTAAACATTCGCACACATTTTGGACTCGATGTAAGAACGTGCCCCCCTAGTTTTGCCTTCCCTGGTGGATCTCTGTTATACTCTTTTTCAAAAAATATAATCATCCAGCAGTTTCGAATATCTCAATAACAGGAGAAATGCGGTTTCAACGTCACATCATATGTTGCAATGACATCATGCGAGAACGGGCAGCTCCAATTATTTCACACGCACGAGCCTCTATTTGTGTAAATCCAGAGAGTCTAATCTTTTTAGTTTTATCAAACATGTTGAGTCAATCTTTTGTGAAAAAATCGTTTATCTCAGCTCTCTCGACTGTACACTTTCTCGTCAATCGTGCGAGGAAGTTCTGAATGGAGAGAGCGTCGAGATCTAGCGAAGCCTTAGATGTTCGTTATCGTCTATTTTATTCCATTTGTAATTTGTGTAGTAGCCCAATTACCGATTGTATGATTCCGTATCTAAATATAGAAGCTCAGATTGAAAATTGTCCTACCTGTGAGTGTGGTGTTTCACAATGATCTCTTCAATGAAGGACAAGTACTGAGTGTTTTGATCTGAGCTTCTAGAGATGACTAGTAGGTGTTCTTATCAACTATCAATATTGTGTTCTGTACATAAAGTATTTCCGCTTACCTCGTCCATATCGTTGTCGGATACATCGGGCGTCGATGCCACTGTTGGGTTACGGTATCTGTCGTTGAGTCGATCCATCTGGAGATCTAGTCTCAGTTCACGTGACTGCAGTGCCGCTGCTGGGTTCTGACGCAGCTGAAATTGAGTTAGAATGACTTCAAACCGGCCGATGCCTGATTGTTTTATTACTGTAGTTGGATCGATAATGACAGTATACGGTAAGGGGTTTCTGGAACTACAGTACGTAGAAGGAACTCACGTCGATTGGCAGTCCAATTGGCGAATTGAAATGTATGGAGCACCATCTGATATCTCCACCTTGCTCGTTCCTTTGCCGATAGTGATTGAGTTTCTCTTGAGTCTCTGCCTCACTGAGTCCTAGCCTCTCCATCCATTGTCTCTGTACGTGTGCTCGTGAGTTCACTGGGAATTTTCTGAGCGTATCATCGGACCTTGAACATAGAAAGCATGTCCGCTTCCGTTTACGCTCATTGCCGATCATTACCTGTAATCATTCCGTGCTATTATTGAGTGTGTAGAATAAAGAGAGTGAAAAGTAAATGTTCTGTCACATGCCACAAGCGCGAAATTTTAGCATAAAAAGCTGTCTATCAAGTGAAATGAGGCGTACACGTTAAAATGACATCAAATATAGATAAATAAGCACATAAAAACAAGATTAAATAAAAAATCGATAAATGGGGAGTACTGTACTCATTTGTGGTGTGGCAGAGGGTGCAGCCGGGGCGATCCCTCTCACTTCCGTTTTTCCGGCTCCGGTTTTCTCACTTTGAACGCCCCGTGTTGCTTTATTTTTTATTATTTTTAAAAATTATTTTTACTATTAATTCGGAACACTAAATAGCATAATCTGAGCTCAACATGCCAAAATTAGCCGGCTCTCTTTAAACGAAAAATGATCCTCGTGATGAGGCGGATCTTCAGATTCAAGATTCGGCTTCCACGACGCCCTCATATTCGAAAAGTGTAGATCAAAAAGAGAAATAGCTCATTTGAGAAATCAAGAATATGATGGTTGGATTCCCCAAGGTCGATCACGTGTCCTCTCAAATTTTCATAACATTTGGTTCACTGGAACCTGAGAAATGCGAAAATCATGATTTGGAGCCCGGATGCAGCCTGGCTCAACCGATCGAACTGGTGCAATATGAAGCATACCACTATGATTAGCACCTTATAGATCCCATTTACCCAGATCTTTGAAAAATCACTGTTCCACCTATTGCACATTTTCGTTCGACTAATACGCAAACGGCCACATATATGCCCGTTGCAATAATTTTGATCATACTGGGATAATGTACCCGGTGTAGAACTAAGTGTGTTTCACGATTGATTCAAGATACGAGCAAGCTTGCAACGTTAATTTCTGAGTACTATGCTGTTCGAAACAAATCTCTAACTTACTGGAACAAAACAACTCACGCCAAGTTGACTTGGGGGAAAAGGTTCATTTGCGTGGCGGACTTGGTTTTTGTATTATTCCCCTCTCTCATTTTCGCCCCACACCAGCCAATCATTCGGTTGGCGGAGAATCGCGAGTACCGCGTCCTTTATTATTCATTCCCTTATGAAATATACCTAATTCAGACTTCAACCCCCCGTTCAACTTGGTGTGCAAACTCTCTCTCTCTCACTCGACATGACGCGTTAGCTGGCGGAATTTTAACAATTGAAATCGATCTAATGACTATCTTACTCGGTGGTTTGCCTGTATCATGAGACAGCATTCCCAAAAGGAATGCTTCTTAATGAATGAGAGACAGAATGGCGTCTATCGAGGTCATCAAGATGTCGGTCAGTATTCCTATTCAATTCATCGTCCCGGTTAACGATGAGCTCTCTTACTAGTAAATCCGCTAGCAATCAGGCAAAAGATATCAACTTCGCCAGTCGAAATGGAGAATCGTTGGCTGAACTACCTCCTGATATGCTACGAATAATTATTCAAATGACTGGAGAACCACTCCAAACAAGACTCGTGAGTGGAAATTAGCGATGTTATTCAATTACGGCTCGAATGACTGTGAATCTTTAATAGGACCTTCGAGTTAACACTTTGATCAAAGAGAGTCGGACATGAATGGACGATAATCTTCTTTATCGTTGATTTCATTCGTTTAGATCTCACAGATATGGAATGCGCTATCACTCGAGTATCTCAACAAATCCTTCCACATTGAAGAGCTCAATATGCATCTGTCATCCACCAACAAACTGTATATTTGCGTCACTATACCGAAGAACCGACAGGGATTCTTCGGACAGGACAAGTGGATGAAGCATTATACTCCTCATCTTGCGAAAGAGGTTTGTTAGTGTAGTCAAACTTTTAAAAAAAAATGCTTGTGGGGTTTTTAATACGCTCCTGATATCAATAATTGCAGAAAATTAAACTGGTTTCTTATGGAATAGACTTAGTAAATGCTCGTTTTATACTGAAGAGACTGTTCAAACACTGCTCTGGAATCAAGCAACTCTGGATCGGAAATATTGACAAACATACCGTCACAATTCTCAATGAGTCCTTTGGTACAATTGCTATCGAAAAATTGGTTCTTGGAATGATTAATTCCGATTTCATGTAAGATTTTTGGAATTTTTTCGAGATTTTCTTAAATTATTTTTCAGTAAAGACATTGTTAACAAGAAACTAGAAAACGGAGAGATCAAGAAGCTAGTCTGTATTTGAAACATTAGAAAAATGGTCAAAAGGTTTCTTTCCGTTAATTATCTTGTGGAAATTGTCTAAATATTTTTTTTTTAAATTTCGTATTTAGTTTGAAAAATAAGCGAATTGATAAGGTGGTTATTGAGGGAGAATCTTGCTGGAAATTTCATACGATGGGAAATATTGTCCAAATTTTAGAAATCCACTCTTTTTCATTTCCACCTAAAAAAATCTAACTGTTGACAGCCAGTGTTGTCAATTTGACAGCAGAAAACTCATCAGAAACTGATATATTGATCAGATTAGACGGAAAATAACTGCCCACAGCTCCACCCAGACCTACGGGGGATATATTATAGAAATGGTCAGAAGTCCCCTCACCATCGCACAACACGGGCGGCAACTACATAGATCAGTATCGAGTCATCGCATCCCAGTCTTCATACGAATCGGTTTTTACGAGTTGCCGACAGGCTGAGTTGCCTTGCCTTCGAACTAGTCGATTAGTCGATATGTTGTATCGTATCATCAAAAGAAGAAAAACATCAAAACTATTCGAGCAATGTGGCAACACAAATTTAAGAAAATAATTAGGTACAGAACTTGATGCAGTCATTGTAATGGCGGAATGTATTCGGATTTCCCTCGGAACCGAAATAAGTGAACACCAGACAGTTCTTGAAGGCTTTGCTGCAATCACTCATTAAAACTTTATTTTCTCATTTTTCAAAGGTTCATTGCATATCAGTGCGTTCATGTAATTCTCGCACAATATCCCCGAATTCCGGTACAGCAAAAATGAGACTATGGGTTCTTCATGGATTATGATAGCCCTAGGTGCCCTGCATCGATTTCTCTTATTCGCATGTTCATGTCATGCTCATTTGCATAATTACTTGAGCCGACAGTTTGACTATTTTCTCAATTAACTTGTAACTCAGCGGAAACTCATCAGATTTTTTATGAAACTTTGGCACTAGACCAATTTTGAGGTGCTGCATCCGCCAAAGTTGTTTGTTTAAGCAAATTCTAAATTTGAATTTTTCATTGAAAATTCAAGTGAAGTTATCTCGAAAACAAGGCCGAAGACATAGCTGGATTTTTGATATGTTGTGCCCAATGATGAGATCTATCGACGAGAGCAATTTGAGCTCATTCGGAGTGTGCGCTGAGAAGTTACAAGCAAAAAACTAAATGGTTCTAATAAAGAGAACCCTCTCATTTCGCGCTCATTCCGACCCTCTCGCCCCACCCGTGCTGTCTAAATTCAAGGATTGCAGTGAGAGCGAACCATTTAGTTTTTTGCGTGTAACTTCTCAGCGCACACTCCGAATGAGCTCAAATTGCTCTCGTCGATAGATCTCAACATTGGGCACAACATATCAAAAATCCAGCTATGTGTTCGGCCTTGTTTTCGAGATAACTTCACTTGGATTTTCAATTATAAATTCAAATTTAGAATTTGCTTAAACAAACAACTTAGGCGGATGCAGCACCTCAAAATTGGTCTAGTGCCAAGGTTTCATAAGAATCTGATGAGTTTCCGCAGAGTTACAACAGTTAATGTGAGAAAATCGTCAAACTGTCGGCTCAAGTAATTATGCAAATGAGCATGACATGAACATGCGAATAAAAGAAATCAATGCAGGACACCTAGGGCTATCAAAATTCATGGAAAAACCAGAGTGCCATTATTTGCTGTACAGGCAGGGGTGCGGGAATTAAGCGAACGCACTGATATCATGAATAGTAGTGATGACAAATCGGAAGGAGACTCTCCTGAATTGATGTGCTCACTCATCGGTTAGAGAAACGAGATAGCACGCGAAATGAGGAGAGTAGATTCCAATTCGCCCTCAATAATAAACAAAAAGCCTTCACCTGTAGAAGAACATGGGGACATGCCATCCAACAGCCGGGTATCGACCGGCATCGTACGCAAGCGAGCACGTTGATTCTGGAATACTTGTCAGAACGGATCGGTGTTCGAATTTTGGATGCCAATTATGGCGATGTTCTTCAATAAAAAAGCACAATTGTATCTGAGAGACAGTTGTGCCATGTAAGCAGGACAAAAACACACAGAAACAGGTATCTCAGCGACTATAGTGTATTTCTTATTTGGAATCTTGCTTATTCGCAAAAGTTAGTTGGAATGGATGCTCACCACGAGTTCCGCAGCACATTCCATTTTGACATTCGTATCCGCGAGGGCATTTATCACATGGGAGAGGCCCTTGCATATCGTTGGCTGCGACATTACCAGCCGGGCAGAACACTGAATAGTATTCAGTGAATGAATAGTTTAGTGTTTTTTTTCTTCATAATCGCCCTCACAAAACTGTGCGCCCGCTCAATTTTGAGCGAGTTTAGTCTATGTTGACCATCATCAGTATTTAGAGTACGATTTCACTCTTTGTCATATTGAGTGCACAGATACAATAGTGTTCTCTTTCAACCGTATTTCCCATTTGTTAGTTCGCTTATATTCTGCTTATTTTTTGCACGAACCATTATATTTCGATCCCCCGGGGAAATGATCATGGACATCACTCGAGGAAAATGATGCAGTCGCGTTGGCGCAGGTTGCGACGCATTCAGCCCGAGTGGCGAAGCGATTGGCGTTCCCGGTGCAGCCCTGTTGTGCTCATTTTACTCCAACAAATTTCATGTTCCGAAACATTCAACGGAACACTGCGAACTCCAAGCTACCATCTACAAACAAAAAGCTGCCTGCTCTTTGTCACTATTAGTGTTCCCTTTTACGGATGGTATGAAAATGGAAAGCATCCTTTCTCACCTTGTAATAGAAAGGCTGGCAAAGTTTGGTGTGCGGGTGAAAGTAGAAGCGTTCCCCTCCCGGCTGAGAGCAGGACGAGTCACCAGAATCACGCCCTGAAAACGTGGGGTGCAGGGATGCAAATTCGATTTTGGTTCTCTCCATTCTGCACACTATCTCTCCGGTTAGAGAAACGAGAGAGTGTGTAGAATGAAGAGAGTCGACATTCGAAGCGACATCCCTCGTGCGCATAAAATTCAAAATCCCGGTAAGTATTTCTTCATTTCACGCAATCTCTCAATAATCAATGAAAAGTGTGTGTGAAATGAAGAGACTGACTTTTTCGAACTTCCTTGGCGCGGAAGGAGAGATGGGAACTAGCGAAGGACGGGAAACGAAACATACCGAATGTGCACACTTGATTCTGTGCGTCGATAAGTGTAAAGAGCATCGCTAGAAGGAGTAACATGATGAACGGAACATGCGAACAAGTGAGGGACAGGGTGTACCTGCATATTTACATGAAATTTCCTTGAAAAGTGCATTTTCATTCCGTCTCACCTAAACATGGATACATTTCAGAGCATATCAACACCTTCATTGCATGAAATCGCTCGAAAGTGTGCCGATGTTGTTCGTAATGACTACCGAAGGAAGAGGTTATCTACACTTTCCGTATTTCTGCAGTTTTGTTTGCAATAACCGTTACTCTTTCGTCGAAGTGATAAATGAAATAGATTGGAAATTCTTCGAGACTTTTTTTAGAATTGTTTTTTTCTTTCTCGCAGAAACGAGAATCATAAGAGTGGCTAGTTTGAATCGGGGACGCGGCGCACATCTCACACGCGTCGCGGCTAAATCCTAAAAATGCTAGGTGCAATGTAATTCAAAATATTTAATTTCAATCGACATCCGTTTTGTATGTTTTTTATTGTTTTTTTTGTAGAATGGACACACCTTCGACGTCCAAACGAATCATCGAGCAGGATGATATGGGTCGAAAGCGAGCTGCTGCATCTTCCGAAGACTCGGTGCATCCGAAAGCAATTCGACCTTCAACGAACCCCGACCAGTCCAGATTGTCCAAAGGAGAGAAAGGGGCAACTTCGAACAATCCCTCGATAACCTATGTTTTCGTGAGTCTCTCTCTATGTTATTTTACGTATTTTATTCGCTTAGTATGTGAGCAGGTTATTCGAGAGATAGTAATGATAGAAACTAGCTACTAAAGTATGATTTAGGTCCGAAGTTCATTCGAGACGATCCCCATGGAGATACAGTGGATGATCATTGAATATGCTCGAGAGACAGTCTTTGATCTACGATTGGTCAGTTTGCATTATTCCAGGCTATGTCAAGTCCCGAGTTTTTTTTAAATTCACCCCGAAAGTTATGGATGTTTTTGAACATATTTTCGAGCAATTATTTCTAAAAAGTGATTATGTCGATTCAGGCCTCACAATCGCTCAAATCGAGCACGGACGAATTTGTAAAGCATCGTCAAACCGTATCTATGTTTGAACGGCTCTCGAGTAAAGCTTCTAATGTAAGTGTTGAGTATAGATTCTCAGCCTAGAAAACTATTTCATTGTCCCACTAGAAACCGGCAGCAATATTTCAGGTTTCTTCGATTTCTATCGAAATAATTCTAAGTATGGGCATGTCTGCGCTGTTCGCGCTCGGACTAAAATTACAACAAGAACGATCTGAAGTGTCATTTATGATCATCAACAGGCCATCTGACGAGAACCGTCCTGCAAATTAGGTGAGTGACAACATCATCATACGATGCATAAAATATAATGTTGGATAAATGGAAGATGAACAATAAATAATGACATAAAAAATAACAAGCATTATCGTACGTGTTTTCTTCTAGATATTGCCATTGTTATTAATATTGGTAGAAACGATTGGTATAACAACACGTTTGAAATAATTTTTAATTTCCCCGAAACCGCTCAGTTGATTACCTCAATAACTTCGACATAAATAGGCTAGATGAATAGGCTGAAACGAGCAATGAATTTTATGTTTCAGGAATGCTTGTGGCAGACGCCCATTCCAGCATCCGATTGTGTTATCGACTACTTGCGCAGATGCGTCGGCAAGCGAATAGACGTGGTGAAATATTTTTTAATGTATTTCAAAATTACATATGTATTATTTTATCTAGTACCATTTCTTTTTTAACATGTGATATTTTCTGCAGGCATCCTTCCACGATTCCAATTCGGCCCAATTGAGCGTCATTTCTAATTTACTGGGAGGATGCCAGATCGGTAGACTGGGCGCAACTTTCTATGACCTGACAGAATATGCAGGGTCAGTATTGGCAAAATGAACTCGGCTTCATCGTTTCAATAACGGGTTGAAGCCAACTTGTAATTGCCAACACTAGTTTGCCCAGTCCTTGTTTAGAAATCATGTTAGGTGAATAATTTACGAGCTTAAACCGCTGAACAATTTGGAACACACTTTTCATTTTCAGAATTGCACTAAGGCTTCGACCCAGCGTAATAGGAAGATGTCGGCTAATTTGACAACATCATCATACGAACATCATCATACGATTTTTCATCATTTCAGAAACCAACTTCTTGAAACTATCAGAGCGAGCAGCGTCGACCAGCTCATACTTAGGGTTCAGAGCGTAACTGCTACTGATCCTGGTGAGATTTGATATTGCTACATTACAATATCAACATGAATGCTAACCAATATTCTGAAGTAGTGATGTCGGATCGGAACCCTTTCTCCTCAATCCGCGAGCCCACGTGTTTCTGTTGCCAGATCACTGAGCAGAGTGTGTCTCTATCCGACATCAATATTCTGAAGCATGTTGTTTGATGCTTCGATTGCAGCTAGGATTCTTCTCGATTTATCAACACTCTTGAAAACAATGCAGATAAGACAGGAATACTTCCACGACCTCGAGTACCAGGTAACTGACAACGGAGTTAATTAGTCTCTCCACAAATCAAGTCCAATCGATCACTAGCAATAACTTTATGGTATCCTATACCATCGATAGATGTTGCACAATGATGAAGCATTTGTGCACAATATCTTAACGAGGACAATATCTTTACGATAATCGAGTCAATACTTAATTTTCAGGAAAGTTATTTCTTTGGCGGGGACAATTTCGACTGGCCTCCTATTATCATGGACATGCTCTCACGGCAGCTTGAAACTCTGACCATCGTTAATGAACGCCAACCGAAATATCTCAGCATTAACTGTGTTGAAGTGCTGAGAAAGGTGAACAACTTTCCGGAAGACTCGAAAAAAACAACACACACTAAAAGTTATGAATGAATGCACAGATTGTTAATGCCATAAGGGTCCATCAGTAGAAATAATAAACAAACAATTGTTTTCAGAAGTTGCCCACTATCGGCAAGAAAGTTTGGCTGTCGGCCACATGTGAAAAGCACAAATACAAACAACAATGGATGGCAAAACACGAGCATGTGGTGACGGGTAAGCTTCTTCGGCATAGTTTATTTCAATTCATTGGTGTCTGTCAAATTCATATTTTCTACCCTTTCTTCAAATAATATTGACCAAGAATGAGATTCTGAGGGTAATCAGTTAAAATTTTGTTTTTCAGTCGAAAGTGATACTTCCAATCGATATCAAGCCCGTCTCGTGAAGCGGAGAGATCTCATCAAAATTACATATGTTTTTCGAATATGCAATTTTCATGATAATTCGCACTTTTCCCGATAAATTCTGACAATGTTGTACCTTTGATTTGTTGACATTGGCGTCACTATCTCAGCGTACTTTCCACAAACTAGCAGGGAACATCTCGATGGAAGTGGGAAGCCCACTAGCGATGATAAAAAAAATTTTAAAAACAAAAAAAGCAGCCTTTAGAAGAATTTTTTTTCAGAAAACAATGTCAATTCTTCGACAGTGCCAGAGGATCTTTTGGCACGCACGGCATACTCGCTAGACACACAGATGCGAGCACATTAGGGATGACATTTCGGATTTCGCTCTCTCATCCCGCACACTTTCCTGCCGCTCAGAGAAACGAGAGAGTGCGTGGAATGGAGAAAGCTGATAAGCATGCTACATCAAAGCATAGAAGAGACTAGATAAAAAGAGAACTGAAGAGACTCGAGAGAAGCAGAGCGCACACGCTCGCTATTGCACAACGTTGTGTCGCCAAATGAGAGCACGGTTCTCCTCATGCTCTCTCTACCATTCTTAGCATCAGCTTGTTAATATTATTTTGACTTTGTTTATCAATTTTGCTTATTTTTTGTATACAGTCTAGTCCTTCTCCTCAGCAGTATATGCCTGTTGAATCACCTATAGTGGTGTACGATATCAATAGCAAAACGTCATCTAATTCTCCCCATTTCACGTGCTCTCGAGATCTTCTACTTCTTATATTTGACCGGCGAGTCGGGTGCCGATTTTACATTAGTAGTAGTGTACAAATGAATACCTTTTCCGGCCGACAGAGATGGCAACTTCTGTGGTTCTAACTCCGGAAAGGGAGGAGATCATCCGCTTGTTGCGAAAGCACGCAGAGGATATTAATGATGAGGTGTCGATTACCAGTAGTAATAGTAATATCCAATTGGCAACAATGTTGCCAATTGGATATTACCAAAGTAAACAAGGCGGTTCAAGTGATCCAACCATATTTTCATGTCGATTCATTTCCATAATTTCAATCGTAATCCGTCCTATTAGATACGACCAAAGTAAACAAGGCGTGCGATTTGGTCAACCATCTTCATAGCCACTTTTTTACAAGCAAAGCAATCAATTGCCTTCCAAAGACGATTCCCAGCAGCTATTTTTTTCCAGTTGAATACTATACAGGTCTTGTAACATCTTTATGGTTTCATTCTTTCAACATAGTAAACAATCGAATCATCAAAAATGTTCGTACACAAGCGACGATCGTCTTGGGTCGTAAGATGTAGGTCTATCATCAAATATCCGTACGGCTGAGATTTGACTGCGTCTTCGTATGCCTCCCAAAAGTAGTTGCTTTTCCCAGGAAATATTTGCCTCGCAAAATTTTGAATTTGCAAAGTATCTCCAGTAGACTTGGTCAGACAAATGTAGGTACTGTTGGCTCGAGCCGTCCGTTCTTGAGCGAATAACGATTGAACAATGTTGATGATGGAACAATTACAATGATGAGCCACACGTGTAAACAGGTTATTCAGTTCAGATTTGTTCTTTGCATAGTATGACATGAGATCATCCAAGATCAACAGCTTATGACCCTTTCCTTCCAGCATTTGCATGTCCGGTGGCCCTTCATGAAGCTCAATCTTCCCATGCCTCGGAAAATCACCAGTATCAATGCCATAACACCAGATTGTTCTATCGATTGGTTTGTCAAACATTTCGACTTCATTTTCCAAAATCTTACGCAATAGCGTTGCCTGTCTGAGTCGCGCCTGAACAATAAAGTAGACATGGAGTCCTTATAACAAACTTGTTTTTATTCATATTTTTTCAAATGTTTCAACTGTCTTCTGGAAAGCGGTCATCGCTATTTATTCTCTTCCAACTTATAATTGTAGCCGTCTATATCTCTACAGCCTTGATCAACATAACAATATTTCCCGATAGTGATCGGAGATCTTTTTGGCTTTGTCTACTTTCTAGTTGTTTGGCCCTAATAATCCCCTTTCCCATCAAACATGGCGGAATTTTTCATAACTCTACCATCCAACTTTCAGGACGATCCAGAGAACTCCAGTTCGTCATTTCTAGTCCGGCTACCAGAACCGATAAAGCTGAAAACTGAAAAATGGAAATGTGGCCTTGCTGAGATCGTTTATACGAACAGTTTTGAGAATATCCCCGAGCCGATTAGTCTAACAACAACTTCAAAAACAGGAGAAAAGACTAATTATTTACTGCCTTCAGGTAACTATAAGGATGCGATGGGTCTGTTGGACGCTTTATGGTCCATGACCCCAAACAGAAGAAAACGAGAAGCCCCCAAAGAAGATGATGATCATCTGACAGAGGCAGAAATGATTGCAATGATTGAGAGGGGAGAATACGAAGAGGCAAGTGAAGAGGATATTAAAGGATTACTTAGAAGGAGAGGAGAATGACCTAAAAAGGGAAAGTGGGATGAAACGGATCAACAGCCAGAACAACCGTCACCTCCCGCCACGACTGCTCCACAACCTACCTCTCCACCAACCATACCACCTCCACCCGTTCAACCTCCTGCAGCACCTCCTATACCCAAACCAACTGATGAACAACCTAAGTCCTCTGAACAGCCAAAGCCTGCGGAAAAACAGCCCATACCTACTGAAGAACCGCCGGGAGAACAACCCAAACCTACTGAAGAGCCCAAGCCTGAGTCTAAACCATCTGAACAAGCGAAGGACAAGTCTACTCAGATACAAGTATCCTTTGATCCAAAATATGCAGCTTTAATCAAAGAATCATTCAATGAATATGGGAAACAGGCAGAATTGCTGAACACGAGGATTCTCAATGCTGCAAAACTGAACACCAATAGTTTGCTGGGCGAGAATCGAATACTTCAGGTTCTTTTGCAAGATTCGATTCGAAACGTCAAAGATGAGGCAGCGCATATTGTCAAAGAGAACAAGAAAAACATATCAACGATTGTTGAAGAGAACAAGAAAAACATATCAACGATTGTTGAAGAGAACAAGAAAAACTTCTCTACAGTTGTTGAAGAGAACAAGAAAAATAGTGATGCGCTTGTCGAAAAAAACAAGAAAATCGCAGGCCCTAGTACAGTAGACTAATGAGATTCAAAAGGGGCAGGCATCGGATTCAAAAAGAATAGCCAATCAATCAAATGTTCGAAGTTTCTCTCTCGGACGTGCCCAGGAACAATACTCAAAACAGGGTTTCTCATTCGATTTCGATCCTCTACTTCATAGAGTCGTATTTTCCATCAATAAGAACATGCTGAAAAGTGTGGAACTATCGAATGAACTAGCCTATGTTTGTGGATTTTCTTCGCAAGCAGCCGATGAACCACTGACACTGATCAACTCCAAGACAGTAGCAGCGTATTCGATTGATTTCAGTAATAATCTTTCTGCAATTTTCATCTATGCCGATTGCATACAACCTTCAATTGTTGGAAATGCCAAGGCTCAACTTTTACGAATAATCCCAACATCAGATGTATCGACAACCGTGTCAACAGTATGCAATCCTATACATCATTTACCCATCAATAGGGAACTTCTCGATACCATCAGGATTCGTATTTGTGATGCATTCGGAAAACCTATAAAATTCCATTTCGGATCTACCATCTGCACTTTGCATTTTGTCAAAGACAAATAATGCCCGCCCTAAATACTTCAGAAGACTTTGACTATGACAAAGTTGATTTCCTATACTTGCTGCAAAATACAAGTCAATACGGCGGCAATAGAATTGTCGGCAATGCGTAATCAGCGAGGCCGAGGTATAGCAGGGGTCGTAAAGAAACTACGAATTGCCATCCCGTCGTGTCTAGAATCGCCCGTAGGCAAGCAGGTTAAGCAGGCGGCATCAACAGTCGCAAGCGACGTCATCAGCGGATCGACATCGTCAGATGCAAAAAAGCGAGCAGGCAGACAGGGAATCCGCAATCTAGTTGGTCTGGGCAGTCGAAAGCGGTCCAGTTCTGATACCATCCCTGTCGAGAAACGATCGTATTTCGTTCCCGCTCCATAATGCAAAAGATTATCAACCCCAAGTCGAAAAAGGCAACAGTCCCCGAACTTGACCTTTTCTCCATTCCCGATACTTCAGTTGGTGTAGTAAACAGTCGATACATTGAATGCCCACTCACAAACTCGTTTCATTCTGGTATAACGCAATGACCTTTTGAATGGTGTCACAATTTACAAAAGAATTTTCTTAATCTTCAAAGCAGCTATACCCAGTTCACCATTGGAATTAGAGATAAAGATGGCAAGAGAATTACTGTCGCAGCGAACGAGACCCTACCCCTTGAATTTTGCCAAATAATTGGAAAGACCCTGTTCAAATCCCTCCAAGTGTACGTCAACGGCGTACTGGTAGAGGATTCTTCACTGTTGTATGCTTGGAGAAGTGTCATTGAAACGGAGCTCAATTTTGATCAGGATACAAAGAATAGTTCGTTGTCTCTTGCCGGATATGCAATGGATGATCTCCCTGAGAATAGTCCCAAGTCTAAGGGTCATGTGGCTACACAAGCTTGGGCGCAAAAAGATGCTCAGTATGCTGCTACCTTGAATCTCAATCTCTTCAATCAACCGCGTCTTCTTCTCAATTATGTCGATTTCAAGCTTGTAGCCTATCTCAACGACCCGAAATTTGTTGTCAATTCACTAGCTGGACAATGACAAGAACAGCTATACGTATGAGCTTTTGGATATTAAACTTCTTCTACATGAGTACGAACTGCACACCTCGGCATCTATGGCAATTGAACAAAAGCAGTACAAGGCGATTACGTACCCCCTCACTAGTGTGGAGATGCGTAGTTTCTATGTCACTGCTGGCCGTTTCGATGCTCCCGAATGTCGTCTTCTCACATCTGCTTTACCAAAGAGAGTGATAATGTGTATGGTGGATGCTGAATCATATCTAGGAACTCACTCAAAATCGCCTTTCAACTTTAAGCTTTTTGACGTCAAGGAAGTCACCCTTGAATGCAATGGAAGGACCTACCCGCAAGACCCCTACACTTGGACTTTGAAAATGGTCTATACATGCCTGCATATATACAGATGCTTGAAGGAACAGGCATGGGTTGTTCGACAGGAAATAATGGAATAACCAGGGACATGTTCAAGAATGGATATACCTTCTTTGTGTTTGACATTTCACCTACTCTAGACTCGGAGACGTTTGACCTAATCGATCCCGGAACGACAAGCTTCAACGTCAAGTTCAACAAGGCGGTTCCTAATGGCGGTCTATATTGTATCCTTCACGCTGAATATGATTCGGTTCTCAGCATTGACGATAACCGAGTTCCCCATGTGGACTCTTACATGTGAATAAATATTTCAAAAGAAAAAAGAAAAAAATGAACAAGACACATATTTTTTTTAAAAGAGATCCTAGAAAGAGACAAATTTAAACAAATAAATACCTACAAAGAAACAAAAAAGGAAAAAAATCACTAGGGACTAGGAAAATTTTTTTATTGGAATTTCCCTAGGGAAAATTAGGGGGCGCAAAACAGAGTAAAACAATTTATACAGCTCTCACTAGTTCTTGCTCGTATACAAAAAATTTCTTCTCCTTAGCTGTCGACAAGGCGGTATGTGGGTGGAGAGCCGGTGAGGGCTTTGATAATTTGAAATTCTTCGTTTGTCCATCCCGATTCATAGCCACGACGGAAAGCTCTATTCTGATGGCTCAAACGAACCATTTCGCCAACACGGTACTTCGGTTTCTTGGCCGGAGGTGAGGGTATTTCGGCAGGATTTTGTTCCCCAGAAAATACTTGTTGAGGTGTACATTTGATCATCCTATGGTACGAGTTGTTGATTGCTGTGGTGAGCTTCTCGGCAATATCTATCCACTTTTTGGTTTTATAAGCAGTTAGATATTTGAATAAGCGTGTCTCCCACGTCCTATTGAAGCGCTCGACCACTGAGCATTTTATGTCCGAGTTTGGATGAATGAGATTGATTAATCGAGATTGCAAATATTCTTTCACGTGCGAATTAATAAATTCCTTTCCGCGGTCCGTAATAAGGAAAACGGGAAACAAATTGAGCCTCTCAAACGTATTTTCCAGTGCTTTAGCAACTTCTTTTCCAGTTTTTTAACGAATAGGTATGGTGAAAGAAAATCTACTATAACAATCAATCATTGAAAGGCAGTAACGATATCCTTTGTTTTGTCGAGATAAGGAACTTAGATCAATCAGATCGGCTTGGACATGAGAGAAGATGCATACACTGGTTGTTTTCCTTCGTTGGAATTTGTATCTGACCTGCTTATGTCTAGAGTAGACAGGTTGACTTTCCAAGAAATGTTCAACTTTTTTGAGGGGCTTTTTGCTAGCCTTTTGCAATGGTCCAATAGACGAGAAGGCTGTCGGTTCATTGAGGCTGTCGGGGACTAGTGGTAATGGGCATGGTGTCTGACTGGCATGCCGACGCAGGCAAGTAGTATAGACGTTTCAACATTATCAGAATGATTTTAGAATCAAGTTTATCAGATATAAATCATTTCCAGGCCCTAACATAAAGTCTTCCACTTCCTAGTTGAACACGACGAAGGCGAGATTTTTCTGTCTCCCGCATCCAGCCTGGGATACCATTGATAGGATCCCTTGGCTTTCTTTTCGGCTGAGGCGTTGTCTTTGGTACTCGAGTATATTTGACAGCAGGTTTTCTCGTAATGGTCGGAACGGTAGCCGGAGTCTTTTTGAATGGCCGAAACGATTGCACAACAGGAGTTTTTTGCGTTTGTTCATCGGCAGTTCGTACATCGTCTGACGAGTGACTAATCAAAGGAAAGTAGTCTTCAATGGGATGTCGAGGATGAGAGTAAAAATCAAGAAGAGGTGCACGTTGAGCAGTAGATTCAGATCGATCATCTTTCAAATCTTGTTCTTTGCGAAAGTTTATTAGACGAGCAAGCCCATCTTGATACAATCTCATTTTTAGGTGAGGATCTATATCTTTTCTAAGGGCAATGTCATCCAATCGTCTTTCCATTTCAATTGCATTTGCTTCTTTCTGTGTAACTGCAACAAACGGCTGAACACGGGTAGTAAATTTCATTTCAGACTGGCTTGAACAATAACTCGTAGAAAGTGGTGAGCAAACGTTAGCAGCAAGTCACGGGCCTTTGCAGAATCTCGACACTTTCCGATATATCGAATGATTGGCAGGAATCGGATGATCTGATCGTTTGAACGCAATTTTATGAATGTTGAAAAGCAGTTCAATCAGACAGCCAATCTCTGAGGCTTGTTTAATGGCCTGACGAGTATGACGAAGTACTTTTAGTAGAAAATCAGAATGCCGGACGACGCGACTGTTCATGGCGATTGAACTTGGACTGAAATAGTCCCGTCGACGGGGCTTTTGTACAAGCCCAGTTGGCAGAGTAGAAGATTTGCAATAGGCGTTTCGACTGGAGTAGAAGGGGTCTTTTCGAGTCGATTACGCGAGAAGGTAGACGAAAAGACTCGATTGCAAGTATGGCAGTAAAGTTTAGGATGACTTTCAGCAAGATGCTTGGCGAGATCGTCAACTTGGGTTGAGCAGATGGAACAGAGCATAGACATGACAGCCGCTTGTAATCACTACAAAGAGATCAAGTGAAAGGAGAAGTTACGTTTGAGATATCTACGGACATATATATCATCTTTTTTCACGCGATGAAAGGTGGAGACTACCGAGCGGAACGACTTTTTCTTGCTTAGCATTACATGCAAAACAAAAACGCAGTAAGCTCCGCATGTAATTTCCTATATCTGTTGATGTTTTTGCCGATTGAAATAACACAATTTGAACTGCTCGCAAAATTGTCTAATGCTTTCGACTTGTGGAGGACCTCCAAAAGAATCAAAATAATGACAAGTGACGATTTCAAATACATCAAAAATGGACCTGAAACCTAAAAATCTTAGATTTCGGCCATATTTCGAGCACAACTTTTTTCATTGACCTTTTCATGAGTTCTAATATTGAAATTCGGATTAAGTCAGAAAAAAATATAGTCAGATTTTTCTGAGATACAATTTTTTCAACTTTACCATGACCCCGGGGTCGCAAAAATAAGTTCGGAAGACATCATAGGTTCAGTTCGGATGCCATTGAGTTCGGAGACATCCGATGTGAGTGTTCGTATATAAGAGATGAGACGAGTGAGATTCCCAATCACCCTGTGAACCTCTTCCAACTCAAGTTATTTCCGCTGCTGCTTCAAGAGTCGTGAGCAACAGAGGTGTACCTCTTCTGTACGATGATGCTGGGTACGAGTATCATTATTACCATACTGACGTGCATGGAGTCGAACTTTACCGGTCAGTTATTTTTTTATCTAATACCTTTGTGAGATCGATTGATGTTTTAGCTGCAAGTTCTTCGATGCCTGCAAGGGAAAAGCGAAGGAAGTGAATGGCAGAACTATCAACTATCAAGATCATTACCCTGAACATAATCCTCCCGATTTTGCCAAGGAGGTATTCATATGTTCTCTCATTTCTAAATTTTGAAATTATTATGATTATTTCGTAATGATCTGTTCTGTAATTCTTTGCATTACTTTTTTCAAAAATTATAAAGCAATGAGTTAGATATTCATTTTGAGTGGTGCGTCATAACCCTCTCCAACATTGGTCCTGATAGAGGATTCCCATTGCCAGTTTGAAAATAGGAAAATTAGGGTCCCAAATCTAGATTACATCATATTTCATTATAATTTTTCAATATATTCACTGTTTAAAATTAGATAAATTATACCATAGGTATCCTCAATTAAATCAGAAATTTAATCGAAAATCTTCCTCGCAGTTTTCGAGAGCAAAAATAAAGAAAATTATTGAAATGAATTACATAACACCCCTGTAGTTTCAGATACGTGAAATAAAGCTGAAAGCCATCGCAGACCGCCAGGCTGGCGTTTCGACCGAGAGAATCATGGAAGACATTGTGCGGAATACAGATCCCAATGTGCTACCCTACGTCAATCTTCCCGCTCTCAGGCGCCTTGTTCAGCAAAGTGTCCAAGTCCGCGGAATGACGGCATGGCCATCAACTCTTGATCAGAACCAATTCAGTAAGTTGCATTAGTTTGTTTGACTGTTAAATAAATAAAAAAAACTGATAATTTCCACTTTTTTCAGATTTCCCTTTTTTTCGTGAAGACAAATGCGAGAACTATGATGAAGGAGATCCGCACGTATTCAAGCTACTGTGTAGCGACTTCGGTAAGAAAATATATTAAATCATTTTTTAATATTAATTTGAATAATTTATTTCAGGATACGACTTGCTCAGAACAAACCACCTCTGGGCAGTTGATGGTACTTTCTATGCTGCACCGGCTCATTTCGAGCAGATCCTCATAATCGGAGTCCAGGTTCGTTATCTTAATTTTTGTTTTACAATTGTAACTGATTATTCAGGAGGATCATCTCTTCACTCCTTGCACGTATGCATTCTTGATTACGAAAAGGACAGTATCCTACGAACGCGTGTTTCGCTCGCTGAAAGCACATGGGCAAATAGTCAATGATCCGACTTCTATATCCTGTGGTGAGCTTAGCGTTGATCAATTATTTCTGTAAACCTATTTTTCTACAGATTTCGAAATCGGTCTCTCCAATGCATTTCTCAAATATTTTCCCTCAACCGAGATATCTCGCTGTGCATTTCACCTATACCAAGCTGTGTACAGGAAAATTGAGGTATTTAAAAAAAAAAAACTTTGGCTTTTAATATTAAGTCAAAAATTTAAATTTTTAAATATTTGCATTTTTTTGCAGAAATCGAGGCTCTCACAACTGTATGCTGATCTGAACACCAAACATCTCTTCAAAGGATTAATGGCACTCAGTCTGCTCACTCCTGCCGATATCCCCAGATATTTCGATGCACTCAAGCATGAAGCTACTCATACTCAATCAATCCTACTCGTCAATCGCCCAAAAGTTCAAGGTATTTTTTTCTTATTTTTCTGATGTTTGATTATTTATTTTTTGCAGCTCTCTTCGACTATTTCGAGAGAACTTACATCGGAGTCAAAGGTGCGAATGGCAGAAGTGTAGTCCCTATGCATCCGATGAGCACGTGGTCAATCCATGATCGAATCGTAAATCATTCTCAGATCGGAAACTCCACAACAGCAGCTTTCAACTCCAAGCTGCAGGTATCAACAAAAAAAATTACTTTTCTATGTAAATCCTTTCAGAGTGTCCCTCCGCATTCTTCTGCTCAAAAAGTGGCGAGTATCCTGTCTGAGCACGACCGGTTCGAGTCACGCACTTGCCAGACGTAGGCATCACACGCTTGCGCAACAATTTCCCCACAGTCGCCAAACTGCTAACATCCAGTTTAGTCGTTATATTGCAGTCTCCAATGGTGCAATGGGCACGGCACCACTCGAGCATCTCCAAGCTTTGACTACTCATATTCATTTTAATGTATAATTCTGAAAAAAAACAGATTACCTTGTTGTATTGACTATTGAGATAAATATAAATGAACACTTCGTGTATTTTTTTGAAGAGTAGGAAATATCTTAGGCAAATTGCCCATAATGGAGATACGAATATATTTATTCTATGACCTTATTCTAGGCTATTTACGATGGTTCGCCAAAGAATTGGACTTTTTAATTTTTTTGACTACCACGTTCGCCTTCGAAAAATGGTCATAACTCGTTTCGAAAAAAAATGTTAGATATATCCAAATATTATCATTCGAATCAGGAAACAGTGAGGAAAATTTCTTATGTTGATGTTATCATTCCATGATCATGTGCTGGTGCGGTGTGGTCGCTTTTACAAATGCTTTTATCGATTTTTCCCAAATGACATGTATCTTTGGAAAACGGCAATGCTTCGAGAATCCGAGAAAAGTGCTTTGAGTACGTACTAGTATCTATCACCACCCCTAGAATAAGAAGCATCCAGTTTAGTCGTTATATTGCAGTCTCCAATGGTTTCGAAAAAAATGCTAGACATATCCAAATATTATCATTCAAATGCTAGACAAAAATGCTAAACATATCCAAATATTATCATTTGAATGCTAGACATGTCGAAATATTATCATCGGAGCTTTTCCCAGTGGAGAAGGGACTAGAATGACGGGAGGGCGAGTATAGTGTGTCTGTTGTATGATAATAGAGGACTCAGGCGAAACCGAAACCGAACCTGCAACCCTAGAGGACTGGTAGTTGGTAAACAGTGTTAAACTAAACACGTAGACTCGCCTCGGTCCTCACGGCCTATAGACCTGTGTTACATTGAAAAGCGGTCGCTATCAAATGCCTGCTCTTTTTCTTGTTTAAACTAAGTTTACAAATTCGAATTCTACGCACCCAAATACATAATATAAGCGTATAATCAAATAATGTCAGAATTCGATTTTTCTACCGAAAAAGTGACATCAACCCCGGGGTCATGGTAAAGTTGAAAAAATTTGTATCTCAGAAAAATTTGACTATATTTTTTTCTGACGTACTTTTGCGCGCTGAATCCTAATTTCAATATTAGAGCTCATCAAAAAGTGAAAGAAAAAAGTTATGCTCGAAAAATGGTCGAAATCGAGGTTTTTTGTTGTTGTTTCAGGTCCATTTTTGCAGCGGCTGGTTTAGTGAAATTATCTGTACTACATACCATCGGGCGTAGAATTGCACGGGCTTCATTGTGTGATAAGTGGCTAATTCCCCTCAACGCGAAAGGTGGGTCAGTTTGTCGGAAAACCGATTTTTGAAATCACGAAAACTGATTTGGAATCGACCTGAATCAGTTGTCAATGGTGTTCTCATGCACTCTAGACATGCCTATGATTATGCAAAAGAAATTTTGAGTCTAGCTTGTCCGGCTGAGAAAATATGAAAAACCTTGTACCCAACATGCCTCCAAGTACCCAACATGCCTCCATGGTATGCGTATGGAGGTCTGAATCGAAAATCCTGGCGGCATGTCCGGAAATCGGCCGAAAGGCTAAAAAAAATTCAGAATTGCACTCTTAAACAATGACGTAATGTATTGTGTGGGCCCGGCTTGTTGTTGAATTTTTGTATTCGCTCTATTTAAACGACGAAAATTGAGAGGTTTCTTTAATTTCTCGAGAACAAAAATTAATATCCAAAATCGCCCCGGTACGATTGTAGGGATTTCCGTGAGGATCCAGAAAATAATAATGTAGTTGGTGTTTGCATTAAAACCCAAGGACGAGTTCTCATTTGAAAAATGTGAAACTGGCAAAACTTGAGATTTCATGAATTTGAGCGAATACAAAAAATAAAAAACAAGCCGGACCCACACAATACTTTACGTCATTGTTTATGACAAATCTTTTTGTATAATAAATGATAATTGTTGAGTTATTGCGTGAAGAAAGCCCGATTTACCCCTGTCATTTCACATCTGTTTCACCGCTCCATTAAGCGCCGAATGAGATGGAAATAATTAGTACAAGCGAGACGTCCGCCATGCAAATGAGGCTTTTTCTCCTCTCTGACACGCTGTGTTTTTCTAACCAATGATCAGAATTCACATATTCCGAAACTTACGAAAGCTGATGAAGTGCGCTTTGGGTTCAAATTTCACCTTGAAGTTATGTATATAATGCACTAACAGTCATCAAGTCTTTACGTTTGAGTATAATTCACATATTCCAATTGTAATATACTCTAGCGTAATTCTAGCGTAATCCCGAGTCCGTACGGTCGCATTCTAACAGGTTTAAACAAGAAAAAGAGCAGGCATTTGATAGCGACCGCTTTTCAATGTAACACAGGTCAATAGGCCGTGAGGACCGAGGCGAGTCTACGTGTTTAGTTTAACACTGTTTACCAACTACCAGTCCTCTAAGGTTGCAGGTTCGGTTTCGGTTTCGCCTGAGTCCTCTATTATCATACAACAGACACACTATACTCGCCCTCCCGTCATTCTAGTCCCTTCTCCACTGGGAAAAGCTCCGATGATAATATTTCGACATGTCTAGCATTCAAATGATAATATTTGGATATGTTTAGCATTTTTGTCTAGCATTTGAATGATAATATTTGGATATGTCTAGCATTTTTTTCGAAACGAGTTATGACCATTTTTCGAAGGCGAACGTGGTTGTCAAAAGATTTAACAAGTCCAATTCTTTGGCGAACCATCGTAAACAGCCTAGAATAAGGTCATAGAATAAATAAATTCGTATCTCCATTAGGGGTAATTTGCCTAAGTTATTTCCTACTCTTCAAAAAAATACACGAAGTGTTCATTTATATTTATCTCAATAGTCAATAGTCAATAGTGAAGGAAAACAACAAGGTAAACCGTTTTTTCAGAATTATACAATAAAATCGTGAATATAAGTAGTCAAAGCTTGGAGATGCTCGAGTGGTGCCTTGCCCATTGCACCATTGGAGACTGCAATATAACGACTAAACTGGATGCTTCTTATTCTAGGGGTGGTGATAGATACTAGTACGTACTCAAATCACTTTTCTCGGATTCTCGAAGCATTGCCGTTTTCCAAAGATACATGTCATTTGGGAAAAATCGATAAAAGCATTTGTAAAAGCGACCACACCGCACCAGCGCATGATCATTGAATGATAACATCAACATAAGAAATTTTCCTCACTGTTTCCTGATTCGAATGATAATATTTGGATATATCTAACATTTTTTTTCGAAACGAGTTATGACCATTTTTCGAAGGCGAACGTGGTAGTCAAAAAAATTAAAAAGTCCAATTCTTTGGCGAACCATCGTAAATAGCCTAGAATAAGGTCATAGAATAAATATATTCGTATCTCCATTATGGGCAATTTGCCTAAGTTATTTCCTACTCTTCAAAAAAATACACGAAGTGTTCATTTATATTTATCTCAATAGTCAATACAACAAGGTAAACAGTTTTTTTTCAGAATTATACATTAAAATCGTGAATATGAGTAGTCAAAGCTTGGAGATGCTCGAGTGGTGCCGTGCCCATTGCACCATTGGAGACTGCAATATAACGACTAAACTGGATGTTCGCAGTTTGGCAACTCTGGGGAAATTGTTGCGCAAGCGTGTGATGCCTACGTCTGGCAAGTGCGTGACTCGAACCGGTCGTGCTCAGACAGGATACTCGCCACTTTTTGAGCAGAAGAATGCGGAGGGACACTCTGAAAGGATTTACATAGAAAAGTAATTTTTTGTTGTTGTATTGGAGAGACCGATTTCGAAATCTGTAGAAAAATAGGTTTACAGAAATAATTGATCAACGCTAAGCTCACCACAGGATATAGAAGTCGGATCATTGACTATTTGCCCATGTGCTTTCAGCGAGCGAAACAGAATGCATACGCGCAAGGAGTGAAGAGATGATCCTCCTGAATAATCAGTTACAATTGTAAAACAAAAATAAAGATAACGAACCTGGACTCCGATTATGAGGATCTGCTCGAAATGAGCCGGTGCAGCATAGAAAGTACCATCAACTGCCCAGAGGGGGTTTGTTCTGAGCAAGTCGTATCCTGAACTAAATTATTCAAATTAATATTAAAAAATGATTTAATATATTTTCTTACCGAAGTCGCTACACAGTAGCTTGAATGCGTGCGGATCTCCTTCATCATAGTTCTCGCATTTGTCTTCACGAAAAAAAGGGAAATCTGAAAAAAGTGGAAATTATCAGTTTTTTTTATTTATTTAACAGTCAAACAAACTAATGCAACTTACTGAATTGGTTCTGATCAAGAGTTGATGGCCATGCCGTCATTCCGCGGACTTGGACACTTTGCTGAACAAGGCGCCTGAGAGCGGGAAGATTGACGTAGGGTAGCACATTGGGATCTGTATTCCGCACAATGTCTTCCATGATTCTCTCGGTCGAAACGCCAGCCTGGCGGTCTGCGATGGCTTTCAGCTTTATTTCACGTATCTGAAACTACAGGGGTGTTATGTAATTCATTTCAATAATTTTCTTTATTTTTGCTCTCGAAAACTGCGAGGAAGATTTTCGATTAAATTTCTGATTTAATTGAGGATACCTATGGTATAATTTATCTAATTTTAAACAGAGAATATATTGAAAAATTATAATGAAATATGATGTAATCTAGATTTGGGACCCTAATTTTCCTATTTTCAAACTGGCAATGGGAATCCTCTATCAGAACCAATGTTGGAGAGGGTTATGACGCACCACTCAAAATGAATATCTAACTCATTGCTTTATAATTTTTGAAATAAGTAATGCAAAGAATTACAGAACAGAAAACATTTCGAAATAATCATAATAATTTCAAAATTTAGAAATGAGAGAACATATGAATACCTCCTTGGCAAAATCGGGAGGATTATGTTCAGGGTAATGATCTTGATAGTTGATAGTTCTGCCATTCACTTCCTTCGCTTTTCCCTTGCAGGCATCGAAGAACTTGCAGCTAAAACATCAATCGATCTCACAAAGGTATTAGATAAAAAAATAACTGACCGGTAAAGTTCGACTCCATGCACGTCAGTATGGTAATAATGATACTCGTACCCAGCATCATCGTACAGAAGAGGTACACCTCTGTTGCTCACGACTCTTGAAGCAGCAGCGGAAATAACTTGAGTTGGAAGAGGTTCACAGGGTGATTGGGAATCTCACTCGTCTCATCTCTTATATATGAACACTCACATTGTATGTCTCCGAACTCAATGGCATCCGAACTGAACCTATGATGTCTTCCGAACTTATTTTTACGAGGGTTCCTAATTCACATCGGAGGCATCCAAACTCAATGGAACCTGAACTGAACCTACTGTGGCTTCCGAACTGTCACGCAGTGTCATAAACTGCCAAGGGGAAAGAAAGGTCAGAACATTTGTAATCCACATATCACAAAAGGTCATCAACAGGTTAGTGCTAGAAATGAATAACGCACAGACACACTTAATTTGAAAAATAGTGAAGTCGAAAAATAAAAGAAGATACTCACAAGATACTATTTATACTCATACTCTTAAATACAACTCATTTTATTATGTATGATAAAAATATGCCAAATAAATGTAAGTTTTTTACATATGAAGTGCTGAACAAATACCCTATATTCAGGAAGGGGAAGATGCGAAAGAAATAGGAAGAGAAAGATGGAGAGGCGGGGAGAAGGGAAAGACTGACTCATTCACCTTGCGACAAATTGAAATCGTAACTGTACGAATAATTTATAGTTTCGTTTACAACAGCTCACTCATTTTCAAATAATCAATGCGCAAAGAGAAACATTATTTGTTCATAACTAACAGTGAATTTACAATGCATTTTCTGTTATTTTCTGCACATTGATGATCTGCACGAATGGGAAAGGTTTTTATTCGAAAACATCATGCATCGCTGGGCTATTTTGTCCTGGCTTGCCTTTCATGTTTTAGAATCATCCTCATCATATGCTCGTTGATTCACTAGAGGAAGATGCGACAAAAATGGGACGAAAATGTGAAGTGAAAATTATGGAGAGTGAGCTTGCGGGGGAAGAAATATGAGATATGAGAACTCTAGAAAACATTACAGAGCTCGGCCACGTTTCTATCGCAGAAAAAAATAGTAATGGATTATATGTTGTCCTACAATTAGACGAGTTTATGATAAGATGATCTGAGTTTAACAAGAAAGCGTGTGAGCACGTATCGCTTTTGATTCTGCTCCCACTATACATCTCCGAGAAATAAAATCGGCGTAATGTATTAAAATGGTTATTCATCAATAATTACGAAATGTTAGCGTCTGGTCTTTCCGTTGTTTCGCTTGACAGACATAGGCAAACATTGGAGAGAGACAGAATGAAAATGAGGGATGAGCACATGAAGACACCAGAGGGACCTGAGACAACGGGGTCTGAATTAAACCCTCTCAATATCTTATGTGCGTGACCGTAGTCTCGGGTCGTATTTGCGATGCGATTGCCATATCGATAACCGCGTGATCCCTCTCCGCGTAAGATAACGACGAGAATACTTGGTGTCTCTCATTCTTACTAGGATTACAGGTTCGATGTATAATATTTCGCGCTCTCAAAAAAGAGGTTCGAAATATCTTGCAACATTTGGCGAAATGTTTTCTCTGCAAAACAAAGCCGAGGAAGGGAAGAGGAAGGGAAGAGGCAGAGGAAGAGAATGTGTTTGTCTCATTAAAGAGAGATAGAGGGGGAGAGATTGCCCTTTCGAGGAAAGTGATGTGATAATTTTCGCGGGGAATGCGAACTTGAAATTTCGATCCGGCATCCTTACTTCTTACCACACATGCCATGATATGCCGCACCTGAAGTCATAAATGCTCGAAGAGTTTGCTGTCAACTACAGTTGGATTTCGCCAATTCAAAGACGTATTTTGAGATTGCGAGTCGCAAGGCATTTTCGATGGACTGAGAGTGAGTCAATTGTTCCCATAATTTAGTAAATAATTGTCCTCGTATGATCTTCTCGTCGTTTCTCTAGATTTCTCTAGATTGAGATGCGACAAACAATGAAGGGGAGAAGAGGAAGTAGAGAGTAAAGCGAAGGGAAGGAAAGGGGATGGAGGAACGATAGGGAGGATTAGCTGAAGACCCATGTGTCGCTTCAATATAGGGAACGATCTTGATAAATTGTGTAGCCAAAAATAAAAAATAATAAAATTGTGTAGCCCTCAAGAAACAGTCTTTTAGATTCACTCCTTCACTGTGGTTCAAAACTGCAAACAGCCAACACCACTGCGTCTACATTTCTGAACTTCCATCCCAAGCTTTCTCGGAATTGTGCGGACGTGTCTAAATTGAGTCCGGAAAGAGTGCACAGGAGACGCAATGACAACAAGGACGTGGGAAAGTTATTCGAAAACAAGCTCGTGGTGTTCTCCAGTTGTGTCCTTTTGACAAATATTTTTCTACTTAAAGTAATATCTGCAGGTGTTGTTTTGCCTTGATTGCCATATAATTAGCGCGTGCTTCAATATTGCGTAAATTATGACACTATTGTTTGCGTTGTTTTTCATATTATTCTGTTTACACAATAAGTATAATTATAACTGAATCTTACTCAAATTATCAAAGATCTTGGTTATTTTGATGATAAACTTGATAGACGGGTAAAATTATAATTAATTGGTAGTGTCATTGATGAGATCCTGATTTTCAAATAATGCAATCAAATAAGACTCGTAATTTGAGTGGGTGGCTCTCACACGATTTGGCTGGTTTCTGCCAGTTTTTGCAGTTTGAAAGATCTCAGAGATTCAGGGGCACCTGCTTGTTAGCGATGCCCATACGAGTCCGACTTCTCTCGTTTCACTGACCGACGAGAGAGCGGACGGCTTGAAGAGACGCCATATCGAATTGGCATCACTTCTGCTCGTTTTCGAGTCCCTGCTGCGAGACCTCGAATTTTATGTGAATGAAAGATCTTGCAGCGTTTTTGTCCCAAATGTGTGTCGTTTATTTTTCTTTCTTGCTCATCCGTTAAATGTTTTGAACTTGAAACAGATTGTGTTGGTACAATTCATTTGTAAGGTACAAACATTGTTTTTATATCTTTCATGAAAACAATTATATATGAGGCCGGTCGTCTACTATTCAGTAAAATATGTGAGGAGGTCGGAACAGTGATTTTTCGAAATCTTGTGAGAAGAGGTTCTCGAGGGTGCTGATCATCATGGTCGACTTCATTTTGCACCTAATCGAGCTGCAACCGGGCTGCAAATCACGTTTTCCCAGTATCTCGGTTTCTAGATGAGCTAATACAATGAAAATTTTACACGATTGATAAACGACTATGGGAAATCATTGTAATCAGGATGTCCCAAAAATGAGCAAATCTTTTTTGACATATACGTTTCATATACAATATGCGGAGGCAGTGGAGTCCAATTTTTCGATAAAAAGATGCTGCAGATCGAGAGGATCAATATTTGTAGAAATAGTGTGGGGTAAAAAATAGTAATATTTTTGCTACGCCTCATTTTGTGATTACCATTTCCTCTTGGCACGTCGCAGTTCGCGAGTCGAGTGTGGAATACGATGAGTTTCATTAGATCACACCGCTTTTCTAGGTGGTAGACAATGAATCAGAGATTGAAACTCATTCAATTCCGCATTCGACACGCGAATTACGCGGTGCTAGGAGGGAATGGTGATCACAAAATGAGGCGTAGCAAAAAGATTACTATTTTTTACCCCACAATATTTATACAAATATTGATCCTCTCGATCAGGAGCATCTTTTGATCTTTAAATTGGACTCCACTGCCTCCCCAAATTCAAAAAGTATAGGTCAAAAAATATTTGCTTATTTTTGGGACATCATGACTACCATGATCAGATTCCCCATAGTCGTTTATCAATCGTGTCAAATTTTCATATTCTTAGCTCATCTAGAAACCGAGATACTGGGAAATCGCGATTTGCAGCCCGGTTGCAGCTCGGCCGTACCGATCGATTAGGTGCAAAATGAAGTCGACCATGATGATCAGCACCCTCGAGAACCTCTCCTCACAAATTTTCGAAAAATCACTGTCCCAGCTCCTGATTGAATAGTAGACGACCGGCCTCAGATTTTCCCTGGGCTCTTGACGCACTTTTGCGCTTCGTAAATGGCAGTTTGACAGTGAAAAGAGAAGCACTTTCTTCAGGCTCAGCACACTTTGAGTGGAGAAATGAACGAAGCTGTGCGTCCCTTCATCTATCGGACGGACCTCATCGATCGGGAGCTTTTTCTTTTCAACTTCATCCAAATCGAATATCTGACGAGTGCTCGAACGTTCTACTTCACTGTAGTAGTGATAGAAGTGAGGATTTATCGCCTTATTTCACTTCACGATACTATATTCAGGCGGTTTTTTGTATATTTTCGATATGCGTCTCATTTTTACTAATTGTCAGATCGATGCAACATCCGGTATGTTTCGTGTTTAGCTTTCGGTTTCGTTGTTTCATCATTTCTGACCACTTGTTTCTTTTCACTCTGAAGGAATCTCAAAAAATTGTGGTGAATTGTGATATTGGTGAAATGAAGGATTTCATTGGGCGCTAATTTTTAGACGCTCAAACTGCACACATCGATTATGTAATAAGATAAATGAACTGAGATTTCCCATTTGAGCACACCCCAACGAACATCGTGACTTTATCAAATTGCAGCCAATGCACATCAATCCCTGCATCATTACGATCTACGATGTATCCGTTATGATTGTTTCGAATGCCGCTCGGTTCGGTCAGATTCTCTACGAGAGCAGGGTGATCGAGAGAAGTAATGGTTAGTCCACTATTATTTTCACACAGATAAAAGTGCGATGTGAGAGATGTGAAGTAAGTATGACAGAAGACATATTTTCATGAATCAGTTGTGAGCATTAGAGACCTCCTATTGAATGACCAAACAGATATTGAAATGATCATTCGATTGGTCAAACGAATGTTCTTTGTCATTCGAATGATTCACTCCCCGTTCACTCGTCATTCGATTCAGCCTTCGCACCGGTCGCTGCGAGCGTTGGAATGAAATGAGTGAATGAGGAGGGGAGAGGAATGGGATCTCTTGTCATTCGATTGGTCAAACGAATGTTTATCGAATGATCTCGTCATTCGAATATCGAATACATTCTATATGCGGTCTCTAGTGAGCATGATATCGTACACGATCCGGAGATGATTCGGTCTGTGGCATTCATATGTCTTTAAGGTTCGATCCCCACAGCGTGCGTGCTCCTCAGCTTCTTCCGGATGTTCGGTATAGCTTCGGTCACGCGGTATAGCGTCACCATGTTCATGGAACGGTAAACATTTTTTTTTTTCAAATTTGGAGAACATGGCTTCGAAAGTTGTGAATCACCTGTCGTCTAGTGGTTACTGCCAAAAAATAAACGAACTGAAAGGGCGAGAGTTGAAATTGAGATTCATGGATGTAATCATCTTCATTTTAAATGTTTACTCAATTAGTAATCAATAATATCCAGATGTCTCGCTCTTCGGTTCGTCCGGGACTACGAAAGGAATCGGCGGGTTCACATTGCGATTTCGATAATTATCCTGGATATTTTTGTGACGACAATGATTGTCGTGTTGTTGATGCTGGGTGTGTTGCATTTTCGTGTGCTATATATCAAGCAATTCAATGCTTCAAAAACAGTAGTTGTAGTGCGGCTAATATTATGTTAGCCATACCATCTCTTATAATCTAAAAATTTAGAAAAGCAAGTGAAGAATGCAGGACTTCTCTCCTGATATTTAGAGACCACAGACTCCGCCCACTTGGGAGGGATAGAGATTTGCCAAAAATCCGTAAGAGCTTGTACACATCCAGTTCTCAATCAATTGAGCCAAACAAAAACGTTTTCTGTAGCTCTCAGTAGTCTTCACAAATGACGAGTGGAGCAGCCTGATCGGTCAAGTCTAATTATCTCAAAAATCGATGAATAGGGTCGAGGTGAGGGAATTGAGGCACTTCCAGTGAATGAAACACGCTTCTCCATTCGTAATTTATGAATTATATTTTTATATTGATTTTAAAATAAAAATAGAGGGGAAAAATTCAATCCTCGAATTGTACAACCTCGGCAAAATATTCCGACTTCCGTTGTTTATCTTGACAACTAGCAATACTGGCTGCAAAGGATGGGACTCGAACCTGAGGTTTCGGGTTTTGTAAACTAGCGCGCTACCGGTTGAGCCACAAGACCATGGGTTTGCTCGTCTTACGTGCGCTGCATGATTGTGCGAGCGTGGATTAGGCGAGTAATGCATAGTGGGAGCGTCGAGAGCACCTTTTCAATATTTTCTCGACAATGAGTTGAGATATTAACAAACGGCCAAAAGTATGATGTTATTCGGTCCCAGAGCACTACTTTTCTTTTCTTTTTTGTTGTTGTTTGGCACTACTTTTCGCCTGACTGAGTGAAATCGGCTCTAGACCCTGTGGTCTCTACTGATAGTGCATCCGCTTTCTAATGCTTGGTTTCCAAGCGGTATATTAGATTTGATCATCAAATCCCGTGACGCAAACTCGTCAATTACAGATTTCTATAATCCTGTGTTTCTAACGTCGGCCGCATTCCAGATATCGTGCCATGCTACAAACTCGCTTGGCTCACGATCAGCCCCTATTTTGGAGCTTATTTCGTGAGTTTTCATCTTTCTCGTTACTTCAGAGTTTACTATGAAAGGATAGTTGAGCGGGAGTCGGCATATGTTTCAGCCATTCTTGAAAACCGAGAGTTTGCAGAAAGTTTATTGCATGAGTCACAGATTGTGTCAAAAATAATTATATTTTCGATCAAATAATGCTATCATTTGCTCAAACTCGTTTCCCATCATCAGGCATTCAACCGACTGCGCGCCCAAAATGAGAAACGCCTCGAGCATCTAAATCAGCGCATCATCCGAAGGCCAAGCATCCATGGAGGGCTAGGAAAACTGCCGGCGTAAGGCACTACATGATTCGCTACCGTAGCCGTATTCCTTTTGACTATCATGATTATTCGTTTATTTATTGACTTATTTGGCACCACTGACCTCGCTGTTCCAGAAAATTCTTCGGCGATTCGGCTAAGGACATGTACACGCTGAGCCTGCGATTGCAGCTGGATGAGAATATCTGGTGCTGTAAGGTGCGCGATCTATCGCTCTCGATGATTAGGTTGTCTTGAAATCGCATATCGGCACCATGCCGGATGAGAACGTTCGGTTGATAGCCTAGTGGATGAGCACAATTTGCACACAAGATACGACTGTTAAGGGACGGTATTGCGAAAAGTTCTCATCTAGTAGATTATCATCCAAATGATCATTAATGATTTCATCCTGCTCGCATTATCTTGTGAGACAACTCTGGTGCGGTATATCCGGTCGTCATAGAACTTGATGTTTTCCGAATCTGCCATTCATTGATTTCCCTGTCAGCAACTCAGCCGAGGCAGCTACATCTTTGTGATTGGACTGACGACTATGACTGTCAGTTGTTGCTTTTCAATCTATGATAGTATTTGTTTTTTTTATTATTTCCAAAAATATTGATAAAAAATCTACGACTGCACCGTTGAAAACTTATTTGCAATGATCGGAACGTGATATATTTCAGCTATTCTTCAAAGCAAAAGGCCTATCAGAAATTTCAGTGGAGTAGTGATTCCGAGTTCCAATTAACCAAATTCCAGCTCATCGAGATCGTCCCTCCGATGTTCTCGTACACTAAGGAAACCATCGGCAATCTCATGATGATAATGACTATTGCAAATCTATTGATACCTCTGTGAGTCTGTGCATGATGACGATCATACCTGTGCAACCCTGGCGGCGACCCGTTTTTGGACGATGTATATCAGTTCACGATAACCGGATTACGGTATTTTGGGTTACGGTAGAATTCGGAGTTAATTTAGTGCACTTTAGGATATGGTGCTCGGGGTCGAAAAATGACCAAATCGATGACCATGGACTTGTAGGGTCTGACAAGAAATTTGTCAGACCTACAAATCCATGTATAGGAAATCATGGTCCAAACGAACTGACTTTTTTCTCAAAATGCGTTTTAAAGTCGGTTCTTTGGCACAGTTATTTTTATAATTCAGTTAGTTTTGGCCCGAGAGCGTCATACTTAATTTTATGTGAAAATCAGAATCTGCTCTACAATTTGTATGACAAGAGCTAAGAAATCCGACACACGGTATTTACTGTGATTTTTAACGTCCGAGATGTTCGAGCTGATATTTTTTTATTTATTTGTGCGTTAAAAATCACAGTAAATTTACCGTGCGTCGGATTTCTTAGCTCTTGTCATATGAATTGTAGAGCAGATTCTGATCTTTCACATAAAATTAAGGAGGATGCTCTCCGACCAAAATTAATTGAGTTATAAGAGTAATTGTGTCAAAGAACCGACTTTAAAAAGCATTTAGCGAAAAAAGTCAGTTCACGATAACCGGATTACGGTATAACCGGTTTACGGATTACAGTATCTTGGGTTACGGTAGAATGCCGAGTTACGGTAATGACCCCCTATACATAGAGACCGCAAGCTCCTCCCCTTTAGAGGGGATAGGGAATCGCCTAAAACGTGAGCATCGGAGCCGACAATTCGGGTTCGCAACCAAATTATGCGATCAAAAGCGTTTTCGATAGCTCTCAAGATGCTTAACAAATGACGAGTGGCGGAACATGATCGGTCAACTCTAAGTAGGTCAGATAAGGCCATTTATGGTCAAGAATTGGCATTTGAAGTGTTTCTAGTGGTCGGACACAGCTCCGCCACTCTAATTTACTTAATTTGTATTTTAGAGGAATTTTAAGCATTTTACTAGAATTTTAATATTTTTCTCTGAATTGTCGCTCGAGCGCGAGAGGAGAGGGGCGAGAGGGCGGGGGGGGGGAGAGACACACGCGAGAGAGGCTCTGCCCCTTTTCTCTCTCGTCCGATTTCCCTCTCCTCTCCATTGCCCGCGCACGCGTGGTTTTCAAGTAATAACTCGACTGGGAGATGAGATAGAGACAAACTCTAGAAATCAAAAATGTTATTCAGACCGAGACCAAGGTATTGAACACACATTTGGACCGGTGTGACCAATTTGGTAGATCACCCTGTGGTCTCTATCTATACATGGATTTGTAGGGTCTGACAAATTTTTTGTCAGACCCTACAAGTCCATGTACAGGGTGTCATGGATTTGGTCATTTTTCGACCCCGAGCACCATATCCCAAAGTGCACTAAATTAACTCCGAATTCTATCGTAACCCAAAATACCGTAATCCGGGTATCGTAAACGGACTTATATGTCAAAACAAGAAGTCGCCGGCGGCGTGCACACCTATGATGACGATCGTTCAAAAAAAGAACTTATTGCACAGAATATTGGGGAAAACACGGTCGAACAAATTTAAATGAGTATTCGAAGCGATCCATGATTCTGAACAATCTACCATTGTGAATTGCATGATAATCATGCGTATTGCTTTAGTCCCTGACTGCCTAGTCACCTACCGTAACCTACATTGGTACAGTTCCTCCATTTTGTCTATCAATACCGTATCCCAATCACACAATATCTTACAGTTTACCATTTCCCCTACAGTAATCGATAACCTTACAGTTCCACGATGCTGATGCAGTTCTCGATCGCGTGGTCGCTGGACAAGCTCCGCCCCCTCATCGTCCCCGCTTGCATCCACGAGTGGCACGAGAGAAGGAGGAAGAGGGCGGCCAGGGAGAGCAGGAGGGTGACGACGTGAGTTTTGAAATGCAATCATCGATGGTAACTACAGTTAGTAATTCCCCTTAATAATAGCACAGTTGATAGGTTACTAATAAAAAGACAAGAAAAAGATTCCCTTGAAAATAAAACAATCATTCGGACAGACCACACATGTGAACCGTCGAACTTGTGCGGAACAGATCGTGGGAAATATTGATGTCGAATAGATCAACCACTTCTATCTTGGCTTGCTCTCTCGTTTCTCTTACCGATGATGTGGAATGCTAAGTGAGGAGAGGTCGGCCTGAATGGGCATCACTAGTGGGAAATATGAGATTAGTACACTATGATTTCCCGGATTACAAATTCCTCTTTCAGCGAGAGCCAGATCGCCCCCGATTCTGACAGTCGCTACTCCCGAGAGACGAACGAGTACTTCGGACAATTATCCAGCCAATGGGAACTGTCGTTTGACAGTATTTATTAGATGAATACATATATTTCCAATACTTTTTAGCATTTATATATATTTTGCATTATTGAGCGCGATGCTAGTCCTTCCCACAGCTTTCGAGGAATAGGAGTAGTCATTTGACAGTATTTATTAGAACCGGATCCATAAAGCCATAACAAATAATTGGTGTGAATATTTGACGTGTTTGATGAACTTAAGAAACATGTTTCAACTGTCAAAACCAATATCGAGAACTATCTGAGCCGTGTCGATTCCCAAGATTCGAGTTTCTCTCGTCAACTAACTCATATTTGTGTGCCACTAAAATTCACCTGCACTTCATTTTTGCCTCAGCCTTTCCGGGCCTCCTGTATCGATTTGTGTAGTGTTGAGTGTTTGTCATGTTTTCTTCTCATACTTCAGCTAAATAATCGTTTTAAAAGAATAGTAGGGACAAGTTTTTCAACGAGCTGTCTTATTTATTTGGATCGTATTCTTCCTCAGTACTCCCGGTACAATTTGGCATCATGATCTTTGGCCTCTCGATAAAATCCCCGATTTCCGCCGATTATGCGTAGACGGCGCAAATTGTTGCTTATCGCGCCTACATAATTGCATGTTTCGCTTCTTTCCGGTTCTTCTTCGTAACATCTGATATTTTCTTAGTAACTGTCATAGTGAAAATTGCGACTTTCTTAATTTTGCATGTTCTCTCGCAACTATGACCGACAGATAGTATTCCGAATGAAGATAGCGATTAAAGGTTATTCTAGTAGTAACATCTCGTGAAGAAACGTTCAATTATATTTCGATTTTCCACTTCATTTCTGATTTCCCGCTCAGTCATTGAAAAAATCAGCGAATTATCTTCTATGACCTTCAGGAATGAACGAATCCTACCTGAGACCGTTCCTCTTCCGAAGTCGCCTAATCAACGGTGAAATATGGATGATTAACTTCATCGAACCCGAGTATCTTACGGGTCTGAAGGAGTTTCATATCGCGATTGTTGTCACTGAGGTTGGAATTTTTTGTTTTTGTTTTGATGAGCCGAAGTCTTCAACTTTGAGGCCGTTTTCTGCATCATCGCTGTGCTTCTCTCGATATTTCTGGCCATACAAGGACTGCTACATCCGGTGAGCTTTTCATGGTGATTTATCCTGAGGTTTGAATTATGTTTCACATCGCTCTGAAATAAGTTTTGTTTTTTGATATTCTGTTTTTGAGTTCCTCCATTTAAAAAAACAATCTTTCAATATAGCAATTTTAGGGTTTTCCAGATATCTTATTTGTATTGTCCGAAAACACCGAAAATAACCCTAAATAAATTCTTGGATTCTCAGTCAATTTCTCACTTATACTCTTGAAATTCACAGGAATGCTGAATTAAATTCCGTGAATTTCCAGCCAGTCCACATGAACCTCATTGATTGGAACTCAAATTCGAATGATTTTTATTTAAAATTATTCTTAATTAGTGTAGTTATTAATTTCCAGCCAGTCCACATGAACCTCGTCCTCATCACCGCCTATCAAATGTCGTGGATCGCCGTGTCGAATGGCACGCGAGCTGGACTCATTCTGTTCGAGGCGGGATTCCTGCCATTCAGGAGCGGTGAGCTTGCGATACTTGAATCTGAATCTAATATATTTATGACTCAAAATACCTTTCTAATTTGCTTTTCTCAGTATTATGTTAATATTATAGTAGTAGAATATACTTGAAACCAGGAAGTAGTCTAGCGCTTGAGCAATTTCAGCAAACTACACATCTGAATCCCGCGCTTACGGGAGGCGATCAAAACAGCAACGGGACACAGCTCGGAGGGGGGTTGACCCAGCTCAATGAATGTTGTCTTATGTTAACCACAGTAGCCGACTAATATACCTAGCCAGGCCCATTGGGGTGAAACGCTTAAAAAGTTTCATTCGAAAACCATGATACGGGGGTCATGTTGAGAAAAAAAACTGAAATTATAAAAAAATTCTCAGAACTTTCAGAAGACATATGTTTCTGGTGTATCTTTGCACGCTGATTTCGAATATCGATATGAGAGCTCATCAAAAAAATAGTGAAAAAATGTAACATTTAAAAATAGTCAAAATCTTCACTTTTTCGGACATAATGTCGAGCAATTATTTTCTCCCACAACAGATTTTTCTGATTTCTGGAGTAGTGCTAGGTACTAGTACGTACACAAATCACTTTTCTGGGATTCTCGAAGAATTGCTCTTTTCGAAAGTTACATGGCATTTTGGAAAAGTTTTTGGAAAAGCGACCACCCCGCACCAGCGCAAAATCGTGAAATGATATCATCAACATAAGAAATGTTCCTCTTTGTCTTCAGATTCGAATCATACAATCGGAATAACTCTAAAAAATTTTGAAACGAGTTGTGACCGTTTTTCAGAAAAGTTTTTTTGATTTTTCCCAAATGCCATGTAATTTTCGAAAAGAGAAATTCTTCGAGAATCCCAGAAAATTGATTTGAGTACGTACTAGTACCTAGCACTACTCCAGAAATCAGAAAAATCTGTGGTGGGAGAAAATAATTGCTCGACATTATGTCCGAAAAAGTGAAGATTTTGACTATTTTTAAATGTTAAATTTTTTCATTATTTTTTTGATGAGCTCTCATATCGATATTCGAAATCAGCGCGCAAAGATACACCAGAAACATATGTCTTCTGAAAGTTCTGAGAATTTTTTTTATTTCAGTTTTTTTCTCAACATGACACCATGCCCATTAGGCCAGGGCGGCCTACCGCAGGGAATGCTTGACGGAGACTAGTGGTTGGGGCGCGTGCCTTTCTCTATTATGGGCATGGTGTCTGACTGGCATGCCGACGCAGGCAGGTTCGACTCCCGCCCGCAGGTGATGTTTTGCAAGAGGTAGAGAAAGGCGCGCGCCCCAATGGGCATGGTGTCTGACTGGCATGCCGGCGCAGGCAGGTTCGACTCCCGCCAGCAGGTGATGTTTTTGCAAGAGAAAAGCACAGGCAAGAGGTATCATGGTTTTCGAATGAAACTTTTTAAGCGTTTCACCCCAATGGGCCTGGCTAGGTATATTAGTCGGCTACTGTGGTTAACATAAGACAACATTCATTGAGCTGGGTCAACTCCCCTCCGAGCTGTGTCCCGTTGCTGTTTTTGATCGTTGCTGTTTTGATCGCCTCCCGCGCCTACACCTATTTTCAACATGTCCTAACCTTTCGCTGACAGCGTTAATTTGAGTTTTGGCTGGCACCTGTCGTACCCCAATGCGGATGCATAGTTAATTCAAGTTTTTGTAGCACACCCAAAAGAAACGAAGATGACAAAGTGAGCGACTTGAGAGAACAGTTCAAAGATTAAAAGATGAGATTCCTGAAATAATCACTTTGCAGATGACGTCCCCTGCAACTGTCTCATTCTAAGTTTCCTCCGTCTCTACGGCGTCGTCTCAATAGCTCGATTCAGCATTGTCATCTATATTGAACGGTTGCTGTTTTTGATATTTTTATTTATTAGTTCTTGCATGTAAAGTGAAAAAAGGCAGAAAATATAGCAGATAGTGTTTAAAACGCGTTCTCTGTACTAGCGCAGGGGGAGTGGCACAACTGCTTCAAAATGATTATCCGAAGTTCATACTTAGGTTGTCAAACCATCAGGGAAGATGAAAACTTTTTTGGATAAAAAATTCAGTTTTGACCTACTTTATCGATTTTTTCATGAAATTTCAAACTTGATATTTAGGTACCATGTTATCATTCGAAAGAGCATCAAAAGGTATGTTTAAATCCGAGAGGAAATTCATTTTCATCAAATTTGACATGAGTAATGACTCGGGATGTGATCATTTTCGCCAATTTTGGTCAATATTGAGATGGCTACCCATCAAGATATCATTTCCGGTTTCCAAAAAGGAGATATTTTATGTATTTCAACATCCTCACTCTGATAGAACTGTTTATGGGGCATAATTTCAGTGCCAAAGAACCAAAAAAAAAAAAATCGATAAGAGACTGAATCTTGAAAAAACAGCGATATCCTTCCAAATGCTCGAAACAGAAATGACCGTCTCGGAAAGATGAACAACTTTCCTATTGACATTGAAGGTCCATAACGAGGATCAGGTATAGTAAAGGCCGGAAGTTGAAAAATCGATGTTCAGGAAAGTGAAAAGTTCAGATTCGAATAAGTCGTGTATTTGGACTTCCAGAGAGGCAGTTTTGTTATTTTAATAACATTGACGAGTTATGCGATCTGTTTCTGATCATTTAAGGTAAATTCCGCATAAAAATTTTTTTTGCCAATGTTAGATGGCCATTTTTTTCGACAAAATTTTCGTTAAAAAATTTTCGAGCTGAAATTGGCTCCAAAGCTCTAATACTGTGAAATTATTCTAGTGAAGACATTTTGAGCCAAAAATTTCTCTCTGGAAGTCCAAATACTCGACTTATTCGAATCTGAACTTTTCACTTTCCTGACCATCCATTTTTCAACTTCCGGCCTTTACTATACCTCGTTATGGATCTTCAATGTCAATAGGAAAGGTGTTTATCTTTCCGAGACGGTCATTTCTACGTTTTAGTTGAAGTGTTTCGAGCATTTTAAAGGATATTACTGATTTTTTAAGATTCAGTCTCTTGTCGAGTATGCCATGTTTGAGCGATGAGGATGGTTCTTCGGCACTGAAATTATGCCCCATAAACAGTTCTATCAGAGTGAGGATGTTGAAATACATGAAATATCTCCTTTTTGGAAACCGGAAATGATATCTTGATGGGTAGCCATCTCAATATTGACCAAAATTGGCGAAAATGATCACATCCCGAGTCATTACTCATGTCAAATTTGATGAAAATGAATTTCCTCTCGGATTTAAACATACCTTTTGATGCTCTTTCGAATGATAACATGGTACCTAAATATCAAGTTTGAAATTTCATGAAAAAATCGATAAAGTAGGTCAAAACTGAATTTTTTTTCCAAAATAGTTTTCATCTTCCCTGATGGTTTGACAACCAAAGTATGATCTTATTGTGACCATTTTGACAGAGTTGTGCCACTTGCTCCACATTTCCCTGCGCTAGTACAGAGAACGCGTTTCAATCATTATGTATTTTTTGGCGACTGGGGCTAATCCTGCTATCAGAAAAGGAGTCAACTCTGCATTTGAACACACGATGAAACATAATCGAACTCTCTCTATTGAAATAGCCTCTGAAGCTCAATCGTTATTTCCAACTTAGCTGTTAGCTTGAACAGAACAAATACTAACAAATATTATAATTATTTTGTCAATTAAACTAATATCTCAGTTGCCTCGCACTCCGCTACGTGCGCGACTACGAGTGCAAGCGGAGGCTGTGCATCGCTTTTTATGTTATTCTCTCGGACCTTCTGGTGACACCACCATTAGTTTATGTTTTGTGGACAAGTGAGATACCTTTTCTCCTTTTATTCTCGATAAATTCGTCAATTTACAAGGGCGTAACTAGTGATGTGATCTACCAAGCTTTTGGCGTAGGTGAAAGCAATACACTTCCGATGCAATCTCGAGAATTATCTCACCCATGGCAGTGGGTTCAGATCAGTGATGGAAAATCATCATCCGATTCTCCTGAATTCGTGTACTTTCTCGCTGGTTAGAAAAACAACGATTTAGCAAAGATTTGAAGAGAGCCGGATGCATATTTGTCATCACTAACGGAAATGAAGACCATAGTTTGCTGAGAAACCACTACTACTACATCATCGATTGTTGATTTCTTTTCAGACATTCTGCCAGGCTACAAGGCTGCCATCGTCTCCATCGTGCCCTATTTCTTTTTCTATTTCGTGGGCTATTATGTTATTATTACTTTCCAACTATTTCAGACATGCAATAACATCCCTTTGTCATTGGCAATTTTTTTCACCCTTGCTGACGATACAATCAGATTAGGTTGAACCAGCCGTATTTGATTCCGAGATGAAACACATCCGCTCGTTCGCAGAAATTTGTTCCGCCTGAAACGCAAACCCTATCATGGACTATGTCTGGTTCTTTCTAGGTAGAGACCACAGGGTGATCTACCAAATTGACTGCACATACTCAATCTTATGTTCATTGTGTTGGTCTCGTTATGAATATCATTTTTGGTTTTTAGAGTTTGTCTCTATCTCATCTCTCAGCCGAGTTCTCCCCCGAAAACCACGTGCGCGCGGACAAGGGAAATTAGAGTGAAATGAGACGAGAGAGAAAAGGGGCGGAGCCTCTCTCGCGTGTGTCTCTCTCGTTCCCCCCGCCCTCTCGCTCGCCTCTCCCCGTGCTCGGCCGGAAATTCGGAGAAAAATATTAAAATTCCAAAAAAATCTTAAAATTCCTCTAAAATACAAATGAAGTGAAGGGCATGTGCGCAGCTGGGTACGATCACTAGAAACCCTTCAAATCGATACTCTGGACCATAAATCGTCAATTTAGACCTACTTAAAATTTACGCTTTTCATCGTTTGATTACGAACCCGACTTGCCGGACCTCTCGCAATGTTTTGGGCAACTCTCTATTCCATCCAAGTGGGCGAAGCCTGTGGTCTCTATTTTTAGGATGTGAGAAAAAAGGGGAAGGAGGGGCATAATGAGAAAACATCGTTTTATCAATCTTTCGGGCGTGAAATTTCCGTTGCAGGCCATCAACAATCTCTACGCACAGAACGAACTGCGCCTTGAACACCTCAACCAGCGAGAGATCAGAAGGCCGAGTGCTGTTACGGGGTTGAGCAAATACCCGAAGTGAGTCTGCAGCAAAAATAATTTGATTTTTTGTTCAGCTTATTTGGCTAAACACAAAACGGGTTTGATGTGGCAACGTGTTTTCAGCATTCAACGTATCAGATTTAGTGCTAATCCAAAAATAATATTTAGATTTTTTAAAAGTTGAAACACCACTCAAAGAGCGATTCTCTTTGACGCGCAATATAAGTTATATAACGCTTATCTCTGAACTGAAACATATCATGCAGTTTCGCTTTTTTTGATAAGTTGAGAGTCAAAACCTTTGAAGAAAGTTCTTCGGAGATTCCTCCAAGGACATGTACACACTCAGTCTGCGATTGCAGTTGGATGAGAATATCTGGTGCTGTCGGGTAAGCCAAATATTAAATTTATTACGAATAATGTAAATTACTATTATTTTAGTATATTTTATTAACATTTTTTTGTATTTTAGCTTCACTTGTATATTGATAAACGGCTCACAGCAGAAATGAGGCAGTTTGTGCAGAAATTGCATAGAGGAGGAGTAATGTCTGCTGCAAAAATCACATGTTTCGATTTTTTAGAAGTACAATGTATTTCAGCAAATCAAGCGTTCCAATTTCATCTTCCTCACTGGGATCGTATCAGCGACGGTACGTCTTCTGACTATTGCTGAGTAGAATAAAAAAGCGAGTTGACGGATCTGTGGTTTGAACACTGTTTTCACCGGTTGCTGAATCCGAGACGGTATCTTTGTCGCAGCGATTCATTGCGTAAAAGGTCCACTTGCGATTTGGATGAGCTTCATAGACGATTTGAAAGATACTGATTTTCTCAACAATGTTCGTTGGCTGGAACAGCCTTTCAATAAACAAAAACAAATTTAAAAATTTCATTTAAAAAACCCCTCCAGACCCTTTGGCGAGTTATATACAGGGTACAATTCAAAATAATATGTCCGTTCAATGCTCTGAAATATCACGCCTGTCACGAGATAAACGAGATGATGATGGGAATGGAGCAAAAATGACATTATGAGTTCTTAACGGTTTTGGGCACCTCTCAACCATTCTTTCCATCCCCAGCATCTCATATGTCTGGGATCATACCGAGGCTCCCTAGACCGGGCACCTTCTCGGGTGTTCTCTCTTTGTCCATGATGTTCTCAGTTCTCGTGCATTTTGGAGGGAAAATGTCGCCTGCGTGACCCCTGTTAATTTACCGAGCTCTATCTTTCTATCCAAACCAGGGGTCGTGAAAGTGCCTCTGAAAAGAGCTATTGGGTTGAGGAATAAGTAACGCTCGTTTTTTCTCTCTGACTTGAGAACCCTCGTGCTCGCTCTTTTGTTGTTGCCGTCTGCCACCCCATTTACACTGGAGAGAGGGCCCCTCGGGCATTCCACACATGTTTTCGATTTAGTTCTCTCTAGTCTCCCAAGCGAGAATGCCGCACAATTTCGTCCCCGACCGAATTCACATTCGGAACGTGATGCTCTTTCTCTTTCTATCTGGCTTGAAACCGCCCGCCATTCATGAACAACTGGAGCAGGTTTACCCCTCACATACCCCGCTTGTAACCACCGTGAGAAAGTGGGTAGTCAAATTCGAGAAACACGACTTTTCCCTCGAAGATGAAGACCGACCCGGTCGCCCCATGGAGTTGGACCTCGATCGATTGCGTTCTGAGGTGGAGGCTGACCCGTATCTCACTACGCGCGATCTTGCTGACTTCCTTGGGGTCGACCAAAAAACTGCCGTGAATGGACTTCACGCGATTGGAAAGAAGTGGAAACTCGGGAGATGGATCCCCCATGACCTGACCGACTATGACAAGGATCGCCGAGTGGACATGGCTTCGACTCTTCTCACTCTGCATCGCCGGTTTGATTGGCTGGACAATGTCATCACAGGTGATGAAAAGTGGGTGCTCTACGACAACCATGAGCGCATGAGACAGTGGGACGGAGAGGACCAAAAGCCAGCAGATGTCCCCAAACCCGATTTGCACCCCAAAAAAGTGATGTTGTGCATCTGGTGGTCAGTGCGGGGAGTGGAGTTCTGGGAACTCCTACCCGAGGGGACGACTATCACGGCAGAGGTCTACACTCTTCAGCTACGGAAGCTGAGACTCGCTGTCGAACAAACACGCGGGAAGGACGCTCGAATCTACTTTCAGCACGACAACGCCCGCCCGCATGTCGCAAGAAAGACCAAGGCTGAGCTGGCGGGCTATGGCTGGACTGTCCTCCCCCACCCTCCCTACTCACCCGACCTTGCCCCCTCCGATTACCACCTCTTCTCAGACCTCCAGCGTTTCCTCAAGGGACAGAGCTTCAAAGACCGAGCCACTATCCAGACCGTACTGACCAACTATTTCAAGAACCAGCCCCAGTCCTTCCATCACGAGGGCATCCACAAGCTGCCTGGTAGATGGCAGAAAGTCATCGATGCGCATGGAGAATATTTTTAGATTCCATCGTGCTTTGTAAAGTTTTTATGATAAAGTGAAAAAAAAAATCAAAAACGAGCGTTACTTATTCCTCAACCCGATACATTCAAGGACCCATAACTCAAAAATGTAGGAAAAGATGCAGCTAATTTTTTGACGAGATGTAGGGAATGATGAACTCTATCGAATGAGTAGCTTACGCTCGAAATCGGGTGGGGCTGGTGAGAGTTGTGCCTCTGAACGTTTCTGAGATGATTTGAAATCATTGTTCACCGTAACCGCACCGCGCGTTTCAGATGGAAACAATGAACACGAGAGTGAAACATAAGAGAATTGTGGTCATTCATTGCGCGCTCTCCGAAATGAGCTTTGCGGTGACGGAGAAAAATGATTTCAAATCATCTCAGAAACGTTCAGAAGCACAACTTTCACCAGCCCCACCCGATTTCAAGCGTAAACTACTCATTCGATAGAGCTCATCATTCCCTACATCTCATCAAAAATTTAGCTGTATCTTTTCCTACACTTTTGTGTTAAGGGTCCTTGAATGTAGCTCTGTTCAGAGGCACTTTCACGACCCCTGGTTAGGATAGAAAGATAGAGCTCGGAAACTTAACCGGGGTTTCGCAGGTGACATTTTCCCTCCAAAATGCACCATAACTGATAAAATCGATGATAAAGAGTGAGCGTCCGAGAAGGTGCCCGGTCTAGGGACCCCGGATTGATCTCAGGCATATGAGATGCTGGGGGATGGAAGGACTTGTAGAGAGGTGCCCAAAACCGTTGAGAACTCATTATGTAATTTTTGCTTCATTCCCAAATAATTCGGTTTCAGCTCGATTCTCTCGTGTCAGGCGTGATATGATAGATTGCTAGCAATATTTTTTTTTTAATCGATGAGAAAACCACCCCCTCTTGAATGACCTCTCCCAACAACTGCAATAATTCGCTTCGTTAACTCAAAATATTATATTCAAATCATGTTGTGCGTAGTTGCGTAGACAAACTATCATAATTAATATTATTCAGCTCTTCGTGGCCATCCCTCCACTCATTTTCTTCACCCGAGACAATGTTTGGGTGCTGATGATATTGGCGTCGTTGGGCAATCTGATCATTCCTGTGTGAGTTCGCTTATTTAATTGTACCATTATTACTAAAGAGTACCAAACCATAATGTCTGTCTGTCACGTTGTGTTTTGTCCGCTTGTCACGCTTTCGTTTTTTGCTCATAACTCGCTTTAAACTCATCGCACAAGGACAAGTCCTTGACCATTCGAACCCTCTCGAAGAGCTTTTCAAAAATCGATACCAATTTCGTCATCATTACGTAACATTTCGTCATCCTTACGCAATACGTCGTTTTTCGCGCCTAATTCAGCTCAAGATCGTCCGTAAAGATCGGGAACAGTGTCAATCGACTCAGAATCGCCAGGCTTTTCACTGACAGCAATTATTTCGCAATTTACGATTTCGTCATCATTACGAAATCTTCACATTTTCGCTCATAACTAGCTTCAAAATCATCGGAGTACCTCGGGAGAAGTGTCAATCGACTCAGAATCGTCAGCGCTTTTCACCGACAGCAACTATTTCGCAATCGTCAATTTCGTCATCATTACGAAATCTTCACGTTTTCGCTTATAACTCGCTTCAAAATCATCGGAGAGCCTCGGGGGAATCACCAATCGACCTCCCGTGCTCAGATTTCGAAATCTTAGATTTCGTCATCATTACGAAATGTTCACATTTTCGCTCATAACTCGCTTCAAAATCATCGGAGAGGCTCGGGAGAAGTGCAAAACGACCTCCCATGCTCATATTTCGCATTCTTTGATTTCGTCATCATAACGAAATCTTCACATTTTCGCTCATAACTGGCTTCAAAATCATCTGAGAGCCTCGGGCGAAGTGCCAATTGACATTTATTGATCATTTATAAGTTTTTTTTAGGATACTTCGGCCATGCTTAACCGGTGCATGGTTAACCTGTGCTTGCGACCTGCCTTACAACGTAGCAGCCGCAGGCTGCTAGTTGATGTTTACGTTATCCCTAATTATTAGAGTTCAGAATACGGGTTGCCGTCTCTTCATTCCACACACTCTCTCGTCAGACGACTGGTCAAGAGAGTGTATGAAACGAAGAGGCGACGACCCGTATTTCGAAATCTACTAATTATTCAGTCAGAACGATGAGAGAATTCAGTAAAGAAGCCATAGATGAGTGCCGACGACGTTTCATAATCAGATTAAAAATTTCCAATAGGGATTTCAAATCAATAACACCAATCTATTATCTTTCTCGACCCCAATACCGATCAAATACCTGGTTTTTTGGAAAGGTATTGGGTATTGTTTTGACTTCACTAATTTCCAGCTTCTCCATCCTCATCAAGGCCTCGATCGCGTGGTCACTGGACAAGATGAAGCCGTTAATCGTTCCAGGCTGTGTTTTTGAGTGGTACCAAGAAAGGTGATTGTGTTACTTTAGAATACCAAGAAATTTTTTTTTTGGTTTTAAGTTTTTAGACGAAACAGACCAACGAACATCATGAAAAAGCTCATTATCTTAACCATAATCCATGAAACTCAACCAAAACGAGTGAAAAATTTCCAGCTATTGTGTATTTGCAAACATAGGCGTTGAAACGTATTTGTCTATCAATTGTTCGATTATATCTGCGTATTGAATGCGTATTCTACTCGATCACCAATCCGATAGTCCAGAGACGGTGAAGAATTCACTTTGTTGATCTCTCGTCTTACTCAAAAATGTGGCGTTTCAGGAGAAGACGGGAGCAGGAACGAGAGCGACGAAAGAGTGGGCGAGTCACCACGTGAGTTGTGCTCGTTTTTTTTTTTTACATTTTCTTGATTTTGGCGCCAGGAATTGCACCTGTTTTCTTAGAAGCAAAGTGTGCTAGCGCGTTCCGGAATTCAAAAGTCACTTATTTTCGAGAAATCAAGGGATCAAATGGCGTGTAGTTTATTTTCTATCTTTTATCCATTTTTATTTCTACTTAGGTTCTAACTATTTAGTTTCTATCCATTCGAGTTGCGAGAGTTTGGCAAGTATGTATGACGCTGGGTCACCTGAGACTACTTTCAGGTACAGTCAGATCTCACACGACTCGGACAGTAAATACTCGAGAGAGGCGAATGAGTACTTCAGCCAACTATCCTCGCAATGGGAAAAATCATTTGATAGTGGGTATATCTGATATCGAACGTCAAACATGAAATACAACTACTTCTGTAATAATTGTGCAACTGGGACAGATAATGAAAATGTTACTTTTTTCTGAATGTGATCCTAGTTATGGTTTAACAGGGGGGGCATTCAGCATGTCCATATATAATATATTATTATACTGCAGTACTTGGATAGTTTGATTTGTTTTCTGCAATCAATCCTCAAATGAATATTACCAAGGAAATTATTGTTTTTTGTTCATATCGCTCTGGAAACTCAATCAATTCGCGTGTTGCACTATAATCTAACGTGTTTTTTAAAACGTAATAAAATAAGATAATCGAAGAATATTTTCGACAATGGTGAGCTCTGATGACTTTTGCTAGATATTACAAACTGCATCACGATTTATCGTCAGCATCATTGGACGAGGAAGGGTTTTTTCACAGATGGGTCAAATCGTAATGAGCGCATTGCGTTCAACGCAGTCCTCAGAGATTGTTGGATACCTCTTATAGTGTTACACGATTTATCACGGGTGAGAGAAACGAGAGTTCGTGAAAAATCAAGAGACGCAGCATCAATACTCGAAAAGTAAATGAGAAGGCACGTATAATAAATCGAGTTTTCAATCGTCATTCTTTATTGTATTTGTTGTTGGCTCGTTACCCGCTTCTTCATCATCGTAGAGCAACGCATCCTGTTTCATATCCGTTCTGAAACTTAACCCAATCGCGTGACGCACTTTGCTCCAACCAGTCTCTGCAAAAAACGGAGAACGGAAGTTCGAAGGAAGTTCCTTAACAATGGGGAACTATGACGACATCTCCCTCTAAACTTTGCATAAAATGTTATCGATAAGATCGCGCCATCACTACCCTTGAATTATGAAAATATAAGAAAATTATGATTACAAGATACATTATTTTAGTTTGCACCGCCGAGAAACCCGTCTGAACTGATATGTTTAGTGATTGGATCAAATAGTGGAGATCTATGCCGCCCTCAGTGATTGAATGACTCGTTTGCAGAAAAACATGAATGAAATACACTGATTATTGATTATTACTCTCATTTTGGCCATGCCGGTCGCGACGTCGATGTAGTGGAGGCCAGCGAGCTGTTCTTGCTAGCCGAAGGGGATTTATTTTGAAAAGATCAAAGATACAATTTCATTAACACAATTTCCATAGTAGAAGGTCATCCACTAGATATTAGTGAAGATTTCGTCTTCACTGGGTAATCTGTTCAGCCAACATTTTACCTGATTCTGAACTACCGTACTCATCTTGATGGTCGGTGTAGAATTACTGAGCGGGCCGACAGTTAACGACAATATGCGGAAAAGGAGGTAGAACTCGACTCAAGAACATCATCACTCGTTTACATTTTATAAAACAAGCATGTACATCACCACCGAACAACCTATGAAAAGCGCTTATAAATTCTACATATTAGCCATTTTTTACGTGCTCTGCACAATATCAGATTGACACGCAACCTTCTCAACTTATCGCACTAGTGAAACACAAATCGAGATCGTCATCCGGTTTCATCGATCTACTGTTTTTTGACTCGTTTACAACATCATCAATAATCAATTTGATTCTTGCATTTTTTAACCTCGAAACATTCGATTTATTAGCACTTGGCAGAATAGTCCCTCAGCGGCATCATATCTTGAGAAAACTCAGTAGAGATGTTAATTTTAAAATCTGAAAATATATTACAGAGAAGATGCGTTTACATCTACAGACTCCTCCATAAGTCTTTGCGCGCTTTTTCATTCTTTCATAACTTTCGACTCATGATAGATTTATGGGTCAATCGTTGATATGTCATAGCACATCCATCGAGTGTTAGGGGTATGCCATTGGAATATCACATAACGCACTGGTTATTGCGTAGTGATGACGCATTCAAGCCATAATTTTTCAAACAATCAAAATTCTTACATGGAGTTTTTCTCAGACTTCCTACTCGGTGTGATAATATAAGGCCTCAATACCTTTTCGATGAGAATATGTACTCATGGGAGGATGACATACAGTGGCTGGCTTTAGACTGTCTCAAAATAGGATCCCGAAAAAATGGATTTTCGTTCATAGCTAGAGACTCGTTCAAAAGCTCAAAATGATCCTTACAACAATTCCTGATGATCCCTAAAATTTGGAAACGATAGCTCATAATTTGACATCAGGGCACGAAAAAAACTAAATTTTCACATTTTCACATTACCCAAATTTGGATGTTTTCATTTTTGAGAGTGATTTTCGTTCAAAGGTCATTCCAAGACACGAAGGTAGCATATCCATGGAATATACGATTCCCAACTTTTTAGAGCATTTGGATAAGTTTTCTGCCCATGGCAACTGAAAATCCGAGGTCAATCGATTTTCAAAATCGCCTTTTTTTTTCTCAAAAATTTTCAAAAATTTTCAAATTTTTTGACATAATGAATTTTAACTTTTTTCATTAATGATATCATGGGCTCTCATATCGAAATTCGGATTCAGCACACAAAGGTATACCAGAAAAAAATTTAGTCAGAAAATTCTGAGAGAAAAAAATTCGACTAATGATGGGGGTATCATGCTCATTTTTTGGGTTGAAAATCGATTGACCTCGGATTTTCAGTTGCCATGGGCAGGAAAGTTATCCAAATGCTCTAAAAAGTTGGGAATCGTATATTCCATGGATATGCTACCTTCGTGTCTTGGAATGACCTTAGAACGAAACTCACCCTCAAAAATGAAAACATCCAAATTTGGGTAATGTGAAAATGTGAAAATTTATTTTTTTTCGTGCCCTGATGTCAAATTATGAGCTCTCGTTACCAAACTTTAGGGATCATCAGGAATTTTTGTAAGGATCATTTTGAGCTTTTGAACGAGTCTCTAGCATGTCTATGAACGAAAATCCATTTTTTCGGGATCCTATTTTGAGACAGTCTAAAGCCACTGTATGTCATCCTCCCATGAGTACATATTCTAATCGAAAAGGTATTGAGGCCTTATATTATCACACCGAGTAGGAAGTCTGAGGAAAAATCCATAGTTTAAAATTCTAATTTTTGTTTCTTTTTTTTTGTCCGCCCCGATTTGCCGGAATCGATAGGGCATGTCACGGTGAAATATTCCTTTAAAATGGAGAAAAACGAGAGCAAAAAACATGAAAATTTAAAATAAACTAGGGATTACGGTAGAAATTATCTACCTACCTCATACTACCGTAATCACTGACTTAGAGCTCTCGTTTTTCTCCACTTCAAAGAAATATTTCACCGTGACATGCCCGATCGATTCCGGCAAATCGGGGTGGACAAAAAATAAGAAACAAAAATTAGAATTTTAAACTTTGTCACGAGCGACTTTCAAAAAGTGACAAAAATTAACAAAACTGTTCACTTGTTCGGTTTTGTTTACAAAGTACGATATTCAATTATTGTTATTTTGTACAGAATTTATTTATTCACACTACTTATGTTTTTTTTTTCACGAGCTTGATGTGATCTATCAGATGAAGCATTGTCAATTGCATTAGTAGGCCTGCTGAAACATGGATGACGCGATCTCGAAAAGAAAACTCTCCTTTCGAAAATTGTTGTTCAAAGTCTTTGAACAACAATTTTCAACAACAACAATTCTTGAATCAAAGATTGAATCAATAAACGGATAAAGACGACCGCTCGGTTATTTTCGATCACCCTCCGGACATCGGTACAAGAATTTCGATTCCGTCCTCCATACTCATAGGACCTAGGGTACCTTGGACCTTGCTTACAATAATGGTATGGAAACTGGCCTGGCCTCGCAATGCGGTGCGCCAGGTGCGGGCACAGTGAAAAACTTCAAATTTTCATATTTTCTGAGCCGAACAAGATAAACTCGAAATTCCTTTTGCATTATGTTTGGCATGTCCAAAGTACACAGGAGCACTATTGGGAACTATTTCCGGGCAAATCTGAAATCGACTTTTTAAATTCTATTTTGGAATTTTCACAGTTCTCAGTGCTCTAGAGGTGATTCGGCAACATTTATACTATATAATAAGTTAGTCCACTTAGTGCCTCATCCAACCGCACTATACCTGAGAAGATCCCGATTGGCCTTTATCGCGAAAAGTTGAGCAATTGATAAAAAAATGGCCGATTTCAACTGTTTTCGAGCATAACTTTTTTCGTTAAAGGTTTTATGAGTTATCATACCGAAATTCGGAATCTACACCCAAAAATACGCCAGAATCACCTATAGTGATATTCTTCCGAGATAGAAAAAACTTTTTCCATGATCCCGGGTTCATGGTAATTTTTGGTCGAAAAGTCGATCTCTCAGACTTAAGTGAGTATTGAGTTTTTTGATGTATTTTTAATCGTAGAAACCGAATTTTCATACTAGAGCTCGCGAAACAGTGAAAGAAAGAACTTATGCTTGAAAAACGGCGTTCGGTTTTTGAAAGTTTTTTCTTTCACTATACGTTAGCTGCAACTTTTTTCTTTCACTGTTTCGCGAGCTCTAGTATGCAAATTCGGTTTCTACGATTAAAAATACATCAGAAAACCCAATACTCACTTAAGTCGGAGAAATCGATTTTTCGACCAAAAATTACCATGAACATGGAAAAAGTTGAAAATTTTCTATCTCGGAAGAATATCACTATAGATGATTCTGGCGTATTTTTGGGCGTAGATTCCGAATTTCGGTATGATAACTCATAAAACCTTTAACGAAAAAAGTTATGCTCGAAAACGGTTGAAATCGGCCATTTTTTTATCAATTGCTCAACTTTTCGCGATAAAGGCCAATCGGGATCTTCTCAGGTATAGTGCGGTTGGATGAGGCACTAAGTGGACTAACTTATTATATAGTATAAATGTTGCCGAATCACCTCTAGAGCACTGAGAACTGTGAAAATTGCACAATATAATTTAAAAAGTCGATTTCAGATTTGCCCGGAAATAGTTCCCAATAGTGCTCCTGTGCACTTTGGACATGCCAAACATAATGCAAAAGGAATTTCGAGTTTATCTTGTTTAGCTCAGAAAATATGAAAATTTGAAGTTTTTCACTGTGCCCGCACCTGGCGCACCGCATTGCGAGGCCAGGCCAGTTTCCATACCATTATTATAAACAAGGTCCAAGGCACCCTAAGTTCTATGAGTATGGAGGCCGGAATCGAAATTATTGTACCGATGTCTGGGGAGGGGGTCAAATGGTGAAAAATAACAGAGAGGTCGTCTTAACGTAATTCGTGTGTTTCGTCTAGGAATCGACACTACATAAATGCGCCATAAACTGATGTTTTTCTCGCAATTCAGAATAGATCATGAGACGGCTTAGTGAATTAACGCTCTTTCAACTCTAAAGAAGCTCCTTAACATAAGTATACGTGAGCGAGAAGAATGATTTCGTACAATGGCTAGTGCTTTGATGACCCCTGCCAATTCCATATTTTTTTTGTAAAAGTATCGAGTCGAGAATCAGAGTTCATTCGCAGATAATAATTTGTCAGACTGAGCTAGAGAGTATGGAAAATGGAGAGACGCTAGATGAGATGGGGTTAGGAGATTCATGAATTGGGAAGCTCGAGGAAGAGGGAGCGCTATTGATTAGGGCTGCCTTGTTGGAATTTTTCCCCCCGATTTTGGACTGATTTTAATCGCACATGGGCTGATTAATTATTAGTAGAGCCAATGAGCAGGACATACGACATGTTATCGCATGGAAAGCGTCGAAACGCAGCGTTCCATGCAAAGCAGAGCCGGATAATGCGAGGATATGCGAATCGTCACAATGGTTGAGCGTCGGGACTGGTGCGAGCGCGTGAGAAGAAAAAGCCGCTATGGTCTCACTCTAGCAGTCAAGAAACCAGGAAGAACCGATGAAGCTACAACTCATTGATGCTCTGCTCAATGAGAAATAGTGCTGAACAAGACTCTCGATTCTGCACACCTCGGCGAACAGAAAGTGTGCAGAATGGAGAGAGCTACTATTCGAAGCGGCATCACTGAACTACGTACACGGTGAGATGACCTACAGTGCATCATATCATAAGTACAACTTGATAAATGCTTGCAGGTCTAGATCTGATAAGGTCACACCGTCTCCAATTAGCACTAATCTAATAGAAGTTATGATAGTATCAGTGATTGAATATCATGAGAGCAGGAAGGAAAGTTTTCTTGTTTTCGATGCTAACATTGCGAAATAACAGCGCCAGAATAGAGGAAAACTACGCATCACGACTAAAATAGTAATCGTGTGATGCATCTAAGATACGTCGCGTCGTCAAAATATCGCAGAGAGAGGGAGGAAGCACCCCGATCCGTCTCTCGATTCCACATGATCTCTCGCCGGTTAGACAAAGTGAGAGAGTGTGCGAGATGGAGAGAACAAGAGATGAGGGAGTGAAGACCCGCAGTGATGAATCGGAGAGGTGGGGGAAGAGGAAATAGTAGCAAGTGGGGCAGACACGTTGCTTACTGTGAAAAAAATGCGTACTCTGCGCACTATCTAGCAAAAAAAAACAATTTCGCACTAGAATAAATAGCCAAACTGGCTTAGATGAACATACTACAGAATCCTGTTTCGTTGCACCGTTACTATCGCATAACTCGTTTGCAGAAATCATGAGATATTATCACTTGAACTGTAGAGTGCATTTGTGCTGGCAAATATGCATCAAGCTCTCCTCAATTTGTATGATATCTCAGAGAGCGAGAGAACACGCAAAAGAGGAGGGTCGGATGCCGATTTTCCATCACTATTACAGACAGAGATCGGCGGAGAACAAGTGAAAAATGAGAAAAGCCCGACCGCGAAAGTAAGTAAGAAATGACGAACGATCGCCTCCGCCTTTCGAAATTCCGAGAAGCCCAATAATAACCTCAATTGAGACTCAAAATAGGCGCCAATGCAGGTTCCGCGTGTAAAAACGTGAAAGCGGAGAGAAGCGCGGGATGAAAATATGGGAAGATGGGGGAGGAGCTTCTCCGCTCAATTACTTGGAATGTTCAATGCGAGATAACGCAAGCACAGTGGTAAAGCGTAAGACGAAGATAGCAGATGAAATCAATGCGGGAAACAAAGATTTGCGGAAGGACAAAGCTACTCTCCTGAAGTCGTTAATGATATCATGATTTGTATCTTTGTCTACACCCGGATTTTGAAGACAAATCCGAACCTGACGTGCCTTAATTCTCTCTTTGTTATCTCGCTTCTCTGATCGGTGCGAGAGGATGTGAGATCGGTAGAGCCGTCTACGATTTGGCATCTCCTCATCCTGCACCATGGACTCCCAACCAACATGTGATCGGGGCAATCAGGGATCGAGCCATTGAGGAAAGACACACGCGGAGAATTTGTAAGGATAGGAGGGTGTTAAGACATTTCGACAAAAAATTCCGTGAAACATACTTGTTCGAAAAAAGGACGTTTCGGAATTTGTTTGTCGAAATGTCTTATCACCGATTGGAGATGAGTCCTTCTCCTGAATTCATAAATTGGGGAATGAGCATTATGGAATTCCGCAGCAACATCCAGGCTATTACGCGCCAGACAAAAGACACATTATGATGGTGGATCCATCACTGGGTGGTTCCTGTGCGAGTGGGTCAATTGTATAGAGATATTGGGGAAGGGAAGATCATTTATCCAGTGTCTGTTCGAAGTGATAGGGATTCGGGGAGAGAAGTGAGAGGGGAGATTGGGAGATATCAATCGGTGACGTGTGTACCAACTCAGATCCTGATTAGGGCCGGCAAATGAAGAGCTCTTTACGCTGCTCAGAGAGAGGGCGCAGAATGAATACAGTAATTATTCATTTGCGATCGATAATCCTGATTTCGTCATGATTTCGTGCGCGGTAAACATGTGAAGATTGGAGTGAAGGAAAGAGATGCTTCGTCTCACCATGCATTCATCAACTCGCAATTCATGCGAATACATGCAACTAGAGAGATTGCACCCATAAGCGGCAAACAAGATCTCGAGGTTGCCTAGGTGCGATATCGATGCATAAGAATTGAACCGAAGTAGTGACGAATCGATTCTTCTGATTTCGCGTGATCTCTCATAGTCATCATACAACAGGAGAGCGGGAATGTAGCTGATTGAAAGAATGAATGCGTTATCGATGAGCTCGTGGCTTTGTTGATTCCGAAACTTGGTGGTATCATCCCTCGAAGTCCAAGTACCTTACAACGCGCTTAATGGTTCACATGAATATCCCAAATCATTTAAAGCCGAATGTAAGAGAGGCGATTCTACAATTCCTTTGCTTTCACCGAAAGTGTGAAGCGGGTTCATTTAGCACTGGGATTCCTTTTGGTTCAAACTCGTCCTCCCGTCTGAACTTCCGATTTTTAGTACAGATGACAAAAACACAGAGAGTAAATGCACTTCAAATGAAGACACGATTACCCCGATTTCGGATTCTGAAATCACCTCTAATGGACCTCTAACCTCTATGTCCGGTTCGAGGCAGGATCCAGGAACCGTAGTTTATGGCGTTGAGATGATGTCAGGATAGGCACATAATCATTTCCGGAAGAGGTAAACGGAAGAGGGCGAGTGAACTACATGGAATCAATCAGAATGCTTCCTCTTTGCTATTCCCAATGATGCCACTTCTGCGCCGGAAATTAAGGCAACGCAGGATGCTCTCCCTGGTTTTGCTCTCTCCATCCTGCACACTATCTCGCCGGTCAGATAGGCGAAATGATGTGCATAATGGAGAGAGAGCGAAGACCGAAATGGCATCAATAAAGCCCACTCTCAGAGGGGTTGGAGAGTGGGAACGGGAGGACAGGCTAATGTTGAATGGAGAAAGCACTGCACTGGTCGTAATACTCGCTCAACGCTAATTTCTGCTATTGATGTTGACTCCCCTCATTCTGCACACCCTCTTGTTTTTCTGGCTGGCGAGATAGTGTGCGGAATAGAGAGACCAGAAACCAATAATACCTCCCTAGTTTCTACGATTGGCTCTCGTGACAGTTCGAGAGCAAACCGATGAACAGAAGGCATGATATTAAGCGAATGGTACATCGACCTAGTTTCCGCCAACAAAGACAATAAAAAATTATTACTACAATATACGATGTGAAGAATGGGATGTGCTTCAGAAGATCTACTAAGAAAGCGAACGGAGATAATTTTCAAGGATTCTCTCAGAAAAAAATACTCCCCTGTACAACTAGAGGAAGATTATCTATTGCGAGACGAATAATGAAAAAGAGGGAACAGCTGACCAAAATTAGATCCCCACTATTGTTCGTCCGAAATAGTGCACACTGCCGTAAACTGAATTTATTGTTCTAGGCAAGATTAAATGGAGCAATTCCTCCATTTCGGATGAATGGTGGTGGTGCAGCGAATAGAAGGCATTTGAGAGCAAATGTGAGGTAAGGGAGTAGCGAAGTTAATCAAGGAAATGTCCTAGAAAGACTCATCCGATTTGAATGGGTGAAAGAGGAACACGTGCCTAACATAGAGGAGCAAACTAAAAAAAGAATGTACAAAATGTTTGTGTCAAATCATCGTTCAAACTTTTAAAATATAAAACAAAAAAACTTTAAATGATTTCAAAAGATCAAGAATGGCTGCAGAACTTGAGATGAATTTGGATGAATTTGTGGCTTGGAAATGTCCGTAAGAGGCGCTAGGAGCCCTTACCTTGATTATCATGAATAAATGAGGAAGGAGTTTCTGAGTTAGAGGAAGCGTTCCAATGTTCGTTCCAGTTTATCCTTTTACAACGAAAGTTGCATATGATAGCCGGGACTTTCTTTGGAAGATATTCGGGTTAGAACACGATATTTCCTGAAACAAGAGATGCAGAAAAGAAGAGCGAATCCAATCGAGGAAATACCCTAGAGAGGAGGCAAGGAGTCCTTGCCTCGATTAGAATGAGAGAACGTGTCTCCACTCTTGAGGACGCTTCTCGGTTAGAATGAGGAAAGAGGAAGAAGGCTCTTGATTCTGCCCACTAGGGATGACATTTTGGTGCTCTACATTCAAGATATCGCCGGTCATAGAAACTAGAGAGCATGCGAACTGAGGAGAGTCGCATGAAAATTTGACATCACTAATGAACAGCGCTTGCTGACCCTCTCGAGACAGTGAAGCGAGAACGGTTGAAATGAGGAAGCGCACGTGTCGTCAAAATTTTCTACAATTGCTAGATTTGAACGAATAGGAAAGAAAATAGTAAAGTTAACGAGAGCTTCCACTTGGTTAGATTTTATTTCAAACGAGAAGTGTTAGATGCGATCGAATGAACTCAAAAAATGGAATAGTCTCCTGATTCCACGTCAGCACTCCGAGCGACGAGAGAGTGTGCGAAACGAGGAGAGTCTCTCTCCATCCACTCTTGATTGGGTCCCTCTCCTACTTAATCCATCTCTTCACATTGACGTCAAAGGCGAAATGAGGAGGAGATGGGAGGCCGGAGATTAAAAGCGGAAGATAAGAGGATGATGAAAACGGCCGAGTTGGCGTAATGGAGGATTCGGGAGGGCGCTTGAAAAAAGGTTTTATATCTCTAACCGATTTCCGATCTCAATCCCAGCGCTTATCAACTTCTTCTGTAATGAGCAAAACGGATGATTCTCACAGCGCCCAGTAGAAGAAACTGGCGATTTGATGATGGGGGCTGAAGTTTCATGGACCTTTACATCATTTGTTGTCTTTCTCTGATCGTGTCGAAACTTGTGACGCAAGCGGCTGTGTTTAGAAGGAATACCTGGGGAGAGAACAAAGCCCAATTCGGAATGGATGGGTATTCATTCACGCATATGATAAACATGAGTGAAGCGAGTGTAGGATGGGATCAACTGCGAAATGTCATTGACGATGGAATCCATGACCGAAAGCCACAGGCATCAGTAACGAAACGCATGAGGATCGCAAAAACATGAGCGAAATCGGAATTGATCGGGGCAAATGAAGATATGGTTCAAATTAGAATAGAGATGTAAGCAACTGAACACAGATCAGCTCGCCAAATTGAAAGACGTCCGTAAATTAGGACGGGGTAGATATCAAAAAAGTGTCAAAATCAAAATTAGAGTGGCATTTATCATTTCGCAATGAGCTATCAATCACAATATTTGACTAATGTCGTCTGATGTTTTAGGACGGAATTGTTGCGACAGGGGACAGTTTTGAAACCATCTGGTAACAAAAGTGAAAAAGCTAAAAAAAAAAAAAAGCAAAATAGCTGATAAGAAAAAAAAAATAAGAAGAAAAAAAAGGGATCACTAATTTCTGCTATGGCAGTATATTGGACGATCACATGACGATATCATTTGATTTTCTGTGGTCACAAGTGTGCGGGTGGTTCAATTGTATAGAGCTATTGGGGAAGGGAAGATCATTTATCCAGTGTTTGTTCGAAGTGATAGGGATACGGGGAGAGAAGATGGAAGGGAGATTGGGAGATATCAATCGGTGACGTGTCTACCGACACAACAAGCACGACTGTGAATAGAGCGTTATCAGTGCTTTTCGGCGCCGCTTAATTCGCCGATATCACCGATAGACTGTTCAAAGTAGAGAAAGGACGGACGACGGGAAAATGTAAGAGGAAAGGAGGAAAGGAGCGCACGGCGGTAGTAGCAAGCGTAGATTGCAGAGGCGTACCTGGAACCAGAACCGGGTGATAAGTCCCAAAACTGGAGCCGGGGAAATTTTTAGATTAGTTTTTTTCATAGAGCAAAGAGCGCCGTCCTTTCATTGACTCGAGTAGCAAATGATCGCTTATGATTTGTTCGTGAAACAGATTTGTAGATATGGATGCATGGAGTCAGAATTGCAGCCAAGAGTAGGCATGCAAATGAGAAACTACAAAATGTAGCCCCAACAGGAACCAGTATTCCGAAATCAGTCGGTAGACACGTCACCGATTGATATCTCCCAATCTCCCTTCCATCTTCTCTCCCCGTATCCCTATCACTTCGAACAAACACTGGATAAATGATCTTCCCTTCCCCAATAGCTCTATACAATTGAACCACCCGCACACTTGTGACCACAGAAAATCAAATGATATCGTCATGTGATCGTCCAATATACTGCCATAGCAGAAATTAGTGATCCCTTTTTTTTCTTCTTATTTTTTTTTTTCTTATCAGCTATTTTGCTTTTTTTTTTTTAGCTTTTTCACTTTTGTTACCAGATGGTTTCAAAACTGTCCCCTGTCGCAACAATTCCGTCCTAAAACTTCAGACGACATTAGTCAAATATTGTGATTGATAGCTCATTGCGAAATGATAAATGCCACTCTAATTTTGATTTTGACACTTTTTTGATATCTACCCCGTCCTAATTTACGGACGTCTTTCAATTTGGCGAGCTGATCTGTGTTCAGTTGCTTACATCTCTATTCTAATTTGAACCATATCTTCATTTGCCCCGATCAATTCCGATTTCGCTCATGTTTTTGCGATCCTCATGCGTTTCGTTACTGATGCCTGTGGCTTTCGGTCATGGATTCCATCGTCAATGACATTTCGCAGTTGATCCCATCCTACACTCGCTTCACTCATGTTTATCATATGCGTGAATGAATACCCATCCATTCCGAATTGGGCTTTGTTCTCTCCCCAGGTATTCCTTCTAAACACAGCCGCTTGCGTCACAAGTTTCGACACGATCAGAGAAAGACAACAAATGATGTAAAGGTCCATGAAACTTCAGCCCCCATCATCAAATCGCCAGTTTCTTCTACTGGGCGCTGTGAGAATCATCCGTTTTGCTCATTACAGAAGAAGTTGATAAGCGCTGGGATTGAGATCGGAAATCGGTTAGAGATATAAAACCTTTTTTCAAGCGCCCTCCCGAATCCTCCATTACGCCAACTCGGCCGTTTTCATCATCCTCTTATCTTCCGCTTTTAATCTCCGGCCTCCCATCTCCTCCTCATTTCGCCTTTGACGTCAATGTGAAGAGATGGATTAAGTAGGAGAGGGACCCAATCAAGAGTGGATGGAGAGAGACTCTCCTCGTTTCGCACACTCTCTCGTCGCTCGGAGTGCTGACGTGGAATCAGGAGACTATTCCATTTTTTGAGTTCATTCGATCGCATCTAACACTTCTCGTTTGAAATAAAATCTAACCAAGTGGAAGCTCTCGTTAACTTTACTATTTTCTTTCCTATTCGTTCAAATCTAGCAATTGTAGAAAATTTTGACGACACGTGCGCTTCCTCATTTCAACCGTTCTCGCTTCACTGTCTCGAGAGGGTCAGCAAGCGCTGTTCATTAGTGATGTCAAATTTTCATGCGACTCTCCTCAGTTCGCATGCTCTCTAGTTTCTATGACCGGCGATATCTTGAATGTAGAGCACCAAAATGTCATCCCTAGTGGGCAGAATCAAGAGCCTTCTTCCTCTTTCCTCATTCTAACCGAGAAGCGTCCTCAAGAGTGGAGACACGTTCTCTCATTCTAATCGAGGCAAGGACTCCTTGCCTCCTCTCTAGGGTATTTCCTCGATTGGATTCGCTCTTCTTTTCTGCATCTCTTGTTTCAGGAAATATCGTGTTCTAACCCGAATATCTTCCAAAGAAAGTCCCGGCTATCATATGCAACTTTCGTTGTAAAAGGATAAACTGGAACGAACATTGGAACGCTTCCTCTAACTCAGAAACTCCTTCCTCATTTATTCATGATAATCAAGGTAAGGGCTCCTAGCGCCTCTTACGGACATTTCCAAGCCACAAATTCATCCAAATTCATCTCAAGTTCTGCAGCCATTCTTGATCTTTTGAAATCATTTAAAGTTTTTTTGTTTTATATTTTAAAAGTTTGAACGATGATTTGACACAAACATTTTGTACATTCTTTTTTTAGTTTGCTCCTCTATGTTAGGCACGTGTTCCTCTTTCACCCATTCAAATCGGATGAGTCTTTCTAGGACATTTCCTTGATTAACTTCGCTACTCCCTTACCTCACATTTGCTCTCAAATGCCTTCTATTCGCTGCACCACCACCATTCATCCGAAATGGAGGAATTGCTCCATTTAATCTTGCCTAGAACAATAAATTCAGTTTACGGCAGTGTGCACTATTTCGGACGAACAATAGTGGGGATCTAATTTTGGTCAGCTGTTCCCTCTTTTTCATTATTCGTCTCGCAATAGATAATCTTCCTCTAGTTGTACAGGGGAGTATTTTTTTCTGAGAGAATCCTTGAAAATTATCTCCGTTCGCTTTCTTAGTAGATCTTCTGAAGCACATCCCATTCTTCACATCGTAGATTGTAGTAATAATTTTTTATTGTCTTTGTTGGCGGAAACTAGGTCGATGTACCATTCGCTTAATATCATGCCTTCTGTTCATCGGTTTGCTCTCGAACTGTCACGAGAGCCAATCGTAGAAACTAGGGAGGTATTATTGGTTTCTGGTCTCTCTATTCCGCACACTATCTCGCCAGCCAGAAAAACAAGAGGGTGTGCAGAATGAGGGGAGTCAACATCAATAGCAGAAATTAGCGTTGAGCGAGTATTACGACCAGTGCAGTGCTTTCTCCATTCAACATTAGCCTGTCCTCCCGTTCCCACTCTCCAACCCCTCTGAGAGTGGGCTTTATTGATGCCATTTCGGTCTTCGCTCTCTCTCCATTATGCACATCATTTCGCCTATCTGACCGGCGAGATAGTGTGCAGGATGGAGAGAGCAAAACCAGGGAGAGCATCCTGCGTTGCCTTAATTTCCGGCGCAGAAGTGGCATCATTGGGAATAGCAAAGAGGAAGCATTCTGATTGATTCCATGTAGTTCACTCGCCCTCTTCCGTTTACCTCTTCCGGAAATGATTATGTGCCTATCCTGACATCATCTCAACGCCATAAACTACGGTTCCTGGATCCTGCCTCGAACCGGACATAGAGGTTAGAGGTCCATTAGAGGTGATTTCAGAATCCGAAATCGGGGTAATCGTGTCTTCATTTGAAGTGCATTTACTCTCTGTGTTTTTGTCATCTGTACTAAAAATCGGAAGTTCAGACGGGAGGACGAGTTTGAACCAAAAGGAATCCCAGTGCTAAATGAACCCGCTTCACACTTTCGGTGAAAGCAAAGGAATTGTAGAATCGCCTCTCTTACATTCGGCTTTAAATGATTTGGGATATTCATGTGAACCATTAAGCGCGTTGTAAGGTACTTGGACTTCGAGGGATGATACCACCAAGTTTCGGAATCAACAAAGCCACGAGCTCATCGATAACGCATTCATTCTTTCAATCAGCTACATTCCCGCTCTCCTGTTGTATGATGACTATGAGAGATCACGCGAAATCAGAAGAATCGATTCGTCACTACTTCGGTTCAATTCTTATGCATCGATATCGCACCTAGGCAACCTCGAGATCTTGTTTGCCGCTTATGGGTGCAATCTCTCTAGTTGCATGTATTCGCATGAATTGCGAGTTGATGAATGCATGGTGAGACGAAGCATCTCTTTCCTTCACTCCAATCTTCACATGTTTACCGCGCACGAAATCATGACGAAATCAGGATTATCGATCGCAAATGAATAATTACTGTATTCATTCTGCGCCCTCTCTCTGAGCAGCGTAAAGAGCTCTTCATTTGCCGGCCCTAATCAGGATCTGAGTTGGTACACACGTCACCGATTGATATCTCCCAATCTCCCCTCTCACTTCTCTCCCCGAATCCCTATCACTTCGAACAGACACTGGATAAATGATCTTCCCTTCCCCAATATCTCTATACAATTGACCCACTCGCACAGGAACCACCCAGTGATGGATCCACCATCATAATGTGTCTTTTGTCTGGCGCGTAATAGCCTGGATGTTGCTGCGGAATTCCATAATGCTCATTCCCCAATTTATGAATTCAGGAGAAGGACTCATCTCCAATCGGTGATAAGACATTTCGACAAACAAATTCCGAAACGTCCTTTTTTCGAACAAGTATGTTTCACGGAATTTTTTGTCGAAATGTCTTAACACCCTCCTATCCTTACAAATTCTCCGCGTGTGTCTTTCCTCAATGGCTCGATCCCTGATTGCCCCGATCACATGTTGGTTGGGAGTCCATGGTGCAGGATGAGGAGATGCCAAATCGTAGACGGCTCTACCGATCTCACATCCTCTCGCACCGATCAGAGAAGCGAGATAACAAAGAGAGAATTAAGGCACGTCAGGTTCGGATTTGTCTTCAAAATCCGGGTGTAGACAAAGATACAAATCATGATATCATTAACGACTTCAGGAGAGTAGCTTTGTCCTTCCGCAAATCTTTGTTTCCCGCATTGATTTCATCTGCTATCTTCGTCTTACGCTTTACCACTGTGCTTGCGTTATCTCGCATTGAACATTCCAAGTAATTGAGCGGAGAAGCTCCTCCCCCCTCTCCTCCTCCATCTTCCCATATTTTCATCCCGCGCTTCTCTCCGCTTTCACGTTTTTACACGCGGAACCTGCATTGGCGCCTATTTTGAGTCTCAATTGAGGTTATTATTGGGCTTCTCGGAATTTCGAAAGGCGGAGGCGATCGTTCGTCATTTCTTACTTACTTTCGCGGTCGGGCTTTTCTCATTTTTCACTTGTTCTCCGCCGATCTCTGTCTGTAATAGTGATGGAAAATCGGCATCCGACCCTCCTCTTTTGCGTGTTCTCTCGCTCTCTGAGATATCATACAAATTGAGGAGAGCTTGATGCATATTTGCCAGCACAAATGCACTCTACAGTTCAAGTGATAATATCTCATGATTTCTGCAAACGAGTTATGCGATAGTAACGGTGCAACGAAACAGGATTCTGTAGTATGTTCATCTAAGCCAGTTTGGCTATTTATTCTAGTGCGAAATTGTTTTTTTTTGCTAGATAGTGCGCAGAGTACGCATTTTTTTCACAGTAAGCAACGTGTCTGCCCCACTTGCTACTATTTCCTCTTCCCCCACCTCTCCGATTCATCACTGCGGGTCTTCACTCCCTCATCTCTTGTTCTCTCCATCTCGCACACTCTCTCACTTTGTCTAACCGGCGAGAGATCATGTGGAATCGAGAGACGGATCGGGGTGCTTCCTCCCTCTCTCTGCGATATTTTGACGACGCGACGTATCTTAGATGCATCACACGATTACTATTTTAGTCGTGATGCGTAGTTTTCCTCTATTCTGGCGCTGTTATTTCGCAATGTTAGCATCGAAAACAAGAAAACTTTCCTTCCTGCTCTCATGATATTCAATCACTGATACTATCATAACTTCTATTAGATTAGTGCTAATTGGAGACGGTGTGACCTTATCAGATCTAGACCTGCAAGCATTTATCAAGTTGTACTTATGATATGATGCACTGTAGGTCATCTCACCGTGTACGTAGTTCAGTGATGCCGCTTCGAATAGTAGCTCTCTCCATTCTGCACACTTTCTGTTCGCCGAGGTGTGCAGAATCGAGAGTCTTGTTCAGCACTATTTCTCATTGAGCAGAGCATCAATGAGTTGTAGCTTCATCGGTTCTTCCTGGTTTCTTGACTGCTAGAGTGAGACCATAGCGGCTTTTTCTTCTCACGCGCTCGCACCAGTCCCGACGCTCAACCATTGTGACGATTCGCATATCCTCGCATTATCCGGCTCTAATGATGGGTGGTGCGTGGCTGCTTTGCATGGAACGCTGCGTTTCGACGCTTTCCATGCGATAACATGTCGTATGTCCTGCTCATTGGCTCTACTAATAATTAATCAGCCCATGTGCGATTAAAATCAGTCCAAAATCGGGGGGAAAAATTCCAACAAGGCAGCCCTAATCAATAGCGCTCCCTCTTCCTCGAGCTTCCCAATTCATGAATCTCCTAACCCCATCTCATCTAGCGTCTCTCCATTTTCCATACTCTCTAGCTCAGTCTGACAGGCGGGATAATGTGGCGAATGACGAGAGTGTGGCGGTTACTCCCCCTCCCCTTCTCACAATTTATTCATAAACCTTCCTCTTTCCTCTCGGCGAACGTTTCCCGTTCCCGAATCTAAATATTCGCCTCTAAATTTATACATGCCCCCCTACTCGATTCTGCGATTGGCTTTCATTAGTGATGTGCGATTTCTCAGCGGTCAGAGAAACGAGATAGTGTGTGAATTGAGGAGAGCGGACAGCTCTAATGGTCTGCTTCGTCAGTAATCCCATGAGGATTCTCTCTGTGTTATTCCGTACTTGATGATTTTCTGGTCTCGAGTAAATACAGTCGCTGCCATCAGTTAGCCGTTGCATGACATGTCTTTGATTATGATAATATCACTGATAGGTTTTAGTCATCAAGTCTTGTGATCGGAGGAATCGCTAATGAGTCTTGTGACTGGAGGAAATGCGAAAACATGATTTTCAACTCTTCCTTTTTTCACAATCAAGGAAACTAAGTAAAGAAGATTTCACTCTCGTTCTCAGAAACTTCAATCTCTCTCATTTCCCGGAATTCAATGTTCCCATCTTCTCTAGAAACGTCTTCATGAAAGATTTGATTAGCTAGTCTCACTGACACTAAGAGTAGTGAAAATTCGTTGAATTAGTCAGTAGAACTACTAATGCCTCATTAATGCTCGCTTTATCAGGATTTGAATAATATTTTCCCGAAAATCTTCCCCTTCCATCACCTTGATCAATATCTGCATAGATCTCACGTACACACATTGAAAAGTTCTTTATCCGTCATGAAGTCTAATATTGCTTCATTCAAGGCTTCCGATGCTCTCATTTTCCTCTAAAACCTCATTTGCTTGCTTAGACATCGTACTTTCTGCATCATCATTTATCATATTACAACATTCAAGGCTTCCTATGTTCGAAAGGGTTCTACCAGTTATTCTCTCTCCAATATAGCGCTTTTTCAAGTCCGCTTCCAGTTAAAGTGTTCATGCTGGTTGAGATTTCGGAAAGTCATGTTAGCATTCTTCTCTAGAAGCTTCATCTGCCTTCTCTTTTATATTAGCCATTTCTACTCACTCACTACTTGTTTGCTCAATCTAGTCCTTTTTCATATTCTAGAATCGGGCAAATAAGAAAAAAATATATACTTAAAATTCTCCGTTTGATGAACACATCCTCTAGAACCGTCTTCCTTCCCGATATTAGCCGTATCTTCCCTTCTCTCTTTCCCGCACTCACTGTTTACTCCTCAACGGCGACGTCTGCTCGTATCTAGAAGCGTCAGATGAGATTTGCGTCAAGAGCCCCTTTTCCCTGAGGACGACGCGAGAAAGAGAGCCGGGAAATTGGAATGGAACGAGCCGGGAGTGTGCCAAAAGCCGGAAAATGGTGGTCTGAAGCTTTGTTTCGCAGTGCCGTGAAATAGAGCTGGGGATTCTGTTTCACGAAGCTTCCTGATGCTTCAGACGAGATTAGTGTCAAGAGCCTTCCTGAGGAGCGAGAGAGCCGGGAACTAAGGGAAGGCCGTGAGAGAGAGCCGTGAAATGTTTTAGAGCCGGAAAATAGCGAATTTTCTTTCTACGTATCCGGAAAGCAGCAGCAGTGTCCCTCGTGCTTCCTTCGTTAGACTGCCTCGTTATATGTCGCCGTTTGCCTTATTTTCGAGCAATTTCGGTTAAGTTTGGCACTTCTCAAAAGTTCGATTTTCCGAAACTGTGTAATTTGGGGTTATCGAGGATACTGAAGACGATGGGCATATCCATTTTGTCCCCAGGGGCCCCGTTGTCTTCAGACGGCGTTACGTCGAAATTGCATTTTGAAGTGCTACTCGGCCCTCTAGAGTGCTAATTTTACGTGAAAATGTTTCCTGGGGTAAAATTGCATGGCGAAGATGCCTGTCTAGTTCATTTTTCATGATCTTCAAAAATAATATTTAAAACATAAACTTTTCGTGTACTGAAAACAGCGATTGCCACTGTACACCACGCGATCGGGCGTCCGTCTCGAGAGGATTCCATATCTAAAATTTCAGCCAATTCTGTCATGCGAAAACCGAGATAATCGACTTACAGTGTTTGTGACTGTCAGAGGATCTGCCATCTCTTTTGATCTACCGCGCGAGATAGTGTGGGGATATGAGAGAGCGGCGAGAACGCAGAGAGGGATGAGTGGCCTGGGAGGAGAAAGATAGAGGGGAGGTCAGAGACGCAGATTATACACTCTCTCATGTCTCCACACTATCTCGCGCGGTAGATCAAGGGAGGTGGCTGTTCGCTGACAGTCACAAACACTGTAAGTCGATTATCTCGGTTTTCGCAACTGGCTGAAATTTTAGATATGGAATCCTCTCGAGACGCCCGATCGTGTGGTGTACAGTGGCAATCGCTGTTTTCAGTACACGAAAAGTTTATGTTTTAAAAATCATTTTTGAAGATCATGAAAAATGAACTAGACAGGCATCTTCGCCATGCAATTCTGCCCCAGGAAACATTTTCACCTAAAATTAGCACTCTAGAGGGCCGAGTAGCATTTCAAAATGCAATTTCGACGTGACGCCGTCTGAAGACAACGGAGCCCCTGGGGACAAAATGGATATGTCCATCGTCTTCAGCATCCTCGATAACCACAAATCACACAGTTTCGGAAAATCGGAATTTTTGAGCTGTGCCAACCCTTGCTCGAAAATATGGCAAACGGCGTCATATATGCAAAGATAAGAGAGCGCGCTGTGAACGTGACTAGCAAGCGTTCGTTTCACCGAATCGTTCAATCCTCCGAAAGATGTCTCTACGCGGCTGAACCTTAGTGCTGCTCAGATGGCATTGTTCTACCATCTTGCAAAACATGGTCGATCGTGGGGCTCGAACCGGTGATATAGCGGACTTCAGTCAGACACCATAACCACTCTTGCAAAACATGGTCGATCGTGGGGCTCGAACCGGTGATATAGCGGACTTCAGTCATACATCATAAACACTCTTGCAAAACATGGTCGATCGTGGGGCTCGAACCGGTGATATAGCGGACTTCAGTCAGACACCATAACCACTCTTGCAAAACATGGTCGATCGTGGGGCTCGAACCGGTGATATAGCGGACTTCAGTCATACACCATAACCACTCTTGCAAAACATGGTCGATCGTGGGGCTCGAACCGGTGATATAGCGGACTTCAGTCAGACACCATAACCACTCTTGCAAAACATGGTCGATCGTGGGGCTCGAACCGGTGATATAGCGGACTTCAGTCAGACACCATAACCACTAAAAAAAAAATTTTCTCTGCTGAACTAACGCGCGTCCCAGCTGTGAACTTTAGTCGGTCGAACTTTTCTCCTACTCGAGTGTAACAGACGTGTGAGGGGTGACGAGCGATCTTAGAAATTTTGCACTAAAGTTCGAAATACGGGTCGCCGTCTCTCAATTTCACACACTCTCTCGCCACTCGTCGACAAGAGCGTAGTGAGAATTGATCTTCGAAAGTGAGCACTCGAGCGAAAACGAGGAAACTCGTTTACAAAATTTTTTGAGTGTTCGTTTGTTTTCGGTGGTCTAGTGGATCTCCGAGACACTCTCGAGAGTTGCCTAATGAAGTAAAGTTGGAAAGCACGCCCATCGCTCAAAACATACATTGCCTCCACTCCTTCTTTTCGTTTCAGCTTCGGGTGAATTTCAGGGTGCCCAAAGGCAGTTTAGAATAGCAAAGATTTATCCGCACAGTTGGAATTGTTGTGTTGTGGGGGAGGGGGGAAGAAGTAGAACAACAGATCGTCCAACCTCCTTACACATCACATGCTCTGCATAGTTTGTAGGTAATTAAATCTGCCCGTGACCTGAAAGAGCAAACGCTATTAAAATCGTTTCCTTGACCCGAAGGTGGGATGATATTTTGAACTTGACGTGCTATCCGTGACGATTCGTTGATCACTAGCATCAACCAACTTTTTAACGTAATGTTTTCCATCCTCTTTCGTCACCTTTATCCTATTCATGGCGTTTTTCTTCAACTCAAAATATACTAGGAAACGTTAGGAAAACAACACGCGCTTCATCGTTTCCTGTTTGGTCCACTTTCCTCTAACGACACTTATTAGTCCGTTTCCAAGAAGATGAAATATTTTCTCATTTGTCATTCTATTTATTCGACCTCAAAATATTTTTCGAAAGGTAAGAAACACTTGCCAACTACTTGATCTTTCTTCCTCTAACGAGACTAATTTTTTGTTATGTGTCGAAGGAGCAACTTCTGTAATGCGAATAACATTCATAATTAGCCCTTCCACTTATTTTTATGCCACCACGCGGTCCTTTTCTTATTCGTTTTCTTCGATATTCCCACCCTACTATGGTTTCGCTCTCTCCACTCTGCACACTATCTTGACTATCTCTCCAGAGAGATAGTGTGCAGAATGGAGAGAGTGAGCACCGTTATGACCACTGTCACCTGATGCTTTCCGTTCCTTTCTTCCTTCCCCTTTCATACTGTTTATCTCCTCGCTACCCCGTATTCGGCATTTTATGAAAACGGGAATATTCATAGTTGATATTGTCACGTTCCCTCATATCCTCTCTCCTTTCAAACTGTTTTTTTCGAGTGCAATAAGAATGCCGAATCCGTGTCTATTCCATACCCGCTATCATCTCTCTCTCTCTCTCTCTCTCTCTGAATACACGTGGAATTAAGGAAGTGATTCTTGCTAGAATCCCAAAATTTCTGATATAGAATCAAACCTCTGATTTTGACTGTCGTTTTCCGCCATTTTTCATTCGCAGCTTTCGTTTTTCCATCACTCTTCGTTCTCCCTCCACACTGTTTATCTCCGTCCTGTCCACTACCCTATTCATACCTTCTTCTCTCTCCTAGTCTTTTGCTTGTAGACAAGGTGTGGAAGGAACACTTGTTGGAGTTCATTGAACACCACGTTTTGGGCTTATTCCTCTCCTTGAGAAGCAGCTTTTTGTCCTTCCTTGCCTTTCCAAACGATGGATAGCACAATGATTTCCTCTCTCTTCAGACTGTTTATCGCTTCCTCTATCATCCATCTTTCCTCGCTTCCCCACTAGATTTGGTGTCAAAGCTTGCCAATTCGTCTCCCTCAATGTTGTCGCATGAAGAGACTCTCTTCATTTTGCATACTCTCTCCTGTCTTTGACTGAATCTTTCTTCTCTACTGCCCTCCTCATTCTGATCGCTCTCTCGTTTCTCTGATGGAAGAGAGAGAGAGAGAGAGAGAGAGAGAGAGAGAGAGAGAGAGAGAGGAGCGCTCATCCCCAACTCCCCATCTCTTCCCTTGCTATCATCTTCAATATCACATGTGGCCGTTCCTCTATTCCTCTGGGCTATAATAATAACAAGTGATGGTGTAGAAGCTTGTCGAAATATTCCTTTGGCTAAACTTACCATGCTTGTGTTGTTGCGTAGTTATGTTCAAATGTCATGATTTGTCATCTTCCCTATCTCTCTCTTCCGCCTCATCTTCGAGTGTCACAGAGACCATCGAATGAGATATCTCATCGAGATGATCATCTCATCCATTCGATCACTAACCAGGATAGGATACAATTGAACAGAACTACTTTTGAATAATTAGCTATTTGAGCAAACAGTGAATTTAAATTATTCTGCGACATTTTCTCACCCGCTTTGAATCTCGATCCTCCTTGTTCGAGTGTCATATCTGCTAGAAATATGCTGTGACAACGTGATTTATCCTCCCCACCTTCTCTCCAATTCATCTTTTCAACCACGGAACAGCCACTCTTTCATCCCTCCCACCCCTCTGGTCTTTACAACATAAATTGGTGCCTACATTATTTGTTTATATATCAGATATTTTCTTGCAGCAAAGTTTCTAGAAATGCATCTTTTAGTTCACGTAATGCCTTGTGCACCATGAAAACTTCTCTGATTCATCGTTTCTACACAGAACATCTAGAAAATCAGATCGCATTCATTTATCTCGTGTGTTCTACGCTCATTCTGATCCCAAAATGTCACAACATACCTCCAACATGTTACGACTCCTCCCTTTTTAATTTCATGTCCAATCGAAACTCAACTTTCATTCATCTCATTTCCCGTTTTCTTTCCAGTTCCTCGACTATATTGTTCATTATACATATTACAATGGTATTACGATCTTCTCTCTCCATTTTTCTCAAATTCATTCTGCCTAACCACAGAACTGCCGAGCCCTCGTTCTCCTTGTCCTTACCGCACAACTTCGCAGAGAGAAATGCGTGTAAACTGGTACCTGAACTCCGCTTGGGTGTTGTCATGCGACATACATGTGTTCCTCCTCTGTAGCCCTAGTATAAGATGTTTGTTGAAAGACACGAGAAACACGAAGCTATTGTTTTCATCGGGTGTACAACTTCTCAAAGTATCCCCGTGAAACTCAATTGACTCTCACTGCATACTGTCACAATAAACCTAAATTTATTTCCTTTTTAAATCAATTAAATGCTCCAACCACAGCTGAGTGGGTGGAACGCCCCCCTCCAGAGTTTAAAAACATAACTTTTTTCAAAGACATTTATCACCAATTCATTGCTCTAGCCGCAAAACAGCTGAGTGAGTGGCTGGAACTAGCAGCCTGCGGCTGCTACGTTGTATGCCGGGTCGTAAGCAAAGGTTAATAACCATGCACCGCTTGCTTGCGAGTGGGGCGTATACCGTTGCAAAAAGCTCGTAGGCTTCGAGCGCTCCAGAAAAGTTGCGATGTAGCCACTCCGCTTCGCTCCGTGGCTACATCTGCAACTTTTCCTCCGCGCTCTCAGCATCACGAGCTTTTCAAAACGGTATGGCCGAAGTATCCTTAATAAAACTTATAAATGTTCATAAAATGACGATTGACACTTCTAGCGATGCTCTCCGATGATTTTGAAGCTTTCTATGAGCGAAAATTCGAAAATTTCGTAATGATGACGAAATCGTAGATTTCGAAATTTGAGCACGGGAGGTGGATTGACACTTCTCCCGAGCCTCTCCGATGATTTTGAAGCGAGTTACGAGCAAAAACTTGAAGATTGCGTAATGATGACGAAATCGTAGATTGCGAAATCTAAGCACGGGGGGTCGATTGGCACTTCTCCCGAGGCTCTCCGATGATTTTGAAGCGAGTTATGAGCAAAAACGTGAAGATTTCATAATGATGAAGAAATCGAAGATTGCGAAATAGTTGCTGCCAGTGAGAAGCGCTGATGATTCTGAGTCGATTGACACTGTTCCCGATCTTTGCGGATGAATTTGAGCTGAATTAGGCCCGAAAAAACGAATTATTACGTAAGGATGACGAAATATTTGGTAATTATGATGAAATTTTTATCGATTTTGAAAAAGATGTTTTCGGTGGTTCGATTGGTCAAGGACTTATCCTCGGGCGATGCTTAGAAAGCGAGTTATTGAGGTTTGAAAAGTGTGACAGACAGACAGACGAACGAACGGAATGACAGAGAGAATCTTTGACTTTATAAGAGATAGTGAAACGACCCTCCGGATGTTGTTTTTGCATAACTTACCGTTTTGACGTAGCTGTGCCCCCAATACATTCCAGGAATCCTATTTTAATCCATCTAATGGAAAAAAAATCATCGTTTCATCTCACAAACCACAGAACAGCTGGGATGTCCCACCCCCTCCCCCCCCCCTCTCCCTCGCCTCGCCTCTCATCTGGTCCCTTTTCATCCCCCTTGGTCTTTACACCTCTCCTCTTCCTTACGCTTCTCACCACCCCTTGCCTCAACCCACTAACTTTACTCCTCGCGAGATTCATTTATGACCGCGAAATATTGGCACAATAAGATTTATTATTGTGATTATTTCCATTTTTCCTGATAATTACAACTACCTACCATTATTTGTTTCTCACCACTTCTCAATTTCCTGTCACTAACTTTACTCCTCGCGATATGATCGCTTGGCGATGGAACCAGCCGGAAACACGACACTGGTCCAAGTCACAAATCACCTCCGACTTGTCTCTCCCTCCCCCTTTCATTTTCATAATCCTGCGACGTTACTCTACTACTTATTGTATCGCAATTGTTATTATAGTCCACGATTCTGTCACTTGCATGAATATTTCCCATTTCCCCTAGTGCATCTCATGATTAGGCTTAATGCAATTCGCTTGAATTATGCAGAAGTTTTCTCTCAAAACTTCTCGCTTCTTTCTCTCTCCGTCTTTCTGCTCACTCTCCCCTGACATGTCGGGGATGCATCTATCCATTTTTCAAGTGTTGCAAGGATTTTTTCGCGTAACGATGCCTTTCAACTCTCGACTATGTTTATTTTTTTTTGCAAATCATCATCTGAGAATAACCACAATCAGATGAAAAACCAAAACTTGAACTCATTCTGAAACTTATCGCATTTCGCCCTCGCTGATTCCTACATTCCGCTTTCTATTGACCACGTGTTCCTGAATGAACGTATTGTTGCGTGTGCACTAACATTTCCGTGATCCACTCTTTCTCAATTTTGTTTTCTTCTTTAAAAAAAATAAAGTCATTTTTCAGTGCTCGTGATGGGTTGCGCGCCCAGTATGATGCGCGGCATCCGAGTCACGCACAAAGAGGACAAAACATCTGTGGAAGAGTTCGCCCAGCACAAGCCGCTACCGTACCAGGTGGGAACCAGGGACTGGAACCAGGAACCAGAAAATTGAATCATGATTAGGAAACTCACTGGCAGAACTTTTGTGGTTCGCGCGGGCAAAACCGATGCCGTGCAAGGGGGGAGTCAGACCTCAGATCGGGTTTGGCTACCAACGCGCCCAGAAACCGACCTAAGAAAACTGTGGGACCCGCTTGTCCGGGTAAGGTACCGTACGCCGATTTCGAGCCAGAAACCGTAACCAGGAACCAACGCGGGAACCGTGATTTATTGCCGATAATTGCAGATCGGCGCCGGCATTCCCACGCGTCCGAACTCGCAGAAACTGGTCATCTTCATCTTTGGTGAGCCAATATTTCCTATTTCCCCATAATTATTTCTTTCCCCCCATCCAATCCTCATGGTAATACATTAGTTCCCCGACGTTTTGATACGAAGCAACTTTGAAACTCAATATGTGTTCTACCAATTTAAACCATTTTCCCGATCTGCGATCCTCGATTCTTCCCATTTATCGCGAGAACTAGCATCGTTCCGCAAGTCTAACAAGTCCCATCAGTCAAGTGTTATGGGGCAATCGCATGAGGAGCAACGTTTTCTCTGTCTCTGCAGTTATCTCAATTCTTTAATTGAATCAACTGTCGGTGGATGGTCTTTGATCTCTATTCTTTTCTCTCGAAAGAATCTTGGCAATTGATCTTTGATCTCTAGTTCTCTAGACTCGAAACATAAATGCAAAAGAGCTCGCAAACATTGCTTCAGAGAGAGATAGAGAGAGAGAGAGAGAGAGAGAGAGAGAGAGAGAGAGAGAGAGAAAGGGAGAGAGACCTCTGAGCACGTTTAGTGCGCGGTCGGAATGGGAGGGGGAATAATTGCAATATCTTGCTTAGGTACTTAGGCAGACCCATGCAAGAATGGAATGTGATGACAGCATACTTTAGGATTGTTTGTGAGTAAATTTGTCAACATTTGGCGCCCATCTCCTTACTATTCTCCAATTTTATCAGTTTGTCCATTTTCTAAGGGGCTATTCCTTGGAGCTCAACAATTGAAATATCAACATTAGTACCATTTTCGGAATCGTCATCGAGAGCTCTTCAATTGTTATTGATTAGATTTTTGAGATTTTGATTTGTATTCGCAGTATGTCTAAAAATAGGCGAAAACAATAGGATTACTCGAAAACAAACAACAATTGCAAAAATCCAATCAATAAGTATTGTAGAGCTGTTGATGAGGATTCCGAAAACAATACTAATGTCGATTTTTCCATTGTTGAGCTCTGAGGAATAGCCCTTAGAAAAGCGAAAACCAGACAAAATAGGAGAATAGTGAGGAGAAGGGCGAAAAATTTTGACTAAATTACTCACAAACAATCCTAAAGCATGCTCGGTCATCACATTACATTCTCATGTAATTGCATGGGTCTGCCTAATTACCTACGCAAGATATTCCAATTATTCCCCTTCCATTTCGACAGCTCTGATCGATCAGAATGAGTTGAATTGGATATGTTTCACAATGGCGCAGCGACACCAAGAACAAAAGAATTTTGCTCTTTGACACTCTGTGCATACGTGCTCATGAGAAACGTGGAAGAATCTCGGAAGAGATAAAACGAAAGTATCTTGAATCCGAGAACCTTCGATAACCGTGAATGAAAGGGGTCGAATGTGCATCGAATATGCAGCTAATTAGACGATTGTCCATGATTTCAATCAACTAAACTTGATACAATCGATTTTCAGGTGGCCCACAATCTCAGAAAGGATTCGCCACACACGAGCTAATAACTCAATACGACTTCCACTCTATAAATGTGGAGGAGATCGTTCTTGGGTATCTGCCTAGCAGGGTGAGCGTGAATTTTTGATCGTTGCCTACGATTCGTTGGTCTTTGGACATTGCAACAAGACCCGAAACGGTTTCATGTGACCTTGTGCTTTATTTTATACTCTTCATCGCCTCATACACCGGCTCCGTTGCGCATCCACATCAAAAGTAATTCAAGTGAAACTCAATCGAATGCTATTGCAATTTTTCAAGAGCGTTCTATTGAAATTTAAGAAACACAGCAAAACCTGAGCCAGGTTGCAAAGTTGATCTTTGATCTTCAAAATATTGATCTTTGATCTTTCAGTTCAAGAACACCTCACCTGACCAGGAGCTGAACACGGCCAGTGATATCCAGGAGCTACTCAAGGTATTTTGATTTTTTCACAGAATTAAAAACAATAAACCAATTGAGAATTGTTCTATAGAAGTTGTTTGACGCTGGACGAGACGATGATTTTTTCTAACGATTGCCTCTGAACCATCGTTAATTTTCCGTTTCGAACTGTTGATATGAAACACGTGAAACTCATCCAGTTTCCCACTACATTCTGTCACGATTCTCGAGTTATTTGTTGTGATGCAACATGAAATCGGTGGGAGAGACGAACAAGCTACCGATTAGGAAGCGATTCAACTTTGATCTGTGAGCTCTGATCTTCAATTTTCCAGAAAGACACGGGCGCCCTCTCCCTCGACTGGATCTTCTCCGTGATTATGGGCAAACTGGCGGGGAGCATGCACCAGCGGTGAGAATCGGTTTTTGACTGGATTGTCTAATAATTTGGACTGATCCAACTCTGTTTTGACTGAACTGATTACCTCGAATCAAATTCCGATCATGGAATTGTGGTGTGCTCCAAAAGGAAGCACATAGCTGCCGTGCTCTCTTTTTGTATTTCTATCGCAATGAATTCGGATTGCATCATCATTGTGCAAAATCCTTTCCAGATTCGTCATCGACATCATCCCGGCGCTCTCCTCAATGCTCCGAGCTGACTCATACTCCTCTGAGGACGAGTCGAAGAGGGCACTGCAGGATTTTGAGCGATCGGTGAGTCGACTAGATATCTCTATCAGTTTGCCCAGATTCGATAAGCTCCGGATGCAAATGGCTTTCAGAGCAAGATATTGAAGCTAAAGCATAAAGAGCAAGCGTTGTGAAATCCTGAGACAAATACATCAAAAGTCACGTAAGTGTAGGAATAAATTAGGCATAGTCTCATCCTTTTCAAAGTGTTTATAATTGTTTTGAGATTCCAACCGTCATGAAATCATTGATGGAAGTTCGTTTCCAATGTATCGGCCATTTGAAACTCAATCGAATTGCTCAGTAGACAAATCGGCAACGACTCTCCTCATTTCGAGTACACTCTAGTTTCTCTGCACAGCACAAGCGCGTTGTCAGCGCAACGCAATTGAGAAGCTTTAATATTTTGATGGTGTACATGCCCCCTTTTATTTTCGAGTGAACCTGTACGCGTTTACAATTACGACAATTGCAAGGGATTGCCTCCCCCCACCCTCAGAAAACTAGGGCCTCTCGCATCATTTTTAGCTAATCTGATCATATTTTTTCTGGGATCCGTCTCAGTTAGTGATGCAATGCTTCTCGGATTTCGATGATTGTGGAAATTTTGTGATAGCGTAGGGAACCATATAATCTGTTGAATTGTTCTGTAGTTTAGTCGGGTTGACTCGGCTCTTTCTCGAGCACCTGTTATTCTTACAAAATTGTTTACAATTAATCTTTCAGTTCAAGAACACTTCAGAACTTAAGAACAAAATTGTTTACAATTGCAATTGATGATGGGAAGACGAAGGAATAATTGTTCCCATTATTTATTTTCGGCATATTTGATTGAAGATGTTCGGTGAAAGAGCAAAGGCGATGTTTTTCATTTCCCCTGGCATTTCTGGGCAGATCGCAAGGCGAGAGATCATGGGAGAATGAGAGAGTCCAGAGGACGGAAGATGTTAGAGAAGGCTAGATATTACGTGAAAACAAGAGATCGGTTATTTTTCCTCGTTTTCTGCAGAGGTATTGCGTAGGGGAGAAGTAGCCTGATTCAGGGAGAGAAATCATTTCCTCAAATCTCGCAATTCATCAAAATTTTGGCTTCGCTCTGACGCAAGTTGAGCGAAGCCCCGCAATCGAGTGAAGACTGTTTCGACTTGCGGATCGGGGCTGATGACTGGGAGACCCCCTCAATTTCACGCATGCAATCGTTTATGGATCAAAAACCAACGCGTATGATTGGCCAATTTGGTAACATCGATGCAACAACAGCAAAGGGACGTGAAAGTTGTGCGCATGAAGTAAACAATTCAAATCCTCAATACAAACACAATGCAGTATCAAATCAAAGAATATTATGTCAGAACGATACGAATTTATACAAAGAGTTTACAGTATCTGAGTATTACCGTGCCCTTCAATTTATCGATTACAGTACCCAGTCTTCTGCGCGTTCGACTTCACCACAGCCCTTCTGCGTCCCACCACCAGCGACAAGAAGGAGAACGAGAAGCCGGAGAAGGAGAAGTGAGTAGAGTTTGATCTTTGATCTTTGATCTCTGATCTCTTCCAGACAGAATCTGAGCTCGGAGATGAAGACATTTTTGAAAGGCATCGACGAGGCGGACAAAGGGAGATTGGAGGTTAGATTCACTACCACTTATTAGTTTGCTAAGAAATCTGAATCGATCAATCATTAATGTAGTGTATTATCTACTCAGAATCATTTGAGCAACTATTCTTTTGCTGAGTGTGGAAAGGACAATTATTTTTCAGACGCATATAATAATATGAATTACTTGTGAAACCTATTGAAACTTCTTGAGATGCGGAAAATAACGAGACAAAATGACAAGCCTTTCATTATAATTTATTAACAATGAATACTCCAGAAACGGATGGACGCCTACTCGAAGTGCGCTGCTCCCTTCATCTCCTACTTTGCGAAGTGAGATATTCGATCTTTGATCTATGCACGACTTTTGAATTGTTTTCTAAAATGTGAAGATACACAACCATCCAATTCCCAGTAGTTAGAGACCGCAAGCTCCGCCCACTTTGAGGGGAATTGACTTCGCCCAAAACCTGCGCCTGGCAAGCACAGATCTAATTCTCAACTAAATCGGCCGATCAAAATCGTTTTCTGTAGGTCTAAGGATCCTGCACAAACGACGTGATGCGCAGCTTGATCGGTCAACTTTTAGTAGGTCAAAACGGACAGTTTAGGGTCCAGAATATCGATTTGAAGGGTTGCCAGTGATCGTACCCAGCTGCGCATCTGGATTTTCCTTCATTTGTATTTTAGAGGAATTTTAAACTTAATTCCAGAATTTTAATAATTTTCTCCGAATTGTCGGCGAGCACGGGGAGAGGCGAGCGAGAGGGCGGGGGGAACGAGAGAGACATACGCGAGAGAGGCTCCGCCCCTTTTCTCTCTCGCCCGATTTCCCTCTCTTCTCCATTGCCCGCGCGCGCGTGGTTTTAAGGGGAGAACTCGGCGCAGAGATGAGATAGAGACAAACTCTAAAAAGCACAAATGTTATTCAGAACCATACCAACACATTGAGTGCGCATTTGGACCGGTGCAATCAATTTGGTAGATCACCCTGCGGTCTCTGGCAGTAGTTTAGATAAATATCAGTCATAGTTGAAACTTATTCCGGAAAAGTTGAAGACAAATATAATTAAGGTTACCATATTTATTCAGGTCAAAAAGACTGGTGAAAATCGACGTCAGCTCGATTCCCGCGGCCGAGCCTCTGACTGCTACCGTGAGTGATATATTCTAGGGAGGTTTTTTTCGGTTTTTGCTCTCTCCATTCTGCACACTATCTCGCCGATCAGTGGTTTTTTTTCGGTTTTTGCTCTCTCCATTCTGCACACTATCTCGCCGATCAGTGAAACGGGAGAGTGTGCAGAATGAAGAGAGTCGAAAACCGAAACGACATCACTAACATTTGCGCAAAAAAAATAAACCAAAGCAAATCTAACAATGGTTAGGTTCATTTCCATGAGAGTCTGGAAGAATTTATCCGCGATTTATCTGACGCTTTAGTGATCTCTTGAAGGCGTTTGAGTATTTGAGAAACTTTCAATCTTTGATCTCTCTCCCTTCTCAGATCCTCGATGTCATGCACGAGCTGCGATTCACACGGTCGCTGCAGCACAACCGGGTCATACTCTTCGTCACTGGTAAGTTGTAGTTTGGAGTTTGGAGTCTGCAGTATGATTTCAAAATTCCAGTTTTGATATCTTGAAAATCGTATTCGAAGAAAGAGAAGAGATAGATTACTTGATTCGAGGAGAGTCAATCTTTATTCGACATAATTATAATTCGTTTCTGGGGAAGATCAATGATCACAGATCAATCGAATCTTTTCTCAGGTGAATCCGTCTTCGAGCACATCGACCTGGCCTACTACAACATGAAACGGATAAGGATGACTGACGTGTTGTCCGGCAAAAAGGATAATGAAAGCTTGGTGAGCGCACTTACATTGATCTTTGAACTTTGTAGTTTGGTCTCTCACTATTTCTTGTACTGACTGGTAAGGACGACAATGACACTTTAGTGGGTATCAATTGATCTTAAAAAATCTATTTGTTTTGATCTCTGATCTTTGATCGCAGGCATCGCAAATCCGTGGCCTCAAGGCATACATCGAGCGCGTCAGCATTCCCAAGGTTTATTTGATCATTGATATTTAATCTTTGGACTTCGGTTTCAATATTTGTTTGTTTATTTTAGAATTAAATAAATATTTTGAGGAGAACTACGCCATCATCGCCGATGCTCTGCATCACGAGGCAGTTTCGGTGAGCGACAGTTTGCTCTTTGATCTTTGAGCTCTGCTGTTAGGTCTCTGTTGTCGCATCTGGGTAGTCTTCGGTTTTTATAGGAACTGCTCATCAAATCAATGTCATCGTGTTTGCAACTATTATACGTTCTGCTTGAACTTGAGCCGATACCTCTGGAAACGTGAAAATGAGGAGCATAATTTTCAGTTTTAATCTCTGATCTTTGATCTCTAAATTCAGAGCACCAAGCGCACGACCTTCGTCATGCAAACGCGAGGATTCATTGACGAGTATCTCGTCCCATCGAGAAACGCTCCCAAGCCAACTGTGAGGTGAGTATTGCACGTTTACTAGTGATGACAAATCGGCATCATCCCATAAACTCTCTTCATATCGCGCGATCTATCGCAGATCAGAGAAACTAGAGAGCACGCTGAATGAGGAGAGTCGAGTGCCGAATTGTCATCACTACTGTATACAATCGTTCCTAGTGATAGAAGGAATTTTTAATCAAAAATGCACTTTTTAACCATCCTAATTTTGCAAGTTTTTTGTTCGCAATGACCAGATGCCAATAGGATTCTGATGACGCAATCAGACGTAAGGTTGACTTCATTTGTCAATCAGAATCACCTCGCAGTTTGATGACTGTGAAGACCCTTACGTCGGTGCAAATTGAAATCGGGTTTCATTTCGAAAATAGGATCTTCATTTCCCCAGATTTCTCGTTTCCGGGTGCAAACCAGCTTCCTGGTATCTCTGTGAAAAGACTTCCTGGAAAATGTAGAGGGAAAACGTGATTAAAACACAAAAAAACAAAACATTCCAGCAACTGGATTGTCAAAAAAAATTTGTTTTAAATAAATCAAAATTTACAGGCAACGTCTCGGAATGCACGCGATCGCAGCTTCTCCCGACGAGACGCTGCTGTTCGTCGACCCTTTCCCGGCGCGACTAGCGAGCAAGGTTTGCTCGTTGATTTTTAATCTTAGTTCTCGATCGTTCCTCATTGATATCTACGGAGTAATACTAGTGTCAGAATCTTGAAAATTGTAGATATGTTACAGGCTCTATTCTTCAATTGAACTTTTGAGTATCGAATGATGGGTGTGACGTATCTTGTTGAAAATAATCGATGATCTTTGATCTCTAAAAAATCCGATCTTTCAGGTGGGCCTGATCTGGAGCGAGCGGCCAACATCTCGTGCCACCATCACTCCCTCACCAACCGGTATGCACTAGTGATCTCTTTTAGATGTTCGACTCTCTCTCTCTTTCTCTCTCTCTCTCTCTCTCTCTCTCTCTCTCTCTCTCTCTCTCTCTCTCTTTCTCTCTCTCTCTCTCTCTCTCTTTCTCTCTTCTGCACACTCTCTCGTCTGTCTAACCAGCGAGAGAGTATACAAAATGGAGAGAGCAAAAACCGAAACGATATCCTATGATCTAGTTGTTTTCCGATGTTTTCCTGTAATTCGAGCGAACTCACGGACAGAGAAGAGCAGTAATTGAAGAATCTTTGGGGAAAAAGACAAAAATGAAAATAACAATATTTTAAAAAAAAAACAATTATAAAATACGTTCAGACAACCCGCACAACGGCGCCAACGGCGACGTCTTGTGACGGGGCGCGGCGACTGAGAGCAGCAACAAGGGCAACCACCAACCAGGACAGGCGAGTGCTGATCTTTGATCTTTGTTCTTTGGTCATTGGTCTTTGATCTTTGATCTACCATTGAACGTCTGGATAATGAAACGCATAACCCCTGTAGATGCGACGAACTAGTGCCTTTGATTTCTGATCTATGATCAGATAGTAACAACTAGTAGTTAGTTGATAGTTGCAACTCTATTGCGAGCTCCAAAAAGAGCTAAAAGAGCGTGCAATCTCTATGGTGCGGGCAGACAGCACTTGCTGATGTGTTCAGGTGGCCGAGTGGTTAAGGCGTTGGACTGCTTATCCAATGGGCTTTGCCCGCGTGAGTTCGAATCCCATACTGAACGAATTGTTTTGCTGCGATTTGAACGGAGAAGCATTTATTTAAAATGTTAATTTAATTAATTATTACATTTATTACATTATTTATAGGTGATAATCCACGAACCTACTGAAGACATCGTCGTCACTGAAGGAATCGCAAATGGTGTGAGAGCGAACAATGTGAGTTTACGAGATAAAACTGTTTTCTAAAATAATTATTAGAATAATGTACCCGTTTGATGAGTTTAGATGGTCCTTATCTTGTTTACTCTCTACATGGTTTCAGAAATGAATCACAATTTGTTATCACGCGTTTCGCCTAAGGAGGAAGTAGACGCTGGCACAATGTAAATTTCGAAAATGAGCTGAGGCCATTTTTGGATAGCCCTTAGGGTCCCTCACAATATTCGAGTTTTGTTCCAAATAGTCGATCTCAACGACGAGAGACGACGTCAACTTTTTCAGATTCTGAAAATGGCCCTTTTCCAGGCCAGATATCTCAGTCCAGAGTTGTTTTGGTGATCTATGGTCAACAGATAAAATGTGGCAAATATTCCGGAGAATACGCCTGAGCAAATGGCCCATCGATAATTGCATTGGTATTTTCATAAATCGATTAAAATTCATAATGTTCACCACATTTTCGGGCCAAAAGGAATTCTTAGTGCATCTGATAGAGCTCGAAAAGACGGTTCGAATGGTTACTCTAACCCCTAGTCTATTTATGTGAGAACGATCTCAAAATCCCATCTTAAGTTTTTTCAGACTTTCCTCTCAGTGGACCTTTCACACGAGAGAAGCAACTAGTGATCTACCTCCCTGTTCTCTATGAACGATCGATTCCCCACTTGTGATTTAAGAAATTGTGGCTCGTATACGATGTATTTTCCAGCCACTTTTATAAATGTGTCATTATTTTACTTTACGAACGCCATGTCAAAACATCACACCAATGGATACCACAATGGCTTTCATTCCCATATGTGCTAATATATATTTTAAAAACACATTAAAAACGAAATATCAGTGAACAATATTAATGGAGGTCGTAGGCGAAAAATATAGCAAAACTAACTGCTGATTGTGGTTTCGAACCTTCCACGTTTAGAAAATGCAAAAGGAAAAAAAACATCCGCCTAACCAACTGCGCCGCAAATCCCGTGTGGAATGGTCGGGGAGCGCATACTCGAGTAGGAGAGCCAGAGATCCATGTTGGTTAGCGTGAAATGTCGTGCTCGTTCGGATTTACAATTGCACTTTTGACCTCCTTCTCACAATAATAGACTAGGGGTTAGAGTAACCATTCGAACCGTCTTTTAGAGCTCTATCGGGTGAGCTAAGAATTCCTTTTGGCCCGAAAATGTGGTGAACATTATTAATTTTAATCGCTTTATGAAAATACCAATGCAATTATCGATGGGCCATTTGCTCTGGCTTAATCCCCGGAACATTTGCCACATTTTATCTGTTGACCATAGATCACCAAAACATCTCTGGACTGAGATAACTGGCCTGGAAAATCGCCATTTTCGGAATCTGAAAAAGTTGACGTCGTCTCTCGTCGTTGAGATCGACTATTTGGAACAAAACTCGACGCTATGTTGTGAGGGACCCTAAGGGCTATCCAAAAATGTATTTAAACGTAGGGGTAAAAAATGTGCCAACCACCCTCCGATTTGACTTGAATCTTAGGCGGCACGCGTGTTATCTGTTCCATCCTTTTTCAACATGGTGGTGGAATTACGTTTCACAATCGATTATTTTTCTGACCTGTTGGTCATCGAATGATTTGGCTGACGGCGACGGCTGCAAAAAACTCAAACAAACTGCATGTTGTAACTCGATCGAGACAATCCACATCAAATTTAAATAAATTCAAGATCCACAACTTCGCGGCGCCGCACAAGATCCGCCGCGGCCGCTTGCTCAACGTGCCCGGCGGCGACGACGGCGCTCGCAGCGTGTCGCAACAGGGCGACAGGTACCGTAATCCTACCGTAATCTATTGAATGCCCTGCCGTATACTATCATCGATTGATCTACTGAATGTTCCCGACTGGCCTACAGTAATCGACACCCCTGATTCAGGCAGCGCCGGAAATCCGCGCTCGAGCACCTGCGGCCGATCCCGATGCGCCCCGCCGATCGATTCTAGCCAGTCTACCGTAATCCAAACCTACCGTACTCCAGCCAATCGATTCCTGTCCTTCACACCTACCGTAGCCTTGCCCCCCATCCACTGTTCCTAGTCGCCACAGAACCCGATTTCCCACCGATAATTTATTGATATTTTGCCATTATATATATAAACGGGTTCTCCAAGAATCTCTGTGATCGCTATGCACTCTAGATACTAATTTTTTCACAGAATTGCCTTCTGATCTTTGATCTTTGATCTCGCCATTGTATCCGATTGAAACCCGCACTTGCTCTCTGTGATATCGTCTGTATGTTCCGAATGAAGAATAATTTTTCCACGTTTCGGAATGATCTCCAACCTATGCCAGAGAAATGATATAACGAGAAGAAGGTGGAGGCAAATACATGACTCACTGTTAATCTCTAATCTGCCAAATAGAATGAAGAATTGTGCGGGTCGGAGAGACGATTCCTTGCTTATTCCGATGAAAGAAATACGAAATAGTGTGCAGAAATGTGAGGGTGGGTTGTTATCGCGTGTAAGTAGCAGTTGTTTTTGAACGGGCGCTTCTAAAAATAAGAGGCAATTCTTCCTCCTTTTTTTCCGTGCAGCAAAACAAATCAAAATGCGAGGGTGAATCTCGTCAAACGCTCAAAGAACTAAGGATACGACTTCGCCATCTTGATCCACCAAAAAACATCGAAGGAAGTTTAGTAAGATGGGTTGCGTTTCACAGCTAATTTTTATACGCAAGAAGAATCGAAAATATAGTATTGTGCTGTCTGCCACTCCGAAAAATATTCCGAAAAATACATTCTAAAAGAAATACAGGTATTTCTTTTAGAATGTGGTATGTGAACAGATTCTAAAAATGTGTAATCCATTATTTTGGCTTGCAGGCAAAACATTTTAAGAGGCGAAGATGAATCTCATTAAATTAAATGGGACTTTAGCTTTTCTCAGCTTCTTCAAAATAGTATATTGAAGTATGTATTGGTTAAGATTATAATCGAGAAGGTGGCAAGCAAATAGTTTCACAATTTCACTTTTTGTAACTATTTTTAGCCGAGATGACAAACACTCATTATCGTCAGTACCTATGGTTCGAAACATAAAGTGAAGGTGAAACTCATTGCATTTTTCCTCATTTCGCTTCTTCGACTAACTGAAAAAGTGCTGCGTTAGTAACAATAATCGTTAAAAGAGGATATTGGTCCAGGATTCCAATACGATCTTTCCACGAAAATGAACTTCACCTCTAGTGACTCCACTACACGTGATTTGATCTCATCGAAAATCTGAGATCTCGTCTTTAGAGCACGCCTGCTCTTCTTGAGTCCTTGAGTACTACACCTGCATCGACTCTGATCCACTCTCAGCTGACATGAGACTCCCTCGAATTCTGATCGAAAATCCCTTTAGACTGATGTCATTCAGTCGGTCGATACTGGAAAGAGTTCTGACATGTTTTGCCCCAACAGCGAAGTCACCCTATTCACTTTGGTCAGACCACTTCCTCGTTTAGCACTGTCCCGCGGCTCCCTTTATCACTACTGTTGTCGAATTGATAACGCCGTTCCGCGCTTATCGTTTTTTCTTGACGTTCAGAAAAACGACAGAGAAAGCGAATTGAGGTAAGTCTGCTTCGTTTCACTTTTTCCCAAGTGATCGTTTCCTTCTCATCTGTCGCCCCCTTTCTAGTCCTCATCTTTCCCAGCCATAAAGCGCCTAGCGAGGATCAGACGAGAATGCGTGCGAATCGAGGAATGAAGATTCCGAATGGGGATCTCTACAGCCTTTCGATGGATGATTCGATGGCGGAGACACACCGCTCAGTACACTGTGATCTCTCAACCGACACTTTCTTAGTCTTCCTAGCCTTCAAGCACCGAGTGAAGCTTTTGCTGATCTATCAGTCGAGTTAGAGCGAAGAGATAGCGCATGAAATGAGGAGTGTCTGACACTTTCTGTCAGTCTTCCCAGCCTTCGGCGGCCTCATGAAGACAAGGCGAGAAGAGGAGAGTGCGTGTGGAATGATGAGAGACTGATCTTTCTCTCGAATCTTCTCAGATTTTCACCAAGATAGACAGGAGTGATGTTTTGACTCTCTCCATTCCGCACACTATCTCGTATATCTGACCGGCTAGATCGTGAGCATAATGGATAGAGTAAAAATCGAAATTGCATCAATACTCTACAGCCTTTCAGTGGTTGATCAATAGGAGACACCGCTCCAGTCTCAGTACACTCTGATCCCTTAACTGACACTTTTCTCAGTCTTCCTAGCCATCAAGCACCGAGCGAAGCTTTTGCTGATCTATCAGTCGAGTTAGAGCGAAGAGATAGCGCATGAAATGAGGAGTGTCTGACACTTTCTCTGACTTGTCAGTCTTCACAGCCTTCGGGCGCCTCATGGAGATAAGGCAAGCAAGACGAGAGTGCGTGTAGAATGAATAGAGACTGATCTTTCTCTCGAATCCTCTTCGATCTTCGCCAAGATAGACAGGAGTGATGTTTTGACTCTCTCCATTCCGCACACTATCTCGTATATCTGACCGGCTAGATCGTGAGCATAATGGATAGAGTAAAAATCGAAATTGCATCAATACTCTACAGCCTTTCAGTGGTTGATCAAGAGGAGACACCGCTCCAGTCTCAGTACACTCTGATCCCTTAACTGACACTTTTCTCAGTCTTCCTAGCCATCAAGCACCGAGCGAAGCTTTTGCTGATCTATCAGTCGAGTTCAAGGCGAGAAGAGGAGAGTGCGTGTGGAATGATGAGAGACTGATCTTTCTCTCGAATCCTCTCAGATTTTCACCAAGATAGACAGGAGTGATGTCTTGACTCTCTCCATTCTGCACACTCTCTCGCCTCTCAAACCGACGAGAGAGTGTGCGGAATGGAGAGAGCGCAGAGAATATGCGAGATAGACAGTTGTTCACCTCCGCCTCGTGATTTTCGGAAGTCTGTGGTTTTTGTCCCTTCGAGTTTCTGAGAAGTTCCGCATTACGAAACCTTCGCTCATTTCCCGGAATTTCCTAGAACTCATAACGGGGTCATACCCAAAATGTCCCCCTCGTAAAACTCCCCCACTGGCACTCAGAGGCTAAATCGAGAGAAGGCTAATTCCACAGCCGTCTGAGAGTTTTGACGTCAACATCAAAGTTGTAGAGCATGAGACGACGGTTCTTTCGACATATTTGGTTTCTTGAAAAGTTGAATTTGAGTATAGATACGAAGAAAAATGTGTAATTTCCTAAATTTTCACATTTTTCTTCATATCTATGCTCAAATTCAACTTTTCCACAACTTTGATGTTGACGTCAAAACTCTCAGACGGCTGTGGAATTAGCCTTCTCTCGATTTAGCCTCTGAGTGCCAGTGGGGGAGTTTTACGAGGGGGACATTTTAGGTATGACCCCTCATAACGAACTGCGTTAAATTCGTGTTTAGTAATTACAAACTAGGCTTTTTATTGATACTACCTCTTACTAGCGTTCATTTATGTAGAATGTAAAACAATTAAAATAGTGATCTTTCGATTAATATTGGGATTCGATTGGATCGCGGGAACTGTTATTCCAGAAAGAATTCTTTCTTCCGCAATGATTTGCGACTGCTACTCTCCCTCGTTGAGCTCCCTCTACCTCACTCAAGTTCTCCCTTTAACTTGGATCACCCCTCGTACTTTAGATCACATTTCTCTCCGTTTACCTTTTCCGCACCAGTTCATTCGCCGTTCTTTTCTCCGGGGTTCAGAAGCGCCCATACACCTCTCCTCCCATTCAATAATGCACAATCAGCTACTGATCGAAAGGATGCATTTTTTTATTGAGTGCCCAATGCGTACGAGTAGTGTCCAATCGAGAAACACTCTCATCACTTGTTCTCTGACCGACGAGAGAGCACGCGAAACGAGGAGAGTCGGGAACGTTTCGACATCACTAATGCGTACTACACTTCGTAGTTGACTTGCTCTTACCTCTTCCCAGCTCTCCCCATAACCCGGATCAACCCCTCGCCCTCCAGATCACATTTCTCTCCGCTTCCCTTTCTCACGCTGACTCTAGCACAACAATCGGAATTCAGGATTAATTGTCTCTCCATTTCGCACACTCTTTGTTGCTATAACTCTTTGCAATAGTCTAGATCGTCTCCCTCTTCTCCGAGTTCCTTTTGAACCTCTTCCCTCCCGATGTCTTCCTTACCAATGTTATAGCAAACTTGGCTCAAACCCTTCCTTCAGATCACATTTCTCTCCCTTTCTCACGCTGACTAGTTAAACTCTTCTCTAAACCCCGGGTTTCTTTAGAACCCTTTCCCCTCCTTCTCTCAATCTCTCCATTCTGCACACTCTCTAGTTTCTCTGACCGTCGGGAGAGTGTTGGAGGCAGACGAACTGACATCCCAATTGTCTCCCTCTCGACCTCTTCCCAACCCATCTTGAATGCAAACATTTGTGCGCGTGTGTCGTGTAATTCAAGTCGAATGAATGAGATGAGGCCAAGGATGCCTTTCTATTCATTTCGCACACTATTTCGTTTCTCTAACCGGCGAGAGAGCATGCGGATTGAGGAGAGTAAACCAAGGATGCCAGTTTCTTCATTTCACGCGCTCTTTCATCGGTCAGAGCGACCGGGTGCAGAATGAAGAGGTGGATTCTTGATTCCTCATCGCTTGACCTCATTTCCTGCGTGCTCTTTCGCTGGTGAGAGCTCCTTCTCGTTGATCAGTCAGCGCGAGAGAGTGTGCAAAATGGAGAGACTTTTCCGGTGCACGACATTTTCCCGCCAAAAGAGACTTCAAACATTCGCGACGAGACCTTTTAGACGGGTACGGCTCCGCCAGGCTTCTGTCTCTCTTTCTCTGTGCTCTCTTTCTCTCGCTCACCCCTCTCAGAATGCACTAGTTCTGCAATCATTACCCCTTTCACTACCGGAAGCACGACCCTGAAACCATATCGTGTGTTTGAAATCGAACCGGGGTCATCGTCAGTGGACGCGTCATTTCCTTCCTGGCTTTCTTCAGTAATCCGATTCCTTCGTGATCTGCAGTTTCTCCATTTTCGAACAAAATTTGAAAATATCGTGCCATTATCATGCAAACTTTTCAAGTGAACAACGCTCCCAAATTTTGTAAATTGCTTGATTTTGAAGGCAAGTATGATATCAGATGCAGTGACGTTTGGTGTTTATTACATCGGTGAAACTCATCTGAACAAGTGGCCCGAATCGAACGCTTGTTTTCGTCATGAAATTCAAAGTCCACAACTGGAATGTTCAGAGACCACTTGGGATGGAACTTCGGCTATGTCTCTCTCCATTCTGCTTATGATCTTGCTGCTTAGTGAACCGAGAGAGAGAGAGAGAGAGAGAGAGAGAGAGAGAGAGAGAGAGAGTACAGAATGAAAGTGTCGAAACCTGAAAGGAAATCCCCAATCGAAAGCAAGGAAGCCCCCGGAAATTTCTGTAAGGTCCAAAATCCAAAGCCCGAAAGCGACATCATTACCTCCTCCTCCCTATGTCTCAATTGGACCCCACCTTGTGCCTTCTTTCTAGCTCAAACTCATTGCCCCTCCCTCACTCATCTCTTGGGAAATCTCACTTGATGAAACTTTGCTGCGTTTGTCCCCAATGCTTCCTCACCTTTCAATATTTTTTTTGCATTAAGCATCGATTTCATCTGAAAAATATGTTTCAATTTGGATTGAGTTTCACCACTATAACACGTGTATTCTGAGAGATTGCATGAAATCGACCCCCTTGAGGAACTGGGAGCCCCAACTTGGGATGATCGTAACAAGATAATTATGCTAGAGTATATTGGGGACGAGTAAAACTTTGACGTCGACGATTTGTCACAGAACCGGCTTTTAGGCATTTTCGGTTCTGGGCCCGGCTCTATCGTATCTCAGCTCCCAGACAAACTACAAAGACGGCGTAAAGCTTAAAAGGTTCACAAAAATATTCTAAGAATCTTTTATGTTGAAAAGAAAAAGCTGCCAAATTATCTTCAATGTGAAAAATTTGAAAAATAAGTGAAAAATCAGAAAATAAATTATCTTGGGCCGGCAACCTCTCTATTTCGTGTAAGCGGATACCACATTCGGATTTCCCATAACCATGTTAGTCTAGGAAAAATATTAACTACCTCAAGTAGGTGTGCCGGAAGAAAGTTATGAGCCATTAAATAATAAAAATTAGCTATTTCGACAGTTTTTCGATCATAACTTTTTTCTTTCAACATTTCATGCAATATAGTATTGAAATTCGGAATCAGCGCGCGAAAATACACCATAAACACTTATGGTCAGATTGTTTCGAGACGAACATTTTTCAACTTTTTCATGACCCCTTTTTCATGACGTTCATGGTCATTTTTGGGTGAAAATGTCGAAATCTATTTTTGCCTGTAGAAGACGATTTTCGATACTAGAGCTCACCAAAATGTGAAAGAGAAAAGTTATGCTCGAAAAACTTTTCGAGTTCGGATTTTCTAGCGTAACTTTTTTCTTTCACATTTTGGTCTAGGAAAAATATTAACTACCTCAAGTAGGTGTGCCGGAAGAAAGTTATGAGCCATTAAATAATAAAAATTAGCTATTTCGACAGTTTTTCGATCATAACTTTTTTCTTTCAACATTTCATGCAATATAGTATTGAAATTCGGAATCAGCGCGCGAAAATACACCAGAATCTCTTTTAGACAGATTATTCCGAAGCAAAAAACTTTAAACTTTTTCATGACCCCGGGTTCATGGTCATTTTCGGGTCAAAAAGTCAACTATCTGACTATAAGTGTTTCCGACGTATTTTTACTCGTAGAAGACGAATTTTCATACTAGAGCTCACCAAAATGTGAAAGAAAAAAGTTACGCTAGAAAATCCGAACTCGAAAAGTTTTTCGAGCATAACTTTTCTCTTTCACATTTTGGTGAGCTCTAGTATCGAAAATCGTCTTCTACAGGCAAAAATAGATTTCGACATTTTCACCCAAAAATGACCATGAACGTCATGAAAAAGGGGTCATGAAAAAGTTGAAAAATGTTCGTCTCGAAACAATCTGACCATAAGTGTTTATGGTGTATTTTCGCGCGCTGATTCCGAATTTCAATACTATATTGAATGAAATGTTGAACGAAAAAAGTTATGATTGAAAAACTGTCGAAATAGCGAATATTTCTTATTTAATGGCTCATAACTTTCTTCCGGCACACCTACTTGAGGTAGTCGATTTTTTCCTAGACTAACAGGATTATGGGAAATCCGAATATGGTTTCCGCTTACACGAAATAGGGGGGTCGCCGGCCCTGGATAATTTATTTTCTTATTTTTTTTCATAGTTTTTCAAATTTTTCACATTGAAGATGACATGACAGCTTTTTATTTTCAACATAAAAGTTTCTTAGAATATTTTTGTGAACATTTCCAGCTTCACGCCGTCTTTGTAGCTTGTCTGGGAGCGGAGATATGATAGAGCCGGGCCCAGAACCGGAAAATGCCTAAAAGCCGGTTCTGTGACAAATCTTCGGCGTCAAAGTTTTTCTCGTCCCCAATATACTCTAGCATAATTATCTTGTTACGATCGTCCAAAGTTGGGGCTTCCAGTTCCTGGGGGTCCTGCAATCTCTCAGAATACACGTGATAATAAACTGCTCAATAGCTGAGCAAAATTGATTATATATCAGTCTTCTTCTAGTCCAAAATGCCACAACCGGAATGAAAACAGTAGAACGAATCACGGGTATAGTTGGTAATTCGAAGATTGACTCTCTTCATTTCACGCGCTCTCTCGCTTCTCTGACCGCAGAGAGAGTGTGCAAAATGAGGAGAGTGATCCATGAATTGTCAACCCTAATCGCGGGCAGTTCACGGCGGATTCACGGCGCAATTACGAGACAATTACCCGCGTATTTTTAACCCGTGGTAAAACGATCCGCGTGTTTTCGCGTAGCAGCTGAGATCGTTAGAAGCTAGGATTGTCAAGTCGAGTAGTTAATAGTGATGCTATTTCCGTTCTCAGCTCTCCTTATTCTACACAGTCTCTCGTTTCTCTGACCGGAGACTGCGTGTGCTACATAAGTAGGTTTTGATGCCGATGTTCCGGCACTATTACCCACGTAATTCTACAGAGTAATTTTTTTACTTAGTTTGCCTGACAGGCGAGAGAGTGAATCGACAGGGTAGAGCGACTGTTCGACAACTCCTTGAGAAGGATTTACTCTTAGTTTGTTCAGAAACTCTTCCTCATTTCGAATGAGTTTCACCTCTCTCATAAACCAACTGAAACCTGGAAGACACTGATGATCTGTTAATATCCTCTTCAAATCACGCAATTCAAACACAATGGCATGAGATCTGCGTGTTTTCGCGTAGCACCTGAGTCAGGTACTGGTGCTCGGTAGGTGACCTGACACTCCTTGATAAAGTCTTATTTTTTTTTTAGAATTATTTTACGTTCAATTTTTCTCAGTTTATGGAGGTTCTCTCTTTAATTTCCGAATATGTTTCACCTATATCATAAACCATCTAAAACCTCGACAATACTAATCTTTATACATAATTTTTGTTTAATAACCCTCAATTGACGTTTTTTTACTAGGTAAGACGATATGCGTGTTTTTTTTTCCCTGCGAATTCTGATTGTTTGAAGCTAGGATTCCCTAACTGAGTAGCTGCTCTCTCCGTTCCGCACACTATCTCGCCGGTCAGACAGACGAGGGAGTGTGCACAATGGAGAGGGCAACTATTCGATAACAGCAGCCATCTCAAAGAGTTCGCCGACTCGTCGCAATCGCTGAGCTAATCGCTTTTTTATGCGTAGAGCTTACCCGCGACTCTCTTCGTTTCACGTGATCTCTCGTCTCTCCGAGGTCAGAGAGACGAGAGAGTGTGTAAAACGAAGAGAGTTCGAGTTAAGAGAGAAAAAGACGCTCTCAGCAGTTAAGATCTCGCAATTGCCTTCACTAATGCCTCTTCACTTGCTATTCTCAGCACCGAGCCCTTCTTCCACTATTATTCTCAATAGTGCTGCCAAATCGGAAAAGACTCTCCTCAGTTCGCACGCTCTCTCGCCGGTCAGAGAAACGCGCAAAGAGGAAAGACGTTGCATATTTGCCATCACTAATTATCATTATTCTCATCAATACACATTTTCGAGTTCGTAATCTGTTTTCTGTCGTTATTTCAGCAAAAAAATAAGTATAAATCAATTTCAGAACTCTCATCGATCGATTGATGCTCTAGAGATGTCTGTGGCTCCGGTTGACAAGGTGATTACACATTATTTTTAATTTATTAAAGTCATCATGTCTGCCCCTCTAAAAATAGCTCTGTTCTCTTCAAGATTTTCTTCGATTCCTTGTTTTCTTCCACCGCATTCTCCAGAAAAGCGAAAGGGCACATAAAATGAGGAGTCTGCTCATATTTCAATCACATGCAATGCACTCGCCGAGGTCAAACGAGTTCGCACTAGTGATGTCACTTCGGTTCCGGCTCTCTCCATTCCGCACACTCTATGGTCTGTCTGACCGGCGAGAGAGCGTGCGAATTGAGGAGAGTCGATGATGCCATGTCATAACGAGTTCGCACTCTGCTCATTGGTCTACCAGCTGTCCATCAACCTCCTCTTGTGAACTTGTTCGCATCTCTTGATCTCATAGTACTGATTCTCTTGTTTTGACGGAGTGAGATGCACGAGTAATGAAGCCCGATCGATCAGTAGATCTTTCTATTCAACACAGATTTCATTAATTACATCACTGATCTTCGATAGTGACTCGGTTTTGCGTGGTATCTCGCATCTGTGCACTCTATTCATTAGTCTACCGGCTGTCCACCTTCCCCCTCTGTTGAACTTGATCTCATGTTGTTCTATCATAGTGCTGAGTCATTTTTTCTTCCGTCAATCTCATTACCTTTCATCTGACGATTCCCCGCAGTGCAGTAGGTAGCAGTAATACGCACAAAACGCAAGTTTAACTTGTGTCGTTGGACCGGTTTAATGTATTGACGCGCGGCAGGGTAGCTGGCGTTGAATGAATCCATCTGATCCCTGATCATCCAGTCCCCATCTCCATGTACCTCAACAGGTGGGGTTGTCATCATGTGGGCTGTCACAAAGAGGGGGAACCCCCTACAACTTCTTGAGATCGAACACCGTTGTGATCAGGGGTCAACACCATGTGTCCGAACACAAGGGGGGTTCCCTGAAAACAATAAATGTTTCACAATATCTCAATGATCACTTGTAGTGAGACTTATTTCACAATGCTACAAATCTTGAAAACCTTGATAAGAGTTATGAGCCCGTTCGCCTAAGAGTCAGACAAACTCGAGAACAGGCAAAAAAAAAGTATGCTCAAAAGTTGGTCCTAGGGGTAACTTTTAATTCTGAATCGATTGGCCTTTTCCGTTTCTTGATCTGAGCCTTCTGAATCCCGGCACGTCACGAAGTCAATTTGGCCAAATTCTTTTTCTGCGATAAAAACTGGTCCGGAATGGACAAAATTGGCCAAAATCTCGCGTACCCGACCAGAATTTGTAGCTCTACAGAATGAGGCGAGGCGCTATCTTTGTTCGTTTTCGAGTTATCGTCATTTTTTGACACAGTGAATGGTGAATGAGTTGAAAAAGTCATTATGTAGAGAATTTTTCACTGATCATTTTGGTATATGAGTTGAATCATTATCGTTTACATAAGATACTTTTATATTCGATTTTTCGCCTCCAATTCACGTTTTTGCTATTGTTTGAATATTACTTTTTTCTTTCGTTGTTTCACGATCTCGCATATACAAATTCGGTTTCTATGTGCAAAAATACGTCAGAAAAACAAAAAAATGAATTTTCAAGATTTTGAGTTTTTCGACCCCGACCTAGATTTCGAAGTTCATTTTTGGGTCGAAAAAGTAATATTTTCAATAATACATGACTGTATGTTTTCTGACGTATTTTTGCACGTAGAAACATAATTTTTATATGCGAGGTCGTGAAACAACGAAACAAAAAAGTTATAATCAAAAAATAGCAAAAAACGCGAATTGGAAGCGGAAAATCGAATATAAATGTATCTTATGTAAACGATTATGATTCAACTCATATACCAAAATGATCAGCTAAAAATTCTCTGCAAAATCATCATTTCAACTCATTTACCATTCACTGTGTCAAAAAAGACGATAACTAGAAAACGAACAAAGATAACGCCTCGCCGAAACTCTCATTTTGTAGAGCTACGAAATCTGGTCGGGTACGCGTTATTTTGACCAATTTTATCCTTTCCGGACCAGTTTTTGTCGCAGAAGAAGAATTTGGCGTACCGGGATGCAGAAAGCTCTGATCAAAAAATGGAAAAAGGTCAATCGATTCAGAATTAAAAGTTACCCTTAGGACTAACTTTTCAGCAGATTGGAATATTTTCATGTTCCAGGCCCTGTTGAACCTGCTGACTCTTAGGCGAACGGGCTCTTATGGAGATATTCTGTCGAATTGTGGAGGATAGCTTGTTTGACAGAGCTATAGGGAAATTACAGGGTATAGATGTCATTTTGGTTTCCGCACTCCCCATCTCTCGTCTGTCACAGAAACGAGAGAGCATAGGAATTGAGAGAGCCGAATTCCGATTTTCCATCGCTATCGCAAGATAATCAGCTGCTATTCACCCCCCCCCCCCCCTAAGACTTCCTGGACACCCGATAGCTATGTTTTCCTTCTTCCTCACTTGTCTCTCCATTCAACACGCTCTCTCATCGGTCAGAGAATACGAGATAGAGTGCAGAATGGAGAGAGTGCCTCCTAGATCCTCCCTCACACGATATTGTCCCTCACTCCGCCGAGAGGTTGTCGCATATTACATACATGTGACAGTGAGTGATGACTCGACGGAGGGTGGGGGATCATAACATTGAGGATGTTTGGGATGGGGCAACAGTCTCTCCATTCCGCACACTATCTCGAATTCTCTGACCTCTCTATCTATCTCCATTTCGCACACTATCTCACCCTCCCACACCGATAGTACAGCCTGTTGGTGTAATACATGACTGGTTCTCAAATCCAGAATCATAACAAAGGGCCGAATTGTAGTCCGAGAACCTGTTCGTATCCCCAAAAAAATCGAGCTGTTTTTTTTATTTGGTGCGTTCGCATGAGTTTCATTAACCACGTTTGAGCGAGTGATAGTCACATTGATAATCTCTTCGTGGATTACTACTCGAAAAAAAAATATCGGCATCTTAAAAAAACATAGAACAATTTCTTAATTTCGAGTGCACCGATGAAGGTTATCCACGTCGTTTCAGAACGTTCACTATATTCTCTGTGGCGTTAATTAAATATGAACAAATAAAACACAAAATAGTATTATCATTTTCCTCTAGCACAAGGATCGTGCGTGCAGTAAAGTGTGCACTTCGAGCAATTATTTCATTATTTTGACGCCTCCAGCGAATGAGCAATTCAATGGCTCTATGGGATGAGAAGACTCTTGAATTCGCTCCGATCCGCCCACTCTCTAATCTGTCATGCAGAGCAATAGAGTGGGTGAAATGAGGAGAGTGTCTAGCCAATCTCTGAAACAATGGCCAGCTTTCCCCATTTCACACACTATCTTGTCGGTCAGTTAGAGCGAGATAGTGTGTAAATCGAAGAGACGCAGATAATGGCTCGATCTCTGTGCTTATTGACGCCTCATCCATCACTCTCGAGTCTGTTAGAAGTGAGTGTTTACAGGACAGATTCGTGACAAATTGGACAATATCTAGACTTCTCTCTTCTCGTCACCAGACTTCTCGTTCATTGCATTCTATAGTTCAAAATACTGGTCACCGTCTCTTCATTTCACACACTCTCTGGTTGAGAGGCGAGAGAGTATGTGAAAATAAGAGACGGCGACCGTATTTCCAACTCTATTGCATTCCTCCGCTCCTCTCTCCAGATTCTCTACTTAGACTCTTTTGGCAGACCGATCATCAATTAGATATATCACTTTTGAATATCGTGTCTCAGAAAACGATTAGTTTTCAATTTGGAATGAGTTTCACCTCCATCATAAATCGCTTACAAGCTGGGAGATATTGATAAAAGCTCCACATCTTTTGGAAATCTATTAAACTCAGAATACTTAGCTTTCCAATGATGTTCGTAGTTCTCTCTGTTTGAAAGGAAGCAGGATCTCTTATCAGCGCCTCTCATCATTCCCAATCCTCCATGGCATGCATCTCCATTTCGCATCATTTTTCAAAAAAAAGAGCTGGCCAAAAACCGGAGACTGACAATCTGTTGGTATAAAATGCCTGGAACATAGATCTTACAAAAATTGTGAATGAAAGCGTATCAAGCACTTCTCGTCTCTCCTCCCGGCCATGCATCTCTTTCTCAACTCTCTCGCACCACCTGCAAGGCGTAGCCCCTACCCCCTTTCTATCTGCTTGGGTCCTTCCACTCACAACAGTTTTAGTCAATAACACATACCTTTTTTCTATATCATGTGTTTCAAAATAATCTCTTTGTTTGAATGGCAGAACCACAACTTATCAACTGATGTAATCTTTCCCAACGCTCTAGTTTCAACCCTCCTCTCGCATCACTTGCAATGCACAGTTGTTCACCTTCTCTCCTCCCTCTCCCACGCTTTATTTCATAATTCTCGAAGTGATATGAGTTATGACCCACCGCACTCGCACCCTAATCATGCAGATTTCTCAGTATTGCTAGTTCAATATCGTAAACTAATATTTCAATCCCTCACCTCTTCATTCTCGCGTCACTTGCATTGCAGAGAGCAGTTGTTCATCCTTTGTGCCTCAGATCAGTCACATGTTTTGAATGGCAGACCCGCTCAGAAATCATCTCAATTGCGATTAGAACTCTGGGTCGAGTTCTCGCAATTGTAATGTATTTGTGTATTTCGAAAATCATATTTCACGTATGCTAACTTGTAGGCTAACCTCGTGAGCAGAATTTGGAGAATTCGGAAAATTCTGGAATAGTGCTAAACTGATTTATTGAACCCGGCGCACTTGAAACCACTCATTCTCATCTGGCGTGAACCTAGTAATATTCATGATTGATGGATTCTCAAAAAACCGGAAATTGTTGGCGAACAAGAGAAGCTTATCGCGAAGAAATGATGCTGAAACTGAACCAGCCATTTTCAGCCAATTTTCCGGGTCAGTGACTTGAACTTATCTCCGTTCGCTTCATTGCACTTCCCTTTCGCGTTTGCCTACAGCATTCTATCCATTTTTTCATTTTCTGACGCAAGCATCCCAAAGGCCTGAAATATGCTCCAGAAACAGGGAAGAATGGCCGACTCAGATTTCAAGATGCTTCTGCAAAAGACGCGCAGTTTTTGCAGATGGCGTGCTTGAAGAACCAGCCAGACTTCGCATAACTGATGTAACTTTATGCACCCTCGATTAGGGATAGCTCACGCTTTCCTCAGTTCGCATGTTCTCTCGTCGGTCAGAGCAGCGAGAGAACATGCGATTCGAGGAGAGTCAGGTTCCTTTCCGTCCTTCCTACCCTCGAGAAAGCGCCAGAAACGAAGAGTCTCACAAGCACCCCTTCAGATGCCTCGTGCGTGCAGCACACTTACAAATGCAGTTGTACTATGCATGCCATTTCGTCCTTTTTTCTTTAGCTAGACAGAGAGAGATGGAAGAATGGGGAGATCTGGAAATATAGACCATCTCTCTGCATTGTACTAATGCCAAATCACCAGCGATGTGCATTGTTAGGCACGATCGAGGCTTTTTCTATAACGCCTTTCCGACCAGGGATTGTGCAACATCGAGATACTTTCCGCTCAGGCCACGTCCTTTTCGCCCCACACATCCTTGTTTCTTTGGCCAGCAAAGGACCACGAGAGACGTTAGCCCTCTATCCCCCCTTTCTCTGCGCGCGTAATCTCTGATGTCCTCGGTCCTTTACAAAGGAAGCGAAACAAATTGCCGAATTTCCGGCTTCTTCTATTTCCCGGTCCTCTTCCGACCTCCCATTGTCATTCTTTCTTTGAGCTGGGTGCAAGCTACGTTTTCCTTCTTAGAACTGAGTTATATACTTCCATAGAAAATCCACGCTCTCATCAATAAAAATGGTCGGAGAAAAAAGGTTTAACCTCCCCCCCGAATGATGTGAAAGGAACCATAGAAAGTCACTCAAAAGTGTCGCCATTTATGTAGATTTAGTGGCGCCAGGATTTCTGGTCCCACTCCTCCTCCACCCTTCATCCAATATCCCTCCCCCCTCCTTCTGCTCCCAATTTTGTGCTCTCTTCCTTTTGTTTTCTCTCCTCCTCCTCTGTCTTCCCTTCCTCATCTTCCTCCCTTTTTCACTCCTGGAGACGAGAAGAAGAGCGCTACTAGTAGTGTTTGGCCACTTTTTGATGTGGGTGGCATCCTTGTCTCTCGTTGCTTCGGACAATCCGTTCGCACTTTCCCCCGTTCGAATTGCGCAATCTGAGTTGCTGATCACCTGTGGTAAAGAATTAATCTGCGAGAACACTTCTTATCAGTTTTGACCAAATAATCGTATTTTTTATCAACGCTAATTCTAGGAATGAGTTCATTATCAGCTTTGGCCTCGTAAAGCATAAGTCTAAAGCTCTTGATAATTCCAGGAAATGGGCATGCACCGTAAGCGGATTAGTCTCGGGCAGCGCCTGAGGAGGATCAAGAACGGCCTGCTTGTGGGGTGCTTCTCCAAATACAGGGTTTGTATTTTATTTAAATAATATTGTTTTAATTTATCATAATACTTTGTTAAATCATCTTTTTGAAAATTTTGAAGAAAAAAAACTTACAACATTTGATTGATTTCGGATATGTTTCAAGAGTAGCATAAGTGATGAAGTGTTTTGAAGATGTCGATAGTAGGTGGGTTTTAAGTGTAAAAAAATCTTTTAAATCTTTTAAAAATAAATAATTATTTACTTATATTGCAGAGATGCATGACGCACCTGAAGAAGTACCTGGTGGACGATAATTCGAGCAAGGTGAGATAAAAATAAAAATAATACAATTTCAATTATTTGCACTCGAGACGCTGAGCAGAATCGGTTCACTCTGTCCTGATCCATTCTAATTCACGGCCAATTTCCTGCACTGCTTATATTATAGAAAAATCAAGTACATTCGTAGTGTTTTTCCTCCCAATGATGCGAGCATAATCAATGAAAATTGCTTAAATCGGGGGTTTAATTAATATAATATTTTAGAAAGACGTCGAGAGACGCCGCAGTCACGCAAAGCTGCAGCCGCCACCAGGTTATATTTAATTAATTTTTTTATATTGTTTTGCAGGTCTGGTATGCTGGGTGAAAATAATTCAAGTTGCATGTGAAACTAGTGATCTAAATCGATCGAATTCGAATGAGTTTCACATGTTGTATTACTTATTCCCGAGTTTGAAGAAGTTGATCTCCTCTTGCTTTTTGGAGGTATCAAAATCACAAATTCCTCGATTGTGGCCCAGATCGAGACGTTGCCTTAAATTATTAGAATAACGTTTTGCCAAACTTCCGGTGACGAATTCTCACAGATATTTCGTGATTGGCACCTCTGCCCACAGGCGTGAGCCCACCACTCATTAATTATCCCAAAATGAGAGATTGTGCGAAACTGAGAGAGTGAAGACATTGATAGGCTAGAGACAGCGAGATAGTGTGTGAATCGGAGAGAGTTGATTGGGAGAGATTTCTCACGTCGCGTCTGCACTTTTTGCGCTGCAGCTGTCGGGGCAAAAACAACTATCAGCAGGGATTTTCTCTGAATCAGGGAACAATCGTCGATAGACCGATGAAAAAAAAATTAAGAAATTCATATCGTTCTGACTTTTCATGCTGAAAACCCTCCTAAAACCTAAATTATCGATGTATAAGAGTTCTTGTTATGAAGGCTGATGATAAGCAGATGATTTGACAACGGGTAGACAGAGGGTCGTGACAAGACGTGTTGAAACGAATCTCCCATCTCCAAATGCACTTTGGTCGATCACCGATCAGAGAAGCGAAGGAGCTCAGAAAATAGTTAGACTTAGACTTGCACTACCCATTCACCCCGTGACTCACAGGCTTAGCATGCGCACATCGGATAATGAATAGACGTTCTTGCCCTACCTATTTTGCCCATGAGTCACACGCATCTGAGGAACTAGAAAACATGTGATGACTGTGAGATCGAAAAAAACCTCATAATGTGGGTTATGTGCCATAGCTTTCGCCCCCCTTGTGAGTTAGGCAACTAAAGAACACGCGATTATTGAGGACTTCCTCTCTTCGACAACGATGATAGATCTTATTATGGGAACGTGACTATCTAAATTGCGCTATTTTTGCGCCGACTAGAAAGGAAGAAACGAAAAGGCACGCAAATCAGGCCCGGGTCTATCCTCACTGTAATCGAATCTTGTTTGGTTCTTGTCAACACAGAATTCCGACGGCGCGACGTCGAGCTATTTTTAGCCCCAAGAATACTCTTTTTCCTCATTTCCCCCCAAAATCAGCGCCCACGAGTGTGGGCTGAATATGCTTAGCCCACGGGATGTTTCCTAAATGTTTACCAGTAAGAAAACTGATAATGCTTCTGACCCACCCCCGTGGCACGGGTAAACCAGTCAACCCCGAGATGCAATTTCAAAACGATTTCGAAACACTTTCATCAGCAAAAACGTGAGTGAGATCATGACAGGTTTCAAAAGTGCCCCTCCTCTAGCTCGGTTAGCATCGGAAAACGCGACAGTTGGCGCTTTGAATGACGTCATTCGGCGATGCTGAAATTGTCCAAGCTCTCTGATCTTCCGATATGTGCTAGCCGCTAGGGGGTGAAGTGTTGCATCAATTCAGCACTAGGGAAGTAAATTAGTTGTTTATTATTATTTCGCACACTATCTCGCCGGTCAGAGAAACGAGAGAGTATGTAGAATGAATATAGTCGATAACCGAAACGACATCACTATTCGGCACCTTGCAGCCGCATGAACTGATGTGTTTCACAAGAATGCATTCAAGCAAGGTTCTGAATGCACAACCACAACCGTTCTTTTTTTTTCTTTCTTCTTTAGACCGATTATCTTCCTCTTTAGAAAACACCCACGTGTCGGCCAATGAATAAGTGAATTAGGCAGGACAAAGACACACAATTTGTCTGCCCATCTCGATTAGTAATTAGTCTAGCTGTCCCCGATTGAGACAAATTAATGTTGTCTGTTTTCTCGTTGACACATTGTTTTCCTCACAATTAGTCTTGATGTTCCAACACGTCAATATTTTCATATAGTGAGCATTTTAATGAGCGCCTTTACGTTTTTTTTCTACACTATTAGCCTGGGATGTAGCATTTTAGGAATATTTGTGTTTCTTCATGCCTACATTGTAATCGTAGACGCCATTCATCAGAAGGTCGTCGCCGTTGAGGGATCGCCGTAATGAGTTGCACATCCCCCCTCTCCTAATCCAGATGACGTCATCGTCGAGGCCCCTCGGGGGATTACCGATTATCCGATGAAATAGTCGTTTTCTAGAATTTTCGCGACTCGTGTCGCTTATCTGATCGAGGTGATGCAATTCCCATGGGGGTATCGCTGCAGGATCCCGGAAAACGAGGACCTCCTGGATCCAGTGGTCCCCCGTAAAAGAGCCAGCGCAAGCAGGGCTAATCTCGGACCCGAATCAGCTCTCCTTCTTCTCCCGAGGGAGTTGTTAGAGGCGACTCGACTCTGTCTAACCGGCGATAGAGTGTGTGAAATGGAGAGAGTTTCGGCATGTTAAAGAAGCGGAAGCGCACATTTCCTTGTCCTATCTCCCTCGTGCGCCGATTCCTTCTTTTCTCAGTCTTCTTCTCCTTTTCTTCCTTGTCTACTACCCCCTTTTGTTCTCCAATCGCGCCCGAGATTTGGTGGCGCGGAAATGGAAGAAAGGGAGGAAGAAGAACAATGGAGAACCGGCCCACACTTTCTAGGAATGGAATTTTGAATCGGATGAGGGGGCAGGAAAAAAAAAGCCAAAAATACACGGCGTCAATGAACTCAGTGAAGGATGATTCACCTACGCAGAACGCACGAACGTGCGACGCCATGAGAAAATGTGACATCTAAACAGAGTTGGCGGCGGTATTCGTTGCCATGAGACTTGACTGTGATAAGGACAGGCGACTTCAAAGAATTGAGCGTACTTCCCATTGTGGGAAACTGCCTAATTTTCACAGACCGCCTACTAAAACCACGAGGAATCGTGACGCTTCGGCTCCTTGAGGCAAAAATATCGCCCACAAGTACTCGTTATCCCAATTATAGCCATTGCTATTTCCGGGGATAATTATGCCCTCGTGGTCAAGAGGAGGAAGAGAGAGGTATCGATGAGTCAGGGTCTTGTGCTTCCTCTCCCCCCACTTAGGTTCTTTTCGTCGCGCTGACGTGCCTGCTAGAGACTACGGGAAAGGGGAGGGCGCAGACACCGCAAGTGGGGGTAGAGCGAGCGAGAGAGTGTGTGCGAGGAGGAGAGCGCAGACGAGCAGACAGCTCGAGTAGCACATCTTCCCTCCCTCTGGGAATAAGGGAGGAAGAAGTGGGGGGGGGGGGAGGAGTCTTTAGTGCCACGACCCGCAACCCGAAGCGAGAGAGAGGGGATTAGTCTATACGACGTTTTCTCACGCCACTATGCCGCTCAAGAGTATTCTGCAGCGCATCGCTGCTAAATTGTTTGGTGCGTTTCTAGTTCAGATTTTTTTCACGAGTAGTTCATTGGCGTCGGTAGATAGTAGGGTCTATGGAGACGGGGCTAACAATTCAACAACAAAAAATAATAATTTTCACTGCAATTGTCCAGCTGCGGAATATCCGTTTTTATCCATCGGAGCACTTTTCAACTGTAATTCACCATAAAATGGTCGATTCCCAATACCTGACTCGATAAAATTATTATTTCGATCGCAGACTGTCAGATATTGAAACATTTCAAATAATAATTAAATCCATTTCTTCATCATTTCATCATATTCTTTAACGTCGATCATTGCAGACCGTCCGATCCGCAAGGTCGTCGCATCCAAAATCTCGCGCAAACCCACAAATGAGCTGGAGAGATTGAGGAAGAAGGGCGACAATTGGACTGCCAATGACCTGTTCCGATTCCAGGTTAGTAGAATCTCTGGGAATGCTGACTCATGCCACGGCATATTATTTGTTTTTGGAATATCTCAACGGACATGCAACGATCAGTTGCGCATCGTCAGATTAATATATCTTCACTGAAACATATCCGTCTTGGACACCTTTTTAGATTCGAATTCTGAAGTTACTGGGAATCATTTCTATTTCAATCAATTAATATTTCTATTAATTAACTAATTACAGTACGGTGACCCCGAGGAGGGCGAGCCCGAGGACAGGAAGAGGCTGTGCGAGGAGTGGCTGGATCGTCTACTAGCAATTCCGAAGAAGTACTGTTATCTTGCCTGGTACGTTCCTGCCTCCTGGCTCCGAATTCCTCTTAATTTTTCTTATCGGGCTTCATTGTCTAGTTTGCCATTGTTTTTACCTAATTGTGGCTCCAATTCGGACGCCATTCCCTCAACAACAAAAAAATCTGTTTCTCGGAACATTTACAGTATCGGACAAAAGTCATCGTTCACAAATGCAAAGTGGTGTAACTTTTGAACCAGATAAGCAATCGGTTTGATGTTTTGGCAGGATACATTAGACCTATTGATGCATTGCCACCGATAGTGACGTCATGCTACGATTTCGCAATATTGCATAGTGATGATGCAATCATATATATGTTCTTCACTTGTGATTTTAAGGTCATTGGGATTTTTTTCTAAGTCTTCTCTCTTTTTGTGATGATAGAAGGCCTCAGCATCTACCGATTAAAAAAATAGTACTCATGGGGCGTTGTCGTACAGAAGCAGAAAACAGGTTCAAAATAGGGTCCCGAAAAAAATATTTTCCATTCATTGACGTGCTAGAGACTCGTTCAAAGGCTCAAAATGAGCCTTGCAATAATTCCTGATTACCCACAAAGGTCGATATTGATATCTCTTAATTTGACCTCAGGGCACGAATTTTTCACTTTTTCAAATAATTGTTTTCTTCCTATTTTGGATGATCATAGTTCCAAGGCCGATTTTTGTTCAAATGTATTTTCTAGACAGGGTAGTTGCAAATCTATGGAATATACGATTCCCAACTTTTTAGAGCATTTGGATAACTTTCTCACCCGCGGCAACCGAAAATCAGAGGTCAAAAGATTTTTAAAATCGGCTATGTTTCGACATAATAAATTTTAACTTTTTTCATTAATGATATCATGGACTCTCATACCAAAATTCGTACTCAGCACACAAAAATATCCCAGAAAAAAATTTAGTCAGGAAGTTTTGAGAGAAACTTTTTTTCGACTACTGATGGGGGTATCATGGTCATTTTTTTGGTTGAAATCGATTGACCTCTGATTTTCGATTGCCGCGGGCGGGAAAGTTATCCAAATGCTCTAAAAAGTTGGGAATCGTATATTCCATGGATTTGCAACTACCCTGTCAAGAAAATACATTTGAACAAAAATCGGCCTTGGAACTATGATCATCCAAAATAGGAAGAAAACAATTAATTGAAAAAGTGAAAAATTCGTGCCCTGAGGTCAAATTAAGAGATATCAATATCGAACTTTGTGGGTAATCAGGAATTATTGTAAGGGTCATTTTGAGCCTTTGAACGAGTCTCTAGCACGTCAATGAATGGAAATTATTTTTTTCGAGACCCTATTTTGAACCTGTGTTCTGCTTCTGTACGACAACGCCCCATGAGTACTATTTTTTAATCGGTAGATGCTGAGGCCTTCTATCATCACAAAAAGAGAAAAGACTTAGAAAAAAATCCCAATGACCTTAAAATCACAAGTGAAGAACATATATATGATTGCACCATCACTATGCAATATTGCGAAATCGTAGCATGACGTCACTATCGGTGGTAATGCATCAATAGTCACACCCTTTGGGGCGTATCAAATAAATAAATAAATAAATAGGTCTAATGTATCCTGCCAAAACATCAAACCGATTGCTTATCTGGTTCAAAAGTTACACCACTTTGCATTTGTGAACGATGACTTTTGTCCGATACTGTATGTCCATTCATTTGACAATCGCGTCGATCGCGTGTGGGCACTAGATGGCAAATTCAAAACCAATACCCTTGGCACTTCTAACCCGGTTCTGGTTCCAGGTACGCTTCCGCCATCTACGCCTGCTACTACCGCCTCGCGCCTCTGCTCACTGAACCCGAGACGAAGAGGAAGGTGTGGGAAGAGGTGAGCTGTTTTCTGGTTCGGGTTCCGGTTTGGGTACCTGGTCTCCCACTATAGTAGCTGTTATCATATTATAGCTAATGCTAGCCTGGAAGAGGGGATGATTCGTGATGTTTTCGAGGGTATATTACACTTGCTAGCACCTGTCTCGAACACTTGCTTGTCGTCAAACAACATCAGTAGTAGCACTCGATCAAAGTGAAGAATGACTGCCTTTGATTTCTCGCCGGTCAGAGAAACGAGATACCGTTAGGGAACAGGAGGGTATATTATGGCCCTCTCAATTCGTAGTAGTAGCATCTCGAATCTAGCATGCATCAGCCGATGTTCGGAAGAGGGGCGAGGGGGGAGGATAGCATTACACTTCGATCACCCCTCTCATCCCTCTCTTATCCCTTTACTTTTTGCACCCTCCTCCTTTGATCCATCCCTAGCGATTCTGCATCTTGCACACTATCTCGTCGCTCAGATCAGCGAGGAAGTGTGCATAATGGAGAGACTTCTCGTTCTCCTCACAACCACATGTTCTCAGAGTGTAGAACGCGGAAGCAATAGATTTGATCGATATTCGATGACGTCAATTGACCGATCTGGGAATAGAATGACATGGAATACACTGAAAATGACCTGAAATCGACCTAAAATGACTTGAAATCAAATCAAAGTCAATGAGAGATCCTGAAATCGACCTGATTGACCTGAAATTAATTACAGGTCAAGCAAGAGTACGCAGAGATCTTCGTGATGGGCAGAAGGATCTGGAGACGTCCAATGCACCCCTCGAGACTCCATGTATTCTACGATCTGGCCATGCTTTGCACGAGATTCGGATCGGTTTCAGTTAGTTTTTGTTTCTTTTCTAATCCTCCTAGTTGGTTTGATCAAGTTATGCTTCACCCGCTTTACTAGTTGTCAACAGAAAGAGAGGAACTCTGATCGAGTTGACATCGGCTCATTGCAAAAATACCCTACCTGCAATAAATGATCGATTGCATTAGCGATTGTACGAAATCCTTCTTCTCACCCCACGGATAATCAGGTTAACGAGCCTCTTTAGAGTTGAAAGAGCGTTAATAGCTTTACACCAAGGGAGACTCGTGAACTGACTAAGCCCCGTCTCACGAGATCATCTGACTTGTGAGATAAACACCAGTTTATGGCGCATTTAGTGTTTTTGCGAAGAGTGACAACAGGGTTTATCGATTCAATCTTTGAACGAGGTATTTCGGGGTTTTCGTCGAAATTCAATGATCGGAAGATGTATGTATCAATTGGCCTACGAATGCCATTGCGGAACCTTGATCTGATAGAGTGTAGTACTGTTTTCAAAACAAAACAAACAAAATAAATACTGAAGATGGCTAGAGGATTAAAACCACTAAAATGGCAAAAAATACTTCAGGACGATCCGACCATTCTCCGCTTCAAAGAGGAACTCAAGGACTCCACGAATTTCGACTTCAAGGTCCTCGATGAGGTCCAGTTCGCCAATTCCATTGACAAGGTTTGTGTTTGAATGAATCTTTCATCGTAAAATATCACATGACACTTCCATTCTCTGAACATGACGGAATAGCCTATCAGCTCTTTCGAGCTCTTCAAACATGAATAGGCAGAAGAATGAGCTAGAAGAGTTTAGTAATGATGGTGTAATCCGCAATATTTCAGGTGATCCGTCTGGAGAACTTTGTCATCGACCAATTCTACTCGCGCCGGAAGTCGACTTGCAGTTCGCGATCGTCGTTCAGGTACCGTAACCTATCGAAACTTACCGTATCTTTTTAAAGATATCAGAACATATCCTAATATCATACCGTTCTTTCAATTGTCTAAAATCTTAATCGAGTATTCAATATTGCAGATCGCGCCGATCCACAATCACTGACCATTCTCCAACGAGGCATGGAAAGGGCGACGAGACTGATAGGGAAGATGGAGATTTCCTGACTGCAAGTGGAGATGAGAGGTGAGCTTTATTTCTTTGACTGATTAGTTTTCGCGTTGCAATCATGCCATCATATTTGTCCAGGCCTCGCTCTTCTACTGAAGTCGTCACAGAGGCGATTGAGAGATTGTCACTAGCGATTAATCACACGGTGAGAAACATTTATTTTCATGAGAGTCGATCTTGGAGATTCCGATGAAAATATATCGAAATAGGAGATTTGTGTTTCACGTGTGCGATAAGTGCTGAAGTTTGAGTGAAATTATGATCATCGTCCACCAATCTCGTGAAAATAAACAAAGCATTTCCTGAAGATAAGCCTTGTGATGATTTTTAACTCATTAAATGCATATTCAGGAATCTACCTCTCCCTCGTCCTCTCGTCTCTCTCCTTTCCCCTCGTCCGCCAAAATCCCGACCATCGTCGTTGAGGGACCCACCACTCCAACTCGCAGTTCGTGCAGTAATTCCGCTCCGACCAGCAGGGTGAGTACGGTAGAAACGGCATTCGATTTCCCCCGATTTAGTAATAACGATATTGTTTAATCTAAATAATATTGGTAGTGTTGTGATTGCTTGTAAATCACCTAGTAATGAAACAGTGTTACTCTTACGTAAGTAGTACTGTATCGCAATAGTATCCTGCCGTACACCAATCCATCATTTGTCTTATCGGACGAAATGTTTCTAAACATATACTTGACCACGGTTGTTTAGAATTGGTTTCTATCAACTCGCAATCTTAATTAATTTATCTTTTTTTTCAGAACAACTCCCGTCCCACGAGCAGGAAGAGCTCGCTGGCCTCAACGACAGCGACGTCAGTATCGAGACCCGCATCGCCAAAGTGAGTGATGACTTCATTTGTATATTTGTTTCATTTGTAATGCGCTTGTGTCAGCATCTGTTCGTATAAAATTAATATTTTCTTTATGAAACAGTTGAAACTGGATAACATTAATGATGAAATCATTTCGTGATCTTGAGGTGACCCTGAAACATAAAATTTTCATTCCAGACCATCAGTTCGTTTCGAGGAGGACAAGTAGACGGGGAATCAATAAATCCATCATTCAATCAATGACTTCAACATCACAAATCAACTCCTGCAATATTTTAAATCAACCTCTACGAGTAATTACTCCGATCAAGCTTTACCCCAAAGTAGTGAACAACTTGCTCAATAACTAATCAACGGGTCCTCTCAGTGCTTTATTACTTCTATCGTTTAATATTGTCACCAGTGATCGTTGTAAATATCGGAATTTTCGTTCTTTCTGCTCCATTTTACGTTGCTCAATTGTCGATTTTGCATTAGAATCGTCGATTAACATGATTCTAAATAATTCGGTAGATCAAGCAGTTTGACATTTCTTTCAAAGTTCTGCAAATGAGGGAATTTGTATTCTGATGTCTATCCATTATTTTCTATCTGTTTTCTTGTCAGATCGTCAACAACGTAGCCAGAACAAACGACACATATATCCGATATTCCCAATGGGAAATAAATGTCGTCCGAGTTCCCTTCATTGTCGAGGAACTTCCTCCCAACTTCCTTTTTTTCCGTTTTGCAAAGGCTCGTTAGAGAAAAGTGCGTCACGCGATTTTGTTGAGTTTCAGACGCGATTTTGACCTAGATATCGATCATTTTCATTGCTCGCCGGAAACTGCAGTTGCTATATTAATAAATAAAATATAAAATAAAAATTAGAGAGAAGCTCACAAACTGATGATTAAAGGCCCCCATGCGTGCTATAATGGCCATATTTGTGAAGATGCGAGTTCAAATGGTCGCGCGATTTAGTTGAGTTTCAGACTCGATTCGAAACATGCAGTTTTTCGGAGAAGTAATGTTTTTTCGCGTTGCTACTGTATAAAAAAGACAACTGTTCACATGCACGTGTTCACTTGCGTGTGTAATGCAAATACAGTAGTGAAAAGGGAACAGATGCATACTTACAATGAATCCACCAGCTCGTAAAATGAATTCAAATGAGCCATGATTCTCAATGTCAGGCTCATTTTCAGAGGTCATAAGAACGAGGTCAATGTAGTGGATATCAGTGCTCTTTGACGAACCTTACCTTTTTTTTAGTGTAGTAAAGAATTGTTGAAATTGTACTGATATAGTTGATCATACCCGATTAATCGCCATCCAAACATTTATTCAAAGAATATCTGATTTTTAGAGAGCCAGCAGCAACAATACAGAGTGCAATAGTTAGGGACCACCAGGCTGAGAGCCGATTTTTTGGAATCTTGTCGCAAGTAGGCTCAATGTGACCGTCTGGGTCTCAATATCATTTTTGCTTTTGGACGTATGTCGATAGCTCTTCTCTCAAGCCCGGGAGAGCTTTCGAAGCGCGCGCGACTGCCCCAGCCAGAGAGGGGAGAGAGGCGAGACGAGAGATAAAGGGGCGGAGCCTCTCTCGCACGCGTCTCTCTCACTCCCCCCGCTCTCTCGCCTCGCTTCTCCCGCTCTCCTCCCGCGATCGAGCACAATTCGGGGAAAATTATTAAAATTCCAATTTTGTGCTTAATATCAACTGGCGAACAGTGTGCATGCACTGGAAGTGCCCTAATCACCCTATTTCCAACCTTAATATCAATTATTGACCTACTCAGACTTCAGATCCGGCTTGCCAGCCCTTCATTGATAGAGGACATCGAGAGCTACCTATCGCGGTTTTGGGCGAGCGATTTCATCGCGAATTAGCTTTGTGCTCCATCGATCTCGCTTTTGAGGGGAATGGTGTCGAGGGAAAAGCGGCGAAGCTGGTGGTCCCTAGCAATAGTCACGAAAGCACATTGAACATCGTCTGAAGCACGACGCTTCCATGCTTTTGAAGAGTTTTTCGTGATAATCGCTGCGAAGTTGTTCGGTGAATGTGTTTCTGATTTCCGGTGATAGTTTCTCGATTCCGTCGAGATGATCATTTTTCATGTACATCATTTTGCATGAAATTCATTCGCCGAGAAGCTACAATCAATCAAAAAGACAGAAATGACACGCTTGATAGGCAATCTGGCGGGTTTTTGAAGATGTGCTTCTTCGATCGCGCTTTTGAGTTCTCTCGATTCTGGCAAAAAAATTCGCAGAATGAAAAGGCTTCGATCTGACAGCCCTATTCGAGATAAATCGGAGTGAATCGCGCTAGAGTGCTTTCTGATTTAATTTCTCGCAATCGGAGGCTTCTGTCTGTGGAATGAGCTGGCATGCAAACGCCTTTCTCTTCACCCTTTGTGAGTTTTTCATACGTGTTTGTTCTCGCAGTAAACTCAATGAATTGTCGATTATCAGTCGATTTATCTTAATTCTGATTGGTTTCTTCACTGATTAGAAGGAGTTTCGACGACGACTCTATCCACGGTTCCCGAGTTACTGAAATTTTGAGAGTATTATACTTTTCATCAAAATATTCAAGTCAAATATGTTACTATTTTTTCATCTAATTTACTTTTTTACTTGATGTTCGAGCATTCAGACTCCTAGATTCATAATTCTCTCACCTTTTTGGTTCATCCTGATGTCTCCCGACCGAATTATAGCCCCCGTACTCCTTGCGACAGAACATTATCTTTACGACAATCTGAATGTTCGTATTTTTTTCAGAAAAAAATGAACAAAAAAAATTATTCTTAAAACTGACGATAATAATGACGATAATGATAATGCCTCCAACAGTGCCGGCTATCACCCAGGGATCTGAAAGAAATTGATTAAACATAATTTCGAATTACCCGTTTCAAGGACAATCACAAAAAAATCAGAATTTAGAGAAAAAAAAATAAGCAAATAAAAAAAAATGAAAATAATATTTATTTATCTATATTTTCCCTAGTATCTTACTTGTCCATGAGCTTGTCGTCTCGTTGGATGAGCCAGAGTGTCTTGAATCGGAGGAAGAATCGGAGCCTCGTGAGTAATCTGAACGAAACTTATACTTACTATTTGCTATTAACTTACTATTTGTGGATTGTGCTTCAGAATCATTCATAAATAAATGATTCTGAAGAACAAGCCAAATAGTGTTGCTTTTTTCTCACCATGCATACAATCTACACCCGCGTAGTGTTTATAGTGTCTATTGTCCCTTCTCTCCACTCCTTCCTTCATCTCTTTCGTCCATCCATCCAGACGGCACGTGGCACGAAGAACGGGCGTCTCGAGGTCGTAGCTGAGAAAAAGCAACATAATACAGTAATACAGTATACGAAAATAAAAAATGAAAGTATTATTAATACTGTGAAGTTTTATTTTTGATTAAGTAGTATATTTTGAGCTTATAAACTGTCCATCACTCACAATAGTTTCTCGGAAGGGTCGCGACAGGATGCGATCATTGAATCGAGTCCATCTCTTTTCATTTCGACTTTCACAGTCGCAGTGCAATCTGAATTTTGAAAAAAAAAATAAACTTCCGAATTTTTCACGTTTGTACAATAAGTTCCATACAAAAACAATCACGAAAGCTCTCATTTTTACAAAACGCCTTTATTTCAAATCGAAATGAATATTAGTTATGAGATCCTCACGTCAGAATCAGCGACTATCGATTCCCCGTTCTTCCATCCATTGCTCCCATCACAGGTAAGAGTTGTGTACGTGTTGTTTTCAAAGAATGGTGAAACTCCTCTGAAACATTCTCTATTCCCCCTTTTTAGGACAAAAGAGCTCACGATATCGCCCTAATACTGTTTTCTCCAGGAGTACAAGAGAGTTGCTCGGTGGAATTGTCGAAGTGAAGCTGGAATCAAATCGATAATTGATCATGATTCCCACAATGCTTCCCAAACACAATAATCTTGTTGCGAAACAACGCACCCCTTCATCAGGTGTATAGGAGCATGGTGCTAAAATAATGTATTTAATTTGAAAAATTAAAGGCTTCAATAATGGAAATTGACGGATCTAATCAAGAGGAGTATTGAAGTTCTTTTACTATGAAAAAATAGCCGATGATTTGATTCCGGAGAAAGAAAGAACAAAATACCCTTCGTGCAGATAAAAGCCAGCGGGACATCCGCATTAACAATCTTCTCGATTCCATTTGACCACCCTTTGACCTCATCACATTCAAGAAACGCGTGTGATTCCTTCTTACTACAAGTGATCGGTACTAGTAGGTACTAGTGGAATCAATCTAGATCCATCCTCACACTTTCGTCCAATCAATATTAGTGTTCGATTGATCTACGGTTGTCCAAATAGTGTTTGATTGATTTAGACAACTGAGTCTTTTGGTGGAATTGTCGAAGAAAGCCTGCAGCAAAATAGGATACATACTATTTTTGTTGCAACGAAACGCACATTCTCGGCCAAGTTGAAAGAGCACAAGGGATCTGAAAAAAAGTTCTGTTCGAAAATTGTTTTAACGACTATATACTCATGTTTCCTATTTTCTTGTTATCAATTATCGAGATAATAAGGTCCAGTACTTAGGAGAAGAAAGAGCTATGGCGCACATCTCACCTTTCCTGCATTCAAATCGCTCCGTTGAAAATATATCATTTGAGAGCTTCGTTCTTTTCAATTCGTAATCTGATAAATACCGTACACCGGAATTCCATCCGTAGTATCGCGAGCACCAAGCTTTTGTCATCAATCCGCGTTCGTGGCTGAAAACATGAAGTCTGTGATAAGATGATAGATGGGACTAATATATATCTCGAAATATTACATGGTTTTGAATTCTCAACGCAGACAGCATTCAGTGTGGTATATGGCCCTGAAATCTTGACATTCTCATATCCGTCCATCCATCCTTTAGATGGGGTGCACAGTGCTTTCCCGCTTTCAATTGTTGTCCCGCCGGAATGACTGAGAATAATGCATTCATTAATTTTCGAATATTAGATATTTTTCTGCTTATTTTGCATGTCACTTCGTTGCGACTATACCTGCACAACCTTGGTTCGGACCATGTAGATACATGGGTGGGTGCGCGGGAAGTGTTTGCACCCCTCGCGCACCCACGTATAGGTTCGAATTTAAATTTAGATTCTAAATTTCATGGTTCGATTTTAAGAAAGTCACTTGGCGATAACCGGCTTACGGTATTTAATGCTACCGTGTGATGTAGAGTTACGGTAGAGTACTTTGGGATCTGATCCTTGAGGTCGAAAATTTCGAAACCACTACGTGGGTGGGCAGGGGGTGCAAACACCCCCCGCGCACCCATGTATACATGGTCTGAAAAACTATGGTTGCAACAACAAACGAGACGTGCGAAATGATCAAATTAGATATGGACTATTGCCGTATCTCTGACAGAAAGGGGAAGAATGAAGCAAACGTCATTCTACGAAATTGCATAGGTAACGATCGACTGCAGCTGGGATACGGCACTAGTCTTCAAGGAAAAGTTGCACTCACTACAGTCGGTGCGTCCTGGGGCACGATACCCACACCGTCCCCTCGTATGCATTTGTGACGACGGTTCCGTTTCCCGTATGTACACAATCTACAAAAAAATCAATTAACTATTTGAACATTTGTGTTCTTCCCAATACTGCTAATGCAATACACGAGGGCAGAGTGCATTTATATCCGAACCATTAGAACCGACCAATATGGTAATCATCTGTTCAAGACATACGTAAAATGAGGTCTCGCCTAGTATTTTCTGCCGATATGCCCATTCAGGCTTGCCGACGTAGTCTACTCGATATTATCGATTTTTACGATATATTACGCTGTTTTTGCCGATATGGTTCTTACCGGAGTGCCGACGTGCACTCTCGCTTTTTTGGGACCCATTTTACGTATGGTTCAAGATCTCAAAAAAGATGTCCTTCATTATATCATTGATATGATTTGCTAGGAGAACTTGGAATGGTTGTGAATCCTTATGCTTACTAAGCCTTGCTTACATTGAACACAGGTCGCAGGAAGTGGAGTGAGAGCCCATGCGATAATCTCTTTATCGGCTCTCCAGTAGGCCTCGTCGCACTTGATCTCTTCGTACCTCTGTGAGTTGACTCTGAAAGAAATGAGGAATTATCTCCGTCACAATACACTTGAAATTTTTGAACTTCATCTGCAATGATAATTTGAAATATATCACGAATTGTACAAAGTTTAAGAAACTCAAATGTAATGCGTACCTCTTGAGCTGGTTGAACAGAGCATCGCGCTGAAATAATGAACGTTTTAATTTAAGTGCCAAGCGAACGAAAGTTTCGACAGTAGAGGATTATGAGCGGATCGAGTTGGAGATCCATGATATATAATATAAAAAATAGAACAAAACTCACTTTTCGGGCAGAAGAAATCCAGCTGGGTATCCGCCTTTGCACCCGTCCATACGTTACTCCACCATCCATTGGATTTACATTTGAGAGATTTATAAAAATGGTATTTTCCCCTGCAAATGAGTTGTCACTTGAATAATATTCATATTTTATATTTGCTCACCCATGTATGCTCCTCTCACCTTTCTTGCATTCAAACTGCTGTGGTGTCAGTATGTCATTCGAAATCTTTGCACCAGGATAATTGGACATTGTCGAGTAATTCCATCCGGCCGATTTCCATTTTTCGTCCAGCGAGCAATACGCTCTTCCTTTTGTCATCAGTCCGCGATCATGGCTGAAAATGCATAATTTTGCCAGTTATTACGATAGTTCAGAACGTAATTTTATGAAAATATAAATATTTTTATCCAGTATAAAAAGTAAATTTTTACAGTAGACTTACTACAATCCGAGCGATGAGTCAATACACTTGACTTCAACGGTATACTGCCTATCAATTTCATCGGTTTGTTGAATTTCGACTGTGATTCCATATCCAGATGCACAGTCTGCAAAATACGGACCTTTATCGTGTGATTCCCAAGATGTTTAGGCACGATGATTCCGTTCTAGTTTTCGTCATTTATGTGCCAACGGCGCACTATCTCGAACGTAACTGGAGCACTTTCTTTAATCTTTCCGAAACATACATTTCACGCAAGCCACAGCCAGTTTATCCGAGGCGTCGGCTACCATTTCGTATTTCCATTCATCTTTTCCCAGAATTTCGTTCCAAACACTTCTTTCAGATTTCCAACCCTCGACTTCGTCACAAGTTAGATATTCAAACAGTTTCGAGGCGACCCTGCAACGTTTTTCATTGATTTTTAAATATTAAAATAAAATAGTAAGACGTATTAGTGCAATTTGATGGAGCTAACTGCTTCCTAGTCTTTCTTTCATCTATCTTTTTCATTAAATTTTAACTCGTCTTTTTCATTCAATTCGTTTAATTCTCGCTTTCAGGAAAATGAAATACGTTTTTCCTAACGAACCAAGATCTGAAGTGCCAGCGGAGCGTCGCCCTTGCACGTCAGCACATCGTATTGTCGAATTGAACCTGAATTACGTTTATCAGTTTGAAAATTATTCATATTTTCGCATCATTCCATTAGGTTATTCGCAGATGTGTTGACTGATAGGTTTAAAATATTTATTATTATACCACATTTTCTAGCAGCGGGATTCTGGGAATTAGGGGTGTCGGTATGAGTCATGTCATTCGAAAGAGCATCGATAGATATGGTAAATCATTTAAGGAAACTGGATTTGAGCAGTTTCAAGGCAGGTTATCGCTCAAAAGGTCACATTTTCACTCAATTTTGTCAAACATAAATATGGCTTCCCATGATGTCACCATGTGTAGACTTCTATTTTGAGAAATTTTGAGTATTGTTCAATGTAGAATCCGATTTAACTGTTTCCGGGGTACAATTTCGGTAGTAAGAGTACTCGCCTGATCGAACAACCTTTTCCTACTCATGTCTGGGTTCTATGAGACACTATCTGAGATTCGAGACATACAGCCGCACTAGGAAAAATCGATTCTCACCAAAATTAGGCCCTATGATCAACTTTTCATGTAGAGTTCGAAAATCGACCTTAGAAAGCCGTATCTCAAGAACCAAATTCCCAGTGGCACACTTCTCGTGCCAGGGGGGAAATTTTATCTCGAGAACCGCGCTTCGGAGACCCAAAAAATTACAGTAATTCTGAAAGATCTCGACAAGATAAGCATTTTTCATGTTGGAAGTTAAAGGCTAGCTCATCTGTGAAAAAAGTTAAGAACGCCGACAAAATTGAAATTGTCACCTTCTAAATTTTTGAACCGCGGTGCTTTTCTAATTATGCGCATTCGATTCCGCGTGCAAAACTACCCCGAGTGCAAAATTTCGTCGTGTAATTCGTGGATCATCTTAGTCATTTCCGGATTGGTTTACAAAAATGCTTGAATTTGAAAGTTTTTCGAGCATAACTTCTTTCATTCAGGCTATCATAGTCTCTAGTGCCGAAATTCGAAAAATCTACGCATAAAAATGCACCTGAAATTCCTATAGGGAGAATGTTCTAAGACAAATTCTTTTCAACTTTTTCATGACTTTATCATGGCCATTTTTTGACAGAAAAGTCGAAAATTCAGAACTATCTCACTAAAGGAATTTCCGGTGTATTTTTGTTCGTATAATTCGATTTTGCATGTTAGAGCTCACCAAAATGTGAAACAAAAAAATATGGTAATAATCATAAAATTTAAGTTTTTTGACCATAACTTTTTTGTTTCCCATTTTGGTGAGCTCTAACATGCAAAATCGAATTCTACGAGCAAAAATAGACCGAAAATTCCTATAGTGAGATAGTTCTGAATTTTCGACTTTTCTATCTAAAAATGGCCATGATACCCGGGTCACGAAAAAGTTGAAAAGAATTTGTCTAAGAACCTTCTCCCTATAGGAATTTCTGGTGTATTGTTATGCGTAGATTTCGAATTTCGGCACTAGAGACTATGATAGCCTGAATAAAAGAAGTTATGCTCGAAAAAATGTTAAATTCAAGCATTTTTCGTAAACCAGTCCGGAAATGACTAAGATGATCCATGAATTACACGATGAAATTTTGCACTCGGCGGTAGTTTTGCACGCGGAATCGAATGCGCATAATTAGAAACCGCGTTTCAAAAAAATTTCAAGGTGACAATTTCAATTTTTTCGGAGTTCTTAACTTTTTTCACAGATGAGCTAACCTTTAACTTCCAACAGGAAAAATGCTTATCTCGTAGGCTTCAACTATTATGGAAAAACGAGAGGTGATCGGTCAAAATCAAAAGAGCTAGACATCTTTAATTTTGAAAATGCAGCAAGAATTATGCACCAACCTAATAGTTTCCTCGTGCAAAAATACGTCGAAAAATTTTATAGTCGGGAAGTTTTGAGAGAATAATTTTTTCATCCAAAAGGGCCTCAAAAATGACCATGAAAGAGCCGAAAAAATCAATATCTCAGATTTACCCGAATTTAGAATTTTTCGACGTATTTTTGCACGAGGAAACTGAATTTCGATAGCAGAGCTCATGAAAACATGAGAGAAAAAAGTTATGCTCAAACAACTGATACTTTTGGTCAAAATTGATGACTTTCCAGCATTCGGGAGCTAAAATGGCGAACACCCCCCTAATGAAACTCTATAAAATTTTGCATCAGGGGGTAAAATCGCATAAGGAATCGAATGAGAAAGTTTATTTTGCACGGTAGGAACAAATGTTTTTCAGGGTGGCTTTTTCAAATATTTCAGAGGATTTAACTTTTTTCACAGATGAGCTAGCTATTCACTTCCAATTAGAAAAAGTTTTATCTCGTTGTAATCTTTCAGAATTTGTATAATTTTGTGGGTCTCCGAAGCGCCGTCCATGAGATATAAAAACCGACCGCACAGGATAAAGTGTGCCACCGGGAGTGGGCTTTTGAAGATACGGCTTTCTAAGGTCGATTTTTGAATTCTACGTCCAAAGTTGACTCTAGGGTATTATTTTGAGCATAGGTTGCAAAATCCTTGTACGGACCTATCTCCAAAATATCGAAAATCCAGGGAAGCCGTGTCAGCAATCCGAGTGTCAACTATCCCACTACGAAAGTCCCTGCCCTATCAGGATGCGTTGCGCAATCATTTAGCAGCCGTTTTCCTGCCCTATGAAAAGGAACGCGAATTCAAACTTCAAATGCGAATTTCTCGGCTCCATAGGTTATGCCTTCAATGCTCTCTTCAGCGCACGTTAACTCAAATCTCTCCTATCGGGAAAACGGTCACTGTGCAAAATTTCAATGAAATTGACTATCACCCAGTACCAGGGCAATACGAGCTCGTGCACCTCTCCCGTTTAAATATCAGATAGAGCACCCAGATAGCTTCTCAATTAACTTTGTTTCATTCCGAAAAACTAATTCTTAGCTGAGTACAAAAAATGCAAAATTAAGTCTAAATTTTTTTTCGAGAATTCGCTTTTGGCTAAACCTAAAATTCTCGAATATCCAGCAAGCTTTGCACAATTCCAAACTATTTTCATGAAGCACGGATATACCTCTAAATAAAACTACAGAGGCAGACCGGGGCGATTTGACACAGACAAAATATACGAGCTCAAACTTCACATCCAAAAAAACAGCAAGACTTTCGCACCAACCTGATACAATTGTGCTTTTGCATAAGAAGGGAAGCACAGACAAGATCGAAAACTTTCGCCCCATCAGCCTCCTTCCCTCCATATACAAGGCTATCACGAACGTAGTGCTATAAAGAGTCGAATCGTGTCTTGAAGAGGCAGAAGCGCCCACCCAAGCCGGATTCCGTCCAGGGTTTAGCACGTCAGACCATGCTCACTCACTGAAACAACTACTCGAAAAGATGGTTGAGCACGACATCCCTTCTTATGTAGCACTAGTCGATTTTACAAAATCATTCGACAGCCTCGAGTGGCCGATGCTTTGGAGCACGCTTTCTGCCCAAGGAGTCCACCAGGATTTGATCCAGTTGCTACAACGTCTGTACGAAGAATCTACATCTAACGTCCTCGTGAATGGCCAATTAGTCCCCGTTTCTATCCATCGTGGAGTCCGTCATTGATGTCCTCTCTCTCCTCGTCTCTTCACTGCGGTGCTTCGCACAATCCTCAATGACTGTGACTGGGATGAAGACGGAATTAAAATAGATGGACAGAATCTCACCCACTTGGCGTACGCTGACGATTTTTTGCGAAGAACAAGCCGGCTTTGATTCGTATGATTACTACACTAAAGGAGAACGCTGAGTCATGTGGTTTATCCATCAATGCGAAAAAAGACAACCCTCCTTACAAACTGCACCACTACTCGATCTCCAATTGTCATCCACAGAGAACAATACAATTTTGTGGATCAAGCTACATATCTCGGCATCACCGTCTCCTTTCCTCTCAACCCGTCCTTGGAAGTTGATCGACGAATCAGGTGTGCATGGGGAGTATGGAGTAAAATTCATAACTTGATGGTGTCGCCAAGACTGTCTCTCAAGCACAAGCGAAAAGCCTTCAACACTCTAATAACTCCCGCGGCATTATACGGAGCAGAACTGTGGTCCTTACGCGAATCAGACAAAGAGAAATTACGAGTAGCACAGCGTAAGATGGAAAGGAAAATTATCGGAATATCGCTGTTTCACGGGTGGTCAAATCAACGCGTCAGGGCCACCACTAAAGTCAGAGATTGGGCCCAACTTGCGGATGAGAAGAAGTTGAATTGGGCTAATCGTGTGCGACAGATGGAAGGATCGCGCTGGGCACGAATTCTAACTACTTGGATACCTTACAATCGTTCAAGACCAAGAGGGCAACCCCGGTTGCGCTAGAGAGATGACATACATCGTACAATTGGCAACGACTGGTGGTCGATATCATCGAGTGAATACAGAACCAGAAGAGATCAGCATGCGGGATAAGACCTAACCCATGATTCTGATAAATGATTGATTGATTGATTGATCCTCACATACAAGAACAAAATGAGCGGTTGGCCCCGCCCACTCGTTCAAAAAAGTGAGAAATGAGTCGGATTCGAATTTTGGTCCCGTATGGAATGAAATGTACGGTAGAGTTGAGCAACCATCGTCACTAATGCCTAAGTATACTATCTGAAACTTATTCAATTCATTGTCGAAAACTGACGCTCAAACGTCAAACGTCAGCAAATTCTTGAATTCCGAACAGCGTGTTTTCGGTAGAAGTTCCTCGTTTATAATTTCACCGAAACGTTTGGAGTGTAAGCTATCAAGTGCTTTCCTTTAAACTCAGTTAATCGTGAGGTGAACGATCGCGCCAGGTAGAAGAGTAGAATGCGCAATTTGGGTAACAGTCTCTTCATTTCACACACTCTCTCGAACGCTCGACTGATGGGAGAGTGTGTGGAAAATGAAGAGGCGATTACCCTAATTGCGCACTCTTCAGACGAGGGGGCGTTGAGCACGCAAAACGGAATCCATAATCGGAGAGATTTCCGAAAATTTATTGGACTTTTGTTTGGAGACGCGCCACCTTCTGAATCGCTTTCGTTGCGATTCCAACTTCATAAAAAACCTTCAGAAACTCAACCCGTCACAATTCATTCGATAGTACAAAGAGATTCAGTTTTTCTGAAAATCATTCCTCATTTCGTCCTCTCTCATTTCCGATTCGCAATGTCGCTTTGGTCGACAAATTAGTTCAGGTGTTTAGAGAAACCAATTCAATTTGTCTATAGTCCCTGTCATCCCGGTATTGATGTCGGATCGAAATATAAAACCGTCCGTCGCATATATCTAGAGACCACAGGGTGATCTACCAAATACTCAATTTTATGCTCATTGTGTTGGTCTCGTTATGAATATCATTTTTGCTTTTTAGAGTTTGTCTCTATCTCATCTCTGCGCCGAGTTCTCCCACGAAAACCACGCGACAAGGGAATGGAGAAAGAAATAAGATGAGAGAAAAGGGGCGGAGCCTCTCGCGTGTGTCTCTCTCCCTCCCCCCGCTCTCTCGCCCCGCTCCTCCCGCGCTCGGCCGGCAATTCGGAGAAAAAAATTAAAATTCCAACAAAAAAAAATTAAAATTCCTCTAAAATACAAATGAAGTATAGTGCATGTGCGCAACTGGGTACGATCACTAGAAACCCTTCAAATCGATATTCTGGACCATAAATCGTAAATTTTGATATACTTAAAGTTGACCGATCAAGCTGCGCATCACGTCGTTTGTGCAGGATCCTTAGACCTGCAGAAAACGCTTTTGATCGTTTGATTTGATTGCGAACCCGACCTGCCGGACCTCTCGCCATGCTTTGGGCAACTCTCTATCCCCTCCAAGTGGGCGGAGCCTGTGGTCTCTACACATATTCCAATCGATAATTTTCTCAAAGTGCACGTGGACTCCTCGTCAAATTCAGATATTTCCATTGCACTCACTCCATTCTCCTTCCCCTCTCCTTCTCTCATTTACAGTCTCTGCGCCGCTCCGAAGTGGTCGATCCTCACTACTCAGCGCAATTTCGCCCGTTGATCTTTGATCGCTGATCGCTCTGATCTTTGATCTCTACGACCTGGGGATAGAAGGTAAAGATACCTGCTGATTCTTGCGGCCGCCCTTCTCGGAGGGGAGTGGACGGTAGGATTACGATAGCTTCATTTGTGCTCTTTAATCTTACGGTAGTTTGGGATGGTTGAGGAAGATGATCGTTAATGATTCGATCGATGGCACGATTTGACCATACCTATCTGTACAATATGAATCGGGATGTGATAGATCAAAGATCAAATTACAAAGATCACTCCTTTCAGCCTCATTCATCGTCCTCTCGTGCTGCTCTCCGGCGACCTCGTCCAAGGCCTCCGTCAATCAGGTTTGTTGCCTGATCTCTGATCCTTGATCTTTCGAGGCACTCACTGATCAAAGATCGGCGGCCACATGTAGGGAGCATACAATACGCCAATGATCTTTGATCTCTGTGAGAAAATTGATAAAAGATCAGAGATCAAAGATCAACTCTTGCAGGAGTCGAACGACAACGACGTCATGGCGACGGGGATAGAAGGTGATAGCAGACCCGCCAGCATCGACTGTGACAACGTCAATAAGGTGAAGGTCAAGGGAATAAGCTCCGCACCCTGAGGCCACGCCCACTTTAGACCCTGCCCACAATACGCTTCGCCCCGTTTTAACCAAGTAATGAGGAATGTGCTAGGAACCCCGCCTATTTTTGGCCACATTTTGATCAGGGGTAGGTCAGCGATGGCATCGCCAAGGTAATTTAACGCATGGCATCGCCATTCGTTAAATTACATTCCCAACAAATCATCGAGATCAAATATCAACAAATATTGATCGACAAGCAGATATCATCATTTCCCATTCCAGGAGGAGATGCTGGAAGACGAGGGGGAGGAGGAGAGGGAGTGCGAGCGCGAGCGCGAGCGCAAAAAGAAAGAGCGCATCCTCGAGAAGAGAGAGCAGATGCTCAGGGAGAGAGAGGTCTAGCGCCAGGAGAAATTGCGCGACCACGAAAAGCGCAAGGAGTGGGTTTATTTAAACAAAAAAATTATTTTATGTAATAGAGCAGGGAATGGGTTGAAAGTTGCACAGTTGAACAAAATTTACGAAGGGGGCCTTAGCACAGGAAAACAAAAATAATATGTTCAAAATTTTTATTTATAGTTTTTCAAAAAAAATCTAACGACTATGGGGTCATCTGTTTCATGCATACGACATTGTTGAAGCAACTGTACTACCTCACCTTCACTATTACAGAGAATGCGGCGTATTACACAAATATCTTATTTGTTTACTGAATAAAAATAATGATCTAATAAATTAGTTTCATTCTCTTTACGAATTAAATTTATAAGGCGATTGAAGATGCAAATCTGGAGAGGATGGAGAGGTCATATGAAAGTACTCTCCTTAGAAAAAAAAGAAATTTTCAATTTCGCGACTTCTCCCAAAAATTTATCTAATTTCAAGCTCGTGAAATTTGAATGCGAGATTCGCAGCATACTACAATTGTAAGGACTGGATTTTGAATTTACTTTTAAAAAAATCTTATTTATTCCAAAGTAGACTATGAAACACAACTGTTTGTGTCCAAAACAATCAGTTGTGAACGAGTTTGCGAAACTCATTCCTCGCCCCTCCCAGTTTATGAAACCGGTCTCACAACTGATTCTTTATTTACCTCACAATCAGTTGTGAAAGTGAAACAGAAATGAATCGAAAAAACAATACGAAAAGGCTGAGTGAGAGTGAAACATATTTCTTCGCAACTGATTGCAATCGATTGCTTTGAGTTTCGAAACTGATTGCTTTGTTCGCAATCGATTGCGAGACCGCTTCACAACTTAGAGAGAATGAGGAATAAAGAACTGATTGCATTACGATGGAAACTCTATTCCAAAGGTTCTCCCTAAAATAAAATAAAATGTATCGATTTTTCTCACAGTAAATTCGAACTTGTTTTTTTAACGGAAATTACTATCTTCACTTCGAGTGGTATCTGGTCGGTTCGAGAAACGAGAGAGCACGCGAATCAAGGAGAATTTAATTCCGATTTGGCATCCGTAATTTGAACTTCTGTTTTAAAATTCGCATATCCTGATATCCATAGATCAAGATCACGCTTTGAGGGTGTGGTACAGGAAATTTGACGACTTTTGGAAATTCGTTGGTTGAGATATTTATGGCGCGCCGTTAAATACAAAAATGAAATAAAAGATAGGTATTTTTTCTTTGTTTCTCATTTTTTTCCGCACTAGATGAGCCATGTTCATCTTAAAGAAAAAGTCAAGGACCAAATATTGCAGATCGCAGAGAAAGCACGCTTTCATGCACCAGTGGATCATGAGCCATAGATGAGCCATGTTCGATACAGGCCCAGAATCAGAAAATGCAAGCTAGTTCTGGTAAAATTCGTCGAAATAAAATATTTTCTCATCCACGATGTTCTCTAACATATTTTGCTCATGGTAATTGTACAAACTTGTGGATAACAGTTCCCAAGGGTCCTGAAATCTCTCGGAATACATGTGACTTCAGAGCGTAAAGTTCATTCGCAAGCACTAGTAATCACAAATCGGCATCGATTCTGCTTATTTTCCGCGAACTCTCGACGACTTGATAGGCGAGAGAGGTTGCGAAAGCAGAAGAGTCGGAGTTCTGCTGCCAACGCGCCAAGTGAGCTTTCGTGGTGAGACCATCGCGCGCGCTCTCACATTTGCATGCTCTCTCGCCATTCCCCTGACCGCTCTCTCCTGTCTCGCTCACCCCATGCAAAACGCCGTGAGAAGAGTCGGATGCCGATTGTCAACACCGTCAATAACTACTTGCTGTCTGCTAAAATCTGCCCAGACCAATTTAAGCTGAATATTTCCCGATCTATTTGTTGAGTTTTCACAATCGTGCACTCTCTCGAATCTTCCATAGCAATGTTTGATTGAGGTAGAATAATCGTTTGGAATGTTTTTGGCACGATGCCAACATACGCGACTAGTAGCGTTCGTTCTAAAGCCCCGCCTCCTCTATTTGCCTATAAAAGTTGCACACTCTTCAGTGATCTCATTCCAACCAACAGTATGAAGAATAACTTTGTTTCCGTTAACTATTATTCGATTATAATAATACTTTATCGTCTTTATCTCCCTTGCATTCAACGATGTATCATTTCTCTCCTTCCCTGATGTTATTTTACCTGTTGTTGTTCTATCATATCGAATCTTATTCAAAACAGGCGTCGTAGAAAGGTAGCGTCTACCCTCTGGAGCTCCTCCAGTAGGGAGCAGTTTATGAACAAATTTCTCAATTGATTTTTTTAAGAGCACCCCCAGAAGGTAAGCCCTTTTTTGCGCTATGAATAGACGCTTATTCTATCATTCTACGCTTTGCTTCAATGTGGTATTACTACTCTTGCTGACTCTATCTCTATCTTTATCTGCTCTTTTCCCATTCAACAAGCGATCCGAAAAATTAATACATTTTTATCGCATTGAATCTCTCATAAATGTTTCGTCCATTTGTATATTTATTCAATTTGTGATTGAATTATTGATTATTGTTAATTATTGATAATAATTTCCGAACTCTGCACGTTCTCAACGATGACTGCCTTCGGTCAAAACCAGCCATAACATAATTTATTAAAATACAAATCAAGTGAGTTGGAATAATCCGATTGATTTCCAAACGATTTCTATCAAGTAATTACGAAGAAGTGCATTGCACATGATATTCTTCCTTCTTCTACTCTTCATGCTGAATTCTTCGGATTTCCGTGTGGCACTATTCATTCCTCCCAATGAAGTCGAGCACGTTGAGAGTAGGGCTGGCAAATGAAGAGAGAGAGCTCTCCTCATTTCACACACTCTCTCGTCTCTCTGACCGGTGAGAGAGCACGAGTAATGAAAAGACGAATTCTTCATATGCCATCCCTAGTTGAGAGCATTCTGCATCTCGAAGAACTGAAGACTTCAAACCAGGGAAACTACATTGGACGAATGGACGACAAATTTGTGGAGAACTCGATGAAAGCACTCAAATTCCTGGCCGAGTGAGTATCTAATCGTGTAATTTTATCATCTGTCTACCTGAGACAGGCCAGTGAGTAGAATTAGGGTCGTTGTCTCTTCATGTCGCACACACTCTACATCTGTCGAATGTTGAAAGAGTGTGCCAAATGAAGAGACGGAGGTCTGTAGTATTGTTAGTTTACGATTGCTTTATTTATTTTGAATTTGAATTTCAACATACATTTCCAGGGTGCGGTATTCTCTCTGGAATCACATTCGATGACAAGAATGGTATCAGAGTGAAGTGCAATATGGTAACATGATTAAGTGTGTGGATTGTGATTTTTGCCTGCCTTGGTGCTATTGTCTTAGTGATACTACTTGTTTTCCAGTTTTGCTCTTTCAATTCAACTCTTTTTCACCATGTGCATAAAATCTTGAGATTTTCAATGTTTCTAATTTCACGAATTCGTGTATTTTGAAAATTAATAAACGATGCGAATCTAACGAGATGAAATTGGGAGAGTATGGATAGAGACCGCAAGCTCCGCACACTGGGGTATTGGAGGGGTATTGGCTTCCCCAAAACCTGCGCCTGGCAAGCACAATTCGTATTCGCAATCGAATGGGCCGATCGAAAGTGTTTTCTGCAGCTCTCAGTTGTCTTCACAAAGGACGAGCGGGGCAGCCTGATCGGTCAACTCTTAGTAGGTCAAATAAGGAAATTTATGGTCAAGAATGGGCATTTGAAGTGCTTCTAGTGACCGTACACAGCTGCTCCACTCTCATTTCCTTTATTTGTACGAGGAATTTTTCACTTCATTCCAGAATTTTAATAATTTTCTCCGAATTGTGTTCGATAAGCCAAGCCCATTACAAACAAACACAAACAAGTCCATTGTATCACTGGCCTAGCAGTGATCTCCCGCGAGCCAGTCTCGAAGTCGGGATGAACCTTTACCTTTGTGCTCGATCGCGGGGAGAAGCGAGCGAGAGAGCGGAAGGAGGGATAGAGACACACGCGAGAGAGGCTCCGTCCCTTTTTCTCTCTCGCCCGATTTCCCTCTCCTCCCCATGCAAGTGGTTTCCCTGAAATATCTCAGCTCAGAGATGAGCTAGAGACAAACTCTAAAGAGAAAAAAGTGTTATTCAGAATAAGACCAAGATATTGAGCTTTTTTTTATTCGGACCGGCGCAACCAATTCGGTTGATCACCCTAAGTGAAAGCGAGGCAACTCACAACGGTTTAGACAACTCATCACACATATTGTGATTCTGAGCGCCGTTGCAACCCGAGGAGGTGGTACGAAGCGTGGTCTAGTTCTTTCTAACCGTCGTGAAAATAAATAAAAATGGTCGCACATAAACTAGTGATGGAGTGAATCGCGAATCCCCCCCCCCCCCTCTCCCCCGGATTTTCCGTTCGCTCTCAGTTGATATGGACGATAACTTGTCATAAACGATACCATTAAACGGTTATGTGAAACCTCGAAACTGCATTGAAACGCTTGTACCCAGCGTTGTGTTCATGACTATTTGAGTGCGCAATTCGGATAATCGTCACTTCATTTCGTGCTCTGACCGGTGAGAGAGCACGCGAAATGAAGAGACGATTACTCGAATTGCGCACTCTATGACTGTCCTATGACTAGTCATTGACTATACAATTGTGAATTGCCATTGAGGGACAGAATCTCAGAAGAATGATTGTTTTTTAGTCAATTGACGGCGCAAAAACATTTTTCATTGTGTTTTCAAGCTCAAATGATCTTACTGAAAGTCAACCGAATTTCATTGTGTTAGATTTACATCGCTAATGTTTCATTCCTAGCACAAAGCTTGAACATATCTTGTGTTACTGATTATTTGTTGATCCTTGTCCTGAACAAACAACATCAAAGTGATCAGGAACCTTTCAAATAAGTTTCAAACAATACATTATTCGATTGCTATATTTCGACTCGGAGAATGTTTTTGCCTGTCTTCCCCTCATTCCTTCACCTTTCACTATTCCGGAGCAGTCGCCCCCCCCTCTCCTGGACACCCCACGCCGTCACCTACAGTATCCAGGTGAGCAAACCGTAACCGGTACAACAGTATCCGATCGAAAATGACTACCGTAATTCTCAGTGATGCAGTCTCTTCTCATACCCTTCCTCACTTTCGCCCTTCTCCCGCTCTCATCCACAAGGAACCAACTTCACTTCCATGCTTTATCACAGGATTTTTGATATAATTGAGATAGGGCCGTACAACGATTTTGCAACATATGCTCAAAATTTGGCCCTAGAGTCAACATTGAACGTAGAGTTCGAAAATCGACCTTAGAAAGACGTATCTTCAAAACCCCATTCCCTGTGGCACACTTTACGCTGTGCACTCATTTTTCATATCTCACGAACGGCGCTTCAGATACCCACAAATACAGTCAATATAAAATAAAGTGAACCGTTTATTATAAGTTATAATAAGTTATTATAATTTTCATAAAACAACGATAACTAAGCGGAAAGTGGATGAATCGAGCTGAAATTTTGAGAGGATGCGTTTTTTATATGCCGCTTCAAAGTGACGTTCTTGAAAATTTGAAATTCTGAACTTTATTTTTTCCGACCTAAAGTCCTGATGGTCATTCTGGTCGTAACTTTTTTCTCGGTGGTTTTCTCGAGGTGAAGTGCACAAATTCGGTTTACGTCATTGAAAATACGTAAGAAAACTATTTTCTGAAGGGATTTTGAGATTTTGACTTTTTGAGCTATTTCCTGAATTTTTGAGGCTCATTACAGAGGCGAAAATGTCATAATATAATAAACCCTAATAAAGTCATAATATCTTATAATAAACGGTTCACTTTATTTTATATTGACTGTATATAGTAATTCTGAAAGATCTCGACGAGATAAAAATGTTAAAAATTGTAAGTGAGGAGCTAGCTCATCTGTCAAAAAAGTTAGAGCTTTCGAAAACTTTGAAATTGCCACCATGAAAAAGTTGAGTTCACAAGGTACTAAATAAATTTTTCATTTCGGCGTCATGAAGTAGCCGATTTTCACCAAAAAAAGTAGTTTTTCGAGCTAAACTATTTTCGTTCGCATTTTCATGAATTATTACATCGATTTTCGATTTCCTCGTGTAAAAATACGCAAAAAAAACTTTTAGTCAGGTATTTTCGAGACTTTCGAGACGACTTTTTGACCGAAAAATGGTTTCGAAATCAGGGTCAAAAGGTGTGAAAAAAGTCGTAATCTCGAAAACACCTGACTATAAGTTTTTCTGGCGTATTTTTACACAAGGAAATCGAATGTAAAAAAATCGATGTAATAATTCATGAAAATGCGAACGAAAATAGTTTAGCTCGAAAAATTACATTTTTTGGTGAAAATCGGCTACTTCATGACGCCGAAATGAAAAATTTATTTAGTACCTTGTGAACTCAACTTTTTCATGGTGGCAATTTCAAAGTTTTCGAAAACTCTAACTTTTTTGATAGATGAGCTAGCTCCTCACTTACAATTGTTAACAGTTTTATCTCGTCGAGATCTTTCAGAATTACTATATATTTGTGGGTCTCTGAAGCGCCGTTCATGAGATATGAAAACCGGCCGCACCGGGTAAAGTGTGCCACAGCGAATGAGGCTTTGAAGATACGGCTTTCTAAGGTCGATGTTCGAACTCTACGTCCAAAGTTGACTCTAGGGCCAAATTTTGAGCATAGATTGCAAAATCGTTGTACGGGACCCTGTAGGCAGAATCTCAATTATATCGAAAATCCTGTGTTATCACGGATTTTCTGTAATTTTGTAGGAAAACCGAGATTTTTTACTACAGGAAAAAGAAATTGTGTCTCGGATTTCTACGAAACTAATGTTACTGACTAAAGTGAGGACGGGGAGAACACCTATCTACTTCATTTGGCCGAATTTGCATTTTGAGCCGATCTGTGACCTAACACTTCAAAACGCTGTAACAAGGTCAGTTTTTGACCTACAGAGCATTTTTTTTTCAGACGACTCGTATTTCCGAGATCTACAAATAACTCAATTAACAATACAAGAAAAAATGCCGTCTTCAATGCGATTTCCTCGAAAAACTTATTTTTCGAATATATTATGCAAATTATCTCGAAATTATTGGTCTAACAATATGAATTTTATTTCAGAATCCAATTCCTCACTGCCGAATTGAGTTACTCTCTTATTCCATTAGTGTCAATTCTGGCCCCCCGATAGTGCTACTCAGAGGGGGAATCCCGATTATCCCGGACTTGGCATTATTTCCATTCAAAATGAGTTCAAGAGCGAACAAAGCTTCAACATTATCCTAATGCAGAAATTAGGAACATCAAACGGTAGCTCTCGATGAGCCTGATGGAAAATATCTAATGTCACGAGAGCTCAACATTAACCGTTGACGAGTTATCAGACGAAATAGTCTATCTCCAGGAAAGCCTTAATTTTTTTTCTCGTTAGTGGTCAATTTTGAGCACTCGCTCAATAAAACCTTTTTCATCAGGCTCATCGAGAGCTACCGTTTGAAGGTCCTAATTTCTGCATTAGCATAATGTTGAAGTTTTGTTCGCTCTTAAACTCAACTCATTTTGAATGGAAATAATGCCAAGTCCGGGATAATCGGGATATCCCCTCTGAGTAGCACTATCGGGGGGCCAGAGTTGAAACTAATGGAATAAGAGAGTAACTCAATTCGGCAGCGGGGAATTGGATTTTAAAATAAAATTCATATTTTTAGACCGAGATAATTTGCATAATATATTCGAAAAATAAGTTTTTCGAGGAAATCGCATTTAAGATGACATTTTTCCTTGTATTGTTAATTGAGTTATTTGTAGATCTCGGAAATACGAGTCGTCTGAAAAAAATTGGGGTCTGTAGGTCTAAAAATGACCAAGTTACAGCGTTTTGAAGTGGTAGGTCACAGATCGGATCAAAATGCAAATTTGGCCAAATGAAGTAGATAGGCGTTCTCCCCGTCCTTACTTTAGTCAGTGACATTAGTTTCGTAGAAATGCGAGACACAATTTTTTTTTCCTGTAGTCAGCGTCCCTACCAAATGACAGAGAATCCGTGTTATACATATCAGATTAAAGAATTATTGTATCTCCTTTCTTCATTTTCTCTTCACTAGTTTCACCATTACCTTCTCTGGTCCTACAGTAATGGATCCGACCAGTTTGATCGGATTCTGGAATGGATCGATAATCTCTTCCTCCTACCGTTATCTTACCGTATTGATCGTTTTCTCGATGGCGAATCTCTTCATCAATTCGATCAATGCTATTTTCTCTTCGATATAAGCCAATCGCATTCCCATACACATTCTCGGCCCTTCTCCGAATGCTTGGAAGGCAGCTCTAGCACGTGAAGACTCCTCCATCCATCTCAATCCATCCCATCTACACTACTCTACCGTAACCTACCGTACCTCTCTGGTCTGAATTCCTCTGCGTCCTCTCCCCATATCTCCTTATCCATATGGAGACTCCATGTGTCAGTGGCCACCATATCTCCCACTTCGAATGTATATCCTTGGATCTCACACGATTTGGTGCATTCACGAGTCACCACACTCAATAAAGAGAAGGATTAATACCATTGGAGTAGCTAGATAGCCATCCGCTTCTAGTTGAGAAACCGGATGAGATCGTGATAGATATGGTTCACAGCTTCAACCCCCCAAAGGGCTCTACATGGCTATGAATGGGGTGATAGGATTCCCCCCCCCTTATTCCCCCTTCTCCCTCTTCCCCTCCCCCCTCTCCCCCCCCCCCACTCACACATTGGCCAATGGATAATGTCGGAGTGTTTCCTTAATGACGCATTCCATATACTTCATCTCCCCCAATTGCTCGATATCCATGTCCTAGGGCAAATTATTGATTGTATAGAGATTGGATATGTCGACCTACTTCTGATGAGAATGAATCGATTTCTTCTCTGAGTCTATCTTGTACTTCAGGATAATTAGCTAAGAAGTGAGTGACATAAGAGAGGGAGATCGAAGTAGTCTGGATTATCGATTGCTATCTAGGAGTGGGTAGATCACTCACATCGAATCCCGCGAGAAGGAATACCATACATTGACCGACTACTTCATCGAAGGATAGTTTACGAGCTGTCTGTCAATATCTCCCCTTTATCCCTCCATACTCTCATCTATTCCTTACATCTGAATTCTCTCCAAATTGAACCTCCGATACATCCACTTCAGCATCCAAGAACATATCAATAAAATCACCAGTCGAAGGTGAACCAGCCTCCTGATTACGGTAGTTGGTAGATCAATCTATAGAGATACCATACTCACCCTCTGTCTCTTTCTCTCTGCTACTGTCTTCTCGAGATTCTCCATCAGCATGAGGAAGGGAATTTTGAAGAATTTTCCTGAACCAATCAATGCCCTTTTGATCCACCGTAATCCACACCGATCGACTCGAGACCCGCCATCCAGATATCGATTGCCCAGGGGAAAATGCAGGGCAGTACCGTAATCACATGCTTCAGTGGTCTGAAGTAAGAGTTGTATTGATTGTGTCTCCATTGATCTACCTGCTGAAGATATCTCTGCATATCTGGACATATTCATTATGGAACATCTTGGCATCTTTCATTCCGAGCGCCACTTTGGAGATTACATCGAGAGTGTATTCTTGGAAGAATCTGAATGTTGTCTCCCATTATCATCCCTTTCTCGTGCGTCCTCTTCTTTGTGATACGGAGAGAATGGTGTGTCATATTCTCTTATCAGTCCGTGATAACCTCTAGTGGTGTATCTCCCTTCGTGATATACTGTAGTCTGTGTGATGGAGTGTGCTTACTCTAGAGTGTTGATCTCCCTTGAGTGAACATTCTCCATTCCATCAACGAGGAGAACGGCCGATCTCTTCACTGTTGGAACGATCTGAATACTCTTTGATGAGGGGAGGAGGAGGGTGAGGGGGGGGGGGGGTGAGGGATGTACCACGGTTGGTTGTTTGCGAGAATGATCGTGTGACTAGAATGTAGTGGAAGATTATTCTCACCTGTTTCAATGCCTTATTAGTGAATGCATGGGATCCCAATGCCCTCAGTCTCTTCCAATGAGCTCCTCTTGAATCAACAAGATGAGTCTTCGGCCCATCTTCTGTCTTTTGCAATTCGAATCTCTGAAATACGAGAATTAATGTATGAACTACAGTATCCACTCACTGCTCGAGCATAGAAATGATCGAATTTCTTGACCAGAATTTCATTGAGTATCTCAAAGTCAGAGACGACTAGGAACTTGCGCACTCCTTCGTAGTATCCATACATCTGAAGGAGATTACGGTAAGTTTTCTCTATCTGAGATACCGTACCTTTCCATACTTCTTTGTCCAGTCTCTGACAACAATAGAACGAGGTTTCTCATAGTCCCAGATATCTCTCATATTGCCGAAGAACAATTCGGGTTGTGGGCCTGGAATGCCCTTCTTCTTCCAGTGATTATTCACATTGGAGAAGTATCTGGAATAGAGGAAGATGAGATGAGAGAATAGAGAAAGAGAGAGATGGTTACTTGTAGACGAGGAAGAGTAGCAAGAGGAAAGCAAGAGCCACAGCTACCATCCTTAACTGAGACGAGCACACGAAATGCAGCCTATGCACATCTTCTTCTCTCTTTTCTTCTTATCTCCCCTTCCCCCCCCCCTTCTGCTCTATCCCCGCTGCATCCACTCTCTGGCTCTTGTGTAGTCTCCATCGTCACCCTTCACGCCATTGTTTACCGGATGGAGGGATTGTGAGAAGGAGAAAAAAGAGAGTGATTCAAGGTCGTTTGACGATTTGCAGATTTTGATCAATGTGTGATTTATCACAAATATCCCGCTATTTCTGATCACAGATGTAGTTTCGGTTTTCGACTCTCTTCATTATGCACACTCTCTCGTTTCTCTGACCGGCGAGATATTGTGCAGAGTCGAGAGAGCACAATTCGATCCGGCAACACTGGTGAGTGCTCATTGATTCGTTGATCACCTCATTTATCCTAGCATGCGAGGGTGCAAAAGAGTGTGCAGCCAACGGCGCCTATTCTCTACATCCTGATCCCGTTTCCTATAGCCCCTGGTCCGGGACTATTGAATAAAGCCTGCATTCTAATGTTGCAAGTTCGAACTTCGAACAACATCATTTTCAGCGTCCGCGGCAGATGAATTGCATTTCGGAATACAGCATCTTACGCTTTAACGTTTCAATGTCTGAGAAGCAAATTCAACTGAATGAAAAGCCTAGCCGTCAGAAACAAGAGCAGGTGCTTTACTTTCAGCTAAATTTAAAGCTTCTTGATTGGGAAAATGTCGCAGAATACATCGTACTTCCAATTCGGTCAACCCGTGTGCCAGTTCATTTCTGTTTTCAGTATCTTTGCCGAAATTGTTGATATTTTTACACGCTTTAAGGCTTGAACGCGTTGCGTGAGACTCCTGTGCAAATGAATGCTAGCGAGAGATCGTTCGAAGAATCCGCGTGTCGGATCGGTAGCAAAGTGTTCCTGACATCTCTACTCTTGCTATGTGTAACAGGAATAATTTGCAACAGTCTCCTACTCTTTACGACAATTCGTTGTGAGGCAACTACGTTCTCTCATAATCGTCACCTCATTGTGTTCTTTCTTCACAGAAATCTCCGTTCGACGTGTAATATCCTCATAGGTTTCTGTGCAGTTGCCAATATTCTTCAACAGGTAATGCAACTATGCGAGCCATGGAAGAGGTGAAATCATGTCTTCAGACGTTCAATTTTCCGCCGAGTTATGGGATTTACGCGGATGTGCTAATGAGCAGCTGGACTTGAAACGCTTTCTTGGTTCGATTTTTGAAATGTATCAATATATAACATTATAAACGAGTAGTTCCGATCATCCACATGCTATCTGGTCTAGTCGTACACAATACATTGACCTCATATCTCTAGTTTCTGCCAGCTATGGGCAGCGCTGGTGGTTCATTCTCTATTCTCTCCATAGGAATCGATCGATTATTGGCTGTCACGCTTATCAATCAATACCGGAACCTGAACAGGGTTCCATATCTCACTGTATAATCTCACTGTACGCCATTTTATTGATTGAAGACCCTGCCATTTCAGGTTTAATTTCTGGCTATTGGTGCATTTTGCGGCTTCCACGCCTTTCTCATGCTATACTTCTATCGGGAACAGACAGTCAGAGAGTGGATGATTAAACATGTAATCGATATTTTAGTGATGTACCCTGCGGATTGGGATATGTGTACCACGATCGAACTGTGACCATCTGGTCCTATTCATCTGCCGTAGTGAAAGCGATTGCATTCGTAGTCTATTTTACAGCTTGGAAAATCATCCGAACAAAATGTAAATTTTGAGAGGGAGGCGATTTTATCTGAAGTTTTTATGATCTCATGATCCACTTGCAGCGAATAACATGGATGTGAAGACTGAGCGCCAAATTCTACGAACAATACTGCTGGTTAAGGGTTCGGAAGAGGGAGGATTGCTAGTGACCGACGGGATCGTTGCCACTCAAGGCTTTTTTTACCTACCGAGTGCGATAATTATCGTGTCCTAAGTTTAAGAAAAAAAATTATCCAAGGCTACACTCGCCACTGCTTGATAACCTTTGCCGCAAACTTTGTTAATGTCGGAATCGCAGCAAAGTTTTCCGTTTTCTATTTCACAAGGTGAGCCAATACCGTTCTCATAAAAAAATCGTCCAAATTTCAGCATAGAGTATCGGAAAGCGGTCGATCAAATATTCTTCCCGAATACAGTATATAATGCTGCCCTATCGAATTTCCTCAGCTCGTCTACAAGTCGGAGTACATAGTATAAATATTGAATGATTGGGTGCATGATGTTGATTGCAGCTCCAAAATATTTTGCAACATACCTCAAAAGAGTCTCGACAATGCGAGTGGGCACGTCGGCACTCGGGCAAGACCCATATCGGCAAAGCGAGAAAAATAGCGGAATTCGTGGTGAAAATCGAATATATCGAGTAGACCATGTCGGCAGACTCGTTGGGGCACGTCGGTAGAAATTTCTAGGCGAGACCTTATTTAACGTATGGTTTGCAACATGGAATTACCTCGAGGAATATGCAAATTAGATAGGCAGATATCGATGGTATCTTTCTTCATTTCCTCTGCCTTATATTGAACAAGCTCCATCCGCCTTTGGGCGGGGATGGCCTAGTGGTGTAAGCCGCCGCTGGCGATCCGAGGGTTACGAGTCCGACTCCCTGCACAGGCCAACCAAGCCTTCTATCCCCCCGGGGTCGGTTAATTGGTATCACTGCCGAGGAGGCGCGAGGTAACGTGCCCCCGAAGCAAATTGGACAGCGGAGTTACGTAGTCCAACCGAGCAGCTGGCCCGACCGTCTGTATCACCTAGTGTGGGCGATGCGAGACGACTTTAAAATCACTCTCCTCCCTCTCCTCCTCACTCTCCTCCCTCTCCTCCTTGCGAGTAGGCGTCTCTCTATTTTCTCTCCCTTTTTCGCGCGTTTTTACCTATTTCTTTAATTATATTATCAACTTGGACCTTCCTTATGTTTAACTAAGCTTGTCTTACCCTTATCCTTATTCCCCTCTTTCATAATTTCATAATTTAGCCCATTTTCACTTGTTCTCTCCCCTTTCCCTCTTCCTTCCCTTCACTCTCTTCTTTTCCCACACTCTCTCGTCCCTTCCGTTCTATTGTCCCCCCCGTTTCTGTCCTTCCTTTCTCCTTTCTGATTGCCATCGATCGATAACCATGACCGCCAACTTATCCTCCTTGGCTCCCGTCCCCACTCCCTCTCTCACTCGCAAGCGCCAGCCCACCATATCCACTGATGACTTCCGCGACGAATTTCTCAGTGAGGTCGACAAGATGACGAAAAATCTCACTGAGTACTGCGAATCAGTGGAGGAGAAGGAAAAGGATAATCCGCTCTGGCTCGGTCTCACCGCCGCAATCAAACTTCTCTCTATGACGGTGGATCGCTATGTTCCCCGTGAATGTCCCATCGAAAAAGAGAGAAGGGCGAGATCGGTGGTGATTGAGCTGATGCCAGAGTCTACTAAGAAACTGGCCAGTGAGAGGGTGGACGAGGACTACGCAAACGTACGTGCGATCCTCGATGCTGCGGATATCGAGGTCAGACCCGAGACTGTCTTCCGGATGGGACAGAAGAAGACCCACCAGCAGGGTAGATCTGCCCCTCCCCCTAGGTTACTGAAGGTGGTACTGCCTCGTGCCTCCTCCCAAAAGACTCTCATCAAGTCTTCCCGTTCCATCACCAACAACCCCTGCCTCAAGAGTTGCCCTGCCCTCCAGCGCATTCGCATTCGCATTCGCCCGTCTCTCTCTTCTGCTGAGCGTGAAGCACAGTGGAACCTCAGAGAGGAGAAGAGAAAGCGAAATCAGGCAGGTGGGCCCCAGTGGGTGATCTATGCAGGAGTTCTCATGGAGAAGGGTAAAGTCGCTGAGTTCAAGCAGTCCCCTCCCCCTCAAAACTCCTTCTCCTTCCTTACCACTCAGCCGTCAAAATAGGTGTCTCCTCCCGACTTTACCCTTGTAATTTCTCTCCTTCCATCCAGTCATCGTCTTTGTCTTCTTCTCCTTCTCTCTCTTGTCTGTATTTCAATTGTCGATCTATCAGTAACAAGCTCCCGGCGTTACACCAGCTACTTAGAGTTGAAAAACCAGACATGTTGTGCATAACTGAATCATGGCTTAATAGCCGTACTCCCTCTTCTCTTTTAATTGGTGATCTACCCTATATTGCAATTCGTCGTGATCGTTGTACAGGGCGTGGTGGCGGCACAGTCCTTTTCCTCAGAGACCACTTTCATTACACCGTTGTCGATTGTATAAATAGAAACATTGAATGCCTTGCCATTGATCTACTTACTTCCTCCTCTCTGGCAATCCGCATCTGTATCGTTTATAGACCTCCCAACTACAGTATTGCTCAAACAGAGTCTCTTATCGATTGTCTTACTGATCTAGTATCTACTTCTTCTTCTCCCATTATTTTCATTGGTGACTTCAACTCTGATACTCTCTCCACCCCTACAACCACCATTGATGTGTCTCTTAACTCCTTCGTTTCTAGTGCGGCTCTTTCCCATCTTATCACTGCGCCCACTAGAAATACTCGTTGCATTGACTGGTTACTTACCAGTGATTCCACCATTATCTCTGCACCTACTATAATCCCTTCTTTTCCCTCCTCAGACCACTCTGGCATATCTTTTTCCATTGACTATCATTCTCTCCCTCTTTCTCAATCCCTTATTAGAGATTATGCTCGAGCCAATTATGATGATCTTTCTTCGTATTTATTTAATATTGATTGGTTCAGTTTGTTTTCTGTTTCCCCGGACCCTGACTCTATGTATTCATCGTTTGTAACCATAATTCACCAAGCCATTGACTTGTTTATTCCCTACCACAAACCAAAACCAACTGTTGCATCGTATCCTCCTCACATCCAGAAGCTTATCCATCACAGAAACATTCTTTTCTCTAAGATTCACTTGCTCCCTGTTCGCAATCAATACGAAAGGTGTAGTAGAGATCTTTTGAATCAAATTAAAAAATGGAACCAATTTTGTGAGAGGAAGAAACTCAAACATTCGAAGGATCTCTATAGACACATTCGTTCTCTTACCAAACCCAAGTCTATTATTCCTAAGCAATTGCATTCCTCTACCGGTTCTATAGTGTCTGCTCTCCCAGAAATTTCCAACCTTCTCGCTTCATGTTTTGCATCACACTTTACCCTCGATGATGGCATCATGCCCTCTATACCTTCCCACCCTCTCCCTCCTTTCCTCTCTAATGTCTCTTTCCTCCCTCATGATGTTCACAGAGCTCTCAAAAAGCTCTCTCCTTCCTGTTCAACTGGCTACGATAAGATTCCTCAGATTGTTTTTCGCAAATGTGCTCACGCTCTTTCTCTTCCTCTTTGTGACATTTTCAATATTAGTATGCTTACCCGTATTGTCCCTTCTCTCTGGAAACACTCCCTCATTACACCATTGCCTAAACCCGAAAAGGACGCCAAATTTCCCGACTCTTACCGTCCTATTTCTATTTTGTCCCCCGCTTCTAAAACCATGGAACGATTAGTCAAAGAGAAACTTGCTCCTTACTTATTTAGATTCGATGTTATTCCAAAGTACCAGCATGGCTATCGCCCTGGTGCTTCTGTGCTCACAAATGTTATTGATTCTGAGAATGATTGGACCCTTGCACACTCTCGTAATCAATTTACTGATGTGATCTACCTAGATTTCTCTCGTGCTTTTGACACTGTTCCTTTCACTAAATTGCTCTCTAAATGTTCTCACTATGGTATTCATGGAAATCTTCTTGATTGGATAGCCTCATTCATCACAGATAGGCATTTCTCAGTTCGTCTCGGTGATTGTATTTCCCAGCCGTTCCCCGTACTTTCTGGCGTGCCCCAAGGATCAGTATTAGGACCGATTCTATTCACTTTGTATGTATCTGATATTACCCATGTACTTTCTAAATTCCCGGATGTTCGTATCCAAGCCTATGCCGATGACATCAAATTGTACATTAGCCACCCCCTTGCCTCTGCCCATTCCATGACCTCCCAACTTCAGACAGCACTTGATGCAATTCATTCCTGGACCATTGTTAATCAGTTATCACTATCTGAGTCTAAGTGTACTCACCTCCACATTGGTTCTTCTCCCCCTATTTACAAAATCAATAATGTCGCCCTCCTTAGTAAATGCCCTCAGCGTGATCTAGGTATTCAAGTTCTCCCTTCCCTTCTTAGGAACGCCTCTGTTGTCGATCGTGCCAGCAAAGCTAAGACTGCCCTTTACATTATGCTCCGTGTTGTGTCTGTTAACTCTTCTGAAATCCTTATCAAATGCTACCGTACTTATGTACTTCCGCATCTTGACTTTGCTTGTCCCTTCTGGAACCCTTACATCAAGAAAGATAGTCAAACACTAGAGAAGGTCCAAGAACAATTCACTCGAATTCTATTCTACCGCTGTTTTCCATCCTCTTCTTATCCTGTCAGTCTTCCTTCCTATTCTGAACGTCTTTCTTTTCTTGGTCTTCAAGCGCTTTCGGAGAGGAGAGTCATCTTTGATCTAGTTTTCGCCCGTAGATTAATGAATGGCGATACGGTCCTTGATCGTAATAGATTCTTCACTTACAAACCCCTTAGAGACAGATCAAACACATTCGGAATACATATAGAATTTACGAAATCCACCCCACGTTTTCATTGTTTTTCTAGGAGAATAGCTAGAATATTGAATGAGTTGCCTACCCATATCCATTGTTCATCGAGTATTGATGTATACAAGAAGAGATTACTTGAATTAGATCTTTCTAGGTTCATCATTTATCGTTAATAATATCTTTCATGTTTGGTTAATCACCTTGTTAGCTTCCTTCCCCCACCTCCTCCCCCTCTTTCTCTATCAATCACCCCCCCCCCCCACCACCCTTTCCGTATCCCTTCCACCCCAATTCCATCCCCATCACCATTAGTGATCTTTATAGTCTGGTTCTCGGAGCCATGTCAAGCTGGTATACACCGAGTTCCTCCTCCTCGGAAATCCTCCCACTCTCATCTCCTCTATGAGATAACGACCAGAAGAAGACAAGAAGAGACCAGACTATTAGATCTTTTCTTTATCATCCCACTCCTCCTTTCTCGTTTCCTCTCCCTTCCTCCCATCTTTTGAGAGTCGTTTTTAGAAATATATTATTCAAATGTATCATTATTTCGTTGCGCCCTCGGGCGTAGATAAAATATATATAGACACAAGGACGTCAAGCCTGCGGACAAGAGTGGCAAGAGTGGACATGTTTCCAAGAAGAGTGGAGACAAGCATGGTTCCAATGGATCCAAGCACGGCGCCAAGAAGACCACCATGAAGCCCCGTTCTAACAGATTCAAGAGAGCAATTACCGATTGTGAGTTTTGTTTTTTTGAGCCGGAAAGTCCGAAGTCGGGAAATGCAGATTCAACCAGTCCATTATTCCCTTCTAGCAAATTGATAAATATATTCACTTTTGTCAGCATTTTACACGCATACATTAATAATTAGCAAGATCTCAGTCAATGAAGCAGCGGTTACAGTTTCCTCCTCATTTGACATTGTGAAGCCAAATGCCAAAGAGAAAGGTGGATAAAAGGTCAAGGTGCGGCCACATCAATATATATATATATTTTATCTACGCCCGAGGGCGCAACGAAATAATGATACATTTGAATAATATATTTCTAAAAACGAAAATAAAAAAAAAATTGAATAATATATTGCAACAGTTGGTTTTGGTTTGTGGTAGGGAATAAACAAGTCAATGGCTTGGTGAATTATGGTTACAAACGATGAATACATAGAGTCAGGGTCCGGGGAAACAGAAAACAAACTGAACCAATCAATATTAAATAAATACGAAGAAAGATCATCATAATTGGCTCGAGCATAATCTCTAATAAGGGATTGAGAAAGAGGGAGAGAATGATAGTCAATGGAAAAAGATATGCCAGAGTGGTCTGAGGAGGGAAAAGAAGGGATTATAGTAGGTGCAGAGATAATGGTGGAATCACTGGTAAGTAACCAGTCAATGCAACGAGTATTTCTAGTGGGCGCAGTGATAAGATGGGAAAGAGCCGCACTAGAAACGAAGGAGTTAAGAGACACATCAATGGTGGTTGTAGGGGTGGAGAGAGTATCAGAGTTGAAGTCACCAATGAAAATAATGGGAGAAGAAGAAGTAGATACTAGATCAGTAAGACAATCGATAAGAGACTCTGTTTGAGCAATACTGTAGTTGGGAGGTCTATAAACGATACAGATGCGGATTGCCAGAGAGGAGGAAGTAAGTAGATCAATGGCAAGGCATTCAATGTTTCTATTTATACAATCGACAACGGTGTAATGAAAGTGGTCTCTGAGGAAAAGGACTGTGCCGCCACCACGCCCTGTACAACGATCACGACGAATTGCAATATAGGGTAGATCACCAATTAAAAGAGAAGAGGGAGTACGGCTATTAAGCCATGATTCAGTTATGCACAACATGTCTGGTTTTTCAACTCTAAGTAGCTGGTGTAACGCCGGGAGCTTGTTACTGATAGATCGACAATTGAAATACAGACAAGAGAGAGAAGGAGAAGAAGACAAAGACGATGACTGGATGGAAGGAGAGAAATTACAAGGGTAAAGTCGGGAGGAGACACCTATTTTGACGGCTGAGTGGTAAGGAAGGAGAAGGAGTTTTGAGGGGGAGGGGACTGCTTGAACTCAGCGACTTTACCCTTCTCCATGAGAACTCCTGCATAGATCACCCACTGGGGCCCACCTGCCTGATTTCGCTTTCTCTTCTCCTCTCTGAGGTTCCACTGTGCTTCACGCTCAGCAGAAGAGAGAGACGGGCGAATGCGAATGCGAATGCGCTGGAGGGCAGGGCAACTCTTGAGGCAGGGGTTGTTGGTGATGGAACGGGAAGACTTGATGAGAGTCTTTTGGGAGGAGGCACGAGGCAGTACCACCTTCAGTAACCTAGGGGGAGGGGCAGATCTACCCTGCTGGTGGGTCTTCTTCTGTCCCATCCGGAAGACAGTCTCGGGTCTGACCTCGATATCCGCAGCATCGAGGATCGCACGTACGTTTGCGTAGTCCTCGTCCACCCTCTCACTGGCCAGTTTCTTAGTAGACTCTGGCATCAGCTCAATCACCACCGATCTCGCCCTTCTCTCTTTTTCGATGGGACATTCACGGGGAACATAGCGATCCACCGTCATAGAGAGAAGTTTGATTGCGGCGGTGAGACCGAGCCAGAGCGGATTATCCTTTTCCTTCTCCTCCACTGATTCGCAGTACTCAGTGAGATTTTTCGTCATCTTGTCGACCTCACTGAGAAATTCGTCGCGGAAGTCATCAGTGGATATGGTGGGCTGGCGCTTGCGAGTGAGAGAGGGAGTGGGGACGGGAGCCAAGGAGGATAAGTTGGCGGTCATGGTTATCGATCGATGGCAATCAGAAAGGAGAAAGGAAGGACAGAAACGGGGGGGACAATAGAACGGAAGGGACGAGAGAGTGTGGGAAAAGAAGAGAGTGAAGGGAAGGAAGAGGGAAAGGGGAGAGAACAAGTGAAAATGGGCTAAATTATGAAATTATGAAAGAGGGGAATAAGGATAAGGGTAAGACAAGCTTAGTTAAACATAAGGAAGGTCCAAGTTGATAATATAATTAAAGAAATAGGTAAAAACGCGCGAAAAAGGGAGAGAAAATAGAGAGACGCCTACTCGCAAGGAGGAGAGGGAGGAGAGTGAGAGTGTCCGCCAGCTTAATGATTTGTTGGTCATTAGTGATGAACTCGACTCTCCTCACATCACATGAACTCTTGTTGCTTTAACCGGCGTGAGAGCGTGCAAAATGAGTAAAGTCAGTTACCGATTTCTCTACACTAGTTCGCATCGAACAACTATGAGGATGAAAAGATCTTCTATGATTTAAAAACAAATGTTAATAAATTTAATAACTAACTTTCTAGGGCACGGGTGAGTTGTTCGTCAAAACTGAGCAGAGATGCTGCAACGGACGTTTTATTAATATATTTTGCATATTTTCAAAATATAAAAAAATAGTTCACCTGACAAACATAATGGAGAGGACCAGAAGGATGGGGAGAAGAAGCTGCATGTTTACGTTACTGAATTAAATTAAATTTATTGATCCGCGCATGATGTACAATTAGAGGGAAAACAATAGAAAGAATGAAAGGATGACTGGAAAAGTAGAGCTGTGCATGCTTGTGTAGAGCACCTTTTGTCGATTATTTACTGAAACCATCGGCGGTGATAAAATAATACGTTTACTAGTGACGAATATTAACTCTCTCTCATCACTCTGACAGGCAAGGGAGTGTGCTGAATGGAGAGAGCACTGGTCGATCCAGTGGCATGAATAATCCATAAACAAAGGAAGAAAGAAGCGAGCAGAAGCAGTCGTAAATATGTGTCAATGAAACAAGATCGAGATTGATCTTTGATCTTTTCCCATTTTTAGACACTTTTTCCATGCAATAAATCTTTTTTAATGCTCTTTTCCTTAGAATGAGCAGCTTCAGCGGAAGGTCAACAAGTTCGAATGTTCGAAAAGAAACAGAAAATGTGGATGACAAATGATGAAAGAATTTATCAAGTTTTGGCAGTGCCTCTTCAACAACAGTTTGAACAATATTTTACTGAAATATTTCACATTTCTTAGATTCTCGAAAGGCTCGTTCTGTCTCGAAACGTGCTTGATAGTCAGAGTTCCGCACTTTTCTGTAAAATTAAAATTATTGCATTCGTTGAATCACCTCACCTTTGATCACGTGATCATGAGATGTGTAAGAAGAGTTCTCCCAGTAGCGAGGGTATGGGCTTTCGAACCACACTCGTTTTCCCAATTTCGCCAAGCGCTAAAATACAATGCGAATACAATATTTTAATAAGTAATTATCATCTAAAAATGCTAACCATTGCGAGTGAATTCTTGCTGTCCAGCAAACAATCGGAATATGTGTTACTTGATTTTCAATTTGTCGAGTTTTCTCGAAAACATGTCTTGAATTAGAGGTGCGAAATCAATATCGTGAATTCCGAAGAAATATCGATCGTGTTCTTGGGCTTCTCTTGTATTCTTTTGAGTGATGTTCATGGTTTGGACGAGAGAAGATAGATCGAGAAGCAGGCTTGCTGAAATATGCATTTCAACACAATTATCAATAGTGATATCGTTCAGCTTTCGACTCTCTTCATTCTGCACACGTTTGCTGAAATAATCACGCATTTACCATATCTTTGGCAACAAAATATACTGGCTGGCTGATGTGGATCGCACAATAAATAACGCATTTATCAAAATTTGATATTGTGCTCTCAAAAACCTAATAATGCCGAAAAATAAGCAAAAATGTCATAATAATATCGTAATATTGGCTGGAAAATATCGAAATATCGTGAATTATCCGGACCAAAACATCTTAAAGATCCTTGAAAGGCTCGTTCTTTCTCTAAACATGTTTGATGGTCACATATCCGTTACCATCTGAAAGATGGTACATTAATCGGAGCTTCTGAGCATGTGCTGGGCTGAAATTTGAAACAGCGCCCAATTACAATATTTAGTCACCAGCGGGTTTCCCCCGACTACGTCTGGGGAAAACCCACTGGTGGTGTTCAGCGCTTCGCGCCTCACAGAAGCTTAGATTGTGTATTGGCAGGACGCCCATACCAAGCGTTGCTAGGAATCCAAACCGGGCATGCGCACACACAGACAGACAGACCGACATTTGCGCTTTATATAGATGTATATATAGGCAATTTGTGTAAGATAGTTGATTATACTCGTCTACCTTCAATCACGTATCCATAAAGGGCAATCGAGTCTGAACTAGATTCGCTCTCACAATCGGTTTCGAACCACACTTGCTTTCCCAGCTCTGGCAGGCGCTAAATAAAGTTTAATTAAATATTAATTCATTAATTATCATAAAAATCATAGAGACTGACACGTTTGAGCGCATGCACGCTGTTTCCTCGAAGAAAATATGCGTGTATTCCACTCTTGATTCTCAGTTGTTCAATTTTCTTGAAAACATCAGGAGAATCAAGGATACGAATTTGAAATCGTAAAGTCCGAAGAAATATGGGATATGCTCCTTGATTCCTTTTGCTTTCTTTTGAGTTATGTGCATCGAACTTATCAGAGTTGACAACTCGAGCAGCAAGTTAGCTGATATGACGCTTCTCAAATGAATCCGCAGTCAACACTGTTTTCAACACGTCATGAATATCATGTTGTTCAAATCCTTTTAAAAAAAAATCCTAAGATAAAGCGAATCTAAACTTGTTGATATCTTCGCTTCTCACCGGGATTGGAAACGACAACTCCCGCTTCTACGAGCGAAAGATGGTCGACATCGCTCGATGTGATGACTGTGAGTAGATGTTGGCTGCGAAAACAATCAATATCGTGATGTACTCATTAATCGAATCATGCAACCTTCGCGGAAATAGGATAGTTTCTTCTTTATAACAAAATTTTCATTATATTCTACTTTAAATTTTTGTTTTTAAAGTTATATTGTTAAATGAATTTATAAATAACCAAAAAATATTTAAAATTTTTATAAATACTGGTAAATAAATACTAAAAAACAATAAATACTGGACCCTGCATCCTCCGTTAGCTCGATATTGCACGTCACTTCCATCTTTCTGAACTGGCACCATCAAGAAGTCTGGAGAATTCAGTCCAGTGATATGACTGGTTACAGGTCACAGACACCTGTAAATAAAGAATAATCAAAATATAATCCAATTAAATTTAATTCGATTCAATTTATCATTGAAGAATAATGATTTTGAAACAATAGAGTGCAATTAGTTACTGTGGATACATAACACTACGATGTCACAACAAGGCGACAAAGGAAAACAAATGATAACTTAGTGATATATTAGGTAATCAATTGGTAATGCAACTTTAGTTCGCATGGTAAACATATCACTATTTCGTGAAATTACAATAGGTTTTTATAATGAATACTATATGACTTCTTTACTGATTTAATAATACAAAAGCTTGCCTTATTGATCCTTTTTCCGATGCATGCTCTGATATGTTCAGGCATCTCCTCATTGAAGTTCCGATTGGTCGGTTGCCAATAGAACGACTGAATATCCGACATTTCAAAGATAGATAAATGATCGATACTAGTTGAATGATCGATTGGTCTAAACGAGAGAGAAGCGAATGCGTCCCCCAGAGGGTATATCTATCCAGATTTATCTCTTGTGTGAAAGGTTGACGCCGTTGAAACAAGATGAACCAAAGACATTCCTTGGAAATGACCATAACAGCCGTTACTCTTCCCAAATGTAGCTCTGAATGACAAATCACACGAAAGGATGAAAATTTTGAACTTTCGAAAAAATTAAATCAGCATTTCAAATTTCGTCTTTCAAAATTTCAAATAAATTACACCATCATTCTCAGCGAGAGATTCTGATTCGATTGATATATAACTTGTCCATAACAGATGAGTATTGTAAACATTTCAAATTTCAAACTTCAATTTCAACTTAATTTCACATTAGATTTAAAAATTAACAATGACCTCCAGATTCAAAATTATCGAACAAGCTCGTCAAATATATCATTTTAAAGGACGCGATTAGCCTGTTTCAATAGGAGTGATGTAACCGTATGATTTTTGAAAATGTAAATTCTCATGTGAATTCGCACTTGAAAACCGGAAGTGCTTGTTCGACCCCAGCAAACCATACCATCAGGGGTATCTGATGGCGCTGATTTCGAATCTGACAATAGTTTTGCTCTATCAAGAATTTTTTTGTCCCACCTCTGAAGGCATCCCTGTTTACGACCCTGTTGACGAGTGAGTGAGGCGAGGCGAGGGTCTTCCCCTCTGGCAGTTTTCCAGACGGAACTTTTTTTGTGCGATTTTTTGACATTAGCTGGCACCTACACATGGAAACCGATCTTCTCGAAAGTAAGCTTATTCGATTCAGCACGGAATTCTGTATCTACATTATGCCGGTAGGAGCTTGTATTTTCCTCTCAGAATTTTAGAAATAGTGCAAAACTGCCAGAGGGTAGGGAATTTCGCGACTTCAACGGCCGATATCTATGGTTTGCAGGCGGAATTTCGCAATTCTGAAAAGTCTCTAGGCGGGCACTTGTATACGCTCTATCGAATGAGCTATAGCACGTCTCTCTACCACTGCTCCGGATCTAACTCAAAAAAAGTGGACGCTACGAAACCGACAAAATTCGGAGTCAGCCGGATATACTTCCGGTTGTGCTAGAGATTTGAAATTTCGGATTTAGCACCCTCTAGGCTTCCAACTAAGATCCCCAAACGCTGGATACTTGAATTTGAGTTTGACCGATAGTCATTACCTAGGGTCTTTCTGCCCATTGGATTTAGCCAAGACTGAGCCAAAATTGCCTCGGCGCTACGCGCCGGGGCTAATTCCTTGCATTCTTATAACGCACATTCATTTTCATATTCCCTTCTTCTTACTTGTCTCTGCCATTGCTGCGCAGTCTAGCGATTCCTCTCCATTTATTTGCACGTCTTGTTGAATTTAGTTCTATTCAATTTCCAGAACAAGCCACTTCTCGCCATGACAAATCTGGACAGCATGCCTCCTGAGATGCTGGAAATGATATTGTGTGGATTGCCGTACAGAGACAAGCTCGCGTTCAGCCAGGTTCGTCGATTTATAGAACAATTTTCCTTCAGAGGAATAACTTAGATCTTTGCGAGAATAAAAATATTATTTTATAAAAAGTAAAGGATTGAGAGAATGCGTGAAACACAAGTTCAAGTGTTTGAAATTGAGTTTATATGTTTTTACAGGTCGCTCGTCACTTCCGAGTCTATAAGCCAGTTCCCTGGGAGTCTTTGCAATTGCGAAAGGTATGAATGTTATAAATAACGCTTCTTTTTTAGCTCGTTTTTATTCAAAAGAGAGATAAATCTACTTTCTCAACTTTTTAGCTTACCTGCTCTATTCCAGTTTTTATCTAAGATCTGAAAGTTTAAATTCTCTTGCAGTTCCATAACAACACTCTAGTTGCATCGGCGACCTTTTCTCATTCTGAGACTCAGAAGTTTCTCGCTTGCAAGGATAATGATATCATCAAAACGTAGAAGGGCAAAAAATCGGAGACCGAATCGGTAACTGTTTCCTTGCTGTGACAAAATTAAAGTGTTCGTGTTTCAAACGCACTTCACATGTTAGTTATTTAGACATCGTATTCAACTACAAAAGGTCAAATAGTAGAAATTTTGATGTAATTTTATAACTGCTTCTTGCACTATTGAAACAGATTTTACTGAATCTCAGGCGAACTACCTCATGCAACTCACTTACCCTCCCAACCAGCAATTTTCGGCATTTCACGGAAAAGGAATCAGGCATTTGGAGATTTGCAAGGTTTTTCTTCGTTTGTTATCTACTCTTATAACTAGATTGGGCCCCTTAAGATACTCATTCAGATCTTGCCCATCTACATTGATTCGGTCAATTTTCAACACATTTCTGCATTTCTCGCCGACTGTTCTATCGATAAACTCACAATTATCTGGGACAGCAACATACTGTCAGTCTATATGCTTAGTCTATACATTTTTTTAAAACAAAATCAACAAGCGTCAGAGAACATTGCGTCTACGAGCGCATCTAGAGCAATGACAGAATCTTAGTGATGGTTTTTTTTTCGTTTCGGCTTTAGACTCTCCTCATTCTGCACACACTATCGTTTCTCTTACCGGCGATACAGTATACGGAATGGAGAGAGTTAAAACTGAAAATACATCCCTAACGTATTGTCAAAAAAAATTCAGGAGAATGGTAGCTAAATTCATCGCATCTGTTCACGCGAAACGCCTCGAAATCGTCTTGCGGCAAAAACCCCTTTCAGAATTCGCCGGACCGTTCACAAGAGGTCAGTAGGAGAAAAAATAAACATTTCATAACAAGGGAACCGCAATTTTATCGCGTGAAAACCGTTCAACAGTTCAACTATCGTGAGATAACATTCAAAAAAGGAATTTTGTTGCACTGTTAGATGATTTTCATTTTACATAACATTTTTATAGAAGGTACCTTGGTCCGGGGGAGTTGTTTGCCTTGATTTACAAAAATATTTCCCTTTAACATTTTTAGATGGAATCGCGGTGGCCCATGTAACGGCTGGCATTCAGTCGATATCGTTCTCGAGTTATCGGAAAGGCGCTTTCACGGAAGAAAGCAAGGTTGAAATTGATTTAAGAAATCTGAAATTGACTCTACTCGAGAACATGATACGCATAATGCAGAATCTGGCCGGACTCGGAAGGTATCTGCGCCTTCAGTTGGATCTCAATATCGGGCAGACCACGGCTAAATCTGGAGAGAAATTGATGAAATACGAGAGAGCAGATGATATGGAGCACGGTCGCGTCGTGTAGGGTGAGTGTAGCCTCATCACCGATCGGGGAGTGACTTTTCTAAAAAAAAAAATCCTTCAAGAGAGATACCTTTCATGGATCTCTTCAGTAAATACAATTAAGGATATTGTTATTAATGAATTTATAAATTGGAAATTGAAACATCGTTGTTTCAGTTTTCGAATTGCAACCCGTCTGGTCGCGCAACGAACGCGAGTTCTCGTACATAATCATCGAACAAAATTCGTCGAATTAAACGTGACCGATTCTCGATGATTTTCATTGAATGAGTCGAATCTTCTTTGATGCTCCAAATCAAATCATTTCGAAAATTATGTGCTTTGGTACTCGTAAAATGAATAAAGACTACAATGCAGTCCTATTCTCGAATTAGGCAGAACCGGGAGTGCGTGGCGTCTAATGATGACAACTCGGCATTGAATCTCCTCATTTATCGCGATTTCTCGTCGGTCAGAGAAACGAGACAGCATGGAAATTGAGGAGAGTAGGATGCCGATTCGCCATCTATAGGTGTGTCTGCTCTGAAATATTCATTGTGCGACCAGCTTCTCTCATTTCCGCATTTCTCTCGCATACCTGTCTTGATTAAAAGACTATTGACGACTTCCTAAACGCCGTGGGAGTGTGAGATGTGGAAAGGGAGAGGTTCTTCGATACCTCTGCCTCGAACAAAACATCGTCGTTGTTATTCATCATCTATGATGGATAGCTCATGCATGTCCGTACATGCAATGCATTGGCCATGTCTATTTCTTCATTAGATCAAACAACCTATAGAACGGTGGAAAGATGTAATTATTTTCATGCTTGCTCCTATCATGGCAACAAATCCCCAGTCCCCAGTGGCTGGTGTGGAGGCCTTCAACAATTATTCTCGCCATGTGACGGTTTTCTGCTCACATTGTGCTTGTAATATATTTGTTGATGCTATGTCATTATTTCTGCGAAAAAAATGTGGTCGAGTTCTGACACTAATTCCGTGTTTTTACATATTCATTCTCCCATATAAAATTAGTTTCTTACAAAACTACCATAGAACAGTGAAGGTAAATAATTGGAATTTCCCTTCTTTCATTGCTTTTGCATTACTTTTCACGATAATTTGACACTATTCTCACAACAAATGTGGTTGAATCGACTTCTGACACTATTTATGACAATATTTGCGGAAGTCATAGTGAGGATAGAAGAAATGAGGCAAATATTTTCTTCTCCACTACCATTCATCATATTTTCCACAGTTGCTGCAATGTTGCAATGTTGCCCGTTCGAATAATTGCTCACTCTCAATGCTGCACCCCGTTTCTCTAGCAGACGATAGAGTGTGCGGAATGAAGAAAGCTCTGTTCACCACTAATCGAATCGCGTTCTCTGTGCAAGCACAGGAAAATGGGGAGGAAGTGACATAGCACCGTCAAAATGGTCTCCAGTAGCTCATCCCCCATGCGGAGAACGCGTTATAATAGCTCGCTTAGCTCATCCCCCTACAGAGATCCCCCATACAGAGAACGCGTTATAATAGCTCCATCCCCCCATACAGAGAACGCGTTATAATAGCTCGCTGAGAAAAATAAAGCGACGAAAGATGCACAGTTCTCGAGTGTCAAATTTCTTCTTTTTCTGCGTCTTTTTCGCTCCCGAGTGTGATAGTTCTAGTAAATATCCGGCTGCTTCCTTGTTCGCTATACTTTGAAGTAGTGATGTCATTTAGGGGAATATCAATATCAATATTTATTCAAGCTTCAGGTGGGTCGCCTGTTGAATGATACAGTCTCTCCATAGATGGGGGTTTCTTCTGCACGTAGTGTCCCAATTTATTCCTATTTTCTTTACTATCTCATCTCTCCATCGAATTTTCGGTCGTCCGGGCCGTCTCGGCCAATCCCACGGTGACCAATTCATGATTCTTTTGGCCCATCTTTCATCTTCTATTGTCGCTAATCTTCGGGCCCAGTTCCACTTTCTATACATAGCTCGAATTCGAATATCGAATATAGGGGAATAACTCTCTCTTATTTTTCGTCCCGCTTTCTCGTCTCTCTGACCGATGAGGGGGAGAGAGAGAGGCAGAGAGAGAGAGCAGATTAAGTGAGGCACTTCGCGAAACGGCATCAATACTTTGAAGGTAGCTCAATTTTGCGTAGAGTTTGCATCTATGAATACTCAAGTAAAACGATTTTAAAATTTTTAAATGGTCACTGAATGCCCCTCTTGTTCAGTGAACTATTCATAGAACTTGGTCAGTGAACTGAAGTTTTATTGATAGTTACTCTTGCTCGTTTTAGGTGACCCGTTCAGAGAACTTTCCTTTCAGAGGCTTTTCATTCTCTTTCCTGACGCATCTTTGCTATGCTTCGGTTAGCATTTAGGCGACGTAACATTGGGCCAAAATATCCACGCCCGGTCCCTCGATGCGAGCTTTGTTATCATTCCCTGTATTCGCAAGCCATCTTCGATGTGAGTTCAAGTCACCTTCACTGTTGAATGTGTCGCGGTTAAGACGGCTTCAAACAGACTTGAAAAGCCATCTTGTCATCACGAATATCCAGTATCTGTATGAACACCTGAGTTTCTCAGAATGCCCGTTTCAGAGACATTTCCCTTCTGCTCTTCAGTATACTCATCTGACACGTATTTGCTCTTCTTCGGTTAACTTTGAGGCGCCGCCGCATGCGGTCAAAATAATCACATTCGGTCCCTCTTGAGTTCATCAGGCTGTGGTTTGAGTTATGTGTATTGGGACTGAGAGAGCTCGCTTATTCCTTTCCAAAACGCGCATAAATTTGAGAACGATTCGAAATAGCGAGATTCTTTCATTCTGCACGAATTGTGGAAAAGAGTCGAGTTCCAAACCGCCTTCGCTAGTCGAGACTGTTAGTAGGCAGTTGGTCCACCTTGGGTAAAGAATCGCATTCATTTTGAAATTGGGACGACTCTGACAAGCGTATCGAGACTGTTAGATGGTCCACCTCATCAACATCCCCCCGTAAACAGCCCTATTCATTGCGAAAGATTCGCCAGGGAAAAGAGCTAGAACGATTGTTAGCTTTTGGTGGCATCTAGGCATAATTCCTCACTCTTTCACTAGCTAATTACCATTTCGCGTGCGTGCGTCACTATATCGGGCTGGCGCCCTTCTCCTCATTCTTGTCTGTAAGCAATCCAAGGAATGACTCCCTGAACGGCATTTTGCGGGCAACGCGCCAAAACGAATTCCCGTCGAGACCTCACTCGTGATATCTCTATTTCGCGTGATATCTCGCCATTCCCCTGACCGCTCTCTCTTCTCGCACTCACCTCATCTAGAACGCCGAGCTCTGTAGATATCCCACTATTGCTCACAGACAACTATTCAACATTTTCTAAATGCATACTGCCTTCCATAATCTCTTTCTTCTAATATTTAATGCGAGACAATTGGCGGATGGGAGGCATTCTCACACTCTTTTTCATCTGTAGCGTGAGAGAAAACGGGAAATAATGGTGGGCGACGGATAATTGCTGTGGGATCATTGCCTCGCCTTCGAATATACATTGCGGCGTCGGAATTCAACTATAGGTATCATAGATTGTTCCCTAAAGGGATACGATGTTACGCACGTTCCGAATGGCGTGCTATTTCCACTGATTGAGCCCCATTTTCGACACCATATCAGTAATACTAATTTTCGATCGTTAATATTCTCCATTCTAATCTTTATTCTAGCGTTTATCCTAAAATAAAAAAGTTTAATTTTATTTTTCCCATGTTATTGTGATTTTTATCATTACCCACATGAGTTCGCGAATTGTGCAAATGCCTATTTTCATACGAACATTATGCAGGGTTTTTAAGGAATCTTCAAAGTTGTCATGACTCTATCTATCGGTATACACACATCCGCTATACTTTTTGGAATTATCGGAATCTCTCTCAGCTTCGCTTTGTCAGCGGCCCTCTTTTGTATCGGTAATTATAACCATTAATCAATCTTTCGAGATCATTTCTCATTAAATTCATTGAAAATGGGTTTCGGTAGTCCCAATAGGATCCATTGGTTATCTTCGTAAATATGCAGGTTCTTATTATGATGGGCATAAAGTATTTTTAAAATATCGCAACATCTTATGAGAGGAATCACGAGAGATTCGAGAGAAATGACCATACCGCGGCGGTAGGAATTTGTATATCCGATCCTGCTAAAAAACGAAACTTAAGTACTTTGAATGATGCTCTTTCAAACTACGTTATGAATTATGAAATCGGGTCTCATCTTGGAGTATTGTTACGTCAAAGTAGGGACACTATGAAATTTACGGCCAAAATTGCCTCAGGAAAACAATCATAACTCACTTTAAAATCACGGTAGAGACTTTTCCAAAAATGAATTCGAATGAGGAGAAAGAGGGAATCATTTCTTATGTTGATGATGTCATTCGTCGTCAATGCGCCAGTTCGGAGTGGTCGGTTTTTCAAAAAAATAATTTAACTTTACTATCACCGATTTCTACAAGAAGCGCCGAAAAGTGATTTGAGAACATGCTCTCACCAATCTAAAATCCAAAAATCAGAAGCATCGGAGGATGGAAAAAAATGGCAGACACTTTTGTCCGAAAAACCTTCGATTTTTGCAGTTTTTCGAGGTTTTTCAAGCATAACTTTTTTCTTTCATGTTTTCATGAGCTCTCCTGTCCAAATTCGGAATCAGGGTGCAAAAATACTCCTGAATTTATTATAGTCATATTTTTTCAAGAAAATTTTTTTTGTGGTCCGATTTTGGTCGAATCGTTTTTGTCTCAGAATCGTGACGCTATACGAATTTCTGGCTTATTTTTGACCGTAGAAAACGAATTTGCTAACTAGAGCTCATGAAACCTCGAAATAAAAAAAGTTATGACCAAAATCCTGAACAAAATTTTTTTGGAATTTTATTTTTAGCATAACTTTTTTATTTCGATGTTTCACGATCTATAGTTAGCAAATTCGTTTTCTACGCTAAAAAAATAAGCCAGAAATTTATATTGCGCCATGATTCTAAGACAAAAAAGTTTCGTCCAAAATCGGACCAAAGGGGGGTGAAAAAGTCGAAAAAAATAATTTCTCGAAAAAATATGACTATAAGAAATTCTGGTGTATTTTTGCACCCTGATTCCGATTCCGAACCTGATTAAAAAAGGTGTATTTTTGCACCCTGATTCAAAAAAAAAAAAAAAAAGAGAGCTCATGAAAACATAAAAGAAACAAGTTATGCTTGAAAACCCTCGAAAAACTGCAAAAATCTAAGATTTTTCGGACAAAAGTGTCTGCCATTTTTTTTCCATCTATCGATTTCTCTAATTTTTGGATTTTAGATTGGTGAGATTATGTTTTCAAATCACTTTTCGGCGCTTCTTGTAGAAATCGGTATTAGTAAAGTTAAATTATTTTTTTGAAAAACCGACCACTTCGAACCAGCGCATAACGAGGAATGACATCATCAACATAACAAATGTTTTCCTCTGCCTCCTCATTCGAATTCTGTTTTGGAATTGTCTCTAACATAATTTTTTAAGCCAGTAATGGCTGTTTACACGAGACAATTTTGGTCGTAAATTTCGTAGTGTCCCTACTTTGACCTAACAAAACTCGAAGATGAGGCCAGATATCGGAAATCGGCAAAAGCAGTTCGAAAGAGCATCATTCGAAGTAGTTACCTTTTACTTTTAAGCGGAAGCGGGGAAACTATTTCCTAAGTCCGCTAATACCCCGAAACTCTCGAATCTCTCGCGATTCCTCTCTTATGTCGAATGTATTTGTAGGATCGATGTCGCCGATTCTGTCGTCTTTTCGCTTTTGTCTTCACATTTCGGCTTCGCACGGATTTCTCCTAAGCTCGACGTATATGCTCACTAGAGTTGTGCGTTTCTGCGTCCCTTAATTCAATAGTAAATTAATCGTTTTCAGTCGTTTGCGTATTTCAAAGGATACTATTTGCATCCATTCTCCGTTATATTCCCTGAAGACATCTTTTCGCGGTGGCAGAGAGATGTTTGGTTAATATTTAATCTTTAATCTTTAATTTTTGATCTTTGATCTTTGTTCTTCAGGTTCATCGTGGGAATGGTTCTAATAACTGCGATGTGGCAACTTACCCCAGCTCCTTGCATTTTTCAGTACCTATCTTTGTCAAAGTAAGTTTTCTATTCATTAATTGATGTTTTTCATCATTGCTGATGTTTGGTGGCTTTTCCGAAGAGAATTTATCAAACAAGCTCGTGGTTTGTTATAGAACTTTCAAAAATTTTTTGAATTTGGGAATAGTTTTGCAATTAAATTATATATATATTTTTTTTTTGTTGTTGAAAATATAGCTAATAGTATCGATTTGACTCGCGAAACGGACGAGTACTCGCAAGCGAGAGAGAGCGTGCGAGCCGGCTCTCGAGCCGCGAGGCCTCGCTGACTCGTGCCAATGCCACGTATCTGCGATGGCGCGATTGTGAAACGTATCTCTTTCTCCACATTCTGATCGATCAGAGCGGTCGGGATACTGGGAATGGGAGTTGCGAAAAGTGAGAAATACATAAGTATTTGAAGCAATAATTGTGAAGAAACATTTCGGTGATGTGCCAAGATGCTTCTGAATAAATTTGAGAATTTTCTGGTGAATCCTGATGACCAGCCCCACATTTCCTCCAATTCGGAATTTTGAATTACATTTTTGAGATATTTACGAAAAATCATGTTTTTGGCAATTATTCACGAATATCTCGAATACAAAAATGAAATTCAAAATTCCGAATTGGAGGAAATGTGGGGCTGGTCATCAGTATTCAGAAAATAATAATAGAGGGGGTGTTTTATTCATTGAGCTCCTTTGAAACTCTGCTCGAAAATGGCGAAAATCGCAAAATGCCTATGGAGGCTCGGTACTGTCAGAAAAGTTTTAAAATGATTCAGGAGCATCTCACAACATACACTCACTTTTTAGTTTGAATTATTTCATCAAATTAATATGTACTTCCATTTTTCCGTCCCTCTATTCCGACCGCTCTGATCGATCAGAATGTGAAGAATTGGATATGTTTCATAATGGGCCAGCGCCGCGAAGAACAAAGGATTTTCGCACTTTGGCACGCCGTGTCGCACCGACTCGCCGACACGCATCCGACTCGCACCGACTCGCATATTATTCCCCTTCCCACCGTTCGCCGCGAGTTCAATCCCGCGTGCTCCCCATTCATTTTTTGCACTTCTTTTCTGCCATTTTCTATTATTTGTTGGTTTTCCTATGTCAAGACTTCATGTTTTGCATTGTTTTAGATGACATTTGATGCTTGGAATTAAACATATGAAAGTCATCAAATGTGGATGCCGAACCATCTAAAAGAATGCAAAACATGAAATCTTGTCATAGGCAAACCGATAAATAATAGAAAATGACAGAAAAGAAGTGCAAAAAATGAAGGGGGAGCACGCGGGATTGAACTCGCGGCGAACGGTGGGATGGGGAATAATATGAGAGTCGGTGCGAGTCGGATGCGAGTCGGCGAGTCGGTGCGAGTCAGCGAGGCCTCGCGGCTCGAGAGCCGGCTCGCACGCTCTCTCTCGCTTGCGAGTACTGGCAACGCAACGTACTGGCAAGTCACTCCTTAGACGAGTGGCTCGCGTTTTTGACTCGCATCTGAGACGCGAGGCCTCGCCGACTCGACTCGGATTAGCCAACCCTGGTTCATATCAAATTGTCTTCCAGAGCACTGGGTAATAAACATCGTTCGCTCTCCTCGAATATTATGATATTTTTTTCGTTCGCTCCAAGTATCATTATGATGACGTTTTCTGCTGTAAGTTGTTTACGTTTTATCTCAATCATATATCCAATCAGATTTGGGCTTTCGATTTTATTCCGACTCCTCAATTTGAGAAGAAAATTATTGAAATAACTCATCAATTTTACAATTACTCTAATAACGAAGTCGAAGTTTCTTTCGCGTATGGATTGACTTTCAACCCTGATTCAAGCAATGTGAGATTGCAGCTCATTTCTTTGAAATATTTCAAAATTCATTTTACATTATGAACGACGATATTTTTCAGAACAACCGATCCTTGTATAGTATACGATGTCTTCTCGTTGTTCTCACTTATTTCACCACCTATGCCCTTTTTTTCTATGTAAGTGAGGACGATTCATCGCCCAACTCTTCCCACAAACCATGCTCTCTGGTATCTCTAACCGACGAGAGAAAACGCGAATTGAAGAGAGCCGGTTCCGATTTGACATCTGTATTTCAGGTCCTCCATCGGGTGCATAAGCTGCTGCAGCATACTGTGATGAGTAAACGGACTCTAAAGTTGCAGAGGCGATTTATCCAACTGCAACTTATCCAGGTATTTTTCCCGAAATAAATTTTTAAAATGTTCCAAAACAACACAGATCTACATTGCTAAGTGGAAATAGAGAAAGGAAACAGAGAAGTAAAGGGTCTTATAACACCATCGAAACCCTTTCGTTGTGGAAAATTCCAGTCTTGATCGGCTATTATTCACACAACTTGTTTTCCAGGGTCTCGCCCCACTTGTCATCATGGCCATTCCCCTGTCCGTTTTCGTCTTATGTTTTCTGCTGAGTCTCGATGGAATCGGAAGCATTAGCCAAGTGCAAACTATCGGATTCTATGCAATGCCATCGTTGCAAGTGAGCTTGGCTTATGAGTCGATGCTAGGTGTACAAATACAGTTTTGGATATCTGTATTTTGTCACATTATGCTTGGCGCTCAGAACACAACGAGGCAGTGTAAGTTCTTAACTAATATTTGAACATTTTCTTTTCAGAGTGCAGTTTACCTGCGATTTGTGTGGAAATCCACCAGAGCAAAGCGGAAACAACAGCCAAATTTCGAGTCTCGCATAAAAATCGGAAGTCAGCAGATCCAAACATCTTCGTCAACCCAGCTGTAAACGAAGATTCATTATCATGTATTCACTACGAGCACGTTTACGGCTTTCGGCAAAGTGTAACTATTATTGTTTACAACTACCTCTCTGTTGTTGTTGATTATGTATACAATAATAATTTGGTATACTCATTCTAGTTGAATTCCAATAAGCTAATGATATGCAATTAAATAATCGTTTTACACTTAGAGAACCCTACCCCTAGTAGGATCTGCAGCCAGACTCACTTGTAGCTAGGGCATAGCCCTCAGATCAGACACAATTATGCTCACTTCTCCAGTAGGATTGTAGCATGGGATTTTCCTCATTACATTGAGTCGATCATCCATTCATTCATCCATTCCGTCATTGCAGAAATCATTCTCTGAAACAGAAGCTCGAAACGAACAATCACTCTTTCGTGCGGAGAGACCAGAAAGAAAGAGAAGTACAAGCTTGGGCTTATCTTTTCAATCCAAATTCTCCTGCAATTTCCACTCCGTCTCTCATTCCTTCGATACTTCATAACTGGGATCTCTCGAAAAAAAGGCTCGACTTATCACCTTGGAGACGATGATCATCTCTAATTATCTACTGGAATCCACTCATTGCCGCTCCAGTCTCATAGTCTGCTGATCTCATGGATTCATTCCAATCCATTTTCATCTCAACGCTGTTTCCTCATTCCACGTGAATCTCTCAATGATTCCACTGACCAGCCCCGCTTTCTCCTCTCTTCCACACGGTTTCTCAATAACATCAATGAATTTATTAATTGTATTGGTGAAGATGGAAGAAGAAGGTTGCAACAGAGAAGTGACGTGAAGTGGAGAGGGAGGGCTCAGTTTTCATCGTCGAATGCAGACTGAAAAGGAAGGTGGTGCGTGGTGTGGTGAGGGGCGTGCGGTGAGTGCAACGAACACGACCGACATATCTCTGAAGAGGGAAGAGAAGGGGAAGGGAATGACTTACGTCGGCCGATACTCCAGCGAGCGACATCTTACGATCTTGTATACGGACTCCCATCTGAGACATGCGATGAGCAATATCCGCCGTGTATCCATCCTGAAGGAAGGGCACTAGGTCGGATGATCACCGTCGGATGAGAACCGACCGGATGAGAGCCAAAAATTTTCGTCTAACAGTATTTTGTCAATTGGGTCAATATGAGATGCACTGTGAGATGACATTTTTTTGGTTCTCATCCAATCGGTTATCATCCGACCAAGTGCCGAAGAAAGAGAAGGTCATGAGATGGAGAGGGCAGGGGGGTGAGAATGAGTGCACACAAAAAACAATCCGTAACCATTAGCGGATTTGCGGATATGAATCCACTACGAACTGCGGATTTTTGGTGTTCGTATTGCCTTTGTGTGTGATTCTTCTATTGAGGAAATAGAGAAAGGACATTAACCCGTACTGGTCACCAGCCCAATTCTATTTAATCAACGGTCACGAGGGTCTATTTTCGAAGCTGGTAGGTGATCTCTGTACTGCATTGGAATGATCTTTGATCTTTCCGTTTCCTCCTCACCTTAATCTTTTTATTAATCTCCTTGAGTAGTGTTCTCCATACGATAATCGCATTATCCGTAGCTTCGTGATTGAATTTCTTCGACACTTCCAAGTATCTGCAATCTTCACGTATTTATTGCACACTAGTGATGACAAATCGGAACCCGTCTCTCCTCTTTTCGTGTGCTCTCTCTCTTTCTCTGACCGGCGAGAGATCGCGCGAATTGAACAGAGCAAGTTCCGATTTCGTATCCCTATTGCACACCAAACGAGATGTGTTTGTGTGGAGAGAGCATACCATGATACAACGTCAAAAAAAATATTTCGTCAACTTTCGACCGTAGTGTTTTTATTACCTTCTATTCGGTAGTACTATTTGTCTCTCGATTCTACGTTTCATGTTTCGCCCATCCATTGTGACTCACTTTCTGAACTGGAATAGAGTGCATTCGAGGTACACTGACCAGTAGTATGAACGGAATTTACCGCACACCTTAAATTGTAATTATTAAAATTCTACTAAAATTAAAATGCTCAAATGACTCGTGACGACAATGGAAAGATCAAAAGAACGATGCAAACATGAAAAAGTTCAATTTAAAAAAAATTAAACGAGAAATCATGAATCATGGGAGGAATCAGTGACCTACCTCCAATTTTCCGTGTCGCCTACCCAAATTATCCAGAATGTTGTTCATCGAATCGAGATTGTCAATAGCATGAACGGAACTCTCGATGACCTGATTGATGGGTGGATGATATGGTTGCTGTTTTGGTTTTTGCATTCTGCACACTATATCGCAGGTTAGAGAAACGAGAGAGTGTGCAGAATGAGGAGAGTCGAACACCGAAACGGCATCACTAGTGGATGAACGAATATCGAATGTAGTGCAAGTGACATAACCTGCATGAACCGAAGTGCTTGGAAGACGAATTCCGTGTTATGCTTTGAGCCTTTGCTCGTTTTCATCCGTGGAAATAGCTTTCGAGCCTCGGGACACTGAAAGTTCATATAACTCGTCTCGTGAAGACTAAGAAAGAGCGAAATATCAGACGAATCGCATAACTAATGCCAATCCCCATTAGGCTTAGGTGCGTTCAGAAAAAATGTATATTGAGAAACCTGATTGAATATCATCTCATAGATATCACAAGCGGCCATTTGTTTTTGTGGATCGATAACATTCCAGGTCTGGAGGAGAATTGACTTCTCTTCCTTCGTAAATGCATGCCATTCCATCTACAAATAAGACTTATCTTTAGTAATCAAACTAGTGGACTACACTGGATCGGGGTACGGGATCAGTCGATTCAAAGAGCGAGAAGGAATAGTAGGGCATAGGATACGATCTCGATTGGTCTTTATACGACCAAAGAACAAACGATGGATGATAGATCAGTTTTGTGGAATGCTCATTCTACTAATGATTGAATGAAGACGGGAATATTGTGAGGAGGTTAAGAATGAGAAGAGGGATTCGAATGATTGCATGAATGAATAGGAGAAAGAACAACACTTTTATAGATGACAGAGAGTGGCAAATACAATAGAAAGGAAAGATTGGAAGAGGAGTCGCATTGTGTGATGAGACTTCCTTAGAAGGAAAGGAGCCCTTCTCTCGTCCAATTTCCCTTCCTTTTCTTTTTTCTCTAACGGAAATTGCGATGAAATTAACCCCTCAGTTCATGGTTTCATTAGAGAGGCGTCTCTTCCAGCAGCGAATTTGAGAATAGATGAATATGTTGGGAGAAGATCGAATCCAATATGAATCTATTGATGATTCATCTAAAGGGATGATATCCATGAGATGGTACTGAATGATACTCAATTTATAGGGGAAAGTGAACGATTGAGGATTTTCAATTTCCGCTTGCCTTTTCATGCTCATTCAGGCCCCATAGAGCGCGAAAGGAATAACAGTCATGCGCGCTTCTTTCGAACCATTTTCGTATTTGCCGCATAGAGTTGGAAATATGGGACGTAGTCTTTTCACTTCGCACTGTCTCCCAAAAAAGATTGTACGGAAGCGAGAGATGGCGACCAGTATTTCGAAAAAAAACTAGTGATGTAAATTCGGTTTTGGCTCTCTTCATTCTGCACACTTTCTGGTCGATCAGAGAAATTAGAGAGCATGCCAAATGAAGAGAGTCGGGTTCCGGTTTGCCGTCACTATGTTGATCTCTGTTGTCGTAATTTGCAGTCGTTTGATAATCTCGTTTGTCCAAATCCGTTCAGAGAGTTATCCGCACTTGTTGTTACGATACGTGGGTGAGGGGGTGGTTAGAGTGAGAAAAGGATAGGACTCTGCCGCATCACGCATTTGAAGAGTAGCGAGAACCAGGCACAACATCATCGTTTCCTCGACGTTTTGATTTTGTCGCGAAGAAGTGATGCCTGATCGAACTCTCCTCGATGGGCATTACAGACATTAGAGATTGCGTTTTATGCCCTCTACATTCTGCGCAATATCTAACCGGTCAGAGAAACTAGAGATTGTGCAGAATGAAGAGGGTTGAAAACCGAAACGACATCTCACATGGACATGTTCTCTCGCCTCACTGAATCAGTCTATGCGAAATGAAGTTCCGGCGACTCGGATGTCCAACTGTTGTTCTCGTCCCCGTTGGTTTATCTGATAGCAAGTGAAAAGGGATATCATGGTAATTTTTACCACTGATAAGACCATTCTAGTGATTTGGTGATAAGGCCTCCGTAATGATCGCTCTTATCATCAGCTATCAGATAAACCCAACCAGAAGCCTCCAACATCGTTCCCGGCAGAGATTTGACGCTTTTGTCGTTGGCAAATTTGATTTTGGAGCTTTTGTCGTAGGCACTTCTGCCCCCCCCCCCCCCGGGTTATCCGATCCCTCTCTGCCTCAACCAAAACACAATCGTTTTTTTATTCATCATTGCTATCCGTGATGTCTTTTTCTCAGTTTTATATCATGTTTTTCGAAATTTGTTCGTTGAGTTATCCGCACTTGTGGTTACGATGAGAGAGTGAGGGGGTGGTTGTAGTGGGTGAGGAACAGGACTCTGGCGCCTTATGCCAAGAGTAGCGAGAACAAGTGATGCCCATTCGAGACCGACTCTCCTCGATTTGCCTGCTCTCTCGTTTCTCTGACCGGCGAGAGAGTATGCAAATTGAGGATAGCAGCTCTCGATTCAACATCAGTTGTGTGAGCGCCAGAGAAGGAAGTTGCGGGGGGGGGGGGGGGGATGGAAGAGGTCTCCGATCCCAGGAAGCCTCGACCAAAACACCGTCGTCACGTTGTTATTAGTGGTACCGGAACGAATTGTAGGTCTCTCCATTCTGCACACTCTCTCGTTGGTCTGCTGGCGAGATAGTGTGCTGAATGGAGAAAGCACTGATCATCTTCCTAGTTGTTATTCCATGTATTTCAGAGTAATTCTCCCATGGAAATTTATTATCTTAGATCGGATATGCATAGAATACTATCCTAAGAATAGTGGTGTCGAACAGAGATCCACATCTCCTCTATTTGCATACTATCTCATCGGTCAGAGAAACTAGAGAGCATGTACACTGAGGAGAGTTGCTCTCGAATCTAGAGAACGCCCATTGTTTTCGTCGTGGAAAGAAGAGAGTAAAAAATGCGCTGCTTCCTTCCGGGTGTCGAGTTACTTTATTCGTCACATAGTGAAGTGACGCCGTTCTTGGAATGCAATTCTGCCTTCGCTATTATGAATCAGAAGGGTTGAAGTTTTCTCTTATATTCCCCTTGCTCTCACTTCCGAATACAGCTGGGGAATTCGCTTATTGACAGGAACGGTTTGTCTTGCTGTGTTTAGGTATCCTGATCAGAACCTTTCCATTTCCCCTCTCCATCGACACATGTTTGCTATGCATCAGTTATCTTTGTGGCAGCATGGACCAAACTAGCCATAGTCAATAGTGATGCCATTTCAGTTTTCGACTCTCTTCATTCCGCACACTCTATCGTTTCTATTATCTGCGAGACAGTGTATAGAATGGAGAGAACCAAAACGGAAACGACCTCCCGAATAGTCAGTTATTTTTGTGGTTTTTGCTATCATTTGCCGTTCGTTACCGGTGCAATTCTGTTAAAATAATACGCTCCTGTTTTGTGGGAATAGTACGGGTGTACGCGGTCTCGAGAAATACGCCCATTCTTTTTCGTTTATCCTTTGTATCCTTTTTTGCCATGAGACAATTTCGAACAGCGCCTTCTTGAGTAGAATTCCGTAATATATTTTTTTAAACAGAAAGGTATAATCCCGACTACGTCGGGGGAAAGGACCACTGGTGATGTTCAGCGCTTTGCTCTCACATACGCTTAGATCGCGTACTCTAAGACCCAATTGTTTTCGACAAAATCCTTTCTTCTCATATTGAATGCGGAACTGTCAGAAAATGAGACAAATTCACGCTCTGTTTTCTTCTTTGGCACGCGCAAAAAATAGTAGGTAATTAATTGCGGTGAGACCAATTCCTTAGTATTCATACATCGCAGCTTCTAGATTCAACTATCATACCATTCAATTTCAACGGTTCGATGAAACTTTCGAAACTTTCTGAAACTTTCAAAAGTCTCAAGCTGAGTGTGGCCGTCTAAGCCCAAATGTCTATTTTTGCTTCTTTTCCTATTTTTCTCCATAATTTGATCTTCTTTGGTTCTTGCAATAGGCGGGAAAAGAGCCGAGTGAATAATTGACGTGAGCCTATTGCATTAGAGATCTAAATTCGGTTTTGGCTCTCTCCATTCCGATCGTTATCTCGCCGGATAGAGAAACGAGAGAGTGTGCGGAATGGAGAGAATCGAACACCGAAACGGCATCATTAGTCTTTTATATAGTTTGTGTATAGTTTGTCTTGAAAACTTTGTTGCCTTTTAATAGGTATTATAGCTTCCCCCCCCCCCCATGAGCTGCAAGTCGCTAGAACCGAAAGCGTAACAACCCCCCTGAGTGCGCCCCACCTTCGTTCCCATTTACCCAATGCGATTGTGACTAGTGATAACAAATCGGAATCGACTTTCCTTCATTTGTGTGTTATGACGGCGGTTAGAGAGGCGAGAGAGCACGCGGATTGAGGAGAGGATTTTTGTCGTCACTAATCGAGACCATTATCCATTTTTTTATATGTTTTCAACCGTCTTGTTCGCGGCTTGTTGCGATCGCAATCTATGTGAATGGCATTTGTTTTTTCTCTTCATGCAGCCATGATTTTACTGTTTTTTAGGAACCTTCTAAGTCTTCATGACTTTATCTACTGGCATACATATATCCGCGGTAGTTTTCGGTATTTTCGGAATCTCTCTCAACATCGTCTTGTCCACCGCCCTCTTTTGTTTGGGTAGGTGCAAGCATTTATCAATCGTTCCAGACTTTTTTCTATTTTCTCATAAAACTTGTAAAAATGTTCATGGCTTTAGCCACATCCGCATTGATTTGTTAAATTCGTAAATATGATACGATCGTCTAATAAACATCACGGGGAACCCGATCGTCCTCGATTTGCGCGCAATCTCGTTTCTCTGATCGACGAGAGAGCGCACGAACTGCGGAGTGTTGTTTCCGGTTTGGAATCACTACAGCTCACCGCGTTTGAAAGGAGAAAAAAAAGTCGGCTTGACACTGCAACACGAATTCGACGTGTTTCGCGTGAAGCGATGCGAGAAATGGCGGCACTTCGTTATTGGAAAATGAAAAGTTTAACCACACACTGGATTTGCAATGTCATACTTTTGATATCCTACGAACAGTTTTCGTTTAAGAAGAAATCCCTCTTGACCAAGAGTGAGGGGCGGTCGGTTGACAATTTTTTTCTCAATGGGAGCAGTCTAGTGGCCTATCACCGTCGCCTACTACCGATCGCAGTCACCAAGAGTCTTGTGCCGGACTCAATCAACACTATGGCACCACCAGAGGTCATCAGTTCTATTTCGACGTGTTCTCTTCCTGATTCTTCCACACCTCAGCCACTCTCGCCATCTGCTCGATTCTCGTCATTCATCTCGCGGTTCATTAAGTCGACAGAAGATGCCGTTCCCCTACTGGATCTGGTACGAGCCATGAAGGTCACGATGGATGCAATGAACGTCAAGAAGGAATGCATGGAGTCAAGTAATCGAGCTGTGAGTCAACGCGTTTCGGAATTGGAGAAGAGTCAAGAGTAATTGTTGGATGAAAACTGAGAGAGCGATTGTTGGATGAAGACTGAGAGAGCAACTGATAGAGAAGAAACCCCTTCCCGTTTCCTCTACCATCCTTCCTCCACCCGTTCCATCCGTCCCCTCTCAACCAACTCATTCCAAGACCGCACCCATCCCCCTCATTTCACCCAAAATGACTTTCGAGAATTGTGACGTGAGAGTGAGAGAGATTGTTGAAGATGTTGAACGTGAAAGGGCGATCTTGATCTACGGTCTACCCGAATTCGCCTCAATGCCCACTCCAAACAGGGCATTGAACGATCGGGCACAGGTCATGGATGTTCTTAATCACCTCGGCATCCAGGCAGTGCCCACGTCTGTCTTTCGCATGCCGGTGAACGGAACACCCGACCCCAGGGGTCGTCTGCTAAAGGTGATATTGCCCTGCTCTAAACTGCAGAGCCAGGTCATCTCCAGACAGCTTCTGCTGGCCCATTTCAAACTTGGCCGGGTCTGGCTGCGTCCTTCTCTGACACACGAAGAGAGGGCGAATTCTGGCGACAAGCCATTCACGTACAACAACCCCGGCAAACACAGATCATCAGCGGGCATAGGAACGAGAGGAGCGAGGAACTCGGGTGGTCTCACTTGCTATAACTCCAGTGTCCGTTCTCGGGCTTTCCCGGGTTCGAACAGTGGTGGTTACGGGGTTGCCACTCAGGCCTCCTCGTCTCACTTGTCCTATGGGCGCCCTCCCCCATCCATTCATCAGAGCTCATTCTCTCCTTTTTGAGAGGTAGAGGTGTACGCAAGTGTGCTGAGCCTCCTAAAGTTACTGTGATTTATGCAAACATTCGATCTATCTTGAACGAGGTGAACCATAGTTGTTTGAAGTCTCAACTTGAGACGAATGAGTATCTCGTTTATTGTTTCACTGAGTCGTGGCTGCGTAAATCTGACCCTGATGGAGTGGTTATAGGGTCACTAGCGAGTAACTACAATATTATTCGGTGTGATCGTGTGAAAAAAAACGAGGCGGTGGCGTATGCATGATCATACACTGTAGCATTGATTTCAAGTTGGTTTTCGCTCCAAAAATGAATCGCATGAACTACTAATTGTAGATCTGAGTTTTGGTACCCAGAGTACGCGTGTGATTCTGTTATACCGTGTCCCGGCATTGTCTCAAACCAATAGTGCGCACATCGGGGAGAAATTGGATGACTTCACCAAATGCACTCATCCAACAGTTATGGTTGGTGATTTCAATCTCCCTGATATCAAATGGCCACTCGACTCTCAAAATTACAACGGTGTCAACATTGACTTCATTAATTGCTGTACTGAAGTAAGACTTGAACAGCGCATCACATTTCCGACAAGAGGGAATGCATTTCTAGATTTACTGCTGACTGATTCCGACAGAATTGTGGGAAATCTAGAGCAGTTGCCGAACTATGGCAATTCAGATCACAATTACTGAAGCGAACAGAACCGCAAAAGGCTAGATATGTAAAGAATTTTCGGAAAGCGGACTATGCTGCGATAAATTCTCTACTTTCTAGTATTGACTGGCTTCTCGTTTTCAATGTGAACGAAACTGTGAATGAGATGTATGAAAAATTCATTCTTCTACTCGAAGACATAATTGAAAAATCTGTCCCTTTAATGAGGATTGATTCAACTGGGAAACCACTGCCTGGTCATATTCATAGACTCTCTAAAAAAACGCCACGAAGCTTGGATCACGTTTTTGAATGACGGAAAACCTTCGTCTAAAAAGCGTTTTGACAAGCTTCATGCCGAATATAACCAGGAAGTGACTAAATACCACCAAAATTACGAGAGAAAGATAATAGAGACTAAGAACCAGAAGAAGTTTTATGGTTATATAAAATCGAAACATTCTAACGCCTGTACTTCTGCTGTAGACTGTCTCATAGATAATTCAAATCATCAAATTGAGTCTGATGGCGATAAGGCAGAATTACTCGCAGAGACATTCTCAAGGGTTTTCACTAAAGACAATGGTGACACCCTATCTTTTTCTCATGAAAGAGAGAAAGTTTCGAATGTTTATGATGACCCCTTCTGTCGGTTTGAAATTTGTGAGCTTATTGAAAAGTGGAAAGCATCATCGTGTCGAACTCCAGATAATATATCTATGATTTTTATCAAATAGAGCAAAGTTCGAGCTACCTAGCTCACTCATTAGAACCTAACTGGCCTTTCTAATATAAGCCCCCCTCTCGTATAATGATATTCAGACGAACATGAAAGGTACGTACGTCATTTTTAAAATTCTGCAATTCTGGCCATAAACTCATCCACAGGTGCAGTTCACAAAAAACAATAAATCCCAATATTTTATTTTTTTGAAAATAGTTATGATTTTTATTGTCAGTTTTTGGATCGATAAATGAGGTTTTTTGAACACAACTTTTTTCGTTCGCACTTTCATGATGTTGTCATGTCCCCATCTCTAGTAGCAGCATTCCCCTCTATCCTACTTCCTCCTTTTCCTTCCCCAGACTCCGCCCTCGGAGTCTGGAGTCGAGTCTTCTCCTCTCTTCGGGGATGTGACCTCTCCCTCCCCTCCTTTCCTAGTAGTCCCTCCGAGACCCCCAGACACTGTCGATAAAGGATAACCAAGACACCAGGGGAAAGGCACACAAGTAAGGTACAGAGGATACGCGGTGCGGTAGTCGAGCCGCGGGACCGGCCCGCTACCGTATCCGACATGGAGGTCCCTAAGGATTTATTCCCCTCGTCATGATCAGAGTCATTTCCAACTGAGTGCTACCAACATCAACTAGTCGCCTGTCTCCAGTTTACCCTGTCCACTCATCGCATCGCATCCAATCCAACTTCCGTCTGCAATCAGTCATGGTTTTCGCCAGTATCCTTCCCCTTCCCTTCAATCATTAACGCCAGAGAGCGGATGATGCGCCGCAGTTGCGCCAGCGCCAAGATGCGCCTACCCCAATCGACTCGAGAAGTCGCCTATGGAACAAAACGAATTCGAGATTCGAAGAAGAATGAAGCCACGGATTGAGAAGAGAGAAGATCAAGTATCAAGTGAGAAGACTGTGCGTGAGTGGCGACGGATTGCTACAGCTACAATCGCCTTTCGGACATGACACCAAGTCCAACTCGTCATCCCTGCTGCCGGTGCCCTTCCCCATCCCGTCCTTTCCCTGTCCCCTACTACTTCCATCAACGACCATCGACAGTCGTCAACCATCCCATCTACTCCATCTCGTCTCGAGGACTGCCAGAGCAAGGAGCGGTATGTTGTGTGTTTCACCCGATTATTCTCTCATTTGTAAACATTTTATCTTTAAATTTCATCCTTTTTGGCTATTTTCAAAGAGAAGCAAAATCGTGGTCGAACACACCAACCTTCCTCTGTTTCCTTTTCTCGTCCTATTTCCCCTTTAGTTTCCCATTTCAGTGAGCGTGCAAAGAGACATGAGAACATATTCAAATCTTTTTTTCTTTCCCAATCCTTTTCTTTCTGCTTTCTCATCTTCAGCTACTACGGTAGTACAAAATAAGACTTCGAGGCGCCTGACTTGCTCCCATCCACAACATGCACTTTGCCGTCTCTCTCTCTCTCTCTTCCCTCGTCAGTCAGGCGCCCCACTGTCTCGTCTAACTAACCTCTCTTAGAATAATCCATAGAAGCCCCCTTCTTCTTCTCTAGAATGCTGACGATATAACATAACTCTCTCGTCGTCTGTCCAACACAATCTCACTCGCTCTCACCCCCTCTCGTCTAGAATCTCTCACCACCCCGTCTGAGCCTTCTTTCTCGGAATTTCTTTCGAGTGAGGAAACACGAGGGGGGAAGCATCCGACGCATACTGAATCCTCCCCTAATACTCCTCACATAATTGAGTCTTGTCTTTCCTTATCTGCATCCCATTCTTTGGATTGAGAAAGTAACAGAGAGAAGTAACACAGTCGAAAGCTGTGGAAAGAGATGAAAAGTGAAGAAGAGAAACAACTTTTGCAAATATTCCCTGACCAACTCAAGTTTCGCGCTATATTGTGAAGAAAACCGACCCATCTTCCACATCTCATCGGACGGAACTCCTTCTTCAATCAACTCTCGCATCTTCTTCTCTCCACTTCATCATTCGGATTCCATCGTCCGCGTTTTCGACTAACCACAAAAAAAAATTGCCGGCCACTCGACATTCCAATTCAATCCCATCCCAGTATCTCTTCCCTTTAGTTATGGTTTCAGGTCCACACGGAAACACCCTCACTATTATTTTTACAACGAACTCTCTAGAATCACATTAGCACCAAATGGCCTGCATTCTTGTTTTATTTTTAATCGACATACTCGCTCAGCTTTCATTCGATCCGTTATCGCTTAGCCCTCGGAGGGGCTCCTATTGTCATTCAATTTCCCCTATTATCTCTCGCAATTTGCAATCCTCCCCATTCCACCCAAGTGCTGCTCCAACGTTACACCATCGACGCTATTCGAGTCCTCAGGACCATATTTTGATTGTCCTATCAGAGTATTCCTCAAATAGCCAAACTCGAACTTACGACTATCGTTCATTCGAAATTCGTTCTATGTATTCGTTCTAGTGTATTTACGGCGACCCTCATTGAAGGTCGAGAGACCGACCTTATTGGCGTCCGGGCATGTCATGTCCCCATCTCTAGTAGCAGCATTCCCCTCTATCCTACTTCCTCCTTTTCCTTCCCCAGACTCCGCCCTCGGAGTCTGGAGTCGAGTCTTCTCCTCTCTTCGGGGATGTGACCTCTCCCTCCCCTCCTTTCCTAGTAGTCCCTCCGAGACCCCCAGACACTGTCGATAAAGGATAACCAAGACACCAGGGGAAAGGCACACAAGTAAGGTACAGAGGATACGCGGTGCGGTAGTCGAGCCGCGGGACCGGCCCGCTACCGTATCCGACAATGTCTAGTATGGAAATTCGGTTTCTACGTGTGAAAATACACCAGAAAAACTACTAGTCATGTACTACTGAGGTGGTGACTTTTTCGACCCCAAAAACTGTTGGTTACTGTAAGTCCGCCAAAGTCGACTTGAGGCCTTAGCTAGTGGTGGCGGCGATCAGCACTAAGGACCTTTACTTCATGAAATAAGTATGGGGAGAATCTAATTTTCAGCCATCCGTGGACCCTTTCCACTATATCGTGGAGCGTCTCTTAATTTTGCTTTTCGACGTATGTCGATATCTCTTCTTTGCAATTTGTGAGAGCTCGAGATGCATGCATCATTTGGGTGATTATCATCTACGAAATTGCAATTGAATTCATGTTTTACGTCCCAATGGGTGGCATGCAATCGAGAGGGGAAAAGAGTATGAAGAAATTATTGCAGGCAATGCTGTGCAATCTGCAGCTAGTGCTAATACTACTAATACTAATGTATCCATCACTGCTCTGCGACTTATTCGATAAACTAGACAATTCAGACTCATTGTTAGAGGTATGCACTTGGCGAATAGAACTTCAAATATCAGACAAATATGAAGACGCTCGCCTTATTTTCAAGCAGATTCGACCAGATTTTCACAGCGCAAAATCGACTTTTTGTGATAGCTTGAAAATAATCTGAGCGGTCTCATATAGTGTTCCATGAAGTAACTTTGTAAATAACTGCCTGATTTTTTAAAAATTTCAGTCTTCATCGGATGTTATTCGGTCACGAATGGCATTCATTAATTATAGCAGTTCAATTGCAAGATTAGGAACGCAAACTAATTTGTAGAACCCATTGTACATAATAGGGATGGAAAATCGGAACATTCTCCTCGATTCATAAGCTCTCTCGTCTCTCTAACCGGCGAGAGAGCACGCGAAATGAGGAGAGTTTCTTCCGATTTGTCCTGTCATCACTAGTACATAATCATCGGTGATTGTATTATTTTGTTTTGAATGATGCATGTTGCCCGGACACAATAAATAAATAACAAACAATTAATGATTTTTAATTAACAAAATGTTCAGTATCATATCCTTACTATGCGACACATTTATCTCATTCCTCAAGTCCTTCGGTTGTCTTTTTGTTCAACTCCTTATTAATCGAGAACATTCATTCCCTATTATTTAGTAGTGATGGCAAGTTGTCTCTTCAATTCGTGAATTATATCGTCAGTCAGAGTAAAGAGCATGTGATTTGAGAAGAGTCCTTTTCCGATTTGCCATCATTTCTTTCTTTGATTTTGCTTTTCTCACACAATTTGAATAACACTGGCGTGCAAAATATTGACGCCAAGATCTTCTCTGACACTCATTTTTACACCACTCCACTCCTTTTCCTCTCCTTTTCTGTTTCCTGACAGTCATTCACCTCACCGTTCTACCTGGATAGTATCGATCAATAATCAATCCGCTTGCAAACTTTCTGCCAGAATTTGTGATATATTTTGATCGATTGCCTCTCTCATCAAGGCGGTTCACTCATATTCCTTTATTCAGATCGCTGCAAGCTGCGCCTGCTGCAAGCGAGAGGGGAAGGGGCGGGGCTTCAGCTGTCGCCGTTGCACAGGTCGCTCTTGCAGCAGCAGCTGTACCAGTCGCACCGGGATAGTGAGTGATTGGGCGGCCTCCTTCCTGGAATAGACATCATTGAGCAGACTCTCTCCATTCCGCACACTCTTTCGTTTCTCTAACTAACGAGATAGTGTGCGGAATGGAGAGAGCTAGAATCGATCCGACATACTATTGAGCTGATGAAATTTGATCTAAGCCTCTTCGAAACACATAAAAACAGCCGTAAGCAGTAACAAAGAAAGCAAATCACCGCCATCTCTTATTATTTCATCTTCAAATTTTAATTTTTGCGAAGGCTTGGCTCACCCCATATGGACAGTCCTTCGACAGAGCACACATCTTCCCTCTAGAGCAGCACCATTGAGTGTCCCGGAAAACTTCAGGCAGTAAGGCTCATCCAGACGTCAGTCTCGCTTAAATGAACCAGGTTTTACGTCTTGCTTTGCTCCCGGAACGAACAGTGGGCTTGCGATCCAAGTGACGCGTTAAGAAACTGACTATCGTTCCCAGAGCTACAGTATTCGATCGCAAACTGACTACCGTATCCAGAGCTACAGTATCCGATCGCAAACTGACTACCGTACCCAGAGCCAAAGTATCCGATCGCAAACTGATTACCATACCCAGAGCTACAGTATCATATCGCAAACTGACTACCGTACCACTGACTACCGTTTTTTCTCACCTCGCCATTGGGCCTATCTGTCCCTTCCTCGTAGCATTTGAGAGCGGAGGAGAGCGGGAGAAGGGCGAGAGAGAGGAAGAGAACGAGAAGAAATCGCATTGCTGGAAAGTACCGTAGTCAGTTGGCTATCGGATACTGTAGCCCCGATCGAGAACGGTAGTCAGTTTGCGATCGGATACTGAAGTCCCCAGGTACGGTTTGCTCACCTGGGTACTGTAGCGGGGCGGCGTGGGGTGTCCAGGAGAGGAGCGCTATGGTCAACCTACTGTTCCGGACGAGCAAAAGGGAGGTGGAGTGAGATTGAGGGGAGGAGGGAGGGGAGAGGCGTCAACAACATTGCTCGAATCGAATTAGAGCAGTCAAAATAGACTCGGTTTTGTGCAAATCAGGGGGATTATCTCGAACAATGATCTGATTCGATTTTGAATTTCTGCTCGTTTTCTGCCTGTTGGACTTCGAATAGGGTTGTCTGCGAACTAGCTGCGAGAGACCGATTCATTTTCAAATTATTTCACGTGTGAACGTTTTGAGTGATCCCGGGCTATTCCAATCCTTCAAACGTTCTTGGCCGTTGTTGACATTTCCTCTCTGCCCTCTTCCCTCTTTGTCTCAACTCTTAGTCATCTGGCTGAGAAAGGACAAAGAACCCATTTGACATTCCTCTTCTTGCTTTTCCTCTTCCTCTTTCATTTATCTCACACAGAGAGCATAGGGAGAGGGGGAGGGAAGGAGGGGCAGGAGAGGGAAAGGGGGCGGGGCTTATCCAAGGGGCGTGGCTTGTCGAATCCAAAGGACCACATCCTACTGACACTCCTCTCCTTCCTCTCATCCTTTCCTCTTCCTCTTTCAGTTATCTCCCAAGAGATCCCGAATCTCGTCAATTTTAAGCATCGCTTCTCTGAACGGCGAGAACATGCTAATTGAGTAGAGCCGACTTTGATTCCCATTCACTCTATTCGTGTCTTCTTTCGTTTCGGCAGCACGTTCTCACATCGTTCTTCAGTCTATGAATCTTCACCATTGTGGCAATTTCGGTTTTAGCTCTCTCCATTATGCACACTAACTAACCGGTCAGAGAAACGAAAGAGTGTGTCGAATGAAGAGAGACGAAACCCGAAACCACATCACTACTGCACACTATCGACAATTATATTAAAGAGAGAGCATGTGAATTGAGGAGAGTATAGTTAAGATTTGCCATCACATCTTCCTTTAATGTTCATTGCGGTCACTTGTGATGTCATTTCGGTTTGAGGCTCTCTCTAATCTGCACACTCTCTCTTTCTCTGACCAATAAGAGAGTGTGCTGAATGAAGAGAGCGAAAACCGAAACGACAACACTACTGCTCACCATTTGAATAACACTGGCGTGCAAAACAGCGACGCAAACATCCTCTCTGACAATCGTGTTTACGCCAATCCTCTCATGTTCTCCCCATTCCCTTGTTTCGGAAAGTCTTTCTCCTCACTAGTGATGACAAATCGGGATCCGACTCTCCTCATTTCCCATGTTCTCTCGTTTCTCTGACTGTCGAGAGATCGTGCAAAAAGAGGAGGGTCGATGTGGATTTGCCATCACTACTCCTTACCGTTCTACCAAGATCAACGATCAATCCGCTTGCAAATTTTCTATGTATTAGTGATGATTTCCCTCTCCAGAAGTTGTGGATTTTGGCGTTTTCTGTCCTGCGAACGAACTAGTGATGACAATTCTTCATTGACGCACCTCATTTCGCAAGTTCTCTCGTTTTTCGGCGAGAAATAATGGATAGAGCCAAAACCGAAGTCTTATCCCTTCCGGTCTTGATCCGGTGTCACTACTCTCTACCGCTTCCTTGTCGCCACTAGTGATATCGTTTCGGTTTTCGACTCTCTCCATTCCTAACACTATCTCGAAGGTCAGAGAAACGAGAGAGTGTGCGGAATGAAGAGAGTCGATAACCGAAAAATTCACCACCACACACTCACCCCACTAATTGCTGAGAACCATCCATTGACTTTTCACGGGTAATCAAATAATTGCTTATTTTCCGAATCCTACACATTCTCAACGATGACATGCGTCAACACTATCACTCACATATTTTATATCATTATCAAGTGAGTTTTTTCAATTTCAGAGAAACCAGAAGATTTCACAGTATCCTCTTTATGACAGGTGGGGTCTATTAGGTAGGCTCATAAGTAACGCTCGTTTTTGAGTATCGTGTTTGGGCTCATATAACTCCCCGCAATCAAATCTAAACTAGCTAACTACATAACATAGTTTTCGAGTAAACACGAGTATTATAGCCGTCAGTATATAGTAAGACAATTTTTGAAACTTGAGGATGGACGGTGCCAGCCTATACACTAGTCCGCTCAAGTCACACACTATGGGGCTCTGTTATCATTATGAACATTTGATGCTACTTATTCATCTATTCGGAAAAATAACAATTTTTCAAAAATATGATTTTGAGACGTATTCTAAAGAAATGCGTGTTTTGAGGGTTTTGGATAATACCATACCTCAGAAATAGTAGCCATTCTAAAATTAGGGCAAATTGGTGAATGATAGTGCAAGAGTCACTCGTTCATTTAACCACCTAAAGTCTTAAATTCAATCACTAAGGTTCACAGTAAATAGTAATAAATGTCGATTTCGAAGCATTTTTTCAATACGTGAATTTCGAGCAATTTAACTCATGACGAGATTGTGTCACACTTCCCCAAAATATATCATATTTCTAACAGGAGAGGTACTTCACATTTAAGCATAATTGAGGTCTTTAGATTTAGTGCTCAGAAAACGCGGCCATAAAAAACCTTTAGATGAGTTACTCAAAAACCAACACTCTCGTTAGACGCATATCTCACATAGGCCTTTCATTGGATATTCATCTCACTATCATCAGTGTAATGTATAACCGTGGTACTTTACTGCTGCAGCTTAATTGTGGCTCTATCGCTCTCCTCAAAATCTCAGCGTGATGTGAGACATCTTTTAATTATACCAGCCAGTGTGGTCGCCTTAATGATCTGAGATGTCTGAGATAGTGCGCGCTAAAAAAGAGTATCAAAGCATTTATCGTTTATGGAAAACCGAAACAAGATCGCAAAAATAAGAGAGGCGGGGGAGGCCATCATCTCCAATTGGAAAAACGAGCGTTACTTATGAGCCAACCTGATATACAGTAGACAAAAGTCATCGTTCACAAATGCAAAGTGGTGTAACTTTTGAACCAGATAAGCAATCGGTTTGATGTTTTGGCAGGATACATTAGACCTATTGATGCATTGCCACCGATAGTGACGTCATGCTACGATTTCGCAATATTGCATAGTGATGATGCAATCATATATATGTTCTTCACTTGTGATTTTAAGGTCATTGGGATTTTTTCTAAGTCTTCTCTCTTTTTGTGATGATAGAAGGCCTCAGCATCTACCGATTAAAAAATAGTACTCATGGGGCGTTGTCGTACAGAAGCAGAAAACAGGTTCAAAATAGGGTCCCGAAAAAAATAATTTCCATTCATTGACGTGCTAGAGACTCATTCAAAGGCTCAAAATGACCCTTACAATAATTCCTGATTACCCACAAAGTTCGATATTGATATCTCTTAATTTGACCTCAGGGCACGAATTTTTCACTTTTTCAAATAATTGTTTTCTTCCTATTTTGGATGATCATAGTTCCAAGGCCGATTTTTGTTCAAATGTATTTTATAGACATGGTAGTTGCAAATCCATGGAATATACGATTCCCAACTTTTTAGAGCATTTGGATAACTTTCCCGCCCGCGGCAATCGAAAATCAGAGGTCAATCGATTTCAACCCAAAAAATGACCATGATATCAGTAGTCGAAAAAAAGTTTCTCTCAAAACTTCCTGACTAAATTTTTTTCTGGGATATTTTTGTGTGCTGAGTACGAATTTTGGTATGAGAGTCCATGATATCATTAATGAAAAAAGTTAAAATTTATTATGTCGAAACATAGCCGATTTTAAAAATCTTTTGAAAAAATGGATTCGTTGCAGGAATCGCGAGTAATATTCTGCATGCAACAGCGCACCATCGATTTTTTCTTCCTATGGATACAGATGAGAACAGATGATTCGTGAGACATTCATTGATTCATTATAGAGATAGCTTTCACGATAATAATTTTTTTTATTTTAAATATTTCTTTGAGATGTACATGGAAAGCGCCCCAGCCAGATTTCTGAAGAACACTGCACTCAACATCTTCGACGAGGCTACAATGGCACGTACAAAGGAGAGAATCTGTCCTGTTATGATCGATAAATCCGGTGTTATGATGTCATCACAACCATCATTTCTGCAATGAATCTACGAGGGAAAACGATGAAGACTATCTGTTTCGTATGTGAGTTTTGTGCACAACCAATAAACCTGCTGAATATCGATTATTTTCACTAGTGGGCATAACAGACGCCACGTATTGGGGGCACCCGTTTGCAAGCCCCGCCCCCTTCACTGTTCTATAAAAGCTATCCACTGCTCAGTGATTTCATGCCAACCATATTTGCGTTCATCCACTTCTTCTCCTATCGTCCCCCGCCCCCTTCTTTATATAACCAGCCTCACTTATCCTCAATCTCATTCTAAATCGTCCTTTCGGTTCTCTTCTAACTCCGGTTCGATCACTTTCATCGACGTTTTGTTCTACGTTTCTTATCGTATTTGACAATTGTGTTTTCGGTTTTTGACTCTCTTCATACTGTTCATACTTCATACATACTCTCTCGTTTGTCTGACCGGCGAGATGCAGAATGGAGAGTATCCAGGCCGAAATGACATTTCTATTATAATGATATGGCTGTTTGAGTTAGGAATCTCCTTCCGTTTCTCTTTCATACTTGTTGACAATATTCTTGTCATCTCTTTCTCTCTTTCCTGGTGACTTCCCCCTTCGCCCAAGCCTTCTCACGAACTCGATCAATTTGCAGTATGTTAAAGTGTTGCTGACCGAAATAGTGTTGTCGTACATATACTTGCTCTCTATATTCTGCATACTGAATGGAGAGTGTTCCTATTCAATCCGGGTTGTGGGGGCAGATACGGGCAGCTTCTGCATACATTCTTTCCATTATAGACTCTAATATAACAAAAAGATGAGCATACCCTCTGGGATTGCTCTGTCAGAAATCAATGGAAAGACGCCCATCCATTCATCTCCCTCTAAGTTACCCCAGAGGGAATGCTTTACTTCTCGCTCTATTATGGACAGCGTCTCTAATTACATCGATGCATCGTTATGCGACCGATTCCCTGAAACCGTATGCTGACGCCGCCTCATTTGAGAATCAATGGCAATGCAGTCGACAATGTACCTACCAGCAACAAACCTCGTCGAGAGCGAAATGTACGAAGTACGTTGGCCCAGTGCAGGTTTCCGCATTTACTCACATTTTTTGGTGATTTCATCATCATCCGTAAGCTGAGCATTGCAGAGCGTTACCATGGACATGGCTCCGTCCGCACAGGCCAGCCGCCTCGACCTACCGCTCAATGACATCGCCACACTGCGGTGAGCTTGTGCTCGAAGGGTACTGCCGGCAAAATATGGTTGAGAGAACGAGAAAAGAGACGTGAGAATAGCAAGGTGAAGGGCTTCCGACTGATCAGAGAACGAGTGTTCTGAAAGACGTTAAATGATAGACATGAAATGACATACTGCATGACGGAAGCGGCGGAAAAGAAATTAAGTCAGCTTACCACCGCTGGCGAGTGAACAGGGAATTCAGAGAAATGGCGATTCTCGGAATCTCAGCGTGCGAGAGGCTCTTGGTAGAGGCGGCGTGAGAGGTAAATATCACGAAAGTGATGTTAATCAATCATATTTCCTCGCTCGCGGCCTCAACATGTTCACTATCGACCACTCTAGTGAGCATCGCACACTATCTCTATGTTGCTTGAATTTTAAAAAAAACAGAGGGCGATGATCAAGGAGGTTCGACGTGTGACACAGCCCAACACAAATATATAACATTGAATTCAAGTACCGAGTGCACGAGATGTGATGAATACTAATGAGGTTGAATGCGTGATAATCTGGAGCAGTTCTAGAAATCAAGTTGTATCTATCGTCTGTCTAAGAACAAAAACGAGAAAAAAAGGCGTAATAATTTGGCATTTGTTTTCCTAAAAGATCACGTAGAAATGCCGAAAAAAGGAACGCATTAGTCTAGAGTGCGAATGCGGATTCGGTGAGCTATGGTGTTTTGTAGAAGAAAACGCGACAACTGCGGTGCAATTGGTCTCCTCCGGTGCAGAACTGTCAGCTGAGGACGTGAGCATTGGAGAACAGAACGAAAATAGAAGCACTGGGAAGGATTGGACATAGTGCAATAGTTACAATAGTTATGGAGTGGACTAAAAAAAATGATATTGTGTATTAGGGGGGGGGGGGTGGTGGGTGGAAAATGAGTGAAATGGTTCGATTGATGTAGTCACACGTTCCAAACGAGCATCTTTTCAGGAACGTATGTATGAATGCTCGAGTCCTATCTTATTAGTCCTAATCAACTGCGCGCCTTTTTCCACAACACTCTCAAGTGAGGATGACTGAAACACTGCAACTAAATATCTTACATATCGAGAGGAAGTTTACTGAGAAAGCTCGGAAAGAGAGTGTGAAATGACTAGTTCTGCATCTTGAAGCAATGCAAACAGCTCCTTGCGCCATCATCAGGGTAACTGAAAAATGTGAGTAGCTACTATAATAATTGGATAAAACGTGTGAAGGTCGAATTGGAAAGACAAATGAAGCCCACGTGTTCGTTGAGCAATTATGCGGAGAAAAACAACGATGGCGGGACCTAGGACGTTTTGGCGCCGATACGTTATGTCTGGCATAGAGATCGCCTGTAACATTCCTTGCCTTGTAAGCTATTTTTTCTCTCGCTTTGTGAGTGAAAGAAGGAACAAAATACGAGGTCAGAATCCCTAGTGTTTACCGCACGCGCCCGCTCACATCCAGCCTATTTCCTTATTCATCATAATAGAGTCTTCGCTTGCAGAAGCAGTTGCAGAGGGTTATTGTCAATGTAGAACACACTAAAAAATCGTCGCGAAACACCACTACAGATTAGCGCAGCCGATGCTCCTGCCAATCGAGAACTGCTTAATTTACTTATAATTAATCTCTAGGATATAACGCTTCAGCATAATTTAATTTTTTTAAATGGGTATCCAGGAGGCGAGGCAGGTTAGATGAGAACCCTACTTGGAGGTCGATAAGTGCATTGTTCATAAATAACCAGTGAATGAAGCAACCACACTTTAGGCGAAACTTGGAATGGTGGTTGGAATGACAGTCTACGTGAGTGTTGATTTAGTGTTGTTGATGTTCTAAGTCCGCAGCAGAAATTCGTCGATGTTCCGCCTGTAAACGAAACGGGACGAGCATTGTTTATTTGATGCCACAGCTGCAGGGCAAGTACTAGCGAATGGTCGGCAATATCAAATGCTGGAAGTTCTCAGAAATCGGAGGCCATCGATCGGAAGAGCCGACGATTGTTCTCAGTCACTATGCAAGTATTCACGCGTTTATGAAGACATACATCTCTGAAAGGAACCACTACAATGAACCACGCAGTAAAATCGGTGGCTATGAAGATGTTGAATCAACGAACCTAGAAATGAAAGAAGTGGACATATAGTATGTACACACGTTTCCTACTGCCTTGATGAGTATGTCTCATTGCCGTCACTCTTGAAAAGATGTCACAGAGACTCACTTAGTAGGTGAGAAAATCACATAATGTGCCTCTTCCTTCCGCACACTCTCTTACACCGGCTTTCGTCGAGACTACGACGCGACCACTATCAATGTTGTCTACGAAATTACTTAGGTGGAAAGGTTGGCTTAGATGATTACTTCCCCAGACGTGATGCCAACCATGTCATCCCTTTATGCCGTCTGAACGATGTGCCTGAGCTTCTGAATCAGTGACTAGGAACCAGCGCACACGTGTAGCATCTATCGAAAACTTCGTAATGTGTAAATATTCATTCAAATTCCATGTAATGAAGCTATGACGAATTGTATGCAAATTCTTCTCACACAAATCTTAGTACAGATTTTGCAAATTTTAACAGTTCTCCCCTCTTCATTTAGTCATAAGAAAGATCGATTACGAAGAATCCATATACACGGAATTCTCGTAATGCATGGATGGTCTGATGAGTCATTCGGATTATGAATTCCTCCCTTTTCCCAGACCGAGAAGGATAGATGTATCAAAGCATATCCTCCTCTTCTTATCATTCATTCTCGCGAATTAGTCACGAAGAGTATTCTCTAACTAAGGTTGGCGTATTATTGTGTTGTGACTGAGAACATCGCTTTGTTCCCATATTAGTCCGCGTCTAGTCTTAGTTCCCCGTGAAATCCACTGTCATTCAAACAATGTGACCCTCTCATATTTGTGCTTTCACTTCATAATCGCGTTTCATGCTCTTTCTCCTTCGCAGAAATCTGCATGCTTGGAGCCGTGGTCAGTAGGACGTTTACCATGTATGTATATTTTGTGAAGACTCCACAGATCGAGGTGGTGCACATGACCAAATTCGGGTACATCTACTTCGGCTATCGGTTTGTTCACAAGAGCACCGCAATCGGCCTATTGGCAAGTAAGGCTGTTTTCCCTGTGTTGGGGTAGTATATTGGGTCTCGTAATATCTCTGAAGCAGAAGTACGGGGAAAACTCTAACGGTGAATACTTTTATTCTGGCATAATCCACAAACACCAATTCTATCCGCATGTCTCATCTGGGTGGCTCTGTTCTATCAGACTTTCATCCTGCTCGCCTTCCACTTTGTCTATCGCTATGTGATGTTGTGCAAGTATGTTCTCCTGCAATTAACATCAGTTCTTTTCAACCGATACGAGGCACATTTGCCGTATCCAAATCGCTTTAGTCCATCGTGGCTTGCCTGGATACTTCGACGACCATGGCGAAATTGGCTGGTGGTCGCTGGCATTGCCGATTTCACATTTATCGGTACGGTCTACTGATGGGAACGCGAATTCCCCTCAAATCGTTTATCTGACCAACGAGAGACCATTGCGGAGACTAGTTTCCGCTTCATTAGATATTACTTCCTAGTTGCGACTCATCGGAAAACTACTATTTTAGTCAGTTTTTTCTTTAATTCTGCTCGCGTGCTTCATCGGACTACTGCCCGACAATGTTTCCAGACAAGTGTTTGCGCCTGTTCTGAAGGTCAACAATACAAGAACTTGCGAATCACAGGTTTCGATTTGTTTCAGGAGATATACGGTGTCGATACTCTGGCGCCAACGCACTCGGCTATTTGGAAATCGTTTATTGGGTGAGGACATGAAGTCATTTTCCATCCTTTGCATGCGCCAATTCAGAGAATGCACTGAAGGAAATATCGGAAACGGTTTTGGCGAACGCTATTCCAGACCCTGAACGAGCGAGGGGAGAAACAGTGGCTTCCCTGGTCACTCGTAGCCATTCGCCTGGTCATCGCTATGTTCTTCACTACCGCAGCCACAATCCTGCTCTGCGCGGTCAAAATCGTCTGGGAGCTGCGAGATAGCAGAGTGTCAGTTGCATCAAAACATTAGTGATGCACATTCGATACCCCGACCCTCCTCAATTTGCATACTCTCTCGCCGGTCAGAAATTCTCGATACGTCATCACTACAAACCATGAGTGGTAATGATAGAGACAATTCCCTAATACAGTTGTATATATTACAAGATGAGCGTTTTTCACGTCATGAAAATGAATGAAGTGGACGAAATTTAGTGTCTCTTCTCTGATTTGTATGCACTCAGGCGCATCATTCTCATCGACGTAAATGACTTGGGAATTGGCGGACATAGACTCTGTGATCTTCTAATATTCCGTAAATAAGTACACAATCACATGAAGCCTACGTCACCGAGAGACTGCGGTGTTCAGTGAAGCGATTAGTAGGACGCTACGCTGAATGTGAACTTTAGGCGGTCAGAGAAGTAGATGAGGGCAAAGATGGTATCGCGAAATAGTTCGCACCCGACCTAGCGCGATTCGTAGTGCAACTTGTCGTGCGGTGAACGCGACATGAGTAGAATACGATTAGAGATAATCCAGCGCACGGAGCATGCGCACGAAAGTGCATGAAGGAAACTATAAAAACCATCTATATCAGGGCAACTCTCGCGCCGGCAACTAAGCGAATGCAGAAGCAGTTGTTCAGGACACTGATCTGGCAGGTGAGCAAAAGCAAAAAGCAGCCTGTGGCTGCTACGTTGTACGCCGGGTCGTAAGCAAAGGTTAATCAAACACCGCTTGCTTGCGAGTGGGGAATATACCGTTGCAAAAAGCTCGTGAGGCTGAGAGCGTAGAGGAAAAGTTGTGATTCTCCGCTTCGCTCCGTGGCTACATCGCAATTTTTCCACCACGCTCGAAGCCTCACGAGCTTTTCACAACGGTATGGACAGAGCATAGGCAAAATCACAAAATCATGTTTATTTTAGCATCTTTAGGCCGCTATACACGCTAGCCAAGCACCGCTTGCTTGCGAGTGGGGCGTATACCGTTGCAAAAAGCTCGTGAGGCTTCGAGCGCAGTGATTTTGAAGCGAGTTATGAGCGAAAATGTGAAGATTTCGTAATGATGACGAAATCCAAGACTGCGAAATCTGAGCACGGGAGGTCGATTGGCACTTCTCCTGAGCCTGTCCGATGATTTTGAAGCGAGTTATGAGCGAAAACGTAAAGATTTCGTTATGATGACGAAATCCATGATTGCGAAATCTGAGCACGGGAGGTCGATTGGCACTTTTCCCGAGCCTGTCCGATGATTTTGAAGCGAGTTATGAGCGAAAATGTGAAGATTTCGTAATGATGACGAAATCCAAGATTGCGAAATCTGAGCACGGGAGGTCGATTGGCACTTCTCCCGAGCCTGTCTGATGATTTTGAAGCGAGTTATGAGCGAAAATATGAAGATTTCGTAATGATGACGAAATCAAAGATTGCGAAATAATTTATGTAGGTGAGAAGCGCTGGCCTTGCTAAGTCGATTGGCACTTCTCACGAAGCTCTCCGATGATTTTGAAGCGAGTTATGAGCGAAAAGGTGAAGATTTCGTAATGATGACGAAATCGAATATTGCGAAATATTTGCTGTAGGTGAAAAGCGCTGACGATTCTGAGTCGATTGACACTATTGACGAGCTTTACGGACGAATTTGAGCTGAATTAGGCGCGAAAAAACACGTATTGCGTAAGGATGACGAAATGTTGCGTAGTGAGGACGAAATTGATATCGATTTTTGAAAAGCTCTTCGAGATGGTTCGAATGGTCAAGGACTTGTTCTCGGACGATGAGTTTAAAGCGAGTTATGAGCAAAAAACGAAAGCGTGACATACGGACAGACAGACAGACAAACAGATAACGTGACACACAGACAGACACTATGGTTTGGTAAGTTTTAGTAATAGTCGAAAACATCAGACGATCATCCCCTGCTTCACTTCCTACTCGCCAGTTGCGATGATCTTCCTCGTCCCTCGCACAGGTGGGAACAACGACCAATTATCGACTAGACTTCAAAAATTAGCTGAGGAACTGGGAGGCGGACATTTGCACAACGCCCATTTCCACAACGGGGTATACTCCGGAGGCGAGTTGGATTAGCTCAATGAAAGTTATCACATTGCAACTACAGTAACCGCCCGCTTAGTCCGATGGGTCAGATTTAGTTCCTTGGGTCAGAAATTTTTAAAATTTCTCCAATCGATCTCAAAATCATTCTACCGTAGTCTAAAGTACAGTAGAGTACATTTCTCGATTCAAATTGCAATAAAAAAAATTTCCCAAAAACCATGATAGAAAATAGAAGGTCATGGTGAAAATTTTTTCGAATTCGAAATTTTTTGATCTTAAAATTTCCAAACTAACTTTTTCTGGTGTATCTTTTCTCAATGATTTCGAATATCGATATGAGAGCTGATCAAAAAAATAATGAAAAAGTTAAAATTAAAAAATAGTCGAAATCGGCTTTTTTTCGGACATAATGTCGAGTTTTTCTTTTCTCTCACAACAGATTTTTCTGATTTTTGGAGTAGTGCTAGGTACTAGTACGCACTCTAATCACTTTTCTGGGATTCTCGAAGTAGTGCCGTATTCGTAAGCTACATGACATTTTTGAAAAATCGACCGCTTCTCTCCAGCGCAAAATCATGGAATGATATCATCAACATAATAAATGTTCCACTCTCTGGCCTGATTCGAATTATAAAATCGTATTAAATCTATCATTTTTTTCAAAACGATTCGTGGACGTTTTCCGGAGCCAAACTTCGTCAAAAAACTCAAAGTGTCCGTTACGTTAGCCTAGAGTCTGTTGATGTGTCTTATGAAATTAATAATAAATAGTTAATAAATTTCAGATGTGTTATGTATTCGCTCGATCCCTATTCATGGTAATTTACGCTGCTGAGCTAACGGACACTTTGAGTTTTTTAACGAAGTTTGGATCCGGAAAACGGCCATGAATCGTTTTGAAAAAATGATAGATTCAATACGATTTTATAATTCGAATCAGGACAGAGAGTGGAACATTTATTATGTTGATGATATGCGCTGGAGAGAAGCGGTCGATTTTTCAAAAATGTCATGTAGCTTACGAAAACGGCACTACTTCGAGAATCCCAGAAAAGTGATTAGAGTGCGTACTAGTACCTAGCACTACTCCAAAAATCAGAAAAATCTGTTGTGAGAGAAAAGAAAAACTCGGCATTATGTCCGAAAAAATGCCGATTTCGACTATTTTTTAATTTTAACTTTTTCATTATTTTTTTGATCAGCTCTCATATCGATATTCGAAATCATCGAGAAAAGATACACCAGAAAAACTTAGTTAGGAAATTCTAAGATCAAAAAATTTCGAATTCGAAAAAATTTTCACCATGACCTTTCTCCATGGTTTTTCTCCATGGTCCATGGTATCATGGTTTTTGGGAAATTTTTTTTATTGCAATTTGAATCGAGAGATGTACTCTACTGTACTTTCGACTACGGTAGAATGATTTTGAGATCGATTGGAGAAATTTTTAAAATTTCTGACTCAAGGAACTAAATCTGACCCATCGGACTAAGCGGGCGGTTACTGTAGTTGCAATGTGATAACTTTCATTGAGCTAATCCAACCCGGACTATACCCCGTTGTGGAAATGGGCGTTGTGCAAATGTCCGCCTCCCGAGGAACTAGTCTCAATTCTCTCCTCGCTCTCCTCATTTTGCACATACACTCGCAACGATTGTGGACTACTTGAATAGTAAATTGTAGCACTGTCAGTTCATTCTCCTTGTGTTAACGAGACAATGGGAAACAACTCTTGGCTTTGAGAGCAGTAGCGATCAGAGTTCCTAATTATCTGAATCTTATCTCACGTCATCTAGGCATCTCACTTGGAGGAATGGGCACAGTCTTCGTCATGTCCACGATGCTCTTTACAATGATGGATCCATACATTGTCATCTTCCTTATCACAGGGTCAGTTCAAACCTTTGAAACAGTTGCAAATATTCGGAAAATTCAGCAAAATGTTGGTAGCAAAAATGAGCTTCCCATGCCGTGAATCGAACCCGGGCCGCCTGGGTGAAAACCAGAAATCCTAACCACTAGACCACATGGGAGGACGAGGGTGTTGTTCCTTTCGCACCTGTGACACCAGCTGATTCTCTCAGTGAAAATAGGCAAAATATTTGATCCGATGCCGGGAATCGAACCCGGGCCTTGCGGGTGAGAACCGCAAATTATAACCACTAGACTACATCGGAATGTGCTCGCTAGCTATTGGAATTCTCTTTTCGCATGAGTTCATCAGACAATGAGTAACTTTGTGGAATTTTCAAAATTGCAGATATCGCAAAGCGTTTCTTCGCCTGCTGCCGAACCTTCGCCAATGGAGCGCTCAATCCGTCACAAATGTAGCGGCTACCTAGTTTTCTCAACTCCTTCTCCCTTCACAGGCCAAAATAATTAAAGATTTTAAAAATAAAACGTCAATACTGCAATCAGTATCATTCGTGATCTGTTGAGTGTTTGTTTTTGAACATGTTTGATGTAGTTATTGTAGTAGTTCGGTGATACATGTACCCGACAATCAATCTTTCTCACGATAATAGCGTGGCTAATTTCGTCCAATGACTACGATTGAGGGGGCTCAGTTCCGATTACTCATCTTCGTGTGTATCCCACTATCATATCGTCCCTTTCACCCTATTTTATCAATACTTTCCTTCGATTGTTGCTTGTTTCGCGCCCGATTCCAATCTGATCAGTAATTCTCTCCCCCTCTTCCACTCTCTCCGTCCTCCTCTTATCACCAGCGCACTAGGCGCAGTTTGAATCCACAATCTGTCCCCGACTTCTCAATGTCAGTGAGTTATTTTCCGAATTGATAAACCACGTTATTTCTTCTCAACAATCACTACTCGCCGAAATCGCAGAAATGTCCTTAATAATGATCTAATATGCTCATCAGGACTTCATACCGCTCAACATCGGATTCAACACGCAATTCGTAGTGCCTAAACGACTTGGAAATCACTACTTGACCACGTTCGAGCGACTAGGCACAGGCACCTACGGAACCGTGCTGTGAGTAGCTAATGATTGACAACACGAGTGTTGATTGGCAATTTTTTGTTGAAATGTGAAAAGGAAGAAATAACTGGCAATTCAGGAGGTTCAAGAGCAAAACTCGAGACAAGAACGGCATCGCAATCAAATTCTTCACAAATGTCTTCAAAGATGTGCCGTGGGTGAGTCATTAATATCACTCATGGGAGCACGCACGTAACTGACACTCTTTTACTGGTGAGGGGACGTTTAGGAACAATCGATCGATGACGTTTAGGAACCCGCCCAATCGATCGGATAGAACCTCATTTAAATACCTTAAGATAGCAATTCAACATACTTTTAAAACGCACATGTATTCAAATAAGGGTTATAAACCGTCATGGGTTTCCTAATCGTCACCGATTTTGAGTTCCCAAACTTCCCGCCACATTTTTACTGCAGGCATCTCACGTTTGCGTAGAAAAAGCTATTACTCATGACCAATTGACGTAAAACAGTTTGTGAAAAATATAAACAGATATGTAAAGAGTGTTTTTTATAGGCGAATCTTGCTCTTCGCGAGCTGAATCTTCTTAATAACACTAAGCACGACAACGTCGTCCGCATGCTAGGCGCCTATTTTGTGGAGGACGGTCTCGGAGAGATTCAATCAGTGTGAGAACAAGCATAACCATTTTTGTTCTAGAACACTACTGAAGGTTCATCAACAAGTAAAGGATGTAGGAGATATTAGAATGGAAGTGAGAATACTAATGCGGGGGAAATACGTGTGGAATTGGGTCAAGGGAAAATGAAATTAGGAATCGGTCTTCTCATATTTGTACTGGATATTGAAATGTTTGCGTTTGAACGCTCTTCAGAGAACATTGCTCCCAATTTGACCCGACGAATTCATCAGGTACCACATCACCGAGTATTGCGGACGGGATCTGAAAGAGGTTATCGAAAAAGGGTCTAAATACTCGATGCAGCAAGTGAAATCAATGATGAACGATTTGCTGCGCGCTTGCAAGTACCTAAATTCTGCTGGGGTACGTCACAAATCCTGATTCAAGTTACTTTCTTGTAATTTCTTTTGAGATTATTCATCGTGATGTCAAACCCGAAAATATGTGCATCGACGATAACTGGAAGCTGACGCTGCTCGGTGAGTGGGACTTTCTTGACTTTCTTTAGAACACGAGATACGTGCTTATCATGTGTGATCGTAATATGTTTAAAACATGTAAGTGACAATCCTATATTGCAGATCTCGGGCTAGCTCGCGTGATCGACAGAAACAATAAGATGACTCAGGAAAGGGGCTCGCATCCGTACATGTCCATCGAAATGCTCATGGAATGGACCGGAACGTACGACGAGAGAGGTACAATCAAACAAATAAGAATGCAGAATGAAAATATAATCTGAAAGCCACGGTAAGTAATCATAAGATGTATTCATTACATGCACAACGCAGAAAACGCAAGCGTATGAACAATAGTTTGTAGGATCTTTCGTGTAGAGTTAACTGATTACAGCTCCATTATACAGAATTAAGTTTCGATAACGCAAACGCAGATATCAACCCTATTGGCGACACTTTTCAGATACAATTATTTTCAGCGGACGTGTGGAGCATCGGCGCTATTTTGTGCGAACTTCTGACCGGACAGGTCTTCTTCGAGTTGGACGGCGTAAAGCACCCGATCGAAGCGGCAATCAGAATGTGCGGTCCGATTCCGGATAGTGTGCTGAACAAGGTACTGTAAATTTGGTCCATAACAGTGGGTGTGACAGTGTTAGTGAACACGAAGCATATTTTCACTAAACTAACGGTATGTTCTGGATCAAAGCGTAACCGCATTTTGAGTGTAATAACAATACAATAAGTATTCATCAGATCGGCAAGGACGACATACGCGAGCGCTTCAAGAAGAAATCGAGGGTGGAGGGAGTGGAACGCACTAAATTCAAGGACTATCTGGAGGAGGAAGGCCTTCCATGGCTAGCGAATGCCATCAGACTGAACATGGAGGACCTAGTCGACTTCATCGATTACGCTTTGCAGTTTGAGCAGGAAATGAGGTTTTTTTTTATGTGAACGACGGATTGCACAGCAATATGTTCAAAATTCGTTCTGATTATTTCAGGATGTCAGTCGATTATGCGCTTGCTCATCGGCTGCTTAGCGATGCACGCGATCTCACCAGAGAGGTATTGCTTAGTTTATGTCGGAGCTTGGGCGAATGATAACTATTTCGCAATACCGTCTCTGTTCTCCTATACTTCTCTCGCCCCCTATAGTTCTCATCCGACTTAACGCCTTTCGATTGTGATCGTAAATAAACGGGTTATGGTTGAATATGATGTTCGCTATCGATGCGAATAGTAAGTACCGAAAACATTAGTTCATCACCAGGTCTTCGCCGATTCCGTCGTCCCAGATGAGCTGCCTCTGCCCAGAGATGATGACGCCATGACGGAAATGAAGAGGCGAATCAGGGCAGAAATCGATGCGGCAGCGAAGTTTCTGGATTAAAATGCTTCCTGAAATGTGGCCCTGCAAAGGGGCTCAAAAAGCGGATCTGGCAGTGTTGGGTCTTCGGATGATGCCAAAGATAAAGTAATTGAAAAGAAAAAAAAGGGTTCGGAGTTGTCATTATGTTCAAGTCGCCATTGTGTTTTGTATGTTATCAATTGCCGGTGTGTATCAGGCAATTTGAATTTCCGGCTTCATTTCAGACATTGGGCACACCTATTGCGAAATTTGGATGGAATCGAAGCATGTTGAACACTTTGATTCTGGGTGCTTTTCATATCTTAGAATATCTCTGTTATCGTTACAGTAAAATACATTGAGTCATCCCTCAATTCATTCTCTCATGCATTGAGAACTACTGTTGCTATAACCATAGATGATATTGTGTTCTCATTACCTCTTTCCCTCGGGATTTTGCTTTGTGAGTTTGACGCACACTCAAATCATGCTCGATTGCTTATTTACGTTCTGGTCCTCAAAGATCAGGCCGCTTCCGCTGACAATGATAATGTCATAATTGATAATAAAAAAACCCAATTCGATCCAATTCTGATTGTGAGATCACCATTCACTACTACTGTGAGAATTGTTGAAATTTAATCGAGCAGTTTGCATAACCATTTTAGATTCAATTAGGCGTGTGTTATCGTCTGATTTTCCGCACAACATCTCAACAGAAGCAATGTACGGATCAATTGTCAGTGAGGAGTTTTACGTAGTGAGTTCACTATTACAAATTATATTCTATATAATTTGCTTACCATAACACATATCATTTAATGAATTCGCAGACATATTTTTTTTTTTTTTTAATCAATTACCAGTTTATCTCATATCATACAATGGTCGACTGATCTACTCATGGCCAGAGGGAGGGGAAGGGGGATTATGCCTTGATGGCCTTATCCAAGTGCTTGCACACCTCAGTGAAGATGGCGTCCACCGATCCCTCAGCCTTGATCCTGGCCAGTTTGATCTTCTTCTCATAATGGGCGACGACAGGGGCAGTGGCCTCATTGAAAGTCTTCAGTCGCTTCTTGATCGTGTCCATGTTGTCATCGGCGCGACCACTGGTCTCTGCGCGCTTGAGCAGTCGCTTCACGAGGGTGTCCTCAGAGACCTCGAAGTAGACGGCCAACTTGGCGGGCATGATCTCAGCCTCGAATTGATCTCCCTGGGCGACCTCTCGTGGGTATCCATCGATGAGGAACCCCTTGCTGCCCTTGGCCACTTCCTTCAGCATCGCCTCCTTGATCAGATCGAGCACCACCGTCAGAGGGACGAGTTGGCCAGCCTCCATGATCTTCGTCAGCTCGGCGCCACGAGGAGAGCCAGACTTGACCTCGGCGCGGAGGAGATTTCCGGACGAGAGATGGGAGAGACCGTACTTGGCCACGATCTTCTCGCACTGAGTGCCCTTGCCAGAGCCGGGACCACCGACGATGAAGAAGATGGGCACGTTGGCCTTCTTGAGGGGAGTGAGGTCGATCTTTTTGTCGGACATGTTGAACTGGTGGAGAGACGAGTAGTTGTTAGTAGAAAGTCGGTAAGTCAGTAGGGGCGGGGAGAGATCAGCGACCGCTCCGAATGAAGAAGAGAGGCGAAAACTCTAAAAAAAATATTCATATGCGATAACGATCGTGTCTTGTGTAAGCAATCTACTGCTCATGTACATAATCACAGCAACAAAGCTTGCCCATGTATATACGATTGAATCCAATTAAAAATGCTAATTCTAATCAAGTTTAAGATAGGTCCCTACCGCTATCTCCTTTTGACATTCTCAGTAGTTGATTTTCTCATCTCACTCGTCCATCTCGCCGTGATTCCTGTAAGACTGCTTGAATGAACTTTGAGCGATTGAGCGATACAAGGTGATCCACATGACCGAGTTCGGTTCCATTTTCTTTAGCTACCGCTTGATGGGCGAGAACAGCGCTGTGGGCAACTGGGCAAGTACGGAAGCGTTTGCAATTGTTCTTTCATGAAAATAAATTCATAAAAAAAGTCAATCCGATTCAGATCTTACTTGGATCTTCCTCTTCTTCCAGACGTACGTTCTACTCGCGTTCCACTTCGTCTATCGCTATGTCGCGATATGCAGGTGATTGCCGGGAATTCGAGTGTTTCAATGCGAAATTCCAAGAAGGGATTAGATTGAATACGATTAGGCGGAAATCAGATATGTTGTTGAAGCATAGGTTGAAATACTGTTGCCATGATACGCTTTTATCATAGATGGAGCGATTCGATCGCATGATAGGGTCCATTTCAGTCCGCAGTGGCTCTCATGGGTCGAACGTCGCCCGTGGCGCAACTGGCTGATTCTAGGAATTGCCGCCTATATCGGTTTTGTAGGTAAGAACCAGGGCCTTTGTTTTGGGTAATGCATCTCTCCGTCTGCGTGCTCTCTCACCGGTTAGAGTGACGATATAGCGTGCGGATTGGAGAGAGATACATCACCTGAAAAGGCATCTCTAGTAAGCACATGCCATACTGTTGCGTTGATTGATTTGCGGAAGCAGTTTTCCCCTTTTACAGGCGCCATATTAATGTCATGTGCTTCCGGAATGCTGCCAACCAAAGTCTCCAGAAAAGCGTTCGCTCCAGTAAGTAGGTGAAGGTGATGAACGATTTGTACTGAATGTTTTCTTCATGAAATATACGACATCGATCTGTTCTCGCCCAATGAGCCAGGATACCTTGCAATTATCTATTGGGTGGGTTTTTCGTTGTAGTTAGAATAATGCTCACTTTGGAACTGACAGACTCTAAATGAGAGGTGAGACGCAATGGATCGTGTGGTCTTTCTTCACCATAGCTTTGGGTATGTGTCTCTTCTCTATCACTGCAGCGATAATCTTGTATTGTACGACTCAAATCATACGGGAGCTACGAGAAAATAAAGCGTTTGCTGAAAGGGTTTGCCCGTTTTGAAAACCAAATAACGAATCAATTGTACATTATCAGAGAAACTCTGTCACCGGCAACGAAGAGACTGCAGACACAACTGTTCCACACACTTCTGGTGCAGGTAGGAGCTCTACCGAGGGAGTGTTTATTTCAAGAAATGCAGACAATAATTCCCTCCTTCACATCATACACGCCGTTAGCGATGATTTACTTCATTCCACTTACTGGTAAGTGGAATGGATTCGTCGAAACATTTCAAATGCAGGCGTCGCACTCGACGGTTTCGGCACTGTTCTCGTTATGTCCACTGAAAAAAAAAATGCAAACAATAATTCCCTCCTTCACATCATACACGCCGTTAGCGATGATTTATTTTTAATGGATTATCGACCGAACAATCCAATGACTGCGGAGAGGGGCACGCATACATGTCCGTGGATATGATTAAGGGATGGACTGGGAATTACGATGAAAAAGGTACCGTATCATTTCTAAACGATACTCCAATGAGATTATGATACAATTTTATCGAATCTATTGAGAAGTGATGGGAATAATAACATACGCTTACATAGTGAAAGAACCCATATTGTTGAAGGTATGGGAAACTTGCTCAAATTTTGGACCAGGTAGTCAACCAGAAGCGCTCAACGTGCTCTCCAATTACATGGAATTGTGGTATGATATCGGAATTAATATTCAAAAAAATCAAGCACTAAATCTATAGCCATATGTGTGTTTCGAACAATGTAAAGGATTAGTGTTTATTGACGAAATTGTGAACATCACGTAATAGCTCATATGATTCAGATTGGCGAAGTGGAAGCTCGCAAGAGGTTGAGAAAGAAGTCGCAGATGGAGGGAGTGAAGCGCATCAATTTCTCCAACTACCTGCTGGGGAAGGGATTATCGTGGCTCGCTGATGAAATTCGAAGGAACAGAGAACATCTCGTTGATTTTATTGATTACGCTCTGCAATTCGCTCCGGGAATGAGGTTCGGGCTCGTTTTCATTGAATCTTAGACCTACCTGGTTAGATAAGACTGTTTGAAGTATTGATAGTGATCAGCACAAAACATAAAATAATTCAGGATCCCAGTTGATTTCGCGCTCGCTCACCCGCTTCTCATCCAAGTGCGCGATCTCTCTCGCGAGGTATACCCGTTTCCTTTTTCGAGCCATACATGGACTTCATTGGATGGTCACGTGTGTTGCCTCAATTTCGCTAAATCTGACGTGGGTTTTAGGTGGTCGCGGATACCGCTGTTCCGGATGAGCTGCCACTTCCCGAAGATAAGGATGATGCGATGATTGAAGTCAAGAGACGAATCATGGAGGAGATTAACGCGGCTCCAAAATATCTGGAGTGAACAATTGCCTGAAATGTGGCAGAACTCATCCACAAAACGCTCATAAAGCAGTAAGCGACAGTGAATGCTCTTCGGATGATGCCAATGATAAACTTATTGAGAAGAGAAAAAAGTCTTCAATCTGTTTGCTTCAACTTTTCCAAATTGAGCGGTTACGTTTAACAAGCGCAAATATAAATTACATTAGTAACTAGGTAAAAAGGTAAAGGTAAAGGACACCCGTTTCTCCTTCTCCATAGTCTTCATTCCCCCTCACCTATCTAGCTGTCCTCGTCGACAAGATGACTATTTAAGCGGAAGATTCCTTCTATCTTGTCCCCGTCGAACGACCCAGCTGCTCTCACTGCTCTCCTTCTGCGCTCTGCTTTGGAACATTAAACAGACGGTGAGTGTGCGCAATGGAGAGAGCTAACGCTGATCTGACATGACTTGGAGAGAATACGATTCGATATGGTGAGACAAGTAGACCGGATTATTTATTTAAAAAATAGTTTATTCAGGTTTATTAAAAATTTATTGAACGTGTGATTGGGGCTGTTCGATAACTAAGTAGATGCATGCTGCAGACTCGAATAAGACGCCAATATCAAACATGTCTCACGAACCTATACTCGCTGACGTAACTTGAACTAATTTCGTCCCATGTTATTCGGCCGGTTTCAGTGGGCTACTACATTCTTCGGCCGACTTCCGAGGTCCACCACATTCTTCGGCTGACTATCCTTGGACCCATTATTTCCCGTTTATGTGACACTGTACTATCCGGCCGTGAATAAAGGTAGACAATTTATCACGTGCGAATAACATTGTGAACAACAAAAAACGGACGAATAATCTGGTATACAATGAAATCCGGACGAATAGTATTGGACACCACGATTCCCGGCCGGGAATGGTAGGACACCGTGTTTCCCGGCCGGAAATCAGTGGACATCGTGAATCCCGGCCGGTTTTCGTGGGGTACCTCATTATTCGCATTTTTAATTCCAAAGAGACGTCGTTTGGGCTCGGGACTGGCTGCAGGGGAGCCAGGGGGACGCTTGAGCAGCAGCGAGGGAGTAGATCTGATGTTTTATTTATCAGAATTGGCATTATCAATTTTTAATTCGCTAACATAGTATTGAAGAATGCGTGAAACTCAACTAATCCGTTCTGATAGAAAAATTGTAAATTGCCGAATAAAAACTTCAATCCAAAGATCAAAGATCAAAACTTGCTCACTTGAGTCTGAAGCCAGCGGACACCGTTGGCTGTACTACCTTAGGCGATGGGAGTTTGGGCTTAGGAGGGGGAGGAACGGCTACTGAAGAGATATTGTAGCTACAGTAATCCGATCGATAGTTGCCGTACCCAACAGGGTTTCGAGCTCCTCTTGCATCTCCACTTCGTATCCTCCGACCATCAAGATGTATCCATCACTCAACTCTTCCCGCTTCTTTGTTGTGATGGGTGCTCCTATGATACTACGAGAACTACCGTAACCTCTTGTAATTATCCATCATGATCAACAATCAGAATGACCGTATTCCTCGAAATTACCGTATACTATGGATACTATTTCGAGCTCTTTCTCTATTCAGCACATTGTATTATCAGAGTTGAGAGTATCGGAGACAATTGAGAAAGTGTGCACAATAGAGATAACTGAAAACCTAAACGCTGTACACAATAAGTACCCATGGCTACCGCACACCTCGAATCTACCGTATTCCATCAATATCCAAAACTAACGTATACGTTTCACTATGACGATAGAAAAGGAACAAATAATAACGTCGCTTTTTCTGTGGTAAAATAAAACGAATGAAGTGACGGGATATGTTATAAAAAATGCTATAATAGATCCGGCCACACCAGTATCGGAAACGAGTGTTGCCGGATCGAATAGTTGCTCACTCACGACAGTGTGCGAAATGGAGAGGGTTGCTATTTCATCCGACAGCACTACATTCTACAGATATCTAGCGGTATCGTAATCCAACCAGGAGCTACTATAATCCGGAACCTAATCAATACAGTATCTCTCTGCTCACTCGATGCACTCTTGATGAGACAGGACGCCGAGAAGGGGCGTGGCTTGGCTGGTTTGGGGCTGCACACTTCCGGTGCTGCAGCAGCTGTAGCAGTCGGGAATTCCTCGAGACGTCGTTTGGGCTCGGGACTGGCTGCAGGGGAGCCAGGGGGACGCTTGAGCAGCAGCGAGGGAGTAGATCTGATGTTTTATTTATCAGAATTGGCATTATCAATTTTTAATTCGCTAACATAGTATTGAAGAATGCGTGAAACTCAACTAATCCGTTCTGATAGAAAAATTGTAAATTGCCGAATAAAAACTTCAATCCAAAGATCAAAGATCAAAACTTGCTCACTTGAGTCTGAAGCCAGCGGACACCGTTGGCTGTACTACCTTAGGCGATGGGAGTTTGGGCTTAGGAGGGGGAGGAACGGCTACTGAAGAGATATTGTAGCTACAGTAATCCGATCGATAGTTGCCGTACCCAACAGGGTTTCGAGCTCCTCTTGCATCTCCACTTCGTATCCTCCGACCATCAAGATGTATCCATCACTCAACTCTTCCCGCTTCTTTGTTGTGATGGTGCTCCTATGATACTACGAGAACTACCGTAACCTCTTGTAATTATCCATCATGATCAACAATCAGAATGACCGTATTCCTCGAAATTACCGTATACTATGGATACTATTTCGAGCTCTTTCTCTATTCAGCACATTGTATTATCAGAGTTGAGAGTATCGGAGACAATTGAGAAAGTGTGCACAATAGAGATAACTGAAAACCTAAACGCTGTACACAATAAGTACCCATGGCTACCGCACACCTCGAATCTACCGTATTCCATCAATATCCAAAACTAACGTATACCTTGCAATCTCCCTTCCGCACTCCTCTGTGAGTTGTGCTTCTCCAGTGGGGCGAATGGTAAGGAATGTGTGCACAATAGAGATAACTGAAAACCTAAACGCTGTACACAATAAGTACCCATGGCTACCGCACACCTCGAATCTACCGTACTCCATCAATATCCAAAACTAACGTATACCTCGCAATCTCCCTTCCGCACTCCTCTGTGAGTTGTGCTTCTCCAGTGGGGCGAATGGTAAGGAATCCGTCTCCCTCCCACTTCTTGTGCTTGCGAGTATTCGCACTAGCGAAAATGATCGAATAACGATAAATACGGTCTGAAGAGGAGTTATAGAGACAGGAAAATGATGAAGTATAGAATAACCTGTATAACTGTGGAAAAATCTGAGTTTATTTTTCGAGGTTTCACGCAAATTTCTAAGCTACAATTTCGAACACCTACTCGATGGACGATGTGTCTCCGAGTATAAAAAATATGAAAACACAAAACCAATCGATGTTCGTAGTGAGGAAAAATTAATGGTTAAAATTTCTCAACCTATTCTTTCTAGGTTTCAACGGTACTTCAAAGCCCCGGTTTCGCTGCCCGAACGATGTATGTGTGATTTGGTTTTCACTCTAAAATATAAACAAAAATAAGTTCACTCAAGCACTCACTTCCGCCATCCGACATCGTCGGTCTTCCTTCTCACTTTGGAATCACTGAAATCAGATTCCGTTTCAAATTCCACCTCCTCGAACCAAAAGTAGCACACAGTTAGAACACAGCCGACTAATATTAGACACAATGTAGAAAACTCCTTCTGGGGAGTTTCTGGTGTTCTCGATGTGTTCTGTGTATTTCGTGTGAATCAAACTCGAAGCGATTGATTCTTCCCAGAATTATCGGGAAACTCGTTTATCGATGTACGAAAAACAACAATGTGCGTCAAACCGCGGATCTCACCAGCTCGACTCCTGCGGCTCTACTTATGGACAGATAGCTCCATTCTCCGCTCTCTCGCTCTCTGTCAACACTATTTCGCTGTCCTTCCCTTTCTTTCTCTATTCCTCCGTTGATAGTGTTGTGTGTCGTCTTCCCCCCTTTTGCTCCCCTCCTCGCTCTTCAGTTTCTATGCTCTTTGCCATCTCTATCATCCCAATCCTCCTTGCAATCTCCCTTCCGCACTCCTCTGTGAGTTGTGCTTCTCCAGTGGGGCGAATGGTAAGGAATGTGTGCACAATAGAGATAACTGAAAACCTAAACGCTGTACACAATAAGTACCCATGGCTACCGCACACCTCGAATCTACCGTACTCCATCAATATCCAAAACTAACGTATACCTACAGCTGATGAATCATCTGTATTGGGGGGGAAGTGAAGAGATGAATGGGGCGATAAGAGGAATTGTGGCAAGAACACAGATAAATGGCCAATCAATAATCGAACAGAGTAAAACATGCGAAGCAATAAATAGCGGAATTCCCGTCGAACCGGTTCTTTGACACACAATACACTTTGCAACCAAGAGAAAATAGTTATCCCTCGTCCGGAGAGTAATTGAATGATATAATATCGTCCTAAATAACGAAAAAAGGCTTGGAATAATCCCTAGGAGGCGAAAATCAATCGAATTAGTACAACGTATGACTCTAAATGATCAATTTATCAGACAATTTAAAAATACAGGGAATGAGTGCAAATACACTGAGATCATTTATCGATTGATTCAGAAACTACCATACTCCTCAGAAATTATTACAGTAGTGCAGGGCGAAGGTGACTTCCTTGAGATCCATCTTGCCTGGAAAAATTCAATATACATTATGGGAAGAGTTTTCATTTCTATCTGCCGTGTTGTACTCTACCTACGCAAATCAATAGCTGTCTACCGTATTTCATCGTATCAAATATTTCTAGGATAACCTACAGTATCCACTCATTCCACCGTAATATTTGACTGAAAGAGACTAGGGAAACAAGCTATGTAAACTGTTGAATGATGATGTCAACTGAATGAATATTGACCGGGGTGTTAGCTGCAGTTTCGAAACCCATTCGATCTCGTCAGAATTTCAGTCGGAAAAAATTTCAGACCATCAACTTCCCCATTCATCTTAAAAGGATAATTGTCAAATAACCTATTGAAAAGTGCAGGAATGGCGAATTTAGAAAATGAATCATCAGATTGATTTAGTTTTCAAGGGTATTATATTGCATCGTCAATTGTACACTCTCTCATCATGTTTATCAACCATAACAATCGTGATCCCCGTGATACCGTAACCCACCGTACCCAGTCCTGCTTGTGTCTTCAGATGCATCCATGGCAGTTTGTTGGTGGGCGCGTAGTGACGCCAGCGGAACAGTTCAGCCATCGACGCCGGCTGGAAATTATCGATTTATTGATTTCCCAGATACCGTAACCCTCAAATCCATAGAACTACCACTATCTATTTAGCGGGCATAGATTAGTCAGTTAAACAACCGTAATCCAGCACAACGCTACTGAGCAATTCCTTTCTGATTTTTCCTCTCTCAATTATGTACACTGACTCGCCAGACAGACGAGAGTGTGCAGAATAGAGAGGTTATCCTTTCCACCTTACCTCAGCCGGCATAGATTATCAATTTATCGATAGATAGTATAATTCAACTTAACAAATACCGTACCTCAGTGGGCAACTCGGCTACATCTTCCTATTTCTCATCGATTACCGTATCCTCATCTGGATTTATCACTACCGTACTCTCAACCCCACCAGCCTCCACCACAGAAGCCGCGATCTCGTCTTCGTTGATGTCATCTGGAAGCAAGGAGAGGAATTCCCTCATCACTAGCTAATCGGCGTTTTTTCCATAATTTTTCTGTACAAACGCCGATTTTTTCCAAAATTAGGTGTGATGATTTTACATTTCATTGTATCTAAATAAGAGAATGATTCCCACTGTGCACAATGCAAGCGCACTTGATGGGAAAGACATAATAACCTGGTAACTCGCCGCTGCAGGGTCAATATGTGTCGGGATGTGATCCCTTAGTAGTATCTGTACCCCCTTCCCGACGCGGGGTCATTGGTCGGTGAGCCACCAGGTCATTGACCGGCGAGCGAACAGGCATTGGTCGGACACCACGGTGTCTAATGTTTCAAACTGGTGCTTTTCTCTAAACTCTCCTCAATTTGTACACTTCTCTCAATTAGAGATCTCTCAATTTCTTATCACACTCGTCTGCTCTCCTCTTCACACACACTAACTCGCCCCGGTGCAGAACAACCGCCGACCTTATCACTCTCTCTCTCTCTCCCATTCACAACACCGAGCATGGGCACGAAACAAGACATCAGTTATCTCTACCCTCTCTCAAGTCGCCACACTATCTCACCGCTCGTCCTTCTCTGCACACTACCTGGACACTAACCGAACAACCTCCCAAGACTAACCGCTATCTCTGCACTGTTCCCATTCTGCACACTACATCTCTAACCACTCTCATCATTCTGCACACCACCATAATTGGACACATGCCAAGAATTACCTTTTCTCTGCTACTCTGCTCATACTGACCACCACTACCACGTCCGGCCAACAACTTCTGTTATATCTACACACTACACCACTCTCCTCATTCTGCACACTAGCTCATCAGAAACATGTATTTCTTCTTTGCACAGTATACGGTAGGTTCACTGCTGAAAATGTCGGCAATCATTAGACATTCATCATTACTTCAATCTTGATTTCTCACTACACATGCAGGTTTTACAACAACAAAATTCAAACAACTCACACACACCAACATATGAGCCCGTTCGCCTAAGAGTCAGACAAAGTCTGAAACATGAAAAAAATAATATATACTCAAAAGTTGGTCCCAGGGCTAACTTTTGATTCTGAATCGATTTGCCTTTGCCGTTTTTCGATCTGAGCCTTCTGAATCCCGGTACGACGCGACGTCGATTTTGATAAAATCTTGTTCTGCGACTAAACTGCCCCGGAGAGGGCCAAATTGGCCGAAATTCCGCGTACGCGATCAGAATTTGAAGCTCTACAAAATGAGCTTTTGGGCGAGGCTCTATCTTTTTTCGTTTTTTTGAGTTATGATCGATTTTTGACATTCTGCCCATGCGCAAAAAATACTTATACAGTAGAAAGAGCATGTTTTTCTGAGCATGGGGTGAAGGCATTTTCTCTGCCTTATGTGGTGTTAAATTTCTCGAGATCGATCTTTGATTTGAATTCCCGCAATTTCATATCTCCGTTCCCTGTTGAGCTACTGACTTGAAAATCATTTTTGCGCTTTCTTGGGGTATGAAAACCTTAAAAATTGATTTTCAAGTCAGTAGCTCTACAGGGAACGGATATATGAAATTGCGGGAATTCAAATCATAGATCGATCAAGAGAAATTTAACATCGCATAACACTATTATCATTAATTAACCAACTAATATCTCTCAGACATCATTTCCTCGATCGTTACGTAATCATCTCTGCTCCCTTAACAAGTGACACACCTCTTCGCCATTGCCGATGTCCGTGTCGATGATGTCATCGCCAGAGTTGTCTCCCTCTTTGTTGAAGACCTTAAAACGTTGTAATGAACACACAGTATCCCCTATATACCCCCCCCCCCTCCTTTACACTCAAATTGGAGATTACTGTACATAAAGCTAATGATAAACCCCCCTCCCCCACTCAAATTGGAGAACACTGTATATAAAGCTAATGATTGGAAATCATTGCAACTGCCTCATACCACATCTCCCTTGTTGTTGTTCGCTATGGTAGCAGTTGTAGGGGAGTTGATGGTGTCAATAGTTCTGTGGGATTTATCTCCAATGTTTTCGGCAGGCTGAAACGATTCAATTTGAGAGCTTAGTTCATACCTTCCCACTGCTTTGTAATATGTAACCAACCCCTTCCCCTCCCCTTCCATCCCAAGATTCGTGCATGTTTAGTTGTTCCGCATTAGTACATGTTTCCGTATATAGTTATTGGGAAAGTTATGGAATCAATATTGACGGAAAGCGAATCAACCATCTACGGTATGCAGATGATATTGCATTGATCTCCCATAACGCGAATGAAATGAAAATGATGATCGAAGATTTGTGTCGTGAAAGCAAGAAGGTTGGACTAATCGTGAACTAGAAGAAAACAGAAGCAATGATGAATCGTGCTGAAATCTCACTACTCATATATCGACAACCTCTCGAGTATGTCAAGAGTTTCATTTACCTCGGAGTGCGGATTTCATTTGATCAAGATTTGATGATGGAACTGAATAAAAGGATTGGTAGTGCGTGGAAGGGATTTAATAGATTCAATGAATTCTTGACAAACAGACGAGTTGAAATGGCATATAAAACCCAAGTTTTCAAAATGTGCGTGAAACCAGCGCTGTTGTATGGATGCGTACTATGGTGTTCAACTAAGAAAACCCGACATCGGCTGGTTGTTGCACAGAGATAAATGATGCGTAAGATGGCTGGAGTGACGAGAATAGATCGAAGAAGCAATGAATGGCTATCAGCAAAAGTCCCATTACCCGATATCCGAATAGAAGCGATGAAACGTGGAGAAAAAAAAAGTGGAGCTGGGCGAGGAGACTCGCAAAGCTTGAAGATGAAAGATGGGCGAAGAAATTAATGGAATGGACCCCTCGTGGTTTTATGCGTTTAATCGGAAGACCAAAGGCCATATGGAGGGGCGAAATCGTGAAAATTGTCGGATCCATATGGTGGGAAAGTGTGTGCAGAAGAAACCCTAATGCGTGGAATGCGTCATTCAACAGGCCCATCACCTGACGATTGAATAAAATCTGTAATCTGTAATCTGTAATCCGTATATAGATAATGTACCATTAATTGTAATATTGCTGACCAGCCGATCGACTGGTGTATGTCGGGTTCTGTGTAAGCACCTCCCTATTCCTCCACTCCTACTCCTCTCTCTCTCTCCCTCCTCTCTATCTCCGCTCTCCCTCCGCTTAATCCTCCTCTTTCGCTTCTTTTTATCTCCACTCTATCTCTCCCTTCTCTCCTTTCCCTCTCATCTCCCTCCTCTCTCTCTCTTCTCCCTCATCTCTCACTTCGCCTCTTCCTCCTCTACCTCTCCTCCTCCTTATCTCTCTTCTCTCTCTCTCATCTCTCCTCTCCCTTATTCGACCTAAGCTTAGATTGCTATGCTTAGTTAGTATTATTACAATTTTGAAGTGTGTAGTTTGATCTTTAATCTTTGACCGGACGACCATGCCATTTGATCTTGCATCTTAGACCGGATGACCATGACATTTGATCTTTAACCGGAAGACCATGCCATCTTATCTTTGATCTTTGACCGGATGACCATGCCATTTGATCTTTGATCTTTGGTTGATGTTGGATGAGCTAAGCTTAGATTGTGTATTGCCAGGATGCCCATACCAAGCGTTGGCAGGATGTCCATACCGGACATCCGGACACAAACACACGTTTTTTTTTTCGAGTGACGCACTCGACGAAGTCGATACGTTCTGAAAGATTAGAGATCTTTAGACAGCTACCTACATTAATCTGCGATGACTGATTCAAAAACATAGCGTTTTTAAATTCACCTTGATTGGAGAATCGCTCATGGTCTCCCCGTTGTCCAAGTCATCTTCGTCTTCAATTGACTTGAAAAAACAATCTATACTTTGTTAAATTCAAATAATGATATCGTTTCCAGTTAAACGAACTTTAAACTAACCGCAACAGGTGTTCCATTTAATTCCATGCTCTTTCTGAAGGCTGCAGACTGACATGCACTTTGGGAGAGCATGTTGGAGATTGCGGTCGGATTGGCTCTATTTCCCGTTGCAGAAACATCGCCGTCGTTGATGTCCTCATCGACAGGAACATGAATCAGCCGTTTTGCAATGAGCGTAGAAGCGAAATATACGAATATAGTATTAGTCAGTACCTCGTTCTTCGCAATAAGGGTAGCTACAATGTTCCATTTACACATAATCGCATTTAAGAGACCGGCTCTGTTATTTTTTAGCATTTTGGCCCTTTCGCGGACATCCGCCAGGACTTTCGATTCAGGCCTTCATACTAGCATTATAGAAGGTTGCAGTAACCTTGATTGCAAAAGTGCGTAAATTGGCGCCTCTCGTTCCTAACGCGGCCCGCCAGGTGCTCGCAAAGGTCGAAAAATGGCCAAAAACGTGGTTTTCATAACTTCTCAACCGAACAAGTTAGACTCGAAATTATTTTTTCTTTATACTGATCGACTTTAAAAACCAAAATATCACTGGAAAAGTTCGGCTTACTTTGGTTCTAAATATGACTTTTCAGTCCAAATGCACATAAATTGTCTATTCTCTTAACTATAGTATCAATCCGGCCCCTATCTTTCCATCACAAATTGTAGCTTGTACATGATATCTTGGGCTCTCATATCAAAATACGGATTCAGCACACAAAGATATACCAGAAAAATATTAAGTCAGGAAGTTCTGAGACAACATTTTTTTCCACTGATGATTGGGGTATCATGGTAATTTTTTTGATCAAAAATCGATTGACCTCGGATTATCGTCTACCGCGGAAAGGAAAGATATTCAAATGCTCTAAAAAGTTGGGAATCGTATATTCCATGGATTTGCAACTATCCTGTCCAGGAAATACCTTTGAACGAAAATCGGCCTTGGAACTGTGATGATCCAAAATAGGGAGAGAGAAAATAATCTGAAAAGTGAAAAATTCATGCCTTGATGGCAAATTAAAAGCTATCGTTATCAAACTTTGTGGATCGTCAGGAATGGTGATAAGGATCGTTTTGAGCTTTTGAACGAGGCTCTAGCATCTCTAGAAACCACAATCCTATTTTTCGGGACCCTACTTTGAGCCCATCCAAAGCGATTGTACGGCAGCCTCCAAGGAGTATTTATTTTTATCTTGGAGCCATTGATGTATCCTATCACCACAGAAAAATGGAAGGCTGAGAAAATATCTCAGAGCTTAAAGTACGCCATGAAATACCATGTAAATATTGCGTCATCACTATACAACAATAAGGAATCATATCAAGCTGCAACACATACAGCATATATATATATATATATATATATATACGAGTACTTGCACTAACCCCTTCTAAAATATCAAAATGGAATCTCATCTGGTTTCAAAACTTTTAATTTTTTGTCGTAGACTTAGTACCGATACTGCAGGTCGAAAATGCCGCGATTCCTCTCATATACAGTATCCTCCATAAGTCATGGCACACTTTTTCATTCTTTCATAACTTTTGACTCGTATGAGATTTCTTGCTCATACTTGGTCATGCCATAGCACACCCACCGAGTGTTAGGGATATGCCATTGGGATATCACAGAGCTCCCTGGTTGGTGCGTAGTGATTATGCAATCAAGCAATATTTTTCAAACAATCGAAATTCTTACATGGATTTTTCCTCACCCTCCCTACTCGGTGTGATGATAGAAGGCCTCAATATCTTTTCGATGAAAATATGTACTCTTGGGAGGATGACGTATAGTGGCTTAAGACAGTGTCAAAGTAGGGTCCCGAAAAACTGGATTTTCGTTCATTGACATGCTAGAGACTCGTTCAAAAGCGCAAAATGATCCTTACCACAATTCCTGATGATACCCAAAGATTGATAACGATAGCTCTTAATTTGCCCTCAGGGCACGAAAAAAACTGATATTTCAGTTTTTCACATGAACCTTATTTTGGATGTTTACAGTTCTGAGGGTGATTTTCGTTCAAAGGTCATTCCAAGACGCGATGGTAGCATATCCATGGAATATACGACCCCCATCTTTTTAGAGCATTTGGATAACTCTCCTGCCCGTGGCAACCGAAAATCCGAGATCAATCGATTTTCAAAATCGGCAATTTTTCGATTTAATGAATTTTAACTTTTTTCATTAATGATATCATGGGCTCTCATATCGAAATTCGGATTCAGAACACAAAGATATACCGAAAAAAATTAGTCAAGAAGTTCTGAGAGAAAAATTTTTTCGACTAATGTTGGGGGTATCATGGTAATTTTTTGGGTTGAAAATCGATTGACCTCGGATTATCGGTTGCCCGCGGGCAGGAGAGTTATCCAAATGCTCTAAAAAGTTGGGGATCGTATATTCCATGGATATGCTACCATCGTGTCTTGGAATGACCTTTGAACGAAAATCACCCTCAGAACCGTAAACATCCAAAATAAGGTTCATGTGAAAAAGTGAAAAATTCGTTCTTTCGTGCCCTGAGGGTAAATTAAGAGCTATCGTTACCAAACTTTGATCATTAGGAATTGTGGTAAGGATAATTTTGAGCTTTTGAACGAGTCTCTAGCATGTCCATGAACGAAAATCCAGTTTTTCGGGACCCTATCTTAAGCCACTATACATCATCCTCCCAAGAGTACATATTTTCATCGAAAAGGTATTGAGGCCTTCTATCATCACACCGAGTAGGGAGGGTGAGGAAAAATCCATGTAAGAATTTCGATTGTTTGAAAAATATTGCTTGATTGCATAATCACTACGCACCAACCAGGGAGTTCTGTGATATCCCAATGGCATATCCCTAACACTTGGTGGGTGTGCTATGTCATGACCAAGTATGAGCAAGAAATCTCATACGAGTCAAAAGTTATGAAAGAATGGAAAAGTGTGCCATGACTTATGGAGGATACTGTATGAGAGCCATTCTGAGATTTTGAACATATGCCTGGAACTAGGGCGAAAAGTCGATTCAAGGGATTAGCTCCATATTACCATAGGAGGTAGTACTCGGTGAGGTAGGCAGGTAGACCATCTTAGGTAGAATAGAATAGAATAGAATAGATTTATCATGCGATATCACATGTAATTGGGGGTAATTATAAATGGGGAAATACGGGAGAAGGTGCTTTGATGTATCATTTCTTCTCATCAAGCATTGCCATCATGAACTCTGAATGAGACGTAGGAAGATTACCTTTCTGCAACATGGATATTATACGTTTAGTGATTCTATGCACATATGAATTTTCTCTTAGTTTTAAACGCGCAGTATCTACGACAACTTTATACCTAGCACCACGAGTTCTTGTTTTTACAAGTGTGAAAAAATCACGCATAGATGATGCGAGCTTTCCTTTACCAAAAATCATCTGGTAAGCTAATCTCGCGTCATTAGCCGTTCTTCTATACTCAAGAGTATGTAGTTGTAATTCCTTGTTCCTCTCATAATGACTTGGTTTATTATGGTAGGTATAGTTTAGCGCTCTGTAGAATATCCTTCGAGTCACTGAGTTTTGAACTTTTTCAATTTTATGACGATCAGTTGAGTTGATCGGGCGCGAAACACTAGAACTGAACTCAAGAGTAGGGCGCACGTAAATACAGTATGCATTTACAAGCGTCTTAACGTCATTAGTGAGTAGTGCTCGAAAAACTAGGTTAGATTTAGTTTCAGCATTTTTACAAATTGTTTTTGTGTGGTTTCTCATTGAGAGGTTGGTATCAACAATTATCCCAAGGTCCCTAACGCAATTTTCGCAATCCAATAGTTGATTACCCACGTAATATCTTTTCTTTGGGTTCTTCTTACCTAGATGGATAACACTGCATTTATGATTTGCAATGTCTAGCTGCCATGTATTACTCCATTCCAATATATCGTCAACACTTTTTTGTAAACTCACCGTTTCTATCTCGTCTGAGAAGCATTTGAATATTTTTAAATCATCAGCAAACGAGTAATTGTTACAGTTATTTTCAATCAATATCTGAGGAAGATCCGATATGTAAAGATTGAAAAGAATTGGTCCCAATACTGACCCTTGAGGAACACCACTCGTTACATTTTTGGATTCAGAAAGAATATTTTCAACGCGTACTTGAAACGTTCTCCCCGTGAGGTATTCTCTTATCCATTTTGTAGCCTTATCCGGAAAGCCCATTTTGGAGATTTTCTGTATCAATTTTGGATGGCTGACAGTATCAAAGGCTTTAGCATAGTCGAAATAAACGACGTCAATGCTTTCACCTCTGTCAATCGATTTAGACCAACAATTGAAAACCTCAAGCATTTGAGTTTCAACACTCCTGTTTTCCCTGAATCCATATTGAGATTGTGGGCAAATATCAAACATCTCACAGTCTTCTATTATTTTCTTAGAGAGACATTTTTCAAAAACTCGGCAGAAAAAGCTCGTAATAGAAACAGGTCGATAGTTCAGCGGGTCACTATACGGTGGTTTCTTCCGTAAAGGAGTTATTATTGAATGTTTCCATCGTTTAGGTACCTCACAGTTATCATAGGCCTTATTGAAAATCATTTCGAGAGGTATCGATAGAGGGACTGCAATTTTCTTAATGAAATAAATGTTTATGTTATCTGGTGTTCTACACGATGAATTTTTCCACTTCTCGATCAAATTACATATTTCGTATCTATTGAAAAGTTCATCATATTCTCGTCCCACAATCAACTCTCTTTCATGAATGAAATGAGGGGTAGTTCCATTATCTTTCGTGAAAACACTCGAAAATGCGTCTGCAAGTGCATTTGCCTTGCCATGATTAGACTCGCACAAAGTATCTTGTGCATCGATCAAGGGATCGATATTATTTCCCTTGGTGTCATGCAATTTTGATTTTATATAGCGATAAAACCCTTTTTTGTCAGCACTTGCTAAGAGTACTTTTTCTCGATTTTGTGCGTATTTTTGGAGACTTTTCGTACAAAGTTTATGAGCCCTTTCAAATTCAAGCTTGTACATTGGATCATTTGATTTTACCCATTTTTGCCAATAGAGGAATCTAAATTTCATCATTTTCTCAATATAGGATGGAATAGGGATTCCATTCAAGTTTACTCTTACCATCGGAACATGTAACTCTATCATCTGTTCAAGTATGATAAGAAGTTTCTCATACATAATATTCACACTGTCATCTGGCCGGAAAAAAGCAAACCAATTAATTCTAGCAAGAGCTGAGTTTATAAGCTCGTAATTTCCCTTAGAGAAGTTTTTTCTTGATCGAAATTTAGGAGGTTTGTGATCTATCAGTAGTTCAAAAGTCAATGTTTGATGATCAGAGTTTCCTAGCGGAGGTGTGACTTGAACATTGTTTATTAGTTTATTATCGTTTGTTAGAACCAAATCAAGAAAGTTTGTATCACGTGTTGGCAATATAACAACCTGTTGGAGGTTACACACATCTATTATATCTTTGAAATCTCCACCAATCCCTTTGTATTCAATTTTGTCATCTAGTGGCCATTTTAAAGAAGGTATATTAAAGTCTCCCATTATCACACTCGAATGTTGACAAACCATGAAGTCTTTCATTGTTTGCCACAATTTTTCACTTTCGCTTTGTGAAAGAGCAGGAATTCTATAGACCACGAAAATACGCATTAAGATTGAGCTAATGTTGGCATCAAAAATAAGCAATTCATATGAGTCGTTTACTGATTCTTCGAAAACAAGTTTAGTCTCAATACTGCAATGAACGATAGCGCATACACCTCCTCCTCTTTTTCTCTTTCTATCACATCGAAGTATTTGGTATGTTTTCGCATTATCACCTAGGGTCATTCCATCAGGGATGTTTGACTTCAACCAAGTTTCTGAAAAGGAAAGAATCGAGTATTTTTGTTCATCAAGTAACATTTTAATATGATTGTGATTATTTACATTTAAAATAGAACGAATATTTGAATATAATACATGAATTTTAGGGAATTCCTTGTCCAGACATTCATCCCTTTTTAAAAAGAGTAGAAGTAATTGTTAGGCTGATTGGGAGAGAACGGGACACCGGTATTGAGCGAAGGAGAGGGGGGATGTGAATACTGAGGGGAATGGGGATAGTATGACTGCGACGCGTCCGAAGCGCGTGAGAGCGCGCGAAATTCGAAAATTAAATTTCTCACTCTGTTCTTCTCCAATTGCTTCGAACTTGGTACCAATAAATTGCTAAATTCATGGAAATCATTTCATGTGTTGGGCATAATCAATGAAAGTTTCAGTAAGGAATAAGGATACAAATCATTTTGAGGTGTCTAGATCGGCGTTCAGTCAAAGGGGAAGACAGAGAGGAGAAGAGAAGGGAACAGGAAACCCTTCAAAGAGAAAGAGAACTACAAAAGAGGTGGAAGCCCTCTAAAAGTTGTTCTATCAAGAAGATCAGCACAAATGCTTTTCCTTCCTGTCATATTGTCATTTTTAATACTCTCCACTTTCCCGAACTTTGTTTCATTATAATTTCCTCTAGCTCTCGATGGTCTCTCTCTAACCTGGCTCGTCTAGAGTGCACTCTCTCAGGTCCTTATATAAGCATCCGCGCGATTCTCATATATCACACAGCACAGTCGGACCTCCTTGGAACCCGTTGAAGTGTTATTCCCTACCGGTTCCTTGAACCCAATACTCTCTGTTCCAGTAATTGTAGTGTGTGTGTGTGTTTAAATTTTGGAATTTTCTGTTCAATTGAATAAGTTAATTCACATCTCGAGAGTAACACGAGCGTCTTATTGAACTTGATTATTGGGCAAAGCCATAAACAGTATCATAACAACATCTGGATCATTATAAAGTGTTTGCGTGACTTCCGCTCTCTCCATTCCGCACACTCATTTGTCTTCTCTAACCGCCCTCACTGTCTCCGATCTCTCCATTCCACATACCCTCTCGCCAAATTAGATTAGGGTCCTGATGAAATAAGTTGCACCACCACCGTCCTGTAATTGGGCCATTTCCCGTACCGGGAGAATCTCCTATAATTGCGTGATCTCTCGGCGATCAGAGAACGCGAGATTGTGTAAAAAAAAAATCGAGAGAGTCGACCTTAAGAGTAGGGCTGAAAAAGGAAGAGAACTTCGACAAATGAAGAGGGGAGTTGAGCGATCGTTCATTCTGCTCTTCAACAAGAGTCACGCGGTCTTCTCCCTATTCACCAAGATCGTCTTTCACAGAAATGTCTCTAATTCAGAAACGGATGAACATTTTCGCAGGAAACTTCGGAATTAGCATTATTAGGTAAATTTTTTTTAAATAGCAACAGATATTTGCTATCCCTAGCTCTCACAAACCGCCTCAAGGTCCTTCATATGGCGATATCGAGGTGAAAAAAAGAGTCTTGATCCGAGGCTAGAAATCGCTTTCGAAGGAGTTTGACATTCATAAATTGTACCCTTGTCTTGAATATTCATTACATCTTTCTGGAAATGCAATTTATTGACATATCTGTTTCGATGCGCTACTTGTGACCGAAAAATTGAGATGCTTAAGTTGCTCATGTTGATCGACGCTGGTGTGGCTCTTCCAAATTTTCAAATTAAAACAAAAAACAAGGGAACCACAAAAGTAGGTCTGGGTCTTGCAGACGAAGTGTGCAGAACGGTCAATTAGCCCAATGTGATACCATAGTCCTTCCCACCAAGTCATTCCTATTCTGCACCCGATCTCGACAATGTCTGTGACTTTCTGTATCTCTTTCCATGCGCTCTCGTATTGTCTGACCTTCTGTAACTCTCCATTTCGCACAATATCTCGAGTTCTCTAAACTAGGACTTGGGAAATGAAGAGCGAGGCTGAAGATTTCATTCTCTCTCACAAAGATGAGTTGAGCTTCGCCGCTCTTCATGAAGAGGGGAACGAATCGGCTCCTCTTCATGTAGAAAGCGGTCTTATTTATGAAGAAAAGGTTTGGGAAACTGTTTCTCGAACTGTCTTTTGTTCAAATTTGCAATTGAAATGTTTCGGGAGAGGATCTAATGTGGTGTTAAAAAACGCCGAAAAGATCGGAACTTTTCGATGTTGAGTCTGTTAAAAAATCCGGCAAAGATCCGATCTTTTCCTCGAACCGCGAAATCTCTTGAACGGAATTCCTTTTACAGGCTCTAGCAGTCCTTCAGTTTTATAAACTTTTTGTTGTTTTTTTTTTCGCAATTTGTCATTATGTTGATTATTCCATGACATCATTTTAAAGCCGCCACACCGATTCTGATATAAGAATTCCATTTCAGACTTCAGTGTGACACGCCAAGAAGTACAATCAACGAACGGTAAACTGCGAATAGCAAGGTTGGTGATGTCGTTATAACCTTATTTCTTCCTCTTTATTGAGTAATATAAAGTTGAACTACCCTCGGTAAACTTATGTAACCCTCCTTCGGGATAGTCGAGGTTAGTGACGTCGTTCTTACCTCCTCCTTCCACTCCTTTATTTATTTTTAAAATTGAACTACCCTCGGTAAACTTATGTAAGCACCCTTGAAGGCGGCCTCAGACTGCACGAGGTTCTGTGAGGAGAGAAACACGAGGCGGCGGTACTCCTGGAGGAAAAGGAGGGGTTAGCTACAGTAATCTCTCATACCGTACTACAACCTGATCCATACCTCTTTAGTTTCCAATGATTTTTTTTATTTGTCCAACAAAGCATCTACAAGCGATCTGGCTTTGAAGATCATCGTAACTCCAACTCGCCTGTGCGGAAGTCTGAACCGTGATTTCTACCATCACCCTACCGTACCCCTCTCCTCCTCCTACAGTATACCTTATCCTTAATCAATACATCCTCCACACTCCATCGTCCATTCATCTCACTCTCTCCAGTGGCCACAGTCTTCTTGACGTCGTGATCGCTGAGTGAGATAAACTCGACGCGATTCGTGGCACCGCGAGCGCTCTGAAAATTTATTATTTCAAATTATTTAAATTGTTAATTTGAAGTTTGAATTTCAAACTTGTTTGTCCATTTTCAGTGCGCGCTTAGGATAGAAAATAACATAGATTTTTTATTCAAGAAAATGTCAAGTGAGAATCATTACTTGACTACGATAGTTCTTAAGAGATGGTCGTAACTGGGATCAGCCAGGGCTGAATTTGCAAGAAAAGATTTCAAGCAGGGTATTAAAGATTTTACTTTTAGCTACGATTGTTATGATTTTCGCAGCTCTGCCTGATAAATTGCTCACGATTGCTTGATCTGTACGAAGAAATAATCTCGAAGCTCTGAACCACCGTGAAACGCGAAATCATAAAATTTGGTATTTTGAGACTATCACAATTGAAAACTCTGATCACTGCCAATGAGCATGCACTATTGTATCGGCTGGAGGCTAAAGTACTTTCAGAATTTTTATCTGGATAATTTGTGGATTCATATCAAAACTAGTTCGGAGAGCATAAACAAATTTTTTATTGAACGGTGTAACATCGAACAATTGATCAATCCACGCGCAAGCCCTTGAAGTAAACAAGTCGCATCACAAAACCACTACAATTTTAAAAAGATTCTTTATCATTCCTAAGCTCGAAATATTATTTTTGCGCCTATTCATGCGAAAGTAATTGTTCTGTTTGCTCGCTTCTGACCTTCAAAGGGATGCTGAAGCATTAAACTACCTTGATACTTTTTTTGCTAGATAGAAAGCGATTCGTCTAACTACCGTACCTCCGCGAACATCTCCTTGACCAGCTGCTCCGCTCCCTCACCCCCTGGCGGCAGAAGGGCGTCGAGCGTACCCTTATCCAGCACCACATTCATCGCCTCAGCCTCGAGTCCCGTCTGGAATTGAAGGGGGTATGGAAGTGATGTAGGATAGTGAAACAGTGAGCTCTCCATTCTGCACACTCTCTAAGGGATAAGATAAATGAAAGTGTGCAGAATGGAGAGAACAATTTAATCCATCACCACTAGTATACGAAAAATTATTGAGAGATATAGTAGGTAATTGTCGATTAGTGCACATACAGAGTTCCTTTTGGAATATCATGGGTACGGAAGGCAAATATTGCATTAGGTCAATATCGATTAGCACAGATATCACGTTTCGACTGGAATATAACCTATTTCGAGCCCGAGAGTTGATCTAAGGAACGAAATGCAGTAGGGCCTATGTATGTTCTTCCCAACTACGAATCCTCCTCCAGGAAAGTTATCGTTTTATTGGAAACATAAGGCGATCAAGCCTTAATTTAAACGATCAATTTCTGATATTGTGGACTCCACAAATGCTCATTCCATCCAAGTCAACTAATATTCGAAGTGGTAAATAATATAGTTCGAACGTAGTAGTAAGCAAACATGAGAGTTGCGGTTTCAAAAGTACGGAAAATAAACAACGCAGGACAGAACCAATATCTGGCGATTGCTACTGCGCAACCAATAAACATATTTGTTAATCAATAAGTCATGTATATAGATCACATATAGGTGGAAGTCGACGTTTTCCCCATTTTGAAATGTTTGTTTCAGGGACCAAAAACAACAAATATCAATTTTTAAAAATGAATCAGTATCGCCATAACTGTCGGTCAATCAGTAATCTACCGTATAATCGATATTTCCTAGAGATGTCATTTCACTTTCTCCATTCTGCACACCATCTAGCCAGACAAAGAGACGATATAGTGTGCAGAATGGAGAGAGAGAAATGGCATCAATAATACTTACCTCAGTTGCGGACTTCACCTCGAACTTGAGCGCTTTCCTTTCCGATTCCTTGCTGTCTGCAAATTTTAATATTATTTAAAATTATTTAAATTTTAAAATTAATATTATTGAATGCCAATTATTCATCCACTCGGCTCCAGCCGAGGCACCAATCATTACTGATGTCGTTTCGGATCTCTCCATTCTGCACTCTCTCTCATCGGTCAGAGATATGAGAGTGTGTGCAGATTTGAGAGAGCTAAAAACCGACACGACCTCACTAAAAAATCAGGCTCTAGTCAGTCAGTCCAAGAAATATCATTGGGGAAATATAATCTTGATCTGGTGTAATAGAGTGGGAAATCAGCAGAGATTACGAGAAAATTTGCTGGATAAGATATAAATAAGTCCTCTCAATTCTCATGTCTCTCCATTCGGCATACTCACTAATCAAACCGACCGACAAGAGAGTGTGCACATTGAATACACCTCTTTTCACCAACATCACTCCATAATTGCGGGAAACGACATCACACTGTATCTACCGAATTCATCTCCTAACATTTGCATTCACAATCACACTTTCATTTCAGCGCGTTGGCACTAACTAATTCCAATTATTGGTCAGCACTTTTGCGTTTCAACTATTGGCCAAAAGTGAACATGACAGAACAATAAGATGATGAAGAGTTCCAAACAATGTTCCCGATTAATCACCATGCCCTCCTAAACAATAAAATACCGTATCCCGATTCATTTCTCACCATTGACATGCCATGCGCTTCATCTTCGAGTGACAAATACGGGAATCGAATCCCTTTCCGATTCTCGTCTGGAATTCAGATTGAAGAGGGTACGATAGTTCATTGGGACAATTGTTGCAACCAGTATTGTGATCGAGAAAGGAAGTATGGTGAAATAACACTTTATCACTCTTTTGCAACGAGCAATTTAGAAAGGCAATCGAACAACAAACAAAACAAGGAAACTATTCCGGATATGCTATGAGGAAATTGGAACTAAACGAGAAAAGATCAAAGATCAAAACATGCAAAATCCTAGCAACACGGATGATTCGTTACAGATTATGGCTACAAGCCAAACAAGATCAAAGTTCAAATTGTTTAGAAAACGTGAGAAACGCAAGTGATAGCATAACAAATAAAGTGAGTAGTAATATCACAAATCGATATTTCTATGAGAGACTGGTCGCAAATTAATCGCATAATCGTTAATTATGGGGTACTGTAATCAATTGATAATTCTAAGGATACGGTAATCAATCGATTAAATTTGGGAAACGGTAGTCGGTAGATCGATCGATATTTAAACCATCATCAGCTTGTCGATGTTCTCAATGCATCGCTTGATCCAGGGCCGACTCTTGTCCATGGATCTGACAGATCAAAGATCATAATCAAAAAGCAAAGATCAAAGATTAGAAATCGACGATCAGATGATATAAATCAAAAATTGTCGCCGAAAGGTCAGAGATCAGAGATCAAAGATCAAATACCTCATCAGTTTCTTCGTGTCGAAATTATCCGTCTCACTCTTCGCCGCGATCAGCACCTAGAATTATATAATATTATTAAAATTATGTTAATAAAAAATATCGTAGATGATCTGCATCTAATAGAGTTCGCGTATTGAACCGCTTATTCTGCGTTTCGGCATCTTGATAAGGTTGCGTTATGTTTCAGTGCAATAGTATTGAAGAAATTCAGACTTGAGAAAAATAAAGAAATTAATACAAAATAAATAACCTCATTGACATCCTCTTCCGACGAGACTACCGCCAGCGTTGCGAAGTGCTTGCCAACCTGCAGAAAAATTTTTTTTTTGAACATTTTTTAAAAATATGTATACACCGCACCCAACTGCATCTGGCATAACATCTGGCATAACATTGATATACTTCAATGCACCAGCGACAATTAGTCCAATGTTCATATCCACCTTATCCAAACAAAACTCAACAAATCTATTTGTGGATTACTGTAAGTGAGAGGGATCATTTTTTTAAAAACTTTATCGAATACCCTACCTTCTCCTTCGCTGCCTTGCTCACATCCTCGTCGCGCGTTACCAGATTGAGAGCGAGGATGCCTGAAGGAACAGAAAAAAATCTTCGGTTTTGATTTTGAGTATCAATGTTCCTACCAGCGCTTCTTGCGCTTCAAAATGGTAATATCCATGGAAAAAATCAATGAGCAATCTTCACTGAAGATTAAATGAAAAATCTGAAATAAAAAAAAATCGTACGAGAGACTTGGTGACATCGCTCCACCCCCTTTCCAAACCCGGCGCTCCTACTGCTCACTCCTTCCCCTTTCCACTCACCATCATCCGTCAATGCTCCTCTCATGGCAACGAGTGCCTCCTCCGATAAGAAGACGGGCGGGGGACAGGACAGGCCCTCCTCACTCATCGATGATGCCAGATCGACCATAATCACGTCTTGCTTCTTGGAAGCTGTAACAACGTTAATTAATTAATTAGGTATCTATGATGTAATTTATGGATTTCCTAATTGTAAGTGATTAAAGTGCAAGTGTACAGACGATTGATCTCAGTGTGGACAAAGTAGGGATGAAGTAATAGTGAAACAGAAACATGGCGGGGGATGAATCGGCTTTGAGATAGAAAGTCTGCTAAAAATGCTAATTAAGAAGGAACTACGAAGGACATATCCCAGTTTCAGAGCGTATTCCGAAATCATAAACTATAACGCCGATCTTCCGGGTAGCACCCGCTCACGAAATATCGCGGGATACTGCCGTCAACAATAAATGAAAAAATACAAATTCAGATCAAACGAGCGTATCGACTTAAGAGTGACTTTCTGAGTCAGTGAACATATTTGTGCAGATGCTTGGCACTAGGCAAAAAAATCGAATTCGCTCTAAATGTGTGGGATGGTAGTACTCGACCAGTGTAGCTCAGGCGCCACTGGTTTAGTGTTCTAGTCGCCTTTCCGCTAAATGGCGGAAGTTTCAAAAAACCACCGTAACCCAACCGACTTTGCTCTTTCTCAATCGTTTCAATCGAGTGATATCACAAAAAATACAGAATATTTGTCTGATCACATACACCAAGTTTCATCCCGATCGGATTGAAACTCATTGAGAAAAAAAAATTTCGTAAAAAATTTCAAATTTTCCGTTCTAACTTTTTTGTTAATCGAACAATAAACCTTTTTTATTTGATCAATTAAATAGGCAACTATTAACCTATCTAACATATTAATATGAAAGAAAACTATCGTACACCGGGGGGTCAAATCAATAAAAAACGGCCGTCAACTCGTTAAAAAATCAGTTCGTGATAGGCAAGAAGAACTATTTTTTCAGTTTCTGGTCACTATCTACTTTACTACATCGTTGAAATAACATTACAAGATAAATATTGAAATAAGAACAAACTTAGACCAAAAAGATACAATCAGGCGGTTTCGAGTTCTCCAAGAATACGGTCGATTGACCTATCGTGAACTGATTTTTTAACGAGTTGACTGCCGATTTTTAATGATTTGACCCCCCCGGTGTACGATAGTTTTCTTTCATATTAATATGTTAGATAGGTTAATAATTGCCTATTTTATTGATCAAATAAAAAAGGTTTATTGTTCGATTAACAAAAAAGTTAGAACGGAAAATTTTAAATTATTTTCCAAAAATTTTGTTTTCTCAACGAGTTTCAATCCGATCGGGATGAAACTTGGTGTGTGTGATCAGAAAAATATTCTGTATTTTTTGAGATATCACTCGATTGAAACTATTGAGAAAGAGCAAAGTCGGTTGGGTTACGTTTCATATTTGAAACTTACGCCATTTAGCGGAGAGGCGACTAGAACATTAAACCAGTGGCGCCTGAGCTACACTCGTCGAGTACTACCATCCCACACATTTAGAGCGAATTCGATTTTTTGCCTAGTGCCAGGCATATTGTCACTGGGTGGGAAAGTCACTCTTAACACTACTCATCGGAAGGGAACGGAGTCTAATCACCCAATAAAATCAATAAATCGATAATCACTTACCGTCTCCGGCCGCGATCTCCTTGAGATAGTCCATGGCGTCCATCACACGAACCTCCATGCGGGGATCGGAGGAGGGGAAGGAGAAGTGACTGAGGAGAATTAGAAGAATTTATCAAGAATTCAGAGACGATCGGTTCATGTTCCCCTCAATAATCATATATTAATGTTGAAACCTCACACCTATTTCATCACTTTCATTAATTCCATCAGAATAGTTTTTAAAAACGCAGAGCACTATAGCGATCATGATAATTAACACGGTAAACATAGAGAACAGATCGAGATCAGTTGATTATGCATTTTCACGAAGAAATAACGACCGAATTGAATTTAACACTGGTCATCTATCTTCTAATCTTCGCGTAACAACAATCCCACTGTTCTTTAAATTATTGATAATGACGCAATAACTAAATCTCAACTCACTCTGTGGCGATCTTGACCACTTGCGGATCGAGTTCCACGCCCGTCACTTGAGCCTGTAATTTATTATTTTTTTATATTTCGGATGCATTTTTCACCTCGAAAATTTACAGCTTCAACACTGGCTTAATTCAAGTCACCACCTTTCTCAACGTTCCGAAAATGAGTGCAAAAAATTCGAAAACATCTCATAGTCATAAGCCAGTTGTTGAATTTTCGACCACGAGATTCCTCGCTTCCGTACTTCATAAAAGATTGTTCGCATAGCTACAACAGCAATCAAGTCGGGACATGAAACAATTCATTTATAAAAAAAAACTTCCCAACCTTAGGAAGGTTCTTGACGAGAAATCCGGCCAGTAGTCCTCCTCCGAGTCCGAGCACCGCCACTTTCAGAGAAACCTGAATGGTGGAAAATCGATAAATTAATATCAATTACGACAGTGATCATCCCTTCTCAACCAACAGTAATTTTGTCCCGACCATTCTGGTGGCTTAGAACGTCGACTTGGTTACATTACGAGCCTGGGCGGTTTTCGAACAATGACATTGTGGTGGACTATAATCACTCAATTAAATATCTTATCTCCTTAATATTACAGTACTCCCTCTCCAGCTACCGTACTCCTTACCGTATCCGGGCGCACCAGCGGGCAGTCCTTGAGCAGTACGAACGAGAGCAGCATCACCTGAAGAATTGCGATAATGTAGGATTACGGTAGTTGAAAAAAATTAATATTGCTACTCGAGTACGCGGTAGTGTTGTGGAATCGACTACTCTCTCCATTCTGCACACTCTATCGTCAGCTTGATCGAACAGCTAGTAGAACGGAGAGAACAAGATTCAATTCGGTAACGCTATCATGCGGTAGCCGAAACAATCAATAACCGATTTAAGAATACGGTATACGTCGAGAAAATAGATTATTTAGAACACCGTAATTTGGAGGCAAAAAATTAATAATTAAACGTACATCATGGTGCTCACAGGCGAGCGTGTCGAACGATATCACTTTCTGGCCCTTCTTCTTGCCTTCTGGAAATACAATCAGTTCTCGATACTGTAGTCAATCAAAGGATACTGTATTCGTACAATCGATAATCTACCGTACCTTTGAAAGCGGCCTCAGACTGCACGAGGTTCTGCGAGGAGAGGAACACGAGGCGGCGGTACTCCTGGAGCGATTGGAAAATATGGTTACCGTAAACTCTACCGTACTACTACTACCAGAATACCTGACCCATACCTCTCTAATAATCTATGATTTTTATTCTCTCCCTAAACTATCTACTAACATTGCTTGACAACAGTGATCTGGCTTTAAAGATCATCGTAACTCGAACCCACCTAGACGAATCACCAATTGATTAACCACCTACCCTACCGTAGCCCTCCCTTCCCCTACCGTATACCTTATCCTTAATCAATACATCCTCCACACTCCATCGTCCATTCATCTCACTCTCTCCAGTGGCCACAGTCTTCTTGACGTCGTGATCGCCCAGCGAGAGAAACTCAACGCGATCTGTGGCACCTCGCGCGCTCTGAAAATTATTTATTAATAATATTAATTATTGCATTTTGTTGATTCGAACTTTAGTCCAGTAATATCCCGCATATATTTCTCATACATACGACTAGTAAATCATTGCTTGACTACAATGATCGCTCTTGAGAGATGATCGTAACAAGCCTGGGAAGGTTTTACAAGGGAAATTTTTCAGAAGGGAAATAAAGATTTGACCTGATCTAGATACAATCGCTATGATTTTCATGGCTTCGCCAGATGTATTGCTCAAGGTTGCTTGATATGCGAGAAGTAACATGCTCGAAACTCTAAGCCGCCTCGAAATTCAAGCTCGTGTTTTTGCGACCGTCACGATTGAAAACTAGCCACATGCATGTTAAAGTAATTTCAGAGTTGGTATTCAGCTCAAACTGGCTCAAATAGAACGGAAAATATAAAATTATATCAAGATGCTTCCACTATGCTATCGGTCGCACCTCGCGCATGCCCTTGAAGTTAACAAGTCGCAGCACAGAACAACCATGAAATACCCAATGCCTTTCACATTACTCAGCTAACTCACAAGATTTTTTAGCCACCGATCGGGATCAGATCGAGTTCGGCGTGTCAGATTCATGATTTTTCTGCTCACCTTGACAGGGTTGAGTCTCAGCACGAAAGCCGCCAGCTCGTCTCTGATCTGATCCAGTGACTCGTACGTGCACTCACGGAAGAGAGTCACGATAGCCAGACGGTCCTGAAAAGAAAAGGAGGGTTACGGTAGGAAGAGGATACGGCAGTTGAAGATTTTAGTAATTTACGGGTCCTGTTGCCAGAGCGAGTAATGGTGTCTCACTTCTGCACACTCGCCGGTTAAAGTGTGCAAAATGGAGAGAGCTACTATTTGGTAAAGAAACACCACAATACTCCTGCGATAGGCTGCGATCTCACTCTCCATAGGAAATTTTTTTCTCTTCTAATCATGCATTACCCAAATAAAATCAGTACGTGATCAATTCCCCTCCCGTTCTACCATACCTTCTTGCACTGCACTCGCAGCGATCGACGGCCTTTCTCCGTGGCGAAAAGCCAGTCGCCGTCTCTGGAAGAGATGGTACGGTCGGATTATAGTAATCGATTTTTTGCTCTACAGTACACCAGGAAACTACGGTAGGATGACGATAAATGTGCCAGAATATCGATCGCTCTACACTAGTAATGTCGACTCGGTTTTAAGCATTCTCCGTTTGTCAAGTGAGAGTGTGCAGAATGGAGAGATCTACATCTTGCTAACAGGGCCGAAAGCCGAAAGAGGAGAGAGTACGGTATGAGTACGATAAATGGTAAAGTATCGATTGATCTACCGTACCTTCCGATGGGAACAACGAAGACGGAGAAATTCCTCAACTGAGCGACCGCATCATCGACGATATACCTTGAATAAATAATTATATAAACACATAAAATATTCACTTATTTATTTAAACATGGAAGTATGAACTATACACTGAAGTACGTTAGCTTTTTTCCTATTGCTCATATCCTCATATTCTATAATGAGAAAAAAGTGTTTAGAAACAATACTGTGCATAATGGAGAGAGCTATAATTAGTTTCATCATTCCTACTCCACACATTTCATGTTCCACCGTATCTCAAGGATATACTAGTGATGACAAATCGGCAACTACTCTCTTCAATTCGCGCGTTTTCTCGACAGTTAGAGACACGAGAGAGTATGCGATTTGAGGAGAGTCGGATGCCGATTTGCCATCACTACCGTATACTCACATTTTGTATCGCGGATTGCCATCGGCACTCGAGAGAACGATCGAAGCCTCGGAGGTGAGCGGCCTGGAAATATTGAATATATTTATTGATTTTAAAAATAAATAAATACAATTTCTGATGAGAAACAATTTTGTAGATAATATTAGTCAATGGAGTGTCTCAAGGACCAAACACACGTTGCCTTTTCGCCACGCTTTTTGTAAGATTAGGAAGCACGAAATTAACTGGGTTCTGAAAATTTAAAACTATGGGTAAATCCCAAAAATGGGGATCATGAAAGTGTTTTTTTACCAAAGGCTCCGCAGCAATAATTGTTCACTCGACTAGCTATCTATATGGCAAGAATGGGCAACATGAATCCAACAGGATTCATAATTTTGTTTTTAAATTTAATTTAATGTTTCAAAATACAACTAAAATCAACAGACTTGGCGCAGAGATGCACGAATCGACTGAGATACTGCTCGCTGTTTATGCACTCGAGTACCTGTGAATCCGTATTTAAATAAATAAATAATTTTTTTTTTATATTTTCGAAATATACCGAAAATTAGAATTTGACATGTCGGTGATTATCTTGTGAATAAATTGTATAATATTATGCAAGCACTCATTCAAGATTTAGCGAACGAGACGAATATGTAGATTACAAAACAAATAAATACATAATAAAGAGAATAAATATATTTTTTTTAATACTCACGCCTTCCGCGTTGCTCAACCGCACGGGTTTGTCGTTGCCGGCGCGACAGAACTCCATTGGCTGCAGAGATCAAAGATCAATAATCGCCATTCTAATAAAAAAAATTCCCAGCGATTTGACGCTTTTAAACGCAAATTAGAACTATTCTATATTAGTATGACGACGATGTCCTAGTATGTCTCGATAACTTACAGCAAACATAAATTCTTGAAAGGTTACTATTTGTGAGTGGAGAGTTGCGGTTTCATTTGTTGCCCATAGGTATCCAAAACTGTACAGAACAATTTGATATTGATAGCCCACCGCTATCATGCAATACTGATAAAGCTATGAAAAACAAGATAGCTATTGATCTTGATTTTCAAATCAACTACCGTATCCTCCCAATCCACTATCTGATCTACCGTACCCCTTACTATGGGCATCGGCATCTTCTTCTGTCCATACTATATCCTCCCAATCAATAACCAGTCGCATCTACCGTACTCCTCCGATCAATAATCTACAGTACCCTACAGCTACCGTATCCCTCACCATGGGCATGGGCATTCGCATCTTCATCTTCGTAGCGACGAACACGAAGACGGGCATCGGGAAGCCGGAGGCCGAGTTGTCGATCTTGTGAATGCGAAGGATGAACTGGTTACTGTAAGGTTGGAATGGATTGGGATGAACTGGTTCCTGTAAGATTGGAATGGATTAAAGTCAGCTATCGATTGTATATCACCACGTACACCCTATTTATATTTCGATAGATGACTCCTACACATCGTCTCTAAATTCGACCGGCGAAGAGAGAAACTAATACTGCAGCAGAAAACGATCAGTTGAAACCACTCTAAATAAAGTCAGTGCTCGATAGCATCTCTAGTGTGGCTACCGTGCTCACGTGGGCAGGAAGTGGCGGATCCAGGCGCGCACGATGTGCTCCTGTGCCAGGGTCACGATGAGGTATCGGCCGGCGGGCGAGAGCACGCGAGTCACCTGCAAAGGATTGGATAGGGATGATGAAACGGGAAAACAACAGGAAGATAAGGGTAAAGATCAGTCCAGGTAATGATGGGCAGCGTGAAATGTATTGCCAATTGTATCAAATTAATTACAATCCCCATAATCGATCGTACATTGAGAAACCTATAAGCGAGCGGACATATACACAGGGAATAACTCAAACACTCCTGGTTCAGATGACTTGAAACTTTAGGGTAGGTATAGTACAATAATCGGCCAATTCTGTTTCGCGTTAAAATCAACACCATCCATTAATGAGAAGTGATCCCACAAGCGTGGCCAAGATCATTGTGAACCGACTGTGAAACTTCAACGTGCAAGGAATAATTTCGAAAATATGTGATCCACAATCTCTACCCTATATTTACTTTAATGTTTTTTTTTTCAATTCACAAATGGTCTATACAATGTAAATTGGTGATAGTGAAAGGAAACCGGGCTCTCCTCAATTCGCGCTCTCCCTCGTTTCTCTAATCGACGAGAGAACACGCCAAATGAGGAGTTGTTTTTCATTTGTCATCACTGATCACAATTTAATTTTTTATTTAATCGGATTTAAATTAATCCTCAATAATTTTAATTAAAATAACTACAGTACCTCTTCGAACATCTCCTTGACCAGCTGCTCCGCTCCCTCGTCCCCTGGCGGAAGCAGCGCGTCGAGCGTACCCTTGTCCAGCACCACGTTCATCGCCTCAGGCTCGAGTCCCGTCTGGAAAGCAATGGTATACGGTAGGCCAGTATCGATTAAATTTGATTCCGAATCCTGCTCGTATTTTGATTGAACGAGTCCTCGTTTAGGAAAGTTGCGGTTTCGATGGTTGACAAAAGCCGATCAAAACAGGATAGAAACAATCGTGTTGCTGTTTCAAATGTTTGGGAAAAAATTAACAATGCAAGACAGAACCAATCTTGTGCTGATGGCTGCGGTTCAACCAAAACATAAGTCAATTATATAGATCACGCATAGTTGGAAGTCGACGATTTCTCAACGGGAGATCTGTGGTTTCATGGGTTTACCAAAGACTAGAAATGCACCATATAAATTAATATGGATTAGCCCCGTACTATCGCCATTATTGCCGGTCAATAAGTAATCTACCGTATTACGGTAGCCTCTTCTCAATCGATAATCACTAGGCTATCAGTATCTCCATTCTGCACACTATCTCGCTGGTCAGAGATACAAGATAGTGTGCAGAATGGAGAGAGAGAGCGAACAATGAAATGGCATCAATTACCTCAGTTGCAGACTTGACCTCGAACTTGAGCGCCTTCCTCTCGCGATTCCTTGCTGTCTGTAAATTAAAATATGAAAAACAAATATCACTTATTTATCGGCTTTGATAAAACCGCGGCACCAATCCGATCCGATGGGAAATATCATAGGGGCTCCAGAAAACATTTTTCGCTGCTTATTGCTTCTTTCATATTTAGCACTGCTGCACAACTCTCATAAAAATTGTGTAAAGATGTCCTTTCAGTTTCCAGTTCTTTGTATTGGACACACTCGCTCAAGCCCTTCAGTAAACAGTGTGTGCTAAATGGAGACAGCCGAAACCATAACGGCAATCATTGCTGATAATCAGTAATTTGCGAAATGGGTTTCAGCGTAAGAGCCAGTTCAGACTACAGCCTTTAAATGTTTAATGATCAGACTACAGGCTACAGACTACAAACCTTCTCAAAACCAAAATGAATGATCACCTGCTCAGTGATGACGGCGGCGTTCGTGTCGATGCTCAGGATGTTACGGTAGCCGACGTCGTGTAACTACAATAATAATATTTGAAAAAAAAATAATAATATTAAAACAAGTTCAGAAGTGTGCAATCAATCACCACTCCTGATCTCAATTACAGCGATCGCTTCAGTGAAGCATTCAAATATGTAGCTATCATACCAAGATTTACGGAAATAAGGGAGTTGACCTACCTCGCTCGCTAGGCGCGAGTTACCGCAACCGAGCTGCAGAATGTCATCGACAGGCTTGAGGTACTTCTCCAGAACGGCGCCGAGCGATTCGTAGTCTCCGTACCTGCAGTAGTATATTGCGTCTTACCTAGGTTGATAATTGACATCATTTCCCCGCGTACTGTTACGCTGAGGTTACTTATACTGCTTAGGGCGTCGTTCTATAGAATTCGGAGCAGCCTACGCAATACTCTAAGCAGGAACGTTTTAGCATTTAGACGTCCCGTGTTCGATAGTAGTGCCCATTTGGCGAGTTCAGTACGAAGTAACGCCCCGAGACGCGGAATTTCTACTCGATTAGACAATAGAGGCGATCGCAATTTGGCCTCTGACTCTTAACGTTTAACGATTTATTCCTTCTGGCTAAGTGAGGACAATTAGACCATGCGAATATAATGGAAAACCTTAGTTTCAAACAACAAAACTGACCATTCGAAAGGCGAGCGATGGATAGCAAAGAACTTCTTCCAGTACTCGGGGTCAGAGAACTCCAATGAGCTCTTGGGCAGTGACACTGCCATCTGAACGTGACTTATTAGAGAAGAAGGGGTAAATGAAGCAATAAACAAAATAAATAGGAATTTTTTAAAAAGCTTTTTAAAGCCGGTAAATCCCAACGAATGACCTGTAAGAAGGAAAGCTCACTGTGTGCGAAGTTAGGAAACAGAAGAACAGTTTGAAATTTTAAACCTTCCCTCCATTGCCTGAATCAGGTTCAGGAGGGCGTGGCTTTGGTTTTGTCTTGTTGTGACATCCATGGAAACTTTCGAAAATTCGTCGAATTCACATTGTTGTTTTCGTTATTTTCGCGTTGTTTTCGCGTTTTATATAAATATTTTTACGTTATCGCTTCGCAGAAACGATGGGTGAGCGGTTCCACTATGACCGATCGGACGGGCTGTCCGGAGCCGAGTACCTGGCGTCCATTTACGGAACCGAGAAGGACCGAGTCAACTGCTCCTTCTACTTCAAGGTCGGTTTGCTTTTTGATTTTGTTGACCCAGAATCTGCAGATGCACTGTCCCTGTCATTTCCCAGTTGCTTTTCAAGAATGCGTGAAACATAAAACGTCTGGCAATCACTAAAGATGAAATATAATATTTCTTCATTTATGTAAATCATATTATTGTTTAGATCGGCGCCTGCAGACACGGCGACAAGTGCAGCAGACAGCACCACGTGCCCACCTTCTCGCCCACCGTCCTGCTCAAGAACTTCTACCACAATCCGGTCGTGGACGTGCGAATGGCCGATGCCTTTGAGAGTGAGTGGCCATATTTGTTTTTTTTAAAGAGCACTTGAAATGCCGTTGAAGCTGAACTATCCTGATCCTGTTTCTCTCATTGAAACACATCACTGAATTCGAAAGTAGGCGTAATTGCAGTAATATTAGTGATCACTGCTAAACAAGTGCCAATTGGCAGGACAGTGGCTCAATAATAGTATCATTAGTGATTTAGCTACTGGAGTTTATCTTATAGCAACTAGTACATATACTCGATGGGCATACTGTAAACAGTGGCAGGTTTTGCACTAGTCGGAACGTAAGCCGACAAACACGTTTGAAGTTTGAAGCTCAAATTTGATCTAATAAATTTTCATCATTTGTTTGTTTTGCAGAAGTCGGTAAGCTGAACAATGAAGAACAGGAGTATTTCGATTCCTTCTATGATGAACTGTTCACCGAGTGCGAGCGCAAGGTTAGTACTATTTTTTTTTAAAAAGTAAAAAGTAAGTTATTAGCTTTCCATTCGTTCCTGGCATTTCCTTCACTATCACTATAAGTGTCCTTTCCTCAGGATCATAACGTATTTATGGTCCATTTCGCTTTTTTGTCCCATAGTTTTGAACGACGATAACAAGGGGGAAACCAAGAGATCATATCTGACCTGAAATTAATTTCAGTACAGCTAATCAATATTTAAAAATTAATTTCAGTACGGCGAGATCGACGAGATTAACGTGTGCGAGAACATTGGCGAGCATATGGTCGGCAATGTGTATGTTTTTATTTTATTTTTTAGTTATTTATTTATTTATTATACAAAAAATATAAGCCTCCATAGCTGTTAGCTACTATGCCTTATCTAATCGATACTATCTCTTATACCCTGATATGATGTAAACAGCCAATAGGAGACATGTGCAGTAGAGATTCCGTCTCGATTTTGAGCTCTCCATTCTGCACACTCATCTTCTAACCAGCGAGATAGTGTGCTAAATGGGGAAATCTGTCACCGAAATTATTTATGTAATGTAATTTCGAGTAAATTATTTATTTATTTTAATTTTATTTATATATATTTATAGCTACGTCAAATTCATGCGGGAGGAGGACGCGGATAAGTGCCACGAGGACCTCAACAACAACAGATGGTCAGTCGAATTATGCAGATCGAGTAAAGCACAATGGCACCTAATTCTTTCATTTTCGCTTGAGCCACCCTGTTCTTATACGAAACCGAAAATCGCACCTTTCCGATTTGCGCTCCATTTGCTGCTTATAAGAACCGGATGAGTCAAATGCTAGTCTGGTACTTTCCCAGAACGCCGGAAGCGCGGCCCCCTCTAGGCCACACTTATCAATAAGAGAAACAAGGTGATAGCACACACTGTACGAAAGCTTTCAGTCGCGAAAAATCAATTTAGGATTGCATAGGAATGTAAAGGATCAAGGGGCGGGGCTTCCGACGTTCTGGTAAAGTGCCGCTAGTATTGCTAAGGCGCCTCTCGAACGTGTTGCCGTTCAGAAGTCTGGAGCTTCTGGTGTCAGTCACTTCCCACCCTCACTCTCTCTCTGTCTCTCTGGAAGAAGTACACTCTACTATCTCTAGATCATACCTTCTTTCCAGCGTTCAGATTCAGCGCGCGCGCCCTGCCCTAGCATACCTTACAAGACTAAAATGAGTCCAAATAATTCCAGATTTTTACAGATTACGCTCTTGTAAGGTAGAAAATACATTGCATGCTTTCCAGCGTTTAGATCCCCCCTGGCGATCCCCGAAAGCCCTGCAAGCCGGTTGGACTGATTATCTCGGTTTTCTCCGGGGTTGGAATGGATTTGGGATGGTTCCGTTTCCAGGTTCAACGGCGCCCCGATCTACGCCGAGCTCTCGCCGGTGACGGACTTCAGGGAGGGAAGATGCAGGCAGCACGAGGTTTGTTGCTTTATTATTATTGTTAAATTATTTTCGAAAATACTTATGTTATTAATTGATCAGTGAGTTATGGCTCTATTGATAGTTGGCTGAAATTGGTGACTAGGGGGAGTTTAGATTAAGGGTGAATGCGAGTTACAACTGCAATGTTATTTTCGAAAATGGTAACCCAGTTGATTCGTGTTTTCAACGCATGACAAATTATGGCCAGAGTATTACGGGCATCCGAAAACTTTGAACTTTGGAGTACAACAAAGAAACTCACAACGATTGAGAGCAATGATGAGAAAATTAGCAGGTGTATCTAGAATGGATAGAAAGACGAATGAGTGGCTTGCAAACAAATCCCTCTCCAAGACGTGCGAGTAAGAGCTATACAACTTAAATGGAGTTGGGCAAAACGAGTTGCTCTAATGAATGACAATAGATGGACTGAGAAGATTGTTAACTGGACCCCCTGGAACAAGGAGAGACCCATTGGAAGGCCTAAAACGAGATGGCGCGACGAAATTACAAACCGAGTGTTAATGAATTGGGCAAACACGTGCCGAAGATACCCCGATGCCTGGCGAACATGCATCATTCAACAGGCCTTGACCCTGACGCTTGAATAAATGATTGATTGATTACGGGCAATATTTCCCTTTTGCTCTCGATAAAAATGCCCAATTGAATTGCCGGATCGAATAAATAAAAAAACCGATAAAAAACTCGTCATTCTGCGCAGTGCAGTGCAAGCACTCGCTTATCCCAACGTGGGTATAGTGTGCAGAATGGAGAGAACTACCAAAAGGAGCACTATTGCTCGTCCCTGTCAGGTGTCCACGTGATAGAAAGCACCTACTTATTTCCAATTCAGGAAACTAATCGATAGGATTTAAAAAATTTTAAAAATATTTCTCTCATTTTCGAAAATAAATAAATGAATTCAGGTGTCGACGTGCTCGAAGGGCGGCTTCTGCAACTTCATGCACCTCAAAGCGATCTCCTCCGACCTCGGACAGCGCCTCTACGGACGGTTGGTTTTCACTTAATTCTTCAGATAAAATTTGAAATATGCTAGACAATTTATGGTTTCACTTTCAACTGACCTCCGAAAGACGTAGTTTATCAATGATTTCCCGCATTTTCTGAAAATAATTTCCAATCGGCCTATTAGAGACCCGATTCTAGCTGATGATTGGCGGTTGATTCTGTCGAATGACCTAGTATCGGTTGGCGAAAACAGTGATGTTGCTGCTTCTTGGAAATGGCTCGATTTTTTAAGCATCTTTCGAGGCTTAATTCTACCCGATGAGTTGATGTTGCACTTTAGACTGATATGCGATCGGTACACGGCGTTCTGCTGGCAAAATGCCAAGTGAGAATTCGTGGTGAGACCATCACACGATATCTTGCATTTGCATGCTCTCTCGCAATTCCCCTGACCGCTATCTTTTCTCTCGCTCCCCCATGTAAAACGCCGTGCGGTAGAGTTAGTCAACGATTCCGATTTCATTCATCTCAACTATTCAATTTATTTGCAATTCACTTGCTGATTTCTACCCAGTAAGTAGCGGTTTCATTGTCGAGCGACCTGCGAGCAGTGCAGTTATCTGCAATATCGATGTAGTTCACCCGGACAATAAATTAATATTGAAAGACACTCAGTGCTTTTCCGTTACATTTTTAGGTGACTTATGATCTTGTTGGGTTGGTGACAATGATGCTGCGTTGGATCAGTCAATTAATTTTAAAAAATAAAAGCAGTTTATTTTCTCCGAGTGAGTAGAGGCTTCATTGTAACCTGCGATATGTGCAGTTAGTCAACAATGATGCGAGCATTTTTGATGGAAAATAATTTAGATTACCAATTCCAAGCGACTAATTCTGGGCGCGTGTACCCTTTCTAGATAATAAATTTAAAGATATCCTGTAATTTTCCGAATTTTTTTCCCAAAAAAAAAAGTTGCGAGATACGTGGTGATTTGCCATTGCGCTGTTGAATAACGCGCGTTCGTATCTGATAGTCAACAGTAGAAGTCTCATGCGAATTGACAAATACAAATAATCTAACATACCGAGTGATTTTCGGATGCACTACGGCCGGTGCAGTTACTCAGTGATATTGCGCGATTTCCGTTTAGAACAATGAAAAATTATCATAAAAGGTGATTTATACCTTGAGAGATGTGGTTTCACTGTCCCAGTACTCGCGTTGGGTCTAGTTACTCAATGATTTTGACCACTTTCCCAGTGGGAAATAATTGGAATATTTATTCGTTTTTGTTTATTATTTATTTAATTTAAATTACTTCCCTTTTCAGTCGCGGCCGTCGGGCTGACTCTGCTGGCCACTGGGCGAGGGAGAACGACAGAAGGGGCGGCGGAGGAGGAGGAGGAGGAGGAAGGGGAGACGGACCCCCGAGGAGGGACGACAATAGAAGAGACAGGGACAGGGGAGGAGACAGGTGAGATATCGGCGTGGTTACGGTATCTATGGGTTACTGTATCTCGTGGGGATATGAAAGAAGAGACGGGGACAAGTCTCCATTCTGCACACTCGGGTACTGCCGTGCAGAGAGTGTGCTGAATGGAGAAAGCTACTGCCCGATCCGTAGGATGTTTGGTGACTGTTCACTATCATTCAGTTCGGAACTATTTGAGGTGTTTCCATCCGGTAAATTGCCGGACATATTGGGAAATCTTTTAGCTAATACAGTCGATTCTTGTGGCTCCAGTGTTGCAATTTTATTTTTTATATAAATATTTTAAATTATAATTTCAGGGACCGCCGTCGTGACGACCGTGGAGGCGGTGGTGGATACGGTGGTGGCGGTGGTGGGTTCGGTGGCGGCGGCGGAGGATACGGTGGCGGCGGCGGCGGACGGCGTCGCTCGCGATCCCCCAGAAGACGGTAGATACCGTAACCCCGCCTCCTCACGAGCTACCGTATCCCCACGTCCCTGGTACCGTAACCCCACCTATCATCTAATGTTGTGTTCCGGTCCCACTCGGTTCCTAATGATGTCACCATCATCTCTTTTGTCGCTTTCATTCATTCAATGTCTTTAGTTTCATGTCCCACCACACGTTTTGCATCTCTCCTAGTCTCCCATGTTCATTCCCGACAAACTATGTTTATTTATTCATGTTATACTGTAATTCGCATGTTAGAGTGTGGTCTGATAAGCCTGTTTGCCGCCGAGAGCATATTGCTTGTAGTGTTCGTGAAATGGTTGTAATATGAGCCAAGAATAAAGTCGATCCGCTAAGGAGGAAGGAATTATTGATTATTGGCCGAATTATCGATCGATTGTTCGAAACCCGTTCCTGACGGTGAAGCATACCTACAAGTTCGGGCTCGTTAGGGGAAGCCCAGATAGATGGAATCATTCGTAGACTACCACTATTGTCTCTGGATCGATTTCTAGCTTTCTCCATTGTGCACACTCGTCACCGACAAGAGTGTGCAAAATGGAGAACGAACTATGATTCTAACCCGGGCATAGGAATAATTTGGTCGATATGATCCAGAACGATCTTTAGAGCCCGGTGAATCGAAATTTTGTTACCATAGATTGGAAAAGCTGAGAATGGTCGGGTCGATCTGGACTTCTAAAGTTCATTGTTTTCTCGATTTTTGTTAATTGATTAATGAATTATGTCAGATGTCACTTGTCTCGAACTTTCCCCACAACAAGAAGCGCACGCTGTACGTGGGCGGCTTCGCGGAAGAGGTCAACGAGAAGGTTTGTAGTCTGTAGTTTGCTCTCTGCCTTTTTGTAGTCTGTAGTTTTATATCTTTTTTGTAGTCTGTAGTCTGATCTTAGATGTTATCATCAAACGCACTCCGCAAACCATCGCCTTGTCCACTATGGATGGCTTTTCATTTTTCAGCTCTCTCCATTTTGCACACTCGCCGGTCAGGCAGCCGAGACAGTGTGCTGAATGGAGAGAGCTAGAGCATCCGGAGTTTGTTCTCTGCTTTTTCGTAGTCTGTAGTTTGATCTCTCAGGTGCTCATGGGCGCGTTCATTCCGTTCGGCGACGTGGTCGCCATCTCGATCCCCATGGACTACGAGACGGGCACGCACCGAGGATTCGGGTACGGTAGCTATCGATTGCTTACGGTAGCCGGATTTAAAATCAATATTCGATAGATTACGATATTTATCGATCAGTAATACTGTCGAACCGCCCTGGCAGGAGCTGGTTTCACCCAGTCCAGATCAGTGAGCGCCAGTAATTCCTGTTGATGCATGACGCTTACATATATTAGAGTGCCAGTTTTTCTCTCAATCAAACTCCATGTTACGGCGGCGCAGGGTACGGTGGATCGAGTTGATTCATCGATTTTAGAGGTACTGTATTTTAGAGGTTTTGTGTTTAGAGGTATTGATTATCGATTGTTCCAGATTCGTCGAGTTCGAGATGCCCGAGGACGCGGCCGCCGCCATCGACAATATGAACGAGAGCGAGCTGTTCGGCCGGACCATCAGGTACCGTCTTCACGAGTGACCTACCGTATCCCTCCTGATGGGTACTGTATATTCACGGCCTACCGTTTTTTCGAGCTACTGTATCCCCCAATTCATAAGCTGTCGTAATTTTGCAGCAAACCAGCCTATCGTTTATCACAATATCGTTAAAACCTGTAAAAGTCCAAGCTGTTTGAATCGCTGAAATTATCGCCCCGATCTTGTGTTTCAATCTGGCAGTTTAACATCGAAGAAACGATTCCGGCCAATGGTTCTGATTTCTTTCGTTACCGTACTTATTACAGTAGTTCTTCCAGTAATTACCGTAATCCCCTCTCAAGATCAACTCTACCGTAATCCTCCCTCAGAATTAATTTACCGTAATCCCCCTCAGGGTCAACTTCGCTCGTCCTCCGAAGGCGTCCGAGCAGTCGGCGCGACCGGTGTGGGCGGACGAGGAGTGGCTGAGGAAGTACGGAGGAGCATCGGCCAATAATGATGATGTGAGCTTTGATTGATCGATTACGGTAGTTGTTTGGTTACTGTAAGGATACGGTAGGCTTGTGGAGCTATTGATTGATGGATTACAGTAGGTGTTAGGTTACGGTAACGCGTTGGAGTAGCTGAGGAGCCTCGGCCAATAATGATGATGTGAGCGGGTTACTGTAACCTAATGTGTGGGGATATTGATTGATAGATTACTGTAGTTAGGTAGCCATAACTAAACTTTGTGGGCATCCGCCAATACTGATGATGTAAGTCGGAGAAAGCACGAGCTCAAATATTTTGCGCGGCTCTAGGGATTCGCTCTAGGGATTTAAAATATTTTCTAAGAGGCGGAGGTATACATTATATTCGCGAGAAATAAGTAAAATTAAATGGTTAGGTGAAACTTAAATCTCACACCTTCAACATTTTGACTTTTTTCTTCTTTAAAAAAATACAATATTAACAATACAATATAAAAAATACAATATGTTTATTCCGCAGGAAACGGACGAGAACTCTCGCGTGCCTCGTGGCGTCAAGTCGGGTCCCGTCCTGCCCAAGGTGTATCTGGGTGTGAAGATCGGCATTCGGTGAGCATTTTTTTCTCTAATTTTTAAACAATTGTCGTTGTGGAATTAGATGTAATGTCTTCGGTGGGTGATATTGCATTTGTGAAACTCGAAATGGGCAGAGCGATTTGAAAGTTGGTATAGGGCACGAGACAATATGGAATCGAGACATCGTCTCGCAGGAGTAGATAGGTACCGTGTGAAACCGCGACGTGGTGGGAATCGTGCACGGCAATAGTTTTGAATGTTATATCCAGAAGTCGCTGACAGCATTATTGCCTTGAGAAGTATTTAGCGTCATTTGAATTCCTCGTGGAACCAAGAATGGTCTGGGACATTACATTGGCAGAATTGGTTGAGCTTTGTCTGGTAATTCTAATTCACTAGCGATAATTGTATTCTTTTTTTAAAAATCATTCTCGCTGCCCATTCTACGCTTCAAGCGTCGATTATATTTTCTGGGCGGCGCACAGTTTCGATTGTAGGAAACCCTCCAACTTGAAAATATATTATTGTATTCTCCATTTGCAGTAGTCATGTCGTTTCGGTTTTCGACTCTCTCTTTTCTGCACACTCTCTCGTTGCTCTGACCGTCGAGATAGTGTGCAGAATGGAGAGAGCCGAAACCCGAATTCGCATAACTAGTATTCACATGTTCCCCGGTGCGTTGCATGTATTTTTTTCCATGCATTTAACTCAAAATTTCATCCCCATTTGCAGTCACGTGCCCATACTCCTCGTAACATTGGGACGATACCAAAACGCATTTATTTGCTTTTCAACAATAATAATAAAATAATATTTGCAGTCACGTGGGCCGTATCGTGATCGAGCTGCGGTCGGACGTGGTGCCGCGCACGGCCGAGAACTTCCGTTGCCTGTGCACCGGCGAGCGAGGATACGGATACGAGGGTACGGTAGGCGTACGGCCAGGGGATATCGGGACTGACTTATTTGTAAGGATAGAAGGGTACGGTAGTCTCTCCATTCCGCACACTTTCTCGTTAGTCTTAACGCCGACAAGGTGTGCAGAATGGAGAGAGCGAAACTAAAAGGGTACAACTAGTCGGAAGGTATAGGAATCGAGACCTGATTTTTTTTAAAAGCGGGAACCCCCTACAAATTTCAGGCTCGTCCTTCCACCGCATCATTCCCAAGTTCATGCTGCAGGGCGGAGACTTCACTAAGGCATGCTTAATTAATTAATTATTAGTTTATTTAATTTTATAAATTATATTATTTTAAATTAGATAAATATTAATGATTGCAGGGTGACGGCACGGGTGGAAAGTCCATCTACGGTACCAAGTTTACGGACGAGAACTTCAAGGTGTGTTTATTGACTTAGGCCTCGCATTATTGTTGTTGCTGATTTTATCTCTTAGTTGAAATGCACTTGAATCATCATAATGGCGGGGTCTTAGGAAACATTCGTGCTTCTCGTCATTACAACTGATCACTGCCATACTTGAGGTTGTGTAGATGCGCGAAAGAGACGGGTTTCAAAAAATTATTTATTTATTTATTTACTACTCAATATGTTTTATGACCCTATCAAACAATCTATGTAGTGGATTCATGGCATTTGTTGCGTGGGCTTGAGACGCGAAAAAATGGTCCATGAACTTTCAGTTGTAAAATGTTGCATCCTATGTGGCACTGATATTCACGCTTCTGATTTATCCTTTGCTTATGCTAATGTTGCGGCATGGAAGTGACGGGGTTTATTGATCTATTGGTCAAAGTTGGTTTTTAATTCCTATGTCAATGACATCGTTGATTTCAATTGATCCCTGACTTTACCTTGGATTATGACACGAAAGCGACAGGATTGATCTTCATATTTCTATTTCAGCTCAAGCACACGATGCCCGGCACGGTATCGATGGCGAACTGCGGTCCCGACACGAACGGGTCAGTTTTTAAGGTTACGGTAGTCTATCCTTGTGGATCACGGTAGTCTATCGATTGACCAAGTACCGAATCAGTTAGAACATGGAGAGAGCGAGGAGCGTATCTGTAGACTGAAAATCAGAAATTTTAAATTGGGAAATGCTCTCTGCTCATCTCGCAAGCCAGTACGCTTAGTGGAGCAATGCCTCTAGGCATGTCTCAAGTGCGCTTCCGACCTCCATTTTGCGATAGGAACGCCACGCTATCGGTGATGTGTGGATAGTATTGCGATCGAACAGTTACGCTCTCCATTCTGCACACTCGCTCATCTCTGACCGACGATAGCGTGTGCAGAATAGAGAGCGTGATATTCACCCCTGCGTCACTAATCTGCGCCCATTTTCCCCTTCCAGCTCGAGTATGTTTTTTTAATAGTGAGGTGTACGTTTCTCAAATTAATTGATGTGGGAGATGCGGGTATTTTCCAATTTGCCGTCTTCCAGCTCGCAATTCTTCATATGCACCGAGCGCACGGAGTGGCTGGACGGCAAGCACGTCGTGTTCGGATACGTCGTCGAGGGCATGAATGTGGTGAGTGCACTTTCCAGATTGTCTTTCCGTGTTATACGAGTCGGCGATTTGGTGTTTCGTGTGATTTACATAGACAAAAAAGCATTCTCGTTTTAATGAGCTGTCTTTTCGTCAGTTAAAAAAAATTAAAATGATTCAGATTCTGAATAAGATAATATTGTATGTTCTAAAATTGTGATTTATGCTATATTTGACACATATTTTTTATGCGTTTCCGGGTTACCAATTAATTTTCTGCTCCGTCCAGGTCCGGCAAATGGAGCAGCAGGGTTCGGCGACCGGCAAGCCGAACATGGTGGTGAAGATTGTGGAGAGCGGCGAGTTGGAGGGAGATAAGAGGTACGGTAGGAGGCGGGCGTGGGGTATCAGGAATTGATTTTTTTGTTTATTTGGATTTGAGTCGGTGATTCTGCGTTTTGCTTGGGTATGATTAGTACGAGAAACTTCGTCTTTCGATCATGTACTACTTGGGGTGATTACAAAGTACATTTTGAGAGTCGGTGATTCTGCGCGGCGCAGGGCTTATGTAGGCTAGCACGTACCCAAACTGTAATTGTTGCTTCATATTTGGCCTAAGTACCACAGAACTTTGACTAGTATATTTCGGGCATGAGTAGTGCATAGTCAAATATTTTATTTATCCTGGAAATTAAAATATTTATATCATATGGAACACTATGGCCGCGCAGAGTAATTAGGGTCAACGCCGAATAGTGTAGACGAACCAGGTCCTGAACGGACGGTCAGAACATAATAGAGTCTAATCTTTTTATTTGAAGGGCATATTCGCGAAAATGGAGTCGAGAAAGACAAATTATTCAAATGGTTTATTATATGTATTCATATTAATTCGTGGTTATGTTTTTGAATTGGATAACGAATCAGAAGACCGGGTTATTTCTCATCTGAACGCACCGGACAATATGCCAGTCTGAGAACCAGCTCTCCTCAATTGCCGTGTACCATCAACCAGAAAAAAACGAGAGAGCACGCGAACTGAAGAGAGTCTTCTTCCGAATTGCCATCCCTAGTCAGGGGTCGAATGCCTAAGTAGTCAAATGACTAAGTCATCAATATGTGTGGGTTGATTTAGTGAACTTTCGAAAATTTAATAAATATTTGTCAAAAAGTGCCGGTTGATATTGTGAAATTTCAAAAATGTAGTGAAAATTTGCCAAAAAATGAGGGTTGATTTCAAAAATTTGCCTATTTTTCAAATTTAGTCAAAAATTGTGGGTTGACTGCGTCGGGTCCGACCAGTTTTTCCCTGTCTCTAGTGCGCCGCTAGTGATGCCCATTTGAAACCGACTCTCCTCAATTCGCGTACTCGCTAACCGACGAGAGAGCATGCGATATAAGGAGTGTTGGATTTTTTTACACGCCACTTGTCCTAATTACAAGCCACCGACTATGGGCGGAGACGCCCGATCTTCTATTCTTATAAAACTCTCTGATCAGTCGTTTGCCACATCTCTTTGGTTTCTTCTCCCCTGTTCCCCAAAGTTGGTGGTTCTGCGTTGTCTGGTTAGTATAAGGACAAGGGGGTTTATTTTTCAGTATTGTATGGATCTTTGTTGAAAAAAAAACAATAGTAGGTGATTCAGCGCTGCGCTTGATTTACATAGGTGTGTCCGCATTGATATTTCAGTGTCTTTCTATCTCGGATTCTAAAAACAACTTCTATTATTGTAGGAAAATAAACCATTCCACGAGTAACAGTACTCCTGTAGAATCGATACTTTTACTATAAGGTTTCGGGTTTCGACTTTGTTCTTTTTCAATGCCCATTGTGACCATGAATACTCAGGAGAAAGGTCAAAAATTTAGAAAAATTTAATGAAGCTGTAGCTATTTATTTGTTCCGAATTTGTAACGATAGTACACTAAACAGCGTATTACCGTTGCTGAGCATTTGAACCTTACAATAATTACTAGTATAAGCAATCGCAACTGATGAGAATTTATAGTCCAAATTTGCTGCCAGTGAGTCTTCGTTGCGCATGACTGGGGCTAGCACGTATTCACATTTCCATATCTTCCCTCTTACCTGTCTCATTCGTCCCTGATTGCAGGAGAGCCGCCGAGAAGGCTGCGGTCGCAGAGGAGCAAGCTGCAGCCGGCGTGGAGGCGGCCGAGGCTGCTGCAGCTGCTGCAGCTCCCGAAGCGATGCAGGAATGAGGAGGATTACGGTTGCTCCGCCCCCTTTCCGATCGATTGATCACTTCTCCTCTCACCCATCTAAATTATGCTGATTGTTTCATCTGTTTGTTGTTGCTGTCTTTTTCTCTCTCGTGTTCACATTCTCATTATAATGTTCTCATCTTGGTTGATTTTCGCAACTGAAACGGGTAGATTTTTAATTAATTTAAATCGCGATAAAGATCTTGAAAATGTATTTTAAAATGTTATTGTTTGTCTATCCAATACGGTTGCTAATCCGCCATTGTTACCTGTGGCTCAGCGCCGATTGTCATTTAGACGATTACGGTAGCTCCTCAATTGTTGATCAATTTCAGAAAAGTACCTATTTTCTGAGTACTGTAGCCCGTCAAAAATGTCGAAGACGGGCGGCAACATGGAGCCCATGAAGTTTGTGCGCAAGTTTGGAGGCGTCGGAGGTGAGGATTAATTTATAGTCTTACTAATTTTAATTGACACCAATTTCTGTGTATTGCTATCTCCATTCTGCACACTTTGGTCTCAAACCGGAGAATGAAGTGTGCTGAATATAGAACGCATTATTCGATCATCCTACATGTTACGAGCCACTATTTCTTTCTGTAACATATTGATTTTTGTTAAAATTAAAATGATTAATTCCAGGCGGCGAAAGTGCTCCTCCCTCATCCTCTGATTCCTTCAATGTGCCCGCTCCTCCCTCGTCATTCGGAGGCAGTGACCACTCATCCGAGAGAAGAAGGAGCAGAAGCAGATCAAGGGTTGGTTTTTGAGAACGTTATTAGGCAATGTTTGTGTGTTTAGGATTGTTTTCAAGTGCTCGCCCCGGTCGTATCGTAGAAACTTTTATGTTAGGTCTTTTGTTTAGAATGTGAGACGCAAAAGGTGTGGCATTAAATCTTGGTATAAAAAGTGCGTACTATATGATTTTTTATATTAAAAAATATTGTATTTATTAATTAATTCAGTTTTCTAATTCTCAGGACCGCCGTCGTTCGTCTCGTCGCTCTCGCTCTCCTCGTCGTCGGTCGAGATCGAGAGATAGAGACTCCAGAAGAAGGAGCAGAAGCAGAGATAGAGACAGGAGAAGATCGAGGTGGGTGAGGGTGAAACATGAATGAGACGGGTTGAGATATGAATGAAATAGTATGAGGAGTGTGTTGATCGTCAGTGTTCGACAGCAGTGACCATAGCATTACCAACACTCCAAAGAATAGTTGATCAGGTGATCCTGAATCAGCAAATCAGCAAGTTTGGTTAGAAACAAGTGCAGCATTCTAAACACATGCTAGTGGTTACCTGTTACGGAAAACTCAAGTGTGACTGTCGATTTGTAAGCTGCATTATTCAATCCAAAAATATTTAATTTAATATTTAAATTAATTTATCAATAATCAGATCTCCCCGCGTCGACCGCCGTCGTTCTCCCACTCCCGAACCGGCTACTATGCCCGTCGGTCCCCGTGTGGTAGTGGCCACTCCCGCCGCATCCACCCTACTCAATCCACTCGTCAGACCCGATATTCGTAAGATTATTCCTATTTAATGTATTAAAAATGTCAGGAAAATGGCGATATTATGGTTCTAGCAACTAGGTGATTGAGAGTTGCGAAGTATCATGATGAGCGTGAACTTTAATGAAATCCTCGATTCGATGAACTTTTTCCATGGCTCCAAACAAATTTTTCGGTTTTTGCATAGCGACAAGCGTGATAAATGATATTCGTGATGGCATTTCAACTGCGCTGTTTCAAGTTGCACTGTCTAATATTATGCATTTGATCGACAATCTGAGTTAATGCCAACGCATCTGCCATTTCAGAAACAAATGCAAGCTTTGGTTATTTTAATTGAGACATTGGTGTCACATCATTCGAACCTCATTCGAGATTTTCCGAACCTTTGATAACGTTCTTCCAATCCATTCATTCTTGCAATCTTATCTGAACCCCTTTTCTTTTCAGTTGAATCGGCGGCGCAGGGCAATCCGGTTCCTATGGAAATGCTAGAAAAAAGCAAGAGAGAAAGGAAGAGCAGGTAATTTTCATCCCTTTATAGAAAACTGACTCGATTACGGTAGTCCCTGAGATGCAATCAATACCGTATATTGTCAGATGGTCGACTACCAAGTCATTCGTGCCCGGTATGCCTACCGTACTCCCGTCGCACCTCTCAGAAACTCAGCAGAAACAGTACCTGCGTGAGTTATTGATTTTTTGTCAATTATTGATTTTCTGATGACGAGAAGTCATCCCAATACGCGGCTAAGGATACGGTAAGTCCAAAGAGGTGAGTAAGGTAAGCGATTCATTTGGAGTGAACTGTATCATTACAGTAGCTAGTTCTTACTCGTATCGATTGATTACTGTATGTATCGTATTACCCTGTGTCTAATCAATAATCGGGCTTTCAGTTCAACTCGAAATTGAGGATTCGACAAGGAAACTGCGTCTCAATGACTTTTATGGATCGGCTAATCCGGCAGAAAGGTTGATGATCTACCTTACAGTACACCGGACGAAGAGACGACGGCAGATTATCGATTGATTGGCGTGAATCGATCGATATACCTTATATCGAATCGTGATCGCTTATCGACGGATCTGACTGAGTTTCAACCGGTTTTCTTTTATATTCATTATCTCCAATATTCACTAGATTTTAGTATGATTTTTCATACGCTATAAATACTTAAAAACGTTTTGCGAAAGTGTTCTTTAGATAGAATAGGGGTTGAAAAGTAATTCGCGCGCGTTTTGATGTAATCAATTCAATCGATTCCAGTTTGATCTACATCATTTAGATATTAATTATGATTTAGATTCAAGCGACGGCTCTTTTTCCGAAATCTATTTGCTAATCCTAATCGATACATCCAATCCTCTGTCTTTTTTCCAGAAGTTTCTAGAGATCTGCAGAATCTGCATAATACTCTCAATTTTAGCCTAATCCTAATCCTAATGCTCAAATCTCAAGGCGATTTCAGGCCTCGCATCCCTAGGGTTAAGCTAGCTAGCTCAATCGATAATACGTTATTACCGTAATCTAACCTCTCCATTCGTTGCAGGAGTCCCTCTCCCGAGCCAGTGTACGATGCTAATGGCAAGAGGCTGAACACGAGAGAAGTGAGGAAGCGACAGGAATTGGAGCAGTTGAGACATGAGAAGATCACGGCGCTACTAGTACTCAATCCAGAGTATAAACCCCCTGCTGATTATCGGTTAGTTATCGAGATTTTAGTTTCTAAATTACCTTGTAAACATTTCGAAATCATCGATATTTAAGTTCTTAATTTCATTGGAATCTTTGCGAACAGATCAGTATCTATTAGAGCGCTATTTGTAGTTCAATCTTTTATCATCTTCGGCAAGTAATCTAGAAATGTAAAAATCATGTGTGTTTGAGATCAGCCTGAAACTGCGATGTGACTATTAGTTTGTTTCATAATTTGTTTGTGTTTACTTGACAGTGGGGGAAATGCTACGACAATCGAGTAGTTTTTCACTGTCGCTGTCTTGAGAGCAGCGTGAAAGATAAATGACCATGGTATTATTTTGGCTGTTATTTGTTTTTCCAGGTTTTCGTTGGAGATTGAAATCATTAAAAAATCACAACTAGTGGTGTAGCATCTTCTTTGTGTAGTGATTGTGTAAATCCTCACCTTGATGCTGAACTAATCATCCTTCTTCTCCATTCCAGTCGTGCTCCTACGATGCGCCCATTCGACAAAGTGTGGATCCCTCAGGAGCACCACCCGCATCTCAACTTCGTCGGTCTTCTCATCGGTCCCAGGTATATTTTATTGATTTTTTAAAAATTAATTTTAATATTTATTTTATATTCTTTCACTTATTTATTTACAGGGGCAACACGCTAAAGGCACTCGAGGCCGAGAGCGGAACCAAGATCATCATCAGGTGAGACTTTAATTATTTTTCAAACTGGCTGTGAAAGAAGAATTGATGTTGTGAGATTGTAGGGGCTTAGTGGTTGCGATGAAACGGTGGTGTAACTGGCTAATCTTTATATTTTCAGAGGCAAGGGCTCGATCAAGGAGGGCAAGCTCACGCGAAAGGTACGCATTTAATTATTTAATATTTAATTAATTGAAAATATTTAGTTTAATTTAAATTGATTTCAGGACGGTCAGCCTTTCCCTGGCGAGAACGAGCCTCTTCACGCCTACGTCACTGGACCTGATATGTCCAGCATCAAGATCGCCTGCGATAGGGTACGGTAAATAAAAGCAAGGATACGGTAGGGAACAGGGGTAAGGTAGATGATGGGGGGGGGGGGGGGGGGAGGGGCAATACTTCAGTAGTAAAGGGTAAGGGTATTGAAGCTGTTAGGGATGTTCTCTCCGTTTTCAGGTCTCTCCATTCTGCACACTCGTTGTTAGATTTTTTTAAAGAGAGTGCAGAATGGAGAGTTAAAATGGAAACTATATCTTCGTATTATTGCTAACATATCATTGCGATACTGTAGTTTCAAGTACCGCACTTGTCATACGATAACCCTGATTATCGATTATCTTCCTCTTTTTCAGATCAAGGCGATCATCGCAGAGGCGAGTCAGATGCCGGATGGACAGAACAATCTGCGCGCACTCCAACTCAGAGAGGTGAGGGGGATTACGGTAGCGATCGGATATTGTAGAAGAGAAGTACGGTAGATTTGGTCACTACACTGATTGAGGAGAAGAGGGGTATCAAGGCTTTGAAGTCGTGATAATAAAGGGTTTGACTGGATTGAAATGATATCATTCAAAAAGAATCCGTAAACAAACTTATTTAGTTGGAGAGTTCTTGATTCAAGGGTTGATCGAAAGCCCATGTTATCAGACTTGAATCGGTTCTTCCTCTGTAGACTTTTAATATATAAATATTTTCCAGCTCGCTCTTCTCAATGGAACCATGCGACCCGAGGACATGGTGGCGGGCGCGAGATGTTCCAATTGCGGTGAGCATTAATTAATTAATTAAATAATTCAGTACTTAAATTTAATAATTTTGAAGACAGACTACGCTTTTATTTAGGGCCTGTTTTGCATTATTTTTTATATATCCCGATCGAAAAGAGACTATTTCGCTGGTGTGAACAACATTGTTGTAGTGTGTGTGAGGCAAATATCCAGCGGGTTCCAATTTTTTCTCATTTCCTCCCAACAACAATGTAAAAGGTTATGTATTTCCTAATTTCAGGCGCCGACGACCACAAGACGTGGGAGTGCCCCGATCAGCAGAATGTGACTGCCAGAATCATCTGTGTGGCCTGTGGAGGTGAGCGAGGAGAGGGATTACGGTAGATGGGGGGATGCGATAGATAAGAGGGAGGGGTACTGTAACTAGAGGTGCTTGAAACAGTGGATAGATTGTACTTTCACCGATTTCCGCACTGCAAAAATCAGAAAATCTAATTTATTTTGCCTCAGCGGGAGGTTTTTAGTTTTCGAAGAGTCATCAAAGGGATAGTTGTGAGACCTGAATAATGTCGCATTCATGGATATGTCCAATAAAGTAAATATGTTACGTTTCTGAATGGTGATGTTGCTATAGGAAAAATTATTCTGACTGCGGTTGCCAATTTGGAAGTTACCAAATAGGGAAAACAGATAACAAGTGAAATTCAGGTCTTACTAGTGCGAGGTTTGGCGTTTCGAGGGTTCATTAAAGTTACAGTTGAACGGATATAAATAATTCGACTTCAGCTATCTCCTTCCTAAATTAAGCTCAATTATTTATTGCATATTGTACAAACTCAACTAAGTGTAAAGATAATATTTTTTATATATGCATCGATTACCGTAATCCAATAAATTCGTTGCAGGAGCCGGCCACATCGCGCGCGATTGCAAGAACGCCCGTCCGGGTTTCATGGGCGGTGGCATGGGAGGAGGAGATATGGGTGGAGGTGAGAAAGAGGTTACGGTAGGGGAATAGGGTAGATCAAGGCGAGTGATTTGGGAAGGGAAGATTTGGAATGAGGTGAAGTTAGGATTCTCTGGCAGCTTATAAACAGTAAAATTTCCAGTTTCATCAATTTGGTTCTTCTAGCTCTTCTATAATCCCCAAATTATTAATAGCACTAATTATTTTTAATATATTTAATTAATTAATTAATTAATTAAGGCGACGGTGGTATGGACGACGAATATTCGGCACTAATGGCTGAGTTGGGAGAGAAGCCGGTTGGAGGAGGAGGACAGAGTGGACAGGGTGAGTGGAGGGGAAGAAGGGGAAGGGATTGGGTAGGGATGATGCAAGGATGAGGAAAATTATTCGAATTTCATTAGAATTCCAGATTTCCAAGTCTTGTGATTCTCTGATGTTCTACTTCAGCAACATTTGCGTTCCTATTACGGGATGTAGGGCTGGGAACGATCCTAATTTTGATTTAACCATGGGTGCTCGGCCCTAATGAAAATAACCGAAAGTGATTTGAATGTAGCGAAAATATCCCGATAAGTTAGCGTTGTAGCAATGGCTATGAATTTGTTGATTATTTAAATAGCCAATTATTCTAGAATATTCTCAATTTTGTAACGTTTCCTGAAGGTTTTATGATTTCCCGTCCCAGGCATTTTAGTGTTGCAGCAGTGAATTAATTATTCGATCGAGAACAGATATCCACTGTCACTTCAGTTCTTCTTATTCTTAAAATAAATTATCCAAGCTTCCTAATTCTGAGGCGTTTTCCCTAGCCACATTGGCGTTTCTTCTAAGTGATTTAAGATCGGAATGTTTGCCGGGTGTCGATTTGACTACCTCTCCCGGATCTTCAATAATCATTCAATCTTCTCCGCTCTTTGCTTCTGCACTAGGCATTTTTGCGTTCCTGCTAGGTGAGGTAAGATTGGTGTCGTTCGGACAATTGTTCAATCAATGAAACATAGTCTATAAACCCTAATAATCATCCCTTTTCTCAGGAGGTTACGGTCGTGGTGCGGGCGGTCCTCCGGGACGCGGCGGATTCATTGGAGGCCCACCGAAGTCACTCGCTGATCTGCAGGTATACTGTAGTCGGATCGAGAACTGACTTGGAAGGTTATGGTAGCTGATCAATCAATCAATTTTCAGTCTCACAGTAGTCTATTCAATTATTAATCTTTGATCTCTCGCAGGCGATGGGTCCTCGTGGCGGTCAGCAGGATCATCAGCAGCAAGGAGGAGGAGGAGGGCAGGGATACGGTAGAGGAGGAGGAGGATACGGCAATCAACAGCATGGAGGAGCCTATGGAGTGAATGGCAACCAGATGAGCCACTCCCAGGGAGGATACCATACCGGTGAGGAGAGGGGCGAGTGGTACGGTAGATCGATTGAGGGGAGGGGTACGGTAGATCGATTGAGGGGAGGGGTACGGTAGTCAGTTGACGATTGGGATTATGGTAGGTAATTAGTGATGCCATTTTGATCTTCATTTTGCACACCTTTTCGCTTGTTGAAGAGTGTGCAAAATGGAGAGAGCTGAGAACCGAAATGGCAATTCTGCTTACAGTATTCAACGGATAATCTCTTGCAGGTCCGGCGCAGCAGTATCACTCGGGCTACTACGGTGGTGGCGGTGGATACGGTGGCGCGTGGGGCGCGGCAGGCGGAGGTTGGGGCGGGATGCCTGCTCCGGTGCCCCCTCCACCTCCCCCGATGCTCGGCTTCCCGCCTCCTCCTCCACCTCCGCCCGTTCCAGCCCCGTCTGGAGGAGATCTCTCTTCGTTTCTCGCCCCTCCCGCACCCCCTCCCCCGCCCCCGAGTTAGAGAGATGATCTTTGATCTTTGATCCCTCCCCTGCCCCCCAGTTAGAGTTTATCTTTGATCTTTGACCCCTCCCCCTAGTTGAGAGAGGCCAAAGATGATCTTTGATCTTTGATCTTTGACCCGCTTCTCCCCGTTGTCATTCCCATGTTCACCACTAAGCTGCTTGAACTGTCCATTACACATTTCACATCCAAATATTGCATTCTCATCTCGTTTCCACATAATTTGTTGTAGTTAGTATCCAATGCTATTGATATTTCCTCATTTTCGCTATCCCGTATTTATTGCACGTTTCTTCTCCGTTTAATCATATTTCCTTTTGATTATCCCATTTATTCCAATAGCAGAACATTTTTTACTCCGATATTTTTACGGAAATTTATAATTCAATGAATTGTTTCGTAGTTTTTGGTATGATAAAGATTGATGCTAAATTAAGTATTGTCTGTTAACCACACCAGGTAACAATAATCATCAAAGAGAAACGGTTGCTAAATCCATCCACGTGTTCTACCCGACCAATGGTGATGGGACGTTTAGGAACTCGCGTTTAGGAACTCTCAATCGGTGACGTTTAGGAACCCTTTCAAAAGGTCGGGAAGACGGTTTAGAACCCTCATTTTATGACAATACCGATGGATACCAAATCAACAGCAGAAATTGAAAACGTCTCCTGTGTTTAAATGAGGGTTCTAAACCGTGTTTCCGTCGTCTTAAAGCGTCTTGAAAAGGTTCCTAAACGTCACCGAATGAGAGTTCCTAAACCTGACCAATGGGTACGGTAGCTTATTTGTCGACCACTTTGTTGAGAAGTGATAATTTACAGCAGTTCAAAATTATCAATTGTCTGCTCCATATTGGTATGCTTTTCAACAGTTCCCCGTGAACGGCAGTTTCAACCACTGTTTTTACAACCTATAAGCAGTTTGTGCCGATAAGATTTTGTCTTCCACAACTGTATCCCAGTTCATCGTACGTACTCTAACGTATCCTCATTACACATTTTCACATCCTAGAGCCATCCACAGGGTGCTACCTGAATAATGAGTACGGTAGCTCATTTGTAGATTACTGAGTCGAGAAGTACTAACTTGCAAAAATGCTAATGCCTGAATTGCATACTTGGTAGTGATATTTTTCATTTGTTTCCCCGTGAACTTATGTTTCATCCACTGTGTTTGCAACCCGTCTGCAGTTACAGCCAATCAAATCTTGCTTGATTTCTGTGTTTATATCAATCCACCGTACCAATTCCCTCTGCTATCGTACCCTCATCGCACATTGTGAAAACACAGGCCTTTCTCATAACTGGTCTTCCTCGAATGTATTTTTTCTTCTGAATTCTTGCTTCAAGCAGGCTGTTCGAAATCCCAGCATCAATCCCATTCAGTAAATCTACCGAATGTCCTTCGTATCACCAACCATGATATCGTAGCACCACCTTCTTTCGTTCTGTTCCACTATAGAAGTCACTCTCCATTTTGCACACACTAGCGCCGGTTGGACGAGGTGATAGTGTGCAGAATGGAGAGTGCTGATAATCAAAAAAAAATTTAATTTTTAAAAAGACATTAAATAAAATCACTCTCATCTACTTTAACCTCTGCCAATCTCCCTTAATACCTATTTCGTTCTTTACTATTAGCAATATACATTGGTGATTCTGCGCTACGTATACGTAGCGCTGCGCTACGTAAGGCAAGGCTCGCACTCATGCCTCAGAATATGTCTCGGGCATTGTTTATAATGTATTCTAATTATAATGATTATCGGTGCCTTTAATTTTTTTGATCATTTCTATGATTGCAACAAGAAACTGTCATTTATAATTAGTACAGTAGTCAATTATTCTTGAAAAATATAGCGGTTACGGTAGTGAGTGCGTCAAACTTTTCGAAGTATCGATCGAAGCTCGCTAACGGTATTCTATGCAGTCGCTATTAATTTCTTCTGTTTACAGAAGGCGATTCCTTTTTTTAATCATTTTTTGCAACGGTGATTTCCTAACCTCCTCCGAATGCAAATAATTTCGCCGCTTCTTTCATTCCGTATAAATTCTAGAACACATTTTATACATCCGAGCTCCAGTAAAGTCCGATGTTGAATACCGTGCTCCGGGAAGTTACTTTCCATGACCATCATCTTGTGTGCGACGTACCTTATTCGTTTTGAACTGATTTTACCATAATCGCTCTCAAGTCTTTCACGTTCAGTCCTATCGGCGATTGCATCTATATTGATCGTAAATTTTATGCATATGAGGAGGTGTCAGAGGTTATTTTCGCATCCAGCAACTAGTTCAACATGTTCAACTAGTTCAGCAAAGATTTTACATGTTGAATCTTTGCAACTTGGCTTAAAACACAGCATTTAGCAAAAGTTGAACATGTTGAATTTTTGCAAAAAAATTCAACTAGTTGCTGGATCCAGAAATAACCTCCGACACCTCCTTATATCAAATAATGTGTCGCTACAGAGGATGAGGGTGGGGTACTATCCCTATCGGCACCCTTGCGAGCGGAGCTATGGCGACCCACGCGTGTGGACTTGGCACGAAATCTTGAAAGGTATATATTTAAAAATTATTTGGTTATTCATATTTTTCATTTAAAACAATAACTCGGTGCAATGACAGATGAGGCAAGTAAGGCGATAGCAGATCCTTCGGACGAGCTCAACCTCAGTCCGTGGGCACCGCTGCGCGCCTTCCCCGCGTCTCCGATGAGACGAGAATTGGTTCGGCTCATCAAGGACACTATGGTCTGATTTTTGACTGATTTTATTAATTATTGTTATTCGTTATTGAACTAATTCTTGATATGTCTTCCTGACAACCTTGCCATTAAACCACGACATTCCAGTGGGGGGTGGGGAGATAGAGATAACAGCAGCAGAGAAAGAGTGTAAACTAGATTGGCAGTTTGTCTGCAAAAATTTACCTTGTAACAATTTGCCTAGTTGGTCTTGTCGCGAATGTTTTGAATTAATTTTTGCATTAAAATGCAAAAATGCCATTAAATTATATTCGTTGCAGGTTGAGGTGGAATTACCGGCTGGCGATAAGATGCGGAGGAAAATGCTCAACAAGACAATCACTCCCTTCTGGGTTGCTGAGTGTTTACATGTAAGCTCGTTGTCTCGAGAGAGACGTCTCATTCATTCATTGTCTCAGCATATCTCGATTTCTTGTAAATATATTTGGCGGTTTATTCCGCCAGATATATTTATAAGAAATCGATAAATGTTGAATCCATCGACGTCTCGTTTTCCTTCCTTTGACTGCGTCTAGCGCCTCATTTGTCATTGCCCGGAATTATTGTTTCAATGTAATAAGAAATAACAATTGCGCATTTAACGTTAAAAAAAATTGATGGGGACTCTTGCAGATCAGGGGCGTGCAAACATTTTACGACCGCCTCATTTCGCCTGCTGGTTAGAGAAGACGAGAGAGTATGCATAATGAGGAGGTCGTAAAATTTTTGCACATCCCTTTTGCAGATGGTTGGCTACTACATTCTGGCTCGATGGTGTGGGGCGAAGAAGGAGGACGAGGGATACTTCTGGGTGCACGCGGCCAATGCCGCCGTTCATCACGTCGGATACGTGTGAGTGTCGATATGCGACTCTCTCCATTCTGCACACTCTCTCGTGTTTCTGGCCGTCGAGACAGTGCGCAGAATGGAGAGAGCCAAACACGCAATTTCATTAACAGTGAGTTGCGAAAATATGACTCCCAAGTGGAGGTTGTGCCCGTTTTGTTGACTAATTTTCATGACAAACCAAATTACAAACAAATTAATTAATTTTCTAAACTGCAGAACGGAAAACAGAGCGAAAGGATACGCGCTCAATCCTCCGTATGAAATGTTCCACAATGAAACAAAGAGCGGATGGAAAGACATACTTCGTGAATGGTCAGCAAAGTTTATTGTTTATTTCTTCAAAATCTAGTCTAGGAAGTGCCTGTCTCATACGTCTGATTTTTTGACAATAAATTATTGGACAATTTTTGGCGTATTTTTATTCATTTTCTAAAATATTGTTTTCAGTCTTAAAAACAAATGCACGCCCCATGATCTATTCGAGCAAAGAGGGATCGATATGGGCAATAATAAGTTCCGGGTAAGATTAAATTTGGTTTAATATTAATTAAACAAAATAATTAAGTTTGTAATTTTCAAAGGTGGGCGATCGAGTGGAGACTATTCATGGAGAAGAATCGTCCGTTCTCTGCCCTGCCTTCATTAAGCAGGTACCGATTTATTGGTACTAGTCGGAATGACCAACGTCTGGAGTGAACCAGATATGATGTCGTTTCCCGGAATTTTTTTCCCAAAAGTTCTCAGTTCCATATGAACCTGCTGCGAAAATACTGGAGAACTAAGTTGTTTTGGTTTTCATCCGACCTAGTGTCGATATTTATTTATTTGGAAAATAAAATCGCATTCGAGCTCAGTCAAACTTGTTCCTAGAGGTTAAGCTAACAGCGATGACTAGAGCTGCAAATGTGTGCATCGAAATAATTTTTTTAGATAAATAATAATCAATTATACATGTTTTAGGTGCTGGGTCGCCGTGTTCTTCTCGAGTACAGCAGACACGACATGGAGAAGGCTGATCTGGTCCGTTAGCTAGCATTTTGCATCATCATTGCAGATTTTATGAAAAAATAAATCATGCAATAGACATAATTTCCAGGTAAAAGGGCAGGACTTGTGGAGAGATATGAACGACGATCTGATCTACCCTGTGAGTCCCTTTCAATTCACGCGATCTCTTACCGATCAGAAAAAAAAACGAGAGAGCACGAGACTTTAGGAGATGTCGATCTTGATTCGACATAATTAGTGAGAGGTTGAGTAGGGATGATCATTGGCTTGGTTGTATTTACTCACCCTAGAACGAACTAACGGATGAACTTTTAGTTAGCAGTTCTGGATCGTGTTTGTCGAGTAGTGATGACAAATCAGCATCAGATTCTTCTCAATTCGCTTGCTCTCTCGTTTCTCTAAACTGCGAGAGTTAAGGCAGTATGAGGAGAGTCGATTCCGATTTGTCATCACTAATACCGAGACCTTTCCGAGCTCCCAACACTTATTCAAATTGTTTGATTAATGGAACTTTTCAAAACATTTCCAATAACAAGTAGATAACTTTAACACAGGTTGGTTTCGCACAAACGATGGGACTGCGGCTGAATGCGACGAAGAACTACAAGGCACACGTTGCAGCCGAGATTGCAAAAGCAATGGACAATGAGGTAGAAACTTTCGTAATACGAACGCGAATTCAGTTTTGACTTGATTCTGCACACTATCTCGCTGGTCTGGTGAGAGAGTGTGCAGAATGAAGAGAGTCGAAAACCGGAACTACAGTAGACCACACTAATGACTATTTCTTGCAGGAGGTAGATCAATATAATCGAGATGATACAGCGAAGAAAGAGAATATCTACAGAGGGATGGAAATTGTTCAGGTGATACATTATTTCCATTAAATATAATATAATATAACTAAAACCATAAATTCAATTTTTTTTGAGACCATTTATGTTCTGATTGTTGTGGTTGATTGATAGCACTGTCATTCATTCATAGTCTCTTCTTTAGATTTTTGTTTCATTTTGAGAATACAATTCAATTATTCATCAACCATGTTTAAGATGGGATAAACTAGTGATGTTGTTTCGGGTTTTGCTCTCTCCATTCAGCACATACTCATTGGTAAGCTAAACGAAAGAGCATAGAGAATGGGGAGACCCGAAAACCGCGAAAGAGCATAACTAGGATGAAGCGTAAGTAGTTAACGTTATCAATGTTTCCTCAGATCTTGCCATGACAAGTGTATATAATAATAAAATAATAATAATAATAATAACATTATTATTATTAATAATTCTCTTCAGATCTTGCCATGGCGAGTGGACATGGTGTGCGAGATTCTCGACAGACTGGACTACGCGTGTCAGAATGTTCTCAGGGCAGCCCGAGTCCTCCAAGTACTCCCGGTAAGAATCGGAGCCCCCCGACTCTCCTCATTTTGTGTGCTGTCTCGCCTGTTAGACAAAGGAGAAGGTTGGGAGAGTAGAGTTCCGCAATTGTGAAACGTATCTCATTCTTCACATTCTGATCGATCAGAGCGGTCGGAATAGACGTAATGGCGAGGCGGAAATGTGACTTTGACACGCTGCGTAGAATAGGAGAGATAGAGAGAGGAGAGTAAATTGATTCACGGCGTTTTGCTGGAAACGCGCCTAAATTAATTCCCGTCGAGACTTCTCTCGAGCTCTCTCATTTTCCCTCACTATCTCGCCATTCCTCTGACCGCTCATTCTCTTTTCTCGCTCATGCCAATTCAGAAACATTAACGACGATCTGATCTACCCTTTCATTAATTGATTGATTAAGGACGGCTACCTGCAAATCGGACCAGAAGGTTCGGATATTCGCAGCGACTCTTTCTACGTCCATCAGGTTCATATTTTTCGGAATATTTCGTTATTCTGAGAAGCATTGACAGAATTAGATTGGCAACATCTCCGCTCCAGACTAGTGACGGCAAATCGGAACACGGCTCTTCACAATTCGCGTGTTCCCTCGTTTCCCTGATTTCGCTAATTGAGGAGAGTCTTATGATTTTGCAGACTACCAAGAATCTCTTCCCTGTGGGATACGCGAAGTCGCACAACATCGCACTTCTGGGACCCAAGGGAGACGAGGGTGGGTGATAGCTAGTGGTGACAAATCGGAATCCGACTCTCCTCTTTTCGCGTGTTCTCTCGCTTCTCTGCCCGACGAGAGAGCACGCTAACCGAAGAGAGTCTGGTTCCGATTTGTCATCAATATTGCGCAACCGATCTAATATGTGAAATGTGATCTGCTACCGATCGACTCAAAGTGAGTGACTCGTAATGTATGCCATCACTTTTTCTCGAAATGATCGATCGGATTTTGAGAGATTAGCCACTGGGTAAAGAGCGAGAATGCCATAGTGATGCCAATTTGTTTTCAGCTCTCTCCATTCTGCACACTCTTGTTTCTCTGACCACTGAGAGAGTGTGCTGATGGAGAGAGCGCAAACTGAAACAAAAACACTAGTAAACGAGTGGTGATGCAGCGAGTGAAAATCTCATAGCATTATCTTGTCATTTACCCCTTGAAATTCCGTTAACGGAATTAATTCATTTTTTTGCTAGTGAGGTTTCACTCATCAAAGAGAATTTGGTCATTGATTGAATAGGGTATGTAACACAGGATTTTCGATATTTTGGAGATATGTCCGTACAACGTTTTTGCAACCTATCCTTGAAATTTGGCCTTAGAGTTAACTTTGGACGTAGAGTTCAAAAATCGACCTTAGAATGTCGTATCTTCAAAACCCCATTCCCTGTGGCACACTTTACCCTGTGCGGTCGGTTTTTATATCTCATGAACGGCGCTTCGGAGACCCACGAATATATAGTGATTCTGAGAGATATCGACGAGATAAATTTTTTTACAATTGGGTGTGAAGGGCTAGCTCATCTGTGAAAAAAGTTAATTCAACCGAAACTTTTGAAATTACCACCCTGAAAAATGTTTGTTCCTACCGTGCCAATTAAACTTTTTCATTTGATTTCCCGTGCAACAACCTCATTTCGTCGGCCGAATGTCGGCTAATCGTCGATTTTGACCAAAAGATGTAGTTTTTCGAGCCAAACTTTTTTCTTTCTCGTTTTCATGAAGTCTGGTATCGATTTTCGGTTACCGCATAAAAAAATACGTCAGAAAATCATATTATCAGGTGATTTTGAGATGATGACTTATTGATCAAAAATGGCCTCGAAATTAGGGTTGAAAAGTGCGAAAAGTCATTTTTTTTCTAATTTCGAGGCCATTTTTGATCAATAAGTCATCATCTCAAAATCACCTGATAATATGATTTTCTGACGTATTTTTTTATGCGGTAACCGAAAATCGATACCAGACTTCATGAAAACGAGAAAGAAAAAAGTTTGGCTCGAAAAACTACATCTTTTGGTCAAAATCGACGATTAGCCGACATTCGGCCGACGAAATGAGGTTGTTGCACGGGAAATCAAATGAAAAAGTTTAATTGGCACGGTAGGAACAAACATTTTTCAGGGTGGTAATTTCAAAAGTTTCGGTTGAATTAACTTTTTTCACAGATGAGCTAGCCCTTCACACCCAATTGTAAAAAATTTTATCTCGTCGATATCTCTCAGAATCACTATATATTCGTGGGTCTCCGAAGCGCCGTTCATGAGATATAAAAACCGACCGCACAGGGTAAAGTGTGCCACAGGGAATGGGGTTTTGAAGATACGACATTCTAAGGTCGATTTTTGAACTCTACGTCCAAAGTTGACTCTAAGGCCAAATTACAAGGATAGGTTGCAAAAACGTTGTACGGCCACTGTTGGCAGAATCTAAATTATATCGAAAATCCTGTGGTAATTTCTATTTTCTGTTCAAGCCAGAATCTTTGGAGATCCTTAATATTCAATGCCCTTGATCACTATGAATGGAGAGAGCAAAATATCATGTTCCACATTTCCTAATTAATCGATGTTCAGAAGAGCCATTCGAATGGGATTCATTCCTGAAGAAGACAAACTACATTCCGGCGCCGCGGCACTTCTTTGATCAGGCAACCTCCTCTAATGTGTCATTCAAGGTAAATCCGTGATGTCATCGACTCTCCTCAACTCGCGCGCTCTCTCGTTTCTCTGATCGGCGAGAGAGCAGGCAGATTAAGGAGAGTCGGTCTCGATTCGACATCACTAATGGCAATGGGTCGCATTGGAATTCATATCCGAATGTGATTGAGAGATGCCATTTGGTTTTTACTGACAGAATAGAATGGGTGGACAATGTATAGAGACGAAACACGAAACAGCATGCGTAAAACGCGTTCTCCCTATCAGCCAAAATGCTGACCTCAAAAGTTGATCTTTGATCTTTAAGATCGTGATTTTTTTAATGCAGGCGGGAATGCGACTGGAGGCAATCGATCAGAACCAGAAGGATATACTTTGTCCAGCGACCGTGAAGGCGGTGAAGGGACGACTTGTACTGGTATCATTCGATGGATGGTCAGACAAGTACGATCAACTGTTTGACTACCGGTAGGTGAGGGTTGGTGACGTTATTTCGCTTTTCGACTCTCTTCATTTTGCTCACCCTCTCGTTTCTCTGACCTACGAGGGATAATGCGAAATGAGGAGAGTCAGATGCCGAGTGATGGCAAAAGGCAACCAGACGCTTCACAATTTGCGCATATAAATATCGAAGAATAATCAATCATATCGAGTAGACGATGTCGGAAAACTAGTTTGGGCCAATCGGTAGCACATTTAGCAATACCCAGACACAGTAGTAAGCTGGCCATTCCTCACATGCAAGAACAAAATGAGCGGTTGGCCCCGCCCCCTCGTTCAAAAAAGTGAGAAATGAGGCGGATTCGAATTTTGGTCTCGTACCTAATTAAATGTACTGTAGACTTGAGCAACCATCGTCACTAATGCCTTGTATGCCTACTGAAACTCATTCAATTCATAGTCGAAAACTGACGCTCAAACGTCAAATCACTTTTTTTAAAACTTGAGTTTCAAGAGATATTCTTCAATCAGAAAGACAATCGCAAAACAGAGCGAACACTAATTCTGCAGAAAATGTTGCATGGGGCTTAATACTGTGCAGATACTCACTTCGGCGCCAATTTCATCATCAATAGGCCATAGAACCGCAAATTGAAAACATGTTAAATTAGCTCATCGGCACCCTCAAAAGATACTGCACACTCTCGTTTCTCATACCGACTAGAAAGTGTGCACAATAGAAATAGCACTATACGATCCGTCAGAACTAATTGCCACCATTACAGATCGGACGAATTGATGCCCTGTGGATGGTCTGAGATGGTAGCACACACTCTTGAGGCTAGTGAATCGTGCTCTCTCCATCCGGCACACTCTCTCGCCAGTCAGACATACGAGAGAGTGTACAGAATTAAGAGAGCTGAGAGCCGAAACAGCGATGCTATTGCAGGCTCCACTCGACAAACCAGAAGCGGCCGGACTCGAGGAGGTGAACATTGGTGTTGCCCGATCGAATAGTAGCTCTCTCCATTTTGCACACTCTATAGTTTCTCTAATTAGCGAGACAGTGTGCAGAATGAAGAGAGTTAAAGCCGAAAATCCATCGATAGACTAGCATGAGCTGATTGAATCTGTCCAAACGCAAATTATAGTGTCATTCTATCATTGTTGTAGGTGATCTAAGACGAGGATAGGCAAGAGTGAGAAATCGATACTCGGCTCTGCGAGTATCCATATTAGTGATGACAAATCGGCATCCGACTCTCCCCATTTCGCGTGCTGTCTCGTTTCTCTGATCGTCGAGATAGAGTGCTTATTGAGGAGAGCATTTACCGATTTGAGATGACTAATCCTTCTCCATCCATCGACATTAGTTTTCTCCATTGTCATTTCATTTTTCGTGTGTAATCAGATCATTTGTTTTGAAGAATTATCACATTTTAAACAAATTTGCTACCAACCGATGTTGTAAAAGTTTCAGAAAAGATCTCATATTATCTCGTCTCTTAATTCATTACTCAAATTTCTCGAAGTTTCCATCGTTGTTTATTTTACATTGTTTTCTGTTAGAAACCATTCATGATTGTTGTTCCGTTGATGTTACCGTTTTGCATTGATGAAGTTGAAAAGAAATGATAAAGTATAATCAATGGAATCGGTTGATGTTCCCATGGTTACCTGGTCATTGATTTTATTGTGAAAAAGGTACTGTAGTCAATTTAATATAATTTTTGAGATCAGTTTTTGCCCGGATTCAAGAGAAGTCTACTTTGAGGACACGAAGCAAGACACCGATTTCCTCCTTTCGCATTTCATTGATCGCATAATGGACTTTGTTTCTTGGTAGATAATTACTGTAAATAGTCTTTGTTCGTTTGTTTTTTAAACAATACGATCTCAAATTTCGCTAATAATGTTTTCTCATTGCCAAATATCTAGTCTACTATACATATTTATTCTCTAGTAAGACCTGCTTTCTTTGATAGTGCTCAATCTTATCTCAGAATTTTTGTTATTTTATATGTTGTTTTCCAATTTTGTATAAAAATTAACAATGTTTTAAAATTGTATGGATTGTTGATTTGGTGTTCACAACACTCTTGATATCTACAGTAATCCCTATTCTTCATTTATTCCTTGAGATTTCGCCTTTTTAGATTATTGCTCTCCTTGCTCTAATTTACACTTTTGATTTTGTGTTCTTAAAAATGGGTGAAGCCTTTTCGCAAGTTCGACAAATTCAAGATCTTCCTTGTTCGCTACTGCACGGTTTCAGTTCAAACCTCCGCAATTTCGCTCGAAACTTGCCTGATTTCTCGGGTTTTGCCACGCTGCAGGCGCGCCACTTGCGAAACTGCGCAGCCACGTTTCACACTCTCTCTCGCCCAGGTGAGAGAGGAAGCGAAAAGAGGAGAGGGTGGCTGCGCCGAAGTGGAGCGACTGCAGCGCGGTTAAACCCCAGTTGTTGCTATTTTTTAAAATCTGGTTTTGCTTGTGTTCCCATGGTTTATCTGCTACTTCCAGGCAATGATCCGCTATCGATGCGGCAAGCATGTGGAGAGGAAGGACCATGTCAGTTGGCATTTAGTTTAATATATATATTTTTTTCATACGGAGAAAGTTTTTAAATTCAAAATTTAAGTTGGCAACGATTCGTGCGAGATTCGCGTCTTTGCGATCGATGAAGGACAAAAGACTCAAATGGAAATCTACTTCCATTGTAAGTTTAATAATAACGAAAATATATTTTAAATAGTATATCTATGGAAAATAAGTTATCCGTGTTCAGTCTTCTCCGGAATCAACGGCCGACTTTCTGGATGGAACCGTTTCTCCCATCTCTATCGACAGTCCCCATTTCGTGAGTTTCTATCTCTTCTATTGATTGTAAAGAATATGAATAGGTCCGTCTTCTGATCGGTTCATCCCTCTCCATACGTCAGTCCGAAACAGATACACTATGGAGATGGAATCTCACTCGATCATCCCCACAACAGGCAAGTTTCTTCTCTACCTGTACATTATTCACGTTATATTTTTTCTCTCTAAAAACAGACCCCTTCCTTCTTGGAGTACTGTTTGGTTGCGTATTCAATTATTCTCTTTCCAGATCTTGTCTATTCTCTCGAACTCTGAATTAGACCGCACCAGATATCTACCAATCCATCCCAACTCATTCATACCCAATCTAACCGAGTATGTCCCTCTCTTTTCTCGCTGTCTAGTAGTGTTGTTAGATCGAATAATTTTTATTCGCGAATACTTTTGCATAAATACACTCGTTCATTCGCCCTTATGAAGTGCAAATGAAACTCATCCAATTTCCTTTGTTTCTACGCACAATTTCTGGTCAAATCATGTAAGTTTCATTAACACTTCGCAAGGGCATATTAGCGACTGCATATATGCAAAGTTGTTCGCGAATAAAAATTATTCGATCTAACAACACTGTCCAGTAATAATAATTCTGTTCCAGACTTGATGTGGTTAATTTTCCTTCCCTGTCGGCCTCAGTCACAAACTATCTCACCAAGTTTATGACAATGGAACGAAGTGGGGAGAAAGATCTACTCGTCTTCCTTCATGCCGATACTGCTATGAAATTACTGCAGAGAGCTGCGGCTGCTAAAGGTCATTCCCTTCTTATTATATTTCGAATTTTTAAATAATAAATATACCAACTTTATTATTAACAAATAAATTTATTCATTGTAGATTTGGACGATCTTCTACTCGTATCTCGTTGTCTACAAGGAGCAATAATTCTCGGAACTCTTCTCACAACGAGAGTTGATCAGGTATTTGCTTTAATTACAGTAGTTTATGATTGACTTTTTCAGATGCTTCTCTCAATGACGTTCTCTCTATGGACATTCCTTCAAATCGGACACTCTCAGGTACCCTTCTTTCCACTTCCCTATCCTCTTCCTTCTCCATCTCTTTGTCTCTCCTCTCAGGAGAAATTATGTTATGGTTAATGCCCTTTGCTCAGGAGAAATTATGTCATGGTTAATGCCCTTGTAGATTCACGATGTGGGATTGAAGAAGGAACGGATGTGGAGTATTCTCAATGGGTAACAATTATATTCGTATTTTTGGTGTTTGCTGCATATTACACGCGTTATGCAACAGCCTTATGCGTTCTTTTAGTCTCTCGATGGAATGTACCAGTTTCCCTTCTGGATTCTCTCAACTCATCGCTTTCCTCGATTTTTCGACGACAATGAAGATGAAGAAGGAACACAAAGAAGAAGTGAGCATCTTTTCCCTGTAGTCACTCACTCAACAATCATTATGTCTTTATACTTCTTTCGCTACGCTCTCTGCGTATTCCCAACATAACGATGTTTTCAACTTCATTACAAGGATCGGATGCTTTTTTGGGTAGAAATAAAAAGGGAAACTATACCCTGAAAGCAACCTAGAATGGAGAGCAAGGTTGCGGAAACCACCAGGTGGTTCGTTGGCTGCCGATCAGCGCAGCACACAGTCTTCCCTGATCAGGGAAACTGTGAGAAGCGCACCCGACCTTGTGTTCTGTTGAAAACTGGCATTCTTTTCATTCCTATCCATTAAGCTAAGAGATACTCTTCGACGTATTCTCATCGACCGCACCGAGGATTTACCAAGAAGAAAAGATAAAGAACGAAAGATAGTGAGAGAGAAGGATGATGAGAGAGTGGAGGAAGAAGAGGTATGGTGGAATGGAAGATTGGTCATAACCGTCGATATTACAGATGACTCGAAGAATGTGTGAAATGGTAGAGAGAGGAATCCAGACTGGAAATATTGAGAGGAGAGACAAAGAGATGGAGAAGGAAGAGGAAAATGAAGTGGAAAGAAGGTTGAATGCGATAGTGAGTGATGTAGTGAGGAAGGAGGAAGAGAAGGAGAAGGAGGGACAGGTGAGCATGCCATTATTATTGTAGATGAAGTCTATATATAGATAAATGATTGTATTTTAGAAGAGAAGGAGATGGTCAATTGGCACACAGACCCTTGATGGATGGAATGGTATCATGGTTCGTTTCCTTCTCATTCTCATTAGAGATATCAAACCAATTCGTCGCTATTGTTTCAATCAACCCAAGTATTGCAAGAAAATAAACCGTTTCACTTGTTATTACGAACGGTCCAATCTACTGTGTTTAGCAATCATTAATAAGGGATTCTAGGCTTCAGTCTTTGTATTTAATCAGTGCATTTTGCGTCCAGGATCACATAGGAGAAAGATCGGGAATATAGGAAAACTAAATAAATAATTACCAAATATTTTGTTCCGTTCATCATACCTAATGTATGCTAAACAGTCCATGACTCTAACTGAGTTTTTGAATCTTACAATACTTGTGTTGAATGAAATCATTGACCTCAAATACTTGATTTTTTTTCGAGAAATTGAGAATTGAATTGACATTCATAATTACTCTCCTACTGCTTATCCATCATGGGCAATATCAATGAATAATAAGGTGAGTCTACTTGTCTATCTCCTGTTAAATGTTTGGATGTTCTATCAATATTCCATTCTCTCTCTGTCCTAGGTCGAATACTCTATCCAAAAGACCACAACGTAAACATAAAAAAACATATATTTTCTATGCGTTTATAGAAAAATTTGAGAAACGTTGATTTTTTGTCGCATTATACATGAAATATGAAAACGTACACCAGGGGCTGGAAAAGAGCTGAACTAGATTTTTCGTTTAACGTGTGGAAGTTATGTGGAAACATATTTTGGGACATGAATTGTTGATTTGTGCTCTGTCTCTCAGTACCGCCGCCCTCTTCATCAATTCGCGTATGAACTTAACGAATCCATCTATGAGAATGATGAGCATGAAAAAGAAGAAGCGAAAGCAGAAAAGAAGAGAATCAAGATGGAATTATGCAGAACTCCCAATGTGAAGGTGGGTCTACGTTGTAAGAAAATTATACCCAGACAAGATATATAGATGACGTCATATGTAATTTCTTTTTTGTAATAGATGTTAAGAAACTCCTTTTCAGGTATCGAAATTGCCAGAACGAGCACGTCGTAGCGTGAATAGAGTGAAGAGTGAAGAGGGAGAAATGAATGGAGGAAAAACAGCAAAAGAAAATGAGAAGGAGACGAAGAAGAAAGAAAGGGAGGAGAAAGAAGATGATGATAAGAAGGAGAAGAAGAAGAAAAAGAAGAAAGAAAGAGAGGAGAAAGAAGATGATGATAAGAAGGAGAAGAAGAAAAAAAAGAAGAAAGAAAGAGAGGAGAAAGAAGATGATGATAAGAAGGAGACGAAAGATGAAGATATAATATTTCTCAATGCGATGAAGAAAAAAAAGGAGCATGGAAATGCGGTGAGACGAGAGAATTGATAAATGTTCATTTTCTGAGAAAGGAAGCACTAGTTTTTAAATAATCTTTAATCTATAATATCCTAGTCGATTAGAGAAAGAAGCAAATCGATTCTTTCCCTTCTCTATAAGTCTGCATCTCCATCGAATTAAAAGGATTAAAATAATTTTCTTTCCGATCTCAGATCGATAGAACTCTTGTGAGAATGAATTCAATTTCTTCTGGCTAGAAAATTATTCATGTTCTACGTTTTGCTAAAATTTTAAATCAAGAAAAACTTTTGGGTATTGTTTAATATTGTTTTGCAGAGAGGATCAAAGTTATCAGTGGAGCGAAATGAGAATGTCAAGATTGAACGAAGGAAGAGCAATATTGGGCAAAGACTGTATGGTATTGGAAGGAAGAAGAAACAGACGCTGAAGACTAGAGTTGGTTGATTTTCTGTATCGAGAGAGAGATAGCACTAGATCGAATAATTACATCAAAATCATATCGTGTTTGATGATAATGGGTTCAATATAGTATCGCTCACATTTCCAGGAGTAAGTTATGATAAGAGATGTCTGCGCTTTTGAGTTATCAGTTATGCTCCTACAGCCCCAATTCTGATGTCAACAGTTAATTAATATATTCCCCTTAGGAATCTCGTGGTGTCTCTGTATCTTCATCGAGTCAGGATGAACAGGTCATATTATTAATATACTTCATTTATTTTATTAATATAATTCATTTATTAATATATATATATATATATATATATATATATATATATATAATTGCTCTTAGTTAGCTTTTCGATGCGTATCTCACTACATGCCATTCCATTTTTTTTGTATACGCTCATTTTTAAAATACCTATTCTAAGATAAATCAATATATCTCTGCAATTTCAGCCTTGCACTAGTTCTCGCAAACGGAAGATCGTGAAGGATTCTGACATGGATTATGATAACGACAAGGTTAGTTTCAATTGACAGTATTTTCCATTAGGAGCTGGTGCCTTATTCCACTGAGGAATGAATGTGTTCTGTTCCTCTAATTGTAAATGGAATCTCTAGTAGTAGTCTCTAGTATATCTTTAATTATTGGGGTGTCCCAAAAGTCCTGTCGTTTTTTTTTGAAAAATTTTTTTCAACTGTAAAGAGCCTTATCGAATCCTGCTAAGCGGCGATTGATGAATTAACTATTGACCTTCTGTTTCAATACTTGAGCCAGTGAAATCATTACAATTCCGAGGAGCTACGGTATGTAGCTCCTCGGAATTCTGACCACACTAAAACACCCACTTTCAGTTTTCGTTCAAAAAATCCGTTCTCCTTTTTTTGAATAGATAAAAATCAGTTTAATGTTTGCCACAAATAGGAAGTGATCCATACTCAATATGCGCACCATTCTGACTATAATAAAAAAAATAAAAATAATAAAAAGAAAAACGGCTACAAGACTTTTGGGACACCTAATATCTACTTTTAAGTAAATAATTATTTTTATTATCTACTCTTAAAAGGATACTCCGATGCCGAAACGGAAAAGGAGAAGAACTAACAAGACCCTCTCCACTTCTGGAAATGTGAGCTAAACCATATCAAAGCGATTATTTTTCTATGAACGACTATTTTAAGACTTTATGGGAGATGGCTGGAGAGTTGAGGAAGAAGACGGAAGAAGAATGGAGTAGTGAAGGGGAAGTCACCAGTGAGGATGAACCAACCAGAAAGATGAAATCAGTTACGGTAATATAATACTGTAGAGAAGGAGAGAAAGAGAGCAGAATATTGATTGATACTTTCCAGTCGTATGAGACAACTACAAAGAAGGAGGATGGTGAGGAGGAGAAAGGGGAAGAAGAACGGATGAAGGTAAGGAAGAGAATCACATTTAATTCTGCCCATAATACCTATTGATTTGTTGGCAGGTCAAGCAACATAACCACCGTAACCCTTATCTTTCTCTCATTTGTTGATGGTTTAGATTGAATCGGTTATTTTCGGAGAGTGTCACCTTAGAATTGAATGAAATCAGGGAATAGTTGGGAGTAGACATGTATAACATTATTTTTTATCGATTGACCAAGTTTTTTTTTCGCCTGGCGTCACATTAAAAGATCAGATGCATATGCTTTCTAATTTTGGCCGCTAATTGCGACACTATTTTGTGAGGGACCTTATAGCGAAAAAAGCTTCAGTCCATTTTCGACTCTTGATCCTTATACGACACACGTATTGCAGTTCAGAAACAATTTTTTTTTTAGGTCACCCCTTCTCGTCATTCAATTGAAGATCTCAATGAGAATGTAGAAATCACGGAAGCTATCAACGAGGTAATTTATCAAAGTTTGTCATGATATGGGTTTTGAACTGTTGCTCAAGGACCACTCCATATCGTGTTCTATTGTTCCATAATCCATAAATCTATGTGAAAAATCTCAGATCATGGACAGAGTGTGTGAGGGAAATGGAGACAAGAGAGAAGACGAGAGAGGGGAGAAGAGAAGGAAGACTTCGACGGGAATCAAGTAAAGCATATTGCATTATTTGTGGTGTATTATTGATAAGTCACTGGCTATATTTTCAAGGTAGAGCATCGTATTTTTGATGAACTTGATATGATGGACTAGTGTGCTGTGAAAATAATTATGTTCCCAGATGCTCGAGAGAGATATCGATGGAAAGAATGAAGAAGAGTCTCAGATGGAAACGGAAGAGTATTTGAAGGAGGAATGAAGAAAAACGAGCAGTCATCTTATATATTTTTTAGACTTTTTTCTCGGATTAGACCAAGAAGTGATCTCCTCCTTAATTAATTGCAAATTTCGATTGTTTTCTCTTTTCGTTACTTCATGATACTTCTTCTGAATCTGTTTTCCTTATTTCATACGCAATTGTTAGTGCTCGATCTTATGTCAGAAGTTTTGTTTTGTTCTGTGTTGTTATCCAATTTTGTATGAAAATTACAATTTTAAAAATTGTATGGAAAGTCGATTTGGTGTTTACAACACTCCTGATACCTGAAGTAATCCAGATATGCTTAATACATGTGAAAATATATTCCTCCATTGCGAATCTGTTGGAAGAAACGCTCCATGTTCCTATAGAACGTGATATACAACGTTAGAAAATCACCCTATCTAATTCCCATGATTTATCTAATGTTATCAAATATCCGAAACGCGAGTGTGACTGGTTGAAATTGCTCGCAGTTCAGCCCCTTCTGCCGGTTTATTCCCGAAGTGTTCCCGAGTCAGAAGCAGTAGAGGATTCCGGTGTGTAAATCACGACGGTTCAGGCCGAGGCAAAAAAAATGCAATAGCCACGAGATAGCGCCGCCAAAAATTCCAGCAGAGGTTCCTCTCGCACACAAGCCACGGCGTTCTACTGGCAAAACGCCAAGTGAGCTTTCGTGGTGAGACCTTTGCACACTCTCTCGTATTTGCATGCTCTCTCGCCATTCCCCTGAGCACTCTCTCTCATCTAGCTCACCCCATGCAAAACGCCGTGTAAGCGCCAAGGCGCTTGAGAAAGAAGGGAGAGAGGGAAGTCCTAGAACGGCAGCAAAATGCGCCATTTGCATGGCGGACTCGCTCGTTAGAGTGCAATGCGATAGAATTTTTATGAAGTGGCAAAGCTAGAAATCTAGGAAATGTTCAATCTAGTGGTATGCTTTATGCTCTCTGGTGTAATTCTGTTCGAAATGCTTTGCTACTTCTGTAGTCTTTCTATCAAACGAATACATATACTGTGCCCATGTGTTCAATTTGTCAGTGGACAGCGTATCCGGAGTATATCGTTCGTATGCAGTGAGGTTGAGTCTTGATGGAGTGGCGAAGCGAGAAACCTCCCGGTTGATAAAGACTCTCTCCACTTTGCACACTCTTTCGCCGCTCTGGCCAGCAAAATGCGAGTACGCTAGATGAATAGAGCAGAGAGGTGCTGAGATGGAAGACGAGGAAATGAAAAGTGAGAGAAGTATGTATTGCAGCAGCGAACACTGAGTTATTGATCAATCAGCAAATTCACAGTAGATGCAAGGGAGATGAGACCGAGATGCAGCTGCTTGAAAATTCGCAGTTTTTACAGTTTGCTGGTGGATGGGCAGTATGCCCGTGGTGTTTGAGAAAGATTTGGGGAGACGAGGTAACATGCAGACTAAAAAAAGTTTATTTTTCCGATAGGGAAAATAAGTACCAGCGGCAAACATGTTTTGAAAGTGGTATATACGATAAGATGGGTTTCGAGGAACAATTCATAGGCATTCATTAGGCGAATAAAAAAGCGCTTCATTAACTGACAAGAGCTGGTGATTAGGAATGTCGCAAAGACGATGCGGGGTGCGCTACCTCTCTCCTCTCTTTCGCCCCCGCGACAGAGCATTTTCTGATCACGAGAGCGCGCGCTAGACGCGACGGGTTTGGCGAGGACGGGGAAAGAGATGGAGTCTCGCAAACGAGAAGCGTTGCGCACCCCGCAAAGACGTTGCGACCCCGCTACCTCGGGCGTTCCCATTGCGGGGTCGCAAGGTCGCAATCGTTTAGCCAACTCTAATTCGTACCATTCCTTCTCTCGCCAGTTTTCCGTTTCATAGTTCACACTTCTTTTCAATTTTCAAATCACATTAATAGTCACATCATTCGGTATACCAAAAACATCATGACGCCATCTCTAACTATGTTGCACAGCGTGTGGGAGAGGACAACATGAACGCAACTCCGTGATTCTCCGTGACGCGAACGCAACTCCGTGATTATCCTCTCGTGGGGTAATAGGAATAGTGAAACATAGACGAAATAAAAGATGTGAATTGCGAATTTTTCATCTATATCGTCAAAATTATCATTAATTAATATGATAATTTTTATCCTAATCAATGAAGCAATGGATCATGACTTGTCTGCATAATTATTGAGATTTTGTATTCGTTCAATTTCATGTAAGCTTGAGTTTTGCTTGTTTCCCGATATTCAAAAGGGAACTCCTCCGAGGAAATTCAACTAAACCCCGGCTCCATTATTATTTTCTGAATCCTCATGTGCAGGGCTACAATCGTAAGTTAGCCGAATTTCAATTGTTATATTAATGCTCGAAAAAATCGAGAAAACAGTATAAAACGCTCCATATCCCGAGCAAAACGATGAAAATTGAAATTCGGCTAACTTACGATTGTTGCCCTGCTCATGAAGACTCAGAAAATAATAATGGAGCCAGCGTTTCCATGAATTTCCTCGGAGGAGTTCCCATTTGAATATATTGAAACAAGCAAAACTCGAGATTGCTTGAATTTTAACTAATAAACAATTTAAATAATTTTGCAAACAAGTCATTTTTGCAAACAATTCATTGCTTCATTGATTAGGATCAAAATATGAGTCAAATTAAATATAATTTTAATGATATTGAATGAGCAACCCTTCATTCTCATTTGTCATTTCACCTATGTTTCACCGTTACCATTACCCCGTTCGGGGAAAGTCATGGATAAGCATCCGCCACGAAAGACAAAGAAATTGTCCGCTTTCACACGCTGTGTGTTGCTATGATATATTAATTGTGATAATAACCTAAAAAAATCCATCGTCCGTCTAACAGGACTTCATCATGGTAGATCAATCCTCATCGATGAGTGAGGAGAGTCTGTATGTTGTGGTCGGGAGAATTGCGATTACGGTGTAAGGTGACTAGAGGACGACTCTCTCCATATTGCACACTTCTCGTTGCTCTGGCCAGCAAGATGACGAATGAGTAGAGAAGGGAGGTGCTGATATGGAAGACGATGGTTGCAGAAATGAGAATTGTGTTTGGAATGGAAAAAAATGGAACCATTGTTTACTCAGGAAATTCACAGTAGATGAAAGAGAGAAGAAACCGAGATGCAGCTGCTTGAAATTTTCGAGAAACGAAGATCGCAATTTTTGATAGTTTGCTGAAAGATGGGCAGTATGATCATTGTGTTTGGGGAAAGAGGTGTGGAGACGAGGTAACATGTAGATTAAACGAAGCTAATCTTATGAAATGGAAAAGAAGTACCAGTGGGGAATGTATTTCGAAAGTAGTAGATACGATAAGATGGGTTTCGAGGAGCAATCCCTGGGTATTCATCAAGTGAATAAAAAAACGCTTAATACACTGAGAAGAAGCTGGCCTTTAGGAATGTCGTTTCCATTCTTTTCGTCTCTAATGTGCACTCTCCCGGTCATCGGGATAGTGTACAGAATGGAGAGACTCGAAAACCGAAACGACATCACTACTGGAATAGTACAATTTAGGAACTTGGAAGTAAGTGGTAACGGTGAAAAAAACGAACTCGCGGGAAGAGGGATGGCACGGATATGAGAAAAACATGCACAGCTCCGGTATTTAAACGGGTACATGATTGAGATTATGAAGAGATTACTACAGTCAATCGGATTTCTCAGCAAACCAACACACTCAGACGTGCAAGTGGTTTCGAATATTTTTTTCATTGTCGTGGGGGCATTCGCTGACTGTCGTCTGAATGAAGGGAATGTAAGTAATGCTTCCTGGCCAATTCAAAATAAGTTTGAAATAATAAGCGATTCTCTAGCAGTCTCTCTATCAATCTACGAGCAGTCTGCATCCCAGTGATTGGCTTTGTTTTAACCTTTTAAAAATAAAATTTATTGGTGGGAAATCATGAGTCCATCGTTGGCATGCGATGAGGTGGAGCAACAAAGCATGAAATCCCGGGGTGGAAAACTCAACCGCAAGTCTATTTGATTATCGAGTTCTCAATGTTGGTAATTTATGATGGAGACGCAACACTAAATCGTTGAGAAACAATTAGTCCTAGACTAGATGAATAGTGAAACGAGAAATAACCGAATTTAAATGCGAGATGTTGGGGGCGTCCGTAGGGTTGCGAGTTATGACGGATGACGGCGATCAGGAGAAAGACTACATTTTTCACACTCTCTCGCCTCTCTGGTCAGCAAGATGCGAGCGCGCTAGATGAATAGAGCAGAGAGGTGCTGGAATGGACGACGAGGGAATGAAAAATGCGAAAAAAAAATTTGTAGCAACAGCGGAATTATTGATCCATCAGCAAATTCGCAGTAGAAGAAAGAGAGGTGTGCCCGAGATGCAGCTCTTGAAATTTTCGAGAAACCAAGCGCGTATTTTTTCGATAGTTTGGATGATAGGCTGTTTATCCGTGGTGTTTGGAGACGAGGTAACGTGCCACTGTATTAAGCTCGAAATTTCTCACATGCAAGAACAAATTTCCCCGCCTCGTTCAAAAAGTGAAAAAATATGTCGATTGGAATTTTGGTCTCGTATGGAATTGAATGTACGGTAGATTTGAGCAACTATCGTCACTAAAAATTTATGAATTTATGAAAACGGACCGGTGGGTGTGATGTTTCAACATTGACAGATGATCAGCGATGAGCTTGGGTTATCGATCCAGCTCAGTCATAATGGTTATATGAATAAACACCATTTTCTCTTCAGTCATTTTTCCGTGATTATTAAAGAACATAGCAAATGAAAAATATATTTCCAATTTAGTTGAAGTCTAGTGATTATGGAGCTGATAGACTTCCAGCTAGATTTTAAATATGGACCAGAGGGAGAGATGTTTCACCAAGGCTTCTTGATTTGTGGTCGGTGTAACATTTCGTTCAGAGCCAAATTTTCTCCTGATTCTAAACATCAGAATCGCTGGTCGAAAACATCCGGATACATCGTTGATCCGGGTGGGGTGGACACAAATGTTGCCGGATTACCTCAGTCTCTTCAGCATGCAAACACTCTCGTCACTCTGACCAGTGATAGAGTGTGCTGAATGGAGAGATCGTTATTCGGTCACTGGTTGGGAGACAGGCGTAGATAATTATTCTGTCTTCCCAGGCATCCTCGCTTTTAATCGGGTGACGCACGACGAGGATGTGAGCAAGGTATTTAAAATAGTTCCGAACTTGAAGCCCCTTCCACATATCGTCGATCTTGACCGAGACCAGCAAACGGAACACATCCTAATCCGTAAGGTACTGATAGATCTCTTGAGTTTAGAAGACACAATAAATCTCACTGTTCACTGACAATTTCGTCTTGTTCGAAAACTCGTGTGGATGGAGGATGTGTTCCGTTTGCTGGTCTCGGTCCAGATCGCCACAGAGTGAGTTTAGATTGAGTTATAGCGTCATAAATAATCAATGCCTGTAATTTCATTAAAATATCGGTGAGAAACAGATGGACGATGGGTTTATCCTATCAAGGCTGCGTTTTAACAGGCAATATCCAAATTGTGAAGACCGGTGAAAATGTGTTTCGAGAAGATTAGAAATTCGATGGTTTTTGCGTTAATGTGATCGATGGTAAGATTCCATTCAAAATTGAATCATTTCTGTCTGCTGATCTATACAGTATCGACCATAAGTCTAGGTCCGAAATTTCAAAGTTCTGTAACTTTTGAACCAGATGAGATTTCTTTTTAATGTTTTGGCAGATGGTAGTGCAAGTATTCATACATATGCTCACGAGGTTAGATCATGGTACGATTGCATAATTTTGCATAGTGATGACGCAATCATCACATCGTTTTTCTTGTCGGATTTTAAGCTCGATGCATTTTTTTCTCATCCTTACTACTGGGTTTGATAATAGAAGGCCTCAATACCTTTTCGATGGCAAATTCACAGCGGCTAAGAAGAAGATGAGACAGTGATGAAATATTCGTATTTTAGGAGGGGGAATGTAGCAGACGCTCCTAGTTTGAGAGGAGAGAAATGAAGTCACGTGCTGATTAGCGGATCATAATCTCCTAAAATAGCTAATAGGAAGAAGCGGGAAATATGTTTCGACAGTAGGTGAGATGAGATCGGATATGAGTAACAATAGCTTCCTGCTGTTTCTGTTGTGATGCAATTGCCAATGCTTTTCTCATTGACAAAGTGGAGGTGATTATTGCCATTAGACATGATTGGTTTGAGAGTAACAAGAAGAATTAAGAAATGTAAGATAAATGATTGCGTAGTAGTGAGGATGTATTGTAGTGTCAGCTTCTCCACTCTCTCCATTCTGCACAATCTCGTTTATGAGACAGACGAGAGAGTGTGCAGAATGGAGAGGGCTAACCACTGAATTAGTATGTATAGTGCAGGCAGGAAACACGAAGAAGGCGAGTTTAAAAAAGATGATTAGTACCCCCATAGAATGCAGTGAATTCACTAAAGCCTGATATAGCCGCGCATTTGGTTGATTGAAGACAGCAGTTGCTTCGTCGTTGTAATGTTAGAAATTTTCATCTTCCATTCTGATTATCGCATTCAGTATTTGCTCGTTTTTCATCTGGTTATGAATATCTCGAAACTCCAGAATCGCTGGTGAGAATTGCATCGTTGGCACGAGTGGGGTTGTCGGTGGATTGACGTAACTATCTCTCTCTCTCTATTGTGCACACTCTCTCGCCACTCTTACTGGAGATAGAATGTGAATGGGGCGGGCGCTATTCGATCCGGGAACATTAGTTGGCATGCATGCGTAGATCGATTCTTTGTCTTTTCAGACACCCTCTCAATCTGGTGACGCACGACGAGGATGTGTAGCCAAGGAGAAGGTAAATTATTTGAAAAGTATATCAGAAAATGGACCGAGCTAGTTTGAAACTTAATAAAATTTAGAAACGCGAATGACCCTGGGTGAGAAAAGATGATCATATGGTTTTCATCTATTCATTTCGTTTTTCTTTCAAGATCTTCCGTGCCCATTCCTTCTCATTGCGATTAATGATATTCCTATCAGTCTGCATTCATATTATTGCTTTTATAGTTTACTTATAAAATCTTTATATTTTTTAAAAATAATTATACTATTATATTATATAAAACACCGGCTATCCAATCGGGCAGAGCTTCGCTCACCCCCGCTCACCCCCATCGATCGGTTCCATAGCCTCACTCTCCCGTTCTCTCTCTCTCAGTCTGTTATGGCGATTAGGCGAGGTAGGTCACTCTCCCGGAGGAGTTCCAGTTCGATGGGGCATACAGTACGCCCCGTCCTCTCCCACAATCGCCATTGTGTAGTGTCTAATGTATGGTGTAGTGTGCCCACAACTCTCACATTCTCACAACACAAACGCCCCGCCCCAAACTACATTTATACGGTAAAGTTACGGTGGAAGCTAGAAGTACCATTAGGGTAGGGTACGGTAGAAGCTAGAGGTATCATTAGGATAGGGTACGGTAGAGGCTAGAGGTTACAGTAGGGTAACCTTATCTAAGATTAAGATGTGATATGGTCAGAGCACGGTAATAAACTATTCGAAAGCGGGCACGGTAGGATCAATTTCAGTAAGTGACTATTTAAAACGGAAACGGTTGGCTATGGGTTAGGGTACGGTAGGCCGAGGGTAGGGGTACGGAAGGCCAGGGAGGCAGGGTGAGGGGGGCTACAGTAGGCGCGGCCCTTTCGACGGCCCTCCAACGAGTCGCTGAAGCCGTCGTTGCCCGTGTGCGCCGAGAAGGGATCGTCGGATCTGAAGAGGATGGACTTTGGAATGGCTAATGAAAATACTGTATCGACCTCTCACACCCCTCGTTCTCCAAGCTACAGTACTTTCTTCAGCTACCGTACCTTCTCGTCCTCCACGTTTATTCTCCTCTCCTCTTCATCATCGATCGCGCCAGTCGAGCCTTCGTTGATACGCGCGTGGAGCCGATACCGTATCCTGGAATTACGGTAATCGATAACTGACACGTTTTTTTTTCGGATCGAAATCTCTTTTCTGCCGTACTCCTCGCACGTACCTTCGAGTTGGTCGTTGGCGACGCTGCATGGGGTTCGGTGCTTCTCGATAGATGGAGATTACAGTAGATCAGACATCGAGGGGTATCTGGATGGGAGGGCCGCAGTGATGCCTGATCGAACGATTGCTCTCTCCATTCTGCACACTCCCTCATCTTTCTAACCGGTGAAGAGTGTGCAGAATGGAGAGAGCGCGGTCTGGCATCATTAGAGGGCAGTACCTCATCCTTCCAGTCCTTGTCCACCACCGTGGAGATACCGTAGTCCTTCTTCCGCTCGAGTACGGTAGGTGAAGAGAAGGACCTGAAGATACAGTGTCTTTAGTACAGTGAGGAACAGGAATCGGTGGGTCTCAAACAGAGGGGTACGGTACCATGGGACCATAGGACCATGAGTACCGTACCCACCCTTGGGGAGTGGCTCAGGGTCTTAGAGGAGAGAGGGTTGGGATACGGTACAATGAGACCATGGGTACCGTACCCCTCCCGCTGGGGTCTTACCTCCGTCGTCTCCTCCTCGATTCCTCCTCCTTGCCCGCTCCTCCAGACCGACCAGCGGCTCGCGATGAGAGACGAGCGCAGACTGAAGTGGAGGAGGGGTGGAGGAGGTTGTTGACGAGGGAGAGGAAATGGGATTAGGAGTGAACAATGACTAGACGATAGGCAAAGTGGGGAGGGAGCAAGAGAGAATGCGAAAGGAAGAGAGCGGATTAAGTCGACGTGCGTTTGGTGGTTATCACAGCGTGTCAGTGAGAGCAAAATGTGCAATTTGCATGGTGGACGCCTCGCTTGTTCCATTCCATTCGGGGTAATGGTTACGGTGAAACAGATGTGAAATGTCAGAGACAAATCGTGAATTTTGAGTTTAGTAACTAAAAATTGGTAATGAATTATGCAAATGTAATATACTGAAACGGTTTAATAAAGAATAAAGACGATGCCTTCTAGGTTTTGTAATTTTCAATTTGCTAATAGTGCCACTGTGAGCGATTTGATGATTTTCCAATTTTCAAATTGCTACTCCTCCATGAATATTAACTGAAACACCTGACATATTATACTTTTCTAAATCCACAGAAAAGGCTCTGCTTTTTGTATGTAACGTTTGTTTGTTTTTCTCCTGTTATTCAAGAAACTTGTGAAAATTAGGCGGTTTTTCAACTTTCTCGAACTGTACGAGGAAAATCAAACAAACGTTACATACAAAATGTAGCACTTTTCCTGAGGATTCAGCAAATAATAATATGTCGGGGGTTTCCAATAATATTCAAGGAGGTGTAGCAATTTGAAAATTGGAAAATCTGCAAAACGCTCACAGTGGCAACATTAGCAAATGGGAAATTACAAAACCTAGAAGGCATCGTCTTTATTCTTTATTAAACCGTTTCAGTATATTACATTTGCATAATTCATTACCAATTTTTAGTTACTATACTCAAAATTCTCGATTTGTCTCTGTCATTTCACATCTGAATGGAATGGAACAAGCGAGGCGTCCGCCATGCAAATTGCACATTTTGCTCTCACTGACACGCTGTGGTTATTTTCTATAGGAAAGTGCCGAAAAATCGTGAGAATTCGTTTAACAACAACTGCCGAATCCAAATGCGCTCTCTCTAATCAGAACACTCTCTAGTCGGTTTACTTCCGGTGGGTTACAGACAGTAGTGATAGAATTTTCGATGCTGATTCTTTCCAATTCCGACAGGGAAGGGGGGTTGCATAACAGTGCGGATGAGAAATAGAGAGGTTCTTTGCGATTGATTATTTCTTTTGGGGACGTTTTCTTTATCATCGAAATTAAAAATAATAATAAATGTGCTTGATAGTGTGTTGAAGTCAGCAATCAAGGAAAGGGAGGAGCTAAGTCGAGTTTGTTCGCACTGTTTTGTTCTTTAGAGAGCAGTCGAAATCCAAAAGTGTACTAATGACTAAGGAAGGTGCTTCATCATTAATGCATTGAAACAACCCGGAAGTATATAATCATGCCTAGATTCACATAGATTCAGCAATTTTTATTTTTCGCTATCGTTGCAACAAGAATTAGAATCCCCATGACTCAATGAAATGTATCAACATTCTGAAACCCAAATGAATGGAGTGAATTGAGTTTTTTGTCATGGATTTCAAAAGGCGGTGGTTGCGAATCCTTTTCGCAAATATTCTAATATAAACCATGTGCTGATTGCGGTAACGAGTGAGACGAAGCACTTCGGCAAGAAGAAACAGATGGTATTTGATATTTGACCTATGATCTTCTGGTATTTCCAAGTAAAATTTGTGATTGATATACTAGCTCTCTCCATTTTGCACACTCTCGTTCTGACCGACTAAATAGTGTACAAAATGGAGAGAGTACTTATTGACCAGATAACACCGCACAGTGTGTCAAAGGGCGTAAATCCATTGTTCTTCGCGGCGCTGCGCGACAGTGAAACGTATCTCATTCTTCACATTCTGATCAATCAGCGCGGTCGGAATACAGGGAATGGGAGGGATGAAAAGCGAGTAATTCATAAATTTTAAAAATTATCGAAACGAAACAGTCCAGTGATGTGTCAAGATGCTTCTGAATCGTTTTGAGCCTTTTTGTCAGCACAACGAGCCTACACAAGCAATTACTAATTTTCGCCATTTTCAAGGGACGGTTTCCATGAGCTCGATAATGGAAACCCCCACTCCAATATTATTTTCTGAATCCTCATGACCTACTTTACAAATCGTAGAGATCAGAATTTCGAATTTCGATTCTATTGTCTTCCATTGTCTTGTCTTCCATAGAAAGATTCCATTGTCTGACTCGGCGCTGCGCAATTGTGAAACGTATCTCATTCTTCTCATTCTGATCGGTCGTAGCAGTCAGAATGAGAGGAAGAAATAATAGGAATGCATCCATTACTCAGAATAATTTGGTAAATACAATTAACTAAAGTTGTACTGATATGGTCAGGAAATTTCTGAACAGTTTTCTGACTGAGTTTCCTCAATTAGACGCATTTTCATTCATTTTCCTCCGTACAATCTTCATGTGAATTTTCGAACAATCTTCATGTGAATTTTCCAATGCGCTCAATAATGGAAACACCTTCACCATTACAATTTTCTGATTCCTCATAAGAAATTCTACATTTTGGAGTGTTCCGAATTTTTGATTTTTTTGTATTTGAGAAAATTGAGAAAAACTTTGTTTTTTGTCAGTTTTTGCTAATTATTTCGAAAACGAAAACAAAATTGAAAATTCTGAACACCCCAAAATGTAGAATTTCTCATGAGTCAACTGGACGAGTTGACGGGGCGCTTCAATAAAGTCAACGATCGATTGGAACAACTCACCCTACCAGTCCATGCACAGGTGGGCACTAGGGATGTAATTTCGCTTTTGTTTCGCCGATCAGGGAAACGAGAGAGTGTGCAGAATGGAGAGAGCTAAGATCCGAAACGAAATTCGCATTTAAAAAAATCACATACTGGGAAGAATCTGTTGGAGTCAAAATAATAGCTTTCTCTATTCTGCACACTCTGCTGAGAGAAGGTGTGCAGAATGGAGATAGTCACTATTTTATCCGGCAACAATAATCGATCTTCCTTTACATTGATTCTTTATTTGGCAATTTGCTTGAAGGATGTGCCAATTATAAATACACTTATTTCTTAATGTTACTTAATATTTTTAAACCCCAACTATTGAATTCAGGAGCACTCCGATAATCTGACTGCGATCATCGGAACAGTGCAAATACGTGCAGTTGTGTGAATCAGAAGAAATGAAAGGGATGAGATAAAAATTATGTCACAGAATTCGCAGTTATTATGTTATTTTTGATTGCCTAGTTGCGAAACCTCATCGGTCTGGCCTGGTCAACTAGTATTCTCTCCATGCTGCACGATCTCTTGCCTGTACGAGTCTAGGGAGTGTGCAGAATGAAGAGAGCTACTATCTGACTCTGCAACATTATTCACCATCTGATAGTGATGCGATCCCTTCTCGTCCTAGACGGTATCGAGGACGATCGATTGAATTGAATACTGTAATGTGATTACTGTACCCGCCTCAATTATTGATCGCATTCTCTTGTTTATAAACGTTTACCATCGACATGTTCTAAATGTCCAATCTGAATAAATTAATCGCATGATATGAATCTTCGTGAAAGAAACCAAATATCACCTGCTGAGATGCTTGCACATTTTTTGAATCAAACACAAATCTGGAAAGAGACTCAGAAAAAGTCCTCGAGGAGATTATAATTGGACTGAACTTTGGAGTGAAGTGAAATGAAGTGGACTGGATTCGGGAGACTGGATTCGCTGAAGGCTGAAGTGAAAATGAGCGAAGTCAGAATCTCGCCGCAAAGGAAAATCGAAACTCGACTCTCCTCAACCCTCTTGTTCGTGAATACAGGCGAGTCGGTTCCAGGGGTGTGCAAAACTTTTCACGCTCTCTCGCCGGTCAGACAGACGAGAGAGCATGAGAAATGAGGAGTGAGGGAAATTTTTTTGCACACCTCTGGTCGGTTCCGATTTGGCCTCTTTTGTCTGCGTCTCTATGTGGCTCTTCCTTTTGATGTTGCTCTCCTGCCCCCTTACCCGTTTATGAATAACGCAAGTTTATGATCAGAGAAAAGAAGAACAATGTCACAAAATTCGCAATTATTTTGCTTTTTTGATTGCACAGTGGCGAGGCCTCATCATTAGTTTTGCCGGTCCGAATAGTTCTCTCTCCATTGCGCACGATCTCTCGCCTGTTAGAGAGGTGAAAGAGTGTGCAGAATGGAGAGAGCTACTATTCGACCCGGCAACGTTATTCACCAACTAATAGAGACACGATCTCTTCTCGTACTATTCCTCGACTTCCGCTATCCACAAGTCATTTAGAGATTTTCAGCTCTCTCTCCATTATGCACACTCTCGTAACTCTGACAGATGAGAGAGTGTGCAGAATGGAGAAAGCGAAAACCGAATTTCCATCTCTACTCTCCACACAATCAAGTGCTACGATAACGGAGAAAAAAAGACGATTACGGAGAACCGTGCGATGTTAGAACAACTTTTTGATTATTTCCGCATCTTGACACAATTTATTTCTAAAATAATGTGTCAACAAACAAGTGAGTAACTGAGCATTAAATAACTGCTGTCGAAACAAGCATAGAAGGAAAACATTGATAGAGGAATGGGAATGATTAAGGAAATGATAGATGTAGTGAGCTATCTTCGTTAAAAATGGTGCAAACTACTAAGAAGCATGGATACAAACAGATTCAATAGAAAGAACCTGATGAGGAGTGCTGAAATTGCATGGAAATGATAGAAAAGAGCCACCTTCTATCTGGAAATTTGGTTCAATAAAAAAAACAACAAAATTCGATAGCAACGAAATATCCAGGTTAAGAAGGAACAAGGGAAAAAGAATATCAAGGATAGGAGCGAATGAACTTGTAATTAACAAGTAACTTGTGAAATACAAAAAAATGGACGCTTGGAAATAAATTTTTTAAAAACGAATGGGAAAAGGCTAATTGAACGGCTTTTAAAAATCGATGAAACTTCGAGGAGAATAAAAAGAATAACGTGAGATGTGGAGATATTTTCTAGCAACCCATAAAAACAAGAACCTTGAAACATAGAGAAAACTGAATCTTCGGAATTAGTAAGTAAAGAGAGAAATGAATGAAAGGGAAACAATTGATAAACAGGGGAAACATGGGTAGGTCACTGGTAGGTCAGAAGTCTCCTCAATCTTCGTCAATCACGATGGTCGAGGTCGAACTCGACAGGGTCGAAAAGATGAAGAGGAGGAGGAGGAGGAAGATGAGGAAGAAGAGGATGAATAAGAGGTAGAAGAAGAGGTAGATGAGGAAGAGGAGGATGAAGAGAAGCTCTCGTCGGTGTCTTCATCCACTGAGGAAGAGGAGGCAGAGGAACATGGACGATCCATGCGACGACGCTGAACAAATATTAATAATATTATTATTATTAATTTATAAATTAATCTTTTCATCGTCAATGAGCAGACTATCAATAGGTGTAAATCTAATAGTGGAAAAATCACTATTAGATTTACACCTATTGATAGTCTGCTCATTGACGATGAAAAGATTAATTTATAAAAAAAAAAAGTCCCGCTGCGTACTTTATATCGACCTCAAATCTTTCCCCGTTGATTTCGTCTCTTAGCAAAACTCAAACCTCGCTGGGGTGTTAACCGATTCGTGAATTAAAATGTGGGTAGATTTTTATCATTTTTTTAACCATTCGCCGCAGAAAAATTGAATGCAGCACTTTGCTCAAGAATGGTAGGGTTTTTGTTATCTAACGTAGGCAAACAGTACTGTGTCATTGCGCAGCAGTTTGCGCATCTACAGTACGCCCCTTCCACACCCTCCCCTACAGTAACCCTTCTACCTACAGTAATCCACACCTCACCAGATGTTCCTGCTCCTCTTGCGTCGAATTGAATCGTCCGTTTCTCTTACCTGTTCCCACTGCCTTCCGTGCGAGACGAGGCGGATCAGGCGACGCCTGAATATCAGGATGACTACGGTATATCTATTAGCATACGATATGAGCCCTATCACATCGATTAATGCGGAAATACCTCATGACGATTAGGGACCCCCATCGTGAGAGCCGGAAAATAAAAGCCGACGAAAAGTAAGAGACAGCCGGGTTTTATTCAAGCAGTAAGACAGTTCGGTGGAGCACACTTACGATTCCTGATTTTCTTGTTCATGAATCATTGATTGATTTGGGGCGTTATGATTCATTTTCATTAATTATTTTGTTATTGGCCTTCACTATGTGTCGTGACCGAACTATCGGCAAAAATAGTCGTGATTCTCACTTTTCCTATGCTCGCCAGCGCCATAAATATGTCCCCACTACTCAAAGTGCTAGCTTTTCACCTTTGCTACTAGTCGACGTTGATGCCGCGCGGTTCTAATTCTTTTTCTAGATTAATCAGTAGGTAGTATAGATAGTCTACGCTGAAAATTACGCCATGTTGTGAGTGCCCGCGGTTTTTATGGCCGAAATTATCGCTGAAATCGCGTGTTTTTGAGTGAACTACCACTTTAGCCTAGATGCTCGCCGACGTTGATGCCGCGCGGGTCTAATTCTTTTCTAGATTGATCAGTAGGTAGTATAGATTGTCTACGCTGAAAATGACGCCATGTTGTAAGTGCCCGCGGTTCTTATGGCCGAAATTATCGCTGAAATCGCGAGTCTTTGAGTGATCTACCACTTTCGTGCTAAGTCCTCGTTCGCAAGGTTGATAGCCGCTCCCAATTCTGTCACAGGATCGATCAGTATATCACAGCCAGTCCCTGTGCTCAATTGCAAGAGTTGTTGTTAGTGCCCATGCTCGCTATATTCGGAAATGTCCTCAAAATCTCGTGCTGTGATGACCTCATGATGAATGATGCGGAAGAGAGAGAAAGGGGAAGATGACACTCTCCTCTCGTCTCTCTCAGCGATAGGTGCTTTCCCGCGCTCTCTCCTTTTTTTTTTCTTCGCTAATTCGCATTTTCGCCTTTTCTATTAGTGAATCCTTGTTTATTTCAAGCTTCTGACCTCTTTAGCCAATCCCCCACTTTCTTTTCTTGTCATATTTCCTTCTAATTAACGTGTGATTCGCTTATTGCCCCCCAATCAACCCCTTCCTGTCCGCACTCTCTCGTTTTCGCTTGCTCTCTCGCCCCTCCCAACCATGACTCCTCCTTCCCTTTCCCATCCCTTCACCTCATCCACCCCTGCTCCCCTCCCCTCTTCCTCCGACACGACTCGCAAGCGCCGTGCCACTGAGCAACAGGAAGATTTCCGACTCGCTGTGACTTCTCAGCTTGAGTCGGTGACTTCCACGCTCCAATCGTACCTCGACTCGTCCTCTGATCGATCCACCGACCCCCTCTTCCTCGCCCTCACTGCCTGCGTGCAGGTGCTCAAGGTCACCCACGAGCGCTACCTGCAGCCAGTGGAGTGCCCCATCGAGGTGGAGAAGAGAGGACGATCGATCGTTGTCGAGAACTTGGCCGAATCCTCCCGCTCCCTCCCCAGCGAGAGACTCACTGACGACTACGCCCATGTCACCAAGTTCCTGGACATGGCGGGTGTGGAGGTCAGACCAGAGACTGTCTTCAGGATGGGAGAGAGGAAACAGGGAAAGCCTCGACCCCTGAAGATCCTTCTCCCTCGCACCACTGCCCAGCGACTCCTCCTCAGAAACAGCAAGAAGATCACGGGCATTCGTGACTACTCTCACGTCCGTATCCGTCCTTCCCTCTCTTCCGCTGAGAGAGAAAAGCAGTGGAAACTGAGGGAGAAGAAGAGGGAGTTGAACAAGACCGGAACCTCTCACGTGATCTACGCGGGTAAGCTGATGAAGAAGGATGAGGTAGCAGCCTATAAGGAAGCACTGGCCAAGGGAACCCAGACCCGCCCGACCACTCCCATCTCCTCCCTCCACTCGCAGTTCCCTACCTTCTCGAACCTCGGACTTCCGGGAAACCGCTAAGGTCCTCCAGACCACCAAACCTTCCCTGTCTCTTTCCTCTTCCTACCTCTCCTCCCCGATCTGTTCTCATCTCTCCTTCATCACCCCTTTCCAACCGTTCCATTCAAATCCCTGTCATTGCTCTTTATCCTCTTTCATCTCCCATATCTTGCCTGTATTACAACACTCGTTCGTTAGTCAATAAGATACCCTCCTTCCATCACTTGCTGAAAGTAGATAAACCCGACATTGTTTTTATCACTGAGTCATGGCTTACTTCCCGTATTCCCTCTTCGTTATTGATTGGTGATCTACCTTACATAGCTATTAGACGCGATCGATCCACTGGTAGAGGTGGTGGTACGCTCATTGTTGTACGGGACCATTTTCACTTTTCCACTGTTACTTCTATCCATCATAGCATCGAGTGTCTATCCGTTGACCTACTCACTTCCTCCTCCTCTTTCATTCGTCTTTGTTTAGTGTACCGACCCCCCAGTTACAGTACCTCTCAAACTGAACAGCTCGTAGATTGTCTTTCTGACCTTATCTCTACCTCGAGCTATCCCATTCTATTCGTAGGTGACTTCAACAGTGACATTATTTCGCCCACCATCCCATCCACTGAGCAGTCTATGCATTCATTCGTGTCCACGTCTGATCTCACTCATCTTATTCAAAGTCCCACTAGACACAGTAGATGTATCGACTGGTTGTTAGTGAGTGATCCATCCATTGTCTCACATTCCTCAGTCATTCCGTCTTTCCCTTCCTTCCTTTGGTATCTCTTTCTCTATTGATTCGACTATACTTCCTCCTTCACACTCTCTCGTTAGAGATTTTGCTCGCTCCAATTATGATGATTTTTCCTCATTTCTTCTCAACTTCGATTGGTTCTCTGTCTTTTCACAATCACCCGAGCCAGATGCCATGTTTTCCAACTTTGTATCTATTGTTCACCATGGCATTGACCTTTTCGTTCCTTTTCACCTCCCTAAACCAATTATGGCTGCCTATCCTCCTCACATCCAAAGACTCATTCGCCATAGGAGCACTCTCTTTTCTAAGATTCACTTGCCCTCTATTCGCCCACAGTACGAGAGGTGTAGTAGAGATCTGTTATTCCAAATTAAAAAATGGAATCAATTTTGTGAACATAAAAAACTGAAAAACTCTAAAGATCTCTACCGGCACATCCGTACCCTGACTAAACCCAAGTCAATTATCCCCAAACAACTTATTGACTCATCTGGTATTACCGTATCCGGTGAATTGAACATTGCCAATCTCCTAGCCTCTCGATTTGCTTCTCATTTCACTATTGATGACGGTCTTGTCCCCACTATTCCCTTGCATCCGTTCCCTCCATTCCTAAGTAATGTATCATTCTTTCCTCATGATGTATATAAGGCACTCAAGCAACTCTCTCCTTCTTGCTCTACTGGTCATGATAACATTCCTCAAATTATTTTCCGTAAATGTGCACATGCTATTTCCCTACCCCTCTGTGACATTTACAATATCAGCATGCAAACTGGTATTGTCCCTTCTTTGTGGAAGCACTCACTAATTACTCCCCTTCCAAAGCCAGAAAAGAATACCCAGTTTCCTGATTCGTACCGTCCGATTTCGATATTGTCTCCTGCCTCCAAAACAATGGAACGCCTTGTAAAAGGGAAACTTGCACCATACTTGTACCGTTTTGACATTATTCCTAAGTATCAACATGGTTATCGATCCGGTGCGTCTGTCCTCACGAATCTTCTAGATTGTGAGAATGACTGGACACGGGCACATTCTTGTAAGCAACACACTGACGTTATCTATCTCGATTTCTCTCGTGCTTTCGACACTGTTTCCTTCTCTAAACTCCTCTCTAAATGTTCACATTATGGTATTCATGGTAGATTACTCAATTGGATATCATCATTTATCACTGATAGACACTTCTCTGTCCGTCTAGGTTCAACTGTATCACAATCTCTCCCCGTTCTCTCAGGTGTCCCCCAAGGATCAGTGTTAGGACCGATCTTGTTCTCTCTTTATATTTCTGATATCACTCATATTCTTGCCTCATTTCCGGATGTTACTATCAAAGCCTATGCTGATGACATTAAACTCTATGTTTCATATTCTCTGGATACCATGAACTCTCGTGTATCCCAGTTACAGTATGCTCTTAATGCCATTTTCGAGTGGACTATCACTAACCAATTGTCTCTCTCCGAGTCTAAGTGTACTCATCTCCATATTGGTTCCTCCTCTTCTGTACCCCAGTACTCAATCAACAATGTCATTCTCAATACCGTACCCCAACAGCGTGACCTAGGTGTTCAAGTTGTCCCCTCTCTTTTAAATGCTCCATCCATTGATGCTCGTGTTAAAATAGCCACTACTGTTATGAATATTATGCTCCGAGCAGTTTCTGTTAACAATCCTGATAAACTCATTAAATGTTTCCGCACCTATGTTCTTCCTCATCTCGAGTTTGCTTGTCCTTTCTGGAACCCTTATCTCAAAAAAGAGAGTCAGAAGCTTGAGAAAATCCAAGAGAAGTTCACTCGAATCCTATTCTATCGTTGCTTTCCGTCTCCTTCCTATCCTCATGCTCTACCTTCCTACTCTAAACGTCTGTCTCATCTCGGTATTCAAGCGCTTTTTGAGAGGAGAGTCATCTTTGATCTTGTTCTGGCCCGTAGAATTATGAATGGAGAAACCATTCTCGACCGTAATATATTCTTCACGTTCACCCCAGTTAAACTACGGTCCAATAACTTTGGAATACATATTGAACACACCAAATCCACACCTAGTTATCATTGTTTCTCACGTAGAATCGCTAGAATCTTGAATGCTTTACCATCTTATGTTCATTCATCGTCTAGTGTCTATGTGTATAAGAAGAGATTACGCGAATTAGATTTCGACTTTAGTAAATACATCTTTAGCTAGTAATATTCGAATATTCTATCCCTTATATTCCCCTCACCCCTCCCCCTCCTTCAAAGATCGTCAAGTAAATCTACATCAACCCTTCCCCTTCCCCCTCCTAATAGTCCCCCCTTTTAGAGATCTATGAAACTGGTTCCGGAGTATAGTCTACCTGGTGCCCGAGTTTTCTCCTCCTCGGTTTCCCTCACCCAGAAGAAAGACAGATGGAACCAGCGGATTATATCTTCGTATTTATACTTGCTCCCCCCAATTATCCATCTTATCCTCATTGAGAGGAGAGTCACATCGTTCTTGTCATAATCACATCATTATTTTACTACCGTATCCCGTTGCGCCTCGAGCGTAGATAAAATAAATATAATAAATGAAGAGCACACACAAAAAGAAGACACATATACAGACAGACACATGAATCTGATATTTTTAAGCTTGTTGAGGAAAGAGAGGGCAAGAGGCTACGGTATATTCGACCGGAACCGTTAAACAGTAAATTGCGACCAGAGCCGCACCCATAGACGGAACCGGAAAATATATCTCGCCTTGGCCGGTGGTGTGTCTCTGCGTTCGTTCATACTTGGTTTTCTTATTTTCTTGTTTATAAAATTATTTTAATTTTTAAAAATATTATTTTTTTCTTATAATATTTGTGCATAGTAGGAGGACTTATCCTGAATATTTCGTAGCCTCACTATGACTTTCGAATATTTGATGGTGGTCCTACATGACGATCGATTTTTCCACATAAATCCTGTTAATTGGTGATGTCAATTCGGTTTTCAACTCTCTTCATTTTGAATACTCTCTCATTTTTCTGACAGGCGAGATAGTGTGCAGAATAGAGAGAGCCGAACCCGAAATTAAATCCTTACTATCAAATATATAAATTCAAATCGATTGGCTGAAAATCGATACCGTAATCTACCGTACCTGTCTTGGCGGTAGATCATCCTCAGAAGAGGCAGAAGAACTCTTCTTCTTCTCCTCCCGTCCTCTCATCTTCATTCTTCCTTCCTTCTCCTCTTCATCACCACACTCCTCCTTCTTCGATCTTCTCGATTCCTTTAAAATAGTTAACGGTGTGGTGTGCGTGTGGTGGTGCGGTTTACAAAAAGTCGTCCTGTCAAAATTCACGTTCTTATCCTTGCTCTCATCCAATCCGACTGATCTTCTCCTTCTGAGGGAGCGAGAAGGAGGAGAGCCCACCAGATTTCTTAAAATCACAAATGAAAGTGGCTGAATGGAGAGACCAGCACCCGATTACGAAACTTTGCCACGACTGTCTCGATCCGACTACAGTGATCCGCCGAATCGATTCCACCCAACTACGGTAATCCTCACCTATCCGATTCATTCCCATCATTATCGTCCTCATCTCTCATTGGGATTCCATCGAAATCGTCATCGACGAGCATCCTGAGAGAAGCAAACAATCATTAGAAAAGCAATATTATTTTTGTCTTTTCCCTCTGATTCCTCTTGCCAGTTTTCCTAATCGTCCCTTTTCCGACCCTTTTTCAAGCAGAGATAGTATCTGAGAGATACAAGATAAACCATCATTAGACGATTAGGTATGCCATTTCGGTTTCCTTCTCTACATTTCGCACACTGTCTAGTTTATCCGACCGGAGAGACAGTGTGCAGAATGGAGAGAGCCAAAACGGTCTATTGAAGACCAACTGGTGGGCGACCCAATAAACATCATTATCAGCTACTCCAACTCGAGACTAGGGACAAACTGACAGTAGGGATAACATTTCGGGGTTTGCTCTCTCCAATTTGCACACTCTCGCCGATCAGAACACGAATCCACCTGTCCCTCCGTCCACTCACATCTGATCATCCTCCACTGCGTCTCTCCTTCTCTTTCTATCTCTCCTCTCTCTACCATCCTCCCTTCCTTCCTCTTCTTCTTCTTTCACCGGTTTCAGCTCCCGCCCGTTCTCCAGCTTTCTGTCAGTATTGCCATTTTTATTAGATTAATGAGCAATTAATTAATTGATCCAAAATTATCATCTGATAAGCTAACGACCAACAACACAACCGAGATTAATTGTTATGCAGATGGTCAAGATATATATCTCATATATGTATAGACATTAAAAAATATTAATGTTCAATAAATGTTTTAAAAACACTAACTCTGCCTTCAAGTTGGGCGGCCAGCGACACTGAGACGTGAAGCATCTGCACAGATTTAGCTAAGAATCCAATCTACAGTATCAAATAGGGATGAAATTCTGTATTTGACTCTCTCCATTCTGCACACTATCTCGATGGTCAGAGAAACGGGAGAGTGCGTAGATTGAAGAGAGTCGAAACCCAAAACGTTACCACTATTATCAAAGAATAGTTACGTTCAATAAATAAATCAGCACGTCAAATTAACATACATGCATCCGTCCGGGAACATCTCGCTGATGTCCATAGTGCCGGCCTTCTCATGAGGGAAATAGTCGAAGACAAGCTCTTCGCCTGAAACATCGGATTGAAACTAGTGATGGTTTCAAATCTCTCTATTCTGCACAATTCATTTTTAATAGATTAAATACCTGGGAGGATCGTCCTGACTGAGAAGAACGCTATTCGATTGTAGAATATACCATATCTCAATAGGAACACAATGACAATATATTCTTCTATATTTAAATCCAAATATTCCTAGCACAATTATGGTTCATCGCCTCTTTTTTTTTAAAAAGAAAGAAGAAAAAAGCCATAACAAATAATATTATATAATTATCATATTCCTCTGATCACCTCTCAACGAGTGTAGCCATCGTATTCAGGTTAGGGACACACGAGTGATTGAAGTAACGAGACTCGTTGCCCTGATGAATAAATAATAATTTTAATTGCTAAAGTAGGTCAAAACTGGATTTTTTCCAAAAAAAAGTTTTCATCCTCGATTAGACTCCCAAAATAAGAGCTTTGAGAGACTATTTTGACTGAGTTATGTCACTTCCTCCCTATTTCTCTGCGCAAATACAGAGAATACGTTTTAAAATATTAGTATTTTAAAGAAAACTGTGTCTGAATAAAAGGCACAACGGGACTCACAGAATGATCAATTAAACTTATTTACATTGACATCCGCCTATCGTTAGTAGAAATGCTAAAGAGTGAGCTCGTGGATTATCGGATTCATTTCACCTCCAACTAAAAAGAATCGACGAGCTCGATCATAGTTCAGTGGTCGAAATTCAATTTACAGTAGGCTTGTTTTTGCTCTATCCATTCTGCACACTATCATTTCGCTCAGAAAGACGAGATAGTGTACGAAAGCTGGGAACCGAAACGAGCAATGCATGGTAGGGAGACAAGATATTTTTAAACACGAAAATAAATAATATTTTATATTATTAAGTAAATTAACAATAATGACCTTCTTTCCGGCCGAGATGATGAACTTCTTGTGCACCTGGAGGCCGTCGTTTCCCATACACGGATAGGCCATATCGTAGTCATATACCTTCGCGCCTCCGCTCATTCCAGTCTCGTTCACCTCACAATAATAATTAATTAATAAATTAGAGGTGTGCAAACAATTTTTCGCACATTTTCATTTCCCATCCTCTCTCGCCTGCTAGAAGGACGAGAGAGAGCATGCGAAATGAGGAGTGGGGGAAAGTTTTGTGCCACCACTGCTGACAAGCGTTGTATCACTGTTTATGAAACCGTTCGCTACCGTAACTGCGTAATCGATAGCCAACAATAGCCTACCGTAGCCCCCGCCCAAATCAATATTAGATGGCTACTGTATCCCCTCTGCTCACCTCTCCAATGTACTCCGTGACGAAGCTGCACTTGTCGATCTCGCTCACCGCCCTCACGCCCCATCCCTTAATGTTTATTGATTAGTCAAATTGTAAAGATTTTATCGACGAAATAAAATATTAATAACCTAAATAATAATTTAAAGAATTTAAATACCTTCTTTCCCGGCTCGCGGAAGATACACAGCACATGCTGACGACCACGCTGAAATAAAAATAAAGAAATAAATATTTTAACATTTCAGATATTAATTTTCCAATTTTCATTTTTTTGTCTCACAAATCAACTCCTCGTTACGTGTTTCACTTCGACTCTTTAAGATCAGCCGACGTCGGAAAATTAAAATAGTTTCGGACAACTCCAGTTGTCCGAATCACGACAATTCAGCCACTCCTTTATTGAGTTTGACTTCGTGGCTGTATGTGCAAGCGTATGCCGATGGATAATAAATCGTAATTCATAATAAATCGATCGATTGAGTATCCCACACTTACAGTATACGGTAGCTCGATCGATCAATAATTTCTACAGTATACCTGTACAGGGCGATTCTTGCATTCTCTCTCCTTGCAGGCGCAGTTTTCCGTACATTCGTAATTGATGGTATATTGCAACTCGCATGGCTTCTGAACATAATCCATTATACCGTAATCCTTAGCGTATTTCCGCTTATTCACGGATACACCACGAAGATGAATACAAATGAACATGTCTCAAAATAACGCTTGGGCATCATATTTTAATTGCAAATCAATGCAAGAGTAGAACAAGCAGCATTCTTTGAGTTTCAGTGATAAGAGAAAGAGTAACTGACCCCCTTCTCGCACCACTTGAACTCTCCCGAATTCTCGTTGATATCAACGGATTCCGACTGAAAGGTTGAGATATCCTGCTGTCAATCCAATTTTCCTTCCCATTTTGATAGACCACACACTTTCCCTTCTTGCACAATCATCATATAATGCCCTAGCTCAAAAGGGTTTCATTTGGGTTTTTGGTTTTCATGTCGCTTCATTCCGCACACTATTTAGCTACAGAGTATGCAGAATGGAGAGAGCCATACACCGAAAGAAGCCCCTAGCAACTTTCTAATATTTCCTATATTCTCAAGACTACTGATTTGAGTAAGAAACTCTAAATCACCCTCGTTTGATCTTTAATCTTTCCCCTTCCACTCACTATTCCGCAGCAGTGCTTGTGCTTCTGACTACGCTGCTTGGCGTCGCACTTGCTGCAAGTTGAATTGCACCTGCAATCAAACATTTTAAATAATAACATTAATAATTTACGAACTCAAATCAACTTCATCAGTTCTCATATCGCAGAAGACTCAAAATAAGAAGAATTCACGCTAGGTTGAATTATAGTCAATGTTTTCGATTCTTCCGCGTTCATCCATGTTTCAAAGGATGGAATTAGGCGAAGAAAAATGATTTCGTGTGCCAATGTTTCGACAAAAAAAAACCTAAATGTGAAATGCGTCAAGAGTTGACCTACAGAGAATCCTTGCAATATTGATGCACATCCCACGATAATTCACGCTATACAATTCTAAATTGCGAAATAACTCCAACTGACTTCATGCCCTTCAACTGGTCAAATTCCTTAATGAAGTCTTCGACGAACGGCGAATTCACGAGATAGACAATGAACTGAAAAAAATATGACGTCTGTGGGGAATTTACTAGAACTCCGGAAGTCTCGCCCCTTTTAGGCGACGTCCATAAAAAGCTTCCGGTGCTCTGGTAAATTACCAGATTGTCATCTAACATAACCAAATGTGACGTTCATGACTCTCAGAAACGCTAGTAATGCGGGCGCAAAAACCAGCCAAAATGTGCAATCATTAAAGAAAGAATGGAAAAGAAATGCGATCAAAGATATTCATCAATTAGAGATGGCAAATCGACATCGACTTTCCTCATTTTGCGTGATCTATCATCGTCTACAGTAGCAAGAGAGCATGCAAATTGAGGAGATTATAAAGAAACTTGGTTTGTATCGTGAAATATAGATGCAAACTGCCTAAGTGAACTAAATAAAGATACTTCCTGAAGTCAGCGGTTGAATGTTTCGGTCCATCGAGTCGTGTACACCCAACCGCCCCACGCTGGGTGGAATCGGATGCAGATTTGGCATCACTAACAGCAATTATATGAGAACTTACTTCTAGTTGCTTGAGGGACTCGAAGTCGTGCGGTTCATTCGTCCAGTCTTCGATGTAGAGAGTGGGAAGGCCCGCACGGGCACAGATGTACGCCCATCTGATGATGAAAAAACGCATAGTGCAATTTTTCAAATTGAAGTTTTAAAAACATTTTAATTATATATTTTATTTTACAATTTATTTTACAAGTATAATTTAATTATTCACGACTCACCGCGACTCGAGCGCTCGGAGATCGTTGTGATAGAGCGACCTCTGCGATGAATCAAGGTGATTTCTCATTCTACGTAATCGACTAGTTGCTCTCTCCAATCCGCACACTCTTCCGTCTCTCTGGAGGGGAGTGTGCAGGATGGAGAGAGCACACACACTCGTTTCGAAATAGCCCGATAAAGAATTTTCAAGGAATACAATATTAATTAGTAAAAAAAAAATAATATGATAAAATAGCTGGGTCACACCTTGTTCTTGACGTATCCTCCTTTACCGTCTCCCTTCTCGTCCGTCAGATATCGATTAGGAAAACGCCTGCAGAAGGCGAACTCAAGTTTACCTGTTCTCTCCATCCTGCACACTCTCGCCGGGCAGAGAGAGACGAAAGAGTGTGCGGATTGGAGAGCGCAACTATTCGATTCTGCATGTCTAGGAGAAAAAAGTTTGCTGGAAGGACTTCCAAATAGCCAGAATCTACATTCATTTCCCATTACGGATGCTATTCCGGGCTTCGCTCTCTCCATTCTGCAATCTCACCCTCGCCGGTCAGGAAAACGAGAGTGTGCAGAATGGAGAGAGTCGTAAACCAAAACGACAGCACTATTTCCCATCGTCCTGTTCATATTTTCACAGAAACGCATTATATTAATTTTTATTAGTTATTTGAAACCAACCTCTCGAATTCTGCATCGCCTAACTGAACGCGGAGACGAATTTCGATCTGGAAAGAAATGAGTAATAATTTTTTTAAATTCAAAATTAATTATTTAATTAACTCACGAAATCGAGGTGAAAGCATCTGCTTCGGTACTCCTCCTTCTGCAATATGGAGCGGATAATCGATCGAAACAAATAATTTACAGACTTCAATATTTTGCCAAGAACGCACGGTAGGGATGTCATTTCGGTTTTCACTCTCTCCATTCTGCACACTTTCTCGCTGGACAGAGAAACGAGAGAATGTGCAGAATGAAGAAAGGCGAAAACCGAAAAAATCACTAATGCATGGCCGTGAACCAGAACCTTCAGAACCACTAGAAACTCAGGAATACGGGGTCGATTGAAAATGGATAATAAGTAAACATGAACGCTAAACCTCGGAAAAAGAACAATCCCCACACTTTTGAGTTTCGAGCGGTCAATAAGTGGCTGGTGCTGTCGATATTCGATCGGCATGTTCAGAGATAAGATAATGACAAGTGCCGGACTAGCTACATATTATCGATTTATACTACCGTAGTTTATATCGATTTCGAATACCGTACTTCATCACCGTCCTTGATCCGCTTTCTCTCCTCCCACGAGCACACTGGGTACTTGGTGAACTTGATGAGATACTGAATCAGATGAGTTACTCGCTACATACAAAATCGTCAGGCTTCAAATGGCTGTCAGCTAGGGATGAAATTTTGGTTTTTGCTATCTCTATTCTACACACTATCTCGCCGGTCAGGAAATCGAGAGAGTTTGTAGAATGAAGAGAGTGGAAAACCGAAACGACATCACTACTGTCAACAGTCAATAGTTATTGACAACCGTTGTAAAGCCACAAATTAAATAAACAAACAATATTAAATATAATTAAAAAGCTCACTCTTCCCTTTATCTCTTCACCGACTATGCGCTTGATCTGACCGACGATGTAATCGATCTGAAGTGAGATCATGGCAGAGAAGGAGCAAACATGATTCACTTTTCGGCGTTTGCCCTCTCCATTCTGCACAATCTTGTCAGACAGATGGAAAAGTGTGCAGAATGGAGAGCGCTGATGACCGATACGACCTCGCTAGCAACTAAGATCTGTCTCTGAGCCATTCTGCACACTCACTGCTCACTCTCAGAAAGTGTGAATAATGAATCTATGTATGATTGAGCTTTCAGCACGCCATAATAATTAATTACAAATATAAATAATTAAGCAAATACGCATACCTCGTATCCTTCGTTAGTGCCGGCCTTCGCGTACATGGCGTCCCAGGTCTTCCATCCTTCGTCTTGGCGTGTCTCCACCTGATCATCCCATCAATTATGAACCTGACGTGACGACTTTTTTCCGAGATATGAGACTGTTCTAGAAGTGTGTGGAGTAGGGTTTCCCTGTTCAGGTTTCGCCTAGGCCTCCGGAAAACAATTACCAACTCAGACAAAGGGATGAATAAAACATGATTAACCTGACCTGATCTGATCTGATCAGGTCACAAAGGATGACAACGGAAACAAATTCCATTAAAATTTGATTCAATTACCTGATCAGGTCAGAATAGCTGGAAAAGGGAAACCGTAGTGCGGAACCTATTATGGGTGGGGCATACCTCTTCATCAACTGCCAAGTCCCTCACGCTCGTATCCGGGTCACTTTTCTTGCGCATCCAGTACTTTTTGCCCTGCAATAAGTGAAAATAATATTCCTCAGATCAATTTTTTTCTAATATTAAATATAAATGATGAAATACTGACCCATCTCGAGCTGCACATCGATACGAGTCTCTTGAAGTCTTTGTGTGCCTGCAAAAACAATATTATTTTATATTCATTAAATAACATTATGTTATGATAGAATGGAAATATCATTCGAATTTTCAAGAAAGATAGCACAAAGTACGGATCGAAGCTACAGTAGATCCTGCTAACATAGTTCCGAACACCAGTTTCAGTGGAAAATGAATATCAGTAGGACCAGCGAACACTAGACTGAATACATCAAACTCAACGTAAGATAGTATAGATAGTCAAGATGGGAGAGGACACTAGTGATGTCGTTTCGGTTTTTGATTCTCTCCATTCTGCACACTGTCTCGTTTCTCTGACAGGCGAGATAGTGTGCGGAATGGAGAGCCAAAACCGAAACGATTTCACTAACACTCACCCGGATGGCTTGATTGAACAATCCGAGTTTGTTGACAGCGCCTCCGACAAGAGCGGACGATGATGACTGCGATTCTCGTCTGTCTCTCGGCTCATCCTTAAATATCTTTATTAATCACTATGAAATATATATTTTTTTAAATCAACATTATGAGAAAATGCTTCGAAAACAAATAACTTGAACTGGTTTATATGGTGCGATATAGATATATGAAAAAGGCGACTCACTTTTATTGAGGGTCCTCGCTGGTCGTCTTCTCCCGAGTCCGATTCGCACCTCACTTTCGTGAGTCGCATGATCTGCAATATAGACCGAAGATTCAAGCAAACGAATCGAAAAAAAGCATGAAAAATAGACAATACAAAGAAAGAAAACAATCGAGTTCACGAAAATCAATAGTCCCCGGAGCGCGCATTTGAAATTTGATTAATTACCGTATATTACAAATACTGTAACCACTAATGATTAAAATTATATAACTTTCTTTGGTTATAATCTGTCAAGTTTTTAACTGCAGCAAGACGAGTTAAAACTGCTCATTTAGAACACATTATATGGCACATGGAAGGAAATGATATCATACAGAAATGTCCACACATATATTAATATATATTATAAGCTCAGACAGCAGCGCAATTCACTTCTGCCCGGGTGACTAGGTTGGTTTTAAGAATCATTACAATATAATAAATACCGTTTCAGTTACAGTAATAAAAATATGGTGCGATTGGCATGGGTACAGTAATCAAATTACAGTATGTAATTCAATTGACGGAGTAACTAATTCCAAGATTTTAAATATTTTTAAATTAAATTTTTAAAAAACCTGGGAAAAGACACTGATCGTACTGTCGCGTCGGGTGGTCCTCGCTCGCATCGGGTACCGAGAGTTGTTCTGAATTATTTTTTATTAATAAAAGAATTGGGCGTTTTCAATTAATTGAGCATAATCAGATAAAAATGTCTTGCGTTTTGTTAGGCCAAAGAAAAACAGAAACGACTTACTACTCAACCTCCATCGATCCGTCTATCCTTACTTTTATTCCATTCTTTTAATTATATATTTATTTTATTTCCTACCATTTACAAGCTACTGGTACTCCTCATTGCCTAATAACCTCGTTCAGTAAGCATGCACTCGATCATAGGAAATTCCAGCACTTTCGCCCAATCTCCAGGTACGAAAGAATTTTGCAAATCAAATCGCTATATTCCACTCGGCTCGCCAATTGACCAGCACAATCCTAGCAAAGACAATTTAAAACTTTTTTACAGGCTATGATGCAGGTATAGCGTGCAACTTGCGACATACCCCGAAGGCGTAGAAGTCCCTCTCTCAAATAAAGGAGCAGATGCAATGCTCAATTCGACCATTCGATTCGGCCCAAGTACGACATCATTGAGAGTCACGTAGCTTTGAGAGGGTCACTCGCTATATTCCACTTGGCTCGCCAAGTGACCAGCACAAATCTAGCAAGGACAATTCAAACTTTTTACATAGTTAAATAATTACTTCTCTTTTTTTTCAGAAATGTACATGGTACTATGCAAGGGAACTGAATCGTATATATGTCTCAAAATGAATACATGAAGTGGTCCATGCAAACTCTCCCATCGCTCAATCTTTGCAGAGACTGTATGAAATTAAGAAAAAGCGACCCTTTTTGTTTTTGGTTTATTGATAACTGAGCGAGAGCGTAACGCTCAGAGTGAAAAAAGGCAAATTAACATTGCGTAAACTACCTAGACTTCCGACTAGTCATCTCTTCATCACGCACATTCTCTGCACTGTTCGATCGACGACAGATTATGCGGAATGAAGAGGCGGCAATCGCGAACTTCCGATAGTCAGCACTAGCAGTTGGCATTCATTACTCTGATCTGCGAAAAAGTGCGCGGAATCAGGAGTGCATTTCTCTCCACTTCCCGATTGAATAAACCACCGATGGTTAGTATGGATGACAATTCAAGGATGCGCTCTCTTCAATTCGCACAGCCTCTCGCCTCTCTGACCGGTGAGAGAGCGTGCGGAATGAAGAGAGCGATCCTTGAATTGTCATCCATAATCATTAGTATAAGCCGGCCTGATCATCCTCGCTTCATCAATCAAATCCAATGATTGTTTGCCACCTCCTCCTCTTCTCCTTCCTAATTGTGCCAAGCTTGGCGGAGTTTGAACCCAGACCCACTGCATTCCTCGGTTTCAACGTCAACTTTGAGTATTCCGGAAGATTGGTAGGTCATGACGATTTCTAGCCCGCAAAATGACTTTTTTTTCCAGTTCAAACAGAGGTACGAGCACCACGTTGATTGGGCGGAACAGACCAACCAGAGTATGCGATAATGTTCAATTTCCATTCTTATTTTTAAAACCCTCATTCAGCAACATACATCGTCCCAAAGGACAAATTGCAGTTCATAACATCAGGAATTAAAGTGCTGAACTATTCTGTAGAAAGGTACGGTTCACACTATTTAATAGACATTTATTTATTAACTAGCGGGGTTGTGGACGGCTACGTCGTCCTTTCTTTACCTGGGGCTCAGCGCTGCGCGATTCGCCCTGAATTATTTCGCAATTGGAAATTAAAATCAGTTTGTGATAGTCTGTAGTCAAAGAGTACTAGTGAAGGAGGAAGCCCTTGTCGAGACAAATACTTCGGCCGATGTCCTCGTGGAAACATAATAGCTTGTCGGAAAGCGGAAAGGTGCGAAATCGCAAACCATCTCGCTCACTTCACTCAACACGCCGATCAATAGATCGTGAGTACTGTAATCATTATCTCTATATAAAACAGTAGTCCCTTTGTGTGTGTGTTAAGACTCCGCCCACTTTGGTTACGGTAGTAGCTCACAGACTATCACAAACTGATTTTAATTTCCAATTGCGAAATAATTCAGGGCGAATCGCGCAACGCTGAGCCCCAGGTAAAGAAAGGACGACGTAGCCGTCCACAACCCCGCTAGTTAATAAATAAATGTCTATTAAATAGTGTGAACCGTACCTTTCTACAGAATAGTTCAGCACTTTAATTCCTGATGTTATGAACTGCAATTTATCCTTTGGGACGATGTATGTTGCTGAATGAGGGTTTTAAAAATAAGAATGGAAATTGAACATTATCGCATACTCTGGTTGGTCTGTTCCGCCCAATCAACGTGGTGCTCGTACCTCTGTTTGAACTGAAAAAAAAGTCATTTTGCGGGCTAGAAATCGTCATGACCTACCAATCTTCCGGAATACTCAAAGTTGACGTTGAAACCGAGGAATGCAGTGGGTCTGGGTTCAAACTCCGCCAAGCCTGGCACAATTAGGAAGGAGAAGAGGAGGAGGTGGCAAACAATCATTGGATTTGATTGATGAAGCGAGGATGATCAGGCCGGCTTATACTAATGATTATGGATGACAATTCAAGGATCGCTCTCTTCATTCCGCACGCTCTCTCACCGGTCAGAGAGGCTAGAGGCTGTGCGAATTGAAGAGAGCGCATCCTTGAATTGTCATCCATACTAACCATCGGTGGTTTATTCAATCGGGAAGTGGAGAGAAATGCACTCCTGATTCCGCGCACTTTTTCGCAGATCAGAGTAATGAATGCCAACTGCTAGTGCTGACTATCGGAAGTTCGCGATTGCCGCCTCTTCATTCCGCATAATCTGTCGTCGATCGAACAGTGCAGAGAATGTGCGTGATGAAGAGATGACTAGTCGGAAGTCTAGGTAGTTTACGCAATGTTAATTTGCCTTTTTTCACTCTGAGCGTTACGCTCTCGCTCAGTTATCAATAAACCAAAAACAAAAAGGGTCGCTTTTTCTTAATTTCATACAGTCTCTGCAAAGATTGAGCAATGGGAGAGTTTGCATAATGAAGAGACCACTTCATGTATTCATTTTGAGACATATATACGATTCAGTTCCCTTGCATAGTACCATGTACATTTCTGAAAAAAAAAGAGAAGTACTTATTTAACTATGTAAAAAGTTTGAATTGTCCTTGCTAGATTTGTGCGGGTCACTTGGCGAGCCAAGTGGAATATAGCGAGTGACCCTCTCAAAGCTACGCGACTCTCAATGATGTCGTACTTGGGCCGAATCGAATGGTCGAATTGAGCATTGCATCTGCTCCTTTATTTGAGAGAGGGACTTCTACGCCTTCGGGGTATGTCGCAAGTTGCACGCTATACCTGCATCATAGCCTGTAAAAAAGTTTTAAATTGTCTTTGCTAGGATTGTGCTGGTCAATTGGCGAGCCGAGTGGAATATAGCGATTTGATTTGCAAAATTCTTTCGTACCTGGAGATTGGGCGAAAGTGCTGGAATTACGGTCCTATGATCGAGTGCATGCTTACTGAACGAGGTTATTAGGCAATGAGAAAGTAAGTGCAAACTATGAAAGGAATGAGTCCATGCGCCTCTCGCGATGAATCGTCTCTTCAGCCGACGTTTTCAATTTAACGAGAAAGTTTGTTGGAAAACGGAAAGGCGCGAAATCGCATATCATTTTGTTAACTTCGTTCAACACAAGCAATAGACCGTGAGTGCTGTAGTAGGCGAAGTTAAATAATAGGCTAGTTAACTTTAAATAACTATTCTAGTCGTTACCTTTCCTCTGAATAGTTCATAACTCTCATTCTAGATGCAATATACAATAATCTGTCCTTTAAGTTGCTGAGTTATGTTTCGTGAATATAAATATTTCCGAAAAAAATCGATATGTAGCTTACTCTGGTTGGTCTGTTCGGCCCAATCAACGAGATTCTGGTAGCGATGTTTGAACTAAAATGAATGTTTACTGTACTAGTACTCCGCATGGCTACCATTAGATTCAGTAATACGGAATTAAAGAAAAATCGCATGATATATACGAAAAAATAAATAATAACAGGTAAGTTACCAATCTTCCAGAAAACTCAAAGTTGACGCTGAAACCGACGAATGCAGTGGGTTGGGGTTCAATTTCTGCCAAGCTTGGCACAATTAGGATACAGAAAAGGAGGAGGTTGTGAATATTCATTTCCAGTGATTGATGAAACGAGGATCATCAGGCTGGTTTATACTACTGATCAGTGGTTTATTCGATCGAGAAGCGGCAAAAAACGCCATTTCGCACAATCTTTCTGCGATTAGAGTTTCGAGGGAGTATCTGGAACGAGGAGAGCATTGGCAGAATGGTAAAGGCCGCTTGGTGCTTGCGAGAAACGCATACTGATTTCGATCGAACTCTAGCATGCTCTCACTATGAGAATCACAATTAATGATGGAGTGTATCTTACCTCCCCCCCCCCCCCCCTGCAAAATTATGAGGAAAGAGCGTGGGAGCTAACCAGCGGACTGCAGATGACTAGCATTATATACATAGACATAACTACGTATCGTAGAATATTCTACTATGTAGAAATAGAAAGAACAATTTCAGTAAAAATCCGATACAAAAAAAGAGTTTCAACCTCTCGGCAAAGTTGATTCCTAGCAATTCTTTTTTCGGATAATTTTCATGGTCGGATCGATCGGCCGAAAATTTTCCAAGTTTTAAACGGAGAGAAAGATGTGGTTTCGGTTCGAGCCCATGTTTATTGCACACGTAAATGCCATTAAAGGATACAATTGAAGCATCTATAATCAGACGCACGAAAACTCTTGGGTGGCGACGATTGGGCACAGCGAGGACAATTTCTCGTCGTTATCACAAAGATGAACACGAATAGCTGTCAACAACGTAAGTTTTTAGAGATTAATAGGTCAATTTGAGGTGCACTAGACCGATTTGCCTCCGCCAGGCTACCCTGAATACATAAGAAGAGATTTAGCCCAAAAATTGTCACTTTTTTGATTATCAAATAGATCTATTAATCTCAATTAGGTGCAATTTCAAAAATGGATTTGTATTGCTTCTCCTCTATCCACGTTGGCTTTAGCACTCAGTACCACTCACTTACTTGGTCCGAATTTAACGGTTGATTCGATTTGTCTATTTCTTTCGTATCCTTCAGGAAGCTCCACGCCTTCCTGAACCCGTGCGAGCTGAACGTGCCCGAACCTGCAGGAACCTGCAGAAAACCTGCAAACCTGCAGAAAACCTGCAGAAACCTGAAACCTGCAGGATAAAAAAATGTTCATGTTCTCATGTTTTGTTTTGTTGATTTTATTAGTTTTAGTGACTTTTTAATGATAAAACACCATGAAATGTAATTTTCAACGTACATTCGATATCGAGTTGAGATCCCTCTTGCTCGAATCAATGCTTCCAGACGTTCTACAATTATTCTTCACAATTGTTGGAGTAGACACAGAACAACTCCAGCTTATCAAGCTTATTCGAGAACATGGATAGAATAAGTGGTGCCCAATCGCGATCATTAATTCCAAAGAAATGAGCATGAGTAGTTTGGAATATTTCCATGGATCGCACCAGCTTTGACAAATGTAGTAAAAAAATCTCCTCAACGAAATAATTTACATTAGATTTCTATCGAAACAACATACTTGGGTTGGAAACGGAGGAATTCTCCAAAATCAGGGCGATTTGCTCAATTTTACGATTTTTGAGCACATACAGAATGTGATCTCTGCAAGCAACTCATTTTATTTTTAAAACTCTATCTCACATTGAACAAACCGATTTTTGTTCGAAAAAGTGTCCATTCTAACTTTGATTTTCTTGAATTTGAGACGTCCTAGTTTTCGAATAACGGAGAGTATGGGGAAAGTTCCGCATTCGAAGACGACTTGGTCCACGCTGGATCCGAATCTTTCAATTATCAAGTCCAACACTTCTTTGTCGCTTTTGACGTCGAGGGAACTGAACTCGCAAATCTGAAAGGTGTTATTTTTCGCTTTAACGTGATTAATGAACCAGACTTTGACTTTATTGAGCATCTCTGTGCGTTCCATGAAAATAAAATCGTCCGACTGTGACAGATATCTTATACGAAGCGCGATCAATTTCCAGGTAACATCAGCACTCCGAGGAATGACAATCGAAAAGGTTGATTTGGTAAGAGTGTGGTCCTGAAAAGTGGCGTTTCTTCAGTTTTGCTGTCAGTTCTACTCGCAATCCTCTTACATTATACATTCTCGGCCTGAATGTCAGATTGTCGATAGGCAGAGTCGCAACTCGTAAAGCTACGTATTCCTTAGCTCGATGCGAGAGCATTCTAGACACCTTGAATAATCTGGTAATTTGATTCAGATTCTGATTTTCTGGACACATTACTTGAGAAATCTAAGTTTTTTTTATCTCACAGTTTTGTCCTCAAGATTAGGGCTGTCGGGATGAAGAGGTTGCCTCCTTATTTCGCGCTCTCTCTCGCCGATCAGAGCAGCGAGAGAGCGTGCGGAATGAGGAAGCAACCTCTTCATCCCGACAGCCCTACTCAAGATAGCACATTGAATGAACAGTTTTTTTCAAGATGACTGCCCTACCTTGCAGTCTTGTTGAAAAAATGGGGTATAAAGCTCTAAATACGGGTAATGGTCTCTTCATTCAGCACTCTCTCTCGTCGGTCAGAGTGGTGAGATAGTGTGTGAAATGAAAAGGCCATTACCCGTATTTCCCACTCTATTGGGTTAGTTCTTTTTTTTTTAGATCAGATTAATTCTTCATCGCAGCATCAAAATGCGTGTGCAACTCAGAATCACTGGCAAGTAATATAATAGTGGCGAAATAGTGAGAAGGAATATTGGGCAAATGATGGATACGAAGATGAATCATACCTGTCGAAGAGCGAAAACAGCCTCAGGCGCGTAATCCAGTATCATCCACATCGGATCTTGAGGTAGTAATTCAAGAAGGGAAAAGCTCTCCATTGCTCGATCGACTGAACGCACTCCAGCCATTTGATTTCACTGGAAATTTTGTGTGAGTGATGAACGAATATGCAAATCACAAATGGCTTGAACAGTAAATGTTTTAGTGATAAGTGAAAGAAACTTCTTCGAAGGTGTACCACCGGGTGTGCCGATCCAGTTTGAAGCACTCCCACCAGGTATTTTCTGGAGTCATCACTAAGCATGACAATTCAGGAATGCGGTCTCCTCATTACCCATACTCTCCCGCCTCTCTGACCGGTGAGAGAGCACGCGAAAAGAGGAGAGCGATCATTGAATTGTCATCCCTAATCATCCCAGGAGTCGCATCAGAGTGAGATGAATGACTTGTGGAATGGTGAGAGACATTTTCAACTGCAATAGCTGTGAAAAAAAACGTTGTTACGAGACTTAATTCGTATGAAACAGTACAGTTCGATTCACTAAGCAGGATCATAGGGAAACACTTTCCATTAGACAAATTAACAGATCAGAGGCGAACAAAAATAAATTAAGTCATTGTTTCAGTTATCAAACAATTTATGTTCTCTCGAAAAATGCTTCACGCTGAAAGTACCGGCGCAGTGGCTATCGTGTATCACTGTAAACACTTAAAATGACATTCATACAAGCGCTGAAAATCACCTTTCGCCACGAATACGTGTCTTGAGTACTCCACTTGAGTAATCGATGGGAAGTAGCACGTTGAAGTGAACCAAATCTTCTTTTCAACTTTTAGTAAGCTCTGAACGGTTATTTTTTCAACTTGAAGGTAAAGGCGGAAAATTGAACATCCTGACCTTTGCGAGAGTGTCAACGATATTCTTTGAGAAGCATTCCGGGCGCTCAGTGTTGCGTAGGCATAGCTTATCCAGTTTCTTTGAGAACATTTCAAGAATGAGCTCCGGCCACTGTACATTGGGTATTCCAAACATGACAAAAACCGGCGCAGAATGGTCAATCTTGAGTGACCGCACTTGAGAAGAGATGTTCCGCAGAAATTTTGCTGGAAACAATGTATGTAATCATCGTTCTCAAAATTCGCCAAAATTTTCACCTGGATCAGAAAAGGCAATGTTGTCCACAATCAATGTAAGGTGATTGATTTTGTTCGCACTTATTGCGCTCAGAACGAAAAGCCCGTCATAATTCGTGAGAGTGAGAATTTGACGTTCAGTCGGCTCAATTGAATATTGCCAAGTGCGGAAATAGCTGAGCCAATTGAGTGATCGAATTTAACAGAATTTCTTTTATACGTATTCCGACTTGGCTCATCAGCAATCCAACAACATACTCGTCGTTACACCCGTAGAAAGTGAATTCGAAAATCTGAAACCGTTTGACCGTCAAAAAAGGACAGGCCATAGGACCGGCTCATTGATTATCGGTAAATACTATGATTATGTTCGTTAAAAAACTCAAAAGATTTATGAGCACTCAATCAGCATGTGCTTGAAAGCACTCACGGTATTGTGGGTGATGGAGCATATACGACGATCTACTTTTGATCCAGAAGTCATCGATAGTGTGCTAATTCGAAGCGCGAAGATTTGCAGTGTGTACGCATCACAAGTCGGTGTCGTAATGGTAACTCTTATCTCCGTTTCAGAAGGCTCCTGAAGTGAACTTGTATGGCAGGTGCAAATGGCCTCACTTACGCCATAGTAATGATAAATGTGCGATGAAAACTTCAATTTTTCCACAATTGGTGTTGATTTTCTTGAAAGAATGTAATCATCAACACGAGATTTGAGCATGGCTGATACCTGAAAAAATTGCTCGTCATAATTTCTTCAAAGGGATGGAGATGATAGACGTAAGTGAAAGAAAAGACTCAAAGTAGTTTTAATTTTGCAACTTTCGAACATGCTTTCGAACAGTTAAAATAAATTATTTCAGAAACAAAACAATCTTTTAATGATATTACCCCTCTTATCTCGAAGAGATAGTGCGGCATTTTGTAAAACAGCTCCCACAAAAATTCTCGGGGTAGTAGTTCTAGCTGCGATAGAGCAACAAAATCAGGAACAGCGTTGAGCATTCCTCCCATCGACTTCATCGCGCGGTAAGAGTTGCAGTTCTTCAAATGCAATTCAATGCATAAGGTTACTTAATGTCTTGATTCTAAGTATCTCAGAAGCACTTCTTCTGGGTTCGCTGGTGTCATGAGAAAAAAGAGTGAGTGTCAGCCTTTCTCTTCTTACTAGCGTCAAAGAAGCACGCCCAACGGGTGAGCGTTAGGTAAGAAGAAGTAAAACGGCAGTAGCTTTATTCAATTAGGTTCATTACAAATGGAATAATACCATGATAAGACATATTTATGTACAAAGAGAAGTTTGAAAAGAAGATGTATAAAACTTCTTGTAACATTTGGCAAAATAAGAAAATAAATAATGAGTGAATGAACCGCGGTCAATAGTTATTTGCGTCCCTCTGCAACAAATCTTGAGGCATGAAAGGAATGAAGCTCACCTCCAACCAAAATGCAGCATCGCCGGTAAATACAAGCGTATTGTTCACTATCAAAACGAGTTGATGAATTTTGTGCTTTTTTATGGCGTCCTCAAGGTAGAATCTGCAGAAATTTTTATTACGGCTGATAACAGTAAAGTTTAATTCATAAAAAATACAAAAAATCATGAAAATCAAGAAAAAGTGGATAAAGAAATGAAATAAATTAATGCAATTACAACGTACCCATCCATTTCTGACAACGTTTCCATATCCACCGTCAGTTTTGAAAATTGGATTCGACCTAATTTGGGAAGCGCCTCGAGTATCTGACGATCAGATCGGAACGACACTTCTCGCACGTGCTGTCCTATCTTCTCCATTACCATGGATACTACGTCTTCTTCATTGTCGTGATTAAATGTGATTTCGAAATTCTGCAATTAGCTAGTCATTTCGTGATTTTTACGAGTCGCTCTTACCGACGGTCTGGTAAAGCTTCTTGGTGCAAACGTTATGTTGCAGGAAGGCGGTAGCAGTCTGAGCCGCAATGCGAATATTTTGAAAAACAGTCGGTCGCGGTTCGGAACGTGAATAAAAACTTTCGTCTCCTTTAAAGGCATTCTCTGTAATGAAATTCAAAAATTTTCATGAAACCCTATAAATATGGTTAAATATAGAGGAGAATGATATCTGCTCAATGAGCGGTGTATCTGTATTAGGCAGGATGTACTCATCGATGCGAACTTTTAGCATTGTCGATGCCTGTGAAAGGTTACTCTGCGAATCATCAACTACTCAACCTCGCAAAAACATTCGATAATGTTCGCTTTTTCATGTGATTCAACGAAGCAAAAAGGGGGCAAAAGAATGAACGTCAGTTTACCGTTCTAAGTTTGAACACGGACTCCTGAACGTAGTCGAATATCATCCAGAGCAGATCTCGAGGTGCTATCTCTATACGCGAAAGAGCAGCCATGCCTAGAATATATTTGAATGATCCATTTCCCTAGGTCAATTTGGTTTGAAGCAATGTTATCAGTATCTCGAGATACACCTCAGGGTTTTATGATCTTGAAACCTGATCCACTTTTCAAAGCATTTAAGAATACATTATTTTTCTTGGTTAATTTTGATTTTTCTTTCCTGAGAGTAGACGGTGCACTGTCTACTCTCTTCTTTGAATTATCGTTATCTTGCACATGAGGTGCAGTTTCCTTTTCAACAAATTCAACTAGCGCTACCTTTTCTTTATCTTTGATAATAACATAACTAGAACTATTTCCATACTCGAAGACTCGCATTTAACTATATTGAAATTTATTCTACAATTAGAGATCTGTAAGATGCTTGGCGATTCATTGGCTCCATCTCTATAGAGTTCCTCTTATTAGTTCGTACAGGTTTAGCTCTTCTTTCAACAAAATTCTTGGGTGATAGTACTAACCAAACGGATCTACCCAAGAAGATGTAAAATAGAGTAGCACTAAGAGTTATCTCCAGAATTTAATGTAATACTTTTCATACACTGCTTCTATTTCATCCATGAGTTCATGTGGAACTACCGAGTTTTGTTCAGTTTTAGTAATCACAATATCTACTTCTGATTTCTGTCGCATCTCGTTGATGAGTTCTTCTTCAATGTTTGTTTTCATGTCGAAAAGAATATGCTCTTTGAAAACTATTTTGTCATCTAGGAAAGTAAGATTGTAGTCATTCAAGTTTGAAATAGTTGTTAGGTTCTTTCCAACATTGTCATTTAGAACTAGCTTGTTTGAGATGACGCCATGTTTATAATACCAAATCTTGTCTCCATATGTCTTGATTGTGATTGGAATCTGACCTTGAGTCAATGCCATGTTGAATTTGTAACCATCAAAATGCGATAGATCAACATACTCTATTTGATCAGCTTCTATCTCTTTACAAAATGTTTCTTTGACAATATCATTGGGAATCACTTTCACCTTTATAGCAGAATAATTTAGTTGCTTTTGCATATATCTCTTTGGATTGTCTTGTATCAGCATTTCAATAATCTCATTATGATCGTTGAAAATATTACACATTACATCTGTTGCATGACGAAGTTGTTCATTCGAGACATTTTCTAAATATTGAAACTCTCCTGCAGCTTGAAAGTCGGAATACGTGTCTCTTTTTACTCTTGAAGAGTTGTGTTCTTCCAACTGTTTTCTATTTTTTTCTCTCTGTTCTTCTACCTTCTTTTTATGATCACGTATCTCTTGTTCCTGTTTTTCTTTCATTTCGTGATCACTTAGATGTCTTTGATTAAGTCTTTCAAGTATCTTCTGTCTCTGAATTTCCTTGTCTACCTCCTGTTGTTTTTTTAAATTGCAATTCTCTTTGTTCATTATCTTTTTGTTGCGCTTCTTTCTGCCTTTCGTAATATTCTTTTCTTTCCTTTTCATAACGTTCTGGGTTTGCGCTCATTTTGTATAGACTGGGAGTTTGGGGTTGTTGCTGTAGCTTTTCTTGTTGTTTTTGTTGTACTAACAAATCGCGTTGTCTTTGTTCTTCGAGTAGTCTTTGATTCGTTAGCGGCTGCTGTTGTTTCTGTAAATAATCTAGAAAAGCTCGATTTTGTTCGTCTATCTGTTTTTGTTGTTCTATTCTAGTTTTATTTTGTTGTTCCATCTGTTTCTGTTGCTCTAATCTAGCTTGATTTTGTTGCTCTAGTAGCTTTTCTTGCTGTTTTTGTTGTTCTAGTAGCTTTTCTTGCTGTTTTTGTTGTTCTAATCTAGCTTGATTTTGTTGCTCTAGTTGCTTTTGTTGCTGTTTTTGTTGCTCTAGTAGCTTTTGTTGCTGTTTTTGTTGCTTTTGTTGCTGTTTTTGCTGTTCTAGTAGCTTTTCTCTTTTTTGATGTTCTAATTTAGCTTGGTTTTGTTGTTCCATCTGTTTCTGTTGTTCTATTTTGTCACGCTGTCGTTGTTCTTCAAGTCGCTTTTCTTGTTGTTTTTGTTGTTCTAATTTGTCTCGATTTCTCTGATCGTCGAGCTGTTTTTGATTCATTTTTTCATTATATTCCTTGTTTTGTCTAGCATAACTTGGTGGGTTTTCTGAAGGTTTCAACATATCAATCCTGTTGTCTGCCACTACTTTGGTTAATATCTTTTTCACAGCAAAGCCCTCATCACTCAGATTTAGGATATACCCACAATTTTCAACAGTTTTGTTTTCTTGAATGTTCAATGCAATCTGGTTCTGATTATTGATCCATAATCCATTGTTGTAAAATCCAAAAAAAAAAAAAAAAAAAAAAAGTACCTATTGATATGAATTCACAGTTTTGATCTTTGTTAACATCCCAGATCATGATTTCATTTATTTTGATCTCACATTTTCCTCTCATGTAATCACAAACTTGATAAACATTTTCCCATCATCTGGATCAAGTTTGAATCAACATGGAGAAATAAACTTTGTTATCGAAACTAGTGATCAATATCTTCACTTGCATAAAAGCTATCTGACTTACAAAACTCGATGATAGTGCTCTTGCAGACACGGATGAAGTCTCTTTAACTAATAATGCACCAATATTTCTTTTTGATAGAGCTACTTATTCTATGGGTGGAATACAAGTTGAGAGTCTGATTGATCCTGGTAGAGCAAGCTTGATGAAAGGGTTGCTAACTTATTCTTCTACTATGAATAAACAGAATACTTTTGGTTGGATTCTCGAAGGGAAGGATATTCTCGCTTACAAAATAAACAAGTATACAAAGAACAGGAAGGGGAGTATTACCTTTTGTATCCCTGTAAGTCATGTTTTTGGTTTTGCTGAAAGCTATAACAAAATAGTTTATGGAAGAAAACACACCCTTTCTCTATTCAGATCCACTGAGAATAATAATAGTATCGTTTCTGCTGATCCAACAAGATACAAAGCCAAGTTGACAATTAGTAAGCTGCAATGGATTATTCCCAAGATTGTTCCTAGTCTCGAGATGCAAAACAAATTGATGAATCTCCATGAAAGTTCGAAGTTGATTCAGATGCCATTTATATCTAGACAATTCGATAGCTACAATATTCCCAATGGTAATCGTGAATTCACATGGAAATTGGGAACCAAGTATGATAAAAATAAAATACATTGTGGTTTATTTTCAATGTGCTAGAGATAACAATTATATGAATGCTAGTAAGTTTGACAATTGTGGAATTGAAGACATTTATGTTGAGCTAAATTCTGAGAGATATCCTTACGAATGCTAAAAATTTGATTTCGACAAGTTTAATGCTGTGCAGCAATGCAACTTTGCAAAGGAATTCAGAAACAGTTATTATGAATCTGTGAAAGATTACATTTTCATTGAAGAAGACGTTTATTATTATTACTATCCGATTTTTGCATTCGACGTTTCCAAACAGAATGATAGGATTATTCAGTCTAGACCCCCCAATCAAGGCTACCTTTAACAAAAATATTCAGCAAAGCACAAAGTGTAATTGTTTGATTATGAGTGATAATATAGTTGAATTTAAAGATAATACAGTTCGAGTTGTAAATAATTAATTAAATTTTAAGACTGTTCGGGAATCCAAGAGTTAAACTTTTCTGAATATCCATACCATTTCACATAAATTTCGTAAATATCCTTTCGTAAATATTGACTTGTATTTAGTTATTCTTACAGTATCTCCTAAATTGAATCTGTTAGTTTGAGACTCTATCTTTTCATTAAATTCTTTTTGAGCACCAAAAAGGTTTTCATGAACAATGTGCCTATTCTCAGGATTAGATGCATTGATTGGGGTCATTTTTATACTTCTATGATAATGATTATTATAGCCTTTTGGGTTATCCAAGATGTCCAACCATTTATGATTACCATTGTGAGTGAATATTTTCCACATTTTCTCCTTGAGAGTTCTATTGAATCTTTCTACAATGGAAGCTTTTTTATCTGAATATGTAGAAAAATGATTAATGTTATCGGCTTTGAATAGTTTGTTCATCTCCTTATTATAGTATTCCTTTCCATTATCAGTCTGTATCTTTTCGGGCTTTCTAACTTTAAAAATCTTTTCCATAGCGTCAGCTGTTTCTTTACCACTTTTATTTTTAAGAGGAATCGCCCAAGCATATTTACTAAAACAATCTATTACCGTTAGGAGATATTTGTAATTACCATTTTCATTAGCGTATGGAATCATTTCAACCAGATATGATTGCCATTGCTCATCGACACTGTGAATGTGGACTCTTTCCGTTTCGAAATTTTTTCGCAAAAACCTGTTTCAGGATCATAATAAATATTTTCTAAGATAATTTGATCTTTTGTATCAACTTTGGAATCTTGTAATTCATCATCTTCTTTCAATCCAGTGCCTGATATTGTAGTGTCTTTTCTAACAATTTTGCATGTCGTGGTGTTCGCTCTTTCCTTTCAACAAATTTCTATCATTTTTGGTAGCACACAGACTGATGTTGATACTATTCGTTTGAATTCGGCATTTCATACAATACATTTTGTCCATTTAAATGATTGAAACTAAAATGGGAAAGTGGTTTTGGAAATGGTGAAACCGGATTCACTAGAGAAAAGTTAATGAGAAACGCTTAGTCATCACTTTGTCTGAAGAACCACTCCACTGTGAGTCACTCTGTCTTATCAGCTTGGTAAGAGAGTGGTGAAAAAATTCCTTCTCTTCCCACACATTCTTTGCATAAATTATCGTTCAAACATGAATAACTCCAATGTGAAGGGATTTGGGTGAAATTTTCCACATGCTTAAATCAAGAATGCTTTATTCCAACATGTAAATTAGAAGATGGAGTAGAGTGAGGGGATGGAGTAGATTGAGGGGGTGGAGTAGATTGAGGGGGTGGAGTAGAGAGATTGAGACGGTCCATTTTCTTTCCGAGATTGAACACTTTCAAGTTATCCTTTCTCTTCTTGATCGCATCGCGCTTCTGAAATTTTCTATTGATCACAATATTAGGTGTAATCTCACCTTCACGCGCGCGTCCTCTTGTTCCCTTCGTCTCCCAATCCTCTCCCTCTCCATTGCAGCTATGTATGTGCGCGTCTCCGCCCTCAATCGAGCTTGCTCTGCCAGAGCGTCCAGGTTGTCCACGTAGAGGTCTTCTTCCATTCGCCGTATTTCTCTTTGATCGGATTTTGAGTCCGCATGTCTGGTTGTCTCACTTGTCTGGAAGTGCAAAATCTTAAATAATTTATTAGAAATGCACGCTGTACCTCAATGAAGTTGTCCCACTCCAATGAACCGGAACCGTCGGACAATTGAGACATCTGAGTAGAAAATCGAGAAGATGAAATGGAGAAATAACCTGACAAAAAAGGGTAAAAATTACGTGTGCTCTCCATTGAAATGAGATGAGTCACCGGTCTTATCAGTATTTCTCAATATTTCTCAACACCTCGTATGCTGATGACTAAATGAGCTCTCCATGGAGTGGAGTCGAAATGATGGAGCGAAAGTGGTCGGGGTGGTTAGGGCAGTACATTTTTGAATTACGCGATAAAACAATTTCCAACAATTAGAAAAAACAATTGATTAAAAGTGGCTTTTTGGAGGTGGGCTTAGGAGGTCCAAAAATGGTACTCGATTCGTACATTACTATACTACTTACCTCCACTGTGTCATCCCTCGCTGAATAACTCTGTTTTATTTTTAAATTATCAAGATTGGAATGCCCCAGAGATGGAGTGAGAGTATGACGGTGCTGCGCTTCTTATAACATACCCAATAAGTTCCTGAATTATTAATAGAATCGAGATTTACAATTCCAACTTCGTTCTCATAAATTTGATAGGGTAAGGTATCAAGCATGAACACCCCACGAAAATAATTCAATTTCAACTCTAATGCTAGATCACTCAACTCAATATTGTTGAGTGGTCTTAAATTATTTTTTAGCATTTATCAAGAAGGAAAAATATTAATTGTGTTTTAGGTGTTTCTCACACTGAACACTCCCCTATTTGAGATGTACCTCCACTGGATCATCCCTCGCCGAACAATCTCGATTTTATTTTATTTTTTATTTTAATTTTTATTTATTTATTTATTTTTTAAATAAAAAATAAAACGTTACTGGAATACCCCAGATAAAGAGTTAGCAAATGATGGCTGACAGTGTTGCACATAGTAGTATAGAAATGCGCCTCTCTGGAGTATTTTTTCGTCCACATGCAAAATCCACCTTTACGGGAATTTTCCCTTTGATTCTGTTCAAGTAAAAGAACACATCAACCTAATTTAAGACTTTTTGTTAAACTTTTAATTTTTGACCTTCGACCACCTCGACCACCATCTTCCACTTTCACAACCACCCCTTCCACCTCCTTTCACCCACCTCCTTCCCCCCCACCCCCTTGGTTGTGAAAGTGCGCCACTAATGGAATCAGGAAGATGGTGGTCGAGGTGGTCGAAGGTCAAAAATTAAAAGTTTAACAAAAAGTCTTAAATTAGGTTGATGTGTTCTTTTACTTGAACAGAATCAAAGGGAAAATTCCCGTAAAGGTGGATTTTGCATGTGGACGAAAAAGTGCGTCAGAGAGGCGCATTTCTATACTACTGTAGCGGATTGGGCGGCGCTTGTGCTGTTGGCCGGACCCCCAACCTTCCCTCATTTGCATCCACACTTTCCATTCTCATTTCTCATCTCTCCTCTCACAAGGGAACCGCAAAAGTAGGCCGCGGTCCCGGTGAAATTCGTTAACGCAGGTTGACTCAGACCCCTCAGGAGACCTCGGGGAGCTTCGCCCCCGTGGACTGACAGAGTGAGTCCTCCCCTAGTGGGAGGGCAATCCCCTCCTCGCGAGGGGATTGTCCTCCCATTAGGAGGAGGAGGGACCCGGCTAACAGCACAAGCGCCGATTGGGCATACTGGAAATGGTAATGATCTTTGATCTTTCACTCAGCATTTCAAAAGATGATTTTTGATCTCTTTCATCACCCATTCACAATTCAGTTTCAAAGACGTCGAGACTGAATTGCAACGGCTACTGGATGCTCCTGAACTGAAGGATGCCATCTTTCTAAATTTCGCCAATAAAATGGACATTGCTGATGGTGAGGTCGAATAGCGCACTCTCTCTCGTTTCTCAAATCAGTCAGGGTGCAGAATAGAGAAAGCAAATATTCTATCCGACATCCTTACTATGTACTTACTCTTTTTTCATAACCTTATATTCAACCTATTAATTTTCAGCTTCAGAAGACGAGGAAGACAAGCCCATACAAGTTGAGAGAAAAGATCAACCCTGGTGAGTACTTTTGCCTGATTAAATAGTGCTCTCTCCAATCTGCACACTTTCTCGTACCAAGAAGACACTACTTTGAGAGCTATTTCGAGTCTGCTCAGTTGATTTTTGATCTCTCAAGGCGTATCGAACCGTGTATCGCAACGACGGGAAAGGGGATCTACGAGGGAATTGACTGGATTATTGACAGCTTGAAGACGTGATCTTTGATCTACTATTCTTTCCACATTCACGTGTAACTAGCTTAAGATCTCGATAAATGCTTCTTTATCGCAATCAATCAACAATAACAATTTTACAGTACTCCTACAGACTCTTCCTTATCGCAATCAATCGAGAACCCAATCCAACCGAATACCTCCTCTGCTCCGAGAAAATTCATAGGATATTAGATGATTTACGGAAATAACAACGACAAGCCAAATATATTCCTAATGAGCACACACTTGAATATAACAATTGAATACAATAATAAGCAGGTGAAAAAATAGTCAAGTACCGAAACTTCCTGTAGTGTAAAGATAACACACTCCCAGAGCTTCTGACTCACCTTCTTCGGTGGCTTTCGACTCAGTGGTTTATCCTCTTGTTTGCTCTTTACAGCCACCGCCTGCGAGAACTGCAATTTCCAGGGAAATTTGAGCAGCACCTTCGGTGGACCGTATGTGAATACCGTTCACGAAAAGGCAACAGTTACTGGACCAAAAACTTGATCTCTTAACCGACTACACGCGGAGCAAAAACTTGCTCTCTTGTGCTACAGACTTGGGGCAAAAACTTGCTCGCTGGGTCTGATGTGAAGGACAAGTAAATGTGAGAGAACTAGGATAGGAAAAGGGAGAAGAAGACGGGAAAAGTATGATAAGATAGACGCAATAAAAGGATTCCCCAAATAGCACCAAACCCCCCACTACAACAAATAAAGCGAATAAATTAGTAGAATACTTTATAGAGGCGATATGCCCGTAACGCTAGACAACGTGTGTGCACAACGGTAACGATAACGACTGGGGAAAAACTGACGCCGACTGGCGCGAACAATAAAAAGATGTGCATGAACTGGAATTGCGCTGGCGCGCGTTTCGAAAAGAGGATGATTAATCATTTGACGAAAAATCTTACAGTATACGGGGAGTTGGCAAAATTGAACAGAATATCTCCTCTTCAGTATTCAAGTACTGTAGTCTTTCTTCTCATTCGAAATTCGTCTTGTCATCCTTGAAAAACAAATAAAAATACAGTATGATTTTTACGATTTTTACGAATTAAATTTATACAAAGACGAAAATTAAGAAACCGGATCGGTTATTTTGGAGAATGGGCCGGACATCGCCATCTCCGATCAGGCTTAAACTTTTTACATGAATGCCCCCCTCCCCCCGGGTTACCTTTACCAAACGGGACACTATATGTTATAGATCATTGAAACATACAAATTCCGAGATGTCGAATTTTGGAAACTCGAAAATCAGATAAAAATAACGGAACTATCTGGAATCAAAGTTAGTGTGGTAATATTAAATACATGCCTAGACAACAGAAAAACGTTATAAGTTGGTCCGAAATTTCGATAGAAAATTGGATTTTTTTTACAACTTTCAAAAATGGTTTTTGAATTTTAAAAATACAAATAAGAAAACAGCAACGCCGCACTAAGTTTATCTTGTAGAGCATTAAATTTTGCGTCGAATCATCTAAATGGAATGAAAATATTGCTAGCCCTTTTTCAGATCCATAGACCTAAAATAGTCTTTTCTAATTGGGATATTTAAAATTCAAAACAATTTTTGGAAGTTGAAAAAAAAACCCAGTTTGCGATCGACAATTCGGACCAACTTATAAAGGATTTTTCTTGTCTAGGCATGTATGTAATATTGCCACACTTACTTTGGACCTAATTTTCGAGTTTTCAAAATTCGACATCTCGGACTTTTTAAGTTTCAATGAACATGTCCCGTTTGGTGATGGGGACCCATCCAGGGAAAGTGTTAGGACCGGATCGGAGATATCTATGTCCGGTGGTAACGGTCGAATTCTCGAAAAAAAAGTAGCCGGTCTCTTAAGCCTTACATGGTTGGATGGAAGCTTTCCAAGTGAGAAGTCTTTGAGGAGTGACTCTCTGAATAGATTAATAATTATATTGGAAAAATATAAAGCACCCAATGGAATTAATAATGAATGGACGCAACCGATGTGGTAGAATATGAATCCAAATTTCTGTCCAAATTATCGCGTGCTTTTCTTTTTTCTACATGTGCTTTTTTACAATAAAATCCTACCGATAAAACAGAACCTTCTAAATACAGTAAAGATTTATGAATAACACCGTATCTCACCCCTCGTCCACTTTTTGATGATTGAGAGGAGATCCATCATCGAATCTGAATAAATTTATAAAGATATTTAAATAAATGAAACCATTTGCCTTTTTTTTTCAAACAAAGTCGGGATAGCTCAAATGATCGCCCGAGAATAATTCAAACCATTGTATTCAGCACAAAATGATGTTGCTGTTATATGTCGAACCGTAAAATTAAATAATCCATATGCTCACTCATTCGAAGAAGAGAGAGGAGAGTTGGCCACAATGGCAGGAGAAGCAGAAGTGGAGAGAGTGCTGAACGGAGATTGTTCTATACGATTCGGCAACAATATAAAACCTTTTCGGATTATTTTCCTGCATCGATGATTCTCTGCTATCATCGTAAAACCGAAATAAACATTTTTTTCGCCGTAATGTGTTCTAGCCAGATACGTGTTTAATAAAATCATCTGGACTAGAAAGGAAGCCGTTTTTTAGAATACTATCTATAAAAATATTTTTAAAAAAAGTAAGCTCATCTAGGCTCCCCACATATGGGCAGAAAAGATCACGGGAAGAAACAGTAAAAACTATCTTTTACGAACGGATCTACATGAACAACTCACTGCATTTCCTCATCTTCCTGATCGATTTCAGCAGGTACAGACAGCAATGTGTTCCTGGATATTTATATAATATGAGCAAATAATTGCAAGCATTATAATGATTTCATCCTTGAAACACAGAATCAACAACTGTTTGATATCAAAATATAGAGATTTGGCTCATCCAATCACCACAGTTTCTTTTAAAAATCAATGACCAGTGATATGTGGATTGAACAAAAAGATGCCCAAAACTTTTGTTCAATTTTTTTGTAGAATTTTCTTTATTTTTTAAAGCTAGAGCAAGCTAATCTATGTAGTCTCCTTGCCTACGAGGTAAAAAAGAACTGGAAAACTAACTTGTCATCTCCAGTCGCTCCAGCCAGCTCCATAAGGATGCGCATTGGATTCGTAGAATTCCTGACGATTTCATCGCCCGGCATGTTAACCTAGTTCATAGCGCTGAATATTTATTAAAATTATTAAAATATTTTAGTGATGATAAATTTAGTGACAGTTTCCATTTTAATGCTGTGCGTAGCTAATCAATTTTGTTTTGTGAATATCTAATCAAGCAGCGACTGTAATAGTTCACGGTACTTCGGAAGCTTAAAAAAAATCCCATGAAAATTAAATGTAAAAGGAGAAAAAGCAAAAAAAATCTGACTCAGCTAAAAAATATTTATAAATAATGATATCAAACGCACTGATGCGTTGCCATGTCCAGCGTCGAGGTTGCATCAGATTCGGCGAAGCAGCCACTGCGGATGGAAACCGATCGAAAGTCCTACAACATAGATATGCTTATAATACACAACCGACAAACGTTGGACAGGTCCTTCTTTCGTACGTCCCAGGTTTACAATCAGAAACAGAATCATGATATCGTTATTGGTATACGAATGCTATTTATAATGTGCTTTCACTAATAATAAAAAAATAATTAATGTAAATAACATCAACGATTTGCTGTCGTTATATTTACAACGTATGATCTGCCCAACCTTCCACTCGATTCCATCGAGAGATGCAGAGATGGAGAGGTTGCACATCTTGACTGGGGAAGTTCGCGTTCCCAGATTGCACACAGAGTGGAACACTGGAATGGGAATATGGGAATGTCCAGTCCAATAAATCCCTCACTGATGCATGCATAGTCTCATGCCCAAATCTAGCAGAATTCATCACTAAATGGAACAACAACATACCTTTGACTGAGTGAGTGTCTTTCTTGTAGATGACCTGCAAAACCTCCGCGTGCAGATAGGTAGCATTGATGGCCTGCAAGTTCATAAAAATATTTTATAATCATTAAAAATTTTATTCTAGGTGCAGCGCAATCTCATAAACGTGGAATATTAGTAAATTGGAGGAGACAAGATAGCAGATTTCGGTCCGCCTAGTGATGGAGATATACAATCGGTGTCTCCAACGAAGAATATATTTATTCCTCCCTATCATGTCTTTATCAACATTCTTGCCAGGCTCCAGTTTTATCCTAAGGCGGCCTGGCAAAATTATGTGAATAGGATGAGGATAACATACAGAATACTTCTTCGACGCCATATGAGCCAGAATTAGAGGGTGGACTTCTTCGAACATCGAATCCGGGATCGAGCGAGAGACTACACTCATCTACAATTTGATTATTAGTGCGTACGTTATTAGGCAAGATATAATTCATCGTTTAAAACAATACTCGATCCTCTCCAATATCTCTTTTGAATAGTATGGTATTTATACACAATAATATATTAATAATTGATTGCTGAAACACATACAAATGCATATACAACACATGCATTTTCTGAGCAAAAAAAAACAAGTGAAAAAATCGATAAGATGTCGGAAGGGGGATTACGGTAGTCTTCGATCGATAATTGATTATTCATCGAGCCAACTCTGCTCTCCCGCCGTCATCTTCGTTGACGCGAATCGTGTTGAATTGCTTGCTGAAAATGGTACGATAAGGTACAGTAGTCATCAGTTTATTTAACCGTAATCTTCGGATATATTATTCTCATTACAATGTGCAAGCAGATATGAAGCGACCGTACCTTTCCACTCACACAACCTTTTTTTCTTCATATTGCGATCACCTATTATCATACCAATGTTCCAGTTCATCTTTCTAATATTCGAAGCAAACGTGAAACTTATATAAGACGGGGAATTTATTTACCACTTTCTTGAACTTTAAAAAAATTTCCCTGCAACTACCGTAACCCAAAGTAGCTACCGTACCCCTCCCCCTACAGTAACTAACGCGAGTGCAGTCATGAAGTAGTCTCCAGTAGGCAGTGTTCGTCCTCCATCCTGACCTAGTGAGGGAGCACGGCGTCGATTGCGATTCTGAGGAGTGCCGCGAAAATGGGTTCCAAAGTGATGTGCGCGCTCCGCGGAGTTTTGTGAAATGTCCTATTTCGGAATTTCTTTGTCGAAATGTCTTATCAACAACCTTCGGAAACGCATCATTACGAAACTCGCCATTTCCCACACGTTTTTGTAAAAATTTGTGAATTTCGATGAAATAATAGTTAGAATGTATTCAGTAAAAATTAGAAGTAATAATACATATTATTTGAGGGATATCGATTGGCGAATAAGCGTGAAAAAAATCAAAACGAAAAAATCTACCCTCTGGAAAATGATCGAAAGTGAAAAGAATTGACATACTTTTGTCGCCTAATTAGAAAACTCCCTTCTATCATTTTTAAATGACACTCCATCATCATCTCCTACTGTTGTATCAATCTGGATTTCATATCTTCATCATCTGTTGAATTAGAGATTTTTGAAATTAAGGTAGTCAAACCCACTTTTCAGACTATTGCGTCATAATTATGCAACATTTTCAAGATCTGACGACGGAACAAAATAGTACTTTTCTACCACTGATAAACGCAAGAAAGTCTTTGAGATTGCGCCTTGAGATACACATGAAATAAAATAAAGAAAAATTTTAAACGAACTTTTGGGACACCCCATTATATTTGGAATAGATCATTGGAGTATTTGCCTTGAACTTAAAAAAAACAATCCAATGCAAAATGCGCCTCACCCAACGGAGTGCTGCTGGAATCTCCATCTGCCGACTGCTGCTGTCGAGTGGACGGAGCTTGCAGCACGAAGGGAGGAAGGGGAGGAGGGAGGGGAATGGCTGCAAAGTTGTCAATGTAATTACTTGATCCGTATGAACTATTAGGGTGTCCCATAAGTCTTTGCAGTACTTTTTCAAAAATTGTTGTCTCGGTGCATTCAATACTAATTGAGTCCCGCTACGCGATAATGTCTAGAGCGACCACTGTTGTTCCAATTGAACACTTGAGCCTTTGAAATAGTCATACTTTTGAAAAATGGAGCCACTCAGACCCAACCTCACAAAATCCAACCATTCACATTTTCTCTTTAGCGATGAGGTAAAAATCCAGAAATCATTTCTAATAAGTTATTAGTTGACATTGAGTAATTTCCGCCTTATGCCGACGATCCTTATCTGCTTACAATAGCACTACGATATGCACGATTTCCCACGCATTTTTACAAAAATCTACGATATTCGAGCCAACAATAGTAGGATATTATTTATAATAAATCGGGGATATTATTGCATAGTCTTTGATTGCGGTTGATCGCGAGCGGTCCTTCTCCATTTCTCTCTGATAGAGAATGGAATCCCTCTAGTTCCCCTCGTCTACTCCATCAACTCAACAAGATCGGAATCCCCATCCAAGCCGGACTCTGGTCACCGTGTGATGGGTATGACCTACTCTGATGTTTGGTCCCTCAGATACCATTCTCGTCGAGTCTCGCTTCGCGATTGATGACTCGAGTTTGGTGGACTCAGTTCTAAAATCACGGGAGCCTTCTTCCGTCATCAACAATGAACACTCTACATCAAATCCTATCGTCCTGGATGATCGCAACCCTTTCTCCAGCCAATCTGTGAATGGAAAGAAGACCGATCCCTTGACCCCCACCCAGACGAAATGATTCTCTCTCGAACGAAGAACCGACCCGAAACCTATCTGAAACCATCCATCCCCATCTGGCGTCAACTGCCTGACATGATAAATGTATGTATGTATGTATGTATGTAGTCTTTGATTGGCAAAGTCTTTTAAACAAGGTAGAAAAATAGAAAAAATGGAAAAAGTGAACCTAAAAAATGCATGAAAGTGAAAAATCTTGACCTAGTTTTTTCGTTCCTCGATTCAATTTCTGTTCGATTTTTTTAGTGATAGTGCATTATGTTCTTTTGCTTTGGTTTTAATCGGGGACTACCAGGGTCAACTTCGACTGAGTTAGAATTTACCGAAAATAGGGCTCGAAAACTCACATTTCAGCCTATTTCATCATAATTGGGCAATATTTACATAATTTGAAAGTGGAATAAATTATAGTTTGGGAATCCTCAATGAAAGCAAAAAACCATACGAAAGTATTCCAGGTAGTACTCGAGAGAAAAAATAAAGAAAATAACTGCAAAGACTTATGGGACACCCCAATAGACTAAGCGTTGAATTTACCACTAATCGGATATGATTGTATTAGAGAACATTATTTTCATGACTGTAGAAATAAAAGATCAAAGATCACTTGAGGTCGCCTCTCCCATCATTCCCTGTCGACGGCTGAGTAATGAAGTGGAGGGAGGAAGGGGCGGGGCGGGAGGAATCGTCGTGTGACCTGGAATGTCTAAAATTAAAATCAAGTATTAGTGTATCCCTCAGCTGAATGCTTCTGAATTGTTTATGTTAAAGCCGCTTCCCCACTTCCATTGTTCATCATGCGTTCAAATACTATATATCTCCAGAACGAAACGCGAGAAAAGCGGGTTCCTTTTTTTGGTTTTTAATATTCAAAATCACACCTGACAGTTATCAAAACCAAATCAGATTACGTATACCAATAATATAAAACACTGCTAATTTATTCTTCTAAAAATTATATCGTCATTGTTTTTAGAAATAGTATTGCAACCATGTCAGTGTCCACAGGATTGCTCAACAGGGGGGATGATTTAATGTACCACATCGAAACGCAAACAATACTGGGCCGATTTTTTTGATTTTTCGGAATACTTGGAAATAGTCTCTCGGATGCAAAAAATCACCAGGCAGTTTCGATTTTTTTTCTCGGTATGCAGAAAAAAGACTTGCATTCACTAATAGTAATTAGATATTTGTAATCTAATATGAATTTAAACGTTCTAAAATTTGTTTAAGGCCTATTAAGAAATAAACTGACGTTCATCTGGTGGTTCTGGTAGAGGCTGGCACGCGAGTGACTGCGAGAGGGCGGGACGATCTCTGAAGGAGGAAAGGATATGTATGATTCAAGTTTCGAAAGATTGCCAGAATTCATTACGTGAAGACTCCTCAACGCTTTTTACCTTTTGACAGTAACCCAACTTCCACGGGTTGCCAAAACCGTAATCGAACAGTTGGTAACACAAAGATCGTTTGAACAAAGATAGACAAAGAACTTTGCATGAAGTTGCTGCTCTATCGCACTTTGGCTACAGAAGTGCTCAAAGATAGTTCAAAAGCTCAAAATGATCAACATGATCCTTACCACAATTCCTGATGATCCCCAAAGTTTGATGACGATAGCTCTTAATTTGCCCTCAGGGTACGAATTTTTCACTTTTTCACAAGATTTTTTCTCCCTATTTTGAATAGTTACAATTCTGAGGGTGATTTTCGTTCAAAGGTCTTTCCAGGAAAGAATGACGGCATATCCATGGAATATACGATTCCCAATTTTTTAGAGCATTCAGATAACTTTCCCGCCCGAGGCAACCGAAAATCCAAGGTACATCGATTTTCAACTCAAAAAATGTCTATGATAACGTTAAAACTTTTTTCTCTTAGAACTTCCTGACTAAAATTTCTTCTTGTGTAACTTTGTACAAGAATCAGAATTTCGATATTAGAGCCCATGGCATCATCATTGAAAAAATTTTAAAATCATTATGTCGAAAAAACAGTCAATTTTGAAAGAAATTGAATTTTATCTTTTTTCATTGATGATGCCATGGGCTCTAATATTGAAATTCTGATTCTTAGTATTAGGTTGAGTCATAACTCTTGCGCGATTTTGAGCATCGTGTTTGGGCTGATGTATTTCCCATCGCTCAAATCCCCATGAGCGGACTTCACGACGGAGTGGCAGGGTCTACTTGAGCATCATAGATATTGGTATGAAATATGTACCGCTTACTGTGTAGGAGAGAAGAATTGATTTTAAAGGAAATTAAAATTTTCGAAAATTTTGGATTTTTTTCGAACCATTAGCATTTCACGGGGAAATTTTTCTGAACAACTTCACATAGTTATTTAAGAAGCTCGTTAGTTACTCTATCTGATGCAGAAGAGAGAACGTGGCTCTGATCATTTATGTTGATCTTACAGACATTCGAATTTGAAGCTTCGAGCAAAAATACAGTTCACGGAATCAGTAATTATGTCTTGTGGATCAATTGTTCCGACCTCTAGATAAGTGCGCTCTAGACGCACACCAAAGGACTTTGTCATCACAATGAACATTTGAACCTATTCGATCTTCTCATTCAGAAATGATCGATTTCCAAAAATTATATTTTGTGACGAAAACGTCGAAATACGTTTTCGAGTGTTTTGGATCATAGCCTACCTCAGGAAATTTAGCCTTCCTAAAATTATATCCAATTGGCCAATAATAGGGTAAGAGTTGCTCGTTAATTTAGCAGCGAAATATTTGATATTGTATCAGTAGGGGCAACAGGAAGTTGGAATAAGTGCCGATTTCGATGTCTGATTTTGTCTTCGAACTTCCTGGCAATGTAGCTGGTGAACGGATAGCGTTATCCTAAGACAATTTGTATCGTGTGTTCAACATGAAAAGTACTTTATACTCAACTATTTTTGAGACCTCTAGATCTTTGAGACCTCTAGAGCCAATGCAGGTCGAGCAAAACTTCTTTCGATCAGTCACAGAAAATTGTGTCATCGAATTCGCCTATAATCTTGAATCCTTTTTTCAAATCCTTTGCGGTGGATTTGCCTCACTAGTATCAATGTGATGTATAATCATCGTACTTCACAACTGCAGCTTAGTTGAGGCTCTATCATTCCTCTACAATGAATTCTGACCATAAATAACGCGCATGTTGTGATCGAGTTCATTGACTGGGGCAGATAATTATATTCGCCCTATTGCCCAGGCAGATCTGAGATAGTGTGCGCTGAAGAGAGTATGGAAGCACTTATCGACCATAGAAAACAGAAAAAAAATTGGACAAATAAGAAAGTGTTGAGAGGTCAGGATCTGAGATTGAAAAATCGCGCAAGACTTATGACTCAACCTGATACAAAGGTGCACAAGAAGAAACTTTAGTCAGGAAGTTCTGAGAGAAAAAAGTTTTTCGACTAAAAATTGACATTTTTTGAGTTGAAAATCGATGTACCTTGGATTTTCGGTTGCCACGGGCGGGAAAGTTATCCAAATGCTCTAAAAAGTTGGGAATCGTATATTCCATTCTTTCCTGGAAAGACCTTTGAACTAAAATCACCCTCAGAATTTGAACTAGTCTCTAGCATGTCTATGAACAAAAATCCATTTTTTCGGGACCCATCTTTGAGCACTTCTGTAGACAAAGTGCGATAGAGCAGCAACTTCAAAAAGTTTTTCTGGGTGGCTCTCCTACTGATCTAAAATATCAGAAAGTTTGGTGTTCAGGGAAAAATCCCTTCATGAATATTTTTTTTTGAAAAATTATTGATTGATTTCGACTTCAGTACGTCACAACCAGGGAGTTATGTGATATCCCAATGGCATATACCTAACACTCAGTGGGTATGCTATGACATGTCAGAGGTTGACCCATAAATCGTTCATGAGTCAAAAGTTATGAAAGAAATTAAAAGTATCCGGTGACTTATGAGCGCAACTGTATAAAACCCTAAGCAATTTAAGGTTAAACCAAAAGTACGTTAGGCATCTTTGGACGATACCCACCAGTAACTCCCACTCGTTCAGCACTAGTTGTCCCATGATCTCGAGCGATCCCGACGCATTCTGTACGGCCATCGCTTCCATCGCGTAGTGGGGCAAAATATGTTCCACAGATAGCAAACCAAGATGGGAAAGCAGCAGTTGCGCGAAGTTCTGGGATATAAGTTACAGCAAAGGCCCGGAAATGACCGCAATTGACCCGATGAACAGGCAATATTGCCCAACGAATAGTGTTTTCTTTGTACAGAGGCTCACAGGTTTATCCTCAGGGCAATAAACCAATTTTCATAACAATTCGAAGCCGCCACTCCTCAGATATATCTCGTCTACTAACCCTATAAAGCCGGTGTCTTTCTATCTTTTGTGACATTTTTCCTATTTGTTGACTAATAGGTTATCTTTATATTTTTTGTTTTTCTTTCTCTAAAAATTGTTTTAGAATTTAAAATATTCACTGGTTCCAATTTTGCTTTATCATATTCTCCATCTGAAACCCATTTATAGCAGATCACTTTCTCTAGGAGGAGGGAGGGAGGAGGGAGGAGGGAGGAGGGAGGAGGGAGGAGGGAGGAGGGAGGAGGGAGGGAGGGAGGGAGGGAGGGAGGTAGAGGAGGAAGGAGGAGGGAGGAGGGAGGGAGGGAGGGAGGGAGAGCAGGGACAGAAAGAGGAGAGAGGGAACACAGAATGACTTGGTGTATGTTGTTTTTGTGAAATTACCACATTATCGTCAATAAAACTGATCACAACCTTCCAATCTTCACACCACCCCGAAGCATCGACTCCTTGAACCGTTTCAACTCTTCAACTACTCTGCAATAAACGAATCTTTACACTAATTCGAAGCAGCAACTGTCCTGGCGCTCCTTTATCTCGTCTACTACCCCTATAAAGCGCAATGCCACAGGTTGAAACCAGTCTTCGCCTAAATAAAAATTTGGTAATTAACCGATCTTCCCTCCCATGTCACACCTTCAGTGAGTAATATAAAGATCGCGAGCACGCTCACAATCGCTAATTTAACGCACCGTTCGCTATCTTACTAGTAAAGATTGAAGCACGCAGTCACCAAGGCAATTTTTTTCCGGAAATTAGAAAGAAATTAGAAAAGTAAAAATTAGTATTTTTTTAAAAGTATGTCTGTTACTCATCGTTTCTTAGTGATATTACTAGTGACCACCCGCATCGAGAGCTACATCAAAAACGATTATGGCGACAGCGTTAAAAGCTAAAGCAGGTGATTATCTGGACATATTGCCCCATTACAAAAAAAGCGAAGCTCTAGAGCTATTCAATTTCTGGCATAATCGGAATAAATTGGCTAAGGAACCCATTTCATTTAGTATTTATCAATTCTATCGCCTCTTGTCTTCTCTACGCATCTCCACTGTATTCATGTATTCCAGAAAATATGTATTCGCTTCGATCAAGAGGCAATCAGACTCGCCTTCTCCTACCTGCCGTTGTCATAAGCACTCGCTGAAACACCCCATTTTTCCAAATCAAAAAAATATTTGCGAAGGGGAAAAGGAACACCAATCATCATTCATCGAGTTTATGTAAATGTTACAAGCACTCGTCGAAACATGAATATCGCCTGTCTACTCATGTGATAAGTTATTCTTTTTTTCTAGCAGAAGCACTCAAGGATCATCGAATATTATCCAGTCCATGTTACAATCAGACGTTGAAACACACAGTCACCAGTTCCATCGACTTTTCTCGTGAAGACTATATTCATTCTCTTCTATCCTCCTTCCACAATCCTTTGTTCCCTAGTTAGGTCCTCACTAGTAGTGAGTCACTACTCAATACTATCGTAAACCGTCTCGCTTTCCTAATCTATTCCGATCTATCGTACTCAAATGGGACTGGATTTCTGAATTTGGACTGCACTCACCCTTGCCGCCGAGATGCCACTTGAGCTGGCCCTCGCTCATCGCTCCCGGCTTGTCGATCTTGTTGCCGAGAACGACGATGGGAGCGGTGGCCACCTGTAATTAATACTAATTAATGAAATTATTAATTATCATAAACAAGTTTCAAATTTAATAGAAAATATTCTAAGCTCATGAAAGACACAGAAGTCTATTTTCCACTGCCCGCCCATTTGAACAGCACACGTTGAAACGCGCCATCGCCTGTGCACTCTCCGTCACTACACGAAATGTAACCATTGGTATCCTTATCGATATAGTTCACATTTGTACCATTCTACGATATATAAGCAGTGATTCCGTGTATGATATAATTAAATTTTGGTGAAGCACATCATCGCCATGTCACCCATACTTGCTGAAACGTCACTAACATTGTTATTGTTTGCTAATAAAATTCGCATAATAATGTACTCATTATTGCATATCATTCAAGCACTGAATGAAAATAATAAACATCAGCTCGCCACTTTCTACTTCAATTAATATGAGGCGATTTCTGACCTATCCGACTTTCTTCTGGCACAGCTAAAAAATGAAATTTTCTCATATTTCGGCTATAGATAGTGCTCGGTGAGTGGAGTAGGGGGATAATTTTTTTCGCCTCAGGGCATGAGTGATGAGGGTGATGACGTCATCAACGAAAATCCGTAAATCGATTCCAATCGATTTGAGAGTGGGCTCGGTGGATTCCTCGTGAAATTTAAAGACTTTTACTATCGGACATTTTTTGATCCCCCTCCGTCTAAAGCTGCAAATCGATAAAAAACTAAAAAATCGTCACATTTATGCAAATCCTACACATTTTTCGGGAGGCGTACTGATTTTTTATTTGCGTAATCAGTGCGTTATATAGGAACACTCAACCTGTTAGAGAGGCGAATTTAGATCGGGAGCAGAAGGATGTTCAGTAAGCCAAAAACCGAGCCCGAGTTGAATTATGGTGTGGATACTGTAAGTCGGGAGCGATTTCCTAATTGCTTTCAGACTGCTCCAGTCACCGTTATTTCCCCTGATTTGGGTTTTTCTTCATGTTTTTCTCCCCCTCTTGCTCACCTTCGATTGGATAGGACTAAATGACACTGTACGATCACACCATTAAAATTCATCACTGCTGGAAAAGTGAGTATGAGGTGGAAAATGAGCAAGAGGGAGAGAAAAACATGAAGAAAAACCCAAATCAGGGGAAATAACGGTGACTGGAGCAGTCTGAAAGCAATTGGGAAATCGCTCCCGACTTACAGTATCCACACCATAATTCAACTCGGGCTCGGTTTTTGGCTTACTGAACATCCTTCTGCTCCCGATCTAAATTCGCCTTTCTAACAGGTTGAGTGTTCCTATATAACGCACCGATTACGCAAATAAAAAATCAGTACGCCTCCCGTAAAATGTGTAGGTTTTGCATAAAAGTGACGAATTTTTAGTTTTTTATCGATTTGCAGCTTTAGACGGAGGGGGATCAAAAAATGTCCGAGAGTAAAAGAGTCTTTAAATTTCACGAGGAATCCACCGAGCCCACTCTCAAATCGATTGGAATCGATTTACGGATTTTCGTTGATGACGTCATCACCCTCATGCCCTGAGGCGAAAAAAATTCAGAAAAATTTCAAAAAAATTATTCCCCTACTCCACTTACCGAGCACTATCTATAGCCGAAATATGAGAGAATTTCATTTTTTTAGCTGTGCCAAGTATCTGAAGGAGAAAGTCGGACAAGTCAGAAATCATCTCATATCATGCACAGAAAATATTACAAGCGAACGTTAAAACCGGTCATCCGCAGTTCACCAATATTCATGGCGAAAGGAATCCATTCCATTACTGTATTCGATCCATTCCAATGTAGTACCCGATCCATTCCATTACAGTACCCGATCAAGGACACGGCAGCAACAATCCTCCGTGACACCTACATTTGCCCCAAGTTGATAGCGCCATCCGCCCAAGCAAGTAGCACTCGCTGTGACGTCATTGGCACTGAAGGTACGGTAGCGAATTAGAGATGACTCTCTCCATTCTGCACACTCTAACGCCGGACAGAAGAACCCCACAGTGCATTATATAGGACTGGAAATCCTTTTCTCCATTTTGCACATTTTCCCGGAGCTCTGAACAGTCTTTACGTGAGAGTGCGCATAGAATGTGGACGCGGATTCTTCATTCTGACACTCCCATCCTATTTCATTTAAATAATATTGAGAACTGTAGTTACCGTATCCAACAGCTCGTTAACTACGGTACTTTCAGGTGCATGACGTCAGTGTGCCTCAGGCGAAATCGGACTGGTACGAGGCATTCTCTAGCACGATGAGTCGGAAGGAGCTGAGAGCCATCGAGACTGATATTGTTGAAAATGTTTTCGGAGTTACGGTAGATCGATAATTGGTTGATCATGAACTTGTAAAACTGGTATCTTTGATTGTTTGATTGAATAATTTTTATTGTTGTTTATTGTATGATTGCATTATAGTTCTGTAATGAATAAATGTATCTTTCAACACATCTAAATCTAAAAAATAAACCGCGTGAGCAGGGGTTTGGAACCGGATTTGATCTACTTTGATTGGAAAGAGATTGATAGTCGATAATCAATGAATACAGTATGCACGGAAAGAAGTACTACCGTACACCACGAATCCGTTCTTCGAGTGACACTGAGTGTCGATGCAGATTGGATGAGGCAACGGTGAGATTTCGGTTGATTTATTTTCCCACAGTGAATTGTCATAAGCATTCACTGAGTTTTATAAGTTAGTTTTGAGATATGCACGAACAAGATGGCATAATTTCTGATATTTTAATATTTTTCTGTTGTATTCTTTCCCGCTGGAAGGATTTTTTTCTACTCTTCACTCGTTGACAGTGGATTACGGTAGCTATCGAATTCCAGATTGCTCGGTGTCTCTGCCTCTTCCCCAAGATTGAGGAGTTATATGCAGCAAGCAATGGGTAGGATGTTTTATTTTAATTTTTCCTAATATTGTCCCTACTTCCATTGAAGGAAAAAACATTCGTAGTCAACTAAAGAAGCTTTGAAACGTATATTAACCATGACGCTGTCTATGGTCAATTCCTCTTTCATTTATGTTTAAAAAATTATTTCAAGCGTTTTTTCACTGCAGGATGAAATCCTTCGGGTTCTCCTCTCCTCTTCCCTCGTCGCTGACGCTCATCGACATCGAAGACAACGACATCACAGCCTTCGATGACATCCGACCACTCGGTGATCTGCCCAAGTGAGTTTATTACTTCACACAGCGTATCAAAAGAGAAAATCATTTGTACTTCGCGGCGCGGCGCGATTGTGAAACGTATCTCATTCTCCACATTATGATCGAAAAAATATTAGCAATACATGTAATTGTGAGAAGATGAAATTGAAAAAAAAGATTTTTGCTTATTTTGGAATCGCAACAATCACACAATCAAATTGTATCGGAAGTTATTAGGTTAAGAGAGCTTCCTTTATAAAAAAATGCTATTCAATTTTGCAAACTAAAATGTTCAGTAGCTCAGGATGGATCACATATCACAGCTGCCCGACATATGCTTGCTAGCGATTTTCAGCAAGCTCAGGAGGTGATCGTGTCTTGATAAGAGTTATTTTTTTCATTTTCAAATAATTTAAATAATTTCTTTTAAATGATAATTTTTTTTCAGAATTGACATCTACCACATTATGACCGCAAACAAGAGAATGTACTCGATTTCCGGAGAATGCTCTCTGGAAAAGGTGAAATGGGAGAACGGATACCTTATTATATCACAGGTAAGACAGAAATTCAATATTTGAGATAAAAAAGTTGATTTCAACGTCCTCTATTGTGTATTGCTGTTCAACCAATTGCTTCAATTATTCCTTAGTTAGCTTTCTCATATATCAAATGGGCCACTCTCCAATGTCAACTATCCTTCAGGAACACCTTTAGAATTCTCATGCAAGTGCATAGACGAGAGAGAAGCATTGGATAGGCCACAATCTAATTTTATTCAGATTGAGAAAGGTTACTGTTTCGAGTTATCTGATGTTAAAGATGAGTATCCGATAAATAAAAAGTATAAATATGAGATCTTCGATCGAAGACAAATTTTTCATTTATTCGATAAACTCCAAAAAATGCTCGATTTCGACCGTTTTTCAAGCATAACTTTTTTCTTTTATGATGTGATGAGCTCTAACGCCCAAATTCTTTCTAGTGGTTGGGGCGCGCGCCTTTCTCTACCTCTTGCAAAACATCACCGAGAAAAGGTCCTTTTTTGATTTTCGAGAAAAGGTCCTTTTTTGATAAAAAAAAAGATAAATGCAAAAACCCTTTAACATGTGATAGAGCGTACTTTTCTGATCATTTTGGCATATAAGGTCAAAATATAAAGTGTGCCGGCGATAGTTTTGTATCGATTTTTGTCTCGCGAACTAGCGTATTTTGAAGTTTTTCGAGCACAACTTTTTTCTTTCAAAGTTTCAGTATCTCAAACATAAAAATTCGTCTTCTACGTGCAAAAATACGCCAGAAACTCCTATAGTGAGGTATTTTTGAGAGTATGACTTTTTCACCCAAAATGGACCTCAGAAAATCCGAGTAGTCGAAAAAAGTCATTTTCTAAAAAATACCTCACAATATGAGTTTCTGACGTATTTTTGCATCTAGGAAACGAATTTCTATGCTAGAGCTCCTGAAACTTTGAAAGAAAAAAGTTGTGCTCGAAAAACTTCAAAAAACTCGAGTTCGCGACACAAAAATCGATACAAAACTATCGACGATAATCTTTATATTTTGACCTTATATACCAACAAAAAAAAGTATGCTCTATCACTTTTTAAAGGGTTTTCGCACTTATCTTTTTTTGTCAAAAAAACGACCTTTTCTCGAAAACGGATAAAGTTAGAGCCTCGATTTGTTTTTCAGCTTGTAGAGAATTGAATTCTGGTCGCGAAAGCGAGATTTGCGGCAATTTTGGCCCTTTCCGGACCAGTTTTTATCGCAGAAACTGAATTTGACCAGATTGACGTCGTGCCGTATCGGGATTCAGAAGGCTCAGATCGAAAAACGGAAACCACCAGTCGATTCAGAATAAATAGTTACCCATAGGGCCAACTTTTGAGCATATCCGATTTTTTACCTTTTCTAGACCCCTGTTGACAGCTTGTTGATCTTACCGCAAACGACCTCATATGAGAGGGATCGCGGTATTTTCGACCACCAGAGGGGGGTGGGCGGAAGAAGAAGATTGAAATTTTAAAAATTCTGAAAAAAAATTAAGTTCTTTGAATGAAAAAAAAAAAAAAACTATGTTGGCAGAATATTAAAAAAAAATCGTTTTTGAGTACGGTAGGGTCAAACTCGTCGTGTCGAGACCAAAACCGTAAAATCGGCCTTCGAAAAATGGTCATAACTTGCTTCAAAATTAAGTTAAAAAACTCATTCTTTTTTCTTTTTAAACTCATTCTTTTTTCAGATTGAAGAACAGACAGAGTTCTAAAACTTTTCTGTTGACAATTTCACTTCACCGCTGCGGGGCGGTCGGTTTTCTGAAAAAGTTGCGTAACTTTTGAAATCGGAAGTACTCCACTTTTCTTTTGTGCACAAGTTCTACCACCTACTAGGTACTTTTTATCCCCCATATATCAGATTTTTCCCGAAATGTAAAAAAAAACAGGCGGTCATTATGTTCCAGCGGTAAGAAATGAGATAACAAAAAAAAAACAATTCCCGCTCCCTCAGTGGCTAATTTGAGTAAAAAGTGGCCGAAAACTTTATTTTTATGTCTTTTAACATAATTTCAGAGCAATACACAGTCATAGCACCTTTAAAATTGAATTTACCAAAAAATATATTTTTTCCAGATTTTTTGATTTTACTTTTTTTTAATGCATATGCATCTGTTTGAAAAAAAATGACAATGTCCCTCGCAGCATTCTGAACAGTTTTCCTTTTGATTGTGAGTCGATATCTAACTCAAGAAGCGCGGTGTAATTATTTCAAGTTTACGCCGTTTTTGACCAGTACTTCCTCCCCGCTTTCCCGCCTGGTTCGATCCCCGAACATGGCGTCAATTTTTTTGCAAATTTGTTTTCGTGTTTTCAATTGGTGTGCTAAGATTTTGAGCAAAATGGGATCAGAGTTTTTTTTGGAAAAGTGTGTTGTATTGATTTTTTTGTTATGTACATTTTAACCGATTGTTTTCCCCCATTATTTATCCATTGTAGTATTGTTGGCACATTAATACATCTCATCGCACACACATTTCTACTCCCTTCTTCTGAGTTTTGCGAGAGGTCCTTCGAGCGATTCAGTGCTCTGCTCTTCGTCAGAATACTCGAAAATGGGTGCCTTCTTGATCATATCTCCAATTTCTTCTTCATCATCGGTCATATATCTTTCATCTTCATACTCATCTTTTTCGTCCTGATCTTCACAAGCTTCTTGCTGCTGATCCTTCTTGCTCGCACTAATCTGCTTCGCCTCTCCAACTCGTTCTTTCTTCAGCAATCCGTTAATGATAGTCTTAATCTGAGAAATGCTGAGTCTGTTCTTCGGAGAGATAAGTAGTGATCCGCTCCCTCCTGGCTTCTTCAACGCCTTCATGAGCTTTTCCGCCTCGTGGGGATTGCACTTCTCTCCTGCTCTTCTCTTCTCTAAGAATTTCTCTCGAACAATATCTCTGGCTGGCTGATCGTCGAGATTCCGTTGCTGAATCGTGCGTAGTGCCCATCCCTTATCCAGATCAGTCAGACCATTGTGAGCTGATTTCTTCATAACCTCATTAAGCTGAGCGGAAGCGATCGAATAGGGAGTATCCGTTGACGTAGCGATCCTAATTTCGATATGAGAGCTCATGAAACGTTGAGCAAAATAAGTTATTGTCAAACACATGTAAATTCGGCCTATTTATCACATTAGATGTCATCAAACATCTAAAAGAGAACGATAAATGTTTTAGTATTTTATTTTTCTTTAATTATTAGATACTTGCTCTATTATATTATGAAATAAAATTCGCTGCGTTTGGCTTCCTTGATATATAAAATGAATTGTATATGTTTTTAATGATGGTTTTTCAGACACAACTTTTTCAGTTCTTAACCGATCGTCAAGCGCAGTTCAGTAAACTTGTTTCTTTTATTTTTTCTGCATTTTTTGAGCTTTTTGCCACCTTTCTAGCTCATCTGGGAGCTGAGATACGCCAGAGCCGGAACCGCGACCGGAAATTTCCTAAAAGCCGGCTCTGGGGCACATGACCGAGATCATGCGAAAACTTGTCCCCATGGTATTCACCCATAATAGAACGGAAGGTTTCAAACATGTTTGGAAAAAATTGTTCATGGAAGGGCTGTTTTCGCTCTCAGCTCTCGTGATTCACGTGATAAGTAGTGATCCGCTCCCTCCTGGCTTCTTCAACGCCTTCATGAGCTTTTGCGCCTCGTGGGGATTGCACTTCTCTCCTGCTCTTCTCTTCTCTAAGAATTATTCTCGAACAATATCTCTGGCCGGCTGATCGTCGAGATTCCGTTGCTGAATCGTGCGTAGTGCCCATCTCTCATCCAGATCAGTCAGACCATTGTGAGCTGATTTCTTCATAACCTCATTAAGCTGAGCGGAAGCGATCGAATAGGGAGTATCCGGTGACGTAGCGATCCTAATTTCGATATGAGAGCTCATGAAACGTTGAGCAAAATAAGTTATTGTCAAACACATGTAAATTCGGCCTATTTATCACATTAGATGTCATTAAACATTTAAAAAAGAACGATAAATGTTTTAGTATTTTATTTTTCTTTAATTATTAGATACTTGCTCTATTATATTATGAAATAAAATTCGCTGCGTTTGGCTTCCTTGATATATAAAATGAATTGTATATGTTTTTAAAGGGACCCGGTACCCAAAAATGAAGTATGCCTCAATTTGCTCTTTTTTTTATCATTAAGTTCAATAGCATAAAGCAAAAAAATTAAATAAATTTATTTAACGCAAAAAACGAACGAAATCGGCATTTAGTTTGAACCTCCAATCGGTGTATTTCAACGAATGCTAAAATACGGTTGGCAAAGCGCATTGATTAAAAATACGGTACTCGAGCTGAAAAATGTCGTGCTGTTCCTCTCGCCTTGGTTCTTCTCGGGTTCCCCGTTCTTGTGCACTGTTTTTAAGCTTTTTCTTTATTATTTTCATTTTATTTTGTTGTATTTCGCTTGATACTGCTTTGAATTGTATTTCTAGACAGCACTTACGAGATAACACGCGTGTATTCGGTCGATAATGCTCATTTATTGCTACAAAACCGTGCTCGTTTTCTGGTTTATCGCTTCTTTTGCTCTCAGTGAAATGACGAGGCGGAAATGCGTCGTCTGCGCCCAAGCTGCGACTCAATTTCGAATCATGCCATCTGACGATCTACTGAGGAGGGAATGGCTGCTCCGCCTGAACCTCCTGGATGAGGAAATGGACGAGTTGGACGAACGATGCGTCTTTCTTCAACGGGCCGGCAAGAAGGCGCTCCTCTGCTACCGACACTTCCCCGTTGACCAGTTCCGCGACGCCATGCCCATCGATGTGAGTATCTATCGATTGATTTACACGCGTTTGTTCTCCTAGTTATCGTTTGAACTAACTTACGCACGCCGTCCTAGTTGCTATTCAATTTCGTGAGTCTTCTTAGTTCGAATTACAATGTTTTGTTCCTCCCTATTCTGAGCATTTAGCATCGTCTGCCTCCTGATCTACCACCGCCCCTTCGGAGACAAGACCATCGTCAAGAAGTAGGCATTGCTTCCATAGAGAACACAATCACAGTAGAGAATGCCCTGAGGAGGCAGATAGCACAGATACATTTGCCCTGAGGAGGCTATGAAAGAGAAACGAGAACATATCATATTACTGACAGGAGGAAGAGATCTATTACTATTCATGAAAGAGAGAAGATACATATTACTAGGTTGATCCATCTATTACAGCGGGGACAGTCGAGCGATACGGTAGCAAGCCAGGCCGATACTGTAAACGGTAATCTACTCGATGACATGGCTTGTCTCCCCATCGATGACGGTCTTGATGATCTGCTCATGCCCGACCCCACCAAGACTCGCTCTCGGGTTCGTTGTTTAATTGATACTTCAGTTGTGTGCGCAAATATTTATTCTCGCGAGTTACAGTATCGGACAAAAGTCATCGTTCACAAATGCAAAGTGGTGTAACTTTTGAACCAGATAAGCAATCGGTTTGATGTTTTGGCAGGATACATTAGACCTATTGATGCATTGCCACCGACAGTGACGTCATGCTACGATTTCGCAATATTGCATAGTGATGATGCACTCATATATTTGTTCTTCACTTGTGATTTTAAGGTCATTGGGATTTTTTTCTAAGTCTTCTCTCTTTTTGTGATGATAGAAGGCCTCAGCATCTACCCAGTAAAATATAGTACTCATGGGGCGTTGTCGTACAAAAGCAGAACACAGGTTCAAAATAGGGTCCCGAAAAAAATAATTTCCATTCATTGACGTGCTAGAGACTCGTTCAAAGGCTCAAAATGACCCTTACAATAATTCCTAATTACCCACAAAGTTCGATATTGATATCTCTTAATTTGACCTCAGGGCACGAATTTTTCACTTTTTCACCATATTTTTTTCTTCGTATTTTGGATGATTCGATTCCCAAGGGCGATTTTTGTAAAAATGAATTTCCTGAAAGGGTAAGTTGCAAATCCATGGAATATACGATTCCCAACTTTTTAGAGCATTTGGATAACTTTCCCGCCCGCGGCAACCGAAAATCAGAGGTCAAAAGATTTTTTAAAAAGGCTATGTTTCGACATAATAAATTTTAACTTTTTTCATTAATGATATCAAGGACTCTCATACCGAAATTCGTACTCAGCACACAAAAATATCCCAGAAAAACATTTAGTCAGGAAGTTTTGAGAGAAACTTTTTTTCGACTAATGATGGGGGTATCATGGTCATTTTTTGGGTTGAAATCGATTGACCTCTGATTTTCGGTTGCCGCGGGCGGGAAAGTTATCCAAATGCTCTAAAAAGTTGGGAATCGTATATTCCATGGATTTGCAACTTACCCTTTCAGGAAATTCATTTTTACAAAAATCGCCCTTGGGAATCGAATCATCCAAAATACGAAGAAAAAAATATGGTGAAAAAGTGAAAAATTCGTGCCCTGAGGTCAAATTAAGAGATATCAATATCGAACTTTGTGGGTAATTATTGTAAGTGTCATTTTGAGCCTTTGAACGAGTCTCTAGCACGTCAATGAATGGAAATTATTTTTTTCGGGACCCTATTTTGAACCTGTGTTCTGCTTTTGTACGACAACGCCCCATGAGTACTATTTTTTAATCGATAGATGCTGAGGCCTTCTATCATCACAAAAAGAGAGAAGACTTAGAAAAAAATCCCAATGACCTTAAAATCACAAGTGAAGAACATATATATGATTGCATCATCACTATGCAATATTGCGAAATCGTAGCATGACGTCACTATCGGTGGCAATGCATCAATAGGTCTAATGTATCCTGCCAAAACATCAAACCGATTGCTTATCTGGTTCAAAAGTTACACCACTTTGCATTTGTGAACGATGACTTTTGTCCGATACTGTATATCTTGAAAAACAAAATGATTAACACGGGCAAACAACAAAGACAATTGATAGCTAAGTTATAAAGAGTGAGAAGAGAGATGGAGACATTCCTTCTTGTCTCATCAGAAGTTATACCACTTCTTCTTCTCCATTTTCTCTACTAATTTGGCTGATCGAGATGCCATATTCATCGCTGCATTCTTCAGATTCAGCCGCATTCAACTTCTTCGATCGCTCGTTCAGATTCTGAAATCACTACATTATTACTTTGATCGATATCTACCGTATCCTTTCGAAAGAAGACTACCGTAACCCTCTCCTCTCCTCATACCTGTAGTGCAATGGCAGCTGCATGTCCAGCAGAGACACCACCAGCAGTTGCCCGATCAAGACGCGCCGGTCCTATAACGAATACCGTAATGAGAGAATCGATCGATGGTATGGTGTACGAGGGGGGGGGGGAAGGGTACTATACCTGGACTGTATTCCCTTTCCTCCCCCTTCTCTCAACTCACAAATGGCATCGAGATCCGTGGGTCTAGCCCCTCTAGGAGTCGATCCACCGCCAGAGAGAAATCCCTCGAGGAACGAGCCCGCCCCTCCTGAAATGCCATCATCATCATTAGGCAACCCCCCCCCCCTCTCCTCCCTCTACCTCTCTCTTCACCTCCATTTCCTCTATTGGCTGCTCCATTGGGATGAGTCACTTCCGTCGGCACGAAAAGTTCACCTGTAGAGGCAAAGGTCACGTCAAGGGAGGAATAAATCAATAAAGTACCGTACCCATGGACTACGATGCCTGATCGGCCAACTCAGCACACTCCGTGTACTTCTCCAAGTGGATTGGAGAGATGTTGATTAAGAAGAATCAAACTTTTCGAAATTGATTTGATAAGAGACTGTTGTCACAACTATAGTATCTTCTCTTCTCTTTGTCTCCTTCTCACCTCACTGGGACTGATCATGTGGACACCTAGACTGTGTTCACTCAGAGACATCCGTTGACAGGCACTCAAAGGGAATCCATTGACACACTACCGTATCCTCCTACCATAACCCCTCTCCTACAGTACCTCAAGCATCCTCCGAACAGGAGACTGACCACTCCTCCTCCATTCATCTCTTCCTTTCCCTCTACATCCTCTTCATCTCCTCTTCCATCTCTTATTAGTCTTCTTCCCACACTCTGGGCAGTTCTTATTCCCTCTGGCACTCCTTCACTTCCTTAGCTGCAGTCGCAAAGCAATGGACGAGCTGCCGCACCTCAACAAGAAACATTGTCAAACGAAAGTTACCGCATCCCAAGACTACCGTACCCATCATTTATCGATTAAAGTATGGCCAGCTACCGCTCCCATCAGTGGGTTTCTCCTCATCGGGAGTGCTCCTTTGCGAGATTAGCGCCTCCAGTTCGCTCTCCTGAAATAGATTTATTGATTGGCGTTGACCATGGCTACCATAATCCATCAATCGATACCGCACCCAGTCGCTCTCTAGGGAATCGAAGAAGTAGTCGTGAGACCGCTGGCATCTGGCCTGTCGGAGAGTCGGCGTCGTCTCAAACCAATCGATAATCATCAGTATACAGTATTCAATCGAGAATCTGCCCGTTACGGGAGGTCTGGCTGGCAATTTCACAACTCATGGATCTAGTCACAATCCACTTATCACTGTCTCATGCTACTTGTTCCCTCTACAACTATTCCCTGATTCAGAATGACAGTTTCCGATCAAACTACATTGATTACTCTCATCCGAAATCCCTGTTCACATCGACAGCAGCAATACTACAGTATCCCCGTCCCTCCATTGTACCGTACCTCGGGGGTAGGGGGCGTCGGGGGAAAATACTCCTCGATAGCTGCCTCGATCGACCACGGACTGAGTATTCCCTCCTGTAGCAGCTCCTCTTGCTGTGATGATTTGTGATTAGTTAGTGATCAATCAGAACGCGAAGCTACCGTACTAATCCGACAAGAGAATAAATGAATGTGTCCTAATTTTGCCGGCTCTAAGTTCTATTGGTTCTGCACACTCTATGGTCGTTCTGAACAACGATGCTGCGGAATCTATCGCCTCCCAGAGCTACGCGATTGTGCAAAATCGAGACAGTTTATTACTAAAGATCATCCCTAGTTGCTAGAAGAAGAAAAAATAGTTATTCTCTTATGTGTCTACTACGGAATAATCTCTGTTAGGCAAACGATTCATATACAATTAAAATCTAATTTCAGTCCTTCACACCCACGTCACAAGAGACAGCCTTCACGGAGGAGACATCCGACCCCGCAGTGTACGAGGAGCCTCCCTCTATTCAAGAGGATTATGACTACTACCTCGTTTCGGCTGCCTCTCTCCTTTCCCTCTTCTCCCGTTGCACCGAATGCGGCAGTGTCCAGATTGAAGAAGGATCCCTCTGCTCTCGCACTGTCGGATCGGCCCTCCTCCTGGAATGGTTTTGTTTGACGTGTGATCGAAGAATCAAGTGGTCCTCCCAACCCATGGTGCATGACTACTACGAGGGAAATCTCAGATTGACCACCGCCATGCACACCACCGGAGTTCCTCGCCCGGTTAGTACTACTGTCTTGCCAAATATATCTATTGAAAATCACCTTGCTAGAATAGCTATGATGAAACTACAGTAACCCTGTTTTCAATTCAGCGACTACTCGAAATGGGAAAAGAGCTAGGCCTCGCTCTTCCGTCTGACAGCACCACGAGAAGGCAGCTGGCAAACGTGATCATGCCAGCCATCGATATCGTCTACCAACGACGCATGAAGGAGATCGAGGATATTGTGAGAGCGGCCAACACAGTCAGTTGTTTAAATTAAAATCCCAGTGTACTAAAAAATGTTACATACCCCTTCAATCCTTCCTTCTGCATCCTTAGTCCACATCTACGACGATTGTCGCCGTTATCGGCCTGCAAAATAGACCAAATTAATAATTTTATAGTCTATCGATTGAGGCCTACAGTATCCCATTGATTGGCAGAGTTACAGTATCGGAAATCAGTTGTAAACCATAACATCTATTTTTCTCAGGATTGAGGTTTCGACCTCGCTGTTGTCTACCAACTACGTCCTTTCAGTGGTGAACATGGACAAGAATATGCGAGGGATAGGTAATATTATCTGATCCGCTGGTTAATCAAAGAGGGACTACATTTCAGATGGAGCGAGCGGTAAGATGGAGAAAGTGGGAGTGAAGCGCGGATTGGAGAGGCTGCTGGCCAAGCTGTTCAAGGTTAGCCAGAGATCAGGGACTTCATTAGGAATGAACAATCGGCCTTGACATCAACTTTTTAGATAAAGAGCGTCGTGACGGACAACGATGCCAAGATATCGAAGATGATGAGAGAGGACGATGCCTTCTCTTCTATCACTCATCTTCTCGATTTTTGGCACAATCTCAAAATCTCAAGAAGGATCTGCGAGAGGTAAGCGATGCCGAATCGAATTGTATCTCTCTACATTTTACACACTATCTAGTTTCTCTGACCGACGAGAGTGTATGGAATGGAGTTTGACAAAGCGAGTCTCCACACTCAATATATTTCTACCGTGAAACACCTATTCCACCTGAGTCTGTATTTTATTACTGCACTAAATCTAACCACCTCATTATATACCATCCTTGAAACGCAGGTTGAAATCATTTTACATGTACACTCACGTCGTAATGAGTCCAACGAAAGCGGGGAGTGGATGTAGGGAGCTGAGGGGCGACTGCAAAATAACTAATTAATTCAGTTGGGCAAGCTGAAGAAGTGCCCAAATGTGAACTACTGGCGGCAGCATCTCATCAACCATGCCTACCACGTGCACTTCAAGATCCAGGACAGGTAGACGGGACTAGAATATTGGAAGAGTGCACTCGCGCATGTCGCTGGAAGGCACACAAACTTCCATAAAGTTAGTATTATAATCTCATTAGCGAATATGTTATTTGTTACATCATGCATAGCTAATAGCAATCGTCATTTTTTTAGGTGAAATTCCTCAAAGGCATCAAACGGTGTCTCCACAAGAGACTGCCTTGCTCTCGTCGACACGAAATCGACCGGACGAGCGAGGAATTTCATCTCCTCAAGGAAGTCATCTTCAAGCGCACTTTCCTCGCCGGCTTCCTTCGAGCTTCCCCCTCCAAGAACACCTCTCCATGCGAGTCGTTCAATTCGCTGATCAACATGTATGCTCCCAAGCGCATCTCCAGGTTAGCAATGAATAAGGGTGGACTATCGCAATTGGGTGAAACATCGAATCACCATTTCCTATGATACCTATTCAGCAAGCCCCCCATCTACCACGAGAAGATCAAGCTCGTGGTGTTGCACTGGAACACACTCGCAGCGGCAGATCAACTCGGCCTGAGAGAGGAGAGGTCCTCCTATGTGACTCGAGTGAGGGGAAGAGACACTCTGGCAGTGAAGCGGAAGAGAAGTGACGTAGATCACTACTGGAGGAGAGAGGTTCGTGTGTATTCTATATGTTAGATAAGGTCAATACTGTGATCTATCATAATCTTTTTCTAGCAGAGATTCACCGGTGTAATTACAGGTGTGGGAGGAAGTGGAGGGAGTGATTCGAGAGAGAAAGAACGTTGCCTTCCTCAAAAGGAACGGCATCCCGGACTCGAATCAAGTCGTGGCAGCACTCGCTGAGGAAGAGATGGAAGGATGGGAGGATGACGAGGGAGAGGAGAGCGACGAGTTGGGATGGGGCGAGTATGGAGACGAGGTGGACTCCGACTCCAACCCCATCATGGAACCAATCCAGCGCAGTGATGGAGAGGAGCAGCCGGAGGGAGAGGAGGAGGAGGAGCCGCTTGAGGAAGAAGAGGCAGAGGCAGACTCAGGCTCGGAGTGGGGGGATGTGCAGGAGGATGAGGTGGCTGAGAGCGGAAGGACAGCCAGAGCTCGCGGGAGAGGAAGGGGAAGAGGAAGAGGGGAGAGAGGGGAGAGAGGGGGGAGAGGAGGGAGAGGAGGAGCGACGGGCCCAGTGGCGTCGAGTGAGGAAGAGGGAGATCAGCCGAAGAGGAGAGGGGCTCCAAGGAAGAAGATGAAGGAGGGAGAAGATGGAGACGAGGGAGAGGGAGAGGTAGATCAGCCCAGGAAGAGAAGGCCTCTGAGAAAGAACCAAGGGCGAGCGGAAGAGTCGAGCGATGCAGACTATGAAGAACCGGTGAAGAGGGGGAGAAAGGGGGCATAGAGGGCCGAGGGACATGCAAGGGAGCATGCTCTATTGTTAGTAATCATGTTGCCATTTTATTTAAATTGACTCACGATAAATTGTTCCGCATTTCCCCCGTTCGATCGTCTGTACATCGATCTGAAATTATGTAATATGTTGACGGAAAGTAGTCGGAAATAAATTATGCGTCAAAGTTTGCAATGTGTAACTAAACATTATGACTCATCTCGACCTTATTTCTATGTCGACTCTCATTGCTCATACCATTTCACCTATCGGATATACACCTTGAAACACATACCTTCCAGTAGCAGAATTATATCAACTACTCGTTCCTCGGAAAGCATGGTATGAGCAATTGAACAATTTAGTCAGTGTAAACAATAGTATACCTATCACATTGATAAGGCGACGTTCCGCTATTTTAATTAATTTACAAACATATTTTACAAAAAAAGTCTATAAAATCTCACCAGATAGGCGCTCTGCCTGTGGATGTAGAGGTAGGGCAGCGAATCATCCCCGTCCTTGAGCTGGTACAGTCGCCATCTGAGAATATGATATTATAGCGATAAAAATTATTATTATTATAGTGCTGAATATTAATTACTTCAAAATTGTCTATTTTTTAGGCCCAGGGAGTGCAATATCAAGAAATGTCGAGTGGTTGAAACTTTAAGTTGTGCATGAAACTCAATAGCACAAAGTCGATTCCAACTAGTACCCAACGTTGTGTAATGGAACGATTGAAAGGAAATGCTTACGGTACCTCATATTCTATGAACAACTTTTCCTAGCATTCGTGAACCTCAATAGCACCAGGTCGTGTCAATTATTAACCGGGCGTTCTCAGCGATAGAAGCTAACTGACAAAAGTGGAGCAGAATGTAATGTTAGAAGAACGTACAGTATCGGACAAAAGTCATCGTTCACAAATGCAAAGTGGTGTAACTTTTGAACCAGATAAGCAATCGGTTTGATGTTTTGGCAGGATACATTAGACCTATTGATGCATTGCCACCGATAGTGACGTCATGCTACGATTTCGCAATATTGCATAGTGATGATGCAATCATATATATGTTCTTCACTTGTGATTTTAAGGTCATTGGGATTTTTTTCTAAGTCTTCTCTCTTTTTGTGATGATAGAAGGCCTCAGCATCTACCGATTAAAAAATAGTACTCATGGGGCGTTGTCGTACAAAAGCAGAACACAGGTTCAAAATAGGGTCCCGAAAAAAATAATTTCCATTCATTGACGTGCTAGAGACTCGTTCAAAGGCTCAAAATGACACTTACAATAATTCCTAATTACCCACAAAGTTCCTCGGAAAGCATGGTATGAGCAATTGAACAATTTAGTCAGTGTAAACAATAGTATACCTATCACATTGATAAGGCGACGTTCCGCTATTTTAATTAATTTACAAACATATTTTACAAAAAAAGTCTATAAAATCTCACCAGATAGGCGCTCTGCCTGTGGATGTAGAGGTAGGGCATCGAATCATCCCCGTCCTTGAGCTGGTACAGTCGCCATCTGAGAGTATGATATTATAGCGATAAAAATTATTATTATTATAGTGCTGAATATTAATTACTTCAAAATTGTCTATTTTTTAGGCCCAGGGAGTGCAATATCAAGAAATGTCGAGTGGTTGAAACTTTAAGTTGTGCATGAAACTCAATAGCACAAAGTCGATTCCAACTAGTACCCAACGTTGTGTAATGGAACGATTGAAAGGAAATGCTTACGGTACCTCATATTCTATGAACAACTTTTCCTAGCATTCGTGAACCTCAATAGCACCAGGTCGTGTCAATTATTAACCGGGCGTTCTCAGCGATAGAAGCTAACTGACAAAAGTGGAGCAGAATGTAATGTTAGAAGAACGTACAGTATCGGACAAAAGTCATCGTTCACAAATGCAAAGTGGTGTAACTTTTGAACCAGATAAGCAATCGGTTTGATGTTTTGGCAGGATACATTAGACCTATTGATGCATTGCCACCGATAGTGACGTCATGCTACGATTTCGCAATATTGCATAGTGATGATGCAATCATATATATGTTCTTCACTTGTGATTTTAAGGTCATTGGGATTTTTTTCTAAGTCTTCTCTCTTTTTGTGATGATAGAAGGCCTCAGCATCTACCGATTAAAAAATAGTACTCATGGGGCGTTGTCGTACAAAAGCAGAACACAGGTTCAAAATAGGGTCCCGAAAAAAATAATTTCCATTCATTGACGTGCTAGAGACTCGTTCAAAGGCTCAAAATGACACTTACAATAATTCCTAATTACCCACAAAGTTCCTCGGAAAGCATGGTATGAGCAATTGAACAATTTAGTCAGTGTAAACAATAGTATACCTATCACATTGATAAGGCGACGTTCCGCTATTTTAATTAATTTACAAACATAATTATTAACCGGGCGTTCTCAGCGATAGAAGCTAACTGACAAAAGTGGAGCAGAATGTAATGTTAGAAGAACGTACAGTATCGGACAAAAGTCATCGTTCACAAATGCAAAGTGGTGTAACTTTTGAACCAGATAAGCAATCGGTTTGATGTTTTGGCAGGATACATTAGAAATCGATTTCAACCCAAAAAATGACCATGATACCCCCATCATTAGTCGAAAAAAAGTTTCTCTCAAAACTTCCTGACTAAATGTTTTTCTGGGATATTTTTGTGTGCTGAGTACGAATTTCGGTATGAGAGTCCTTGATATCATTAATGAAAAAAGTTAAAATTTATTATGTCGAAACATAGCCTTTTTAAAAAATCTTTTGACCTCTGATTTTCGGTTGCCGCGGGCGGGAAAGTTATCCAAATGCTTTAAAAAGTTGGGAATCGTATATTCCATGGATTTGCAACTTACCCTTTCAGGAAATTCATTTTTACAAAAATCGCCCTTGGGAATCGAATCATCCAAAATACGAAGAAAAAAATATGGTGAAAAAGTGAAAAATTCGTGCCCTGAGGTCAAATTAAGAGATATCAATATCGAACTTTGTGGGTAATTAGGAATTATTGTAAGGGTCATTTTGAGCCTTTGAACGAGTCTCTAGCACGTCAATGAATGGAAATAATTTTTTTCGGGACTCTATTTTGAAGTTGTGTTCTGCTTTTGTACGACAACGCCCCATGAGTACTATTTTTTAATCGGTAGATGCTGAGGCCTTCTATCATCACAAAAAGAGAGAAGACTTAGAAAAAAATCCCAATGACCTTAAAATCACAAGTGAAGAACATATATATGATTGCATCATCACTATGCAATATTGCGAAATCGTAGCATGACGTCACTGTCGGTGGCAATGCATCAATAGGTCTAATGTATCCTGCCAAAACATCAAACCGATTGCTTATCTGGTTCAAAAGTTACACCACTTTGCATTTGTGAACGATGACTTTTGTCCGATACTGTACATCACCCATTACTGTGGGATTATGGTAGATCACAAAATATAGGATTACGGTACCTCATATTCGGGACCTTGGCGTCCTGGGGCTCGTTGTACTTGATGACGACGCCGTTGAAGGTGTTCGTGTCCTGGGCAAGCGTCCCGGAAGTGCCAAATTCAACTGAACTAATTAATTATAATTAAATTAAAGTATTTGATAAATTTGTTTGTGACAATCTATAGATTTTTCGACAAAAATATGTTAACAATGCCTTCCTTGTTTCACTAAACCATCCAAAAGCAATGAGATCGTATTTCTCAATGCCTCAATGAATCGCGACGACTAAATGATATTTATTATTTATTTTAATTAAATAAATATGAGTAATTTGACATAAACAGGGGCACCAACAACAAGAGTAACACCTTAGTAGTATATGATATTTTTTAGCCAGACCTGAAACCGATTGGGAATGGAAGAGCAGAGGAACTTCTTCAAGAAGCAAATACTCACCGATCATCGCGCCTCCTCTCGTCCCTGTCGCGCTCCCTTCTGTCGTCGCGACGCGGCGAACGCCGACGGTCATCTATAAATATATTTAAATCATACAATTAGCAATTAATATTTAAAAACGCAAATACACGACTAAATGAGCAAAAAAATGAATGGAAACTACCTCGGAATCGCGAGGGCGGCGAGGCTTTCCGCTTGCTGGACGGCGAAGATGACCTTCTCACCTTCTTCGAGGGAACAGCCTCTGGAATATTATTATTAGGGCCGAGAAAGCATAGCAATAACAGAAAAGACGAGCCAAATTGGCCGAAGAACAAGAGGGAAAGAACTATTTTCGAAAATACCGGCAGTATTGAGTATTGGGCGCTTACCCTTGGAGCTGTTGCTGCTGGCCGAGTCGGAGCCCGAGGCAGAGGACGAGGAGTCGCGGCGTTTCCGGGCTGGCGGCGATTCGGAACGCGCCATCTAGCAAATACGGGCGTTATCGATATGATATTCAGTGACCAGGCAATCAAATAACAGTTATGTGGTGAGGAAACGATTAAACGCAAGTGTAGCTACGAAATGGTGATAAACTATCACACAAAACAGGCGAGAAAACAATACTAGGAGAAGTACAAGTCCGCATTTCGTCACAAATGGCTATGTTATTGGAGGAAGTAAAATACGAACCGATGGACGATGGTGGGCGTCTTTCTTTGTGTATTGGAGAGGACGATTTCCTTCAGCTACTGGAAAAAGTGCAATAGATAAAGTATAAGAACCAAAGATACGAGAAACAAATCGAAGAAAAGTAGAAGAAACTTCGACTCACCGCCGCAGTCGGCATCACGCAGATTTTCTTGAAATTGTAGGCTGGCGCCATCGTGGTAGACCCAAGGAGAGACTCTGATGAGAAATAAATGAGCGAAATCGTCAATGAATCAATAGACAGAAGGAAATGCGATGAAAAACAAAGAAAAACCGGAAAGCGTGACCGGCAAATCGACCAAACCGACAACGCCATGAATCGTCAAACTACCGTAACCACACCGGGTAGTTCAAATTCACTCAATTTTTTTAACTTCTATTTAAAAATCAAGTATATTTTAATTTAATTTTAAACTTTTATCATGATTTTGGATCAGTCATGTCTGTGGATTTTCAAAATATCAGCAATAATAAAAAAATAAAAGTTTGAGGCCACTGGATCCCTTTAAAGATGGTTTTTCAGACACAACTTTTTCAGTTCTTCACCGATCGTCAAGCGCAGTTCAGTAAACTTGTTTCTTTTATTTTTTCTGCATTTTTTGAGCTTTTTGCCACCTTTCTAGCTCATCTGGGAGCTGAGATACGCCAGAGCCGGAACCGCGACCGGAAATTTCCTAAAAGCCGGCTCTGGGGCACATGACCAAGATCATGCGAAAACTTGTCCCCATGGTATTCACCCATAATAGTAGGGAAGGTTTCAAACATGTTTGGAAAAAATTTTTCATGGAAGGGCTGTTTTTGCTCTCAGCTCTCGTGATTCACGTGATAAGTAGTGATCCGCTCCCTCCTGGCTTTTTCAACGCCTTCATGAGCTTTTCCGCCTCGTGGGGATTGCACTTCTCTCCTGCTCTTCTCTTCTCTAAGAATTATTCTCGAACAATATCTCTGGCTGGCTGATCGTCGAGATTCCGTTGCTGAATCGTGCGTAGTGCCCATCCCTCATCCAGATCAGTCAGACCATTGTGAGCTGATTTCTTCATAACCTCATTAAGCTGAGCGGAAGCGATCGAATAGGGAGTATCCGTTGACGTAGCGATCCTATTAACGATGTAATCATGAAGAGTCTCCCTCTCCAGCTTGAGATTATGAGTTCCACGGGAGAGGTGCTTCTCGAGTTCTCGGAATGAGATGAATTCTTTCTCACAGCACTCTTCGGGACAAGGGATCATGCGAGATACTGAGGGAAGTGGAGCTTGGACAGTAGATACAGTCGGCGCCTCTTTCTCTACTCGGATGGAATGAGTCAGCCAGAACTTGTCTCCACTCTTCACAGTGTAACCACTACTATCAGTGATCTCCATCCTTCCTACGCATTTCTTCATATTCTTGAAGTCAAACAGTACTCCATATCCTATTGATCGGTATCTACGAATACGAATGAATGATGGCTGTAATGTTGTAATTCATCATGGAATGTTTCAGGGATTTACCTCGAATTCGAAGCTAGAATATGATGTGATTTGCGGAATCTTAGAAGTGACTTTCTGCCTCGTTGGAGAACGGGAATCAACTCGCCTGAATTCATTGTTTGACAGATACGACACATATCAAATGAATTACCCTTGATTTGATGCTCGATTCGATGCCCCGGGAAAGTACAGATGAAACTATTTTCACGGAGCTTCACATTGCGAAAAAACGGATTGCGCCAATCCCGTGATAAACGATCGAGATGGCTGGTACAAATTTCAAGATCCAGAGAAGCGTATTATAAATCAATAATACATTATATAAAAAAATTAATAGCTCACTGGAGCTGTCCAATCGATACGAAATTCGCCAAGGCGAGACATGATTAGATCCACTTCATGAGACGCACCGAAATAAAATCTTGAATTCTCAGGCAATGATGCCATAGTGTCGTAAGTCATCGTTGAGAGGCTGAGAAGCGATATTTTTTAACGAAATTATTGTTTAATAAATTGCACCTATTCATCATGAGGCCTCCGCATAACTGAGAGACCACGTTTCTCACCGGAGTTACGTAATTTAGAGACCACACAATTCTCAAATCTAGAAATAAGTAGCTGTCAAATAAAACAACTAAAAATACATTTCTACCGCAATTCCTCCAACGCATCTCTCTGCTTCGTCTCTGAAAATATGAGTTATGTAATTAAAATTATCACCGCGATAAAATACCCTTTTTGAAGATATATATTCAATCATTTATCAGAATCATGGGTTAGGTCTTATCCCGCATGCTGATCTCTTCTGGTTCTGTATTCACTCGATGATTTCGACCTCCAGTCGTTGCCTATTGTACGATGTATGTCATCTCTCCAGAGCATCCGGGATTGCCCTCTTGGTCTTGAACGATTGTAAGGTATCCAAGTAGTTAGAATTCGTGCCCAGCGCGATCCTTCCATCTGTCGCACACGATTAGCCCAATTCAACTTCTTCTCATCCGCAAGTTGGACCCAATCTCTGACTTTAGTGGTGGCCCTGACGCATTGATTTGACCACCCGTGAAACAGCGATATTCCGATAATTTTCCTTTCCATCTTACGGTGTGCTACTCGTAATTTATCTTAGTCTGATTCGCGTAAGGACCACAGTTCTGCTCCGTATAATGCGGGAGTTATTAGAGTTTTGAAGGCTTTTCGCTTGTGCTTGAGAGACAGTCTTGGCGACACCACCAAGTTATGAATTTTACTCCATGCTCCCCATGCACACCTGATTCGTCGATCAACTTCCAAGGACGGGTTGAGAGGGAAGGTGACGGTGATGCCGAGATATGTAGCTTGATCCACAAAATTGTGTTGTTCTCCGTGGATGACAATTGGAGATCGAGTATTGGTGCAGTTTGTAAGGAGGGTTGTCTTTTTTGCATTGATGGATAAACCACATGACTCAGCGTTCTTCTTTAGTGTAGTGATCATACGAATCAAAGCCGGCTTGTTCTTCGCAAAGAGAACGACATCGTCAGCGTACGCTAAGTGGGTGAGATTCTGTCCATCTATTTTTATTCCGTCTTCATCCCAGTCACAGTTATTGAGGATTATGCGAAGCACCGCAGTGAAGAGACGAGGAAAGAGGGCATCCCTGACGGACTCCTCGATGGATAGAAACGAGGACTAATTGGCCGTTCACGAGGACGTTAGATATAGATTCTTTGTACAGACGTTGTAGCTGGATCGAATCCTGGTGTACTCCTTGGGTAGAAAGCGTGCTCCAAAGCATCGGCCACTCGAGGCTGTCGAAAGCTTTTGTAAAATCGATCAGTGCTACATAAGAAGGGATGTCGTGCTCAACCATCTTTTCGAGTAGTTGTTTCATTGAGTGAGCATGATCTAACGTGCTAAACCCTGGACGGAATCCGGCTAGGGTGGGCGCTTCTGCCTCTTCAAGACACGATTCGACTCTTTTTAGCACTACTTTCGTGATAGCCTTGTAGATGGAGGGAAGGAGGCTGATGGGGCGAAAGTTTTCGATCTTGTCTGTGCTTCCCTTCATATACAAAAGCACAATTGTAGATTGGACGAGGTCGGGTGGAATATTGTGGCCATCAAGGAGAAACTTGAGGAGTGATGTAATCGTTGGAGTCAGTTGTTCACGTGCGAGGTACAATTGTTCGAGCGTGACTCCATCTGGGCCCAGTGCCTTGCTTGTGGAAATTGTATCGAGAACGGCCCTTATCTCTGATTGGATGAAAGGGGGGATAGGGTCGTCATGTTCCCGCAACCTTGGCATAGGCAAATCAACGACAGGACGGTAGAGATCATTGTAAAACGATTGCACCTTTTCGATGGTGCTTTTGTGAATAGTCTCCTTTGTCATCTCGAAATTCCATCCTTTTTCGTACATGATGCGTTCTCTGTTTAGCTTTCCTCATATTTCTACCTTCTTCGATCGCTTTGAGTAATTGGTTCTCTTTTTGCTTCCTTATATCTGACTTCATGGCTATTCGCGCAGCTTTGCAAAATGTAATGTATGCGATTCGCTGATTCGGCATGGATTTGAGTGAGTGACGTTGCTTTAGGATGGCGAGAGTGGCTAGCGATATTCGTGATTGAGGATTGTCGGGAATCATACAGTTGGACCGGACTGTTTCAACGAAGGTTTTACAGATGTTATAAGCTTCATTGGAGTCCGTCGCTTGTTGTATGTTTGGTCCGAGTAGGCGAGCGTAAAAAAAAAATCCAATTTTGTGCTTAAAATTCCTCTAAAATACTAATGAATGAGATAAGCGCTGTAGGTTTGATGTACCCACTCTGGAAAAGGCTAAATAGGCACATTCGGAGTGTTTTTCTTGATCTTTTACCTATTCAAAAATTTCCGACCAGAGGTCTACAGAGCTCAATTGATAGAGGTCATAGCTTCATGACAAGCGTTTGATCGAGCGATTTGGCGATTCTAACCCAGCTCGTCTAGAGTGCACTCTCTCAGGTCTTTATATAAGCATCCGCGCGATTTTCATATATCGCACAGCACAGTCGGACCTCCTTGGAACCCGTAGAAGTGTTATTCCCTACCGGTTCCTTGAACCCAATGCTGTCTGTTCCAGTAATTGTAGTGTGTGTGTGTGAAAATTTTGGAATTTTCTGTTCAATTGAATAAGTTAATTCACATCACGAGAGTAACACGAGCGTCTTATTGAACTTGATTATTGGGCAAAGCCATAAACACTATTATAACAACATCTGGATCATTATAAAGTGTTTGCGTGACTTCCGCTCTCTCCATTCCGCACACTCATTCGTCTTATCTAACCGCCCTCACTGTCTCCGATCTCTCCATTCCACATACCCTCTCGCCAAATTAGATTAGGGTCCTGATTAGACTTTGAAACACAACTGTTTGTGTCCAAAACAATCAGTTGTGAACGAGTTTGCGAAACTCATTTCTCGCCCCTCCCAGTTTATGAAACCGGTCTCGCAACTGATTCTTTATTTACCTCGCAATCAGTGAAAGTGAAACAGAAATGAATAAACAAGAAGAAAGGGCTGAGTGAGAGTGAAACATATTTCTTCGCAACTGATTGCAATCGATTGCGTTGATTTTCGAAACTGATTGCTTTGTTCGCAATCGATTGCGAGACCGCTTCACAACTGAGAGAGAATGAGGAATAAAGAACTGATTGCATTACGATTGAAACTCTAGTCCCGATGAAATAAGTTGCACCACCACCGTCCTGTAATTGGGCCATTTCCCGTGCCGGGAGAATCTCCTATAATTGCGTGCTCTCTCGGCGATCAGAGAACATTTTCGCAGGAAACTTCGGAATTAGGATTATTAGGTAAATTTTAAAAAAAATAGCAACAGATATTTGATATCGAGGTAAAAATGAGTCTTAATCCGAGGCTAGAAATCGCATTAGAAGGAGTTTGACATTCATAAATTGTACCCTTTTCTTGGATATTCATTACATATTTCTGGAAATGCAATTTATTGACTTATCTGTTTCGATGCGCTACTTGTGACCGAAAAATTTAGATGCTTAAGTTGCTCATGTTGATCGACGCTGGTGTGGCTCTTCCAAATTTTCAAATTAAAACAAAAAACAAGGGAACCACAAAAGTAGGTCTGGGTCTTGCAGACGAAGTGTGCAGAACGGTCAATTAGCCCATTGTGATACCATAGTCCTTCCCACCAAGTCATTCCTATTCTGCACCCGATCTCGACAATGTCTGTGACTTTCTGTATATCTTTCCATGCGCTCTCGTATTGTTTGACCTTCTGTAACTCTCCATTTCGCACAATATCTCGAGTTCTCTGAACTAGGACTTGGGAAATGAAGAGCGAAGCTGAAAAGTTCATTCTCTCTCACAAAGATGAGTTGAGCTTCGCCGCTCTTCATGAAGAAGGGATCGAATTGGCTCCTCTTCATGTAGAAAGCGGTCTTATTCATGAAGAAAAAGCTTTGGGAAACAGTTTCTCGAACTGTTTTTTGTTCAAATTTGCAATTGAAATGTTTCGGGAGAGGTTCTAATTGTCTGAATCCAGCTCGATATGGTATGTAAATTGACTGATATGGACACGAACTGTACAATTTCCGGGTTCTTTCAAAGGTTGGAGATTCGCACTACGGTTTCAAATAGCCTAGAACTTCAGTTCGCTAGTTGGGAGCATGCTAGGCTAATTTTTCCTGGTAAATACTAACACATCTTCTGATTTTAGTTTCCCATTGCGCACTCAAATCCCGGATAGATTGAATCAGACTCAGTGCTGTTGAAATATATCTGATCATGATCAATTTATTTTTTTATATTTGAAATATTCTTTGTGCATAGATGGGACAATTCGAAATTGTCTTTGGATATGTCACAAGTAGCGCATCGACACAGATATGCCAATAAATTGCATTTCCAGAAAGATGTAATGAATATCCAAGACAAGGGTACAATTTATGAATGACAAACTCCTTCGAAAGCGATTTCTAGCCTCGGATCAAGACTCTTTTTTTACCTCGTTATCGCCATATGAAGGACATGGAGGCGGTTTGTGAGAGTGAAACCTACATAGAGTTCATCACCGATCGAGCGCACTTCGAGTAATCCAAGAATGTGTACTTTCCAGTTCCATCAAAGAATACTGTCGAGGTAGGTCAAGTCGACTAAAAACTTTCTATTTGAGTTGAATCGACCGACGTGTAAAATCTTCAATACAATTTTTCTTCGTGTTTATGTGTTTCTTATTATTATTAAGAGAGCAGATCGGTTATTTTGGACCACCCCCGGAACCGTTCTTCTAGCAATGAGATTCCCATGCTCATACTTGGTTGTTAGGAGGGTCTTGGTCCCCCCATTAAATAAAACCTAACTTATCTGTCATTCCTTTGCATACGGAGAGAGGTGGTTTACAAGGTAAAATGGTCGAAAAATCATATTTTCTCAACCGATCGGGATAGACTCAAATTATCTTCTGCGTTACTCTTGGGGTGCCCGGAGGCTCTAGAAACACTGTTCTGATTGATGGTAATTAAGATGACGACTTTTTGACTTGCACAGCCATTGTCGAAACATTATCTATGATGTCATGTTTCTTTTGACTCGCATTTCACATGTATTCGCACCCGGAATGGTAGAACTAGGGTATTTCGTCATGCTTATGATCGTTTAGGCGTGCAGCCTGATATCGATTATCCTCTCGTCGGGTCGCGCGAGGGCGGGCTCCAGGTTTTTTTTTTTTGGAAATTTTTGATATTTTCTCACCTGTTTGAAGAGAGCTCCTCCAATAAAATTCATAGGTGCATACAAATCTTTAGACTCGTCCACGGTCGTGATTTCATTACCGAGGAAGGCTTTTGAATTCAGGATTCGAAATTCATAGGGGGTGATAGAGTCTCCCGATGTTAGTGATACCTCCGTAAATCGCGAAGTCTCGACGCCAGTAACCGTTGTATTTGTAGAAAAAATGTCAAGAGCTTGATATAACGTTTTACTACTGTCCTGTACTTCGCACCGGAGCATTTTAAGAGAGAGAAAATTCGACCGTTCAGCTGGAGATGAATGGTGATGAATGAGTAAATATTTATCGCATCATCCTTTTAAATGACCACAAGACTTTCTAAAACATGGAGCCCACCCTCGCGCGACCCGACGAGAGGAGAATCGATATCAGGCTGCACGACTAAACGATCATAAGCATGACGAAATACCGTAGTTCTACCATTCCGGGTGCGAATACATGTGAAATGCGAGTCAAAAGAAACATGAACATCATAGATAATGTATCGACAATGGCAAGTCAAAAAGTCGTCATCTTAATTACCATCAATCAGAACAGTGTTTCTAGAGCCTCCGGGCACCCCAAGAGTAACGCAGAAGAGAATTTGAGTCTATCCCGATCGGTTGAGAAAATATGATTTTTCGACCATTTTACCTTGTAAACCCTCTCTCTCCGCAAAGGAATGACAGATAAGTTAGGTTTTATTTAATGGGGGACCAAGACCCTCCTAACAACCAAGTATGAGCATGGGAATCTCATTGCTAGAAGAACGGTTCCGGGGGGTGGTCCAAAATAACCGATCTGCTCTCTTAATAATAATAAGAAACACATAAAAACGAAGAAAAATTGTATTGAAGATTTTACACGTCGGTCGATTCAACTCAAATAGAAAGTTTTTAGTCGACTTGACCTACCTCGACAGTATTCTTTGATGGAACTGGAAAGTACACATTCTTGGATTACTCGAAGTGCGCTCGATCGGTGATGAACTCTATGTAGGTTTCACTCTTAAGCTTTTAATATTCAGGCCACAGGTGTCAGCGTCTGCACCACAAATGCATCAATTGTAAGATCACCATGTGATTTAGCTACTCTAAGTATATTTATGACGTTAGTTTAATAACCTCGGATTTTCGGTTGCCGCGGGCGGGAAAGATATTCAAATGCTCTAAAAAGTTGGGAATCGTATATTCCATGGATTTTCAACTAACCTGTCCAGGATTTTATTTGACCAAAAATCGCCCTTGGAACTCGGATAACCCAAAATAGCACGTGAATCGCGATATGTGAGAGCAGTCAAGGAACAATTTACAAAAAGGTGGCCTGATCTCATTCATACTATTATGTGAAAACACCTTGGGGTCAAGGATTCTAACAATACCGGTTGTATGTCTCAGGGCCGGCTTTTAGGAAAAATCCGGTCGCAGTTCCGGCTCTAGCGTATCTCAGCTCCCAGATGAGCTACAATGATGGCGTTGGACTCAAAATACGCAGAAAAATATGATAAGAAACATTTCTAACAGAAGTGAGACAAAGGGACATAAACTGAAAAAGTTACGATCAAAAAACGAAAATTTAAAATTTTTTTACTATTATTATATATGGGTTGGACAGGAATTTTTATTTCATTTTTTGAAAGAGTAAGTTTATACATTAATGAGAAAAAATAGGAACCGACCGATGCGCGCGGATGAACTGAGAATTCCCCCATCGAATATTGAAAACCCTTGATTTTGATCGTATTCCAAGCACAACTTTTTCCTTTCATGCTTTGATGAGCTATAATGCCGAAAATCGAATTCTACATGTCAAAATACACCGGAAACTCCTATAGTCAGACTTAAAGGAACCTGTTCGTAGTAGACGATTGTTGCTCAGAATATGCTAAATGACCTCACAAATCCATTAGGATAATTTAAAAAAATAATAAAAATTATTTAAAATAGTTTTATTTTTATGACTTTGATGGACTCTTTGCTCTTGGTTTCGTGTTTTGCGTGTTTATTTTACGTGTCACACTCTCTACCATTGCCCCTTCCCCATCCGCTCCACTTTCCGCTTGTGATAGTGCTCTTTCTTGACAAAATTGACCTTTGTTCCCCGCTTTGCAAAAAGCTTTCATATTTGCTCACTTTCTTACTATTTTTATGCAATTGCTGAGCAGTGAGCAAAGTAATTCAATGAAATAACAAAAATATTGGCAAGCACTGAGTCCTTTTCGAATTCTTTCCCGATTTCCTTGGCTTATTTGCTCATCGCTCAGTTATTCTTCCTCCTGAATGACTATTTTCGCGTTCACGCTTCATATATTGCTTCTCCTTCCTCCAATTCCACGTTATAAAGGACTATTTGGTCAAATGAAAATTGTGTGTTGTCTTGCAGACCACGCTGATCGCCATGGAGAACGACGGAGGCGTCGTCATCGGCTCTGACTCCCGCACTTCTGCTGGGTTTGTGTTTTATTTACCATTTTCCATAAAGTTCGTCGTTTATTGCCATCATACTATCATTTACTAGGGCGTACTAACTTGATGTCCTATGCTCAGTTAAAAATGATGACAATGACACATGAAATGCTCGGTGAAACGACCCTAAAGTAAAGAGGTAGTGTTATCTTAGTTATTTCCTTGCAGTTCGTTCATCTCGTCTCGTACGACGGACAAGATCATGCCCATCACTGACCATCTCTCCGTCTGCTGATCGGGTTCGGCCGCCAGCACCCAGGCCATCGCCGATATCGTCAAGTACTACATCGAGACGTACAGGTGAGCTATCGTTTCAAATCCCTGTTAGATATGCTGCTGTCAAGCTAAAGATCCCTTGCTAGGAAACTAGCGGGTTTGCCTAATCCATTTGTTACCTCATTTCAAGTTTCACCAGGGTAATTGTATTTCTTTTATCATGATATTAATTATAAATCGGACCGCTTTAGCCATTTGTCATGATCAATTGCTAGTTTACTATTGGCGCAAGCGAAGTAGAGATTGATACAGCTTCTTATTGCAATGGTATCAACTTAAGCAATGCAACTACTGGCTTCTTATTTCAGTCTGCTGGAGAACGAGTCAGTGACGATCTACCGTTCGTCACAGATCTTCTGTCAGCTCCTCTACCAGTACCGCGACCAGCTCTCCGCCTCCGTCATCATGGCCGGATGAGACTGCAAGTTGGGAGGACAGGTAAATAACTTATAGCCACTCATTCATAATATTCTCTTATTCCTAGCGATAATGCTATAGGTTTGTGATTGTGAACGAGTAGCGACGAGAGAAACTGGTCATGTATATTTATTTGTTCGACAGGACAGGCTGTATGCTAGAAAATAGTCAATCGAAAGACAGTGGTTGACTATTTATAAAATTATAATCATCAAACGCGTTGTTTATTGCGACTAGAACATTTTAATAATAAACAAAAGTAAATGTTACCATGTCCCACGTTCTTTTGCAAGATATTTGGGCGTAAGAATGATAGCTGATATTACTTCCAGCTGTACGCCGTCCCCATCAGTGGCTTCACCACCCGACAGCGATCGACGGCCTCGGGATCCGGATCGACATACGTTCTCGTGAGTTTTTAGTTTTAGATTGCCTCCCCTAAGTAGTGTGTTGCGATCATATTTAGATATCTCAAAACCCATATCTCAAAAAAGTCTTGAATTGTTTGAGAAATGGGGATGGAGTACTCCCAACCACAATGACGAGTCATCAATCTTCAATCAATATTTCCTAACTCAGTTTCAACGTGTTCTCGTATTTCGTCAATGTCGGAGTTGTAATATGAAATCCGCTAATTTCAAAGAAGATTTTGCAATTGAAGGAACTCGCTGTGTCGTACTCGCTATGTGTTCCAGTTGTGTGAATACCAATAGGAGATCAAATACTACTTCCTTCTTTAATCTGAAAATGAAGGATGTATACGATCAACTTAGAGCCGGAAAGCAGACCCAGGTGGCGGTGAAGGGAAAAAGAGGAAGAAAGGATGATGAGGAAGAGACAGGGAGTGTATTGCCAGACTATGATGTCGGAGAGGAGGGAGAAGATTGTGAAGAATGATAGATTATTATTCCCGAAGCTATTCAATTGCGTGCTACGAATGGCACTCGATAACGTCGATTGCGAAGGAACTGGTCTGAACGTGAATGGGAATCGATTAACGACACTATCTCATGCCGATGATATCATCCTGGTAGCTAAGAATCGAATCGAATTGAAAAGAATGCTGGAGAAGGTAATTCACGCAGTGGGAGCTGTAGGCCTGGAAATGCATCCTGGTAAAACGACGCTTTTGACATCGAGTGAAACAAACCGGAGAGCGATAGAAATAGATGGAGGGAATCGTTTTGAGTATAAGCATGGTGCAAAATACCTGGGAAGCTGGATATGCCTTCCACTAGAACCCTCTACCGAGATCAAGAGGAGAGTTCAATGCGGTTGGCTGGCGTGGCGAAACATCGGGCACCTACTCAAGCATCCCACTATCAGCAAGGAGATAAGGAAAAGGGCCTTCAATGCGTGCATTATGTCGACTGTGCTTTACGGTTGCGAGACCTGGACCATGAGAGAATCTGACAAGAATGAGCTAGGAGTGGCACAGCGGAAAATGGAGAGAAGAATGATTGATGTGAGCTGGAAAGACAAATGGAGAAACGAGCAAATCCGAATGGAAACAGGAGTGACCGATTGGGTGGAAGAAAGATACAGTGGGCTAATAAGATCCGAAAGATGGATGATAATCGATGGACGCGGAGAATGACTGTCTGGATACCATATGATACCATATGATCTGATTCTGATTCTGATTCTGAAACCTAATTGAGGAAGAAAGGATGATGATGAAGAGACAGGGAGTGAATTGCCAGACTATGATGACGGAGAGGAGGGAGAAGAGTGTGAAGAATGATAGATTATTATTCACCCCGTGATTTATCATTCATTCAGATTGAATTTAGTATTTGTATTTCGTAAGATAAACCTAATTGTCTACTCTTGCCAGAGGGTTCATTACGAATGTTCATTACGAAATCTATTATCCGAACAATCAACTTGAGCGGGAGGGCATTCGGTGTCAGCTTCTATTATCTGTAACATAAGAAAGGAGAGCCCAAACATCTACCACATTTATCACAGATAATAGAGTGTGAAGGGAGGAGGAGGAGGCAGCTAGACCCAATGTGGACTCGGGTCATTCAGTCTACACGTGCGAGAATGCAGTGTTTGCCGATTGTACGAGCATGAACCGCCTGTGAGTATTTTTCCGCCTGCTGCTTCAACCCTAACCGTACCCTCACACACAGCTGGTCAACGGGCTGCAGTTATGTGAAAGGCGACAATTACGATTACCGTATCTACGATAATACTAAGTGGCCTGGATAAGGTATCTCTGGGAAAGTGCTATATTACGTACGCAAGCGGCTTTTCCGCCTCCATAATCTCTAATCTCATTCTACCCTCACTCACTTTATTTCTCGCTTTTCCTATGCACGATACTCATGCTTATCCTCCTCCTCCTCCTCGTTATACTATACTCATGTGTGTTTGAAACTCGATAAATTCGAAAATTCATGGAAGGTATACGAATCATTTCGTAGAGTGGCACCGCCTGGTACCACTGAGGGGGTACGGTATGCAGAAGCAGGAGGAAGACACGAGAGTATTCGAAAAAATTCTAGGGTATTCGAAAAGGGTTACGGTAGCGAAGGGACGTAACATTCGAGAATATTCGTAAATATTTCAAATGGGGAGAGATTACACTGAAACGAGAGGACGCAAGATAGCGTGCGAAATGAGGAGAGCGCCTCCCGAAAAGAGGGGGGCGGAGTTTCGACCCGCAGGGGAGCGGGTGAACTCGGGGGCGGGGCTTGCGAACTGCTTACTCTTACGCGTGTTCCTCGGTCGTGCGATCGGTTCTAATTTCGCTCTCTTATTTTCCGCCTATTTTCCGCGCGCACACATTGGTCCCTCCGTAATTACCCCTCGCACATCGAATGTGTCAAAGATAGGCTGCCCTTCAAAAAATTACTGGCAACAAAAAATGAATGGCGATACAACAACAAAAACACACAAAAACACTTGATCCCTCTATCCCTCGACTAAGCCCACCCTCACTTGAATTTCGCTCGGTGGGAGGAGCGGGCTGAAGCGAAATTCAGGAGAGGAGGGGCTATTGGTCGAGTAACTGAGGGATCCATGTACTACTGTTGTTAAAAGCCAATTACATCCACTCAACACGTCGAAGATGGCGTAAATCCTCAAGAAATGTATGTAGGGACCACCAGCCCCGCCCCTTTTCCCTCGACACCATTCCCCTCAAAAGCGAGATCGAGCGAGCACAAAGCTAATTCGCGATGAAATCGCTCCTCCAAAAGCGCGATAGATAGCTCTCGCGCTTCGGAAGCTCTCACGGGCTTCGGAGAAGAGCAATCGGCATGCATCCAAAAGCAAAAATGATATTGAGACCCTGACAGTCATGTTGGGCCTGCTTTGGACCCGATTCCGAGAATTCGGCTCTCAGCCTGGTGGTCCCTAGATGTATGATGTTAAAAAATATTCTGATTTTTAAAAACTGTTCATGATGTGCGAGTTCGTCAAACGAAGTTGTATCTGCCCATCCGTGAATTGTGTATCCCGCAAAATGTGCCGTAGATCCTTACTTGACCGCAAGAGTCATTATTCCCGTTACAGGTACATTGAACGAGAGGACATTTCGATGTGCGTCGATGATTTTATAAAACTCAAGAATCACCGTGCATTCAAAAGGTCGCAAATAGAAAACCATCTTACTTTCAGACGCGTTTGAATCAAGACTCTGGCACCGACGGTCACCGAGCGATAGAATGTTGAAGATGTAGTATTTATCACATGAGTTTTTTTGCGCCTTCGAGGGTGATCACGTTGTTTTTTTTCTTCGATAGCCCATAAGGTCCCTCACAAGATAGCGTCGAACTTTTTTTTTTAAAACGCAAAACGCATTTTAAAAAAAAAAAACGCATTTTTCAAATCTCGAAAAATAGGATAACCTACCTGTTCGTTGAATGAGACCCTAGGCGAAAAAGCTCGACGCTATCTTGTGTGGGACCCTATGGGCTATCGAAAAATGACTCCAGCTCAATTTCGACATTTTGAATGTGCCAACCTTTACTCGAATCTTAGGCAACACGCGTGTTAAACATCAATAACATAAAATTATGTTTTTATTTCTTCCCTCGTCTCTTAACACAGCAGATGTGCCTTAGAAGCAAGGTAGTTTGTGAAAATGTTGCGCTTTGATCGCTTGTGCTCTTCTGAAACATTTACAAATCGGCCGACCAGGATAAATTTGAAAATAGGTCATCAAACCTTCTGTACGTCCGCAGATCTTTCCGATAACAATGTTTCTGAAACCTTATCCTCCTTTAATTGAGCTCTTCACTGCAAAATTAACGATAATAGATGTCTTCGAGTGGCCATTGTCTTAAAGGATCCTGAATGAGAAATTTTTTACCGTACATATTATATCTATTAAGCTCACAACGACTCGTCTATTCCCACTCAAACTGAAGAGTATGTTATTATTAGAAAAAAAATTAAATTATGGCCTTACGTCAGGATCATGTATGTCTACATTGAGATGAACATCGAGTCCCGGATAACTCATTCCTCCCACTACAAGCGATTTCGACTCTGGAACGGCAATTTCCACAATTCCAGATGGCGGAGGGAATACAATATCGCTTCCATGTTTCGTCTTGAGGTATATTTTCTGCAAAAAATATGTTAACTCATATTCGGAAACCTTGTCAGTTGTCGCGACAATATACTCGATCCATGTTGAGAAACAACACTGATAGAGCCAGACTGGTCTCGTGTGTAATGCCGAACGAATTCGGAGCAGGAACTTAGAGTAGCTAAATCACATGGTGATTTTACAATTGATGCATTTGTGGTGCAGACGCTGACACCTGTGGCCTGAATATTAAAAGCTTAAGAGTGAAACCTACATAGAGTTCATCACCGATCGAGCGCACTTCGAGGAATCCAAGAATGTGTACTTTCCAGTTCCATCAAAGAATACTTGTCGAGGTAGGTCAAGTCGACTAAAAACTATCTTGGTTGAGTTGAATCGACCGACGTGTGAAATCTTCAATAAAATTTTTCTTCGTTTTTACGTGTTTCGTATTGTTATTAAACTAACGTCATAAATTTAACCGGATGAAGATGAGCGAAAGTTTATTAGTTCGACATCGAGAAGTATAGAGCTGTTTGAGGTACAGTGGCGAACATTTGCGAACATCATAGTTGTCGTTGGACTGATTGAATGCTTTCCAACGCCAATGCTTCGATCCAGCACAATCTGTGATAAACGTATCAATAAATTATTATTTTGTAAATTTAGGTCCAGTCGCAGGGACTTTCCTTGACGTAAGACTAGATTGAGAAATTGGGTCTCCGCTGTTAGACGAAGAAGGTTAGCGGCACCCGCCAAAACATGTCTATTTTTTTAAATGATAGTTGTCAATTGCATCACTACTCACGAAATGTTCGCTTGCAGCACCGCTGCCTGTGATCCAGCGTTCTCTGGCACACAACTTCTTGACAATAGTTGACAATTAGAGTTGGCAATTAAGCCTATGTATACCGCGCCGCTACGCGCGGCCTATTTTATTCGGCGCTGCTATGTGAGGGAGAGAGGTAGCTGCGCCGCTACCTCTCCTCCTCTCTCCGTTCCGCTGTAGAGTACTTTCTTATTACGAGAAAGCGCGTGCTAGACGCGACGGGTTTAGCGAGGAGGGGGAGCGAGAGGTTAATGGGCGGAGTCTTGCACGCGGCAAACGTAGCGCGTCGAATAGACGTAGCGGTGCCGCAACGAGAGGGGGAGAGGTAGCGGCGCCGCAATGCCGTTATCGTTTAGCCAATCCTATTGACAATGTTTGAGCATTTTTTCATGGACTGCTTAGAAAAAAATTGCTGCCTTGTTTCGGTTGTAGCTCGGCGTCTCTTTTTGTGTCAATAATGTTTATGTCAATATAAAAATTATTTCTGCGCTGATATAGATCATAACTTTTTCAGAATACATACTCTTGGTTTGGTGAAAGGATTAATATCCTTCTTCTTGCAGCAATCTATTCACCGAGACCTGCTCTTTCCCAGCACATTTTTTTCCTCTCTTTCTGTTTCTCTGCCGCGCACCCATTTTGTAATATGTGCAGCGAATGTAATACGTCGCTTTGTGAGAGATCGTGACAGAAATCAAAATTAGGAAGTTTGTCGTAAGCTTGTTTGGAAAGCAAATGCTTTTTCTCATCGAACACAATTCAGGCAATGACCAGTGTGAGAGTCGCCAAGAATGGAGTCGCGAGCCTCAACGGCGACTTTCTCGTTACTAAGATTGACAAGGAGATGCAGCCATGTACGTTTATGAGTACGTACTCAAGAGAAATTTTAATTTAGTGCAAGGAGTGGGTGAATCGACATGGAAGGCTGCTGGTATAACAAAGAAGGATCTACTCGATGCTGGTGGAAAAATGAAAGATGGAGTAACAGAGTAACTCAGAGTGAAAGATGGAGTAACGGAGAACTCAGAGTAACGGGATCTAATCTACTCGGTTCAACAGGCAAAAAGAAGTACACTGGTAAATACATCAATGAAATTACGATAACAAATCACTGATTTTGCAAGGAATCTACCATGTGGCTATTCCCCCTCTTGATCCCTCCGAACCAATTCTTCGTGATCATAGTTTGAAATTGCTGTACAGGAATATTCTGGAGAAAGCACTCGCAATGGAGGCGAAATGATTGTCGGTAGAACTTTTTATCTTGTTCCAAAGGAAGATGGAGGTAATCTTGCATTCTCCGCGATTCAGGATTTTCTTTCTCAGCCGAATAACCAGGTTTGTCCGAAGTTTCATGTGTAATTGTATTTCTCTTCGGTATTACTCTCATTTTCGCAGGGACTCGATGAAATAATACTCTTCACGACTAACACCAATGCATACAATTTCGCCTCTAATCATGAGGGTGCTCAGAAATACAACAAAAAATAACGTTAGCACTGCTTCCCTGATCATTTTAATTACATAACTCATATTTTCAGAGACGAAGCAGAGAGATGCGTTGGAGGAATTGCGGTAGAAATGTATTTTTAGTTGTTTTATTTGACAGCTACTTATTTCTCGATTTGAGAATTGTGTGGTCTCTAAATTACGTAACTCCTTGTGATGAATAGGTGCAATTTATTAAACAATAATTTCGTTAAAAAATATCGCCTCTCAGCCTCTCAACGATGACTTACGACACTATGGCATCATTGCCTGAGAATTCAAGATTTTATTTCGGTGCGTCTCTTGAAGCGGATCTAATCATATCTCGCCTTGGCGAATTTCTTATCGATTGGACAGCTCCAGTGAGCTATTAATTTTTTTTATATAATGTATTATTGATTTATTATAGGCTTCTCTGGATCTTGAAATTTGTACCAACCATCTCGATCGTTTATCACGGGATTGGCGCAATCCGTTTTTTCGCAATGTGAAGCTCCGTGAATATAGTTTCATCTGTACTTTCCCGGGGCATCGAATCGAGCATCAAATCAAGGGTAATTAATTTGATATGTGTCGTATCTGTCAAACAATGAATTCAGGCCAGTTGATTCCTGTTCTCCAACGAGGCTGTGTCAAAGTCCATAAATCAGATGCAATACGGTGGATGAAGAAGAGGGGAACAATAATCCAAATTGGAATCCGTATGCAAATATATTTCTACAATGATTAAAAATTACGTTTCAGCGATTTGCGATACAGACATTAAATTTTTGCAAAGTTCTGAGTTCGACGATCAAGCAGCCAGTCCTGATACTCGAGATTTGGAAGAGACAATGGATATGGATGAGCCGACGGATGTCAATTCCCTAGTGATGGAAATGGTAGAGATGCCAAAAATACCGAAGAGAACACCGAGTACAGCTCATCCAAAAGTGAAGGCAGCAGTCAACAATCTTCTTGGTGTACTAGAGTGTGAAGAGTTTTCCAGAAAAAAGGTTTAAAAAAATTTCAGTTACCATATTTTTGGATGATCAGTATTTGTAGGACTGGAATCAACTCACACCGAGACAACAGAGGAAGAAGGGAAGGATCGTGAGGACTGCTCTAGATGCCGTTGTTGAAGTTGTCGCTCCTGATGCAAAGACTGAGTTGAAGGATCTTGCAACCAATTCAAACCGGAAGCAGGTTTGCGTTTGAAGCAGCCAAGACTACCGATCGAACAGTATCTGATGGACGCAGCAGATTTGTATGAAAGAACCGATTCGAAAGTTCACAGAATTTTCATCCTCGCAACTGTGGCGACATTTGAGCTATCAATATCGATGGGATTTTTAAGAGTCAATAAATATGGTTTGCAGCTTAAAGAATTCTTCCCCGACCTCAGTTCATACATGCTGAAAAAAGCGAGAAGAGTGGTCTGTAACCCAGCGGTGAACACTAACGCCCGAATCGTTATAGTTCGATATGAACCGCGAAAGGTTGATCGATTGCTGGGATTTATACTCAGGCATATTTTTCGTATATCAGACACAATACAATAATGCTGATATTCTAGCCCTCTAGTGGTGCTCAACCTTCCATTCAATGAGAAAACGGAGAAGATGGACGACGGATCGTTAACACATCTGCCTAATTTGATGCGGCTGCAAACAATCGATGAAGTATATCGCATGTACAAAACAGTTAGTTCATTCGATGAAATAAAACATAGCCTAATTAAATTCAGTTTCTCATCGAGGTTGGTGAGAAGGATATGCTGCTGAAAGAGACAACAGCGAAATCTGTCATCAAGCTGCTTGCACCAACACGTCGCAAGAACCTCACATATGTGGACGAGAAAGTGGGCGATGGAATGCAAGTATGTTGTGTTTGAGAGAGAGAGAGAGAGAGAGTAATTCACTGTTTACATTATAGGCATACGATGACAAGTTCGAAATGCTCACCGATCTGGAGAAACGAGGGTTTATCGTCAGAGACACGTCACATGAAATCACAAAACTTCTCCTGCAATCCAAGGCGTATCGCGCCGCTAAAATGGAGAGAGAGAAAGAGCGAACCACGCATTGACATCTCGTATATTTTCAGATTATAATATTTATAAAATATTTATAAATATATTTTTTTAAATATCTCCACATGTATCTAGACGTATAAATACGTGTGGTTACATGCGAAGAGAGGGGTAACACAGATAGGATATTTGGATATCAACGACTATTATCAGTTTCATACTGCAATGCACGATAGTGTTGTTTGGTGGAGATTGAGAAGGGAGGAGTTGATCCATTTTTAAAGGGGAAGGGGGGCTTCTATTCAGATGCGCTGTTCACATGATTGTTAATGTGCTTCAGAGATTCTTCAGAGGTTCCTCATTCTCGTCTTTGACGCCCTCACATTCAACCACGATCATAATATCTTTGGAAAGAACGGAACATACGTATGTGTGCTCTTTATAATGACGTTTCAAGTATTTGTTCACCACTTCTGAAGCTTACTCATACCGGGGAGTTGTCATAATTTTTGAAATGACTCGCCGCGGATTTAAAAAAAAGCCAAAAAGGTGGTCTCTAGCAAAAGTGAGAGGAGAATTTTCAAAAATGAGAGAGTTCGAAAATTACGAAAATACTCTGGCGATCACATCATTCGAATATTTTAAAAAATATATTTTTAAAAAAAAATAAGGTTTGAATATAATTTAAGTGTGCCAAACGGTCCCGACGCGCTCCGGCTGTCGTGGATGGTTGTGTACCGTAGTCGCACCGCGCGAACAATGACCAACTCAAAAAGAGACGATTTTCTGCGAGAAACGGATTGGAAAAAGCGCCACACATGTTTCAGGCGAGCAAATTTTAGCGTGTGCAGTAGGGTTGCCGGTTCGATTAGTGCTCTCTCAATTCAGCACGCTCTTTCATCAGTCAGAGAAACGAGAGAGCACGCGTATTCAGGAGAACAACTATTCGAAACGGCAACACTAGTGTGCAGTCGAAATACGTATTAAAACTCTTTGTTCAGAGATTCCAGTAATGTTAAAAACAGTGGGCAAGCGCTATTGAATGAGATTCATTCTGCCGGATTCACTCTTCTCGTCGACACGGTACGCACTTTTTCCTGTTATTGGTTATTAGAGTTATTAATTCGAAAGATGCTTACTGGTGCTGCCGTTTCAAGTAGTTGATCTCCTGAATACGCGTGCTCTCTCGTTTTTCTGACTGGGGAGAGAACATGCCGAATTGAGAGAGCACTACTCGAACCGGCAACCGCTTACACCTACGTTGCTGAGAGTGAATAGTCTTCCAATTTCACGTATTCCTTTCGATAATGTCATCGATATTCATTTTAGAACAGAAAACTCGCAGTTCGCACAGTGGGCGACTTCAGCAACCGACCTTGGTATGCATTGTTAATATTCTCAGGAAATATTGCTTGGTTTCGGAAATGGTGTGTGTCAACTCTATGGTATCGGTATAGATCATTGCCTAATGGACCCCTGGATCGTGGGATTAATTGATGACAAAAAGGTATCCGACTCTCCTCTTTGCGCGTTCTCTCTCGTCTCTCTGCGTTCGAATTGATTCGAATTGAGGAGAGTCGTTGCCGTTTTGCCATCACTTAGTGTAGAGAAGGAGTTGATGTGAACTAGTGAATAGGGTTGGTTTTTTAAGGATTGACTCCCTTCACTTCGTGCGCTATCTCGCTTCTCTGACCGATGAGAGATCATGCAAAATGAGTAGAGTCTTCTTTGAATGGTCAACCGAATAGTGAATCTGTAGAGTGGAAGCAATACAATGCGACTCAGCATGCAACTCTCGCATTTCAGGATCGTGAAAACGAACTGCATTCATCCGAATGGGAATTGGCGTCCGATCGAACTCATCGTCGATCCCAATAGCCCCCCCCCAATATCATCTAGCTTCTTCGAAGTTCGCTAAGCGCTCTGAAATCCCACTACGAATTTGCTCACACGGGAATGACCGGAACTCACATATCTCGCTTCCCTTCTATTTTCCACCATAGATAGGACCCCCATAGAGAATCTAAATACCGTTTTCAAAAACTGCTAAATGATTCTGGGAAGTGATATTTTCGACATAATAGAAATCGAGCCGATTTCGAAGCGTCTCTCGCGCGCCTTATTATCTAGAACAAGAACCCCTCTGCCAGCAGCATCGGTAGTTCAGGGGTAGTGATTTGGGAAGGTCAAAGAGAGGGTCGTAGGTTCGAGTCCCCGAACCCAAAAATTTGGTTTGCTAATTTTTCCGAATGATCTTTGATCTTTTGATCATATGTTTTCATGGATGGCGAATGTTTTTTTCATTAGTTAATTGAAGAATAATGTATTTTCCGTATTTCTTTCTCCACACTATGTTATGACGTTTTATACATCGCTTCTCTCAACTTCCGGTGTACGTGAGATTTCGTGTGACCTCTCTCCCCTCTTCCTTGATCTACCATATCGCTCACATGGTCGAGAGATCTGGCTCATTACTTCACCCATGTTCTCCGCCTCTCGAGTCGTCGGACTCCTCTCCCATTTACTGGGAATTGACACGGACCTCTCATCAGCCACACGGGAGGAACACAAGCTGGCCAACACATTCGCCCATTTGTTGAAAAAAGTGACTGACTCTTGTCAATTATTCTTATTTGCGTTGTTTATCGTTGATTTCATATTCCCATTCTAGGCCGCTCTGAACTCTCTCGTGTACGATGAATTCGACGATCTCGACATCATCGAGCCGCACGAGCATGAAGGAGACCCGGATTGGACTGAAGATGATCTTGACTTGGTCAACGATAGCCCTCCACCGGACCGGAAGCGCTTCATCTTCTCCAAGGGAGCCGCAACAATGGAATCTGTGAGTTCATCCTTCTCATCCCTACCATACACCATTTTATTTCCCTTACCTACTGTGTTCCTCATCTACAGAATCCATGTTACCGTACCCGATTTACCATATCCATCATACAGTACCTCTCTCCACCGCACCTCATTCCTACCGTATCAATCATACAGTACCCTCCCCTACCGTACTCTCTCCTACGGCACCTCATTCCTACCGTATCCATCATACCTAACACTCACCTACCGTATCTACAATACCGTGCTTTTCCATCTTTCAATTTCATTTAAAGTCGTTTCTCCGTTACAGATCATCGTAGCTGCCAAGGACTATCGGGCGACCACTATCAAAGCGCATCGGAGTCTGACCGCCATGACTACTCGCCATCGATTCATCGGAAATGAGCACGACCTACGGAAGATGGAGCAGTTTGCAAAGGAGGCTGACGCTAACTCTAGCCGTCGGGCAGGCAGAATAATCGCTCTCCAGTGCATCGCAGATGACCTCTGCAAGGAAGTGCAGGAGGCGATGGAAGACGGTAAGATTTAAAAATTGTCTTGTATTTTCACGGATCTGCATTAGTGTTACCAGCTCGAATAGTAGCTCCCTCTCTCTATTCCGCATAAACCCACGTTGCTTTATAGGATACTCGCTCCATGACGCCGACCTTCAAGTCATGGCGATGCAGATCAACCGCGCGAACAATTACATGGCCAACTTCGACGCTTCACAATCCTGGGTGACTCGGTTCAAGCAAAAGAGCCGGATCTGCTCTCGTCGGACAACCAAATTCGTCTCCAAGCGGAATCATGTCGACGATGCGCGCATCAAGCAGGAAGCTGCTGACTTCGTTGCTGGGATCAAACAGGAAATGACGACTCGTCCCCTCAACCAGATCTGCAATGCAGATCAGTCCGGATTTCTCAAGGAACTCCACTCGAAGAGGTATGATTTGTATCTTTATAGAGTGAGTTACCTGGACTAATCGATACTGGGGGCATATTTTTGTCGTTCAGGAGTCTGGCACCAATCGGACAGAAGGCGGTCGTTCGAGTGGTTCAATCTACTGCATCTCTCACTCACAGCTACACCGTCATGCCACTCATCTATGCCGATGGGTCGATGGGCGAGTATCTCTTCGTAGTTTTGCAAGAGCCCAAGGGACAGTTCCCCAAGACGAAGCCCATCTTCAATGCCTCCAATCTGGTAGTCACTGCCGGTTCATCTCATATTATGACCAAGGAGCACATGAGAGAATGGGTCAGAAAGGTGGGTTACTGTACTTTCTCTCTTAATTAATGCTTTGCAAAAAAGTATTTACAAATTTCGTTTTTCAATGCATATTCACTCCGTCTACTCCCTCCAATGATTTCCTCATCCTTCTGGACTCATGGACTTCGTTCCGAGATAAGGCGGCTATCGATTCATCCCTCCCCCCTGGCAAGACTCTCACGACTAGACAGATTCCCCCTGGCGCCACGGGCATTTGCCAATCCCTAGATGTCTTCTTTTTCCGCCCCTTCAAGGGTCTCGTTAGACGTATTCAGACCCATGCCTTTAAGAACCATCCGACCTTCATTGCCTTCCAGCGAGACAACATTCTAATTCTCATCTCTCTGTCTTTCCGCATTCTGTCTGTCCCTATTTTCAAGCCCATGATTAAGTATGCTTGGCATGCTGCATGATACCTGGATTCGCCTCCCGCTTACCACTTCAAGACTCCCGTTCAGTATTGTTTCCCTCGTTCCGTTCATAGTCATAAGTGCCATTCTGTCAGTTGTCTAGCCATGAGTTTCATCCTCTGCCCTCATTGTGATCACACGTATTGCTTCAAATGTTATGTTGTGCAGTACCACTGTTGCTAAATAAACATATTTTGTTTGAATCTAAAATAATATCGATGAAAATCTCTTTGACCTTCCCAAATCACTACCCCTGAACTACCGATTCTGCTGGCAGAGGGGTTCTTGTTCTAGATAATAAGGCGCGCGAGAGACGCTTCGAAATCGGCTCGATTTCTATTATGTCGAAAATATCACTTCCCAGAATCATTTAGCAGTTTTTGAAAACGGTATTTAGATTCTCTATGGGGGTCCTATCTATGGTGGAAAATAGAAGGGAAGCGAGATATGTGAGTTCCGGTCATTCCCGTGTCAGCTTAATGAGGTTATGAAGAAATCAGCTCACAATGGTCTGACTGATCTGGATGAGGGATGGGCACTACGCACGATTCAGCAACGGAATCTCGACGATCAGCCAGCCAGAGATATTGTTCGAGAATAATTCTTAGAGAAGAGAAGAGCAGGAGAGAAGTGCAATCCCCACGAGGCGCAAAAGCTCATGAAGGCGTTGAAGAAGCCAGGAGGGAGCGGATCACTACTTATCACGTGAATCACGAGAGCTGAGAGCGAAAACAGCCCTTCCATGAACAATTTTTTCCAAACATGTTTGAAACCTTCCCAACTATTATGGGTGAATACCATGAGGACAAGTTTTCGCATGATCTCGGTCATGTGCCCCAGAGCCGGCTTTTAGGAAATTTCCGGTCGCGGTTCCGGCTCTGGCGTATCTCAGCTCCCAGATGAGCTAGAAAGGTGGCAAAAAGCTCAAAAAATGCAGAAAAAAAAAGAAACAAGTTTCAGAAAACCGACCGCCCCGCAGCGGTGAAGTGAAATTGTCAACAGAAAAGTTTTAGAACTCTGTCTGTTCTTCAATCTGAAAAAAAGAATGAGTTTCTAACTTAATTTTGAAGCAAGTTATGACCATTTTTCGAAGGCTGATTTTACTGTTTTGGTCTCGACACGACGAGTTTGACCCTACCGTACTCAAAAACGATTTTTTTTAAAAAATATTCTGCCAACGTAGTTTTGTAGAACGTCATTCAAAGAACTTAATTTATTTTTTTCAGAATTTTTAAAATTTCAAATTTCTCCGGCCCACCCCCCTCTGGTGGTCGAAAATACCGCGATCCCTCTCATATGAGGTCGTTTGCGGTAAGAGGGTTCAGGGGTCTAGAAAAGGTAAAAAATCGGATATGCTCAAAAGTTGGCCCTATGGGTAACTTTTTATTCTGAATCGACTGGTGGTTTCCGTTTTTCGATCTGAGCCTTCTGAATCCCGGTACGGCACGACGTCAATCAGGTCAAATTCGGTTTCTGCGATAAAAACTGGTCTGGAAAGGGCTAAAATTGCCACAAATCTCGCGCACGCGACCAGAATTTAATTCTCTACAAACTGAAAAAAACAATCGAGGCTATAACTTTATCCGTTTTCCAGAAATGGTCGTTTTTTGACAAAAAAAAGATAAGTGCGAAAACCCTTTAAAATGTGATAGAGCCTACTTTTCTGATCATTTTGGTATACAAGGTCAAAATATAAAGTGTGCCGTCGATAGTTTTGTATCGATTTTTGTGTCGCGAACTCGAGTTTTTTGAAGTTTTTCGAGCACAACTTTTTTCTTTCAAAGTTTCAGGAGCTCTAGCATAGAAATTAGTTTTCTAGATGCAAAAATACGTCAGAAACTCCTATTGTGAGATTTTTTTTTAGAAAATGACTTTTTTCGACTATACTCGGATTTTCTGAGGTCCATTTTGGGTCAAAAAGTCATACTCTCAAAAATACCTCACTATAGGAGTTTCTGGCGTATTTTTGCACGTAGAAAACGAATTTTTATGTTAGAGATCCTGAAACTTTGAAAGAAAAAAGTTGTCCTCGAAAAACTTCAAAAAACGCGAGTTCGCGACACAAAAATCGATACAAAACTATCGCCGGCACACTTTATATTTTGACCTTATATACCAAAATGATCAAAAAAGTACGCTCTATCACATGTTAAAGGGTTTTTGCATTTAACTTTTTTTTTTATATCAAAAAACGACCTTTTCTCGAAAACGGATAAAGTTAGAGCCTCGATTGTTTTTTTTCAGTTTGTAGAGAATTAAATTCTGGTCGCGTGCGCGAGATTTGTGGCAATTTTAGCCCTTTCCTGACCAGTTTTTATCGCAGAAACCGAATTTGACCTGATTGACGTCGTGCCGTACCGGGATTCAGAAGGCTCAGATCGAAAAACGGAAACCACCAGTCGATTCAGACCCCTAGGGCCAACTTTTGAGCATATCCGATTTTTTTACCTGTTCCAGTCATTTGTTGATCCTACCGCAAACGGCCTTATATTAATAATATTAAATTCCTATTTCTGATTTTTCGAGGACTTCGTAGAGACATCGTTCATCCATCGGCACATGCAGTTTTCTGAACCAAGCTTCGAAGTACAGGGAGTCATGGTCTACAATATCACTCCGGTAGTGCGAGTCACACATAACGGATCGTCAATTCTAACGGATGACGATTTGAAAAGTAATTCTGTCTATTATATCCTATCCTCGCTATAGATAATTTTCGCTTGTTAACGTGCAATTTCATTGCATTGTACTGTTGAGTTGTATGTACTAATGTTCAGTATATTTGGTATATAACATATTGCATTTTATAATTCACTTGCTTTCATTTTAATTGTATTTACAATAAGTGATCATTATCGTAAAATAAACAAGCTGAACACAATCGCAAAACAAACATTTATCAGTGCCATTGTATGGGCGCTTATAGGAGACTTTGAGCGATAAAGTTACATCATCGATATCTTCTCATCGCTAGATGTAAACTCAATAGCAACGGAGAAAAGAATAGCATTAGCTCCAATTACTTGTCTTGCCACAAAGAAGAATCGGGAGTTCATTCTGTTTTTCCTTCCGGCTATGGTGTGGTCCTTTTGATCGCATGAATACTGAAATATAATAGATACATAGAATTTAGGAGTTGAGAGGAATTTTCAAAGTAAATTCAGCAGAAAGTTAAACCTCATAGTCATCGTATCGAATATGCTGAGTAATAAATGCAGAATCGACTGAACGATCAACTCCGACAATCCATCTGCCTGGAGAATGCCGATTCAACGAAACCGATGTATCCATGTGCATCTGGAACGATCAAATATTGGGTTGAGGAATAAGTAACGCTCGTTTTTTCTCTCTGAGTGGAGTTCTGGGAACTCCTACCCGAGGGGACGACTATCACGGCAGAGGTCTACACTCTTCATCTACGGAAGCTGAGACTCGCTGTCGAACAAACACGCGGGAAGGACGCTCGGATCTACTTTCAGCACGACAACGCATGTCGCAAGAAAGACCAAGGCTGAGCTGGTGGGCTATGGCTGGACTGTCCTCCCCCACCCTCCCTACTCACCCGACCTTGCCCCCTCCGATTACCACCTCTTCTCAGACCTCCAGCGTTTCCTCAAGGGACAGAGCTTCAAAGACCCAGCCACTATCCAGACCGTACTGACCAACTATTTCAAGAACCAGCCCCAGTCCTTCTATCACGAGGGCATCCACAAGCTGCCTGGTAGATGGCAGAAGGTCATCGATGCGCATGGAGAATATTTTTAGATTCTATCGTGCTTTGTAAAGTTTTTATGATAAAGTGAAAAAAAATTCAAAAACGAGCTTTACTTATTCCTCAACCCGATACATACAAGAACAGTCTCACGGTCACTAGCCGAAACGCGATTAACGTGATGTGACTCTCTTATTTTACTGATCTATCGCAATTTTCCTATCGTGTTATCTTCCCCTCTCCGTACTGCGAATCGACATGGTGTGCATAATGACACCTCGACTTTGAGAAGGAGAAATGGGTTCTTTTTTCAGTTGATTACTCACAGTGATGCTTTAGTTAGGGAATCGTTCAAACATTGAGTTATATCAAACATTTATTATTTTAAAATATATAAAACTAAATGTAGGTTTGAAAAATCAAAAAAAGAAAAGAGCTCATCAAAAAAATAATGAAAAAAGTTAAAATTTATAAATGGTCGAAATCGTCATTTTTTCGGACATAATGTCGAGCAATTATTTTCTCCCACCACAAATTTTTCTGATTTCTGGAGCATTGCTAGCTACTAGTACGTACTCAAATCACTTTTCTGGGATTCTTGTTGAATTGCCGTTTTCGAAAGCTACATGTCATTTGGGAATTTGTTTTGGAAAAGCGACGACCCCGTACCAGCGAAAAATCTTGGAATGATTTCATCAACATAAGAAATGTTTATCTCTGTCTTCTGATTCGAACGTTTAAATCGGAATATATCTAGCATTTTTTTGAAGAGAGTTATGAACATTTTTTTTATGGTTTTTCCCAAATGACATGTAGCTTTCGAAAACGGCAATTCTTCAAGAATCCCAGAAAAGTGATTTGAGTACGTACTAGTAGCTAGCAATACTCCAGATATCAGAAAAATCTGTGGTGGGAGAAAATAATTGCTCGAAATTATGTCCGAAAAAATGACGATTTCGACCATTTATAAATTTTAACTTTTTTCATTATTTTTTTGATGAACTCTCATATCGATATTTGGAATCATCGCGCAAAGTTACACCAGAAACACATATCATCAGAAAGTTCTGAGATTTTTTTTAAATTTCAGTTTTTTTCTCACCATGTCATTGTTTTCGAAAAACAAAATGTTTGCGTTTCGCCCTAATGGTCCTGGATACATATATCAGTGGGCCTCAATGGTTAATATATGACAACTTTCATTGAGCTTGGCCAACTCCCCTCTGACAAGGGAATGACCAGAACTCACATATCCCGATCTCGTTCATTTTCTCATGAGAGATAGCTCTCGCATAGAGAAACTCATTACCGTTTTCAAAAGTTGCCCAATCTATCTGGAAATTTTAATATTGAAACATTTTAATATTGAAAAAATTTCGCACGCAAACTTGCACGAGCGACTTGTTCACGTTATGATCGAATCCCATCGGCATCGTGGTCGAATGGATAGTGACTAGGACTACTAATCAGAAGGTTGGAGGTTCGAATCCCTTCTCGACCTTTTTTGTTTTGTTGCCTTTCCGAACACTCCGAGAAATTTTTCTGTTTTTTTTTCAAGTTTTTTTTCATCAAGTTCAGTGGTGCCGATAGATCCGAAACAGATGCACTCGAAAGGTGTTCAACGGTATTGCATGAGTCATATGATTAGTGGTATTCAATACCAATAATTCAGTTGCCCAAACCTTAAAGATTCATTTCACAAAAAATCAAAACTTGCAAAAAAAACTTGGAAAAATTTCTCGGAGCGTTCGGAAAGGCAACGAAACAAAAAAGGTCGAGAAGGGATTCGAACAGCCAACCTTCCGATTAGTAATCCTAGTCACTATCCATTTGACTACGGTGCCGATGGGAGTGAGATACTACGATTTGATCATATCGTGAACAAGTCGCTCGTGCAAGTTTGCGTGCGAAATTTTAAAGTTTCAATATTAAAATTTCCAGATGGATTGGGCAACTTTTGAAAACGGTAATGAGTTTCTCTATGCGAGAGCTATCTCTCATGAGAAAATGAACGAGATCGGGATATGTGAGTTCTGGTCATTCCCTTATGAGCTGTGTCCCGTTGCTGAAATGGCCGCCCCCAAGGATAAAATATCTCACCATGATCATCGGAATGATCCAATCTACATTTAGCACCATTCCATCCGCAATGAGAAAGCTGAAACCCATAAGTCGGGGGATAATAGAAGCGCGTGGATAGAAGCGATGTTCCTGAAATGATGAACTACCATCACCAACTGGTTAGTCGAGTTAATTACCACTAATTTTGAAGATAATTCATGTACTAATTAAAATTGAAGTAAAATGCTTACGTAAACGTGACGGAGAGAGACTTTGAATTCATCATGCCATAGTTTAGTGAGCTGTGAATCACTGATGTTGAGCATAAATTCTTCATTAATTATTGAAAAATTAGTCAATCTCACAAACTTGACTATCTTCATTATTTTGACGAGTTCGGTAAAGCTGAAATAAAGCATACGTATTAGTCTGTAGTACTTAAAACGCGTTCTCTGTACTACTGCAGGTGAGGTGGAACAGTTTACGAAAATGGTCGGACGGGGCTCATACTTTTGGTGTGTGACCCCTTTGGGTCAAAAAAACTTGTTTTCATAAAAATTTCTTTGATCTCTTTGATCTCCAAAAATGGATAATTTCAAATTTGAGATTTCGGTATCATGTGACATATGAGGCGAATCGCGACAGATTCGAGAGAAATGATCATACCGCGGCGGTAGGAATTTATATCACCGATCCTGTTGAAAAGTGAAACTTAAGTACTTTCGATGATGCTCTTTCAAACTACGTTTGTTCAATTTCGATATCTGGTCTCATCTCCGAGTATAGGTAGGTCAAAGTAGGGACCTAATGAAATTTTTAGGCCAAAATCGGCTCACGAAAAATACTATAACTCGTTCCAGAATTATGCAAGAGACAAATCCAAAAAAGCATTCGAATGAGGAGACATATGGGAACATTTCTTATCTTGATGATGTCATTCCTCGTTCATGCGCTGGATCGGGGCTGTCGGGTTTTGAAAAAAAGTAATGTAACTTTGCAAATACCGATTTCCCCAATAAGCGCTGAAAAGTGATTCGAGAAAAAACTACTAGTACCAAACATCACCTCTTGAATCAAAAAGATCGGAGGTGGTAAAAAAAATGCCCGGCCTTTTGTCCAAAAAACCTGCGATTTTTATAAATTTTCGACGTTTTTCAAGCATAACTTTTTTCAATCATGTTCTCATGAGCTCTTATATCGAAATTCGGAATCAGCGTGCAAAAATACACCAAAAAATTCCTCTCAGTGCATTCGCCTAAGAATCGCATACATGCCGGTACAGCAAAAATTAGGCATTTGGGGTTTTCCATAGTTTCTGGTAGACCTAGGTGTCCCACATCGATTTATGTTGTTCTCATGTTCCTGTCATGCTCATTTGCATAATTGCATGAGCCCGCATTTGAGCGACTTTCGGACATTTATCGATGCAGCTTTGCGGAAACGCGTCCAAAACACACGAAACTTGAGCACAAGGCCTAATTTTACATGCTGAATCCGCCTGAGTTGTTACTTATGCAAATTCAAGATTAAAATTTTTCATCGAATTTTCTAGTGAAGATTTCTCAGAGATGCATTGAAAGTCAAAAATTGAAAGTAATTTTTTGATATGTTGTGGCCATGGGTTTGATCTATCCCACAGAGCAATTGCGATCCATTCAGAGCAAAAGCTGAGGTTTTACAAGCAAAAAACGGAAAAATTCTAATATAGAGGAAACCCTCATTTCCCCCTTATTCACCCCCTCACTCCTCACCCGTGCGGCAATTGCTCTGTGGGATACAGTATCTCTGATTTTCGGTTGCCGCGGGCGGGAAAGTTATCCAAATGCTCTAAAAAGTTGGGAATCGTATATTCCATGGATTTGCAACTTACCCTTTCAGGAAATTCATTTTTACAAAAATCGCCCTTGGGAATCGAATCATCCAAAATACGAAGAAAAAAATATGGTGAAAAAGTGAAAAATTCGTGCCCTGAGGTCAAATTAAGAGATATCAATATCGAACTTTGTGGGTAATTAGGAATTATTGTAAGTGTCATTTTGAGCCTTTGAACGAGTCTCTAGCACGTCAATGAATGGAAATTATTTTTTTCGGGACCCTATTTTGAACCTGTGTTCTGCTTTTGTACGACAACGCCCCATGAGTACTATTTTTTAATCGGTAGATGCTGAGGCCTTCTATCATCACAAAAAGAGAGAAGACTTAGAAAAAAATCCCAATGACTTTAAAATCACAAGTGAAGAACATATATATGATTGCATCATCACTATGCAATATTGCGAAATCGTAGCATGACGTCACTATCGGTGGCAATGCATCAATAGGTCTAATGTATCCTGCCAAAACATCAAACCGATTGCTTATCTGGTTCAAAAGTTACACCACTTTGCATTTGTGAACGATGACTTTTGTCCGATACTGTATCCCACAGAGCAATTGCCGCACGGGTGAGGAGTGAGGGGGTGAATAAGGGGGAAATGAGGGTTTCCTCTATATTAGAATTTTTCCGTTTTTTGCTTGTAAAACCTCAGCTTTTGCTCTGAATGGATCGCAATTGCTCTGTGGGATAGATCAAACCCATGGCCACAACATATCAAAAAATTACTTTCAATTTTTGACTTTCAATGCATCTCTGAGAAATCTTCACTAGAAAATTCGATGAAAAATTTTAATCTTGAATTTGCATAAGTAAACAACTCAGGCGGATTCAGCATGTAAAATTAGGCCTTGTGCTCAAGTTTCGTGTGTTTTGGACGCGTTTCCGCAAAGCTGCATCGATAAATGTCCGAAAGTCGCTCAAATGCGGGCTCATGCAATTATGCAAATGAGCATGACAGGAACATGAGAACAACATAAATCGATGTGGGACACCTAGGTCTACCAGAAACTATGGAAAACCCCAAATGCCTACTTTTTGCTGTACCGGCATGTATGCGATTCTTAGGCGAATGCACTGAGAGGAATTTTTTGGTGTATTTTTGCACGCTGATTCCGAATTTCGATATAAGAGCTCATGAGAACATGATTGAAAAAAGTTATGCTTGAAAAACTTCGAAAATTTATAAAAATCGCAGGTTTTTTTGGACAAAAGGCCGGGCATTTTTTTTACCAACTCCGATCTTTTTGATTCAAGAGGTGATGTTTGGTACTAGTTTTTTCTCGAATCACTTTTCAGCGCTTATTGGGGAAATCGGTATTTGCAAAGTTACATTACTTTTTTCAAAACCCGACAGCCCCGATCCAGCGCATGAACGAGGAATGACATCATCAAGATAAGAAATGTTCCCATATGTCTCCTCATTCGAATGCTTTTTTGGATTTGTCTCTTGCATAATTCTGGAACGAGTTATAGTATTTTTCGTGAGCCGATTTTGGCCTAAAAATTTCATTAGGTCCCTACTTTGACCTACCTATACTCGGAGATGAGACCAGATATCGAAATTGAACAAACGTAGTTTGAAAGAGCATCATCGAAAGTACTTAAGTTTCACTTTTCAACAGGATCGGTGATATAAATTCCTACCGCCGCGGGGCTCTCGAAAATCTGGCGATTCCTCTCATATCATTCGAAAGTGCATAAAAAGTTATGCCAAATGGTGGAAGGACACTTGATTTTTGCTTTTCCGAAGCAAGTTATGGCTAAAAATATGTATTTTTGCTCAATTTTGCCAAACATCGATATGGCTTCTCATGATGACATCATTTGTAGGCTTCTATTTTAAGATATTTTGTGTATTTTTTAATGTAGACTCCGATGAAACTCTTTGCGGGGTCGATTTCGGTGGTAAAAGTACTAGCGTGATCGATCCTACTCATACTCATGCCAGGGTTCAATATTTCTCGGTGTTTTTTTTCATCTCGAAAACATATGTCTATAGGAGGGAGATTTTGGTGTATTTTCACTCAGTGAATCCGAAATTCTATACGATAGCACATCAAACGATGAACGAAAAAAGTTAAAACACCGAGAAATATTGAACCCGGGCATGAGTAGGTCACGGCTAATCGATCACGCGAGTACTTTTACTACCGAAATCGACCCCGCTTTCATAGTTTCATCGGATTCTACATTGAAAAATACACAAAATATCTTAAAATAGAAGCATACAAATGATGACATCATGAGAAGCCATATCGATGTTTGGCAAAATTGAGCAAAAAATACATATTTTGAGCCATTACTTGCTTCGGAAAAGCTCAAATCAAGTGTCCTTCCACCATTTGGCATAACTTTTTATGCACTTTCGAATGATATGTCATATGATACCGAAATCTCAAATTTTTATGAAAAAAGTTTTTTCGACTTAAAGGGGTCACACACCAAAAGTATGAGCCCCGTACGACCATTTTCGCAAACTGTACCACTTTGACCCCATTTTTATTCGTAGTACAGAGACCGCGTTTTAATTTTGATGTCAAACCTCTTCCGGCCCTCAATCGTTATCCTTTCCCCTCTCATATTTGCACATGTGTAGTAAATCATGGGATGCCCTTCGAGTAACGTGCGGAGTTTAGCGAAAAAATCAGCGTCGAATGACATCTAAGAAGTTCGTGTATTTCAAACTACACATTGTCGATTAGCGATGACGTTTCGGTGCTAAGCTTCTCAATTCTGTTTGCTCTCATAACCATTAGTGTGTTGGTTCGAGTGATATTCGTCGAGTACTCACTAGACGAATACGATTAGCTATGTATTCTCGAGTGATTTATCATGCTGAATAGCCGCGATTCCCGTTTTTTTTCGACACGGTTCTGAATCGTGCGCGATACATTCCAGGTAGCGAGTATTTCGATCCGGTAATACTACTAACTAGCGCGTGTTGTTGTGAAAGTGAGAAAATCGGAACCGAAACGGCATCAATATTTTCAAATAATAATATAAATAACAATAATAATATATGCACACTCACTTGTATTGTCTTCAAATAAATCAATTCATGCTTGTGTAAAATATCCCTTAAAGATTGGAAGAATTTGTCAGGGACTGGCATTTCGTGTGGGTGCTCATTTAACGGACGTATTATATTCTAAAAAAAAACATTTAACTATTGTTTTTCTATAAACTTTTAAAAATCGGAATCGAACCTGTTTCCAATAAAATTCAACGATTTGGACCTTCTCCTGGAGCATTCCATCCTCCTTTTTGAAGATCTCATATTTATACTTTTTATTTATCGGATACTCATCTTTAACATCAAATAACTCGAAACAGTAACCTTTCTCAATCTGAATAAAATTAGATTGTGGCCTATCCAATGCTTCTCTATCATCTATGCACTTGCATCAGAATTCTAAAAGTGTTCCTGAAGGATAGTTGACATTGGAGAGTGGCCCATTTGATATATGAGAAAGCTAACTGAGGAATAATTGAAGCAATTGGTTGAACAGCAATACACAATAGAGGATGTTGAAATCAACATTTTATCTCAAATATTGAATTTCTGTCTTACCTGTGATATAATAAGGTATCCGTTCTCCCATTTCACCTTTTCCAGAGAGCGTTCTCTGGAAATCGAGTACATTCTCTTGTTTGCGGTCATAATGTGGTAGATGTCAATTCTGAAAAGAAATTATCATTTAAAAGAAATTATTTAAATTATTTGAAAATGAAAAAAAAAATACTCTTATCAAAACATGATCACCTCCTGAGCTTGCTGAAAATCGCTAGCAAGCATAAGTCGGGCAGCTGGGATATGTGATCCATCCTGAGCTACTGAACATTTTAGTTTGCAAAATTGAATAGCATTTTTTTTATAAAGGAAAGAAGTAGTAATATGTGAAAAAAGTGATAAAATGAAACAAAAACCCGCAAGCACTAATACGATAATGAATGGAAGGCATTAATTAGGAGATAGCGTTGCGTCCTTTATTCTGTTATTCTTTAAAAGTGATTGCACTGAGTGGCACACCGTCAGCTTCATTCCCCCTGGTTGTGATCAATCTTCCACTTCCCTTGACTTTTCCACGCTATTACATGATTGTGTTCGCTGTTCCCATGAATTAAAAAAAACGCCTTGTCATGCATTGCGATCCTCACAAATAAACGATCACCACCGGAGGGAATGTTCGTTGCTTTTTGAAAGCCAAGTACAGTCGAATCAAAATCTTTTTGAAAGGTTCGCGGAACGATAGAGTTAGGACGCGATTTTAAATAGGGTGCCACCAGCGCCGCCCACTTTTCCGTCACTTAAGTTCCCATAGAAGCGAGATCGAGGGAGCGCACATCGAATATCAATAGCATTGAGCCATAAGCAATGTTTATCGGATGCGAGATCTAAGACAATCAGTTGCAGAAAAATACATATCTAAAGTGATTTATCTTTAACGTTCACACATATCTGAGCACATACAGAGTCGGGTATTCAAAACGATCTTCAACTTCACACACAACCTTGCCACAAAAATCAAATAACATCATATTTATCCAGGGCGACCTTGCTTACAATGGGGGGTCTTATAAAAAATTACAAAGGATATCGACTAACCCGAACATTTCATTCACGCCAAACACCCCAATGGAGAAGGGAAGCCGTCAATTGTGGACAATCGTCAATCAGGAACAACAACATCGTTACGTGTTCTGTTTTTAAATGCGATTATGTGTAAATGGAACATTATAACTACCCTTATTGCGAAGAACGAGGTACTGACTAATACTATATTCGTATATTTCGCTCCTACGCTCATTGCAAAACGGCTGATTCAGGTTCCTGTCGATAAGGACATCAACGACGGCGATGTTTCTGCCACGGGAAATAGAACCAATCCGACCGCAATCTCCAACATGCTCTCCCAAAGTGCACGTCAGTCTGCAGCCTTCAGAAAGAGCATGGAATTGAATGGAACACCTATTGCGGTTAGTTTATAGTTCGTTTAACCGGAAACGATATCATTATTTGATTTTAACAAAGTATTGATTGTTTTTTCAAGTCAATTGAAGACGAAGATGACTTGGACAACGGGGAGACGATGACCGATTCTCCAATCAAGGTGAATTTAAAAACGCTATGTTCTTGAATCAGTCATCGCAGATTAATGTAGGTAGCTGTCAAAAGATCTCTAATCTTTCAGAACGTATCGACTTCGTCGAGTGCGTCACTCGAAAAAAAAACGTGTGTGCGTGTCCGGATGTCCGGTATGGATCCTGCCAACGCTTGGTATGGGCATCCTGGAAAAAATGACACAAAAATGCCGTTCTCATTTTTGTGAATAGATAAAAATCAGTTTATTGTCTCAAGTAAATAGGGAGTGGCCAACAAATAATATGCGCACCATTCCGGCTTCCCATTTCGAATTACATCATCACAACGAAACTTGCATTTCCCACACATTTTTAAATTTTTTTCCGATATTGATGCCGGAAATTCATCAAAATATTTTCAAATAAATCAAAACGTTCAATCATCAACATTTGAGTGCAATCGAAGGGGATACAAATAGAAAATATAAAAAAATCGACCTCTAAAATGGCCATGATTTTCAAATTTTCTGGCTTCTGAGATCGCAAAATATATCTCTGGTTTAAAAATTGTATTAAAAAGTATGATACTTTTTCTTTTTTTTCATTTCCCACACATTTTTAAATTTTTTTCCGATATTGATGTTTTTTGGGACACCCTAATACACACTTCAAAATTGTAATAATACTAACTAAGCATAGCAATCTAAGCTTAGGTCGAATAAGGGAGAGGAGAGAGGAGAGAGAGAGAAGAGAGAGATAAGGAGGAGGAGAGGTAGAGGAGGAAGAGGAGAAGTGAGAGATGAGTGGCTAATAACCACTTTAAACTGTACGTCTCGATTATGAATTTAATATTTATCAATAACAACAATAAAACGTAACATAAATAGTGTTGGAATTTAACAGAAATTGTCGATTGAAAACAATTATAACGAGTTAGTTCTTGTTGCCCCTCTCCTTCTTCTCGATCCTCGCACTCCTTCTCAGAGGGCACTTATCACTGAATGGAACCATTGCAAGTATATAAAATAATTTGTCTATAGCTGATTGAAACATACCCATGCTGAGATGCAATAGGCAGGACCATCGTCGAGTAGTTACCATCTCGAGTGATCCTTTAAATCGTTTGCTATTATTTACTATCAATACAGTCCAGTCACATTCCCCCCTGAACATGGGTCGTCCCGGGCGGCCCGGGGCGGCCCCCAGTGGCCCCTGCCCTTTTATAGCCAAAAGAGAAATATATTTGAGACAAACTCTGGGCGTTTGAATGCTAGGAGGGGTTCCTCATTAATTGACGTTTTCAGAATTTTGAAATTTTGATTCAAAAGTTGGCATAATAGATGAATAGTTGAGTTTGTTCAGCGACAACGAAAAGGTACGGTAAGTAAAATGTTCAACCTGGTCGGGGATTGAACATTTTACTTACCGTACCTTTTCGTTTTGGTCGTACCAACTCAACTATTGACAGCTTTTGAATTTAAATTTTAAAATTCTGAAAATGTCAATAAATGCGGAACCCGTTCTAGTATTCAAGCGCACCGAGTTTGTATCAAATATTTTTTTATTCTAGCCGCCCCGGACCGCCCGGGACGGCCCATGTTCAGGGGGGAATGTGACTGAACTGTAGACGTTTCAAGAGGCATTTAATTACCTTCTAGTCTCGTCGATCCACAGCTTCGCAGCTTCCGCCTCGTTGCCAGTCAGGATAACAATTCTTCCGATCTTGCGATCAGTAGCTTCGAATGACCGCCCACCGTGCACCAGTCTCTTCATATCGACCATTGCAGCAGCCATGAACTGTAATGGAATAATATGAACGGGCTATATGAAACTTTAATGTGAAACTATAATATTGGCATGCTTACCTCTTTCATCAGTGAATCGTAGAGCAGTTTGTCGCTGATGATGTACGATCCAATGTAGCCATTCACCAGAAGCTGGAGAGTGTAAATATCAATTAAATAATTTAATCAAAATTGGGTACCTTCACAGCCGTCTGTGGGAGAACTACGACACCCGTGCAGTCATCACGAATTGTGACAAGCCTGTTGTCATTAGTCCACCAACGCACCTCATTCGCTCCTTGTACATACTTATCCATGCCAATCGAGGGAAAAACCTAAATGACGAACTAATTATTCACATCTATGTTGTTCATTGAAGAACTCTTTTATACGTTATTGTTTCATGGATTTTATTTTTAAATTTTAAATATTTAAAATAAAATTTAAAATAAATCCTGACCCCTACGACGCTCCTGCGGGCACTCTCTGCCTCCTGTGGGTCCCCGACGACTATCACAAACTTGTTCATGGTTTTGATGTGGCTCTAGTCGGAAACAGATGCTCCGATCCTTGCAGCGATCACACCCTGGAGCGGAATATTTTTTACTCAATAAAACCCCTATTGCATTTTGAATGCATTCAAAGTTAGACAATACTCACCGAAGCATATGCCGTGATCTCCCTCTTCTCACACAGCACAAGCAAGTCGACATTCTTCATATTTTGCATTAGAAGATTCGTCTTTTCGTCTTGCTGGCAGAATCGACTTGATTAGAAGCACAGAACGTGTTCCACATGCACTACATGCTGTCTTGACAATTTGAAAGACTGAAAGTCTTCAATCCCAACTCCTCGAGTTGCTTGCTGACAACTTTTTTTTTTTTGTCTTTGTCAGCTGGGCCAACACGAAGCAAGCGAATAGGGCGAGAAGATGATGCTGAGTTCATACCCCCTGAGTGACGACTATTTCCACGGGTAAACCCATCCCATAGATATCTCACAACCATGGCAATATTTTTATTAAAAATTAAATTAATAAAAACATGTCGACAGTAAACGAAAATACTTCTTGTTGTCAATAGGGTTCCAAGATGACAATTGATTCCCTAGCGGTCTCCGAATCTCCAGGCCTGGATGATTGCCGGCTCGAATACCCGCATGTCGGCATTGGCCTGGGCATAGTGTAGAGCTGCCTTGAAGAATCTTCTTATCTTGGCGAACTTCTCGAAGTCATCTTCGTCCTCGACGCTGGAGACAATCTGCAAATAATATCGACTCCATTTGTTCTTTTCCCCAGTTATACACACAGATAGCAGGAAAACAAATATGTAGAGTTTGCAGTTTGAATAATATTGAATTATTTAGAAATAGTCCCACCTTGAACTCCATCGCCTTGCCGACGTCGGGGCTTCCGGTCAGAGGGATGGGCAGGTCGCCAGTATCCATGTTGAACGTGTACCTGGAAATTTGAGTTAAATATCCCAAATGAATTACGATCTATCCGAAATACAAATATAAAATACAGAGGCACTTACAGCCCGTTGACATTGGCGAAGTAAGAGATGTGAGTCGCGGTGACAGCGTGAAGGGGGCGATGAATCTCCTGTAGCCATCATCTCCAGAAGCGGGCTTGTTGGCTTTTTTCGTCGGTCGGTGGTGGCGTACATGCCGTACTTCATGTTCTTCGGCTGCAATATATGCTCATTTTTTTCAAGGAACATATATCATCTTTTCGATACTTTCCTTTTTCCAGCCAACCCTTGAAAAACAAACTACTGTAGAAATAATACTGTAACATTCTAAACTACGTTAGATTAACTCACCGGCTGGGTGACCGAGAAGCCAGCAACAATGACATCGTCCTGTCTCGGCTTGGCCTCCTACTCATCCTCAGACTCGGCCTCCTTCTTCTTATTGTACAACTTCCTCGTCTCGAAGTCATTGGACAGGTATCGACGTGGTATCGAGGGGGCAGGGGGTTCTCGACGAGGGGAGGGTTCTTGGCCATGCTGCCATGCTTGGGTAGTTCACCCCCATCTCGCGGGTTCCTCGTATCTCGGGTTGGGTAGCTGACCCCATCTCTCGGTTCCCTCGTATCTCGCCACATTTCCATAGTACATGGTGACGAGTCCTGAAAACATATTTATTGGTTTTTTAAAAATATTAGAATTGGATATATTGAATTATGAGTGCATTTTATATTATTTTTCTAACCCGAGGGGAGAGCCTGGCCGTCAGCATTCAACAGGGAGTTGCTGGCCATGCAGTTTCGATTGTAGTCAGTTGACATCAGACCCAGCTTGTTGTCATCGATGTAGCCCATTCCGGCCAGGGCGGCATCTATGTGGCGGAACATGTGGATGAAGTTCTCGCGTCCTAAAATTATAGTACTGTAAGATTAGTTTCTATAATTAGTTTCTCCATTCTGCACATTCTCAGGTTGATCATACATACAAGACCGAATAATTAATTTCTCCATTCTGCACACCCTTTCGCTGATCAGACATGCAAATAATCATAATCCCAGAAATTGATCAGACATTTACCTTCATCCTTGATGATCAGCATGTAGATGCTCGCGGGATTGATGTTTCCTCCACACGCTCCACGGAAAGCATCGAACTCAGAGCATCCGGCGAAGCATAGAGCTGAAAAAGTGAAGATAAATATCGTTGTCATTTGATAATATTTGTACGCCTTTTTTTATCTAAATAAAAAAACTCACAGTTCGCAAATCGTCCAGAGAAGAAGTTGCCTCTGGCCCTGGCATTCAAGGGGTCACTGAGCATGGTCGAGTAGTCATCATTTCGTGTTCCCACGTGCTGCTGGTATCCCGAGTCGGCGGAGCGTGGATTCCACTCGATCGCATCGAGGAAGCTGTAAATAATATAGATAAGTTTTAACCATGCTAATCATGATATCTTCCCTGCACCGCTCAACCGAGACTTCTCGAATACTCCCTCTATCTCTCGAGATGTCAATCCTTTCGACTATGAACGAGATCCGAAGGATCCCTTCTACCACCTCAAGCGTCCTCAATCTCCGATTGATACGGATTTGCCAGAGAATGTAAGTCATGATTACGATTGCAAACACGAAAATAATAACATTCGACTGTTATAACTCTTCATCGGGTTCTTTTATTCGCCATTCTCCATTGAAATCACATAATTCATATTGTTTTAGAAAGCTCCTGGTCAAGTGCTCAAGAAAGCGTACATCAACTTCATGCGCGCTCTCGGAGTGAAGCCCCACATGAATATAAAAAAATGGCATGAGTTGTCGGATCGATCTCAGAGAGGAGACGCGGAGGCTCTCAGATACGTCGCATTCGAGATCGTTACTCTAATGAGCCCCGATAATCCCAAGGTTCGATTTTCATTGAAAATCTTGGCATTTTAATTATTTTCTTATCAGGCTCTCATGGACAAGGCATTCAAGCCCCCATCTGATTATGAGAGACCAAGACCAGTGAAGTACGAGCAGATGATGCAGAATGTGAAAGAGGCATTCGAGACGAGTGATGCACGATCCTATCGTATGGCCATTATCTCACTGGTCGTTCACATCCCTCTCCATGAGATCCGGCGCTATATCCCTGGCCTCAGTTCGTATTATTACACAATGGCGAGGCAGTATGTCAGGAGAGGTTACGCAAGTGGACCATCCATTCGGCATCGAAGAATCAAGTATAGTTTGGCCAAAGTGGAGCGATTCGTTCAGTTCCTAACAAGGTGAGCATTATTGATATCTATCCATTCACAATACCTATATTTCAGTTACAAAGTTACTCTCGGCCTTCCGTATGGAACCAGACGAGTAAAGGACACACAGAATAGATGGATCGAGATACCCAACACTCTGCGAAAACTGAGAGCAGGGGAGATCTACCACCTCTACAAACGGTTAGTCATAATGCTCTCACTTGGATAAAAGTGATTTGCAATTTTTTTTTAAATCTACAGTGAACTGGAGCTCCTTGGTGAGACTAGTCTGCTACTTCCCGAATCGACTGTGAAGAAGATGATTCACATATGCAAAGCAGAGAGAAGAAAATCTCTTCATGGAGTCGATATCATAGTGGCAGATGCAATGGAGGTACGAGATTTCTAAATATTTTACCATTGAAACCATTGTTTCCAGTCTTTCGATAACTCTGAAGCTATGATCGATACTATGCTCAATGAGTATGGGATGGACAAGAGTGTTCATGCCTCTCTCATTTCGAATATGAGACAGAGTCGTCAATATCTTCGCACTGATTACTTGATCCACGCCAAAGAATTCTCATCGTATGCTGATCACTGCTTGTCGTGAGTATTGTTTGTTTTAAAATTATGATTCAGTTGTTTGTCTTCAACTATCTTATCGATTGTCATGAATACAACTAAAACCAATTCGAAAACTAATGTAACTCAATTCGAAATGAGATTCTATACGAAAACGATACTAAATCATTTGTTCTCATTCTGAAACTGATTCAATTATTATGTCTGCGATTTCGAAACTTGTGCATAATACAAAAAATGCATAATACAAAAAATTTTAGTTGGAAGATGCATAATACAAAAAATTTTAGTTGGAGGATTGGGGGTGAGATTTTTCAAAAAAAAATTCTGATTCGAGAAAAATACATACATCTCAGGAGGGAGAGGCCATGGTCATTCTCGATTTCGCGATGAAGCACATGCCTCTACAAGGTCGTGAGACGACCACCGATTGGTATGGACAGAGGGGAATGCCATGGCATGTCTCCCACTCAACTGCCCATGTCAGTGGAGAATTCGTGACACATGCTCTCATCCATATATTCGACGTCAATGAACGACAGGTTTGATCATTATAATATAAATATATATATTTATTTTTATATTCAACTCAGGATTCGGCAGCCGTTACTGCTGTCATCAGACACATTTTGCAAGTACTAAAAGAGCAGGGGATAACAAGAGTGACTTTCCGATCAGATCAAGCAGGTTCGTTTTTTTTTCTGTTGGGTATTTTTGAAACTGATTATTTGAATACATTCTAACTTTAGGACCATACAAGTCTTCATCGACCCTGGCATCCATCCAATCCATTGCTGAAGAAGTGGGAGACATCATTGTAGCGGGATACCATTTCAGTGAGGCCCAGGCTGGAAAGGGACCATGCGATCGGACATCGGCTATTGTGAAGGGAGTGACGAGGAATTATGCGGATGCCGGAGGAAAAGTGCTGAATCCAGAAGTGAATTCTTAGAAAATTTTAACAACGATAAGTCGATAAATATTTCATTTTCTCTCTAAAATTGCATATTAAAACATTTATTTAGGACTTCTACAAAGCAGTCACAACCAGTCGACATCGCGAAGGCATTTCGTACCACCTTGCCCATCTGGAGGGAAGTGGAAAGGATAAGAAGCCAAAGCTTTCTCCGACGAAGATCCCTGAGATGTCGAAGTTGAATTCGTTCACATTCGAAGAGAAGAACCTGCGCCTTCACTGATTCAGGTACGAAACAAAATACATGTCATGTTCATGAAAGACAATACATGAAATTGCAGGGACATTGGATTCGAAAAGAAATACTCGTACAAGAAAATGCAACCGAATGATGCGAGACTCGTTGTGAAGGGATCTGGAGGGACGACCTCACAAGAGACTTTCTGGAAGAAACTGGGAGACCCCAAGTACTTGTAAAAGCACGATAATTCAAATGAGGAGGATGGAAATGATCATTTAATCTGCGAGAAGAAGGTATGTATTTTTCGCACTCAATATCAGTAACTAAAATTTATTCTCGTGAAATAATTCTTCATTACAGGAATCCAAGAAGTGCACGTGGAAGAGACCTAAGCCGGAGTCGACTCTGTTCCGTTGTCCCATCGAGACATGCTCTAAAGAGTACCTCTATGAGAAGAATCTCGAGAAGCACATGGAAGTGGGGGTACACGAGAGGAGACCCGAGAAGATGAACGTCCAAGACTACACACTCCAACGATTTGCGGCCAATCTGGAATTGGTGGACACTCCCAAAGTGTGCCCTGTCATTGACGAAGCCACGCGGAGTCTCACTAACGACCCCATCAACAGTGAGAACGGAAGAATTCTACCCATGGGATGGGCCCTGCCTACGAGGAGACCATCGACTCCATTCCCCGCTACTGTGAAGGCATTCCTGAAGGAGATCTACGATGAGGGGGAGAGGTAATAGTCATTCAATCATTGTTTTTTTTTCAATTTTCTTTCAAGAATATGTATAAATAAATGTTTTTTTTCTCTACAGGACTGGATCGAAAACTGACGCTAGAGAGGCAGAGAAACTTATGAGACAAGCCAAGGATGACAATGAAGACAACCTGTTTCAACCGAGTGATCTACTCACCTCACGTCAGATTGCTGGAGTCTACAAGGGATTCAAGAAGACCAAGCTCGACAAGAGAGACCGAACAAGGACGAACAGGGTTGAGCCCGGTGGATCCGGAGCCAAGAGATCGGATGATCCCGAGCTGGATGAAGTCAACGCACTTTTCGACACCGAAGGAGATCCCGAGTTGGAATGGGAGACCGAACCACTATTCGATGAGACAGAAGATTACCGGATTGCTATTAGAGAAGCTCATAATCAGCTGTTTGAAGGAGATGAATGCGATGAAGTTATAAAACGAAGATGGCTGGGTGCTTCAAAAAATGACTTGTATTGTTTCACATAAATATTATTCTTGTAATCGCTGTCTGTTTCCAACAATCTTTCACTTTCACATTGTTATTTTTTTATGTCACTTCAGTAGATAAACATTATTTATATTCTGAACTTCTGAATTTTGAGACCCAACGAAGACGAAATGAGGAAATAAGAGGCAGCGACTTTCCGACTTGCGAAAAGTGCGGAAACTATCGCGAGAGACGTCAGCGACTGTAAACAATTTTGATGCATTATCGTAAAAGTCGCTCCATGAGTGGCTCCCGTTAGCTTTTCATTTAAAAAAAAACATTTGTTTAAAGTTATATTACGCTCGCTCTCAAGTCGCTTTTTTATGGATGAGCATGCAGAGTGGGAGAGGAAAAATCGGAACAATACTCCTCATACGTTTCAAAGGTTTCACAAAGAAAAATCACTATTTTAGAATGTTTTTTGATCTGCATGGTCTTAAAAAAAATCATAGTATGAAGATATCAATAATGATTCTCTGTTATCTGGTTGAAGGGACCCAGTAGCCTCAAACTTTGAATTTTTTTTTTTTTTATATTTTCAATATCGACAGAAATGCCTGGATCAAAATCAATATTAAAATTTAAAATCAAATACAGTTTTACTTTATTTTTTAAATAGACTAAATATAATCAGCGAGAATTTGACTGGGGTGGTGAACTCTGGCGAGGTTCACCACACCATTTTGCGGTCACGATTTCCGGACGCGCGTCCTTTTACTTTATTCGCGTAGCTGCGCTTGCGTCTGATCGTTTCCTAGCCACATCACCGTTATTTGCGTGACTGGTCACTCGATATCGTTGCGATAGCGCGTATTTTCTAGATGGCGCGTTCCGAATTGCCGCCTGCCCGGAAGCGCCGCGACTCCTCGTCCTCTGCTTCGGGCTCCAACTCGGCCAGCAGCAACAGCTCCAAGGGTAAGCGCCCAGGCACTAAGTAGGGCCGGTATTTTCGAAAATGGCGGTTCCTCGCTTGTTATTTGGCCAATTCACTGTTATGTTCGATTATTGCGGTACTTTATCCTGCTTAACATTAATATCGCAGAAGCTGTTCCCTCGAAGAAGGCGAGAATGTCCTCGTCGCTGTCCAGCAAGCGGAAAGCTTCGCCGCCGTCGCGATTCCGAGGTATTTTGGCCTCATTTTCTCATTTAGTCGAGTAATTTGCTATTTATATTATTTATATTTAAATATATAATTTAAATATTGATAGACGATCGTCGGCGCTCGCGTTCGCCTCGCCGCGACTGCAGAAGGGAGCGCGACAGGGATGAGAGGAGGCGCGATGATCGGTTTGTCGTTGCTTCGTTCGCTATTCTATCGTACCAAATAGGTTCAAAGAAAGGTGTAATTTTTTTGTAATCTGTCTACTGCGCTGTCCATGTGGTTGGTGGCCCTGTGTATATCAAATTATTCATATTCATATAATTAAATATTAATTAATGATATTTAGTCGTCGATTTCCTTCCTCGACGAGATCGAAGCTCACCGCCCCGTCGCTCGAGATCGCCCAGCTATTTACCTCGAATTTGTGAATACAACCCGTGGGGCACGAACTATCATCGAGCTCGAGGTTCGGGATTTTTGTGATGACAGTGAAACATAAGTTCAGCCTTGAATGATAATTGCAATATAGACAGCGGTTGAGAGTAGTTCCCTGATGCTGAACGTTCCGGTGAGACTCACTCGAGCTATGCTGATAATAAAATAATTACTAAATTATTAATTTAATTATTTTAGAAGGGGTTTCTCGACCCGTCGTGATCGATCGCCGAGAAGAGACAGGAGCCGACAAAGACAGAAGGGATCGATGGAGGTACAGGTACTGTACTTTCATGCATAATATAATAATAATACACATTAAATAAAGAGTATAATACGCTTCGGTAGGGAATAGCCATTTCAATTGCCCCATCTTGCTTCTCGGTAGATCAAGGCCGCTCAATCGATTCCCCATGATATTTCGATCTGTATCGATCTCAATTGGTACCGTATCAGACTACTGTAATTGTATTCCTTTTTTAACGAGGACGCTGCGATATTATTAAATCCACCTAACCTGATTTCGTCCAGTGACTGTGGCACCAAACTGCCTGGATTGGATGTGCCGTTATACAATTGATTTGATAATATATATTTTGTAAAGATTTTAAAATGGTATTTAGATAAATATATTTGCAGAGATCGCCGCCGCTCGCCCGCCAGCAACGAGCGCGGAGATGGATACGATCTGTAGAGGTACGGTAACTTTTATATTCCATGAACGTCCTTGTCGTTTCCTCTGACTATAGCGAGAATGATTCTGTTAATTTCCGCTATCGCACAATACCAGGGGGTTTACACTGCACCTTTCTTCCGACCTGTGCAGTTCAAGACATGTGTGTACTTCTCGGAATAGATAACTACCGTAATCCGAAGATGCATTGGGGTTATTTATTGCTTCTCAGAAGTCAAGCGCGAAGTGAAGGAGCAACCCGGCTCGCCGCAGCAATCGCAGCTGATGAGAGCGAGAGACGCGAGGGGGTTTGGTATATCAACAGGTATCGATTGAGATAGTATTGTTAGAAAAAAATTCATTTGTATGAGGTTACGGTAGCTACTAGTTTATCTATTGATAATTGTTTGCATGCTTATACCAAACTAGATTCTTTCGAGTTTCTTTCACTTGCTAAAGTCTGATGTTTCAGATAGCAAATCGTTGTCAATCATTATTTATTACAGACTCATAGCTTCCGATATCACAATACTATAATTACAGATCTGATGAAGACTGACGGAAGGAAGGAACGACATAAACAATTGTGAGTCAATTTATAAAATTACAAGATAATCAATGCTAACAAAAGTGCACGATCCCTTGCATGTCCCCCTCGACCCTCTCTAAGCCCTCCTTTCGAAAGTGTTTGATTCTTTTTAATCAACATCTCTCCATTCCAGCTGGAGAAGTACACGGTGTGTGCTGGCCGAGCAGGCATCCGAATCCATGGATACGGTGCTTTATTGATTGATTCCTCCCTTGAGGTCACCCTTTCCTCTGCAGGTGAACTATTCGTGCCGGCGGAAGTGACTGATCCCAATGGAGCAGCCAATGGAAAATGGAGGTGAACAGGGAGGGAGAGGGAGGGAGGGGCCTAATGATGATGACATTTGAGGAGGGGCAGGGTGGTTCCTCAAGGGACTTCTCGCTGACGGTGGATCGACTCCTAGAGGGGACACGATGCCATTTGTGAGTTGAGAGAAGGGGGAAGGGAAGGGAGGGAGAGGGAATACAGTAGACCATGACTATCATGACTATCACTCGTTTCAGTGCCAGACAAGCCAGGTCCCTCTGGCACGAGTGGATCAGTGGCCATGCGGACTATGGGAAGGACCATCCCAGGTACAGTACCCTTCCCCCTCCACCCTGGCACACCATATCATCAACTTCTGATGAGACAAGAAGAAGAAGAATGTTTTTGTTGTATCTTCATTTTGTTTCGCGTATTTAAAATTTGGTTGTTCTATCCATTATTTCGATAGTTTTTACGTTTTTAAGTATTATTGCCCGTTAGTAGTCTCGTGAGAATAAATATAATTATACATGCTCGACTGAAGTATCAATAATACAACTAACCCGAGAACGGCTCGTGGTAGGGAGTGGCATTCGTAGATCATCTTGCTCGTCACGCGGCCTATCATCGATGAGTAGGCCATCCATCTCGTCTAATTGCCCATCTACCGTTTCCACTGATGGCTGTCGCTGTAAGAGATAGATCAACCTAGTAATATGCTATGCTCTTTTGTCTCTTTCGTGGCCTCCTCAGGGCGCAAGGGCTTTGCAATCCGCCTCTTCAGTGAATTCTACAGTAAGATTGTGTTGTCTATGAAAGTGGTGCCTACTTCTTGGCGAGTGGCTGCTTGTCTCCTGATTTGGGGTGAAGGTGGATCAGGAGGGACACGAAGCTAAAAACCGCGGAATAAGAACTAAGAAGTCTAGAAATAATGGCCAGTGCTTCGAACGACGTGTGGTTATACGATAAATTGTTAGATCAAATAGTATGTATCAATGAATAGTGACTCACGTCGACGGGCAGGGCATCCGTCTTGTATTCTTTGAAGTGGCGGAAGCAGAGACTTGCCCAGCCGCCGCCTCGTTGAATTCGCGCGTTTCGCTCGTCCACCTCCTTCATTTCTTCCTCGAGAAGGTTAACGCGAAACAGCCATTCCCTCCTCAGCGTGGCATCCGTCGGGAGCGAACGCAGTTGCGTGGCATAAAGCTTGCAGACGACGCACGGTTTAGTCGCCATCCAACTGGGAGAAAAAATAAGCGATAATTGCAAACTGTCAAGGTTCGTGAGGCAATCAAAGCGCATTGCCGATTGGGGCAACGCCTTTTAGCTTGTAAGGACTGCCTAGAAATACAATTCAAAGCAGTATCAAGCGAAATACAACAAAATAAACTGAAAGTAATAAAAGGAAACCTAGCAAACGCTTCCGAAAATGCCCGAAGAACGGCGAAAAGTGAAAGTGAAGTAACAGCACGATATTCCGGGCCACTTCCAAAATCGAAATGCCTTGACTACCGTACTTTTTGGGATTCATAGGAAGAGCACACCACCCTGTCAAAGTGAACTATAATACGGGTTTACTTCTTTTTTTGTGTTTAATAAATTTATTTAAATTTTTGTATTTATGCCATTGAAATAAAGGAGCATCAACGAGCAAATTGAGGCATAATTCATTTTTGAGTACTGGATCCCTTTAATGAATGACACTCATTTTATCTTTGTCAGAATGATAGATGTGTCGGGTATCTTCATGTTCCACAGTTGCACACTCGTGGCGCGCCATCATTGATCTTCGAGACAGGTGAATGATGTGGAGTTCTGAAATCGAATATTTGGAGAAGAGATTAGAATAGGTTTCACTCGCTATTACGCGTTTTCACTCAGTGAAAATGCGTAATCGACGTCATCATTCGTCGTTTATTCGAGAGAATGAGATCGGTTTCACTCGCCACACTCGCCATTAGCATTATCACGCGCCGCCAGGGTTTTCAGCGTTTAGATGTCGGGCATGCCGATAATAGTCTCCCGGCGGTAGCCCGCCCTGGCCTAGTGGTTATGGTGTCTGATTGAAGTCCGCTATATCAGTGGCTCGAGCCCCACGATCGACCATGTTTTGCCAGATGGTAGAAGAAGGCTCGCGTTTCAACCACTAGTCCCCGCCATGCAATCGATCGGCGAGGGCTTGGAATAAGATAAGATAGTGACTATTGTTACGCAGAATACGAGGTATCTCAAAAAGTGATTGTGCCAAAAGGATAATTGTTATGTTTAAGTGGTGACTTCAAACAGTTCAATAATTATTTCTTTTTGTGCCACACACTAGACAAAAGATCATCAAGCACTAAAATTTTATGAGTATTATCACTTTTCAGCGTTTCGATGTCGGGCATGCCGACAATACTCTGGAATTGTGGTCCGCTCGGTGCACTGGTGGAATTGACGCCATGAGCCCAGATTACGGTGCTGATAGGCTGATCGAACAATTCTGAGTCATTTATTAATTGTAGAGTAAAGGTCGTCTTGCCACTTTGACTCGCGCCAACCACGATAAAGTTGGCCGGAGTAAGGAACCGGAACGGGGCACTCAATATCTCAGTAGACATCATAAGGAGCAATTATAATCTCTCGTTCATATTTATATCCTCCACTCCCCTCCCTCCTGCACCTCACATTCCCTGCCTAGTGGTCTCTGTGCTTACCCTCTCTTTGTACCACCCTCTCTTTCCCCTTTCCGACCTCTGGTTCTCGATAATCAAAGACTGGCTTTATCACTCATCTTTTTTTAAATGAAGTACAACCGCGACGTAACCGGATATCGTAACATCGTTACCTAGGGCATCTTTAATCATAATACAAATCGAATCTACATATTCCGATTTAACGTCAACATATCTGACGTTCTGGAATGACTGCGCGATCAGGTTTTTATTGTTCTCGGCCGAGTATGGAATAACGCGCAGAAAAGTTCGTTTTTTGATTGCCTGTTATGGATTGACTCGCAATATCGGAATATTTTTTTTTTTAAATAATGACATTCTATTCGAAACATCCGCTGTATCTATTCCTAGCGCACTACCGCTCAGGTGTGTTGACGGGAGTCCGGTCATGTACCGTAATTGCGGCGCTAGTTCTAGTGACACAATGTCTACATTGAAATTAACCATAAACCTGCCCAATCTGTCATAGTACACGAAAACCACATCCTGCTTCAGTTTCTCTCCCGTCGGGACGAATGACGCGGGCACCTGTTCTCCTGGTCGAAGCCGTATAGTAGGCGTCTGCTCGCCCATCTCTGTGGCTTTCAATATAGCCTCGTTCTCACGCTGCTCGCTCTCTACCCGCTCTCGATTCTTCTTCGCTTCTTCGTCAGCCTTGCGCTGTTTCTCCTGATCCTCTAGTGTCGGTTTCACTTGCACTCCCTGCACTTCCTCGCCGATCACACTTAGCGGCGTCGACTGCACGCCTCCTTTACCGTCATCCAACGGAGGTTTTGTCTCAATTCCTTCCAGAGCCTCGTGTGCGACTTCAAGAGCCGCTTCTTCCTTTGCTGAGTGCGAACTGCTCACCCTATTTATGACTCAAGTAAAGAAAATTGGACGGCCCTTTTTACCAGGGCCCAAACGGGCAACGGCCGTATTCAGTATTATACCGGAGTTCAGACAGCACAAACAGGCGCCGGTATTGGCGGGGTACTTCGTACCATCCTTCGTCTAGTCCCTCTTTGCCAGCCCGGTCGGACAGAGTTTGACAACTGCGGGCGCAAACATAGCGTCTGATCTGAGATCAGGAATTCCCCTGGGTGCTTCTTTGAAGACACAGGGCCGTGATGCCATCAAGACACTCATGGGAGTCGGACGCCGCAGCCGAAAAAAACCAAAGCAGCCTAAGCGACAGCAAATTGGGGAAGGCGGTCTCCGTGCCATAGGATTCCTCCGCCCGCCAGGCGCCGCAAAGCGGAGTAAGAGGAAGAGGGCGGTCCTAGAGGCAACTCCACACACCGAGCTGATTCGAAAGGCGTTCATTCGCTAGACGAGTGAACGCGCAGAAAGGTTTGTCCCTTCTTTTTCTCTCTCCCACGTATTCTACTTTCAAGGCGATAATAATAATAACCACAATGTCTTCACCATCTCCATCTTCTCCGCTGAGACGATTCGCTCCTATCCCTCTACTCGATTTTATCCACGCAAACCATCCGTACTGGCGACACTTGAGTAGAAGGGAAAGAATGCATGCAAAAAAAATCTTCATACAATGTTGCCTACCATAAATATCGCTTTTCGCGGAGCGCGTCGTCAAACTACCGGCGGCGCCATTGTCGAAACACCACCCATTCTCTATGATGTTCATGTTTCTTTTGACTCGCATTTCACATGTATTCGCACCCGGAATGGTAGAACTACGGTATTTCGTCATGCTTATGATCGTTTAGGCGTGCACCCTGATATCGATTATCCTCTCGTCGGGTCGCGCGGGAGCGGGCTCCATGTTTTTAGAAAGTCTTGTGGTTATTTAAAAGGATTATGTGATAAATATTTACTCATTCATCACCATTCATCTCGAGCTGAACGGTCGAATTTTCTCTCTCGTAAAATGCTCCGGTCCGAAGTACAGGACAGTAGTAAAACGTTATATCAGGCTCTTGACATTTTTTCTACAAATACAACGGTTACTGGCGTCGAGACTTCGCGATTTACGGAGGTATCACTAACATCGGGAGACTCTATCACCCCCTATGAATTTCGAATCCTGAATTCAAAAGCCTTCCTCGACCTTCAACGCTCCTACATCCTAACAAAGTATCAAATCGTTGATGAGTCCGGTAACGAAATCACGACCGTGGACGAGTCTAAAGGTTTGTATGCGCCTGTGAATTTTATTGGAGGAGCTCTCTTCAAACAGGTGAGAAAATATCAAAAATTTCCATAATAATACCCCATATTTTAGATCGTTTGAGAGTTTGCTCAAGCAGAGAGGGAGTGTGACCTATAGCTCACTCACTACAAATATCAGAACTATGTTCATTCCTCCGAATATCCGCACTTTCCCCACGTTCAAACTGTTTGCTAACAATATTCCCCGACGTATATTTTTCGCCCTCGTCGATGCCGCCGCATTCAACGGCAATCATACTTATCCATTTATCTTCCGGAATCACTCACTACAAAGTGTGCGATTAGAGGCAGGAGGTGAAAATATTCCCTTCAACGAATATTCGCTTGATTTTGATCAGGGTCTATACGCACGAGCATTTTTGGCGCTTAGGCAGGCTCTGAATATCTCCGGTTCCGGAGCTTCTAATGGTATCACACCTGAAATGTTTGCTTCTCACTTCTGTGTGTATGGACTTGACACGTCGGGAATTGAAGGAGAACATTTGTCGTTTCAGCACTCGCTCGACTTGTTTCACGAGAACATTTGTCGTTTCAGCACTCGCTCGACTTGTTTCACAGCAGAATCGCGAACCTTCTGGAACCTCCTCGAGGTAGAAATCCCCGAGGATATCGTCTCCATTTTTATCTTTTAATCTTACGAACGGGAGTTGAGCGTTCATGCGAACGGTGGCTACAATAAAGATCTCAGAAGAATAGCTTGGCAGACATGCCTTGAAAAAGGCACCGCGAGCTCGGGAAATTCGCACAGTATCCCCAACTACGATCTTTTGCTTTTGTTTCTTTCCGCCTTCTATAAATTCGAGCTCCTCGTCAATGTCGCCTGGGCGAATAACGTTTGGCGCGAGGCCAGTCATTTGATTTTTGGTCTTGTTAATTCCAGCGATGATCTTGGGCGTGACGTCTATCCAGCGTTGCGATTTTGTATGGTCAAGATATTTGTATAAACGATGTTTGAACGTCTGAATAAGCCTCTCAGCCATACTAGCCTTGGTCCCTGAATGACTGGATCCCATTACAATGTGTCTGTCTTCTAGTAGCTTCCGCACTTCTGAATTATGGAACTCGCGCTAACCGGCGTGATCCCGGGTGCCTTTCGCTTCTTTGATTTTTTCACAGATTTTAGCTGCTCGGCATCGTCATCTGCCTCCTGGGACATGTTATCATTATCAAAAAGACTGACATTTGAACGAGCCAGTGTACTACGCTGAGTGGCTTCAATATTCACTGTAGGGGAAGTAGGTGGGGGAGGGGGAGGGGGAGGAGGACGGAGAGACTCGGGCGCTGATTTGACCTCTACAGTGGACGATTTTTTCAACTGATTATCTTCCTTGAACCGGGCTATTCTTTGGATCAAATCTCGGTATAGAGCAAGTTTATGTGTAGGATCGATGGTGTTATCACGCAGCTACGCCGCCACTTCCTCCTGTAGATTCTCCAATTGTGCATCTTCTTTGCCCAAAACCAAATAGGGAACGAGTTTGTACTTATTCATATTATTTCGAGGTGTCAGCAGAGAGGATTAGAGCCAATGCTGCAGGGATTACAGCACCCAAGAATCCTCTGCCAAATTGCGTTAGGAGACGTCTTGGTTTTTTCTCCCGCGTGCACTTTACAAGTTCACGTATGAGCGGAAGGTTTTTCGTGATGATACGCTTTTCCTTACCAGAAAGAGGAATATGTTGAAGGTTTTTTTAAGATCTCGAGAACACAACTCAATTCAGCGAGAGAAGCGCTGCCGATTAAATTTGGATTTTTAGAGAGCTCTAGGAGAAACGACTTGTTCTTATGCAGTTTCTTCATTCAAATAAGTTCAATTTGTGGGCGTGGTTTAGCCACCTCGATACGAAGACATCATCATTTCGGATTCTCAAAAAGTGTCTGACAATCGATTGAAACGACTTCCCGCGACTTTGATTATGCAAATGACTGGACGGGTCTGAAAGCTGGTCGCACGGGATCGTGCTAACAAAATATTTTGCAGTGTATGGATCCTTGGTCAGGATCTCGTTAAACTGTAGTGTATTCATTTTCGAGCGTCAGCTCGCGAGTGCTTGAATGTTTTGAAATGAAAGAAAACTCGGATTTATTGGTTATTATATATTTATCTGATGGGCTGGTAATAACAATAGAGAGAGAAAGACAGAGGGAGGCCAATTAGGGGAATGTGTGGGCCCAGAGAGAACGAGATAGTGTGCAGAATGAGGAGACACGATTGAAATGAGGGGGGGGGGGGGGGGGGTATCATTCGAGGCGGTGTGATCGATTAATTGAAATGCATTTCGGACACAGACTTATTACGACCAGTTGCCCCTCGTTTGAACTTAGTAGCCTGTTCTCATTATCTCTAAAAGCCAACCAACACAAATTACAAAGTAACACATTGATTGCTTTTGCAGTTATTGTCCACTGCTTGCGAGTTAGTCCGTATGTCTTGTACTTTGGTTCCTGCTTCTGCCTGACCGCTGATGTACCCGCAGCGACGGCAGCGGCGTAGCTCTGCGTTTGAGGTGCGGCAACTTGGCCCTCCTCCTCCATTCTTAACTTTTTAAAACTCGTTTTAGCCTTCGAAAGATCTGTGTTGGCAGATGCAGAGTCTGGGAAGTTAGCGAGAGAGTCCGACTGATGCATTGTGACAGAATGAGTTGGGAGAGGCGGAGTCGACCGTGAGATAGAGCGAAGAGATTTAGAGACGTAAACAATTGTGAGATAGCGTTACAAAATTGATAGTTTAGACGAATACAGAATTCAGAGCGGCGGAGGCCACGCCTCTGAATTTCCTTGAAAAACTCTCTATCAGAGCGGTAAATACGTTCATTTTGTGTGATTCGATTTTCGAGCGCGCGCTCTATCATTCGCTCTCTCTCTCTATCGTACCTCTCCCCACTAATTGCGGTTGTGTGCCAACCTCTCGCTTGCCGCCCGGATACCGTAACACTCCCGCTAATTGTGGGTGTCTTCCTTCCTCGTACCTCCCCTCAGGAAACGAAACTACTATGACTCGTGTGAAGCAGACTAGGCCGGTCAGAAATAACGTCGGCGCGTTCAAGTCTAATGCACTGACGATGTTCGGAAAGAAGAAGAATGAGTACGTGGCCACTCAGAATGCACCCATATCTCAAAAAAGTCTTGAATTGTTTGAGAAATGGGGATGGAGGACGAGTCATCAATCTTCAATCAATATTTCCTAACTCAGTTTCAACGTGTTCTCGTATTTCGTCAATGTCGGAGTTGTAATATGAAATCCGCTAATTTCAAAGAAGATTTTGCAATTGAAGGAACTCGCTGTGTCGTACTCGCTATGTGTTCCAGTTGTGTGAATACCAATAGGAGATCAAATACTACTTCCTTCTTTAATCTGAAAATGAAGGATGTATACGATCAACTTAGAGCCGGAAAGCAGACCCAGGTGGCGGTGAAGGGAAAAAGAGGAAGAAAGGATGATGAGGAAGAGACAGGGAGTGTATTGCCAGACTATGATGTCGGAGAGGAGGGAGAAGATTGTGAAGAATGATAGATTATTATTCCCGAAGCTATTCAATTGCGTGCTACGAATGGCACTCGATAACGTCGATTGGGAAGGAACTGGTCTGAACGTGAATGGGACTCGATTAACGACACTATCTCATGCCGATGATATCATCCTGGTAGCTAAGAATCGAATCGAATTGAAAAGAATGCTGGAGAAGGTAATTCACGCAGTGGGAGCTGTAGGCCTGGAAATGCATCCTGGTAAAACGACGCTTTTGACATCGAGTGAAACAAACCGGAGAGCGATAGAAATAGATGGAGGGAATCGTTTTGAGTATAAGCATGGTGCAAAATACCTGGGAAGCTGGATATGCCTTCCACTAGAACCCTCTACCGAGATCAAGAGGAGAGTTCAATGCGGTTGGCTGGCGTGGCGAAACATCGGGCACCTACTCAAGCATCCCACTATCAGCAAGGAGATAAGGAAAAGGGCCTTCAATGCGTGCATTATGTCGACTGTGCTTTACGGTTGCGAGACCTGGACCATGAGAGAATCTGACAAGAATGAGCTAGGAGTGGCACAGCGGAAAATGGAGAGAAGAATGATTGATGTGAGCTGGAAAGACAAATGGAGAAACGAGCGAATCCGAATGGAAACAGGAGTGACCGATTGGGTGGAAGAAGCGGCTAGAAGAAAGATACAGTGGGCTAATAAGATCCGAAAGATGGATGATAATCGATGGACGAGGAGAATGACTGTCTGGATACCATATGATACCATATGATCTGATTCTGATTCTGATTCTGAAACCTAATTGTCTACTCTTGCCAGAGGGTTCATTACGAATGTTCATTACGAATACTATTATCCGAACAATCAACTTGAGCGGGAGAGCATTCGGTGTCAGCTTCTATTATCTGTAACATAAGAAAGGAGAGCCCAAACATCTACCACATCTGTCACAGATAATAGAGTGTGAAGGGAGGAGGAGGAGGTACCTAGACCCAATATGGACTCGGGTCATTCAGTCTACTCCCTAACGCTTCATCTAGTCAGTTCATTGAACACGACAGCCGATATGCCAACTCCCTGTATTCCACTCTACTGCTCCCCAACCAAACCTGATCGTCCAAAGTCGCCCGGTCTGATCCACCCCACTCCGAAAAGGCCCCGATCGGAAACGGACCCAGTAATCGTACGACTGCACATTAGTCCCTCTTTAGACAATCAGAACCCCAACCACTCGTCAATTGTCACAATATTGACTCCTGACTTCCCCATCCTCACTAGGGATCAGAGGGCAGAATTGCTGAGTGATCAAGAGTGGATCGTGGGCAGTATGGTCCAAGAGATGTGGAATGACCCGGCCAGTTTTGGTATGGGGGGTGGCTCATTTACACGGATGGTTCGGAGAGATGAGGAATGGGTCGCCGAACCACCCACCCCCGCCCCAGGCGTATCATTCGCTAAGGTTGATGGTCTGGGGTGTATCACGCTTCTCGCCAACTCTTCCCCCACTCACTCCCTACTACCGTGCCCCAGTGGTTATCGATGACCTCCAATTCATCTCCACTCCCACTTCGTGGAGTGGACCAACGAGCAGAACATCGGTCAGTTTTTACCACTTCATTTCTGTATCCGTATTTCTGTAGCTCTAAATAGATTCGATGTTGATAATGAATCGTTATTTATAGGCGCCAGACTGCCACGAGAAGATCGGGAGCTCGAGACCCTGCGTCTCACAGTGATGGGCGCCGTTGCTGTCGTAAGTCATATTTTATTGTTTTTTCATTCGCAGTATTATCACTCTCATGTCGTATTTTTTAACGATCATTGTCTGCAGTTCAAGCAGCACCACTTCATGCCCCCATCCTGAAGATCACCCGTGGAGAGATCGCATTCTCGACCGCATGTCCCACGTTAGTAAATTTTAATCTCTTCTTTTGTTTTTATATTGTATCTCATAAAGGGCTGGTAACCTCACACCCGTCATTATCGTATTTTGCAGTTGGGGGACGGGCCTCAAGGCGGACGAGATCGGTGCGAGCAGTCGGAGACACTGGCAAGGTGCAAACGTCTGGGGCAGAATTATGGAACTCATCCGCCGGGAGATGAATCAGGACCAGGAGGTGGAATAGTATCAGGTGATGAGCGATGAGGAGGAGTTGGCGTGGAGGGCTCGAATCGAGGCCGACATAGAAGAAGAGGAGATGAGCTTGAGGATGTTTTGAGTTGTGTGGATCAACAAACCTTTACCCCCTCCTCCCCCTCCCTTTTCAGTCTCTCTCCATTGTACATATGTATATATATTATATTTCATCGACTGTATCAGTCATGACTATTCTGTATTCTGCATTCCTTCCCTCTATGAGGGCTCTTATTATTTAGACTGCATCAGTCATTTCTTTTCTGTATCCCCCCCCTCCTGCATTCATTCCCTCTATGAGGGTTTATGTTATTCAGTCAACTGTTTGTGAATGAATGTGCATACGAAAGGTTTTATTATCCCGCATTAACAAGACTATTTCGAAAAGCTTTGAATGATTTCCGATATGTGTCGTATGAGAGACTGAAGTGGGAGGGGCAGGGATGAAACGTGTGAGAGAGTGTGCGGAATGAGGAGAGTTTGAGGGAGGGAGGAGGTCCCACCCCTCCGGGCACGGTCTTTCTTGTCAGTTGCATTGCAAGCATCGGCGCCGTGCAGTCGTACGAAATGGATCGTCTCGTCATCAGCTCCAGCCCTTCTCCTACCGTACCCTTCCCCTCCCCCTCGACTATCGAAAGGGAGATTAGGGAGACCTGTCGCTCGCCCGACCAGTGTATTACATATTCGGAGAAGACACTGGATGCCCACTCTCTAATCTATTCACATCGAAGACAACCTGGAAGGGGTTAGAGTGGGAGAACGCCGCCCAGCTTCACAAAGCAATGCTTGCCGGTTAGTTGTTAGGCGCATGAGTGTTTCTGGTTCGAACGCGCTCAAATTCGCATATTATTTCGGTGGGGTCTTGCACAAAGTTCTCACGAGCTGCAGCAACGAAGATCCTAGTGGAGATGTATCGTCGTTCGAGAATGGAAACTACGAGACATCGGAATGGCTCGCCATATCTCTAGTGACCATGGTCGCTTCGATTTATGGAAAGGTGAGATTTCGAGAGAGAGAAAGAGTGGAAAGCTAATTGAACAATGTACTAGTTCCGACAAAATCCTTCCATACATGAGTATCTTCTGTTCACGTGCGAGAGTGCAGTGTTTGCCGATTGTACGAGCATGACCGCCTGTGAGTATTTTTCCGCCAACCCTAACCGTACCCTCACACACAGCTGGTCAACGGGCTGCAGTTATGTGAAAGGCGACAATTACGATTACCGTATCTACGATAATACTAAGTGGCCTGGATATGGTATCTCTGGGAAAGTGCTATATTACGTACGCAAGCGGCTTTTCCGCCTCCATAATCTCTAATCTCATTCTACCCTCACTAACTTTATTTCTCGCTTTTCCTATGCACGATACTCATGCTTATCCTCCTCCTCCTCCTTGTTATACTATACTCATGTGTGTTTGAAACTCGATAAATTCGAAAATGCATGGAAGGTATACGAATCATTTCGTAGAGTGGCACCGCCTGATAGCACTGAGGGGGGGGGAGGGGGGGTACGGTATCCAGAAGCAGGAGGAAGACACGAGAGTATTCGAAAACATTCTAGTGTATTCGAAAAGGGTTACGGTAGCGAAGGGACGTAACATTCGAGAATATTCGTAAAGATTTCAAATGGGGAGAGATCACACTGAAACGAGAGGACGCGAGATAGCGTGCGAAATGAGGAGAGCGCCTCCCGAAAAGAGGGGGGCGGAGCTTCGACCCGCAGGGGAGCGGGTGAACTCGGGGGCGGGGCTTGCGAACTGCTCACTCTTACGTGTTCCTCGGTCGTGCGATCGGATCTAATTCCGCTCTCTTATTTTCCGCCTATTTTCCGCGCGCACACATTGGTCCCTCCGTAATTACCCCTCGCACACCGGATGTGTCAAAGAAAGACTGCCCCTCAAAAAATTACTGGCAACAAAAAATTACTGCGCCTCAAAAAATGAATGGCGACACAAAAAAACACACAAAAACACCCCTCTCTCCCTCGACTAAGCTTACCCTCACTTGAATTTCGCTCGGCGGGAGGAGCGGGCTGAAGTGAAATTCAGGAGAGGAGGGGCTATTGGTCGAGTAACTGAGGGATCCATGTACTACTGTTCAAGGCAATTATCCTGCTGGCTGGAATCGACCTGCCTCGGTACACAGAGACTCTGTTCCATGTGATGAGCCAGATAGGAGAGGACACTCCCAATATGGATACGATACTGAAAGTGGCCGATACATACCGGAAGGTGTATGGAGATGCACATGCAGCCACTAATCAGAATGGTCTGAGCTCACCGATGGTGAATGCGGTTTCCAAGTTCAATCCAAAGTGGCATAACAGATCCAATCGAGAGTCGCCAAGGAATGGTGATAGAAGTGGAATGAAAGAGTCGTTCTGTTCTCGATGTGGAAGAGATGAGCACTCAATGGAGTCATGCCCTCATATCAACTCGTGTTTCAAGTGTGAACAGATGGGACATCTGAGTAACATGTGCAATAAGTGGAATCAATCATCGTCGAGAGAAGGTTCTAGGGAGAGAATCAATATGATCTGCATTGGTCTGGCCGATAGTATCGAGCAGTACAAGGCAAAAGTGGAGATAAATGGAAGGATTATCGAGATGCTGGTTGATACCGGATCTGATATTTCCCTCATCTCAGAATCCACGTGGAGAGAAATCGGACTTCCTGAGAGGAAGAAACATGACTTAGTTCCCAAGTGTGCGAATGGAACGAGACTGAAGATCACTGGGAAATGCACTCTCACATTGGAAATGAACGGAAAAGCGGCCCGTGGAGAGGTGTACACCTCAAATACGAACTTGAACATTCTGGGAAGAAATTTCGTCGGTAAATTCTTCCGATTGGTTCCACATGAGAGCAGTGGAAAGATGTTCAAGAGATCGTCAGATCCTGTGTGGATGTTCAAGAGATCGTCAGATCCAATGAGGAAATGATCTAATCGTTTATGGCAGCGAGGCATGTGAATGGAAAATCGAGGGTGGAAGTGGAGTACACCGATCCGAGAGACAAACTCGAGCAGAATGGAATCTCCAAGTGTGCAGATGCATCAGAGAAGGAGGAAGTAACTGGTCAAGGATTGATCAGTGACAAGGAGATGGCAGATGAGAAAGAGAAAGCGACATCGGAGGATGATCAGATGGATGATCGAGTAATTCTGATTGATCCTATGGGAATGGATAAGAAGGAGCAAGAAAGACTGACCATGGATATGGATCAGAATGAATTGAATGTTCTGACAGTGACTCTGCCGAGATCGTCAGATACTGAGAAGATGGGAGATTTGAAGAGGAATTCAATTCTCATTGAGAAGAGTGTCCAGGTTAAGGAGCTCGTAACAGAAGGTGATTTGGAGGTAGATGAAGAGAATGAGGACGGGGTCCTCGATGCTGTCGGAACAGAGAATAGCCAGGAAGGCGCTCTAAGGAGATCGACGCGTCATCGACAACAGCCAAAGAGACTCATCGTCGACCCTTCCAAGATGTCCTATCGAGAGGACTAATCCCAGTTATTATTGTTGTTTTATCAGACTCTTTCCAAGCTCGAGTCTTGGAGGGGGGTGTTGTATCGTAGGGTTACCCCTTCTCACAAGACCATGTGGTCGCTCGAGTAGATCGTGTGTAGTGTGATCTCTCGAGTCTAGTCTCTATGTAATCTGGAACGTCTCAGACTGCTAGGAAGGAAAATATATCGAATTTGTCCTAGGAATGATCAAGTAAAGAATGATTGAGGAAATGATGAAAGTGTTTCAATGTAGGTTTCAGAATGCAATTATTACTCGGGAATTTGAAATTAGAGCAATGAGGTTGACAAATCTTTCCACTAAAAATTCTCGCAGCGATTCATGGCATGGGTGTTCGAATGGTTCTCTCTCCATTCTGCACACTTGTACGGCGGTCAGAGAAACGAGAGAGCATGTGAATTGAGGAGAGGCCGGTTCGGCATCATTAGAGACAAGGAAGAAAGTGTCGAAATCACAGTAGATTCAATCAACCGAGGGCATAGTGACCCATCAATTCCATTTAATGGATTGGAGCGAGAAAGGAGGAACTCCCTACAAGTGATGTCGTTTCGGTTATAACTCTCTCCATTCTGCACACTCTCTCGCCGGTCACAGCGACGATAGAGTGTGCAGAAGGGAGAGAGTGCTCAGGCAACGCTAGAGAGGGAACTCCACCTAACCCCCGTGTGCGCTGACTAATCGAGAGGGACGGGGAGGGGGGGGATCAAATGGAACTGGTTTCGCGATTTCCCCCTCCCCTCTCGTCCCTCCCTCCCCACTCTCTCTCTCTTGTCAATATCACTGTGCGAGCAATCAGCAATAGGAATCGGGGCCGATTGCGTCATTACTAGTCACTTGTCGAGCCGAAATCAGACCCTCAAATAGCGTTCTCTCTCGTTTCTCTGATCGACGAGATAGCACGCCATTTGAGGAGAGTCAGTAGTCACTTGTCGAGCCGGATATTGCCTCTCTCCATTCCGCACACTCCCTCGCCAGCGAGAGAAACGAGAGAGTGTGCGGAAAAGAGAGAGCTTACATCATTACTAGCCACTGTTTGCCTTTACCTGCCATTCCCCTCCTTTTTCGCCATAATTATGTCATTTCGCAAGCGAGTTCTAGGCCATTTCGGGAGCACTAAAAGTGCTTCTACTCTCCCCATTCCTTTCTCTCTCTACCGTAGCGCTGATCGGCGAGATAGTGCGCGAAATCAAGAGAGCAGAAAAATCGGGCGAGACACAAAAAGAAACATGGGTGGGGCCGCTTGTTTGGGGCAGTGCTCTCACGCCCTTTCTAGAGTAGGAGAGGGACAAGAGTCATTTTCCCCCTCGGTTGGCTAGTAGCAAAGGTGATCCTTCCTGTCTCTGACCCTACTCCCTTTTCTGCATTAGTGATGGCAAATCGGCAGCCAGCTCTCCTCGTTTTGCGTGCTCTCTCGATTCTCTGACCGACGAGAGATCGTGAGAATCGAGGAGAGCCATTTCCTGTCACTGACCTTCCCTTTTGTATGTTATTTCTGTTCTAATTTTACTAATGTTGCGTGCGATTTTGTTCGACTTGCAAGATATTTATTAGAGAGGCCAAAACGGAAATTACTCTCCTCAATTCGGGTGGTCTCTCGTCGGCCAGCGAAACGAGGAATTGAGGAGAGTGGGTCTCGATCCGACATCACTCATGTTTACCAATTAATCGCCGAATGAATTGCAAGACTTTAATGGGCAGTTCTCGTGCATTCCCTGCAGAGTAAAGCCAGGGCGAGTGCAGATAAATAGGCGCGGAAGAGAGAGAGTGTGCAAATTGGAGAGAGCACTCTCACTCTGATCCGATGGGGGATCATCTGTTTATTGTGTTCCCTTCTCTTCCCCCGCACCACCCATCGATTTCGTGTCAGCCTTTCTTTTTTCATAGCGATTTCCAATCACAATTTGAGTTACCCCCGCTCCAAGATGTGAAAGGTACTGAACGAGGGATGCTATTGTCTAATTTAGCCATACCGTCAAGCGGGAGCAAAATGAATCAAATGCACTATTTTACTGTATTATCAAACAGTAAAGGCTGGCATTTCGCCCAGAGTTGATGAAAAGTTGTAATTTTTCGGATTTGGGACTTTCAAGTGATTATGTCAAATGCGTTTCCAGGAAATTTTGATTGAGCATTTCTAAATATGTGAAATCGGAACAGTGATTTTACGGAGTTTTGTGGCAAGCAAGCGCACTGTTCTTGAATTTTCTTAAGTGATGTTGAAACATGCATCGGTATTTGAAATAGGACGTTTATGAGTTGGTGGTGCATTGATGTTTTGATGTTCCGCAGGTGATGTTTTGCACCCTGACCTAATGGGCATGGTGTCTGACTGGCATGCCGACGCAGGCAGGTTCGACTCCCGCCCGCAGGTGATGTTTTGCAAGAGGTAGAGAAAGCCGCGCGCCCAAACCACTAGTCTCCGTCAAGATCGGAGAGATCCCTGGTAAGAAATACGTCAGAAATACGCATGGTCTCTGACTGGCGCGCGCCTTTCTCTACCTCTTGCAAAACATCGCCTGCGGGCGGGAGTCGAACCTGCCTGCGTCGGCATGCCAGTCAGACACCATGCCCAACATCAGTATGTTGTAACACGCAAACGCAGCGAAATTAAAAGTTTTAAAAACACCACGCTTGCTTGCCACAAAACTCCGTGAATTCACTGTTCCGATTTCACATATTTAGAAATGCTCAATCAAAATTTCCTCGAAATGCATTTGAGATAATCACTTGAAAGTCCCAAATCCGAAAAATTTCAACTTTTCATCAACTTTGGGCGAAATGCCAGCCTTTACTGTTTGATACACCAAAATACAGTAAAATAGTGCATTTGGTTCATTTTGCTCCCGCATGACGGTATCTTCTGCCTTAGATATTTGATTCCTTTCTTGTTGATAGATTGATAGACAAAGAGACTTCCTCGGACCTCTGCGGGTTTGAAATCCAGATGAAATAAGACAAATCTCCTTAGAATCACCCGATTCATTCACTTGTCTCATTCTTGTCCCTCCGTTTTCTTCTCTACCAGACGAGCGAAGTGTATTTGGCCTACTACTTTCAGTGCGCGGGCGCGCATGTTTACCGATCGGGATCATGCTCAGAACCTGTGCGCGCTCTCTTCATTTTGCACACTCCCTCGACTTCTCTGCCGCTCTGACTCTCCTCGATCCGCACGAAATTTCGCCTTCTATGACATCTCTATCTCTCCTAATTTTCCACACTATCTAGTCTGTTCTGACATCTCTGACTCTCCTCCTTTCGCATTATCTCTTGCTTTTTCTAACCATACAGAAAGGAAGGTAGAAAGGCATCATCATTTCGCATTATCGAGAAAGAAGAGGGAAGTGGGGAGAATGACTGTGTGTCACCGTGCAAAAACAGAGGAGGCGGGGACTTATGGGCTTACTGACAGAGAGAAAGTTCACTGTGAGCAATCATCGCTAGTGATGGCGTTTGGGATTTTAGCTGTCTCCATTCTGCACACTCTCTCTCTCTCTCTGTGCGTCTCTCGATTATACACGCTCTCTCGCTCACGCCCCCACTGATAATGACTAGTTCTACCCTGCGTGGGCTCTTACCTTTCTGATTTCGAAACTCTGGTCGCTCTGCATCCCACGTACTCTCTGATCGGTTAGAGATGAGAGAGAGAGAGAGAGCGTGCAATATGAGGAGAGTGCAGATATAGGGAGCGAGAGCCACACCTCAAAATAGGTTTCGATCTCTCGCAGCTCTGACCTATGATAGAGCGTGCGCAATGGAGAGAGTGGTTCGTCTCCACAGCCGGAGATAGTGCTCTCTCCAATTTGCACACTCTCTTTCTTCCACGCATTTTTCAGCAGTCGCCCTGGTACTATTCTGCTGGGGATGAGAACTACCCATTATACTAGTGATAGCAAATGGGACTCGACTCTGCTCATTTCTCTCGTTTCTCTAATAAGCAATTTTGGCGAGATGGTTTCGATTTTTCAGCAATCAGCCACACCCTAGAAACCGCCCACCAATACTTTTTCACATTCTTTCAATCACCGGAAAACCTTTTCTTCTTTTGAGCTCGTCTTTTGTGTCACTGAGGGGAATCAGTGAAGCAATTATGAGCACTTTTCTACAGCGAGTTAGCGATGACAAGGCGACTCTCCTCAATTCGCCTGCTCTCTCACTGCTCTCACCGACGAGAAAGCGGGCGAATTGAGGAGAGCGGGTTTATCATCAGTTGTGTCGCTTTTAGTATGATTCGAATGTCTTCTGGCAGCTTGCTTCAATAACGAGCACTTTCAATTTAAAAGAAGGATATTATAGCTAGGTCGGATTGTTTCTGGTGCATTGTGATTAGGTAGTGGTTTGGTATCGAAACGCAATATTGATGCTATTTAATGATGCAGTCAACATGCATAGTTGATTTGTTTTCGCTACTAATCGCCTGTCTTTATTGCGCTCACTCTACTTCGGTGAAAGATATGAGATCTGTGAAACATACAAATACTGGGAGCAAGATCAGGGGGATCGCCTTGCACCAATTGCCTAGTGGCAATACAATCAGTCGGCAGTAATTCGATGCTTTGTGAATGGCCAACGCAATCAACGATGGGGTTTATTGTATTTTTTATACGGCATACGCATCTAAAATTACATCTTCATTAAGACAGCGACATTTAAGGAATCTCTGAAACATAAATGGGACTTTTAAAAAATGAAAATAAACGCGAAAATAATCCACTCATGGTTATTCTGCTGTTGTTGAAATAGTTTCTGCTTTAACTTCTCATGATATATTCGTCTCATTTCGAATCACCATTACTACTGATTAGGGATGTCGTTTCGGTTTTCGCTCTCTCCATTCTGTACAATATCTCGCTGGTCAGACAAACTAGAGAGTGTGCAGAATGAAGATAGTCGAAACCGAATCTACATCCCTAATGATGATGCGTGTTGAGAACTCTGATGAGTGTTGAGTCAATGCTCCGGTTTATTATTGATTACGCAATTAATTTGATTACGATGCAATCCTCAAAGACGCAACCCTCTCGCTCGAATATTGCTTATTGATGACGCAATCTCTTAATTATTAAATAATTTTATAATTTAATTTGAATTCTATTTCAGCCATGTCTCAAGAGTACATCAAGCAGGTCACCGTCACCGGCGACCTCAGTAGCCTTGCGAGAAATGTGAGTTTTATTTATTTAATTAATTATTGTATTTTTATTTTTATTGTTTTATTTTTATCTGCAATTTCCCCTCAACCATTGAACAGCGCTCACAACAGCGGCCAATATGAAACTTCTGAAACGTAAAATCAGAGGTCGTAAAAGCGTTCTCCACTGTTCCACAATTCTATTTTATCCGCCAACTCTTTGCTACTCTTTATTTTATGTTGCGACCGTTTGACTCCATTAATTAATTAATTAATTAATTAATATAATATTCGCATCGAACTTTTGGCTACTTTTTATTTTACGACCAGGGCCTCTTTTCCATTGATCACCGCTTGCATCTTCGGCCAATATGAGACCACTGAAACGTAAATCAATTCGCAAAAAAAAAACAAAAAATCTACGATTATAGAGTGAATAACACTCTGAAAGAGATACACTTATGAAATAGCTAATTAAATTATATTAATTGATTAGTTAATTACCTCTAGGTCACCGACATGCCGGCGTGGTGCGACGAGGTGGCCAAGGAGATCTGGGAGCAGAAACCGGAGCTGGGCGTGCTTCACGTGCAGGTACTGGCGCGGTTGAGGAGCAATGCAGAAATCGACTAGAACTGCTCGAAAAATTGACGCATTCTTAGTGTTGGCGCGCTAGCTGTTCAATGTTAGGCGTGAGAGGTCGCTACGTATGCTGCATCAGCTCCAAGATATGAGACTGCTGGTGATACGGAATTTGCTGATAAGATACACTTTCTGCAGATCTGCGGGCTGCATGCCCAGAGTCCAGATACGTCGATATCTATAAATATACGAAAATTGCTAGACGGCTGTGTGCATAGGCAGCTATTTCCGTTGCGTGTTGTACGCGCAGCTAAGAGCCATTGCTGCAGGCATGTTGCCGATGCGATAAGAGCTCTCTCTATTTTGCACAATATCTCACCGATTTGACAGCAGAGAGAGAGAGAGTGTGCGGAAAAGAGAGAGCTTGATCTCCTGCATCATTAGTGTGCAGTTATTGTTGAAGAGTTACAACTGCACTAACAGAAAGGGCAGTCTATTTTTGTTTTCGTAGGAAGAGACAACGCAATTACATTCCTTCCAACATCTCTGTTGATAGGCATGCCCTGAAACGTACTTGAGATCAAAAGCAATCAGAAACTGTACAACCGCAATGATTTTTTTAATCAACGAGTGATGATCTGGATAAAATAATTAAAATATAAATATAAATAAATTCAGGGACTTCACATCGCCGAGGACCCTTACGCCTTCGCAGAGGAGATTCTGAGGAGGTAGACTAGTGATGCCTAACTCTCCTCGATTCTCGTGATCTCTCGCTGGTTAGAGAAATGAGAGAGAACGCGAAACGAGGAGTCGTTTCGATATTTTAAATAGTACACAATACATAAATATAATCAAATTCTTCACTCCCCGGTCACTCCCCGGGCTCGGACAAGATTCTCCCAGATATGCTCAGTTTGTCTCGGAAATATCTTGCTCAACCATTGACCGATCTACTCAACCGCCTTGTTGCCGGAGATCCCGTCCCAGGAGGCCTAGTAGAAGCCATCGTCTCTCTACTGCACAAGAAAGGAGACACGACCAACATCAGCAACTACAGGCCCATCTCTCTCCTCCCCGTCACCCTGAAGAGCATTACTCGTGTGATCATGAAGAGAATCGAAGCGAACCTCGATGAGCCGGAGTCCCTCACCCAATCCGGATTTCGCTAAGGGCACTCTACTCTCGACAATCTACACGCAATCAAACAACTCGCCGAAAGGACTCATGAATATGGGATCTCCCTGTACATTGGATTCGTGGATTTCACTAAGGTATTCGACACTGTAGAATGGAGCGCTGTCTGGCAGGCACTATGGAAGTCTGGAGTCCACCCCTCACTCGTCCACCTCCTTCGTCGCATCTACGAAACCTCGCCCACCCTCATCCGAGTCAACGATGAAGTAGTTTCTGTAAACGTGAGAAGAGGAGTTCGCGACGATCTCAGGCGTATGATCGGTCCCCACTGGTGGAACGCAACTAATGAAGAATATGGCCCCATCCTCACCTGAGCATTACTGCCTGAAGTGATAAATAATTGAATTGAATTGAATCAAATTCTTCAGGATTGCTCGAAATCCGAAGATATCGGAGCACTTTGAGGGCTCGCGTGCTTTCTTCGACACTAAGAACACGGTAATATTGGTTTTTTTGTTGTTGATAGAAGGTCACTCCATTCTCCCCAATGTGATGAGCATTCTGAACGACGAAAAAGTGTGTTGAATGGAGAAATTTTATTCGATTAATTTCAAAAAGAACTGAAAATATCATTTTTCAGGGACTGGGATCGCTGTTCCTCTTCAGAAACGTCGAAACTGTGGACTACTTCGATCGGTGAGCGAATAGTTATGCATTAGTGGGTTGCATATTTGTATTTGGCAATGGAGGCGCACAATTTATTGCTGATCGTTCGAAATTTCGGCTTATAAATTAATCCTGAAACGTACATTGAGTCAGATGTAACATTTCACCAAAAATAAAAATAAGGTGAATATTGGACTCGTTAAATTATGAAAAAACAGAGATTTGTCAATTTGTATTCACTAGAGTGAGAGAGCAGAGTCATAACTAGGCAATTGTCCTCTATTTCTTAATCCTTAGCCAATCTCTCTCAGATTCTCCAACACCGGCTACATCCCGGTGCGCCGGGGCGACAGTCACGTCATCGGCAGGTACGGTAGAGAACTGTGATCCTGTATGATTACTGTAGTCCACGGGTTACGGTAGCGTGATCTCGGAAGGATTACGATAGGCGAAGGATATCGTAGAGGGTTACGGAAAGAATATCTTAGGCTTACGGTAGTCTACGGGATATAGTAGCGTGATTACTGTAGGATTACGGTAGCCAATTGGGTACTTTACCGATTGCAATATTGTAGGCAGGGTGAGAGCGAACACTAGAGATGATAAAATCCGACTCTCCTCAATTCGCGTGCTCTCTCTTTTCTCTGACCGGCGAGATAGCACGCTAATTGAGTAGAAACGGTTCCGTTTTGGCCTCACTAGTGCACTCGCGAAATCTCGGATATTTAGTGCCTGCAGCATCATGAGCAGTAGGGACTTGAGCGGTCAATAATGTTGTAATATTGACTAATATTTTAATAATAATATTGTAATAATATCAATAATATTGTAATAATAATATTGGCTCAATATTTGTGTTTTGTTTTGAAGAATAAGCAACCGAACCACTGCTTCATCTCCACCTTATCAGTTGATAAGAAATGCCTGAAACATATCTGATCACGAGCGTTGCAAATCAATTCTAATGAAAATAATTGACGAGACATCTATGTTCTGATTACATAAGTTGGCGCAGATGAAGTGTTAGCGTGTTTGAGGCGTAATGAAAAACTTCACAGAGACGAGGCCGACGGTTACATCGGACAGCCCTTCGAGAAGTCGCACTCCATTGCTCATTCGGCAGGAAACTTCGTTCGAGATTTCTTCGTGGGTTTATTTTAATAATAACAAAAAAACTCAAATAAATAGAAATGACCTCTTAATACTACTTCGTGGGGTTATTCTCGCTTTTTTCTCCAAATAAGTGAGAGAAATCTATTAAAAACTGTGGCAATGTCAAGTGAAGCTAAATAAATTAAAAATTCAAAGATATTTTTAAAACTTAATATAACTTCCAGAGAGACGACGGCAGCAGAGACCTGGAGAACCAGCGAGCCGGTTGGCTGCTGGCACGATTCCGATTCCATGGTGAGCTTTGGTCTTTGATCTTTGATTTTCAACCTCCCTCAGGCAAGGAGATGACCTTCATCAACCTCAACCTCCACTCGGTCCCCTTCGAAGACGTGAACGAGATCGTATCACAGGTTAGGGAAGTTTCTCTGCACTCTCCTCATTTCACACACTCTCTTCACGGCAATTCAGACATGAACAAAAATGAGCAATAACGGGAAACCGCACTCCCCACACCATTGAGCGTGAAATGAACCCGAAAGGATTACTGAAGATTTTTAAAATCTTTTCAATCAAATTTTGGTCTATTTTTCTTGCGATCTTTACATGTTTTGCATGGTTTCCTAGTTGCATTAGTCTATTACGATACACCAACAACACGCTTTGCCATAAAAGAGAGTGAAAAATAACTGAACAGTCTTTTTAGAAAGTCAGTTGTAGTTTATTGTGTGCGTGGTGTGCCTGATCAATTTACGGCCCGGCTCTCAGCTTATTGTACCCTCTGAATTGCTGTGTCTTGTCTTCTCTGCCCATCGACTTTTCTCTGTCATCTCCTCATTCTGTACACACTCTTGTCTTTTCTCTGCGGTCACTTACAATCCCAGCTACAACACTGCTATAGAAACACAAATCAAAAAAATTAAGGTCTTCACATATGCTTCATCATGTATGTTTCAGGGTTCCTTTATTACTTGGCATTTTGAACTTATAGCAATATGACGGTCATATATTATTTTCAAACAAAAATATTTATTATCTTATAATTCTTCCTTCTTGAACATGTCAAACAGGATTACTGGATCTGATGTCGCTTTCTTTATTCAGTACACTCTTACTCTAGTTAATCCGACGAGAGTGTGCCGAATGGAGAGAGCACTGAAATGACTCACCTTATTCCGTGCTCCCTCGTCTTCTCTGACCTCCCATATTTCTCTGCGCTCTCTCGTATTTACATTATCTCTCACCCTTACAGCCCTCCGTCACCAAAGCCGCACAGAAGCGGCAGCGACAGATCGACGCCTTGCTACACGAGTGAGTTGGCGCGCTTGCGGCGCAAAGCTATAGTCAACAAGAAATCATCGGACCGGAGTTGGCGCAGTTTTAGTGTTAGCGCGCTTACGGCGCAATGCAATTTCCGACTGCAGACTCGAGTCGGAGGGCCTGAGGGAGGACGCGATCATCGTCGCTGGCGCATTCAATGCGCAGCTGCACGAGACCCGCCTGCTGAATGTGAGTGAGGAGGGATTGGGAGGGGGTGACGTCATTACTAAGAAATAGTAAAGCCTGAGTAAAAGCTTTAATGGCTCGAAGAAGCGCAGAAATGCTGACTTTTTATGCTGAATTTCGTGCCATCTCGAATATGTTTCATCCAATTCAGAAAAGAACTATTATTTCTGCAATTTCGTTCGATTCCAGCCTGCCGTATGACACAATTACTAATCACTATCTTTATAGGAAGAATGTTGTTTGAGAATAGTATTGCTACATCTAATAGTTCTCGGTTCAATTTTCCATCATTATGAGGCCGTTTGCGTTATAGTCGAATAAACATGCACTATCGCTGGCACAGTGATTTTTTTTTTTAATTGGGGTGTTTAGGTTCTCAAGGATGCTGATCATCGTGGTGTGCCTCATTTTGCACCATCTCGATCGGTTGAGCCAAGCTGCATCCGGGCTCCACATCACGATTTTCCAATAACTCATCTCATAGGCCATCAAAGACAGCGAAAATATGACATGGCATGAAATCGATGATGGGGATTCACAACGTGTCAACGAGGGGAAATGCGCAATTTGCATGGCAGACTCTTCGCATGGTCCATTCCATTCGGGGGTAGAGGGAGCGGTGAAACAGACATGAAATGACAGAGCTGAATGGAACATTGCATTTGGGATAACTCAGAATTGGAGTTCACAGTATTAAGCTGGCCATTCCTCACATGCAAGAACAAAATGAGTGGTTGGCCCCGCCCCCTCGTTCAAAAAAGTGAGAAATGAGGTCGATTCGAATTTTGGTCCCGTGCGGAATTAAATGTACGGTAGAGTTGAGCAACCATCGTCACTAATGCCTTAGTATACCTTCTGAAACTCATTCAATTCATTGTCGAAAACTGACGCTCTAACGACAAATCACTTGAGTTTCAAGAATTATTCTTCTACCAGGAAAAAGGAATCAAAGCAGTCCGAGCACTAATTCTGCCGAAAGTGTTGCATGGGGCTTAATACTGTGAGTTTTTGTAATTTTTCATTAGCTTACGATCTCTCTGTATTGTCTTTGATTTTCCCAACATTCATTCAAGTTTCTCTCTTTAAGTATTCATGGAAACTCCATCACCATTGTTATTTTTTGAATCGTCATGAAAATATCTAGATTTCGTCGCAAAAACATTTTCAAATTTGTTTTTTATAAGACAGATATGTGAGAAAAACTGACGAAAACTGAAATATTTCCCAAATAAAGAACAAATTTGAAAACGTTTTTGCGACGAAATTTAGATATGTTCATGATGATTCAGAAAATAATAATGGTGATGAATACTTAAAGAGGGAACTTGAATGAATGTTCGGACAATCAGTAAAGACAATGCAGAGAGATCGTAAGCTAATGAAAAATTACAAAAACTGAGAGGCACAGTCCTTACGTGTTCCTTCACCATTTTAGAAAATGAAATTAGTATATTTAATGTCCAATTCTGAGTTATCCCAAATTCACCGCTTCCTCTACCCCCGAATGGAATGGACCATGCGAAGAGTCTGCCATGCAAATTGCACATTTTTCCCCTCGTTGACACGCTGTGGGATTCTAGTAATGTTTTTCATGGCCTGTGAAAATCCAGTTCTCTTTTTTCAGTCGACGCTTTTCGAATACAAAACGTTAGTGGAATTCAATTTCAGGAGAGTTGGATGCGCGCTGTCCTGAGGATCATTTTTCGTATAAATATGATAAAGTTTGCAATTATCATATTTTTGCTACAATCATTTTTGTAATCTTCATTTTCATTCTTCACCACGGAATTCGCATTTAGAGTGGCGAATGCCTTGAGTTTCAATCATTTCGAGTTAGCGAAACAAAGGAGAGGACGACAACAACAATGAAACTCATTCAATTCCTCACTCAATGAGCGAGTTTCGCTGCGAAGAATCAAAATCGAATACACTAAAACGATTCTAGAAAAACACTAAAACGATTCTAGTTGCAAACCTCATCATATTTATACGAAAAATTATCCTCGGGACAGCGCGCATCCAATTCTGCTAAAATTGAATTCCACTAACGTTTTGTATTCGAAAAGTGTAGACTGAAAAATTATAAGAGAATTTTCACAAGCCATGAAAAACATGACTAGAATCCCCATCATCGATTACACACCCTGTCAAATTTTCATTGTCTTTGATGGCCTATGAGATGAGTTATTGGAAAATCGTGATGTGGAGCCCGGATGCAGTCTGGCTCAACCGATCGAGATGGTACAAAATGAAGCACACCAAGATGATCAGCACTCCCGAGAACCTAAACACCCCAATTTTCGAAAAAATCACTGTGCCAGACATTGTCCGACTATAACGCAAACGGCCTCTAATGAGAGATGAAATTTCGATGAGTATTTTTTTTAAAAAAATTTCGGATTTTCCCTCTCCATTCTGCACACTATCTCGCTTGTTAGAGAAACGAGAGAGAGTGCAGAAAGAATAGAATTGAATGCCGAAACGACATCACTATGTACTCTCCATATTACTTTTCCATCTTTCTTTCAGGACCTCTCCTCCATCCAACACACCTCTGTTCATTCGCGCACGGATGATAGAGGAAGAGTGGATCAGATCGAGCAGACGGATAGACATGGAACGGTAAGAAATCAGAAATAAGAGATCAGAGATCAAAGATCAAAGATGAGCGCAACTTCATAATCTCTAGACGAACGATCGTAGGGATTGTCCCTCCTGAATTTGAATGTCGAAAGAGGTTCAATCAAGAAATTTTCTTCGCAAACGTGTTGACTCACTGTTGAAGGATGTTTTGACGCAGATCTGTTGTTGACGTACATGAAGCGTAGTGGAAAAAATGACTAGAGATCACAATCGGCTCGTTTCAGAAGACGGTCACTGTCGAGGAGCACCGCTTCGACCTGCACTCGATCCATGACTGGTTAGGATATGTTCAACTGAATAATTATTCAATTGAGTGAATACAAATTAGTAACGCTAGATCAAATGAATCAAACTTTTCGCTCCGAAGGGCCAGTTTTTTTTATATGTTTCAATGTACGTTTCAGAATTCCATCATAACTCGATATTTTCAACTAAGAGCAATTTCTTTACATTTTGATTCTTCAAAACAAACAACGAAAAATCCTACTGCGAACCCTTGCCGCAGATCATGGCAAACATAAGTGTTGACATAATAGAAGTTCTCTCCATTCTGCACACTCTTGCGCCGACGAGGCGAGGGATAGTGTAGTGAGTGGAGAGAGCTACTATTAGATATGGTTACACCAATAACAAGCTGTAAGCAAAGTAAATGCAGACATGAAATATTAAAATAATGAATTAAATATTCAGGTTCTTCCGTCTCGGACGTGGTCAGATGGTGAAGAAGTATAATGGGGAGCTGGCTCAGGTTTGATCTTTGATCTCTTTTATTCTTGAATTATGGCCCTTGATCTTCGAACTATGAATAACTGATCTTCGACTTTTAACAGTCAAATCTGTGACCTCTTTAATTCCCAGCTTTTGATCTTTTGATCTCTTCGATTTCAGGTTGCGTTCCAAGGTCGACTTCTCGAGGAGAGCGTCTTCTTCCAGGTTGGCTGATCTTTGATCTTTATCGGTTTGCCTCGCTATGGCGTCAGAGACTCCAAGACAGAAATACGGAACAATACAATTTCTCATCAATTGCCTAATGATGACGTCATTAGTAAATCAATGCTTGAGGAGTGAGTTGACGCAAATGGTGTACTCGCACGTTTGAAGCGTAGTACAAATGTTGATCTCTCAGCCATCTCGTCACTACGGCATCAACAAGTCGAACGGGAAGGAGGAGTTCCTGAGGCATCTCTGCCCGGCCTGGGGCGATCGCGTGCTGTACAATGAGAAGATGAGCGACCTGTTCAGACACGTGAGTTGGCCCGGATCAAGTGTTGGCGTGCTTGCAGCGTAATGCAAATTTTGACAAGGATTGGCCCGTCAGTTGGAGCAGCTCTGCGGTTGGCGTACTTGATATGAATCCGATGAAATTGATCACTTTTTGAGAACCACTAATCACTATTCAAAAGTGCCCTCTGCATTCTACACACTCAATCACGTGTGTAGAATGGAGAGAGTTCCTGCTAGACCCGCCAACATGGCAACAACATATGGACAGTTATCTCTAAAACTATTTGTTTGTTTTTTGGACCAGAACTGCGAGGAGCATCGTTGGTTCTCAAATTACTCATACCAATATTCACACTATGAAACACATTCAAACCTGCGACAATCTGCTGTTCTAGAGGCTACACAATATTTCACAATGACACTCGTGTTTCCAACTGAATCTTTGCATATTTGGGTCAATTCAAATACGACTCTCTCCATTTTCTGACTTGTCAGACAGTTGGAAGAGTGTATTATTGGATCCGGATGTTAACAATGACAGCTTAATGTGATATCACATAATTATGACGTAATATTTCCACTCAGGACTCCTTCTGTGCCTCCGGTCTCTACTACGGTATCGTTGGCGATAATCGACCCATTGGAGAGGTCAAACCCGTCGCTCTCCACGCTACCATCTGTCTGAAATAAGGAGTCTGACCCGCCGAACTGCCTACCCCCGCTCTGATTCATACTGTATCCCGCTAGAGTGTGCTATATACCGTAACTTGTATCCCGATCGATTTCCGTGCCTTTCTTTGCGTTCCAAACGCGTGTGCTTCATTGCTTGCTCCAGCGATAAATCATTCCGAATTCATTACTAGTCCCGAACTCGAGATATTCTAGATGAAAATGTTGTATTCTCGGCACTAGGTCGAATAATCACCGTCGGATGATAAGCGACTGGATGAGAACCAAACAAAATTTGCGTCTCCCAGTATTTTGTCAGTATGGTCAATATGATCTACTGAACCATCTGAGAAAATACGGGGAGATGAAATTTTTTTTGGTTCTCATCTAGTCGGTTATCATCCGACGGTGATCATCCGAGCTAGTTTCATATTCTCCGTCAAACTCAGCTTGGACGATACAGATAGATTGGCAAGCTGCCTTGATTTTTAAAAATATATATAATGGAGTTTAATCATCAATCCGAAGTATAACACGAGTAACAGTTTGGAAAGAGCATGGAAATTTTTAGGAAATGAAATAATATGATGAAAATATAGGCAGCGATTGAGGGGCAAGGAGCAAATCCGATGAACTAATGATTTTTTTTAAAAATTATATGAAACAGGTAAGTGTGGCAGTGTATTTCAAACAGAATATTTGATCACTTAGACAATTATAATTTTAACATACGCTGAAAACAGTAGCTATCAGAGGTGTGCCAAAAAATTTCCGCACTCCTCATTTCTCATGCACTCTTGCAGGACCGAGATACGAGAGAGCATGAGAAATGAGGAGTTATGGAAATTCTTTTTGCACATCAGGCAAATGTGCAAATTAGACAAAACAATCAGGCAAAATGGGTATCAAGCGAAACAATCGAATAGTAGATCGCTCATTATGAACGATTTATCTGACCGGTGTTAGAGGTTTCGAAATAATGACTACCGTATCCGGTGTGGCATAAATACTATCAACAATTTGTAATATACTATTCATCTTTACTTACATTTCATAATACGTGTCTGAAAAATACGTGTATCCAGTATTGGCGGGTTTTTTTCAATTTCTAGATTCTACGACGCTTAGTTCTGCTGTGAAATTATGATAATTATCAGTTTCAGGCGTGCTTATCTCCTCTGTAGTGGCCCTTTCCACCCACCTTCTACACGAGTTGCTATTCGAAAGGGATAATTGGCACTGTTAAGCATTTGAGCACGGCAGTGATCGTTTCCGTAATAGAGATGACCATTCGGAAAAGCAAAAACTATCAGAACAAAGGGCATTCCGGATTGAACAGGAAATATTCTAAGTCGATAACATCATCGCTAACCCGTATCATACTTCTTCATCACCAAAGGGTATTCCAAAGGATGTCCATGGATGAAAGACCCCGAAAAACTATTTCGAAGATAATATATGCATCGACAAGCGTCTTCGACAACATCCTTCTCGCCTACTGTATCACCCTCACAATCGCCGTGTCAACCACGCTTCCCTTTTGGTCACTGATGCTATTCGCGCATTCAATGAGGTTCACTTGATTGTTAATCCGTCAATACTATTGGCTTTTCTCTATCATAGTAGTCATATTTTTCTCACATTCCAACTTCAGACATGCAGTTCTGTCCGGGACAGTGTTTCGAATGTTCAAAGTCGGTACAGGAATTCGCCTCCGTGCCCTTCAGAATAAACTTCTCCAACTACAAATACTTCGAATTTTGAAATCTCGCTCTGCTTATTGTTGATCGGCAACTGTGCCAACAACCTCCGATTTTACCGCTACTACTCATAATAAATCTCTCATTTTTTTCGCTCCCGGGAGATCCCCCTCAGAGCTGCCCAAAAACTGTTGGTTCTCTAACACAGAATGTTCTGATCTTCTGCCCAAGCGTACCTTGAGATACTGGGTTAAAACCGAAAATGACGGCGAGAGGCCATCTCTCATAGACGCCGTACGACGACACGCGGTTATACTGAGCATCTCCTAAAACATCACCAAACTACTCTGAAATCGGTGGTTCTACGCTCGGCAAACACCGAATAATTATATTTTTTGAGAATGAAATCTACTTGGTTTGTTCGTGTGGTGAGGAAGTTCGCTCCCAGAAGAGCAATTTGAGCAACTTGACCACTCGTTACTCCTCCTGTGTGCACTTCACATCAGGCTACTCCGTGAATCTTGGGCTTACTGGCATCACCTAATTGATTTCACTTTGTATCCCATTTAGCGGATTTCTCTCATTTTCCTCTGTGTATGCCCACAGCATTCACAGTTCTTCACTCTATCAACTGATCACACCGTAGTGACAGTGATTGACAATAGTATCTCTTCCAGCAGTCTATCGATTGTGATACTGTATTCCTCACTCTAATGAATCAACACTAGGTGAATACACACACGATTCTCCACTCGGCAGAATCATATCACAGCACTGCTTCCACTCCCAAGTGATGTAATACAAGTGATGTGGAGAAGGAAGAAAAAGCACATGGAGAAGCATGAGTAGTAGTGCAGTATGCACTGTGGGCTACCAATCAGTGGAAGCATGATGATATTGCACTGTGCGTGTGATATTGGGAATCAGTGAACAAGTTATCGATTAGATTGAACTGAATCGATTCTGTTTCGAGTGAAAACAATACTGTTTTGAATACAAACGATTCCTTTTCAAGTATGAGACGATTGAGTGATTCGACAGCTGTTGTATCGTGTTGACGACGTGACCCAAGGATACGAGAAGCTGCACTCAAGAGCTCATTCGGAAAGAATGGAATATTTTCAAACAGTGTGTTTGATTAATGGTGTTCACAAGTGGAAGCAGTGCTGTGATATGATTCTGCCGAGTGGAGAATCGTGTGTGTATTCACCTAGTGTTGATTCATTAGAGTGAGGAATACAGTATCACAATCGATAGAGGAAGAGATACTATTGGCAATCACTGTCACTACGGTGTGATCAGTTGATAGAGTGAAGAACTGTGAATGCTGTGGGCATACACAGAGGAAAATGAGAGAAATCCGCTAAATGGGATACAAAGTGCAATCAATTAGGTGATGCCAGTAAGCCCAAGATTCACGGAGTAGCCTGATGTGAAGTGCACACAGGAGGAGTAACGAGTGGTCAAGTTGCTCAAATTGCTCTTCTGGGAGCGAACTTCCTCACCACACGAACAAACCAAGTAGATTTCATTCTCAAAAAATATCGGTGTTTGCCGAGCGTAGAACCACCGATTTCAGAGTAGTTTGGTGATGTTTTAGGAGATGCTCAGTATAACCGCGTGTCGTCGTGGGATATGCCTTCGAAAGGTAAGATAACGAATCTAGTTGTATACGACCAAATATGAGAGAATATCACTTCGCACAGCACACACTTAGGAGTCGTCGGGGCACTCAATTTGTGAAGAGTGAACTTGACTCCATCACACTAAAAGTTGAAAATATAATAACGTGAATAACTCACTTGTTGTACGAAAATTCGAGCAAGAGTAAATAAATTAAATTAAATTCCAATTTTTCAAAACAAAAAAAAAGTAAATTCCACTATAATCAAATAAATAAAGACGAATAAAAGCTACTTCTTCGCTGTGATTAAGGTCGCGCCGATTAGAACGAACTATGAATAATCAATTCAAAAGCGCACCTCGCATAGAATGCACTGCGGCGTTGCCTGAAAAGGACGTTTTCGGATATATATTTATTATTTTTAATTGAATTTTCAAAAAACACTCTTCTTCTATAAACAATAATAATAGTAAGAAACGGAATAATATATCATCGTCACAATACTAAATTAGGAGAAAGAAAAACCCTACCTTCTCTCCATTCTTCGCAGAATCCGATCTCGCTTTCTTGACTAATTGTCCTTCCTCTCTTTCAGAATCATCCATAGAATCAGTGTATTTCTGCGATCTGGTTGCATTTCTTATCAGTCTCTTTCTTTTCTCCACTTCGACGGTCTCATCAGAGCCCTGAAACGAGTCCTTTTTTTCTTTTTATATCCACGGGTTTTAACAATTGGATTGTAAAAAAAATCGAAAGTAATTCGGTAGATATTCATTCGTTAAAAGTTTGTAAAAAAAACAGTAATTTGAAAAAAATTACGAACCTCACGAACATCGGCGATGTTACCGCCTGTCTCCTCTTCTTCTCTTGTCTCGATTGGTTCATCTTCCAGTGATTCGTGTTAATTTCCGGGAATCTGCATTTAAATTAATCAATTCATTTAATAAAATTAAATTTAATCTACCTCATCCATTAAAGGCATCTCATCTCCAATTAAATCAGAGTGTGAAATCTAAATTCATTCACGTACGTCTCGTAGTGTACCCAGGCCTCACCTCCTTATCACACGGAACAACTTGAGTAGTGTCGATCTGTTCTTCTTTCGGTTCGACTTTCTCTTCTTTCGGCTCCTTTCGAGGCTTTGTAAAAGTGGGAACCTGCATTTCATATACAGATAATAATGTAATTTGCTTGAAGTATACATTTAACAATTTGTGGAAACTCACAGTTGAGAAGCGATCAATCGAACCCGAGATGTCATTCCTATTCCCTTCGTGCAATGGCTGATCATCAAGAAGATTGTCGTTTGCAGGATGATCGTCCTCTCCAATAGCCTGAATAATAGCAATCATTATCGAATCACCAAAAACCCGGATGTCTCCCCGTACATTGAAGATAACTCAGTAGCTTTCGAAACAAAAACGGCCTTTTGGAAACAAATTATTGAATAGAAAAAAACAAAATGACACGTCACCTTATTCTCCCTGGGGATATTTTGAGAGGGTACATTTGGCTCTTCCTTCATTTCCACTTTCTAATTTTTCGGCTCTTAAGAGACTCTGTGAATACTGCGACCTGAAAGCAATAATTGCATTTTGTATGCTCAGTTCTCACGTATTTTGTATGTCCAGGAGAATAAATAATAACATTCACCATGGACAGAGCATCCATGGAATCATCGACGATATTTTGGGCGACTCCATCCGTGTTCCGATTTTGTGCTTTTGAATGAATGCTCTTTTCTCTTCTCATCTTGAACATTTCTGCCTTGAGTTCTCCGTTCTCATGCTTCAGTTCACTGCAATAAATAGTTATTTTTAGAAAAATAATTTATTAAAATAAGATTTAAAACAGAGATTCATGTGAAACTAACATATAGGCTTCGGTCGCATTATCTGCTCTTCCTCTCTCATCTTGCAATCGAGAAAGAGCCTCAGCAAGTCTGCATGGAGATGGTCATTACGGAACGAACGTGTTCGGTGCCAAATATTATATCAATTTTTGCATCTGTTTATTTTCACATAACGAGACCTTCGAATCAACATCTCCCTTTTGTAGAGGACGCGCATGGCCACGCCCGATGAACCAAAGCAATGATCAGGAAGGGGTGAGCAGCAAGGGGGTATAGCTCAGTGGTTAGAGCATCTGGTCGTCGGTTCAATTCCCTCTGCCTACATCAATGTTTTGCGCACTCCTCTGACGTGTGAGAGACACTATCTCTACACTTTTTACCAAGCACTTTTTACAAAGCAAAAAAATTTAAATCAGGTTTTGTATAAAACTAATACATAAGCTCCGGTCACATTATCTTCTCTTCCTCTCTCTTCTTCCAATTGGGAAAGAACCACAGCCAGTCTGAATGGATATGTTCATTATGAAACGAACGTTTTTTCGGTGCCAAATATTACTTTAATATTTGCATTTGTTTAATTTCGAATAATGGTACGCTCGAAACAGCATTTCTCTTTTTGCCAAGTACATCATCAGATTATGAAATCAAATAAAATAAAAACTCACTTCTGTTTCGTTTCCTCCAATTCATCCTTTAGCTTAGCCTCGCCATCGATAATTCCTCGCTTGGTGTCTGGAAGACATCGATGATCGAATAGCTACAGTATATGGGGAAAAAATTACTGTATCTGAAGGTGATTATGTTGAAACACCATACCAAGAAGATTCTCCGCATGTTCAGCGCGCAATTCGGCCTCTCTTGCGATACGACAAGCGCCCTGAAAAGAGTTAATTATTTAATTTTAAATTTATTTATCGCACATCACTGAAGGTGTTATCTTAGCACATTTTTCAAGGCCAGGATCGAACAGACAATGAATCCCATGTGATCCAAAAGCCATTTTACGAATATTGATTGCAAAAAACGTGTCTCGAGAAGATAGAAAGCACAAAAAATACCTTCAACTTCTTCTGTACGTCGCTCAGTTGTCTTCTCAGCTCGGCGACTTCAGGAGAAGAAACTGTCTGCAAAAGACAGAAGATTGCTCTCCAAATATATGATAAAATAAGGGTTAGTTGCATAATATGCAACTAACTACCTTCCCAAGGGAGTGAGAGCAAGAACGAATCGTGCCTAAATGCGACCGCCAACGTTTAGCCATCAATCGCATATTGAGCAGTTCCTATATTTCCGTACTGTCTCTCTAATCTTCCCTTAACTATACTTACTTCGGCATCATTGGCGACAGCAGCATCCTCCGCTCTAAGATCCATGAGCGTGTTTTGGCTGCAGAATATAGATTATAAGTTTGGAGATACTATGGCATGAAACATCGAACCGAACAAACATAGCGTAGAACGCTATTGTGGTGTCTATGAGTCGAGAAGAAAAGCATGTGATTAAATGGAAATATGGACAAGAAATGAATTATAAGTTATTACAAATTATTACTAATAACGAATAAAAATAAATTGAGAAAATTTGACGAACTTGGAAACATGCTATCAATATCAAACTTTTACTTACCGTAACCAGAAAATCGTTTTGGAATCCGGGATAGGACCACAAAAACAAGAATCGATAGACTCAAGTATACTGTAATTCAACAATCAATACTTAATAATGTAGTTCAATAATAAGCGCCATAGTACATGTGATCTATATTCGGTGTCATCGGTGGGTGGAAAGGGGGTCATGAGACAGTGAGAGCAAGAGGTCTAAAATAGCTGATGAACTGTCACAATCATGCATTTGATGGGTTATTTGGCAGAGATTGGCAAATAGAATCAAAAACCTGGTCGTTGCGGGATTCGGGCTTCAATTCGCTGTAAAAACATCGTAAGTTAGTTGAAATCACGGTATTATTTTTAATTGTTGCTTGCGCATAATGATTAGCGAGATCGACTGTATTATCTAAGGAGCGCACTCGCTATTTCTAAATCAAATTCGAAGAAACATCGATCATTCCGCACTATTTTTTATCACCGATCTTGTTTTTTTTCGTGAGCGAAAAATTTAATTGAAGATATTTATTTACCTTTACACGTTACTATGCTTCGACAAACGAGAATAGTCTATTCTGAATAGAACAAGAATCAAGAACGAATATTCGTTCTCATTTATCCAACTTAACCGGTCCCTCTTGAAAGAGAACTCTTGAATAAGAATGGATTCTTGCAAGAATCGCTCTGGCCGAAACAACCCTCATTCATTCCTCTATATGAGGCCGGTCGCCTACTATTCGATCAGGGGCAGGGACAGTGAATGAATTTTCGGAAAATCGGGAAAAGATGTTTTCGAAGGTGCTGATCACCATGGTCGACTTCATTTTGCACCAAATCGATCGATGCGACCAGGTGACCAGGCAGAATGGTATGAGTTTCATTTAAAACGCGGCTGAAACGCGGAGTTGTGCGGTGTGTAATTGAAATGAGGAAAAGAAAAATTGAGATTGTAAAAAAAACGTCAATTTTGATTCCCACACTATTTATACGAAAAATGATCCTCTCGACGAGGCTCATCTCGCTACTGCAAAAGCGGCTTCCACTACCTCGTCATATTCGAAAAGTATAGGTCAATAAAATTACTTCTGGTTTCAAAGGAAGACGCATATCCCACAACCCCATTCCCACAACAATACCACCTGTGCGGATAAATCTATTCTATTTTATATCATGGTTGGATTCCCCATGTTCGAATACACCACATGTCAAATTTTCATGACCCTAGCACAAAAATGACCTGAGATAGCGCGAAATCGTGATTTGCAGCCCGGTTGCAGCCTGGTCGCACCGATCGATTTGGTGCAAAATGAAATCAACCATGGTGATCAGCACCTTCGAAAACATATTTTCTTGATTTTCCGAAAAATCATTGTTCCAACTGGCCTCATATTGCGTCGCGAGCGGATGGCGCGCTCGCCCCGAAGAAGAGAGTCTTTGTCTTTGATAACATTGTTCATTCTTGCAAGAAATCGAGCAAGAATTTCATTCTTATTCAAGAACGGCCGATCCATTCTCGTCCGATCATTCTTGAATAAGAATAATTTCTTGGCAAGAATGATGCGCGTTTTCGCGAGAACAATTCTTGTTTATCGAAGGCTACACGTTACATATTATCCTTGCTATTCTCATCATCTTCCTGAGTTATCGAAATATGGTAACTGGAGAGAAACCAGTATCAGCCATGACAATAAATATTGAAGAGGAAAAATGTTATCATAATTCAGTCAAAAAGAATAAAAGAAAAATTATTTGAGGGAATTAACATTGGGGAAACAACGATAACAGTGATAAAATCTTCTCCAGATTCACTTGTCGTCCAGTTTGTGGAGTTCGAATTGCTTGCCGTCGCACTGACGAAAATACATCAGATGAATTAAACTTTTATGATTGAGAATGATTTTCTTAAGCAGACCAGATGATGGAAGACAATAAAAATCCTATCAGAATTGTTTTTAGCAAATAGTAGATGGGCCTTCATAACAGTGAGGTGTTGGGATAGATCTGGTCTAAATTTTGAATAAGTATCAGAAGAAATGTCGAAATGACCATCAATTATCGCAGATGATGATATAAAACTGATTTGGATTTTTATGTAAAATAATGCGCATACCTTCTTGCTGTGGTCGGAATTGCCTTTGTCAGTGCGAATTTCAAGCCCACACGAACAAATGAGATAGATGCCATTCTGAGAAAGGATTCCGTAATTTTGTTTTCTTCTTCTAAATATTTCAAATATTAAAAAGACTTAGTATATTCATGCTGTGAAACAGACTGCTTTCATAGAAGACTTGTGCTGTCTTCTCAGATGTTTCGCATGGCTCGATCCAGTCGTGAGATACGCCTTGAATAAATACACGTTTCTTTTCTCCGAAGATATATGAGAGCAAATCACCTCGCATTGAATGCACTGAGGAGTAGTAGGAACAGGCTTGTCGAGTTTGAGGAGAGTGAACTGGAGACCATTGCACTAAAAGTTGATAATGTAGAAGATCATATTCGGCCAATACTTAGAACAGAAAAAAATAGCGCAAATCAATTTCAATTTTAGCGCAAATGAAGAAAAAAAACGCGACGAACAAAAATTACCTTCTTGATATGCTGCGGATTGCTTATCTGGGAGCGAACCTCCACACCACACGAACAAACCAAGTAGATTCCACTCTCAAAATATTCAGTTGTTCGGTTTCTATATGCGTAGTATCATCACCGTTTTCAGAATAGTTTTGTGATATCTTTGGAGATGCCACAAATAGCCGTATGCCGTCGTGGGATATGACTTCAAAAGATAAGATAACGAATCTAATTTTAGACGAGCAAAATATGAGAATAGGTTACCTCGCACAGCACACACTTAGGAGTCGTCGGGGCACTCAATTTGTGAAGAGTGAACTTGACTCCACCACACTGAAAAATACATTAGTTGCAATATGAATAAAGAAAAATCCTAATTCAATCTAGAACCTATTTTAATTTATAAATTTCCAGCGGTTTCCCCCCTACTATGTCGAGGAAAAACACTGGCGGTGTTCGGCGCTTCGCACCTCACATATTCTTAGTACGCTTAAGCTTAGATTGTATGTTGGCAGGACGCCCATACCAAACGTTGACAGGCCGTCCAAACTGGACAGACAGACAGACGTTTGCGCTTTATAAAGAAGTATATATTGTTCACCAAACGTTGTGACAATCGTTTTCGAAAGATACAAGATCATAGCAATGTGAAGAATAGCGAAAATTTCAGGGCATTGTGACTATGAATTATGCTTCATGTATTTTGTTACAACGTTGCTTCCTATAGTAAGTAAAATAATTAACATACATCATTGCTGTGATTTGGGTCGCGATTGTGAGAACGAACTTCTTTTCCACAGGAACATATCAGGTAGATTCCATTCTGAAATAATAAAATATTTAACGTTAATTATAATATTGTGGTTACCGATTTCAGAGTCGTTTTGTGGGTATTGTTGAGATGATCAGCATAGCTGATAGCCGTTGTAGGAAAAACCTTGAATAATAATAAAATACTTAATCACTACGATTCACTACGAATTGTTAAAGAACAGTTCAAAAGCTCACCTCGCATAAAATGCACTGAGGCGTTGCCTGAAAAAGTCGTATTCGGATCAAAAGTAGTTCTCTTTCGATAAATAATGAATACAAGATAGTTTTTCATACAAATAAAATTAGGTAGAAACGGATTTTATTTTATGAAAAACAATCTTGTATTCAAATAAAATCAGTTAGAAACGGCATAGTATACAATCTTCAAATTTACTAAATTTAGAGTAAGAAAACCCTGCCTTCGCTCCTTTCTTCGCAAAATCCGATCTCGCTTTCTTGACTGATGGTCCTTCCTCTCCTTCAGAATTATCCATAGACTCAGTGTATTTCTGATGTCTTGATGTATTTCTCGTCGATCTCTTTCTTTTCTCCACTTCGACGGTCTCACCAGGGTCCTGAAACGAGTCCTTTTAAAATATAATTCAATGATTTTAACAATTGAATTGTAAAAAAAAAATCGAAAGTAATTTGGTAAATACTCATTCGCTAAAAGTTTATAAGAAAAACAATCATTTGAAAGAAATTACGAACCTCACGAACATCGGCGATGTTACCGCCTGTCTCCTCTTCTTCTCTTGTCTCGATTGGTTCATCTTCCAGTGATTCTTGTTCATTTCCGGTAATCTGTATTTAAATTAATCAATTCATTTAATAAAATTAAATTTAATCTACCTCATCCATCAAAGGCATCTCATCTCCCATGAAATCAGAGTGAGGAATCTGAATTCATTCACATACATCTCTTACTGTATCCAGAACCCACCTCATTATCACATGGGACAACTTGAGTAGTGTCGATCTGTTCTTCTTTCGGTTCGACTTTCACTTCTTTCGGCTCCTTTCGAGGCTTAGTAAAAGTGGGAATTTTAATATGCAGATACTTGTGTAATTTACTTGGAATATGCATTAAAAAGAGAAGCGATCAATCGATTCCGAGATGTCATTCATATTCCCTTCGTGATCATCAAGAAGATTGTCGTTTGAATGATGATCGTCCTCTCCAATAGCCTGAATAATTTCAATCATGATCGAATCACCAAAAACCCGGATGTCTCCCCGTACATTGAAGATAATTCAAGTAGCTTTCGAAACAAAAGTCTTTAGGGAACAAACTAATGGAATAGTAAACAAAATAACGTGTCACCTTATTCTCACTGGGGATAATTTCAGAGGCTTCAATTGTCTCTTCCTTCAGTTCTACTTTCTCTTTTTTCGGCTCCATGGGAAGACTCTGTGATTACTGCGACCTGAAAGCAATAATTGTATTTTGTATGCACAGTTCTCAAGTATTTTATGACAAGAGAATAAATAATAACAGTCACCATTGACAGGGCATCCATTGAGTCATCGACGATATTTTGGGCGACTCCATCCGTGTTCCGATTTTGTGCTTCTGATCGGTACTTCCTTTCTCCTTTTATCTTGGCCATTCCTGCCTTGAGTTCTCTGTTCTCCCGCTTCAGTTCACTGCAATAAAGTTATTTTTAGAAAAATAATTTATTAAAATAAGATTTAAAACAGAGATTCATGTGAAACTAACATATAGGCTTCGGTCGTATTATCTGCTCTTCCTCTCTCTTCTTCCAATTGACAAAGAGCCTCAGCCAGTCTGAATGGAGATGCTCATTTCGGAACGAACGTGTTCGGTGCCAAATATTATTTCAATATTTGCTGTTTATTTTCTGTTTATTTTCAAATAACGAGATTCTCGAAACAGAATTTCCTGTTTTGTCAATTATGAAATCAAATATATAGAAAAATCACTTCTGCTTCGTTTCCTCCAATTCATATTTTAACTTAGCCTCGCCATCGATGATTCCTCTCTTGGTGTCTGGAAGACATCGATGATCGCATAGCAACAGTTTATGGAAAAAATTACTGTATCTGAAGGTGATTAGGTTGAAACACCATACCAAGAAGATTCTCCGCATGTTCAGCGCGCAATTCGGCCTCTCTTGCGATACAACAAGCGCCCTGAAAAGGGAAATTTATTTATAGTAAATCACTGAAGGTGTTATCTTTGCATATTTTTCAAGGCCAGGATCGAACAAACAATGAATCCAAAGTGATCCAAAAGCCATCGAATGAATGTCGATTGCAAAAAAACGTGAATCGAAAAGATAGAACGCACAAAAATACCTTTAACTTATTCTGCACTTCGCTCAGTTGTCTTCTCAGCTCAACGACTTCAGGAGAAGAAACAGGCTGCAAAAGACAGAAGATTGCTCTCTAAAAATATTATAATATAAGACATAGTAGCATACCATACAACTATCTACCTTCCTATGGGAGCGAGAGCAAGGAATAATCCTGACTAAATGCGACCGCCAACGTTTAGCCATCAATCGCATTTCCTATATTTCCGTGCTGTCTCTAATCTTCCCTTAACTATACTTACTTCGGCATTATTTGCGACAGCAGCATCTTCCACTCTAAGATCCATGGACGTGTTTTGGCTGCAGAATATAGATTATAAGTATATAGATTATAGAATATAGATTATAAACGTACGGTTTGGAACTACTATGAGATCAAACATCGAACCGAACAAACATAGCGTAGAACGCTATTGTGGTGTCTATGAGTCGAGAAGAAACGCTTGTGATTAAATGGTAATATGAGCCAAATTAGTAAAAAAAAAAAGATGGAAAAAAAAGAGAGAATTCGACGAACTTGGAGACGTGCCACAAATGTCATACTTCTAAACAACATTTATTATCGAATTAAATCGTAAAACCGGAAATAGTTAGGAAACAGAAACTACTGGATTCGGCAACAACCCTTACAAGAAACACATGAAACACGTTTATAACCAGTCACGATTTAACAGAAATTTGTCACACAAAATTGTTTGAATCTGGGGATTGATGATTACGGTATGTACGGTATTAAAGATTTCACACAAAACATAAACTTCCCTAGAGGTGACACTTCATTATTATTACAGCAGAACTCACAAACTCACATAACAAAAGCTATATTGGGATAACAAGACCAACTGCGATAATACGTTAGTTGTCGATCGTGAGCTACTCCACCTCCTCTGGTTCATTTCTGGGTGTCTTCTCCTCAACGTTGCCCTTAGTCCACGTCTAGAACAAATAAGTCAGCTATCGATCCGGAAATCCAGTTCTCACTACCGCAACCATAAATAACTTCAGTTCACGATTCGATTGATCGCCCTACCATACCTTGCCCTCGCGCCATTGACCATTCGGCGCCATCGAAGTGATCTCGCGCATCGCCGACGGCGCGTCCACAAGGGCTGGAAGCGCGAAAACTACCATAATCTAGCATAAATCGGCTGAATTGATCGAACTACCATAGCCTATCCCTCATTATCAGCTACCGTATACCTGGAAGATCGAAGTGGATGATGACCGTGAGTTTCGCGTCGAGACCGCCCTCAGGAGCCTATAAGAAAATCATTCCGCGATCAATCCCCGATTACGGTATTTTAGACACAAAAATCAATTCTCGATCAATCCGGATTACGGTATCCCCCTCTTCCTACCGTATCCACACTCCAGTCGACATTGGTCGGGCGTTCGAACATCGTGTGCATCATGAGATCCTCCGAGGGTCCGACGTTGAAATTTCTGGGACAAGCAAAATGTATGCACTACCGTATTTGATCCACTACAAAAAAATCAATAACAGACTACCGTATCTAATCGATTTATAGCTACCGTATACCTGCTGGCTCTCTCGAAGCAGTCCCACTTCAGCCCGTCCTCCTCCAAACACTCCTCGTAGAAGTTGTACTCTGCAATACTTGCTCCCTTGCTCTAGAACAATAAGATATTCAAGGATCGAACGGTCCCCTTCTCGTTCTGAGGCTTCATCCACCTCATCTTTCAAGATCATCTGTGGGAGTGAGAGATCCAAGTCTCCTGTCTTTCTTCCCATCTATTCCACCCCCTCCCCGATCTCAAAATTTTTTCTCACATACTTTCCCACTGGGTGGGCTGTATGAAACATAAGTACAAATAAATGTTCCTACCGTATCCCCCCTACAGTATCCTAACCTTACCGTAATCGAGACAATTGTTCTTGTCCTGTCGCGAGTTGGCTATCGCGATACACGGCAACGACACAGCGATCAGGAATGGCTTCCTGGAGAAGAACGAACCGAGCATCGTGTGATCTGGAATGGGTTGGAAGTAGTGATGACAAATCGGCATCCGACTCTCCTCATTTCGCGTGCTATCTTCTCGGTCAGAGAAATGAGAGAACACGCGAATTGAGAAGAGTCGGATGCCAATTTGTCATCACTAGTTGGAATGGCTTGGAATGGATTTGGAATAGATAGGAAAGGGTTGGAATGGTTTGGAATGGATTGAAATGGACTCACTAATGTCCGTGTCGATATCGAATATGGTGGCTCCGTAGAGGAAGACTCGATCGGAGACGAACTGCAATTCCGTACCCGTCAGTTACCATATAATCTAACCGATTATCGATCGATGACTATCGTGACGATTACCGTACTCCGTGACTACCGTACCCGTCGAATCGAATGTCCACGTATCGACTGGAGCTCACTATCGTCATCCGATCGGCTACAGTATCCATCATCCGACTACAGTATCCCTCATCTGACTACAGTATCCACCAATCTGACTACAGTATCCCACCATCCAATTACCGTACCTTGTTCCAGAGCAGTGTCTGGTAGCTACGGACGAAAAGGGAGCTCACGTCCCTCTCCACACTCAGCACACGAGACTCCCAGTCGGCTGAAGAAACAAGTAGTTATTGGATGATTCAAAATCTCAGAAATGGCAATACACTGATTTGCCATCACTAATACCGGTGATGTGATGATCGAGTGGGCTGCATAGAGAAAAAAACTAACCGGGAAAAATGGCATCTTCCAAATTTATAGACTTATAATTTTTATGTTAAAATAGTTAGTTGTACATATTTTTAAAAAAATAATAATAACCTCCTTGGGTGGGCGCTTGGAGTCCCATACCACGTGCCGCGTCCTCCCATCGACCCTCAAATATAGCCAATTTTATTTGATTTAAATTAAGAATCGTTTAATGCAGTCTTAACTTTTTCCATCGTTATTTCATTGAAATATCAGAAATAAATACATTGATTTGCTAATTAACAAGATATACATTTGCTAATTAATCACCATTGCTCACCTGGAGAATGTATTTGCCGATCTCCGCAGATCTCGGGTTCATCTTCATCCTGTAAGCAATCGATTGACCGCTACCGTAACCCTCCTTCAAATACTAATATTACCCGTGTCAGTTTCGAATATAGTGGCAATAAACCAAAAATAAATGAATAATATGAATACTATTAAGAGATACATTTTCCCGAAGCTCGCGTGCTCCTTGGCTACCGTATCCCGTATATCAGTGCTTCGGGATCGCATATTAGCACTCTCCATTTCCACCCAGACCGAAATAGTGTGCGGAATGGAGCGAGCACTATTCTATCTTGTAAACCACCGTATCCTACCGTATTCTGTACTTCACGATTCTCTGCTATAGTTTCCTACCATAATAACCTCTCATTGAATCCGCAGTAGTTGATAAATCCACGCTGGCTCCACAGCTGCAGCCGTTGCACCAGCGCCTCCTGATCGGACTGCGCAACGCCCCTGAATTTGACCCGACGAACTCGCTAATCTAACCCGCCGAACTCGCTAATCTGACCCGCAGAACTCGCTAATCTGATCCGCCGAATTCGCTAATCTGATTCGCCGAACTCGTGATCATTTCCCCTCATAATACTTGCATAGTTATCCAAGGGTCAAGAGGCCATACATGCATCAGGGACAAAATACGAAATATGGAAAGTATTTATGATCATCAAATAATCGATAAATCAATCTCAAATATCCGATACCGTACCTCATGATAACCGAGTGTCTCCATTTACCGTCCACCTCCAGCTGCTGCAAAAATATCAATCGATCGATTACCGTAGCCCAAAGCTTACCGTACCTCGCTCTTCATAGCTACTAGTGTTGCCTGATCGACTAGTAGTTCTCTCCATTCTGCACACTTTCCCGTTTCTCTACTCGATACACCAATAGCTACAGTATACCTTGGCGGAGTGATCCATGGTACTGCACTCGATCAGTCCGTGATCGTCCGTCGTGCGTACCTTAGCCATACCGTAGCTGAGCAACTGCAATGATGGTGCGAGATAAGTATGTCGAATCGGAATCAGTGTCTTCACCCGTAGAAGGGTCACATACTGCCAGTTCAACTATCGGATAACGTACATTTTCTTAATTAATACTCAAACAAACCTGTTCCGGAGTCGGCATTGTATGCAGGGCGATTCTTTTCAACTGAAATTGTCAAATCTCACGGTTTGATCAAATACTAATTTTGAACATTCGTCAAACTACCACTCTTTTTTTTTAAAGTCAACATTTGCATGACTGACTATCTTGATTCTACCAGATTATTTTGAACATTGGCACAATGTTCGGGAATAAAAGAAGCGCAGCATAGAGTGTCTCACTATAATCAGTGAATACTTCTAACTTGGCTTTAAGTGTCTCATTTTCGACTACAGTACGACTACGGTAACGGGCTCACTGACCTTTGGCTGCTGCTCCCTCCTCGCAGCAGCAGCTGCAGTAGCGGCATCGGCTGCAGCCTGCGCTTCCTTGCGCTGCTGCTTCCAGGCTGCAGCTGCTGGCTCGAGTTCGTTTTTTTGACTCGCAAATTCCGGCTTTATCTGCAGACGAAAAATTTATCCAAAAACTACTGGCAAACTCGCATTTCGCTAGGGACAGTCAGCTCTCTCCATTCTGCACACTCTTTCTCCGATTGGGCAGATGAGATAGTGTGCAGAATGGAGCGAGAGAGAGATTTAAATTCCGAAACGACATTCCGGCTCATCCAGTCCAAGGTCAGTGCAAAATCCATTCCAACAACCACTCACATCCTCCTCCTCCTCCTCTTCTGGTTCCGCCTCCGGCAGTGCTGCAGATGCTGCAAATGCTGCAAATTCGTCTGTCTGTGCTGCAGGGATCGCTGCAGCCGCATTCTGCTCGGCCAACTCCGGATCCTCCTGCACAATTCATAGCTTTGAATTGGAATAATATAGATGCTAACAGACGAAATTCCCCCCGTAATGATGTATTGAATAGGGTCTAGACAGCTCCTGGAATTTGTTTCTCTCCATTCTGCACACTCCCTCTCACCAGTAAAATAAGCGTGATATAGTGCGCAGAATGGAGAGCATCCATCTCAAAAAGTGCAGGATCAGTCCAAAAAGTCCATGCCAAGCGTCGTTCACTCACTTCCTCCAGCTTGATCTGCTTCTCCTCCGGCCTCTTCTGCTCCTCCGCCGCCGCCGCTCCTCGCTTCCTCTTCTTCTCCACGACCTTCAGCAGCTGGACAGGCGACTGCTGCATTGCTGCAGCAGCTGCAGGTGCAGCCGGATATGCTGCAGAAGCTGCAGGAGCTGCTGCAGGCACAGCCGGAGCTGCTGCAGATGCTGCAGGCACAGCTGGAGCTGCTGCAGCCGCATTCTCGGCCGACTCCGGATCCCCCTGCACAACGCATTGTTCATTTTTTTTAAATCAAATAAATCAACATACACAAATCGATCATATTCAATAAGGTAGACAACTACAGGAAGTCCAGGATCAGTCAAAAAGTCCATCCCAAAATTGACATCACTCAAATCCTTCACCTCCTTCTTGATCTCCTTCTCCTGCGGCACTGCTGCAGCTGCTGCAGGAGCTGCTGCATGTACAACCGGAGCTGCTGCAGGCGCGACCGGGCGTCGGACTGCAGGCGTATCGGGTCGTCGGCGGGCTGCAGCTGCTGCAGGGCGTGGGGGCGTTGCTGCAGGGGTCGCTGAAGATAGGGACTAAGTTCTGGTCTTGGCTCTCCCTCCATTCTGCACAGTATCTTGGTCCCGACGTGTATTGCTCCCCACATTATTGTGTTACAGGATACTAATTAAATAATTGTCTAAAAAAGTTACTGTTTTGGCCAACTAATTAGTACTTCTTAATTAATTAATTAATTAATTAAGAAGTACAAGTAACTCACTGGCCATCCTCTCAATCTGCGGTCTCATCTCTGGCGGATGGACGAAGAGCTTGCGACTGGCGCGAGCGCGCGCGTTCATACTGACTGAAGAGAAGCAAGGATGAACAAAATCATTACTCGATAGTCATAGAATACCGTAAGCAAGAATCTATATCATCAAGTATACTGTTGTGCAGCAATCAATACTTGATACTGTAGTTCGACAATAATCGGCACAGAGCCTGTGATCTACTCGGAGTCTTCCACGTGTGAAAATCACGGAGGAGCAAACAATTTCCCGCACTCCATATTTCGAATGATCTCTTGTATTTTTAACCGACGAGTGAGCATGCGAACAGAGAAGAGTAGAGTTCCCGAGTTGGGCGGGCGCCCAGGCCGCCCAACTCGAAAATCAACGTGACGAATAAAGCCTAATTGGCCTGGTCGCGGACAATGAAAAATTCGCAGTCTCATTCTCATTGGGATGGCCGAGTCTGTCTCATTGGGATGGCCGAGTGGTTGAGTCGCGAGTTCGATTCCCACCCAGTGCAATCTCGGTCAATCATTCGTGGTTAATCGGCGATTTCGATCGGCTTCGCTCGTTTTCGAATAGGCTTCAATAGGGGGTACAAAAGCGAAGCCAGGCAGGCGCGAACAAAGGATTACGCCTGCCAGGCGTTTTCCATTCTGCGCGCCCAACTGGGCTTTTCGACCGGTGCGGAAAAGCCTGAGTGGGCGGAATGGCCCAACTCGGGAACCCTAGAGAAGAGCGGGAATTTTTTTGCACACTGGAAAAAATGAGCACGTGACAGAGAGTGAAAAAGGTCCAAAACAGCTGGTGAACTATCATATTATTTATCGTAATTCCTAATAAAAAATATATATGGTAAAACGAGTAAGATACAAGAGAAGAACAATGACGGAACATAGGGAGCATTTGCATGGTGATTTGACAGAGATTGGTGAATTGAACAATAAACCTGGTGATTGCGGGACGCAGGCGAATTATTAGAGAAGATGCTGGAGAGGCGATCTAATCTTGCTCACTTTTTGTTCGCTTCATAAACATAAAATTAGATCTAATAGCGCATGGCCAAAACAATATCTCTCCTGATCGAAGGAACTGTGCTGTATTCGTGATTTTCCAACTATCACAGTGTATGAACGGAGCGAGTTAATACGCGAAAGTGGGAGAGTTCGAGATGTCTCGATTAAGGCGGACTATTTTAGATACGAAAGAGGTCGAAAGCACTTTGGCACGTTCGAAACAACGTAATCTGACAGCAGGAAAAAATCATGCGAGAATGCAGCTCTACAAAACATGTCGTTGAGGGTATTCATCGCTCTCCATTCTGCACACTCTTCAGACTGTGCAAAATAGAGATAGCCAAAACCTGATTGAAGCCTAACAAAAACAGGCAGTTTTGTGAACACTATCACAAGTTCGACAACTGCAAGCGGTAAGTGCATACAGTCTAGACGTCTCACATTACCGAGAGTGAAATAAAGATTAGACAGGATTACAGTAATCACCACGGGGTGACTCGGGTGCGTGCAGGGTTACGGTATCACACAGTGCAGTGGTTACTGATCGATCGATCAATCGATACTCATGGACAAGTGTATACTGTAGATCAATATCTTTACTCGACTCACTTGATAAAAAATATATTGTAAAATCACATTCGAAATCGACGGATACCGTAGACTGACATATTATAAACTTAACATTTCCGATAAAAAATGTGGGAGAGATCGGTACTAATTCGTTCCTATTGCTCTTATTATCGGGTTCATACTAGAGTTGCCGGATCGAATAATGCTATCTCGTCTGTCAGAAAACCGAGAGTGTGCAGAATGGAGAGCGCTACTATTTCGATCCTGCAGCACTGATTCATACTGTCCACCGTAGTATCCACAAGGGGCATACGGTCTCAATCGCTCTGACTACTGTAGCTATCCATAAGATACTGTCACAACACAATCATGATATGCGGCTACTGTAGTTCAACAATCGATACAAATTATCTAACAGTACGAAAGTTCAATGGGAAATATATCTGTCGTACGATAATGTAGTTCAAAATAAAAGAACAATGAATAGGGGATGGATGGGGCAAGGAAGGTTACGGTATTCTAACGGCAATAAATGAGGGAAGGGTGTACGGTAGATTACGGTAGTCTCCTCATTTTCTCTCCTCGCTCTTCCTTATCTTGCTGGCACAGGGCGACTCACTGCTCTCCGTCGATCGATCGGCCGATGAACCCAACAGTCTTCTGAAGAAAAATATTATAAATATCGGAATATTTATCGGTGCATTTTGTATTATGAAATTACCAAAGAATCCTGACAAGAATTGTGAGATGATTAGACTTCTGAAGAGAAAGGGATTACTTACTAATCTCGTGAAACCACAATACACATTGCTGAAAGATGTTAATGACCCCATAAATCTTCTAGAATAATAAAAATTCTGTAATATTTATCCACTAATGTTTTCTAAAGAAAAAATATCGACGTATTTATCAGGATAATGTGTGGCATGGAATCACCAAGAGAGAGAAAACAGAGTTGTCTTTGGAAGAAAGGAATCCCTCATTAAAATTGTGAGCCACTCTCTGTCTAGTTTGGTGGTTGATATGGAAAAAAAAACTAATCGGAATCTCTGAGCCAAAAACCTATTTTGTGAGAATGTGAAACTTGATATCACCATGAGTATCCGAATCAATGAAAGGGCAGTATCCCTGTAATAATTGTACCTAATAATTTGAGTAGCATATAACGGCCTCTCTGATATTGAGCGCATTAAGACGACGTCTCGGTAATTTGCAAGCATTTTGGACTCTGGCCGAACACGTTTCTCTAGCAATGAGAATCTGAAGCTCATGCTTGGGTGGTGGAAGGGTCTTGTTGTCATGATGCACAATCCATGACTTATTTGTTGTTGCAGCCTCGCAGCAGGGATAAACATAATTTTTACTGTAAAATGGTCGAAAAATCATATTTTCACAACCGATCGCGATAGACCAAATTTCTCTTCTGCGTTAATTTAGAGGTGCGCTGAGGTTCTGAAATAACTGTTCTGATCGATTACTGCTCATTTAGAAGATCACTTTTTTGATAATAAATTTCATATTTTTGAAAAAAGCTCGCATTTAATGGACTTCGCGTAAGCACTTATTACGTGGAATTTGTAGCCCTTGCCATTCCGCATCATATCCACTTATCACGGATCTTCTGCTATTTTGAATGAAAATCGGCCGATTTTGCCACTAGGAATAACTTTATGTCACCGATTTCGATGAAAGTTGGTTTATGTGTACCATTGAGGGTTTAAAGAAGAGTCATCAACTTGATTTGGTCAAATTTGCGGATTATCGATTTTTTTGTGATCTACCATTTAAATGATCTTAACTCGCTGAATATTCATCGTACAGCGAGCACAAAAAGCTCGTTGTACTCGTCTTGCAGAGTTCTACAAATCTTTCGCCGGCACACACAACCGGCGACGTCGTCTTCCAGGTGTGTTTTTCGAAAAATCGATTTTTGGACTACAAACGTCAATTTTTCTCGGACATTTTCCAGAAAAACACAAGCTTTTATTTCACCGTTCTACTCCCCATGCTGTCCCGAAAGTCACTGAGTAATCCATTTACTATGGATCGGCCCCCTCCCGGTACTGCATTAGTAAGTAGGGTCCTGGACAGTCGTTTTTTGACGAAAAACTTAGTTTGCTCGGTTCTCGCTTCAAAGTGGTCGAATCGAGCTTTAAAAAAAAAGCAGTCGATAGCTCTTGACAAGTGGAAAAATAAAGGTTATGATGACGGAAGTGATGTTAGTGACCGTTATTGAGATATTCGACAACTTTCATCGAAATCGGTGACATAAAGTTTTTCCTAGTCGACAGCATTCCTCTGATATAACAGAAGATCCGTGTTATGGTACAGTTCAGCAAACAACGCGAAAGTCGGAATTGTTTTAATAGAAACAAAAAAATGCTCGATTTCGTCAGTAATTTAATCAGAACGTTGTTCTTTCTCAGTTTCGTGAGCTCTAATACCCAAATTCGAATCCTACACAAAAAGTTACGTCAGAATAAAATATGATCATATTTTTCCGAGATGCAAAATTTTCCACTTTTTTCATGACCCCGGGTTCATGGCCATTTTTGGGTCAAAAAGTCGAAATCTCAGAACAATCTGACTATAGGAGTTTCCGACGTATTTTTACCCGTAGAAATCGAATTTTCATAGTAGAGCTCACCAAGATGCAAAATTAAAATGTTATGTTCAAAAAACGCCAAGTAACTTTTAAAAAATCGAGTTTTCGAACATAACATTTTTATTTTGCATTTTGGTGAGTTCTGGTATAAAAATTCGTTTTCTACGGGTAAAAATACGTCGGAAACACCTATAGTCAGATTGTTCTGAGATTTCGACTTTTTTTTTTTTTTTTTCGGAAAAATCTGATCATATTTTATTCTAACGTAACTTTTTGTGTAGAATTCTAATTTGGGTGTTAGAGCTCATGAAACTGAGAAAGAACAAAGTTCTCATTAAATTACTAACGAAATCGAGCATTTTTTTTGTTTCAATTAAAACAATTCCGACTTTCGCGTTATTTGCTGAACTATGGATATGATGCGGAATGGCAAGGGCTACAATTTCCACGTAATAAGTGCTTACGCGAAGTCCATTAAATGCGAGCTTTTTTCAAAAATGTGAAATTTATTATCAAAAACGTGATTTTCTAAATGAGCAGTAATCGATCAGAACAGTTATTTCAGAACCTCAGCGCACCTCTAAATTAACGCAGAAGAGAAATTTGGTCTATCGCGATCGGTTGTGAAAATATGATTTTTCGACCATTTTACAGTAAAAATTATGTGTATCCCTGCTGCGAGGCTGCAACAACAAATAAGTCATGGATTGTGCATCATGACAACAAGACCCTCCTAATACTCCAGTATGAGCTTGTGGTTCTTATCTCTAGAGAAACGTGTCCGGGGGGTGGTCTCAAATTAGCGAGATGTCGTCTTAAACTACTAGCCAATGAATCGCATTCGTGAAGCGCATTATCCCCATGAGATACTTGTTGCCTTATCGCCTTGTACATGAGTATTTCTAGTCTGCATTTTCTTATTCGAATTTTATAGAAAAATAAAGAAGAGTGGATTATCCAGGCGGAAACAAACACCAATGTATGGAATACGTACAGCCAACAATCACCCAGGTATAATTCAACAGAGAGAGAGAAAGGCGAGGTGCTATGATCGCAGTCTATCTATCCATATGTCCACGAAATACTGAGCTCATCCGACCCCGGCTATGGTTATCAATCATGCGAAACCGCAAAGCACATTGCCATCTCACGTTCTCTATTCATACTTTTTTGAGTTTGCAAAGCCCGTCCAAGGAAGAACTGATGCACCTGAGTCAGCCGGCAACCTATTGCGCCCGCGAAACACAATCCTACCATGAGACGCAATGCAATATTATCTAAACAACTCCTCACCTGCAACATCTCTCCATGAAACTCATCCCCTTATTAAATTTGATTATTAAATTATTTTAAATTAATTAAATATTAAATCAATTAATAATTAATTAAATAATCAATAAACGAACCTCTTCTTCCTCATGCTCACTCCGCATCTCGCCGCGATCTCCTCCATTTCGCTCTCGTCTTCAGATGAGGAAGAGGAAGAGGAGGAAGATGAGGAGGAGTCGGATGAGTCCTCCTGAATTTATTTATTTACTTAATTAATTATTTAATTAATTGAATATTTTAGACACCTGTAGATTGCCGGTTTCACACACGACTCTAGTTTGTCAAACACTCGCTGCTGCAATTTTCCTTGGATCTCGTGTACATACCCCGAAACAGTGACCTGCTATATCAGACCAGCATTTTTTAATTGCGAAATGGAAAGCGCGAGATCGCTGTTCCAGGAACTAGTCAATACCTAGCCTCGCACGGGAATCGAATCAAATTGCAATTCTCAGACATCACAGATCAAAGTCGTCCATACCATTGCCAGTCCTGATTTCCCCACCCGTAAATCTCCAGTTTCACTCACAAGCCTAGTCCAGTACGCTCCGGATGCTGCAGAAACACTCAACATATTCCGCGGTACAATACATGGTAACGTTTGACGAAAAATTCACGTTTTTCTCGAACGCCAAATTACAAATTAGAAGGACCCCTCATCGATAAATAGGCTCGAGATTGTATTTTAGCCCTGTGCGCTCACGGTAGCATTGCCTCAACAAAGCCTATTGGCAATTCAGGCACCCAGCGATTGTCGGCTTACAGACCAGCCGACTTTGAGTTACGCAGCATTTATGAAAAGAGCAAAGTTGAATTGTCTCTGATACTTCCATCGTGCCAATCAGCACACACAAACAATAGCGACTGTCATTTCGATTTGGCTCTCTCTAGTCTGCACACTCCCCTGCCAGCAAGACAAGCATGACAGTGTGCAAAATGGAGAGAGCGCAGACCTGAAAAAAACAACATCACTACTAGCAACGGTTGTTTTCGGATTGTTTACTCAATCTCCGCACGATTTTCACTCGCGATTTCGCCCTCTTCTATCTATCCTCAGATAAGAACTTATAATTACTGCCGACTCTTGTCATCAGCTTTCATTGTAACGCACCAGAACTGCGATCTCTCAATTCAGACCAGTCAGTTTTCGGTTCCACTATAAAGACTAAAGTCTTAGAAACTATGAATCATTGGTGTGACATAGATGAGCATTAAAAAAAACTCACAACCCACAATGTCTCCTCATTCCTCAGTTGGACAATACTCATAATAGGCCACTTTCCCTTACATTCTTATTAGTGATGACAAAATGGCTTTTTATGCCGGCTTCAATCCGGCATTTTCTACGGTGAAGCCGGCTTAAACTCGAGTCGAATCCGGCTTGCCGAGTCAGTTTTGTCATCACTAATTCGTATTTTTAATCCAAATAGTCACGCCTGCAGTATTAGAGATAGCTCATACTCAGTCCTTGTCATAACAACACAAGGTCTCCGGGGTCAGTAAGCACACCATCGACAAACTAATAACAAATATAATTAATTAAGTAAATACATAATGAATATAATTTCTCACCTCTTCATCCCTCAGCGGCGCCGATTCCGCCAACACCGGAAGCACTTCGGGTCGCTCAGCGCGAAGTCTGCGAATAAATAAATCAATAATGTATTGCCTCATCAAGTTCAGAGTCTAATGTCTGCGAATCATCTACTCATGTATTCTGTTCAGGAAACATATCGTGAATGCTTGCGCGAAGTTTGTAATTTAAAAAAAGGAAAATCGTGGATATTGATATACACTCAATAGCCCTTCCCAGTTAGTCCAAGCACCATATCTATCAGTTCTCGAATGATTTCATACACCTGTACATTTCTGGCTCACGGACCAGGCAAATTTGAGTTGCACAATGTTTACGAAAGGTCTTGCTTCTCAAATATCGCTGATCATGACGACAATTACCGTTGACCCAATCACACCTCTATTTTCCACAGTTCACAGTTCATGCTCGATCCGTTTGCTCTTTTCATCCTAACGATCGGCTACCGTATCCCTCTTGAACCATAGTTATTACAAACGCTTTTCGATCGATCCCTGACCTGTCCGATCTCCAACCACGCTTGAACAATGCTTATTACAACCAGGGCTGGGACTCAGAAAAAATCAGAAAAAGTCAGAAAATCGAAGTTAGCAAAAAATATCATCATTAAACATATGCCTCTTAGTAGCTTAAAATATACGTAATTACCTCATTTATCACTACGCCAAATCTTAGAGATAAATCTCTTCTCTTCGAATTTAGTCAATTTATCTCCCGAGCAAAAATCAGAAAAATTTCTGATTCAGAAAAAGTGCCACCATTTCTTCGACTGATGTGATCTTGTCCTGATTTTTCGCGCTAGAGTTGGTGCTATAGATATGCATCTAACGACCTATCACAACCGAGGGGCAAATAAGTATATTATCTGTAAACATCATTTTCTGATTTTCTGAGTCCCAGCCCTGATTACAACCACATCACGATCGAAATCCGGCTACGGTAGTCCACCGTACCTCTTGAACCAGTGCTTGCTCAGCTTCGGGCGGCCCTTCACCGTCTTTGGCCAGACGGCGCGCAGATTGGCGAGCGAGGCGAAGTTCTGAGGTTATTGATTGATTTATTTATGGTGCTCTCTCCATTTAGCACACTCTCTCGTCTGTCTGACCGACCAGAAAGTGTGCTGAACGGAGAGACCGAATAATAGAAAAATCAGAGGGTGTGCGAAATTATGGACGGACCGGTGGATAGATGAGGCGTGTATCGCATCACGGTCTCTTCATTTTTGCACACTTTCTCGTCACACCAATTGGTAGTGTGCAAAATGGAGAGAGATGAATCAGTATCTCAAGGGGAAAGGTGGGAGGGTTGTCTCGATTGACTTCCGATGATATTTTATAAATATTAATTAATTAAAATAATTAATTAATTAATTATCTACTTGCGTGATCGCCATCGTCGCGCACTCGTTGATCACCACGTGCCACCAGCCTGCGGAGATTAATATTATTGATTTTGTTTTCAGCGCAGATGGCATACTCATCATGGCTATTCATTTTCATTTACTTCTGTACAATGAATGAAACGCATTACACCCAGTTAATTATGGTTTGGTTTTAGGCCTATGCAACTATTATGTTGATCTCAACCGACCAGTATATGTAATGCATCTTGAAACCACGACTCACCACCAAAATAGAATAACAAAATAATAGTTTTGTGTCCAAATCGTTTTGTGTCCATTTGGACCAAATGGTTGTTCTTTCAATGTTTCGAGCCGAAATTCGAAGACTTATCCAAGAGACCAAACGCTACTCCCAATCATGAAACCCTGCAACCCAAACTCACCATTGACTAAGAAAATGATCTCGTCCGGTCCTTAAATTAACCAACAACCGTACCCCTAATCCCTGTCTGACTACGAACCGGCCCCGGCACACCCCTGGACCAATTCGTACCCACAACTCATCACTGAGCGCCCGGTACATTAATAATATTTTTGTTGCGAAAATGAGCGCGGGAATGATCACTACTCGTCTTTTTCATCTCCCTTTGTAGAATGATTGAAACGCACTTCACCCTTCACTAAGTCGATCCAACTGCATTTTTTTTTATTAACACTAATTCCTACCGTATCCGACCCGATACCATAAATCATGCGTGGTCTCAACCTGGTACTGTGCCATTCAGTACCACGACTGAACCCCGGTACGGTACCATACGGTACCATTGACTCACCACTGGGCACGAACATGGTCTCTCCGGGTCCCTGTCTGGCCTCGATGATCGGGTACTCCTTCGGCCACGAGCCCGCCTTCACACGCGGATACACGAACGTGAACCACGTCACCGCCTCGTCAGGATGCTGAGAATTTAATTAATTAATTAATATTAATACTATTTAGATTAAAATTAGACAAATGCCAATTTTCGCTACACTTTTTCGAGATACTCCTCAGCTAACAACAAATAAGTAGATCATATCCGGCAATGATGGGTAACGATTGCGAAACATTTTCATTTGTCGTTTAAACGACCTGCAGAAACAAGAAACTGTCATGCTTTGATTTTTCAGTCATCGAGCTACGCTATGAACTGCTAGGACAACACTAGGCTATTTAAATAATTTAATACATTTTAATTTGATACTATTTTTATGTTCAATTCACTCACCTTGCCCGCCTCGTGCTTGTACGGCTTGACGAGGGACTTGGGCGCCCCGGGAGGAATGAGCACCCACCTGCAACAAATGTGTTTTTCCGGTCCATATCGATTATTATATTCGATCGACGTTATGACGTTATAAAATAAACGGTTATATATTTGATAGGAAATGTGAGACAGAAGGGCTGCAACAACCACGGGACAACGGTGTTTCATCTCTCCTTCATACCACTATTACTTGTTTTATCCACAATTCCGTAGCGTCTTGGTTGTCAAAAAACTAATTGACTATCAGCTCTGTTTCAGGAAATGCTAGTGGATCTCAAGTGTGAAAATCAAAGATCCATCACAACTGTATTTCACATCTGTCAACTTTCAGGCAAAGTTTCATTCTCTGCAGCAATTTTCTGGGAACTTTCCTAGATGACAACCAAGCCACTCCCCCTGACCCCGCCCTTCCTAAGCGGCGTGTACCTAAGCCTAAACCTAAGCGTTCTTGTGAAGAGTGGAATTAGTCCAAATAGTTTGGGTGTACGCATACACAGTAACGCGATTAGGGAGAAAGGTAAGAAAGAGGTGGGCGTGACCAGCCCCATGAGAGTGGGCGGGGCTTGGTTGCGATATAGGAAAGTGCCATTTTCTGTCACAAATGTGTTTCATCCAGTCTATATCAACCTATTCATACAGGCGATTGCAGTACAGTTCCGATCTCCACACATAAAATTTAAAAGTCGACTACCAAAGATTGTACTCACAGGTTCCTCCAGTAACGTTATCCACTAATTTTTGGCGACGAACATTCATACAGCTATTGCCCCTTATGTCCAAATTCTTCAAAAACAATCTTTAAAACGATTATATTTTAAGTTGAATTAATTTTTTATTGAGCGCGCATGTTAAGTTTTGCCCATTTTCCAGCTGCATCAGATACCGTGTATTATGGATGTTATTTCGGATTTGACTCTATTCTGCACACTCTCTCACCGGTCAGAGATACGAGAGAGTGTGCAGAATGGAGAGAGCTGAAAACCGAAACGGCATATTTTGACTACCGTAACCTCACACAATATCGATCGACCCTCACCTCTTGTACCCGCTAATGAGCGTGTTCCAGGCGCTCGTGCCCAGTGGGTCGATGTGGATGGCGGTGCCGGAGCGAGTGGGACCCATCACGAACCATCTGGAAGTAGCGGACCCATCGGTAAGATTGGAACCAGGAAGGAATTATTTGGAACCATTGTGAACCAAGTGTTCCGAATCGGATGGTGTTCTTTCCAATATGCGCATTCCCTCGCTAGTTAGGTTTACGATAGAGTGTGTAGAATAGAGAGAGAGAGAGCTACTATTCGATCCGGCATCAGTTTTTTTTTTAAATCAGCAGCAAATGCTTTGAAAATATTCTCATGCAACCCTTACAATGATCGCGCATAAAGGCTCTTCAAGCGATTACTAAATCTTGGGAAACAAAAACCACACGGCTGCATTCACCCTCAAATCAGCATAGCATAGAAGCAATGAGATGCTAAGCATTGCTAACCTGCGCTGTTTTGCAGAGAAAAGACACAAGTATCAATGACAGAATGAATAAGCGCTGCATAAAGACAGCGTGAAACGCAATAGGTGCAACTATTTATATTGTGCACATATCCATCGGTTTTTCTGAGCAAAAGATTTGTTTCACCTTCCAAACTAAAAACTACATTCTACTGGTTGCTGGGCTGTCGACTCTAGCAATGCTCTTACTCTCTCCATTTAGCACACTTTCTCGTCTGTCAGACGGGGCGAAAGAGTGTGCAAAATGGAGATGCAAACTGGCCGATTGGACTGTCGCTACGTGTGTGCTGTTCTCCACAAGATCTTGGTCCGTACCGTATCCCTGACCCACCCAAGTCCGACCCTAACCCAGTCCAAATCAAGTCCAAATTCTTCCCTACCGATGGGGCGGTCGCTTCTTGTACTCTGCGTATCGGAACAGGTCGTCCTCGAAGAAGCGCGGGATCTGGAAATCCTCCAGCAACTGACGAGTCTTGTGACGCTGTAATGATTATTTATTTATTTATTAAATAAATAATAGTAATAATTTAATCATCTCGCTTTGAGAAACAATCAGTGACGCTCGAACCCCACATCTCTTGTACGCATACTGAAACTCAAATTTAGCAGGCATAGTGGCCATTGGTAACCGAATCCGAATAAATAAAAATGCGCTCTTGTCGCTGAAGGCTTCAACCACAACTTTCCTCAATGAGCAGCAAACTGATTCGCGTTTCCCAGAAACTCTCTCAGGATAAAAGGTATTAGTGATCCCAACACCGCATCGGAGAAAACAAAACTTCACCAGACCAGCTCACTTTGAGTTTCACCATGCCCGCAAAAGATGTGGGGTTCGGGCAACTACGATATGTGACCGTTTTCAAAGGGTAAAAAATTTTTGTTAGATTTAATGGCGCTTTCATGCCGAGTCATTTTGCAGCTATCAAATATTGAAGCCGGGTCGCATAATAGTTCTCTACATTTAGCACACTCTCATCTCTCTGACCGGCGATAGTGTGCTGAATGGAGAGTTATTATCTGAATTGGATACACCACTGTCACCTCACAACTCCCCTCGATGTTTGTTCAAATAAAACGCATAGTCTAATGCAATCTCACTGATCAATTAGCAGGGTAGGCTCATTCCCGTTTCGAAGCAAGAATTTAGTCGCAGGATGAACGATAAAAGTGATTTCGAGGTTCCAGAACCATTGCTCCACCCGACTGGTTAACTTTAAGTTTCACGATGTGTACGAAAGATGGGGGATTCGAGCGAGAATGCTCTTGTCTTTTTGTTGTGGAAAAAATTAAAATTAAAAGAAAAAAAATTTTACAGTAGTTTCGATCCCGCTTCATTTATTTAAATAAACAAATATAATATAATAAACTGACATCGCCGAAGCTACTGTCGAAGATGTACAGCGGGCTGTCGTCCTTGTTGCTCAGCATGTACTCGATGTAGTATTTCATCTAAAATACAATAAATAAATAAATGAATATTATTGTATCAATGAAGAATTGAGGCAAGCACGGTGATCCACAAGGAGTTACTACCCATATCAAACGTTGCTCATATATCTACCCTCCCCTTTCATCAATGCTCGCCTTTCGATTCACGACAATCTTGTTTTTTTTATTCGTAGTTACACCTTGACGGAATAAAATAAATAAATAAACATCAGAACAAATAGCAGTTTTCAGCACAGACTACGATCCATAAGCGACAACTAACTACCGAGCTTAGGTCTAAGGCTGAAGCAAATACTGAGCCAGAAGACGCACCTTGACAGCAAGACAGTAAGAGTGCTCAGGGATTAAACAAAGGTTGACATGCAAGACTATGGTCATATCCCGCTCACCTTCATCTTAACCAACCAGTGCTTAGAGCGAAGGCTGATGCTAAGGCTATACGCCTTAAGGTCCCGCTCACCTTCATCTTCACCGAGTATCCATCATCGTCCTCTCCGCACTTGAACTTCTGGTTGCGGTACTTGCGCCCCAGTCGCTCGATCGTCCATTTATCGTTCGCTTGCCAGCCAGCGGCGGCGTTTTGAAGGATGCAGGGAACGCCTGCAGGTTTAATGTTTATGCTAAGATTGGTTTCAGAAATTTCCAAGTCAGTTCAGAGCGAAGAGAGTAACTGACGCTATTTAGGGTTGTTAGGTTTAGGTTTAGGGTAAAATTAATGATCAGATGAAGGCTAAGTTTATCCACACTAGTTGTGACAAATCGGCATGCGACTCTCCTAATTTTGCGTGATCTCTCGTTTCTCTAACAAGCGAGAGAGTATGCAAATTGAGGAGAGGCGGATGCCTATTTGTCATCACTGATCCACACTGTTGCCGAACATCTGTGCTATTTTTCTTAGGGTTGGAACGCGATCGGTTTCTGACCATGATGTGCTCTAGTAAATTCTACAGAAAGAAAGACAGAAAATGTTGCAAAAATGTAGATACCGAGCAAACATACAAAAAGGGGAGCTTACCCCCGAAAGTGCCCACCTGGGTTCTCGTACTTTTCTCGAAACTGATCCACGGTAAGATGGGTAGCGTCTACTCTGAACGTGCCATTTATACACAACCACCTCGGCGATAACCAAAGGCAAACCTTTCAATGGTGTCGACAACAGGAGGAAACCTGAATTTCTCTACGTATCCTAGTGTCTGCCAGCCAAAGTTGTTCAATTCTGGAAAGCTAACATCGTCCGAAAATTGACACGATCCAATTTACCAGGTCTAGCGCTTCTTTTGGCGTCCTCAATTTTGCTCGAAGCTTTCTTTCGTTTCAATCCTCGTTCCCTTCTCTCCTCTCTTTCCTCCATCTAGTATGCCCTTGTTATTGTATCTTATCTCCTGTCCTCAGGTATACCAACCGAGAATAACGGAACAACTGTGTTAGCACATGGAATGAACAGAACCAGAAATTTATCAAATATCTGGGCCAAACGTAACAATACAACAAGCTTTTACTCGTGCTCCTCGGTACGGAGGCGAGCGTGGCCGTTGGTGAGCTTGATGTTGAGGGCAGCGGCGCGCTCGACGATAGCCTTTCTCTTTCTGGCGGACACGGCGTGTGCGACCTCTCCGCAGTACCTCTTGTTGTTCATGAGGAGCATGTCGAGGTCCTGAACAAGCACGATTGATAGGTTTGGATGATGTAAATATGACGAAATGAAACGAAATTAGATAGCTCAGAATCTAACTTATTTTCCTCACAAACAATGGGAACAGGTCTGTATTTATCATCATAGCCGTATATCACTACTATTGCGACAAAGGGAAAAGGCTTACCTTGGTGTTGTGGACGAGAACCTTCTTGAATCCGTTGGGGAGCACGTGACGGATGTTCTTGGCGTTTCCGTAACCGATGTTGGGCATCAGTCTCTGTCCCTTGAAGCGACGACGGACGCGGTTGTCGATACCCTTAGGCTTGCGCCAGTTGGGCTTGATACGGTAGTATCTGTAAGAAAAGATAATTACGACAATCACAGATTGGTCAAAAAGTAGTTTGCTTTTAATAAGAAGGCTCAGAATAATGTAAAGTTATCCAGCACTCGCACTAGGTACAGGTCTGTGTGATCATCATAGCCGTGAAGCAAACAACGAAAGGACAAATGAGCAACTTCCAATAATAAATAACGAACCTGTCCGACTCATGTCGGGTGAAGCGACGAGTGTGCTTCTTGGTAAGGCTAAGCTTCTTTCCCGCGACCAGGACCATTACCTGCGGATTATATGGTTATTTAAAGGCAAAGGCACGCGTTTACACAGCAAAGATATAAAATAATGGCGTTGGGCCTATTTCGAAGGAAAATATGACGCGAAAGGGAGCACCTCGAGGCGAATCGCGGTGGGACCTAGTGAGCGTGGAAAATGGGTAATATTAACCAATCCTTCCAAAAACATTGGTCTTTGCCTAAATTCCAGGGAGAAAAGTCTCCAGGGAAGCTCAAAACCAACGTTAGTGAACCTGAATAAGAGGAAAGTGGAGAAGGACGTGGTGTGAAACGATTTAGCGGTTGCGGTTCACGTGAAAACGTGTCGAATAGCATAATTTCGCCTAGCAAAATAAAGAAAACTCGAAAAAAAGAAAAATGTCTCTTTGCGGCGCGCCTACCGAAATCGCCTTCGTTATGCGCGTCAAGAGCCAAACATTTCAAATACACGGAGCCAGAGCCGGCATTTCCAGCCAGAGCCAGGTTCGGTGGAGCACACTTATTACCGCAATTTTCGAATTTTAAAATTTATTTTACTAAATATATTTGTATTCTTGTTATACTTCATTCATCATGTTTCAGGTTATGAGATGGCCTTCAAACTAACTGCTGACGACTATGACAAGTACAAGGGCGTCCTGTTCCGCTGCCTGCTCGATCGCGAAAAGGTTGCAATTTTTCGAATGTTAAATAAATTAGTTTTTAATGTAATATTTATTGTTCTAGGTGAACAGTGGCACGAAGCAGGATGAGGAGCGACTGGTCAAGCAGAAGCAGTTCATAAATTCGTACTTCTCTCGATTCATACGGTATTCTGATCTAATTTGATCTACCTTAATCTAAAGATATCTTGTCCGCTACTTTAAAAGACGAGACAGGGAGAAAGTAAGAGCTTTTGAGCTATTAGAGTAGGGTATGAGTGAAAGCATTTATGAAAATACCTAGTCTCGATTTCGAAAAAGTGACATTGATCTATCATTTGCAGAAGCGGCGGTCTCATGGAAGATCATCTAGACCTCGGGCGAATCGAGCGAGACCAGTTCGGCATCCCTCAGGTAATTTACTCTCTTTATTTTACCTACTATCTCATCGCTCGATCAGTCTTCTTTTCTCCCTGAGCGCAACGCTTACAAATAAGTTTCATCTGGTCTATTTCAATCTTGATATGAGTAGAGTTGCAATTTCACCTCGATTGTGGCTGGCACATTAGTACTGAATTGTTTAATTGAACATGTACCGTTACCCAGATCTATCGTATGCTTATAATACTGTAACACTGTCAGGATCTGAGTCGTCGCTATATGGTCGCGTCTCAGCGAGATTTCGTCGACAATCTGGCCGAAATGAACCATGTAAGCGACTTTCTTCTCTTTTTTAAAACATTTAATTATTTTGCTTCTGTTATTTACCAATCTGTTGAGTTGCGAGGCTGTGATTTGGGTACTAGTTATGACAAATCGGTATAGACTCTCCTCATTTTGCATGATATTTCGTGGGCTAGAGAGGCGAGAGAGCACGCTAATAGAGGAGAGCCGGATGCCGATTTACCATTATTATTGGGCACATTCATGACGTAGATCACTGGATTATTGGGCACATTCATGACGTAGATCACTGGATATCAGAGAATGGTGCTCAAGGGCTCCAAATCAGCCTTATTGTGATCAAAGACCAAATCACAAAGATCAAAGATCAGGTACCTCGCTGGCTCGTGCGCCACTTCGAGTACGCCGTGCAGCTATCGGCCGACTTCGCCAATGAGCTCAAGCTCAAGAAGGTATTTTTAAAATTTCATTTGTCCAATATTATTGTTTAAGAGACAGTCCACGGTATTTTGGAAAGGGTCCACGGACGGCCAAATAATCGATATTCCCCATACTTTTTTTCTTGAAGTAAGGGTCCCGAGTACTTATCGCAGGCATATCTAACTAAGGTCTCAGATCGATTTTGGTTGAGAAAAAAATAACCCCATTTAAGGGGTCGAAAAATAAATAATTCGAGAGACATACCACGTATAGATTTTCTTACGTATTTTAACTTGTAGAAACCGAATTTCGATACTAGAGCTAATGAGAATAAGAAAGAAAAAAGTTATGCCCGTTTTTTGAGGCCCGAATTGAGACATTTTTTGGCATAACTAATTTCAAAAAAATATGAATATGGGAGATTAGCATTTTTGTAATGTACATTAAGTTGTGAGTCTATGGTAATTTTAGTAGAATTTTAAAAATAAGAATAGACCTTCAAATTTGGACTGAAACCCAATTCCAGGTAAGATATGCCCACTCATTCCCCCCTCTCTGTCTCCAGGCGTTCCGTCAGGGCCATCCACAAGCCCCGTCCACCACCCCAGAGTGATGCTTCAGAACTTGATCTGCAGAACTTTTTTCTTTCGCAATTATATGAGCTCTAGTATGGAAAATCGGTTTCTACGCGTCAAAATACGTCGGAAAATATACTAGTCTGGTAATTATCTGATAAAAAAATATTTTGGCCTTGAAATGAGCCTGATCAAATCGATACCTGGAATTGGGTTTCAGCCCAAATTTGGAGGTCTATGCTTATTTTTGAAATTCTACGAAAAATACCATAGACTCACAACTGAATGTACATTATAAAAATGCTAATCACCCAAATTCATATTTTTGTGAAATTAGTTATGACAAAAAATGTCTCAATTCGTTCCTCAAAAAACGGTTTTTTGGGCATAACTTTTTTCTTTCGTATTCTCATGTACTCTAGTATAGAAATTCGGTTTCTACAAGTGAAAATACGTCTGAAAATCTATGCGTGGTATGGCTCTCTCGAAAAAAATTTTCGACTATGAAAAGGGGGTGTATTTTTTTCTCAACCAAAATCGATCTGAGACCTTAGCAAGATATGCCTGCGATAAGTACTCGGGACCCTTACTTCAAGAAAAAAGTATGGGGAATATCGATTATTTGGCCGTCCGTGAGCCACTGTACAAATGTACCGAAATACCGTGGACGGTCTCTTAAAATGAAATTCGAAGGGATCACGCGATGCTTGTAATCTCTCTTGTCCGAAGCCCAGATAGGCTAGATTAGATGCGTTCGTATTATTTATTTTGGGTATTTGTTTAAATATTAAAATATTTCCAGATTCTGGAACTGCGTCGGACACAACGCGATCTGCCCATCGCCGTGCGGCGGGAGGAGATCCTACAGCTGCTTGAGAAGGTCAGGGTTACGGCATCTCCTTTTCCATTGATTGCTGTAGGTGTTTATGATAGCAAACACATTACGAAAATGCTAATAGTTCGAGGATTTGTCCGTTCATCGGGACTGCAAACTGTTCACATGTTTTAAATATTAAAAAAAAATTTTAAAAATTGTTTTTAATTGAAAATAACATATTTTTGCAGAACCAAGTCTTGATAGTCGCCGGTGACACTGGCTGCGGCAAGAGTACGCAGGTATGCAAATCGGGTTACGGTAGTCACATATGATGAGTACTTCGAGATGGATAGAGTAATTTAGATCAAATATTCGAGATGAGTAGATTGATTTAGTGATGAAAAGTTCGTTGGATATGGTACAGATGAAACATAAATTGAATGGTCGGATCGGGTTGATATTATTGAAGAAGCAATAAACTTTAATGTAAAGTGTTTGGTCAATCGGGATACGGTAGTCATCGATCGGTCGGGTTACGGTACCTTGCAGGTCCCACAGTACCTGCTCGCCGCTAGCTACTCCGGTATCTGCTGCACGCAACCGAGGAGGTACGGTAGCCAGTAGGATTCTCGTTTCGGTTCATTCTCTCTCCATTCTGCACACTCTTGTCGGTGAGACTGACAGGAGATTGTGTAGATTAGAAAGACAATAGACTCTGATCGAAGGCTTATATTTGTCCACGGTAGATTTTGATAAAATTTTAGAATCAATCGAGATATGTCAACTATCGATCGGTAGATCACACTAGCCACAGTAATCCCATCGCAGAATCGCTTGCACTGCCCTTGCCAAGCGTGTCTCCTACGAGACGCTCAACTCCTACGGCAGCGAGGTCGCGTACAAGATCAGGTGCGATATCGATTTTCATTATCTACCGTAGCCTGAAATTACCGTGACATTATTGATTACCTCTATCTACCCTATTTGGCAGCTACAGTGATCAGATTCCATGGTCGTATCCCCTTGATTTGGCACATTTTCACTATTCCGGACGGACCCAGTGCAACTGGGTTTCAACTTGTCTGTATAGGGAATGCTGTTGGTAGGGCTAGTAATTCGCAAACGATAGAAATGGGAAAATACGAAAACAGTTCACAATGATCAATATGTTACATGTACCTACAGTAACCCAAATCTACCGTAGCCCAACGCTACCGTATCCCAAACCTACCGTAATCCTCAGATTCGAATCGACGGCGACTAAGCGTACGAAGATGCTCTTCCTCACGGAGGGTCTGCTGCTACGACAGTTTGCCTCCGACCCACTGCTGCAAATGTATAATGTGAGCCTATTGTATTTGCTATTTCTGTTAGAAATAAAACAGTGTTCGAACGTTTCCTAGAAGGATGTGACAGACGCGGTAAACTGTTGTACGTACGTAAGTTCACGTATGTAGTAAGTTTCTGCTTCCCCTTTTGCTTAACAAGCTAGGTGAAACAGATCGCTAAACTCGCTTCATACATTATGGTACCGTAAATGCCCGACGATCGAGTCACTACATATTTGGCGTATCCCTCAGTCCAGGCAATACCTATTTCGTTTCCACCGTGTTCAGTCATTTCATAATTCGCCCCCACTCTGTCCTTCAACTACATATTTTTGCTCCATCGATGTTACTGAAAATGTATGACACGCAAACTGATTGGCGCTCAGCTTGCGGAATGCATTAGAAAACAGTTACATGATAACTGCCTGTGGAAGGTTTAGACGATTAAAAATATTTTTTTAAAAAATTACCAAAATTATTCAGGTGATCATCCTGGATGAAGTTCACGAGCGCAACCTCAACTCGGATCTCCTCGTCGGACTTTTGAGGTCATTTTTATTACTGCATTCATCTAAATTCATCTTCATCATTTTTTTTACTCCCGCGGATCCTGTGTTTCGCTGTGAATAGAAAAGCGTTCATGTTGTGAATGTTATTGATTCTTGCTTTGCAGCCCTTTTGAAAATATAGAAAAAATATTATCCAAAGGGAATAAATTGCATACCCGCGGATTCCATGTTTCCACGTAGATAATAGATCATATTATTAGTATAATATTATTTTATAATTAATTTTAGAGACCTCGTGGCCAAGCGAGACGATCTCAAGCTCATTCTCATGTCGGCTACGATCAATCTCGAGTTGTTCACGGATTACTACAAGGGAGCGCCAGTTGTCAAGGTATTATCGATTGGAGTTGAGGTTATGATAGATCAATCGATAGCACGATCGATACAATGATAGGTAGCATCGTACGATATTTTTCTTACACAATTTAGATGTAATTGTGACTGATCTGATCGGTGTTTCAAGGTCCGTACATCTGGCTACATCAGGAGTTTCTCTAATTCTATCTCAAAAAAAATCTAGCCTACTGCTGATTGATCGATTCTAAAGCACTATCGATTGTTTCCGAACATCAACCGTTCTCCGAGACTACAGTACTCCTCCTTCGCAGGTCCCTGGTCGTCTCTTCCCGATCGAATTGAAGTACCGGCCGATCAAAGCGATGATCTCAGACGGCAACAAGAAGACACACAAGATCGACCCCGAACCATTCCTGCGAGTGCTCGAGGTACGGTTGGGCGATCGATAACTGTTGATTACGGTAAATGAAGCGGAACTTGTCGAGAGATTGAAAAGAGTTTCAATTGATTTTACGAATATACAATGAAGGATTTAGGACGAACTGGGTCTATCATACGGCATTAGCGTCTTGTGTGTTTTATTTTTCTCAACTATAGACAAGTCGTTGATCGGAGATTACTGTATAGAGAGAGATTACAGTATCCTCTCAGGTTATCGATAAAGAGTGCCCGTCGGCGGAGCGAGGAGACGCGTTGATTTTCCTGAACGGTGAGGGGTTAATGGATCGCTTTAGGCAAAATAGAGGATTACGGTATTACGGATGCAGATTACGTATCCTCCTTGCTAATTTTTTAAAATTTGTGAATTGAAAATAGCAGCCATCAGAGATCATTTCTCACTTTTATTACCTCATATACTGCGATGGTGAAACATAAATGTAACTGCCACGATAAAATGGTATTTCGCGATAGTTCTTGACCTGAATAGCTGAGCGAGTACTTTTCCTACGGCAACTTCGTGGTAGATAAATCTCTTCAGGAATCGCCGAGATGACTACGGTAGCCGAGGCATTAAAAACCTATGCGGAATACACAAAGGGATGGATCATTCTGTTGCTACACAGGTTGGCTACTTTTAAAATTATATTAAATAAAATGTAAAAAAATCCCTATCACTTTCAAGTTTCTAGCTTGGTATCTAGTTCCGATTATTTTCCTTCTGTATGCATTCTAGGAGCCTTTTTTCTATCAACAAATACTGATAAAAGTACCGTGCCCCTCTTTTATGCCCATTATTACAGTACTCTCTCGCAAGAGGAACAGGACAAGGTGTTCGACGTGGCTCCTCCGGGTTAGTGATGCCATTTTGTATTGTGTCACTATCGACCAATCTGTTCGATTTTTCATGGAGGTTGCATTAGGTTTGCGCGGAGTGATTTGTACTATTTGTAGCAGTCATTCGTTATCAATCAACCACTTAATGATATTATAGATATTATAACCAGAAAGTCTAAAGTTTCACTCCTAATACTTGTTGTCAAAAAATGTAGTGTGCAAATGAAGAGAGCTTCTCTAATAGAGATTGGCTCTCCGCGCGATTAGGGAGTGTGCAGAATGGAGAGAGTCATTCCTACTTCAGGCGTTCGCAAGTGTATTCTGTCCACGAATATCGCCGAGACGTCAGTGACAATTGATGGCATTCGATTCGTCATCGACTCGGGAAAGGTACGGTAAATTTATCATATTATTGTTCGGAATGAGTTTTTTAAAAGCAAATAACGATTAATCGAAAAGTTTTCCTGTAAACAAACATTGAAACGTTAGATTTCCTTGTTGTAATATTCAATCTCATTTCACTACGCTGTTGCGCTGTCGTTGGGTCGAAATTAAAAAAAAAAATTCGACGAAACAAAACAAAACAAAAAATAGTTATGAATGAAAATAGAGAAAAGCTCAGGTGAACCTCATCAAATACGACCCCGAGTCGAGGATTCAGAAGCTCAGCGAGTTCTGGGTGTCGAAAGCGTCGGCGAACCAGAGGAAAGGTGAGCGATGACGTGATTTTTAGGCAATCTGTTTACGCCGTTAGCAGTCAATCATCATTGGTGGCTCACATCCTTTGCGTATTAGGGACCTGGTGAACTGGGGTTCTCACATAATGGTAAGTGAAGCTGTGAAGTGTTGATATCAGTGAAGGCGAGGTTGCTTTTTCCCAAAAAAAATTCGTTATGCCTATCACCGTATCCCCCCATCACTACACATCCCTCATTGCTCAGGTCGCGCTGGCAGAACCGGACCGGGAATCTGCTATCGACTGTACTCGGAGGTACGGTAGATATCGTCAGAGATACGGTAGTCTGAACAAGTTACTCTAGCTAAAAATATTTCCTGTTTTTATCGGGGGTTGCCGAACAGTGATCGAAAAGTATGTCAAAATCGACATTAGTAAATTTTCAAAATCGATGCCGACAATAGCGTCGCCTGATAGAACTCAATGCGCTCTTTTCAACGGTGTATCTCGTTTGCTCCTAAAAGGCGTCGATCATGATGAAAAATCCGAAAAACGCACTTTACGTTAAAGTGTTGGCAGGGGAGGGTGACAACTTGGCAACGACATTTGGGCAACGGGGGCATTTGTGACAATTGGGCAACCACCTTTTGGGCAACCACCTTTTGGGCAAACGACATTTGGGCAACGAGCCATAACCCCTTTAAAAATCATCCTAGAGAAATGGGGTTGGAATCAATCGATTGCTAATGTTCTCCCCATCCCTATTTATCGATTGATACCAAGCCCATCACTCTAGGATGAGTTTAAACGGGTTTATGACGCCCAAATGTCGCTTGCCTAAAAGAATTTCCTGTTGCCCAGTTGTCATCCCCCCGTTGGCAGCCGTATCTAAAAAAACGACACCCTTAAAGAGAGAATGATATACACCATTGAAAAGAGCGCAACAATTTCTATTAAGCGACGCTATTATCGGGCGCCTTTTATGGAAGAAAATTTTCAATCGACATGACTTTTCGATCACTGTTGCCGAAACATCAGTGAACGGAGTGAATGACTATTAAGTGTGATTGTTTATGGAGGGTTACTGTACTTCTGCAGGGTTACGGTATCACTGGGTTACGGTATGATTTTCATTCATTTTTAGGACCAATTCGACACGATGGACGATTTCACGCTGTCCGAGATCAATCGCGTATCGCTGAAGGAGATGGTACTGCAGATGATCAATCTGAATCTGGCGCGTGAGTCGAATTATTTTGTTAGTCGTAGGAAAGGTATATTCATTAACACCTGGTGAATCAGTGCTGAGAATGTTTAACAAATCTGGCTGCGAAGAGCTGACTTTGATCATCAGCTCGTGTTGAGTTCGAGAAAATTTAAAAGTTTACGAGCTCAAGACACCTTGTGAATCGGGGCTGCGAACGTTGCATAATATTAGCAGAGATGCTCTTCAGCCAATACGTCTCCCTTTATTTATTTCAAATAAACCTATTTCCAACAGAGTACCTGGCGAATCTCAGTGCTTCACTATTGCAGAGGCGCTTTTTACAGTCGCCCCCTCATTTCATTTGAGTACAAGAACAGTGAAAAGTGGACGCATAAAGGGAACTGGTGAATCGAAGTGGTGAAGGTCTCAAAAACTATATTGGACGCTCTTTCAGAACAATATGTTCCAGGATTTCCGCTGAAATATTCTATTCTCATTCAGTCGATCCGCTCACTTTCCCCTACATCGAGCGTCCGAACGAGGAATCCCTGCAGGAGGCCATTGCGACGCTCAAATTCCAGGGGGTACGGTATCGATTAAAATATCACTCGGATATTAGCTCTCTTCATTCTGCACACTCTAGTTGTTCTGACCAGCAAGAACTTGTGTAGAAGGGGGAAATTAATATTCGACTGGATATTCCTAGTATCGATAATTTTATTTCACCTGGCGAACTCCCGTTTTTAATGGGTCCTGTCAGTGCAGTTTCGAAAAAAATGATTAAACCTGAAACATCAGTAACATCCTGCTCGGAAAGAACGGCAGTTCCCATACTTCACGTAAAATATTTATCAATTACGGTCGTTCACAGGTACTGTATCCGGACCGCGATAATCGATTGACTGCACTCGGTGAGACGATTGCCAAGCTACCGGTGGAGGTGCCCATTGCGAAGGTTGATAATTTTATTTATGGACTGGACATCAGTGTTGCCTGTTCAAGTACTCTCTCCATTCTGCACACTCCCTCGTATGTCTGACTAGCGAAAGAGTGTACATAATGGAGAGAGTACTATTCGCTCCGGCAACACTATTACGTCATCGTCGAATGCATAGTTTTCTTTTTTTTTCTCCATTCTCTGTCAGCTCCCATTAATTGCCCACTCGTTGCTTCATATAAGTATGCCGCAACCTCGAATTACCTTGTCATCAGGTTACAATAAAAGCCAGCCTCGGCGCTCACGCTATCGTCCAATATTTAGTTTTCTTATATTTTGTCTAGCAATGACGTGTTCGCACCAGACTACAAACTACAATTGATGGTATCATTCTCAGATGCTGGTATTTGGTTGTGTCCTCGACCAATTGGAGGTGATGCTCACTATCGCCGCCGGTCTCTCCATCCAATTCCCATTCACGAATCGGAGCTATCGAGAGGCAAAGGTGAGAAAGGAATGGAGTTTGGAGTCAATAATTGAAAGAAAGTGGTTAGAAAAAAACGACTGCTTGATTAACGTTTCATAGATTCTTTAAAATAGCTCACTATTTTTTCCTAAAATGCACACTTCATGATTTTTTGTAATTTCAATCACAGCAGTTGTTTCCAATTTGTCGTTTAATTCGTTCTACTTGAGTTCTAAAAATATTGAGGATTAAAAGTTGAGAAGAGATGTTGTGGTTGCACTAGTACGATTGAACCAGTGGATGGAAAAAATAAATACAAATCTCTGACCTCTTTCCAGATCGTGGAGAAACGAGCGCCCCTCACCTCAGCCTTCGGCGATCCATTCACGCTCATTGAGGTGTTCAGGTAAGGATTGATTTTTGGTCTTTGATCTCTGGTTCGATCATTCGATCTCATGCCTAGCACATCGTATTAGGTTCTCATTGCTTGCAATAACTTTGTGAAGGGGGACATAAATATCATAATTTCTTAATATCTCAATAACCATGCGCTCTTGTGTTTCATCGGTGTTTCAAGTGGCCTGGGTGTGCGCATTGAACAATAGTTGTCTGTCTCACCGTTGAATTATAAAAAAGAGTTCCCTCATTTTTACTATCACTTCCACTGTTATAGAGGCGCGCTTCGATTTATTAATGACAAGTTGCTCGTAATTAGATTCCGCTTGATTGAATGCAACTTTTTTTTCTCTGAAATTTGCCATGCACTCCTATGTTTTAGCCTAGCTTCAAGTGATTTAGACTTGCGCGTTGCACAATGCCAAGTGTTTACACTTTTCAAAATAGCAATCTATCATCGGAAATGCAGAGATAGATTTTTAGTTTAAATTTACCCACATTCTTATGTTTCATCGCGGCTTCAAGGGACCTAGTAGTGATGTAATTTCGAGACCGAAATCTCTTCAGTTTGCACGATCTCTCGTTTCTCTGCTCGGCGAGATAATGGGCGAATCAAGGAGAGTCGGTCGCGAATGGGCATCATTAGAACCTTGCTTCGGACTTCGCACAATCCTCTGCCGTATCCATATGAAAACACCGTGAATGTGTTGCACTAATTGTCTCGGAAAATGTTCTGCTATCTTTCGTATCATTGTGGTATCAACTACTCTAGGGATACGTTGGGTTCAATTTCTTTGTCTTAGATTATCCTTTAAAACATCCAACTTTCCAGAGAGTGGCTCATGCAGAAGGCTCACGGTTACGCAGTGCGGAGGTGAGCAGTTAATTTTATTTTAAAATAAATAAAATAGTTACGGTAATTGAAGATCAATATCTTAGATGGACGCTTGACAATGGCATCGACGAGCATCGTCTCTACGAGATCTCCAAGCTGCGTCAGCAGTATCGGTGAGTGATTTCATCATTGATAGGTATTAGGGATGTAGTTCACAGCTATCTCCATTATGCACACTATATCTTTTCGGAAACTGAGTGTGCAGAATAGAGAGAGTTGTAATGAAATTTCTATCAGAGATGGACTTGATCATCAATAAATAGGATGCTTAAACGTCATTACTATACCACCGAGGATTTATGAGCAGCTATGATACTAGGTCAAACTGTTTTTTTACTCATGCGATTAAGACATCGCTGCATTTGAGTTTCAGGTTTATCTAGAAAAAGCCTGAAGCCCTCTCCCTCCTTCTGAATTAAAGAATATTTTTTACGCATGATATCGTTTGCAGCCAAATCCTCGAGGATGCGGGACTGGCGGAGAAGAGGGAGGAGGTAATTAATTACACTGACAATTAATTAATACATTATTAAACCAGCCGATCGCACGCGCCAAGGCGCGTGCTTCGGCTAGCGTACGCCGGGTTGTGTGCTAGTTTGGGCTCTGTTTATTGTGCTTTTTGTGTGCACAATATCCACCGAGGCATTCCCCCGCCTACGGCGGGGGAAGTCACTGGCAGACTGCGCTCGTCGTCTCTCTTTCTTTTTCTCCTGCTTCACACACTCTCCGACTCTCTCCTCTCTCTGGAAGGTTGCAAAATTTCGGGGAGGTTCTGGAAGGTTCGATGACGAAATCTCTCTCCACCTCAATTCCCCCTCTCTCGAATGTTCTGGAGGTTTCGATGACGAAATCTCTCTTCCCTCCCTTCCCCTCTTTTGGGAAGGTTCTGGAAGTTTCGATGACGAAATCTCTCTCCCCCTCCCTCCCCGTCTCGTTGGAAGGTTCTGGAAGTTTCTATGATGAAATCTCTCCCCCTACCTCCCCCCTATTTCTGGAAGGTTCTGGAAGGTTCGATGACGAAATCTCTCTCCCCCTCCCTCCCCGTCTCGTTGGAAGGTTCTGGAAGTTTCTATGATGAAATCTCTCTCCCCCTCCCTCCCCCCTATTTCTAGAAGTTTCTGGAAGGTTCGATGACGAAATCTCTCTCTCCCTCCCTTCCCCTCTATCTGGAAGGTTCTGGAAGTTTCTATGATGCAATCTCTCTTCCCTCCCCCCTCTCTCTCTTTCTGAAAGGTTCGATGACGAAATCTCTCTCCCCCTCCCTCCCCCTCTTTCTGGAAGGTTCTGGAAGGTTCGATGACGAAATCTCTCTCTCTCTCTCTCCCTTCCCCTCTATCTGGAAGGTTCTGGAAGTTTCTATGATGAAATCTCTCTCCCCTCCCTCCCCCTCTCTCTTTCTGGAAGGTTCGATGACGAAATCTCTCTCCCTCCCTTCCCCTCTATCTGGAAGGTTCTGGAAGGTTCGATGACGAAATCTCTCTCTCCCTCCCTTCCCCTCTATCTGGAAGGTTCTGGAAGTTTCTATGATGAAATCTCTCTCCCCTCCCTCCCCCTCTCTCTTTCTGGAAGGTTCGATGACGAAATCTCTCTCCCCCTCCCTCCCCGTCTCGTTGGAAGGTTCTGGAAGTTTCTATGATGAAATCTCTCCCCCTACCTCCCCCCTATTTCTGGAAGGTTCTGGAAGGTTCGATGACGAAATCTCTCTCCCCCTCCCTCCCCGTCTCGTTGGAAGGTTCTGGAAGTTTCTATGATGAAATCTCTCTCCCCCTCCCTCCCCCCTATTTCTAGAAGTTTCTGGAGGGTTCGATGACGAAATCTCTCTCTCCCTCCCTTCCCCTCTATCTGGAAGGTTCTGGAAGTTTCTATGATGCAATCTCTCTTCCCTCCCCCCTCTCTCTCTTTCTGAAAGGTTCGATGACGAAATCTCTCTCCCCCCCCCCTCCCCCTCTTTCTGGAAGGTTCTGGAAGGTTCGATGACGAAATCTCTCTCTCTCTCTCCCTTCCCCTCTATCTGGAAGGTTCTGGAAGTTTCTATGATGAAATCTCTCTCCCCTCCCTCCCCCTCTCTCTTTCTGGAAGGTTTGATGACGAAATCTTTCTCCCTCCCTTCCCCTCTATCTGGAAGGTTCTGGAAGGTTCGATGACGAAATCTCTCTCTCCCTCCCTTCCCCTCTATCTGGAAGGTTCTGGAAGTTTCTATGATGAAATCTCTCTCCCCTCCCTCCCCCTCTCTCTTTCTGGAAGGTTCGATGACGAAATCTCTCTCCCTCCCTTCCCCTCTATCTGGAAGGTTCTGGAAGGTTCGATGACGAAATCTCTCTCCCCCTCCGTCCCCCTCTCTCTTTCTGGAAGGTTCGATGACGAAATCTCTCTTCCCCTCCCTCCCTCCTCTTTCTGGAAGATTCTGGAAGGTTCGATGAGGAAATCTCTCTCTCCCCCCCTCCCCGTCTCGTTGGGAGGTTCTGGAAGAAAAAGTTTCTGTGACGAAATCGTGTTGTTTAAAATTTTTGTTTGTTCCCTTCTCAGGTGGACGATTCTCGGCAACGACGAATTGATCTCGGAGAGAAGAAGAAGTTGTTTGATATGAAGAGAAATGCACGGTGAGTACGGTAGGTCACAGATAGATTACGGTAGATTAAATGATTTGAAGGGGTTACAGTAGTTCAATCGGGTTCCCTGGGGAAACATACAGGATGAGTATTAGGAGGGAGTGTCGTTTATCAGCTCTCTCTATTCCGCACACTACTAGTTTGTCTGTCCGGCGAAAGAGTGTGCAGAATGGAGAGAGTTGGAAGCCGAGACGACTGTACGGTAGTCCGATTCGTATGCGGTAGGGTAGCTCAATCGGAGGATTACTGTAGATCAATTGACGGGATTACGGTAACTCAATCGATTCTTCAGATTCTCTGAGAAAGCGAAGAAAGTGCTCCGGATCGATCGCCACTACGACAGTATCCTGGAGGAGAAGGAGGAGGAGGATTTGGGTACGGTAACTAGAAATGAATCGATAGTCGTCTAGAAAGTCAGAGGGCAGTATATGATTACTGTAGGGTTGACAGAAGCTTCATCCAATTATATGATTTCACCACGTGCTTTCATGTGTGAATTAATCAAACCCGGTGGTTCTATGAATCACAGCCATCTCAAATTGAGAAACTTTTAAAAAAATTATGATTGTCGAACTTGTGTAATTAAAATCGATAATAATTCAGAGTGAGATTGGTATCGTGTTGTCGAGGGTTACTGTATGAGGGAGAATAAATCGATAATAATTCAGAGAAGGAGAAGGATCCACTGAAGGCTGACGTGCGAACGGTGGAATTCCTGCTAGCGCACAAGCAGACCGAGGTACGGTAGATCATTATCGATCGTAGATTACGGTATTCAAGAGCGAATACATTGATTACGGTTATATCCGTGATTGCCGGGCTGGGAATCATCCTTTAGCGACTTTGGGTAACAGAAAGAGGATTTTTCGTAAATTGTTCAACCTGATGGTCTGTTGGTACACTTCTCTCTCAAATACACGACCTCCCCGTTCCTAACAATACGATGTGCGCCGCGCAGAGATTAAAGTTAATCATTTCTTTATTTTTACTAATCAATTATATCTTTCATTTTTGAAAGGTGATTGGTGATACAATCAATTACATTTTTCTAATTTGTATTAGAAATGGCAGAAAAGAGTCATCATGATTTTTTAAAAGATGAAACCAGGTGCTCTTGTGCGAGTGGGCAGAAACAGGTGATTTCACGGTATACAAGTCTCTCAAATTAGGGAGGTTATAAGTGAGAGAGTTTACGGTAATTTACGAAGACCAATAAAACCAAATAACCAGCTTATGCGAGCATTTAAAAAAAAGCTTTTATGGGTGCTGAACAGTGCATGTAATATTTTTTTTAAAACTGAATGAATCGCTTATTTACTTTGACTGCTTCTACCAGGTACTGCTTCACAAATTTGCATAACCCGGTTGAATCATGGTGCATAATCATCTCATATTCGGCAGCCTGATTGGTGGAGCGATTACCGTATTTTACGAAGATCAAAAAAATAAACTTTTTCTTTGCTTTTTATTTCATTGCGGTGGGTCACTAAAGGTTTCCATTACCCGATCAATATTCTTTTTGAGACTACGGTGTGTCGGTAGACACGTCACCGATTGATATCTCCCAATCTCCCCTCCTCCTTCTCTCCCCGTATCCCTATCACTTCGAACAGACACTGGATAAATGATCTTCCTTTCTCCAATTGCTCTATGCAATTGAACCACCCGCACATTCGGTAGCATGGATACCGTAGTCTTCTAGGTGGAAATATTCCGAATGAGGAATCCTAAAGTTCTTTAACCGGGCGCTTTTCTATGAGTGTGCATACCCCGGTGATTCCTTGGCCCATAAATCTCTCAAATTCGGAGACTTGATTGTCGAAATGATAACAATAACTGACGTAGACCAACCGAAAGCAAACCCTTTCTCAGTATCTTATCTAGCTGTGATGTTCCTTAATCATTGAAAGCTACCGTAATCCCATCAATAACTGGAATTATCGTAATCCAATCAATACCAGGAACTACCGTAATCCTTGCAGGTGGAGGTCATCCGGAAGACTCACCGTCTCTCGCGGAAGGACACGGAGGCAATCCGGACGGTAATAGCTGCCTCGCTCTATCCACAGTACTCACTGCTCGATCCAGCCAATCGATACAAGGTACGGTAGGAGGAGAAGTGGATACGGTAGTTTGGGGTGAGATACTGTAGCGACTGTCGTCGCTAATCGATACAGAGTAAGAGGACGGGGAGCGCTCATGGTATAGAGTAAACAAGGAATAGTGGGAAGAGGAATGAAAGCGCTTTTTGATAGTGGCTAGATTTGCTGCACTTTACCAATCACTTTCATGTTACGATGACGGGGTAAAATTCGGGTAAGATTAATATTAATGATATATCGGTTGTTTCGATGCGTATACATTTCTTCTTCGATTTTTTAGGCCAGAATATGTCTGGGTTAGTCAATTGGCTTTTATTGTCATTAATTAGTATTACTTATTAAATTAATTAATTTGCAGCAAGGCCAGGAGTTGTTCGTGCACACTCGTCTTAAGCCCTTCTCCCTCATCCATCCCAACTCATCCATCGCCCAATACCACTCTGGTGAGAGGGGTAGTTGGTCTTTGATCTTTGATCTCTCAGACAGGAATTTGGTTTTCGTTGTGGCTCTTTCTATTCTGCACCCTGTTTTGCCAGTCAGATTGATGTGAGACTGTGCGGAATAGAGAGAGGTGGATTCTCCTTTTCGATAAATCGATTGCAAATATTGTTCATCAGGATGGAGTGATGCTATCGTTTATCTTTCTATTATTTTTTAATTAAAAAAATACAATAATTCAGAATCATTGGACAGCATTGCCGACTCTACTACCGGCTTCTCGGCACTGCATCAGGTTATTTTACTTTCTAAAATCCTAATATACAAGCATTTCCTTCGCCATTCTAACCGAGAAATTAAGTTCTCTATGTATTGCACGTGAAACTCACTAGACCGGGGTAGCTCAGCATTACCTTTTGCCCATCGTGCAGGATATTGAACCGGATCTATGACATACTCGTGAAACGAATCAATACCGGGAGCTCGTTTTACTCTAGAGTGATCATTTCTGAGATAATTTTAAAATACTTTATATTTTGCCCGACGGTGTTACCAAGAATTACTGTTGACGAGGCAATCTTCTCTATGGGATGCCTGTGAAACTCAGATAACCCAGGTGGTCTTTTTTTACTCTAAAATAGTTACTCCATTGTTCAATCCCCTTCAGATCCCAGTGTTCGGTCTCCTTCTCGAGACGACTAAGCCCTACATCTGCAATGTGATGCCCGTTCCCGCTCTCTACGCACTCGTTTTCGCTAAGAAGGTGACCTGATCTTTGATCTTTGACACCGTATTTTGTCTCATTTAATGTATATTTTATTTATGAACTGTGGCAGCAACCGCAAAACTAGCGCTGAAATTGTGTTGCCTGTTTTAGGTACTCTTGAAACACATGGGCGAATAACATGGGTGCACCAATAGCATAAACGTTGCAGCTACCGGTCATTGTCTTTTCTTCTACATTCCCCTGAGTGGCGAGAGTTACTGTTTTCATGCTTCTCAGTTATTTAAGATATCGACGAATCGCATAACCACCGGTTTATCGGTTTGCTCGGATGACCAATAAATGCATTAGTTCGATGTCTGATCTTTGATGTTTGATCTTCAATTTTAAATCTTTAATCTTTGATCTCAGGTGATCGCTGAGGAATGGCGTCTGGTGACAGTGGATGACGTGGTGGAGATCTCATTCGAGAGCGAGGAGGAATCGAGAGAGGTGAGGAGGGAGAATGACACTCTCCATTCTGCACACTATCGCGAGTCTGACGGGTGCATAATGGGAAGGAATGGTGTTGGTGGCACACAGTTAGTTCCCTCAAATTTCCCTCACAAAAAAAGTCGGAAAAGGAGCATGGCAGGCATAATTTACTGTGACTACGTGATTAATGTAGATGATGAAATCCACGAAGAGCATCGGTATACACATTGATTCTCTCAAGTAAAGTTTCTGAAACAGTGATGTTACCAGTCTGTCCAAGTGGTTTCCAAAATATTAGAAGTTGGCGTTGTAAACATTTAGAATCCTTATAATGATGCGATAAATTTAATGTTACATAATACTGACGCAATCAGGTGTTCTCCTCAGTCAAGAAGATTCGGAAGGAATTGGCACGAGGCCTTGCCCGACGATTGAAGGGAAAGGAGTATGAGGGAAGAGATCTGGTGAGGATTGAGTAGGGATGATGATATCGATATTGCAAACGCTATTGAGATTTCATGAGAATTGGATAGGGAGGATGTGCAATTTGGATTATTGTAAGATAGAATTGATTGATAGGCACAGCTAGATGTGAAAAATTAACTATGAAACGAGTGTCTGGTAAAAGAGTGTGAAGTATATTACACGAAGCACCCTACTAGAATGAGTGAAGCCGCGCTGAAACACAAGTTCGCGGGTGCGAATATTTTCTAGAAAAGATCCGTGTAGCATATGTTTGAAAAAAATCATATTTAATTGTAATTAAATAAATTTCCAGGTGCGTTACATCGACCGACTGGCGCGACAGATCATGGAAACGGGAGTGAGGATATCGTGGGTTTATTTTAATTTAATTTTAATTAAAAAATATATATATTTATTCTTTAGTCTGTGTCTAATATTTGAGCCAGCAGAGATCGATTACACATGTAGTCCATGCAAGTACACATAGACCAGGCGCTTTCCACTCTCTTATTTGTTTCTTGATACCCACAAGATTCATGTTTCTGAAAGTGCACCTAAGCGGTAGAGAGACGTTAGGTTGATTACTTCCCGAATTCCGTGTTGAGCAAAATCATGACTTAACCATGCCCCCGTGGGTTCGCTTTTCCGAATAGAAATTCTAACCTACGATACAATGGTTTCCTCATATGAACATGGGCGGGAGAGAGGGGTTTGGATGATAATCCTCCATCCTCCGCAATGAGAAAAATAATGTTTATTCGCATCTCAATCCGAATGGTAGACGTTGTTCAAACGAATTATTCCCGGTGGACAACGACTTATTATTTATATATTTATTAACTCAGGCTCCGACGTCTCGTCGATCCGCCGAAGCGACTCGATGGTGTGGGATTCATTGCGCCAGATGGAGAGGTGGGCGAAGTTTGATGGATGATCTTTGATATTTTGATGTTGATTCTTGGGCGAGATTCATCTTTGCTCCCTCAGCCCAGGTTGATCTTTGATATCTCCTCAGGTGGTCGAGGAGGTTGAGGTCTCATCGGATGAGGAGGAGGAGGAGGGAGAGAATGCAGAGAAGGAACAGGAGGCCATTGTAAAAGCCATGGTGAGAGTTTATTTTTGTTGTTGTTTTTATTTCCGGGTGAACCGCTATACCATTGCATAAGTAAGCCAATCGTTAACTTGAAGTATCTGTGAAACTCGCACATCACGGGTTCTTTTTCCACGGTGAAATTGGTTTGTTATGAGGGTTCCGATCATTCAAAAATTCGTGCAATCGGGCAAGTGGATAATGTATCTATCAACTCATTAGAACGCGAAAGCACCCGATTACAGGCGTAACAGGCGTAGCGAAATTTGTAGCGTAACCCGCGCGATTCATAAAATTTCGTTGAGCATCCAGACACTATCACGGTTCAGAGTTAATTCATCACAATATGTCGCATCTTTCGAATGATTATAATGACTATAATTATAAAAACAGAATTTAGCTTTTTTTCATGCAGCATCATGCAAATCGCTTGATATTATCGATTATCTATCGAGATTAGTTGAAATTATATGAGTTTGGACGGGAAATTATGATGTAGCGTAGCCTCAGCTGAACTGAATGCACGAATCAGGCGCTTTGTTCAGTCTCTCATACTAGGCAATTTTCCGTTCCAGAGTTGATTGATCACAACTAGGTGCTCCTTTGATGAATGTGCAGTTGGTTTTTTTTCAACAAAAGAAAACAATCTTTCGTAGCCTCCTTGCAATCGCACTAATCACACTGTTTTTGTTGATTTGTCTTTTGCAATATCAAATAGTATTCTCTCCACAATTTCTCGCCGATTCGAGCGACGAAAAAGTGTACAGAATGGAGAGACCAACCCTCCTTTTCAGGCATTCGACCCGATGGCTCCCAAGTCACTGGAGCAATTGGAGATGGAAGAGGAGGAGAGGCGAAGGGAGGAGAGGAAGAACCAGAAACCAAAGGTACGGTAGGAGGGGAATATCGATTAATGAGGACTTCGGTACTGTGATTGGAGAAGGGTATTGATTAGTGTGGATGAAGATACTGGGACAAACTAGAAGTGCGAAGGAAGGTGAATATTGATTGGCATAAATTACTGTATATTACGGTAGGGGAATATTGATTGGTTTGAATTACGGTAATGAAGATAATCGAGTTCTGTTTTTTCAGGAGAGCTACTACCAGATTCTGCTTCGGAAGAAGAAGGAAATGGAAGAGAAGAAAGGGAATGCGGATAATTATGACGAGCCAAAGGTTGGGATTACGGTATATCGGGAAGGCGGAATACGGTAGCATTGGGCTTTACTTGTAAGCTTGCGGTTTCGCCTCTCTACTTTGCACACTATCGCCTCACATTAGATAGAGAGAGGGTGTGTGCAAAATGGAGAGAGATAACTGAATACTTTATGGAATTGCTGTTCACAATATTTTTTATTGCGATCGGTAGTATGGTAGATCAAAGATCAGGAGGGCACTTTCGATCTAATTTTTTGCATCATCATTACGCATTTTTCAGATCAAGAAGGAGAAAATGGAGGATGGAGATGAGGATGGACCTCGAGTGAAGCAAGAAACGAGAGATCCAATGGCTGGATTGGAGGAGAGAATAAAAGTGGAGGAACCGGAGTGATGAAGGAATCGATGAGATACCGTAATCCCATTATCCTCTTGAAATACCGTAACCTTTCCTAGATACCATGATCATCCTGAAATATCGTATTAGCTCTCTTCATGCCTATCGTGGTCAGAGTTGCGTAGTCATGATGTAGATTGTTTTTAATAATATGATGTTTCATAATGATTGTTATCTATAAATATAGGCGGATCTCATTGTATGCATTCGGTAGTGAACAATTTGACACGGGCAGATGAATGTTTCATAGTTTCAATGAATAATAAAGAATTTGTTTCAACTGATTGTCCTCAGAATATCGTTTTGTATCGAATCGAATCAAGTACCTCAAGCAAGGTGTAGATAACTGAGGAAGTGAATCGATTCTCTACTTCTTGATTGATTTGACGTGTAGATTACGGAAGCTGAATCTGGTAAGCAGAACACCAAATGTTGATTGATGATGTTATATATATATATATTTTTTCGATTTTACTAGTCTTTTTGTTCTGGCTTTTTAAAAAGAATTATCTTTCGATTGAGTGATACCGTGGGAAATAGGGATGTCGATTTCGTTTTCGCTCTCTCCTTTTCGCACACTCGCCGGTCAGACAGACGAGAGAGTGTGTGAAATGTAGAGACGACGACCCGTATTTCCAGTGGGAACACAGTATTAAGCTGGCCATTCTTCACATGCAAGAACAAAATGAGCGGTTGGCCCCGCCCCTCGTTCAAAAAAGTGAAGAATGATGTCGATTCGAATTTTGGTCCCGTACGGAATGACATGTACGGTAGAGTTAAGCAACAATCGTCACTAATGTCTTAGTATTCATATTGAAACTCATTAAATTCATAGTCGAAAACTGACGCTCAAACGTCAAATCACTTGAGTTTCAAGAGATATTCTTCTACAAGGAAGAAGGTATCAAAACAGACCGAGCACAAATTCTGCAGAAACTTTGCATGGGATTTAATTCTGTGGGAAATGCCCTTCGTGGATCCTTCCCCTCTCCATCATCATTGGCGTCCTTCCTATCACGTGGAGACCCTGAATGAAGTCGCTGCGGAATCCTTGGAGGGTAAGCTATTTTATTGTTATTATTTTAATATAGTTTATTTCTCCAAATTGTTATGTGTTATAGTAAACTATTTTTAAACCAATTTTGCAGCTGCCTCACAGAAGCGCTATTGGTCATCGAAGGTGGGCGAGTTTATGGAAATGATGAAGGTGAGAGAGTGTACAGAATGGAGAGAGCTATTCGATCCTGCATCACCAACGCAAACTAATCAGATTAAAGACGATCCATCTTCATTGCAGTATCCTCTCAAGTAATCGATAAAGAGTGCCCGTCGACGGAGCGAGGGGACGCGTTGATTTTCGTGAACGGTGAGGGTTACAGTATCTGGGACGGGTATTACGGTATCTGTTTTTGTTGCAAAGACAATGTTGAATTTATGAGAAGGCGAAGATCTGCAGACATTATTTTCTATCTTCACCGCAGTTTATATAACGACGGTGAAACGTAAATGTAGCAAGTATCCGGAATAATAGTTTTGCATCAGTCCTTGAGCTGAACAGCTCAGAGAGCTGTTTCTGTACAAATATCATTGAATACGATTTTTCTGTAATATTGAAGGATTACCGTATCTCGAAATAAACCGATAAATCAATAAATCTCTTCAGGAATCGCTGAGATGACTACAGTAGCCGAGGCACTAAAGACATACGCTGAATACACGAAGGGATGGATCATTCTGCTTCTGCACAGGTTGGCTAATTTTAAAAAAAAATTATTTTAATAAATCCCTTTTACTTTCAAGTTTCTGGTTTCGGATATTCCATCGAGTATTTTTTTTCTGAAATGCTTGCTCGGAGCCTTCTACTAATCAATCGAACAAAATTGCCTACAGTACCCCTCTTCTATCCTCCTAATTACAGTACCCTCTCGCAAGAAGAACAGGACAAGGTGTTCGACGTAGCTCCTCCAGGTTAGTGATGTCATTTCGAAAACTAATCTCACTGTGTTTAAAAAAAAATCCATTTCTGTAAAAATATTTTCTTCTAAAATTTTTTCTAATATTCGGTTGACAAGTAATTTTCATTTGTGTCAATATCTCTGTACACTTCCGGGGTATGAAATTTTGTGTCCCATATGCATATCTCTCCATTGTGCACACTTTATCGGGCAGAAAAACGAAAGAGCGTGCAGAATGGAGAGAGCCATCCCTTCTTCAGGTGTACGGAAGTGCATTCTGTCCACGAATATCGCCGAGACGTCGGTGACAATTGACGGCATCCGATTCGTCATCGACTCGGGAAAGGTACGATATTCTTCATTTTGATGGGTTTTTTGGGCTAAAAAAAGCAATGATGTGATGCGACGAAACAAAACAAAAAATATGAATAAAAATAGTAAATAATCGATAATTCTAAGGTAAATCTTATCAAATCCCGAGTCGATCCCGAGTCGAGGATCCAGAAGCTCAGCGAATTCTGGATGTCAAAAGCGTCGGCAAACCAGAGGAAAGGTGAGCGATGACGTCATCATTAGGCAGTAGGCAACACCATTAGCTGTCAATCTTCATTGGGGTCTCACTTCTGTGGAGTATTAGGGACCGGGTGAATTGGGGGTATTCACAGAATGGTAAGTGAACCTGAGAAATGTTGACATCAGTGAACCCTTGGTTGTTCCCCCCCCCCCCATCGTTATACCTATCACGTCATCACACATTGATAGATTCCCCCATTGCTCAGGTCGTGCTGGCAGAACGGACCGGGCATCTGCTATCGACTGTACTCGGAGGTACGGTAGATTTTCTAAGGAATACGGTAGCCAGGACGAGTTATTGTAGCTCGAAAGATTTTCTATTTTTATCGGGGATTGCAGAAACGTCAATGAATAACTGTAGCTTGAACGTAATGCGATAGCTTATGGAGGGTTACTGTACTTCGACAGGGTTACGGTATCTCTGGGTTACGGTATGACGTTCATTCGTTGCAGGACCAATTCGACACGATGGACGATTTCACGCTGTCCGAGATCAATCGCGTATCGCTGAAGGAGATGGTACTGCAGATGATCAATCTGAATCTGGCGCGTGAGTCGAATTATTTTGTTAGTCGTAGGAAAGGTATATTCATTAACACCTGGTGAATCAGTGCTGAGGAGGTTTGACAAATCTTGCTGCGAAGAGATGACTTTGATCATCAGCTGGTGTTGAGTTCGAGAAAATTTAAAAGTTTACGAGCTGAAGACACCTTGTGAATCGGGGCTGCGAACGTTGCATAATATTAGCAGATCCGCTCTTCAGCCAATACTTGTATCTTTATTTCTTTCAAATAAACCCATTTCCAACCTTCTCCCTGGCGAATATCAGTTATGGATTCTGTACTACTACGAAGACACGCTGTGATGGCTCAATCATATTCGATCCCCTTACAGTCGCCCTCGTTCGATTCGAGTATAAGAACAACGAAACGTTCACACGGGTGCTCAACACCAGTCATTAAAAACGGCAAAGAAATCGGGCTGGCATTTGGCCAAGATGTGCAAAGAGAAGGGCTAATACCGTATCTGAATATTCGCGCGAAAGTTCAAAAACGCAGAGAGGAGAACGCGTTGCGTGACCGCAACGCAAGTTGGGAAATTCGCCAAGTCCCGCCCATCGCGCTCATTGGCCCGTCGCTCTCCCTTGTTTTTTTAGCACCAGTGGTTCACGCATAAAAGGAACCTGGTGAATAAGAGTTGCGAAAGTCTTACAAACCTGACAAATTTAATATTCAGTTCTCTTTCAGTCGACCCTCTCACTTTCCCCTACATCGAGCGTCCGAACGAGGAATCGCTGCAGGAGGCCATTGCGACGCTCAAATTCCAGGGGGGGGATGGTATCTTTTAAATATTTCACTCGGACATTTGCTCTCTCCATTCTGCACACTCTCATGGTCCTGATCGGTAAAATAGTGTGCAGAATAGAGAGCTCATTCACTAGACGTGATACTTGAGCTTCCGTTTCATCAAACAATAAGAACATCATAAGCTATTTGATATGTCTCGCGAATGGTGCGCAAAATGGTCTATAACCTATCTCTATCTCCTAACCTATCTCCCTCGTTTACAGTATCCCTCGATTATGGTATCATCTCAGGTACTGTATCCGGACCGCGATAATCGATTGACGGCACTCGGTGAGACGATTGCCAAGCTTCCGGTGGAGGTGCCCATTGCGAAGGTATGTGAGGTTATTGATCGGCAGATTATGCTTTTTAATTTTTTTTTGAAAACTGTTCATAAATTTACTAGGGAGTATCAACTTCATATAATATCTCCGTAACCGATAAGCACCTGGCCACTTATATAAAAATGATAATTTCTGCGTCTAATGATAATATGATTTTACAATTACCGATTTCCTATTGATTGCTTAGTGATGACGCAATCACTGGTGAGCTTGGAAAGGTCAAGGTTTTCATTTCGGTGGAGCCCGGACAATTGGAAAGCGAGTTTTACGTATAGCCCGGGCTAAGGAAGGGCTAACCGATGGTTTTCGGGGCAGCCCGACTCTCATTTTCTCGAAAATTTTGAGGCAGCCCGGACCATTCACCCTTTTAAGCTCACCAGTGGACGCAATCCCTTTCCCTTTAGATTCTGGCGTGGGCGGCGTAGAAGGATATTATGCATTATTAAGTTTTATTTATCTCAGTTCAAATTAATTATCGGATGCTGGTGTTTGGCTGTGTCCTCGACCAATTAGAGGTTATGCTCACTATCGCCGCCGGTCTCTCCATCCAATTCCCATTCACCAACCGGAGCTATCGAGAGGCAAAGGTGAGTAGTTTGTAGTTTGAACTCGATAGTGCAAACGACTGCGAAATCGGCGCTTAAAATACAGATGCTTGCGAGAGTTGATTTTCACATTTCCTTGAAAAAGCTAGCTCTATATTTTTCTAATGATCTTGCCAATCTGCCCTACCATTTGTCCTTTAAATTGGAGTTGCGAAAGTTTCATGAGTATAGAGGAGAATATGTGGTTGCATTCGTAGGTTTGGACTGGGTTCAAATAAATCTCTGACTTTTTTAAGATCGTAGAGAAACGTGCGCCCCTCACCTCAGCCTTCGGCGACCCCTTCACGCTCATTGAAGTGTTCAGGTGAGGATTGGTCTTTGATCTTTTGTCTTCGATCTTTGAACTCTAGATCGATCATTCGATCTATTGCCTAGCACATCGTAGTAGGGACTGATTGTTTGCAATAACAGAGAGCGGAGTTATTTGCTTTTCTTAATCTTTCAACAACCGCGAGCGTTTCATCGGTGGTCTAACCGGCCTAGGTATGCGCATTGAACAATTGTCTGAATCCCTCTTTTGAATTAAAGTATATCTCATTGTTACCATAACTTCCACCGTCATTGAGGCGCGCTTCGATTGATTAATGCCAAGCTTCTCGAAATAGGTTTGAGCTTGATTGAAAACAATGAATTTTCCCCTGAAATTTTCCATGCACTCCTATGTTTCAGCCTAGCTCCATGTGATTGAGACTTGCGCGTTGCACAATGGTAGAGTGGTCGTTCCTAAATAGCAATCTAACATCAGGAACGCAGATTTTTTCAGTGGAAATATACCCGCATTCTTAGGTTTCATCGCGACTTTATCGCGACATCGCGACCTAGTAGTGATGTACTTTCGAGACCGACCTCTCTTCAGTTTGCACGATCTCTCGTTTCTCTGATCGGCGAGAGAATGAGTGAATCATGGATGGTCGGTCGCGAATGGGCATCTTTAGAACCTAGATTCGGACATCGCACAATCCTTTAAAGTATCTCGCCGATGACAAAAAACTAATTATACATCGTGAATGTGTTGCACTATTTAATTGTCTCTGAAAATGTCCCCGGCTATCCTTGGTTTCATTGTGGCATCGACTACTCTGGTGGTGCGTTGCGTTCAATTTGTGTCTCAGATTGTACATTCAAACATCCAAATTTCCAGAGAGTGGCTCATGCAGAAGGATCACGGCTACGCAGTGCGGAGGTGAAAGTTTAATTTTATTTTATATATTAAATTATTGCGTTATACAATAGAAACAGTTGTTCCTATGAAAAGCGTTGTTGTTGGGTTTTATGTTGCCCAATGCGACTTTGGCCTAGCAGTTTGCCTTTATTTTCGCATCTCCCCTTTAAAAATTGGCGGATTACCGCTACATCCTCTCCTGATCCAACGATCGTGTGTTCACAACCAATCAGTCATCCGCTCTGTAGGGAAACAAACTGTTATTCTTTCGAAATTGAAGGAGCATTCAACCGAAGATTACGGTAATTGAAGATCAATATCTTAGATGGACACTCGATAATGGCATCGACGAGCATCGTCTCTACGAGATCTCCAAGCTGCGTCAGCAGTATCGGTTAGGGGTTGCATAATCAATACGCAAGAGGGCTGTAGTTCACAGCTATCTCCATTATGCACACTATATCTTTTCGGAAACTGAGTGTGCAGAATAGAGAGAGTTGTAATGAAATTTATATCGGAGATGGACTTCATCATCAATAGGTAATAGGATGCTTAAACGGCATTAGTATACCACCGAGGATTGCTGAGTAGCGACTAGGTCATGACTAGGACAAGGTTTTGCTCATTAGATTTAAGAATCGCCGAATCTGAGTTTCAGGGTTTTCTTGAAAAAGGTTCGTGATGGTTCGGAATAATGAATCCCTCCTTCTGAATTAAAGAATATTTTTTACGCATGATATCGTTTGCAGCCAAATCCTCGCGGATGCGGGACTCGCGGAGAAGAGGGAGGAGGTAATTAATTACACTGTTAATTAATTAATACATTATTAAATTGATTTTTGTTTGTTCCCTTCTCAGGTGGACGATTCTCGGCAACGACGAATTGATCTCGGAGAGAAAAAGAAGTTGTTTGATATGAAGAGAAATGCACGGTGAGTACGGTATGTCACTGTTAGATTACGGTAGATTAAATGATTTGAAGGGGTTACAGTAGTTCAATCGGGTTCCCTGAGGAAACATACAGGATGAGTATTAGGAGGGCGAGTCGTTTATCAGCTCTCTCTATTCCGCACACTCACTAGTTTGTCTGTCCGGCGAAAGAGTGTGCAGAATGGAGAGAGTTGGAAGCCGAGAAGACTTTGTACGGTAGTCCGATTCGTATGCGGTAGGGTAGCTCAATCGGAGGATTACTGTATGTCAATTGACGGGATTACGGTAACTCAATCGATTAGGGTTGACAGAAGCTTCATCCAATTGTATGATTTCACCACGTGCTTTCTTGTGTGAATTAATCAAACCCGGTGGTTCTTTGAAACACAGCCATCTCAAATTGAGAAACTTTTTTTGAATTATGATTGTCGAACTTGTGTAATTAACATCGATAATAATTCAGAAGAAGATTGGTATAGTGTTGTTGAGGGTTACTGTATGATGGAGAATGCATTGATAATAATTCAGAGAAGGAGAAGGACCCACTGAAGGCTGACGTGCGAACGGTGGAATTCCTGCTAGCGCACAAGCAGACCGAGGTACGGTAGATCATTATCGATCGTAGATTACGGTATTCAAGAGCGAATACATTGATTACGGTAATATCCGTGATTGCCGGGCTGGGAATCATCCTATAACGACTTTGGGTTACAGAAAGATGATTTTGTTGTTGTAAATTGTTCAACCTGATGGTCTGTTGGTACACTGCTTTCTCTAATATCTTTATTTTTACTAATCGATTATATCTTTCATTTTTTAAAGCGTTACAAATGATTACATTTTCGCAATTTGTATAAGAAAAGGCAGAAAAGAGTCATAATGATTTTTAAAAAATGAAACCAGTTGCTCTTGTGCGAGTGGGCATAACCAAGTGATTTCACGGTACTCAAGTATCCCAAATGCAGGAGATTGTAAATGGGATCGTTTACGGTAATTTACGAAGACCAATACAACAAAATGCTTAACCTGCTTAGTATTAAAATAATATTTTATGTGAGTGAATGGATGCCGAACAGTGCATGCAATATTTTTTTTAAACTGCATGATCGCGAATGAATCGCCTACTTACTTTAACTGCTTCGGCCAGGTACTGCTTCACAAATTTGCATAACCCGGTTGAATCATGGTACATAACCATCTCATAGTTTGCGGCCTGATTGGTGGAGCGATTACCGTATTTGACGAAGATCAATAAAATAAACTTTTTCTTTGCTTTTTATATGAGTCACTGAAGGTTCCATTACCCGATCAATATCTTTTTTGAGGCTGCGGTAGCATGGATAACGTAGTATTCTAAATGGAGATATACCGAATGAGGAATCCTAAAGTTCTTTAGCCGGGCGCTTTTGTGTGAGTGAGCATACCCCGGCGATTCTATCCAACATAAGTGTCTCAAATTCGGAAGCTTGATTGCCGAATTGATAAAGATCAATGACGAAGATCAATCTAAACAAACTCTCTCGTAGTATCTTATCTAGCCTAGCGTGATGTTCCTTAATCTTTGAGGCTATTGTAATCCAATCATTAACATAACCTACCGTAATTGAATCGATAACTTGACCTACCGTAATCCTTGCAGGTGGAGGTCATCCGGAAGACTCACCGTCTCTCGCGGAAGGACACGGAGGCGATCCGGACGGTGATCGCGGCCTCGCTCTATCCACAGTACTCACTGCTCGATCCGGCCAATCGATACAAGGTACGGTAGCTGAGAAGATGGATACGGTAGTTTGGTGCGAGATACTGTAGCGACTGTTCCTGCTAATCGATGCAAAGTTAGAGGACGGGGATCGCTCATGATTGTAGGGTAAACAAGGAAAAGTGAGAAGAAGAACGAAGGCGCTTGTTGATAAATGCTGAGTTTGGAGCAGTTTTCACCCGCCATTATTTTGTTACGATGACGGGGTAAGAGACGAGTCTGATTACTAGTAACGATAGAACTGTCATTCGCTACTCTTAATTCTCGCATTTCCAGCCCAGAATATGTGTGGGTAAGTCAATGGGCTTATATTTTCATTCATTAATGTTATTATTTAATTTAATGGATTTCAGCAAGGTCAAGAGTTGTTCGTGCACACTCGTCTCAAGCCATTCTCCCTCATCCATCCCAACTCATCCATCGCCCCATACCACTCTGGTGAGAGGGGTAGTTGGTCTTAGATCTTTGATCTCTCCGACATGATCTTTTTCTCCTTTGTTGCTCTCTCTCCATTCTGCACACTATTTGGCCGGTCAGATTGATGTGAGAGTGTACGAAATAGAGAGAGGTGGGATCTCCTTTTCGATAGATCGATTGCTAATGTTGTTCATCAGGATTGGGCGATATTGCATTTAAAAAATCTTTCACAACTGTTAGTATTCACGCATTTGATGAATTCAATAATCGTTCAATAATTTTTAAAAAACTTTTAATAATTACAATAATTCAGAATCACTGGTCAGTATGGCCGACAACGACCACCGGATTCTCTGCACTGCATCAGGTAATTTTATTTTTCACCTTGAATCGCATCAGTACTGTAACTGCAAATAATACGTATCTATGAAATGCACGTGAAACGAAGGAATACCGGGTGCTCATTTTACACTGAAAGACAGAATTGTCGTGATCAAAAAATTTTTTTTTCAATAGTCGGAATCATTACTGTTGATGAATGATTCTTCTCTATGAACTGCTTGTAAAAGTCCGCTAACTCTGGTGCTTATGAGAGAAATTTCATTATTACATTCCAGATCCCAGTATTCGGTCTCCTTCTCTAGACGACTAAGCCCTACATCTGCAATGTGATGCCTGTTCCCGCCCTATACGCACTCGTTTTCGCTAAGAAGGTTTGATCTTTGATCTTTAACGCTTTGATTTATTTGATTGCATTTAAATGTATTGTATTCCATGAACCTTCGCACGACTAGCGTTAACATTTTGTTGTATGTTTTTATGCAATCTTGAAACCCAAAAAAAGGGCGCCGCAATTCAGAAAATCCTATAACATCGATGTCGCAGCTACGGCATTGCTTTTTCTTGTATATTCATGAGCTTCGAGATGCACGACATTTTCATTCTCCTTGGTTGATCGACGAAATGCATAACCGCCAGGTTACCTTTTAGATCGGCTAACCAATAAATGCATCAGTTCGATGTCTTGATCTTTGATCTTTAATATCTGATCTCAGGTGATCGCTGAGGAACGGCGTCTGGTGACAGTGGATGATGTGGTGGAGATCTCATTCGAGAGCGAGTAGGTATCGAGAGAGGTGAGGAGGGAGAATGACGCTCTCCATTCTGCACACTACAGTCTCTAAATCGGGAAATGGGGTGGTGACAATATAATTCGGCCACCCTCTGAAAAAGGAGGATGACTGGGCTGATTGGTTAGGACATTCAGAAGATCATTAGTGCACACACTGTTTTCTCTCCTTGTAATGTTTGTGAAACAGAGAAGTTGTCGGTCTGTCCAAATACTTCCAAATTATCGTTCATCGAAATGAACTGATTGTTGCCTATGAATGACGTAAGCATGCGTTGATTGCGTAATAATAATGAAATTCATTTCGATATTTTACCTAATACTGACGCAATCAGGTGTTCTCCTCAGTCAAGAAGATTCGGAAGGAATTGGCACGAGGCCTTGCCCGAAGACTGAAGGGAAAGGAATATGAGGGGAGAGATCTGGTGAGGGATTGAGTTGGGATGATATTTTAATACTATGATAAACAATCGGAAAGTCTCGAGAGGTGCGATTGATTGTTGAGAGTATGATCAAAGATTCTCTGTGTTCGCAGCTACTTTTGAAGAGTAGACGCTGTAACGGGACAGTACGTGGTCGGAAAGTTGCAATATTTAGTTTTAACAGAGCTTACGATGCAGTATTGCTCAAAGCGTGTAGCTTGATTGGTTGAAGAGATGCTGAAACATGAAAGTGAATGGACATGTGTTTCTTAGTATGGGCGTCTTAATGGATTAAAAAAGGTGATCAATGAATCAATATTTATTTATATAAATTCACAGGTGCGCTACATCGATCGACTGGCGCGACAGATCATGGAAACGGGAGTGAGGATATCGTGGGTTTATTTTATATAATTTTAATTTTAAAAAATATATATATTTATTCTTTAGTCGGTGTTTAATATTTGAGCCAGCAGAGATCAATTACACACGTAGTCCATGTAAGTACACAAGATTCTTTCCACTCTCTTATTTAATGTTCCCGTTTCTGAAAGTGCCCATAGGCGAGGGAGAAACGTTAGGCTGATCACAAAGCCCGTGCTAAGGAAAAAATGACTTCACCAAGAGACCCGTGCGTTCTGGCCATGTGTTCGCGTTTCCGAATGTGTTGGAACCTGCGAAATTAATGTCGTTCTACTCCTCACTTCTCCAATTGCTCATCTTCAAATAGGAATTCAGCGAAGCTCAGTAATAAGAAAACCGAAATTAGTACCATTTTCGGAATCCTCATCAGCCGCTCACAGCGTGTCAGAGAGAACGATTTCTTTGTTCGCAAACGGCGAACGTATTCTAATTAGGTTCGAACTCTCATTTCATCATCGGTCTTCACCTAGTTATGGGAGCGGTGAAACAGATGTGAAATGAGAGAGATGATTCGAGAATTGTAAACGAAATATATTAAAAATTAACAAAATGTATACGCCAACGGTTTACGGAAGCAATGAAGTAATGGTCCAAGATACTTGTCCAAGTTTTTTTTTGTAATTTTATTGTTTTTTGTTCTCTCTCTTCATGCATTTGTGACATCTCCTCTCTGAATGTTCAGGGAAACACCATCAACATTATTATTTTCTGAATCCGCGTGCTCTGGGCTACAATTCTCATTTTTCTAAATACAAAATTTATTCTTCATGTTCGAGGAAATCAATGAAACCCATGTTTTTTGACGGCTTTCTTGGATTTTCTCGAACATGAAGAATAAATTTGATATTCAGAAAAATGAGAATTGTAGCCCAGCTTATGCGGAGTCAGAAAATAATAATGTTGCTGGTGCTTCCATTAACATTCAGAAAGGAGATGTCATTTGAAAATTGGTGAAATCACAAAAACAATTTGATTTTTAAAAACTCTTTCGTTAGCTAACGAAACTAAAAGGAAGCATCCTAATTCTTTGCACCACCGCGACTCGTTCAGTTTTTGCGTTTACTATGTTTTACATATTTCAAAATATTTGTTTTCGAAGAAATCATAAAATTTGAATTATGTTTCACATCTATGCTAAATGTTCTTTCGCCTCCAGCAGAACCGAACCGACCGAGCAGATCGGGGGTAAAGGTGGAGAATGAGAGGGAAGGGATTAGTGAGGGAGAGAGAGGAAAGAGTGCGATTGCCACGCAAATGAGGTTTTCCATTCACTCTGACACGCTGTGCCGCTCTACAATTGTTATTAGTCGGATTTTTGAATTTTCTTTTTGTTTTCGAGATACTAGAGATTTTGGCATGGTTTTGTCTATAATAAGAATGCAAAAGGAAATTTCAAAAATCCGAGTAATAACAATTGTAGAGCTGCCGATAAGGATTCCGAAAATGGTACTAATGTCGGTTTTCTTATTACTGAGCTTCGCTGAATTCTTCTTTGAAGATGAGCAATTGGAGAAGCGAAGAGTAGCATGACGAATAGTGTGCAACAATTCTAATGAAGCTGTTATGCAACAATGTGGTAGCATCCTAAGTAAATCCGCAACACGTTCACTTGTTTTTGGGGACCTGGTTTATTTTCTAATCAAGATATTCCATTTATCCCTCTCTTCTATTCCTCCCATTCCGACCGCACTGGTCGCTCAGAATGGGGAGAATGAGATGTGTTTCACAACGTCGCAGCGCCGCGGAGAACAAAGGAAATCGCATCTGTGACACGCTGTGATAGGCGAGGGAAAGGCGTTAGAGACTGATTTTTCTATCCTTCTCATGAGAAAAATAGTGATTGATCGCGTCTCAGTCTGAGTTAGACCGAATGGTCAAACGAATTAATTTCGGGGACAGCACATTAACAAGGAGCATTCACATTTGACTTCTGCTGCCAGTTCGAACAGTGTTTTCTCCAAATATGCCGGAGAATCGAAAGAGTGTGCATAATAGAGAGAGCAAATTTTCGAACCGGTAGCGCTATTTCCGACCGTTACTTTCAACCTGCGAAACTGTCGTTTCCGAATGCAAACATAGGTGGTTATGAACGTGCTATGTTGATAAGCCGTTGTCGTACTCGGAAACATAGATTTACTAATCAACAGAATCGGACTCCTCCCCTTCATCTTTCAAATAATAGTCAACTACTAATTTAATTAATTAATTAATTCAGCCTCCGACGTCTCGTAGATCCCCCGAAGCGACTCGATGGTGTGGGATTCATCACACCAGATGGAGAGGTGGGCGGAGTCTGATATTTCATCTTTGATCTTTTGTTTTTTATTCTTTGGTCAGTTTAACCTTTAATCTCTCAACCCAAATTGATCTTTGATATTTTCCTCAGGTGGTCGAGGAGGTGGAGGTTTCATCGGATGAGGAGAAGGAGGGAGAGAATGCAGAGAAGGAACAGGAAGCCATTGTAGAAGCCATGGTGAGCTCAATTTTAATTGTTTTTCACTCAGGAGCCATGCCACGATTGAATGATCAATCTAATCGTCAACTTGAAGTACCTGTGAAACTCGCATATCACGGGTTCTTTTTCGCACTGAAATTTGACGTTTGATTGCGTTCCAGATTTTGAAAAAAAACTCCTGTAATTGGGCAATTGGATATTGTGTCCTCCAGCACTTTATCACGGGCGTAGAAATCGGGAGTATTCACCAATTGTTTACCTGAATCCAGCGCGAATCGTTCAATTTTTTCTAAACAGGTACTATTCCGTTCCACAGTTCATTCATAACAATATGCGCACCTTTCGAGTGACTATGACGACCAGAATGAAAAAAATACTAATTAGCTTTCATGTATCCTCATTTGACGCGCGATATCACGCAAATCCTTTGATATTATCGATTACCTTTTGAAAATAGTCCAGCTTCGTGAGTTCGCACGGGGAAATTATTATCAATATGCTGTAGCGTATCCTCAGCTAAACTGACTGCGCGCCTTTTGTAATTTAGTTCAGACTCTCGTGACCAGGCACTCTCCCGTTCCATAGCTTTTTCTTCACACTTAGCAGCGGCTTTAGCTAAAAAGAATAGTTTCAGTCGAAAATGATACACTCTTTCTGTCACAATTCCTAATTCCCTCTTACACAGGATCCCACGATTATGGTATCATCTCAGGTACTGTATCCTGACCGCGACAATCGATTGACGGCACTCGGTGAAACAATCGCCAAGCTTCCGGTGGAGGTGCCCATCGCCAAGGTTAGTTTTTAAAATGCATTACTAATTTATGGGATCGAACTACATGAGGTTATCGATTGCATAGTGATATCTTCATTACTTCACCAAACGTTTTTAGTTTCTTTTTTCACCCAACAAAAACGTGTCTCATTAATTGTCAACTCGATGGTAACTCATACAAGTACACCGCAACCTCGAATCACCTGGTCATCTGGCTACAATAGCTATCGCATCTTCTAATACGTTCTTTCATCTTATTTTGCCTAGTGATGACGTCATCGTACCAGGCTACAAACTACAATTGATGGCCTCATTCTCAGATGCTGGTGTTTGGTTGTGTCCTCGACCAATTGGAGGTGATGCTCACTATCGCCGCCGGTCTCTCCATCCAATTCCCATTCACCAATCGGAGCTATCGAGAGGCAAAGGTGGGTAGTTTATAGTTTGAACTCTGTATCCTGATCTTTGGTTTCTGAAAGATGATCAGCTGTTAGTCATGAATTTATAGGAAGTGTAGTTTATCACGGAAAATGAACAAAAAAAGACGCTTGCGAGATTTCCAAATCTCGTGAAACCAGCTTAATGCATTTTCCTCATACTATTCGAGTCATTTGCAACTCTACATTCTATCAGCGCATTTATTCCAACCAAATAGTGGTACAGTTTTACATCTCATTTCAAAAATTGAGGCAGAAAAGTCACCCGGTGAATTGGGAGTGTGAACGTGTATAGAGGAGATGATGAGAGTGCATTGAATAATCACCAGTGTGTACAAAGATAAAAATAAATATCTGGCTTTCGACCCCTCTCCAGATCGTGGAGAAACGAGCGCCCCTCACCTCTGCATTCGGCGATCCCTTCACTCTCATTGAGGTGTTCAGGTGGGAATTGGTCTTTGATCACAATGCCATCTGTGGCTTGTCTCTGAATATCTCCCCGGCTATGTTTGGTTTCATTGTGGCATCAACTACATTAGTTGCGCTTTTCGAACGATTTTTTTTCATAACATTTATAATTACAATGAACCTTTCAAACATCAAAATTTCCAGAGAATGGCTAATGCAGAAGGCTCACGGCTACGCAGTGCGGAGGTGAGATTTCAATTTTATTTTTGTTTATTACATTATTAATAAATTATAACGGTGAAAAAATACTGTAGTTACGAAGATAAGGGTTGCTCTCTGGATTTAAGTTACCCAGTATGGTGTCGTTGCACAACCAATTCCTGGACCATTCCTCATACAATAAACTTCCAGTTTACAGTATAAAATCAATTATCAATCGACGATTGCGTTATTCGATAATTCCTACTGTCAGATGGACGCTTGACAATGGCATCGACGAGCATCGTCTCTACGAGATCTCCAAGCTGCGGCAGCAGTATCGGTGAGCGATTGCATCATTGATAGGCTACCGTTAACAACTCTCCATTCTGCACACTCATTTATTTATCTTGCGGAAATAAAGTCTGCAGAATGGAGAGAGTTGGAAATTGAAATATAAAATTTCGGGAAAGGGTGGCGTCATCAATACGCAAACTAAGGAAAGTTTAAAATCACTGAGCAATCTGAGATGGCGAATGCGTTTGCACCATGTAATTTCAGGACAGTTCCCAATAGGTGAAAAATATTTTTAAAGGAAATCATTATTAGGCTGCTCATGAAAATTTCTGACTAAGATATCCTAAGTGATTAGAATGTTACCCCTTCTGTTTTTCAAGGTTTGTGGAAGTTGGACATATTTCGGCACGAAATGTTAATGATATATATATATATATCTCTTTATTTTAACTGTGACATTTAACTGTGCGAAACATAAACCAGTAGCTTGGAACTGGTAGGGACAATAAAAATGGCGATATTGGTGGTTGAGTAGAATATTGAGTTGTCGCCGCCATCGACGATCCAGGGTGGCTAAAAGATAGGGAGAATTGAAATCATAAAAGATAGGAAACAGGTAAATGGGGGGTAAGAGATCTGATGAATAATTTGGACGATAGTGAGAACGTTCCTTGAGGCAATGAATTCAAGATGGAATAAGTGCGATGAGAGATAAAGTTTTTAGAAATGTTATCGGAAGTTCGGAACCGAGGGAACAATTTTCGAGCTGCTCCTCTAGTTCGGGATTGTCTAAACTCGTAACAGTGAAGGGGAGATATTTGATTGAGGGGAGAATAATAAGTGCACAAATTTAAAATGAGGACAATGTTCGACGGTAATCAAGAGGTTCTAATTCGAATTTCTCGCAGGAATGGGAGTAAGATACAAATGGAATTTTACAACGATAGTGCAATTTGCGAAGGAATATATGTTGGACTCTCTCAAGAAGCTTTCGATCTTGAGAATATGAGGGGAATAGACAATTGAGCCATATTCAAGAATAGAGCGAACATAGGTCTTGTAAGCATGAATAAGCACCAGCGGGTTGGCTGATTTGATGGCAATAAATAGAAATTTACACGTTTGGAAGCCTTCTTAACAACATCGACATTATGCGGGCGGAAGGAAAGAGTATCGGAGATAAGCACTCCGAGATCTTTTGCAGTGCAAGTGGAAGATATAATGTTACTATTGAACGAGTAAGCTGTTTTAGGATTGTTTTTACCTAAGTGGAGAATGATTTTACTGGGTTGACAGACATTTGCCATGCCTGACACCAGTTGTAAAGAGAGTCTAAGGATGATTGGAGAAGAGCAGGCGAAGGGGGAAATTGGTGAGAGAAAGAGAACACAAGCTTGAGATCATCAGCAAAAAGATAAGAATCGACTGGGCAATGGTCAACAATATCATTGATGTATATTAGGAATAGTAATGGACCTAGTACGCTACCTTGAGGAACACCAGAAGTGACATGAGTTGGAATAGATAGAGTTGTGTCAACGGAGACTTTTTGCGTCCTAGAACATAGCCACGATTCAATCCATTGGAGTAAGGCTCCACGTACACCATAAGATGAAAGTTTTAGAAGAAGCTTGGGATGAGATACTGTATCGAATGCTTTGGAGAAGTCAATGTAAGCAATGTCAGTTGAAAATTTGTTACAATGTCGAGAAATCAATTGTGAAAGAAAGAGAATTAGTTGATGGGTTGTGCTTCTGCCCTTGCGGAACCCGAACTGGTGTGGTGAAATTAGATCATGTGTGTTAAGAAAGGAAGTGAGAGAATTTTTGATAACTCTCTCAAAAACCTTCGAAACATTACTAGTGAGTGAAATGGGTCGATAATCGGCCGCGTTCTCACGTTTGCCACCCTTCTTGAAAAGAGGACAGATAACTGCCTCTGTCCATTGAGATGGAACGGAGCCGCTGAGAAGAGATGATTGGAAAATTAGAGAGAGAGGAAAAGCAAGAGAAGTTGCACATTCTTTGAGAAGAATGGATGGGATGCGATAGGGACCTAGAGAACACTTACGAGGCATTTTAGATAGGAATTTCTCTAGAATGAAAGGAGAAACATCAATGGAATCGATAGTGCCGTTAGTACGAGATGGGAAGGGGGGAGTGTTGCCATTGTCGGCTGTAAAGACAGAAGTGAATTGATAGGAGAGCGCTTCGGCCTTTTCGGTGGACGAAGAGGCGAATGAGCCATCAATGCGCCGAAGCGCTGAGACTGCTGATTTTTGTTTTGATAGGCTTCTCATGTGAGAGAAAAGGCCTACGTTTGATGAAAGTATTCGTCTCCCCTCCTTCTTAATGGCTTCGCGCCTAATGGCTATTCTGACCTTTTTAGAGAAGGACTCGTATGTGGGATCGTTGTTAGAATAGAGACGGGATTGAATATGACCAGTGCATTCAGCCAATCAACCCCTGAAAACAGAGAGTTCGCCAAGGCAAAATCTGCCTTTCTCCAGCTGCGATAAGCTGACTCACACTGATCGGGAACGGAGATTACGGACACAGAGAAGTTGATGTTGTAATGGTCCGCGAGACCGTGGGAAAGGGAGAGAGAAGATAACAAGGATGAATCAGAGGAGAGCACAAGATCAAGAATGTTTTCCTTACGAGTTGGAGTAAGAACATGTTGGGTTGCACAAATGGGATGCACAAAAGTCAATGAAATTTCCGCAAGTAGTGCAACTACGAGAAAGTTTGAAATGGGGCCAATCAATGTGGAGGAGGTTGAAGTCCCCCATAATAAAAGAGGGGAGAGAAGTGGAAACAATGAGATCAGAGATCGAAGAGAGAAGGGGACGGAGGTCACAGTCATGACTAGGGTTATAGATCGAAATGATGCGACAAGGGAATGGTTTAACTATGTCGATTGCTAGTAATTCAACACCGGGAGGAAGAGTAACATCAAGATGGACAAAGTCAATAGAGCGAGAGAAGAATAGACACACGCCACCTCCATGAGATGGTCTGTCGAGACGGACAATGGAATAAGGGGAATTTCGAGTAAAGAAAGAATCAGGGATGGAATCATCAAGCCACGTTTCGCACACTGATGCTATATCGATCGAGTGGAATGATAATAGAGAGAGAAATGAGTCAACCTTATTCCGAATGGATTGTGTGTTACATTGAATGAAATTGATTGATTTGGATTGATTGATATTGATTTGTTGAGAAGGAGAACCGACTGAACAACCTCCCAGGGTGCGGTAAACGCCACCTCCCCGGGGGCTGTCCGAGGGGGAGGCAATGAAGGAGGATGAAAAGGGCAATGAAACACAATCAGAAGAGACAGGAAATGGTTGAGAAATGGGAGATGATGAGACGAGAGAGGATCGAGGAAAGACTGACTCAAAACCAAAACTCACTTGCGGGTCGGTCGATCCCTCTTCGTCCAGACTCCCGGTCGCTCCAGCTTGACGACTTTGAGGTTCCGGACCACATACTCCTTGTGGCCGGCGGCGTCGTTGAGGCGGCAGGCCTCAACGACGCCCATGCAGCCTTGAAAGTCTTCTCCTCTTCAATGTACGGGGAGACATCCGGGTTTTTGGTGATTCGATCATGATTGATATTATTCAGGCTATTGGAGAGGACGATCATCCTGCAAACGACAATCTTCTTGATGATCAGCCATTGCACGAAGGGAATAGGAATGACATCTCGGGTTCGATTGATCGCTTCTCAACTGTGAGTTTCCACAATTTTTAAAAATGCATATTCAAAGAAAATTACCATATCATATTAAATGCAGGTTCCCACTTTTACAAAGCCTCGAAAGGAGCAGAAAGAAGAAAAAATCGAACCGAAAGAAGAACCGATAGACACTACTCAAGTTGTCCCCTGTGATAATGGGGTGAGATCTGGATACAGTAAGAGATGTATGTGAATGAATTCAGATTCCTCACTCTGATTTCATGGGAGATGAGATGCCTTTGATGGATGAGGTAGATTAAATTTAATTTTATTAAATGAATTGATTAATTTAAATACAGATTCCCGGAAATGAACAAGAATCACTGGAAGATGAACCGATCGAGACAGGAGAAGAGGAGGAGACAGGCGGTAACATCGCCGATGTTCGTGAGGTTCGTAATTTTTTTCAAATGATTGTTTTTCTTACAAAACTTTTAGCGAATGAATATTTATTTATCAAATTACTTTCGAATTTTTTTTACAATTCAATTGTTAAAATCATTGGATTATATTTAAAAACGACTCGTTTCAGGACCCTGGTGAGACCGTCGAAGTGGAGAAAAGAAAGAGATCGACGAGAAATACATCAAGACATCAGAAATACACTGAGTCTATGGATAATTCTGAAGGAGAGGAAGGACCATCAGTCAAGAAAGCGAGATCGGATTTTGCGAAGAAAGGAGAGAAGGCAGGGTTTTCTTACTCTAAATTTAGTAAATTTGAGGATTGTATACTATGCCGTTTCTAACTGATTTTATTTGTATGAAAAACTATCTTGTATTCATTATTTATCGAAAGAGAACGACTTTTGATCCGAATACGACTTTTTCAGGCAACGCCTCAGTGCATTTTATGCGAGGTGAGCTTTTGAACTGTTCTTTAACAATTCTTAGTGAATCGTAGTCATTAAGTATTTTATTATTATTCAAGGTTTTTCCTACAACGGCAATCAGCTGTGCTGATCATCTCAACAATACCCACAAAACGACTCTGAAATCGGTAACCACAATATTATAATTAACGTTAAATATTTTATTATTTCAGAATGGAATCTACCTGATATGTTCCTGTGGAAAAGAAGTTCGCTCTCACAATCGCGACCCAAATCACAGCAATGATGTATGTTAATTATTTTACTTACTATAGGAAGCAACGTTGTAACAAAATACATGAAGCATAATTCATAGTCACTATGCCCTGAAATTTTCGCTATTCTTCACATTGCTATGATCTTGTATCTTTCGAAAACGATTGTTACAACGTTTGATGAACAATATATACTTCTTTATAAAGCGCAAACGTCTGTCTGTCTGTCCAGTTTGGACGGCCTGACAACGTTTGGTATGGGCGTCCTGCCAACATATAATCTAAGCTTTAGCGCACTAAGAATATGTGAGGCGCGAAGCGCCGAACACCGCCAGCGTTTTTTCCCTGACATAGTAGGGGGGAAACCGCTGGTAATTTATAAATTAAAATAGGTTCTAGATTAAATTAGGATTTTCCTTTATTCATATTGCAACTAATGTATTTTACAGTGTGGTGGAGTCAAGTTCACTCTTCACAAATTGAGTGCCCCGACGACTCCTAAGTGTGTGCTGTGCGAGGTGACATAATCTCATATTTTTGCTCGTATAAAAATATATTATATATCTTATCTTTTTTTAAAAAATATATTATATATCTTAAGTCATATCCCACGACGGCACGCGGCTATATTGATCACCTCCAAATATATCACCAAACTACTCTGAAATCGGTGAGATTCTACGCTCAGGAAATACCTAATATTATGCTATTGTATTTTGAGCATGAAATCTACTTGGTTTGTTCGTGTGGTGAGGAAGTTCGCTCCAACCGTATTTGTCCCAGCCACATCAAGACGGTATTTGTTTCTCTTTGCTTTTTATCTTTCATTTGCGGTAAATGCATCTGTTCTTTCTAAAAGATATCGACAATGACCTATTTAAATATAACCTTTTAGTGCATTGGTCTCCAGTTCACTCTCCAAAAACTCGCCAAGACTGTTCCTACTACTCCTCAGTGCATTCAATGCGAGGTGATTTTCTCTCATATATCTTCGGAGAAAAGAAACGTGTATTTATTCAAGGCGTATCTAACGACTGGATTGAGCTACGCGCAACATCTAAGAAGACAGCACAAGTCTACTATGAAAGCAGTATGTTTCTCAGCAAGAATATACTAAGTCTTTTTAATATTTGAAATATTTAGAAGAGGAAAACAAAATTACGGAATCCTTTCTCAGAATGGCATCTATCTCATTTGCTCGTGTGGGAAGTAAGTAAATTTGAGGTACAACACGAAAATATAGGATTTTTATGTTTAATTTGCGATTGATAGCTAAACATTGGCGGTTGAATTTAGTCTCGATTCGTCCTTGCTCTCACTCCCATGGGAAGGTAGTTAGTTGCATATTATGCAACTAAGTCATATATCATAATGCTTTTAGAGAGCAATATTCTTCTTTTTTCAGTCAGTTCCTTCTCCTGAAGTCGCCGAGCTGAAAAGACAACTGATCGACGTACAGAAGAAGTTGAAGGTATTTTTGTGCGTTCTTTCTTCTCGACCTACGTATTTTTGCAATCAACATTCATACGATGGTTTTTGGACCACATGGATTTCATTGTCTGTTCGATCCTGGTCGTGTTAAAATATGCAAAGATAACACGTTCAGTGATGTAAGATAAAAAAGTTTAAAATGAAATAAATTTCCCTTTTCAGGGCGCTTGTCGTATCGCAAGAGAGGCCGAATTGCGCGCTGAATATGCGGAGAATCTTCTTGGTATGGTGTTTCAACATAATCACCTTCAGATACAGTAGTTTTTCCATATACTGTAGCCATTCGATCATTGATGTCTTCCAGACATCAAGCGGGGAATCATCGATGGCGAGGCTAAGCTAAAGTATGAATTGGAGGAAACGAAACATAAGTGAGTTTTATTTTGCTTGATTTCATAATCTGATGATGTACTTGGCAAAAAGAGAAATGCTGTTTCGAGCGTACCATTATTCGAAATTAAACAAATGCAAATATTAAAGTAATATTTGGCACCGTAACGCGTTCGTTTCATAATGAACATATCCATTCAGACTGGCTGTGGTTCTTTCCCAATTGGAAGAAGAGGAAGAGAAGATAATGTGACCCGAGCTTATGTGTTAGTTTTATACAAAACCTGATTTAAAATTTTTTTCTAAAAAAATATTATTGCAGTGAACTGAAGCGGGAGAACAGAGAACTCAAGGAAGGAATGGCCAAGATGAAAGGAGAAAGGAAGAACCGATCAGAAGCACAAAATCGGAACAAGGATGGAGTCGTCCCAAATACCATCGATGATTCAATGGATGCTATGTCCATGGTGACTGTTTTTATTAATTCTCCTTTACAAACAAAATACATGAGAACTGAGCACTCAAAATACGATTATTGCTTTCAGGTCGCAGTATTCACAGAGTCTCTTCCAATGAAACCGAAAAAAGAGAAAGTGGAACTGAAGGAAGAGCCAAATGAAGCCTCTGAAATTATCCCCAGTGAGAATAAGGTGACGTGTTATTTTGTTTAGTATTCCAATAGTTTATTCTAACAGACCTTTTTATTTTGAAAGCTACTTACTTTGGGTTTGGTGATTCGATCATGATTTATATTATTCAGGCTATTGGAGAGGACGATCATCCTGCAAACGACAATCTTCTCGATGATCACCCATTGCACGAAGGGAATATGAATGACATCTTAGAATCGATTGATCGCTTCTCAATTGTGAGTTTCCACAAATTGTTAAAAGTATATTCCAAGCAAATTACCATATCATCTTCATATTAAATCCAGGTTCCCACTTTCACCAAGCCCCGAAAGGAAAAAAGAAGAAAAAATCGAACCGAAAGAAGAACCGATCGACACTACTCAAGTTGTCCCGTGTGATAATGATGTGAGGTCTGAATACATTAAGAGACGTACGTGAAAGAATTCAGATTCCACACTCTGATTTCATGGGAGATGAGATGCCTTTGATGGAAGAGGTAAATTTCGGTTTTAAATTTTTATATAAACAAATTGGCTCATTGTTTAGACCCTTGGAAACGAAGCAGAAGAGGTACTGTTGGATGAGCCGATTGAGGAAAAAGGAGAGGGCGAGGAGACGATTGATCACAACGGAGATGCTCCGAAGGTTTGGGTTTCGTGATGAATCGTTTTTTTTAAAATATATTTTTTGGGTGGTTCAGTTTTATTACTTTTACTGTCGAACGTTCTGAGTAATGCTGTTTTTCAGGAAACATTTGAGACGGATGAAGTGGAGAAGAGAAAGAGACCATCGAGAACTGCAAGCAAATCGCAGAAGTGTACTGAGCCAAAGGAAGATTCTGAGGGAGAGGACGAGCCATCATTGAAGAAAACTAGATCGGAATCTTTTCTAGAATGAAGAAAAGGTTGAATTAATTATATTGTGATGAAGCGTCGATGATTCTCAATTAAATATTCTGTACACTCTCTCTATTGATGCAAAAATTATTAGGTGCTTGATCGTAATGATGACGGATTTATGAAATGTATGAACAAAAATTTATGTTTTATTTTAGGGAACACCTCAATGTGTCCTCAGCGAGGTGAGCGTTTTATTTCAAAAAAACAGTTTAGAAATACAGCGTGATTCAGCTTTAAAACATCAAAAGATACACTTCTGACCAACGTTTGAACATATACGATATTTTGGATTTGTTGCGTATTTGGACCGATTTATTTAGAAGACTGCCTAGCTCCAAATAAACCGGTCCGAGCCCAAGCGCCAATGCGTATCGGGCTAATGCATTTCAAAAGATAAGCGTAAAAAATTGTAATTGTTCAAGCAAAAGTTCGGTGGTCGTCAATGGTAGTAGTGTTGAGGTTTCTATCGGGAGAGGGATGCGCCTCGTGTCCGTTTTGGATACGGTATTCAATGGTCTCAATTGGGGAAGAAAGGGCATTAGCATAGATGGCGATTATCTATCTCACCTCCTCTACGCGGACGATTGTGTCATCTCTCACGATGCCCGACAAATACAATCCATGGTCTCAGAACTATATAAAGAATTGCTGAAGGTGGGACTGCGTCTTAATGGTAGTAAAACTGTGCCACCAACCCTAACAACAGACCAGTCATTGTCGCAGGTGAACAGGTGGTGATCAAGGATAAAGTGGTGTATCTGGGACAGGAAATTACTCTGAATAATAACCAATGGGGAAATGCACCGTAGAGTGAAAAGCACGAACTGGGTATTCTCTGTACGCGGAATTCTTCCGGAAAACGAGTTGCCCCATGCACCTTAAGAGAGCAGATCGGTTATTTTGGACCACCCCCTGGAACCGTTCCTCTAGCAATGAGAATCCTCATTCCATACCCGGGTGGTATGTGGGTCTTGTTCCCGTAATAGAGAATATACCACTTATTTCTCATTGCTACCCCGACACAGGGAGAACCATGATTTTCAAGGTAAAATAGTCGAAAAATCAAATTTTCACAACCGATCGAGATAGACCCAATTTCTTTTTTGCGTTTATTTAGGGGTGCCCTGGTGGTCTGAAATAATTGTTCTTATCGATTACTGCTCATTGCGGAATTAACTTTTTTGACATGATCTTTTGATTTTTTGGACCAAATTGCCGATTTTCGCCACAACTTCCAGTGACCACTATATACGTTTTGTAGCCCGTGCAATTCTACATCGAAATATCTGAAAAATGGATTCGGCGATCGAGGCTAAATTTGTCATTTATTCGAATACCCCCAAAAAATGCTCGATTTCAACCGTTTTTCAATCATAACTTTTTTCTTTCATGATCTGATGAGCTGTAACACCCAAATTCGAATTTTATACAAAAAGTTAGGTCAGAATAAAATATGATCATATTTCTCCGAAATGAAATTTTTTCCACTTTTTTCATGACCCCGGGTGGTCATTTTTTGGTCAAAAAGTCAAAATCTCAGAACTTTCTGAATATAGGTGTTTCCGATGTATTTTAATCCGAAGATGTCGAATTATTACACTAGAGATCTCCAAAATGCAAAAGAAAAAAAGTTACACTCGAAAAACTTACAAAATCGAAAAACTTTTGAGTTTCAGAGCATAACTTTTTTCTTTTGCATTTTGGAGAGCTCTAGTATAGAAATTCGACATCTATGTATAAAAATACGTCGGAAACACCTATAGTCAGATAGTTCTGAGATTTTTATTTTTTGACCAAAAAATTACCGAATGCAGAATTTCGATGCAGAATTGCACGGGCTAAAAAACGTATATAGTGGTCACTGGTAGTTTTGGCGAAAATTGGCAACTTGGTCCAAAAAATCGAAAGATGATCTCAAAAATGTGAATTCAGCAATGAGTAGTAATCGATCAGAACTGTTATTTCAGACCACCAGGGCACCCCTAAATAAAAGCAAAAAAGAAATTGGGTTTATCTCAATCGGTTATGAAAATTTGATTTTTCGACTATTTTACCTTGAAAATCATGTTTCTCCCTGTGTCGAGTTAGTAATGACAAATAAGTAGTATATTGTCTATTACGGGACCAAGACCCACATACCACCCGGGTATGGAATGAGGATTCTCATTGCTAGAGGAACGGTTCCGGGCAGGGGCTGAAATGCTCCAAAATAACCGAGCCGGTCTCTTAAAAAAGCGTCTCTTCGATGGTGTTGTACTCCCCGCATTCCTCTACGGCTCCGAAACATGGCACCTTTCTAAACGAGACAAACCAATTCTATCCGTTGCTCAGGACAAACTCGAACGCAAAATTCTCGGAAATACCGTACTCGATCGCATTTCAAATGAGCGGATTCGTGGCACCACTAAGTTGAAGGATGTTGTTAGGGAGGCGGAAAAGCGTAAATGGATATGGGCTGAAAGAATCTCGAGCATAAGCTATTTGCGGTGGAGTCTAAAGGTGCTCGAATGGACCCCGCGAGGCAAGAGAAATCGAGGAAGACCCGCCAAGCGATGGAGAAATGACTTTGTCAAAGCAGTTGGACCTCAATTTCTTCAAGTCGCTCGTCACGATAGAAAGCAATGGAGAATTCTCATGGCAACCCAGCTGAGATACCACTACTAAACCAGCTGATAAAGTTGTTTAAATGTAAAATGTTAAAAAAAATGTAATTGTTGAGAATTTGAATATCATAAAATTTCGCCTATGACAAGATGGGGCGATATCTTCCGCAAGACGATCGGCGCAAACTTTCTCAACGAAGCAAGAAAAGTCACATGGAACGCCATGCACATCAGAGCTCTCATTTGACCTTCCCTAACCCTCTCTAAAGGGCGAAGAATCGTATGACCTCTTGATAAATGTGTTACAACTGAACTGAAAAACTGAAAATTTCGTTACGATTTTTTTTGTAATTTTCAAATAAGAGACTCATTCAAGGTTTACCCCAAAACGGCAATCGGCTACACCAGTCATCTCAAATGTCGGCACAAAACTACTCTGAAATCGGTAAATATCTTCTCTGGGAATTCAGAATCATTTTTTTTCAGAATGGAGTCTACCTGAGCTGTTCATGTGGAGTGGAGATTCGCTCATACAACCCCAACCAAATTCACAACAAGAAGGTAGTTTTTATTCGTCTTCATATATCAATTTTCTTCTACGCTTATATGTTTTTTTCCTGTAGGAATAATTTTCTTACTCGATTTTCCGTGCAACAATGTTGCATATAGGTTGTTATATTCTTAACTTTAAGTGTGATGGTGCCGAGTTCACTCTTCACAAATTGAGTGCCCCGACGACTCCTAAGTGTGTGCTGTGCGAGGTGACATTATCTCATATTTTTCTCGTAAAAAATAAATTCGTTATTTTACCTCTCGAAGGCATATCCCACGACGACACGCGGTTATTCTGATCACCTCCAAAGATGTCACCAAACTACTCTGAAAGCGGTGATTACTGCATAGAGAATTCGAATATATAAATATTTTGAGAAAGGAATCTGCTTGGTCTGTTCGTGCGGCGAGGAAGTTCACTCCAAAAATCAGAATCACACCAAGGAGGTAGTTTTCATTCGTCTTCTTATACTATGTTTGTTTCTTGGCGGATACATTTTCTTACTATTTTTTTTGTACAATAATAATGCACGTACGTTGTTATATTCTCAACTTTTAGTGTGATATAGCCAAGTTCACTCTTCACAAATTGAGTGCCCGGACGACTCCTAAGTGTGTGCTGTGCGAGGTGACATATTCACATGCCTCGTAGTAAAAATTTGATAGTCTATCTTTATTTTTGAAGGTATATCCCACGACTGCTTACGGCTATACGCAACATCTCAAAGCTCATCATAAATCTACTCGGTATGTCTTTCTATATAAGAATTCAAATATCTGAATATTTTCAGAATGAAATCTACTTGGTTTGTTCGTGCGGTGCGGAAATAAGCTGCAACAATATCGCTCTGAATCATATCAAGAAGGTATATGTTTTTTTAAAACTATATTGATTTGCAGTAATTGCATCAGTTCTATCGAATAGATATTTACCGATAATGATCTTCTACATTATCTGTTTTTAAAAAACCATATTGTATATGTTTTTAAAAAAACTATATTGATTTGCAGTAATTGCATCAGTTCTATCGAATAGATATTTACCGATAATGATCTTCTACATTATCGACTTTCAGTGTGATGGCCATCAGTTTACTCTTCGCAAACTCGACGGAAAGGCTCAAACTACTCCGCAATGCGTTCTATGCGTGGTGAAATTCTCATATCTCTAAGCAAAATCAGACGTGTATTTTTCAAAGGCATATCCCACGACTGCATTCGGCTATGCGAAACATCTCCATCGTCATCATAAATCTACCCTGAAAACGGTATATCGCTCCTTATGAATGTATCAATCAAAGTTATTGCTCATCAGAATGGAATCTACCTTGTCTGTTCGTGCGGTGATGAGATTCGCAGTAACACATCCAATCCTGATCACTACAAGAAAGTTAGTATTATTGATGTCGTTTAATTTTTCGCTCTCTTCATTTTTTCACACTATGTCGTTACTCTAACCGTCGAGAGAGTGTGCAGATTGCAGAGAGGCTGAACCGAAACGACATCCATAGTTCGCATATAATCTGAAACTCATCATCTTATCGTACTTTATTACGAAATTGTATAGTAACTACGAGATATTTTGGTGATCTCTAATTTCTTCTCTTCAGTGCGACGGCAAGCAATTCAGACTTCACAAACTGGACGACGAGTGAACAAAGAGAAAATTCGTCCAGGGATATCGCTGTTTCTCCCATTATTTATCCTTTCTCAATTAAATGTTGCATTGTTCATATCTTTCTGATTGAGCTATGGTAAAGTGTGTTTGAATTTTTTATTTGCTGTTGTTGATATTGATTCTGGTTTCTTTCCAGATACAATATTTTGATAACTCAGTGCGGGAATTTAATTATGTAAATGCAAAGGTAAAAGTTCATCCCGGATTCGAATCTGTGGCCGTGCGACCATTGCTAGATCGGCGACAGAGTAATAACGGAATGATCATTATTCGTTTGAGCTAAAACAAATGATGGGAGCGCTGTTTAGAAACTTTCGATTACACAGTCGTTTTGATTAACACCAGTATCACGACCCGGAAGAGCAAAAATTGCACTTCCCGGAAATTTTTTTCTCAAACCCTTTCAAATCCTCCCATACTTTGATGGGTGAATACCCTAGGGACAAGATTTCGAAAGATCCCGGTCACGAGTCCTAGAGCCGGCTTTTAGGAAATATCCGGTTTCGGTTCCGGCTCTATCGTATCTCAGCTCCCCGATGAGCTAGAAAGCTAACAAAATGCTCAAAAAAAAACGCAGAAAAATGAGATAAACAAGTTTGCTGAAGGAAAAAAAATCGAATTTTCGTCATTTTTCGGTCACCGTCATATTTTCCCACAGCCATGAGAAATTTTTTATTTCATATTCGGATTCTACGTGCAAAACTACCTACTATGTTAAATTTTCACGCTTTTTCATCAGTGCGCTCAAATTCTACAGCTTCCCAGATGGTGAATTTTCAACGGAAAATCACTTGCATATGAGTTATGAACAATATCCGAGCTTTTGAGCCGGTTTCTGAAGAAAAAAGTTTGGTCGAAAAATTTCTCGATAATTTGTCCATCCAAAAATGACAATTTCAAAAAATATTTGCAAATAGGCTACAACTCTCAGATATTGTTCATAACTCATATACAAGTGATTTTCCGTTGAAAATTCACCATCTGAAACTCAGATTATGAATTATGAATTTTTGAAATTTTGAGATTTTCAAAAAGTGATTTTTCGACTTTTCACTTTTTTCGTGTTTATCGATATCACAACCCCATAAAATCAATCCATATGATTAATAACGATAAATGGGATACAAATCTGACGTAAAAGTGACTATATCGCATTGAAATATCGAAACGTCTCGCCATCGTTCTCCAGCGAGCCTCGGGCGGGAAGCTGTAGAATCCGAGCGCACGGATGAAAAAGCGTGAAAATTTAACATAGTAGGTAGTTTTGCACGTAGAATCCGAATATGAAATAAAAATTTTCTCATGGCTGTGGGAAAATATGACGGTGACCGAAAAATGACGAAAATTCGATTTTTCGACCTTTTACCGAAGTCCTTTCGCTTCCAAACTATGATTTTCGTTATTTTTATCGAAAAATACGCCTGATACACATATAAGAACGGTGATGGGACGTTTAGGAACTCGCGTTTAGGAACTCAATCGGTGACGTTTAGGAACCTTTTCAAGACGGTTTAATACGACGGAAAAGCGGTTTAGAACCTTCAGTTGAATACATGAGACATTTTAAACCTCTTCTTTGCTGAATTGGTAGCCATAGGTACTCAAATAAGGGTTCTAAACCGTCTTCTCGATCTTTTGAAAGGGTTCCTAAACGTCACCGATTGAGAGTTCCTAAACGCGAGTTCCTAAACGTCCCATCACCATAAGAACGTACTTTTTTCTGGGATGAAATTTCGGACTTTTTTTGGGATATGCACAGCATTTCACGGAGGATGAACCCCAACATCTCATATTGGGCCAGCTATCAGCTCTAGGTATGGGGACTTCACCCTGAACTTATTGGCATAGGTTGTGAAAAAGTCCTCCGTCGACCTCTCCCAATAGCTTCACTATACCGTGGAACGTCTCTTAAGACGGCGTCTCGGTAATTTGAGACCACTCCCCGGACACGTTTCTCTAGCAATGAGAACCAGAAGCCCATACTGGGTTGCTGGAAGGGTCTTGGTACCATGATGCACAATCCATGACTTATTTGTTGTTACAGCCGTGGCACAGGGAGAAACATGATTTTAAAGGTAAAATGGTCGAAAAATCAAATTTTCAAAACCGATCGAGATAGACCCAATTTCTCTTTTGCGTTAATTTAGGGGTGCCCTAAGAGTCTTAAATACATGTTCTGATCGATTACTGCTCATCGCGAAATTCACTTTTTAGAAATGATTTTTTGTTTTTCTTTACCGTGATGCCCATTTTCGGAAAAAGTCCCAAAGGCCACTATATACGTTTTGTAGCCCTTTAAATTCTACATTGAATCCTACTTTTGAATTTTTCTGGCAGGGCCGCCGAAGATGTACTTTTTCGATTGAATCCAAAAAAGTGCCAATTTTGAAGGTTTTTCGCGCATATCTTTTTTTCTTTTGAGTTAAAATGAGCTCTAATAGCAAAATTCGGATTCTACTCGTCAAAATACACCAGAATCACGTATAGTCAGATTTTTCCGAGATAAAATTTTTTCGACTCATTTTTTGGGTCAAACAGTCGAAATTTCAGAACTATCTTACTATAGGTGTTCAGGCGTATTTTGCTATTAGAGCTCATTTTAACTGAAAAGAAAAAAGATATGCGCGAAAAACCTTCAAAATTGGCACTTTTTTGGATTCGTAAAAAAGTACATCTTCGGCGGCCCTGCCAGAAAAATTCAAAAGTAGGATTCAATGTAGAATTTAAAGGGCTACAAAACGTATATAGTGGCCTTTGGGACTTTTTCCGAAAATGGGCATCACGGTAAAGAAAAACAAAAAATCATTTCTAAAAAGTGAATTTCGCAATGAGCAGTAATCGATCAGAACATGTATTTAAGACTCTTAGGGCGCCCCTAAATTAACGCAAAAGAGAATTTGGGTCTATATCGATCGGTTGTGAAAATTTGATTTTTCGACCATTTTACCTTTAAAATCCCTGGGACACGGCTGTAACAACAAATAAGTCATGGATTGTGCATCAGTAAATTACAATATCATCTGCATATTGAAACAGGAATCACGAGAGAGTGTTGCAGAAAGTGCCCCATCGGGAACAATGTTTTTCAAACCCGTTTTGAAAATCCCATATAATTATTGTAGGATGTCATAGGCAAGAGTTTTTGAACGATCCCGGTCACGAGTCCCAGAGCCGGCTTTTAGGAATTATCCGGTCGCGGCTCCGGCTTTAGCGTATCTCAGCTCCCAGATAAGCTACGATGATGGCGTAGAGTTCAAAAAAGCAGAAAAATCAGCCGAATAAGTTTACTGAAGAATGGGAAAGCTTTGAAGCAAAACCGAATAATTTGTGGCTAAAAAACTAATCCAAAAAATATAAATAAAATATTTTCACCGTGATGCAGCCCAAACGCAGTGGTTTTTATTGCAGAATATTAAAGAGCAATTAAGCCTGGTTATACGAAACATATAAAATTTGGCGATATATTTTACCTTTTTCTAGATAATTATGATCAAACGTGAAAAAGTGTATTTTTATCAGTTTTTCAAGGAAATCTCTTTCGTTCTTCTTCTCATGAGCTAAGACCACTAAAATCGGGTTCTACGCACCAAATTACGTCAGAAACACATATATAGTCATAAAGTTCAGAGAGAAAAAAAATTCAAAAAGTCAAACTTTCAGAATCATGTGGCTATAGATTTTTCTGGTGTATTTTCACCCATCGAAATCGATTTTCTATGCTACAGCTCATCAAAATGCGAAAGAAAAAAGATATGCTTAAAAACGACATAGTTAACAAAAATTAATCATAACTTTTTTCTTTGGCTTTTTGAGGAGCTCTAGTATTGAAAATCGATTTCTACGGCTGAAAATACACCAGAAACATCTATAGCCACATGATTCTGAAAGTTTGACTTTTTGACACAAAATGGCCATGACCAAGGGGTCATGAAAAAGTTGAAATTTTTTGCCTCGGAACTTTATGACTATATGTGTTTCTGACGTAATTTGGTGCGTAGAACCCGATTTTAGTGGTCTTAGCTCATGAGAAGAAGAACGAAAAAAGATTTCCTTGAAAAACTGATAAAAATACACTTTTTCACGTTTGATCATAATTATCTAGAAAAAGGTAAAATATATCGCCAAATTTTATATGTTTCGTATAACCAGGCTTAATTGCTCTTTATTATTCTGCAATAAAAACCACTGCGTTTGGGCTGCATCACGGTGAAAATATTTTATTTATATTTTTTTGATTAGTTTTTTAGCCATAAATTATTCGGTTTTGATTCAAAGCTTTCCCATTCTTCAGTAAACTTATTCGGCTGATTTTTCTGCTTTTTTTTGAACTACGTCATCATCGTAGCTTATCTGGTAGGTGAGGTACGATAGAGCCAGAGCCACGACCTGATAATTCCTAAAAGCCGGCTCTGGGACTTGTGACCGGGATCGTTCGAAAACTCTTGGCCAGGACATCCTCCAATAATTATATGGGATTTTCAAAACGGGTTTGAAAAAAATTGTTTCCGATGGGGCACTTTCTGCTACATTCTCTCGTGATTCCTGTTTTAATATGCAGATGTCACAATCCCGATCATATAAAGAAGGTCAGTAGTAAGGCTAGTATTTATTGGAAAAATTCATAAATTGGAATTTAAAACGACATAATTATTTCTGAAACAGATGTGTTTCAACTCGAGCCATTGGGGTTACCTTAGGCTGTGTCAATGGAACCCATTATTGAAGCGCTCATACTGTTTTTTTTTTATAGTTTAATATTAAAAATAGGTTTATTTCAATCATTAGCGGCACTAGAAATAACGATTACGCCAAAAAATAATTTTAAAAATAAACGCTTTCGCGTGACACGCTGCTGTTCCTAAATAGGTGTTTGAATAAAATAGGATTTACCTTTTTCTTCATATTGCAATTTTCTATTTTCAGTGTAATGTAGTCGAGTTCACTCTTCACAAATTGAGTGCCCCAACGACTCCTAAGTGTGTGCTGTGCGAGGTGACATAATCTCATATTTTTGCTCGTATAAAATTAGATTATATATCTTATAGCTATATTGCTCATATGTAGCTATACTGCTCATCTCCAAAGATATCACCAAACTACTCTGAAATCGGTGAGATTCTACGCTGAGGAAGTACCGAATAATATGCTATTGTATTTTGAGAATGAAATCTACTTGGTTTGTTCGTGTGGTGAGGAAGTTCGCTCCCAGAAGAGCAATCCGAATCATATCAAGAAGGTAATTTTTTCCTCGTCGTTTTTTTTATCATAATTTTGTTTGCAGTAAATGGAAAGTCTTTCGAATAAATATCGGTCAACATTTTTATTTTTTACATTATCAACTTTTAGTGCAATGGTCTCCAGTTCACTCTCCACAAACTCGACAAGACTGTTCCTACTACTCCTCAGTGCATTCAATGCGAGGTGAACTTCTTTCTTATTTCTTAGAAGAAATGAGAAGTGTTTATTCAAGGCGTATCCGACGACTGCACGCTGCTATGCGAAACATCTGAGAAGACAGCACAAGTCTTCTATGAAAGCAGTCTGTTTCACAGCATGAATATACTAAGTCTTTTTAATATTTGAAATATTTAGAAGAAGAAAACAAAATTACGGAATCCTTTCTCAGAATGGCATCTATCTCATTTGTTCGTGTGGGCTTAAAATTCGCTCTGACACGGGCAATTCCGACCACAGCAAGAAGGTATGCGCATTATTTTTTTTTTTACATAAAAATTCAAATCAGTTTTTATGTCATCAACAGCGATTATTTATAATCACTATAACATTTCTTCTAGTACTTCTTCAATATTTTAATAAGGGTTTTCCCATCACCTCACTGTAAAAAAAAGGCCCATCATCTTCTATTTGCTAAAAACAAATAAAATTTTCATTGTCTCCTATCATCTGATCTGATCGTGCGAGCTGAGAAAATCACAACCCCGATGAAAAATTTTATTCATTCATCTGCTATAATTTTTTCAGTGTGATGGGAAGCAATACACTCTCCACAAACTAGACGACAAGTGAATAAAGAGAGCGTTCTCCTGCTGTTATCGTTGTTTCGCCAATTATTTATCCTCTCTAAAATATATATTGTGTTGTTGATCTCTTTCTTATCGAGTTATGGTAAAGTTGTTTGTTTGAAATTTGTATTGTTGATGATTTGGATACTGGTTTATCTCCAGATACAATATTTTGAGAAGAGCGAGTATTTAACTATAGAGGATATTGTGTAAAGGCAAAGTTAAAAGTGCTTTCCGAATTCGTGAGAGCCAAAACCTTAATTTACATCCCTAGTGAGAAATGCCCTTCGTGGATCCTTCCCCTCGCCATCGTCATTGGCGTCCCTCCTATCACATGCAGATCCTTAAGGAACTCGAAGCGAAACCAAAAGAGGGTGAGTTATTTTGATATTATTGTTGTTTATTTGAATTTTAAAAATACATTTCATTCTGACAAACTGTTATGCATCGGAGTGGGTCTGTTATGGCACGATCACAATTAACTCCACGGAAACCTTGCTGCATATGCTTAGATTTTTTTGGTTGTTGAAAATACCCAATCCATAAGTGGCCATAACAACCAATTTTGCAGCAGATGCAACTGCCGTAGACAAGCGCTATTGGGCGTCGAGGGTGGACGAGTTTATGGAAATGATGAAGGTGAGAGAGTGTGCAGAATGGAGAGAGCTAGTCGATCCTGCATCACTAATGAATGCCAATCAGATAAAGGAAGATAAGTTGGAAACTGATTGGAAGACTATGCCGACTCCGGACAAGGTAGTTATTTTATTTATATATGTATTTCAAATTGTTTTAGATGCATGAATTTCAGTTTCGCATAAATATTGAATTTTTTCGTGGTTGTGAGAATTTATTGTTTAGGGATGTGAGCAGGATTGGTTTAATGGGAGGAGACTAGTTGTAAATAATTATCTCTGAAGCGGAAGAGGTCTGGTCATTAGGGAATTGTGAAATATTAATATTGTGCGAGCATTTTTGTTTTTTTTTCTGTCGTGGAATTGTTTCATGAGCAAACGAACCGCGTATGTGTGGTTCTCGTCGGATCGACCATATTATGTCATTATAGTTGTTCGCCTACGGTATGACTACGGTACGCACGACGGACAATCACGGACTGATCGAATGTAGGACCATGGAGCACTCCGCCAAGGTATACGGTAGCTCAAATGTATGATAGTATACGGTAGGTAAGCGGTACTGCAGTATTATAGACTCAGCACACTGTACGAGTTATAGTAATCAGTTGTTACAGTAATCCATTTTATCTGCAGCCTCTGCATTGGGAACAACGCAAGTGGAGACATACGGTCATCATGAAGTACGGTATTGGTTGATTTATTATCGATTAATGGTCCTGGAAAGCACATCGATATCCGAGATTCTCAGGGGCAGGGGAGAATCCCGCTTGGATGAAGTGCGAGTTCGATGGGTCATATTCGTGACTTCAGAGACGTGGCGAAATCGGACGAGGATGCTCTAGTGATGCGACTGGTGCAGTGGAGTCAGCGTGGATTCATCAACTACTATGGCTTCGATGGCGCGTGAGTTACTCTCTCCATTCTGCACATTCTATCAAAGGTCAGAGAAAATAGAGATTACACGCAATGAAGAGGGTTCTAGCCGATTTTTCATTCCTATGAAGACATATTGTGCGATCAGATGAAGTTATCTGTCTTCTGGATTTAACCAGTACTGATCACTGGTCTAAACTCAACTTAATTATCTGTACTGGAATTGCGAAACAGATGAAAAGAATATAATTATCTATTTATTTTAGTTTTGGAAAGGATCCAGTCCACGTTAAGTTTGCGGAGATCGGCAAGCATTGTCTCCAGGTTATATTTTAAAATGAATATTTTAAAATAATGATTTAACATTTGACATTTTTTCTGTTTCTGTAGTTATAGCCAGTTGAAAGAGAGAACAGCCATACCGGATATACATAGGAACAGTCGCCAGTGTGTTGATAGGTCGATTGGATATCTTATTAATTATTTTGTTCTCAACCAGCCAGAGTTCGCATTACTGTTACTTTCCTCGATTTACAGTATCGTATAGCGAGATAATCGATGACCTACCATTGTATCGTAAGTGAGTCAGATCTTACCGCAGGATAGTTACAGTAGCACGATATGCAGTAATCTACAGTACTCGATCGCTTCATTTCAGGGTCGATGGGAAGAGGCGGCGCGTCTCATGGGATTCGATGGGCCCGTCGATGGAGGTAATTATTGTAATTATATTAAATAACTTTATTATATTGTGATTATCCATATTTATACTAGTATTCGATTTCTCTTTTTTAAACTATATTTATTCTAAGATTCATAAAGGAATACTGCACAGCATTCTGAGCCCAGCCAAAAATTTCACAAAGCCGTTTTCGAGGGCTGTGCAGATAATTGTCCCACCACGAAAACCCTGATTTGAATACCGTTTTTTTCATGATTTAGTTGCTGCTGCCAACTGCATAAGATGGCCGATCTATTTTAATAAGTTTTAATCGTTTTATTTAATTTATATCGATTTAATGGATTATTTGTATTGCGCTATTTGGAGGCTACGACTTTTGCAACCTGTTCTAACAATATTGTGCATAGTTTGAACTCTGAAAACCCCGATATCGGCCATTGTTCAGCTCGCCACTTGAAACAGTAGTAGGCGTCGTGGTTTTGTTATTTATGCGCTATTTTAGTCGTGAATATGCTTCGATTTATTGCCCATTTGATTCGCTTAATATCGTATTCGTCATTGAGGGCAATTTCAGACCATCCCACCTACTCGGCCATGATCAAGGAAGCCTCCAGAAGATCGCCAACTACGAGCTGAACGGAAACAGGGATCGGTAAGTCGTGTTCAAACTTCAAAGTCTTAACCAGTTTCGGCGGGCACAAAGTTGCGCTTTAGCCTCGGGCCTTGCGAGTTGCCATTAGTTACACCAGTAGTGTTAATATTAGCTATTCGCCTTATTATTTATTACCCTTTCCATGACAATTTTTCGGGAATATCCGACATTCGTAATTACTAGTCATTGATTATTCTAATTTTATTTCCTTGCAGATCCACACTCTTCTCCATGTGGATCTCCTCCGTAGAGTCAAGACTGGTCTCATCACCCGGGCCAAGGGAACTCGAGCCTACGGATCCAAGGTGCGTTTTCCCTATTTTCCCCTAGACATTACTAGACTACTGTTCCCTGATCGACTTTGAGCTCTCTTATTGACAACCTGTCTCGTCTGTTCTGACTAGTGATGGAGTGTGCTGAATAGAGAGACCACTATTCGATCTGGAAACGTAAATATACATGCATCGTCTAAAGTACTAGTAAATTATTATTAGGACTCTCGTTAGATATTCAAGCTATGATTATGCTTTGTATCTTGCATCATCCTTATCGACTCTGTTCAGGTTGCCAAGCCCGCGACCATGATGCCGTCCCTATAAATACCACGATTGGCAAGAAGAAGCCTATGTCGCCCAAAAAGAAGACTCCCATAGGCTAGAGCCTGGTTCCTAGCCCGAGTCTGCCCAGGCGGGCTGGAAAGGGCTAGGGCTGTATTCATCTTTGATTTAAAATCATAATAAAGATATTTTTATTCAAAGCAGTGGGTTGCTCCGAGGTTTGCAATAGAACCTCGGGGGCGCTCAGCATGAATTTTATGTCTTTTTTTTTTTTACAATGTCATGATTTTTGACCGATAAACAATTATCCCGAAACACATGGTGAGAGAGACGGAGCAGTTGGTGAAACATCCTGACTCTGAATTGCCCAGTTTTGCATTGCACAGGACATCATAGGGGAACCCACGCTCGTTATCCTATCGGATTGACGCGTGGTGGGGACTGGGAAGGGGACCCTAGGCTTCCTGGCATATCGGCTCGTTTTGTGAACATTTAGAATGCTGTGACTGTGACAGAATAGCGCCTGCTAATCAGTTAAGCATACTTTTCACAATTAATTGCATTAAAACATGAACCATGATTTTAATTTTAATTTTGATGCATAATATGGAAACGGTGCTTGAACAATATTTAAATTTTTTTGCAGTTTAAAAAAAATTTATCGTTCGTATTTCAGTGAACTGGGCATCTTGTGTGCTGACTAAGTCCAAGCGAGTCCGCAGCTTGTACATTACAGCCTACCAGAATCTGCTCTGGAATAAGGTACGGTAGTTGTGGAATACGGTAGTGAGATCGGGGTACGGTAATCGAATTGAGATGGAGTGGTCTGGTGCCGAATTACTGATTTCCGTATTTCAGTTCGCATCCGATCGAGTCTCTCTCTACGGAGCTACCATCTTTGATTATACAGACTTGGATATATGTGAGTCTTATTATGAGGATACGGTATCCATCCATGCTTGTGGGACTGCTTGTGGGCATACGGTATGGAAATTTGCATCTATTGATTTCAGATTGTCGACAGCTCGATTCGATCTATTCGAATCCTTTCGATATCGTTGTGCAAATACCCGATCGATTCACAGCATCACTGGAAGGTTGTTACGGTAGGTTTTTACTACGGTATATCAGTGACACGGTATATCAGTCGTTGAATGATGCGCGATGGTGCGAATACTCTAGTATGAATTGGTTTCCGGTAGCCTCATTTGATGCATGATTACGATAGTATGTTGATCGGAATCGATAATTGTAGAACACGACTTCTATGGAGACCGTCTGAAGGAGGACGGGCTGACGTGGGAGTGCTTCGAGAAAGCGAGCAGGTATACGATAGTCAGTTACAATACAGCGAGGTTCGAAAAAGGGAGGATTAGGAAAACTGCAGAGAGGAATCAGAGGGAATAGACAAAAAAACACTTCCTAGATGATGCGTTTGGATGTTTCGGTCCAGTAGTTCGTAGACACCCAACCGCCCCATGAGTTGTCGATTCCGGGTGTGGATACTAGTGTGGCTTGATCGAACATTATCTCTCTCGATTTTGCACACTTCCTCGTCGCTTTGAGCCTCGGATAGAATAAAGTGGTGAATACTCAATTCGGCTACACTTGTGGATACGGTACTCAGTTCTTGATTATTAGTGTGTCTGCGACACCATAAGTACTGTAGCTTTTTCATAGTTTATTTATTTATTGTAGCAACTTCGATCTCGGTGACGCGTGGCACCGTGTGATGTTCGAGCGACCGACCAACGTGCAGTGGGAAACGGTAAAGATAGGGGCGGGGCTACCGTAATCTGGATTGATCGCGAAGTGATTTTTATATTGTTTTCAGCAGAGTATGGTTGCTGGTCCCGACGCGAAGCTCACTGTCATCATCCAATTCGATCTTCCAGGTATACGGTAGCATGCTTATTGATTCTTTTATTGTACAGTAGCTTATATCGATCGATTTGGATATACGGTAGTTGATTCCGGGCTACGGAATTTAAAAATATTTCAGATATGGTGGACGCGTCATCGGCTATGCGTGAGATCACCTCGATTTCGGGCGGAAATCGAGAGGGAGAGGTACGGTAGACCGATAAATTGAGGATTACTGGAGCGATTGATTGGGCGATCGATAGCTGATTCTTATTCTGTAACTGCAGCGATAGCCGATCAATAACTGGTTATTGTAGCAATCGATAACTAACTTAATTCCCAGACGAAAGTGGACATGGCGAAAACGATGGAGCCGAAGATGAAAACCATGAGGACGAAGGAGGAAGACGAAGAGTTTTCGAGATTCGGGTACCATTACCGAATTTCATCTTCTGAAGAAGAAAACGACTGAAAAAATGAAGTTTTTTTGTGTTTTTCTCGTTAAGTTATTAACCTATTGTTGTTGTTTTCTAGTAATGGGCTTAGCAGTGTTTCTGTTCCTTGTTATGATCAGTTGCTGATATCAGGGACCCTGATTCAGGGTATTATCATGTTCTCATTCCGAATTGTTTCTCGTTTGGCGGATTCTCGAATATCTTTGTTAATAAATGTTGTTGGACAAAATATTTTGTTTTGTGAAGAATCCTGGGCAAATAGTAGATCAAGCAGTGAAAGCAAGCACAGAATAAACCATCTGAAAGAAACGGAGATTATTTGCCCATCGTTTGCAAGCTGAACGAGTCGTTTCGTCCTCCCAATTGACGCCAACGATAGCAACATTGTTGCCCGATCGAATCATAGCTCTCTCCATTCTGCACATTCTTTCGTAGGTTAGAGAAATTGTGTGCTCAATGGAGAGAGCTACGCTTCGATCCAGCAACACTACTGTGAAATACGGATCAACCGTTATGAATAAATCTCTATAAATCTCGCTCACAAAGGCTGCTGAGATTCCTTTTTGCACACACCAGTTGAGTGACAAGATTATCCATTATCCCATTATCTTATCCATTCTCCTCCCAATTTCTATCCCGTCGCGAGTAGAGAGCACCGCGCCTACGAGAGACTGCGAACGACGCTACGAGCGGGCACCCGGTGGATCGACCGGCGCGAGTCAGTCGGTTGTAATTAGTGCGGCAGCATATGTCAATGCCCCGCCCGAGCCGAAAAATGGGTGCCCCATCGGCCTGTGTGCCTCTGGTCCCCTCAGGGATTTTGCTAGCCACCGACGGACGTGGCCAACTAACTCAATAAGATCAATCGCAAAACAATTATACAAGTTTATTCCAATACCATGGACGAATGATGAAGACCAATGATCTGGCCGTAGGTCGGATGAGTACCCGGATGATCATCTTTCGTATACGAGAAACAACTGTTAGGCACGAGAAATCTCGCGAGGCGGTATTGTGAAATTGTTATTGTCCGCTCATTTTAAATACACTCTCGTTTATCCCATCGATTATAGAGTGTGCTGAATGGAGAGATCACTGTCCGGGACCCTGCAACAAACGGACGTTTCCTTCTTCTGAGCGATATCGAATTCGGTTCGCTTCGGATTTATTGATCTCGAGAAGCTGTTCTCTCCATTCTGCACACTCCCTAGGCAGTCTGACCGACGAGATATCTGATTCTTCGCTCTGGCAGCCCTAATACTGACCTCTCAAATTAGCGTGATCTCTCGCCGTTCAGAGCGACGAGAGAGTGTGCAGAATAGAGAGAGCGCGTTCAAGACAGTGGCATACGAGCAAGAGACACTGCTTCTCTCGCCAGTTTCTGTCCCGTCTCGGGTAGAGAGCACGGCGCCTACGATAGATTTCCTTTCGCCTTCAATTTTGGTTTTAACCCAGTATCTCAAGGTACGCTTGGGCATCTGACCAGATCACTCTGTGTTGGAGAACCAATAGTTTTTGGGAAGCTCTGCGTGGGATTCCCGGGAGCGATTTTTTTTCACTAGTTACAGTACGTACCGTACATTCCAACTGATTTTCAATGGAAAAGTTGGTAATAAATCTCGTCTTATCAGTCCTCATTTCCGTCGTGCACTCAAGGATACTCGTCGGCCTCACCACGATGAGAATACGATATACGGTAGAATGGTGATTAACGATCGATTGGATTACTGTTTACGGTAATTTAGATCAAATAACTAATCATCGAACATCTAATGATAATGGAACAACCACTTTCTCTACATTCTGCACAAGTCTGACCGGAGTGAAAGAGTGCATGCAGAAGCAGGATTCAGACAAAATTCACCCCGAAAAGTCTTCAAACTCAATTGTTAAGATCATCCCGGCCCAGAGCCGGAGCTGGTCGATTATACTCTACATTCCAACCTCTTCGAGCCCCACTGGTCTGGCTCCATTTGAATCATGTGCGTGAAGAACTCTCGTAACTGAAGATCGTTAATGTTTCGAATGATTATGTATTCGGCTAATATGGCTAGGGACCGCCAGCCCCGCCCCTTTTCCCTCGACACCATTCCCCTCAAAAGCGAGATCGAGGGAGCACACCTCTCAAACGCAACCAAATCACTCGCTCAAAAGCTTCATCTGTAGCTCTTGCCCTCCTCTATCATTGACCAGAGGCGGAGCTTGCCATTTCATGTTTGAGTAGGCCAAAAGTCGATATTTAGGCTGGGAATAGGGTGAGTAGGGCATTTCCAGTGCACGCACAATGTTCCGCCTTTGATAGTCAATTAATTCGTATTTTAGAGGAATTTTAAGTACAAAATTGGATTTTTAATAATTTTCCCTGAATTGTGCTCGATTGCGGGAGGAGAGCGGGAGGAGCGAGGCGAGAGAGCGGGGGGGGGAGTGAGAGAGACGCGTGCGAGAGAGGCTCCGCCCCTTTCTCTCTCGTCTCACCTCTCCCTCCTCTCCGACTGGGGATTCGCGCGCGCTTCGGAAGCTCTCACGGGCTTTAAAGAAGAGCAATCTACATACGTCCAAAATAAAAGATGATAGTGTGATTATGCCGGTCACATTGCACCTAATGTTGAATAGATTCCGCAAAGTCGGCTCTCAGGCTGGTGGTCCCTACATATGAGGCCGTTTGCGGTAGGATCAACAAGGCCACAATAGGGGTCTTGAACAGGTAAAATATGACATAGGCTCAAAACTTGGTCTTAGGGGTAACTTTCGATTCTGAATCGATTGGTGAAGCCCGATTTTCGATCTGAGCCTTCTGAATCCCGGTACGGCGCGAAGTCAATTTGGCCTAAATTGGTTTCTCCGATTAAAACTGGTTAGGAAAGGACCAAATTGGCCAAAATTTCCCGTTCCCGACCATAATTTAATTCTCTACAAAATGGAACTTTTAACGAGGCTCTATCTTTTTTCGTTTTCGTGAAATAGTCGATTTTTGATACAGGAAGTTGTGCACGAAAACCCACTAACAGTAGAAAGAGCAGACTTTCCTGATCATTTTGGTATATGGGGTGAAGGATTCTACCCCTGCAAAAGTGGTTTTACATCGCTTTTAGTGACGCCAAGTCGCATTTTTTTTTTAGGTTTTTCAATTATAACTTTTTTGTTTCGTCTTTTCATGATCTGAGATATAAAAATTCGGTTTCAACGAGCGAAAATACGTCAGAAACTCCTATAGTCATGTATTATTTGAAAATATGACTTTTTCAATCCAGACGTCGTCGTCGAGATGGAATCTGAGGTCAAAAAAGTCATTTCTTAAGAATCGCATGAAAATAGGAGTTTCTGACGTATTTTCGCTCGTAGAAACCGAATTTTTACATGCTAGATTATGAAAAGACGAAACAAAAAAGTTATAATTGTAAAACCTCAAAAAACGCGACTTAGCGTCACTAAAAGCGATGTAAAACCATTTTTGCAGGGGTAGAATCCCTCACCCCATATACTAAAATGATCAGGAGAGTCTGCTCTTTCTACTGTTAGTGGGTTTTCGTGCACAACTTCCTGTTTCAAAAATCTGCTTTTTCTCGAAAACGAAAAAAGATAGAGCCTCGTTCAAAGTTTCACTTTGTAGAGAATTAAATTCTGGTCGTTAACGCGGAATCTCGGCCAATTCTGTCATTTCCGAACCAGTTTTTATCGGGGAAACAAATTTTGGCCAAATTGTCGTCGCGCCGTACAGGGATTTAGAAGGCTCAGATCGAAAATCGGGCTTCACCAATCGATTCAGAATCGAAAGTTACCCCTAGGGCCAACTTTTGAGCCTATGGCATATTTTACCTGTTCCCGACACTTGTTGACCCTAACGCAAACGGCCTCACATTACGCCGTTTGCCTTATTTTCGAGCAAATTTGAGCAGGTCTCGCAAAGCACAAAAAGGTAGATTTTCTGAAATTTCGTGTATTGGGATTAACGAGGGTGCTGAAGACGATGGGCATATCGATTTTATCCCTAAAGACCTCGTTGGCTCCAGACGGCGTCACGTCGAAATCACGTTTTGACGTACAACTAGGCACCTGAGAGGGCTAATTTTAGGCGAATATTGTTCCTGTAGTAGAATTGCATGGCGAACACGCCTGTATAGTTTATTTTTTATCGTTTTCAAAAATAATTTTTTAAATATCAACTTTTCGCACATTCATTTGCGGGCTTAGCAACCTAGTTATATCGATCGAGCGTGACGAGAGGATTCAGAATTTATAATTTTATCCAATTCTAGGGTCGGGTTTCGGAGAAACTCGACACACAGTGTTTTGGGAGCGCAAGGAAAAGACGCTCCCTTGCCTCTTACTCTCCCCTATCGATCGCTTTCCTGAGGCCGCGCGACGAGAGAGCATGGGGAATGGAGAGAGTGCACGAGAGAGGAGGGGGAGGGAGGGGAGGAAAGCTCCCTTTCCTTGCACTCTCAGAACACTGTAAGTCGAGTTTCTCCGAATCCCGACCCTAGAATTGGATAAAAATATAGATGCTGAATCCTCTCGTCACGTTCGATCGATATAACTAGGATGCTAAGCCCGCAAATGACTGTGCGAAAAGTTGGTATTTTAAAAATTATTTTTGAAAATGATAAAAAATAAACTATACAGGCGTGTTCGCCATGCAATTCTACCCAGGAAAAATATTCGCCTAAAATTAACCCTCTCCGGTGCCTAGTTATACGTCAAAACGTGATTTCGACATGACGCCGTCTGGAGCTAACGAGGTCTTTAGGGATAAAATAGATATGCCCATCGTCTTCACCACCACCCTCGATAACCCCAATACACGAAGTTTCAGAAAATCGACCTTTTTGTGCTGTGCCGACCATTGCTCGAAAATAAGGCGAACGGCATCATATGGCTTCCGCTGATCCATTGCCTATCTTCGTTATCGGTGAATGAAATGGAACACCTGAAACTCATTTTGATCACATCTCTGAAATGAAATGTTGAAACTCACATTCATGCATTTTCATGTGGAGACAGCAAATAGTCGCATTATTTGATTATCTCATGGTCTCCTCTCAGGCGATGGAATTTTTTTTTTAAAAAGGCAATATTTCGATGTAATTTTCACCTTCCGATCTTCGTAAATTTTGATTGTGAAAAAAAACAGAGAAGAAATAAAGTATAAAACAATCATTCTAGATATCTCAACAGTCTTGTGCATAACTTCTTCAGGCATCTATGAGTGATATATGATGTATGATACATCGTTTTCGTACGAGAGTGATACTATAAGCAGAATAACAGAGTGGAGGAAGAATTCGTTGTGAACTTCGGTTCATTTATAAATAAATAAAACACATCCGCAGTATCAAATCGGTATTGATCATTTGTGTGCGCCCGACGTGAATCGTTGCGTATAATTCAATTCGATTCATTTTTTATTCCAATCATGCAGGGGGTTAGGCCTTGTCTCGCATGCTGATCTATTCTGGTTCTGTATTCACTCGATGAAATCGACCACCAGTCGCTACCAATTGAACGATGTATGTCGCCTTTACAGCATACGTATAATTACAAAAATTGCAGATGACAGGAAATAAAGACAAATTTCTAGCTGATCGCTTGCATAGATTCAGCATTCCCTGTGGAGATGCTTCGGCATTCGTTAGAAAGCGCTAATTGAGAGTCCGTTCTATATACAAGAATTTAACATGTGTGATTCAGATCTTACTACTTATTGTTTAACTTACAGGAGGATTTGGTTTGCGAGACCGAATTGCCATCTGCTAGAATGCTAGCTTGTTTTGGCCCATCAAAAAGAAGAATAAGATAGTTTCAACCCTTGAGGAACTGCCCCGCGCGCCTTTCTCTATCTCTTGCAAAACATCACCGGGAGTCGAACCTGCCTGCGTCGGCATGCCAGTCAGACACCATGCCCATTCTCTTGCAAAACATCACCTGCGGGCGGGAGTCGAACCTGCCTGCGTCGGCATGCCAGTCAGACACCATGCCCATTCTCTTGCAAAACATCACCTGCGGGCGGGAGTCGAACCTGCCTGCGTCGGCATGCCAGTCAGACAACATGCCCATTCTCTTGCAAAACATCACCTGCGGGCGGGAGTCGAACCTGCCTGCGTCGGCATGCCAGTCAGACACCATGCCCATTCTCTTGCAAAACATCACCTGCGGGCGGGAGTCGAACCTGCCTGCGTCGGCATGGTGGGCATGGTGTCTGACTGGCATGCCGACGCAGGCAGGTTCGAATCCCGCCCGCAGGTGATGTTTTGCAAGAATTAGAGAAAGGCGCGCGCCCCAACCACTAGTCTCCGTCAAGCGTTCCCTGCGGTAGGCCGCCCTGGCCCAATGGGCATGGTGTATGACTGGCATGCCGACGCAGGCAGGTTCGAATCCCGCCCGCAGGTGATGTTTTGCAAGAGGTAGAGAAAGGCGCGCGCCCCAACCACTAGTCTCCGTCAAGCGTTTTTCATGAGGTCTAGTATTGAAATTCGGCCGAAATACACCAGAAACTCCTATAGAGACATATTTTCGAGATAAAATTTTTTTCCACTCTGACCACTTTTTCACCATTTTTTTACCTACCGCAGGGAACGCGGGACGGAGACTAGTGGTTGAAATGAGCACTCTGGATGGAGGTTTCGCTCCTCGTACCCAGTTCGGAATCAGATTGGCCGATGAATTATCAATTTTCGGGGTGCAAAACATCACCGGGCGGGAGTCGAACCTGCCTGCGTCGGCATGCCAGTCAGACACCATGCCCATTAATGGGCATGGCGTCTGACTGGCATGCCGACGCAGGCAGGTTCGACTCCCGCCCGCTGGTGATGTTTTGCAAGAGGTAGAGAAAGGCGCGCGCCCCAACCACTAGTCTCCGTCCCGCGGTCCCTGCGGTAATGGGCATGGTGTCTGACAGGCATGCCGACGCAGGCAGGTTCGACTCCCGCCCGCAGGTGATGTTTTGCAAGACGTCAAAGTTTTTCCCGACCCCAATATACTCTAGCATAATTATCTTGTTATGATCCTCCAAAGTTGGGGCTCCCAGTTCCTCAAGGGGGTAGATTTCAAGCAATCTCTCAGAATACACGTGTTATACTCAAAGGTTGAAGAGCATGCGAAACATCGCGACACGTAATCGGATAATTCGGTAAGTCCCCCCTCTCTGTCTCCAGACGGTCAGGGCCATCCACAAGCCCCGTCCACCACCCCAGACTCTAAAACAACTTCCTCGATCCCTCGCAACAATGATGCGCGAATAGCGAAGCTACCAGCGGTTCTATCGGGATTACAGTCACAGTATGCAGTGTTTCTAGAGCGCAGGAGAGTTAGAAAAGTGAAGAAAAGTTAGATATTAGGCAAGTGAGAAGATGACGCGACCGCGACGCGTCACGTGTTTTCGTGGACCAACGAGATTGCCCCCGTAAAGCTACTACTATATATTCGCAAGTCACACAAGGTCCGGAGACTGAAGAGTGAAGAACAAACAAAGTGCAAGTTGCCCGCCGAAGCTGATCGAGACGCCAAAAAGTGAAAAAAAATGATCTACCGATTTCCCAGTCAACTCGTAATTCGCAGCGATGAAGTTGGCGATCGCGCTTCTGGAAGTGCCATGGCGACATCCGTCGGCGTTGATGGCAGCCTTGATCATGGCCAAGTACGTGGGATGAGGAGGTGCGGCCTTCTTCTCGGTCTTGGGCTGCAAAGCAATCGATAAATACCCAGTAATGCACTCGCTAATTGGCGCGTCTGTTGTTGGGAAGCGCCTAGGTGCAATCAGGTTCAGCCACTCGTCATCAGAAGAGCATTTGAAACACGAAAGTGGGCGGTGAATAGGGCAATGTCCCAACAGCAGAACCCGTCAATGAAGCGACCAATCGACCAATAATAATCACCTTGGTAGCCTTCGTGGTGGCGGTGACCACGGAGTCCGGACGCGGGAGAGGACGAGTCACTCTAAATAAAGATTAAGATGTGCAGGGTTGTATTGTGGAATTTGATTAGGGAAGAGTCGACAGTATTTGAAGGGCTTTTCTTTATGGTATTACAGTTTAAAAAAAGGCGGGGCAAGGTGAGTACATGATTAGGAAGGGAGTTCCAGAGTGTTAGGGATCGGGAGGCACAAGATGAGAAAGAAAACTCGCCTCGGACTGCTCCGTACTTCGACAGCAGCAGGAATCGTTCGATAGAGGGAAGCGAAGAGATTAGCAGACATCCCTTGATGGTGTAAAATGAGGTGAACTGAAAGGACGCTTTCACCCGCTTATATGCCCAAGTGACGGCGCGCGCCCTAACACCGCATCGCGGGATGCGCTTCTCTCGCCTTTGCCGCACTCCCTCGTGCCAGAGTGCCGCGTTTCGAGCCCACAATGAGATAGCCAGGGCATCTATAAATATGAGGTTACCACCATTAGCTAGGCCAGTACTTCCTCTTCTCGATGCATATGAGCATATGTAAATTGGGCATTGGAAAGCCGACAAAAATTAGCTTCGAAAATTTTTTTGCCGATCGGAACCATCCGATTTGACATTTTCCTCTGACGCAACGATGCAACAATGACGCAATGCCATTGGCAGTTCAAAACCTCCACAGCTTAAATGACACACGTGAAACTTATGTGAAATTTTTAAAACGGCCAACTAATAATTGCAATAAGGAATATTTCGCATCCGTAAATGATTGCATACGCTACATTAGCTACCAGATGCAATTTCTGTTAGTACTTTCTGTTTTTTTCTAATGCTATATTTAGTCGGCTGTCGTCTCATCAGCGCTGCAGCAGCAGACACTTGCCACGGCGTTCAACTGGCAAAACGCCAAGTGAGCTTTCGTGGTGAGACCTTTGCGCACTCTCTTGTATTTGCATGCTCTCTCGCCATTCCCTGACTGCTCTCTCCTCTCTCGCTCACCCCATGCAAAACGCCGTGCTTGCAGCTGACGCAGCACCTGAAAATAGTTGACGGTTGCTGCAACTGCAGTAGCACGGCGTTACATGGGATGAGCGAGAGAAAAGAGAGCGGTCAGGGGAATTGCGAGAGAGCATGCAAATGCAAGAGAGCGTGCGATGGTCTCACCACGAATGCTCACTTGGCATTTTGCCAGCAGAACGTCGTGCAGTAGCAGCAGATGCAGAAATTTAATTGATTTCACCGTGTTTCTAGGCATCACGGGTAGTGATGTCGTTTCGGTCTTGGGCTCTCTTCATTCTGCACACTCTCTCGTTTCTCTGGCATGCAGGGTAGTGTGCAGAATGGAGAGAGCCAAAACCGAATTTACATCCCTAATCACGGGGTTGGTTCAGCTCATTACGCGCCATTCTTTAAAGTACTGACAGATTAAAGTAAGAACAGAATGGAGAGACCGAGAAACTCGATGCTACATTCCTAGTGCTCAGGTGAATCAACACTTCGCAAAGAGACGAATTATTAGTGTTTTATTTACATGTAGGTACCAAAGGCGCATTGTCAATTCGAAAGCGGTTCACTTCAAATGGCAACGGTGAAACATATAAGAGAACGAAGAATATTTCACACTTTGTTTCGTGGGTGGATACAGACGGTCTCGGAATCAGTTATTGCCGGAATGACTAGAAGAATTCTCGACGCTTGATGCGAGGAAACTGTGGATGGATGACTCTGTAGATCATGGAAAGTAGGGAGGCAAATTAGGTTTTGGCTCTCTCCATTCTGCACACTACCCCGCATGTAAGAGAAACGAGAGAGTGTGCAGAATGAATGAAAAGCCAAAGACCGAAACGACATCACCTTTGGAGAGTGACTTGTGCAGCTATCCAATGCTTCTTATTTTTGCTCTAGAAAGACAAGCGATTGAACACGGTTGATTGATGTGCCTGACTAGTGAGTTCACAAGACGCGCTAGTCAAGGTACAGTAGTTATTTGAGGAAACAGAAACGGGAAAAGAAAGAATAGTTCGATGAGACAAGGCGATACTCAAACAGTAGCATTCCAAAGGCTTTCACAAGCACGGATGGCCGAGTGGTCTAAGGCGCCAGACTCAAGCGAATAGCTTGGCACGAGTTCAGTGCCTACTGGGTGTTCTGGTACCCGTATGGGTGCGTGGGTTCGAACCCCACTCCGTGCAGATACTTTTGCTCATTCTATTTTTGTTGTATTTGCCTCAGACTGCGCTTACAGAGCTTACAAAGGAATCCTATAACTCGATCTTGCTTGTATGTTTGCATTGTCGAGCACATATAAAGCAAAAAAACATTAGTAATGTTTATTCATATTTGAGGATCGATCGATATGGGTCGGGGGGCTACCGTACTCCTTCGAGATCGCTGCGGGACTCAATAACCAGCGTTGAGGAAGTTCAGGACCAGCTGGTTAAGCGACGCGAACTGCAGAGATACAGAAGTCAACACACCGTACCTACATGGATACAGTACGCCTCCCTGATACCGTACCATTTTTCCTTCGTGCTTGCTCTGCAGTACGATGTAGTACTTCTGTCCGTTGGGGGCCAAGTAGCACTGGATCGGCATGTGAAGACGCGCCTGCAAGTGTTACGTCATCACTAGGTAAAGTTGCGTTATCCCTAATCAAAATGACTTCATCACAAGGATGTTTTGACCTATTCAGGTCTCTCCATTCGGCACACTCCCTCGATGGTCAGCCAAACAAGGTGATGTGAAGAATGGAGAGAGCTTAACACCGAATAGGCAGTAGAATAGGATGATCAATAACATAATCAGTGAGTACTGTGAACTACGGTAGATACCGTACACTCACCAGTGCCTCCTTACAGTAGTAGGCGAGCGTGAGATTGATTGTCGTTGGCAGTTTGCCACCAGTCGGACGCTCGTAGTACAGTTTGAATTCGCCCGGGCTGAGATGGAGTACGGTAGGTTACGGAAGTTGGAGAGTACGGTATGATACGATAGGTAGAAGTTACAGTATGTTACTGAAGCCGAATAGCGCCAGTCAATGTAGCTATTGGGCGTGGAAGAGTACCATAGCTGAGTGATACAGTAGTGTACGTGGTACGGTAGGTAGCGGTAGGTCAAGGGTACTGTAGGGACGCGGTCTCTTCACGCACATGAGCATCTTGTCGACGGCGTGTCTCGAGTGGAAGCCGATGTAGAATTGGCTGTACTCCTCGCACAGATCAGCGGCCTGAATTATCGATTGATTACTGTACAGATACGGTAATCCGTATACTTACCGAAGGCGCCTCACCCTCCGCCTTGAAGTGCATCGATCGCTGCAATACGGTACTCGATACTTTGCAAAGAAACTACCGTAATCCTCAGCTACCGTATCCATTACTGATCTATCGTAACCTACCTTTTCGGCCTCGAGCTTCTTGACCTCCACGTAGGCGTTGTATTCACCGATCGGATTCTTCGACACCTATAACATTACCGACTATATTTTCGAAGAGATCAAAGATCAATCCTAGATCCGCCCCCTCCTCACCTTCCTCTCCTCGGCCGCCTCCTCTTTCTCTGGCGATCCCGAGCTCAGCTTGATGTACTGCGACTCCTTGGGCACATCAGGAGTGGGCGGAGGGCGAGCATCACGGTGATTACCGTATCTCTTCTCCTACAAGGGGTACTGTAGCGGGAGAAGTGCGGTAGGAGCACGGTGGAGGGATACTGTAGAGATGAAGAGTACAGTAGCAGGTACGGTAGTGGGGGTTAGGGTACCGGTGAGTCATTCTTCTCCCTCGTCGATCTCTTCTTTCTCTCACTCTCGACGGCTCTGCCATTCGGAGAATCGGCAGTGTCGCGACGCATCTGAATAGAGCGGATACAGTAACCCACTCAGACTACAGTACTGAGGGTACGGTAGATCAGCCTACAGTATACCTCGGGGTTCGGCTCGAGATAGGTGAGACGGCGCCGAGTATTCTTCTGCAAGGGTTACGGTAGGAGTATGGTACTCGTGGGTACGGTAATTCTCCCTACCGTCACGATAAGGTGATTTCCGTAGGCGTCCTTGCTCAACTCGTAGTAGGGACTGCAGGGAACTTCCTCCTCCGAGGCCGGCTTGGATCTCCTGCATGGATGAATAGAGGTTACGGTAGACTACGGAACTTCTGGATACCAGGTTACGGAACCACGGAACCAAGGAACTACGGTACCCACCTGTCCTTGCGCGCGGATTGTCTCTTCCTGTGAGAGCGACGAGAGGATTCGCCCATTCTGCGAGAGGGAAAGGATGAAAAGTGTGAGGAGGAGGAGAGAAGGGGAGAGGGAAATGAGGGGATTATCGGCTGATTGAGTTATCGATTCGAGTAAACAAAACAGGCAATTCATCCATTCTTGATTCAATCATCGTAAAGCAGATATAATTGCAAGAAATTTAAACCTGCTTTTAACGATACTTTCATATTGAGTGTGGAAAATCTTCAGCAAGTAGTACACCGGTGTAAACATTTCTGTGGGCAAGCAATGACTAAATTCACGGAAACCATGAGAACATGTTTATTTCCGTTACAGAATGGTATGTATTTTGAATAACTTGAGGCGGAATAAAATCTTCATAGTAGATCAAATTGGATTGATCGATCGAAATTGAAATAAGCTCGAGTTTCTCGAATAAAGGAATGAAAATGGAAAGAAGAACGAGTAACAACAGAGCGAAGCTGTCCAATAAATACGTCGATGCAACAAAGTTACTGCGTTTACTAGAAATCTTACTGCGTTTTTACTGATCGACCCGCTAATTCTCAGCAAGGAAACTCTACTACAACGAATAATCAGGCAACATGCATACTTGAAACAAGGCAAACTAAGATCGAGTAAAAGAAAGATCAAAGATCAACATCAAATCTCCAACAGTCCATCATCAGCATCGAGGAATGGCTCCTGACCCGCAATTACGGTATCTCCCTCCTCCTGCCCGTCCACCACCAAATTGCGTCCGTTCTCGTGCTCGGCGACGATCTGCTGTGCCACCTGCAATTCGACTACCGTAATCAGGATGGGTTCGGTGGGTCAGAAAGCCGGTTCGTTGGGTCACAATCGTATCTTATGTACATTCTGTTACATTTTTTTTCCTTATTTAGCTAAACAAACGCTAACGAATTATTCTACACATGTCTTGCCCTACAGTAACCCGAATTCGGTCAGTCAGAACAAACAGTTCGGTCGGTCAGATCCTCTACTCACATGCAAGGCTCCTCCGACGAGGAATCGGACGTAGTGGTCGCCGACCGCCGATCCGACACAGAACAGACTTCCGTCCTCCTCCGATCGATAATCGCAACCGAATGAGTGAGAAGAGCGAGAGGATGACGGCTGCAAGAGAGATATACTGTAGGTGAAGTTACGGTAGGATGGACTTTATTTCAATTTAGAGTACGAGATTCGGTAAATTGATACTATAGCTATCTGATGTACAGCAAACTTAGATGTTGCCAAATCATATTGCGATCCTTTAATTATATTTTTCAGAGTAGAGATATATCTACAAAGCTCTCATGAATTCGTTCCATGCGTGAGCTTGATTATCAAACCAATGTTAATAAGATCTTCTCCTACCGTACATCCATCTATCAACCGTAATCTACCGTACTTCTCCTCCCTCCTCTGGCATCACTCCCTCGAAGGTCGTCCGCTGACCGATACATGCGGCGACAAAAGAGAATGGCTCCTGAGGGGAAATGATAGTTATTGATTGGACCACCGTAGTCTTCATCCAAAAAATATATTATCTAGCTGTCATACCAGTGTTTCGAAACACGCTAATTTATTTATTTTTGCAGTCCACCCGAGACTCGTATTGTTGAATCGTCAAACACCAAGATGGTGCAATGTAGCAATGGAACAATTTTCTTGGAACCATTCTTCTCGGAACAATAGAGTTGGAACTTTCATTTTGGAACGTTCGACTTGAAATGAATCGATCTGGAACCGCAATTCACGGAACGATTTTCGTAGAATGAGTGAGTTGGAACTTTTTGCAATGGAACGGCGATTTTGAAACGTTCCTCCCGGAACTTTTTTTCTGGAACGTGCATCTCGGAACTTTGTTTCTGGAACTTTTTTTGACAAACAACTTGTTTTCAAAATGTTTATCATCTTGTTTTGCATTTGAACTTGTTTTGGCTATGAACATTTGATCAATAAACACTTGTTTATTCTCACATTCCAAAATGAAAGTTCTGAGGAAAATGTTCCTAAATGAACGTTCCGAGTAAATTGTTCCGAAATGAATGTTCTCAGAAGAAACATTTTAAGCCGATCGTTCCAACAAAAAAGTTCCGAAATGAGCGTTTCGAAACTATTAGTTCCAAGAGCTCAATTCTGATATGAATTGTTACGGTTTTCACGATCCAAAATGAAAATTCCAGTACAAATTGTTCCATTGCTACATTGCACCATCAAGACTACATGAAACCATAATCTCGCAACCTCAAAAATTTGTTTATTTGTTAAACTGATACAAATTTCCGAGTATCGTACACCCCACCTATCGTACCCCCCCCCCCTTACCGTATCCTTCTACCGTACTCCTTCCCTACAGAATCCCCTGTCCCTAGCGTACCTCCTTCATTCCGGTTCTGGTCCTCAATACCACTCGTCCTTCTTCGATTTTATCGACGTGAGCAGATACTCGACGCTCGTAGAGGGGATGGGACTGGCGACCCTGAGATGATTGTTCGTAAATACTTGAAAGCCGACGGCAACAGTGTCAGCATGTTTAGAGGAATTGGGTTTGCAGAAGATCAGACATCTATCAGCTGTTAACGGAATATCAATTATTTCATGCATCTCTTGCAACCGAAATTTGAGTGGCACCAAATTTCACAGTGTTCAATTTTTCCTCCAATACTTTTCTCAGTTCGCCTACTTCTACTACTTACAAGCACCTATCCGATTCACGTTTCACGATCTCTGTAACACCCGGTCAAATTATCGTTTTCAATATAAGCCACACGCTTTGCATAACTCAATTATCGATGTATCATAATAAATGCCAACCTGCATGAGTTCGAAAACGTTGTAGTACTCGGGGTAGAGGGAGACGGAGAAACGAGAGCGCAGACGTTGAGCCAATCCTGCAACGATGGATTGGTTACGGTGGAGAACGATTCCAATGTTCTCATGAGTTTATCGAAATATTTGATTTTAAAACAACGATACCTTCGACTGTGTTACAACTCTCAATGCTGTAATTACTCCTTTAAAACCCAATAATTATTCAACCAACTCAAATTCCCGGTCAATCTTTTGCAAAAATAACTCACTTCTCAATTCATGCTCGTTCTTCCTCATCACATGCACCACTCGCAGTCCTCGTTCCATACAGAATAGAACCTGAAATCGATAACGTAAACTACAGTAACTAAAGTATTCAAAACCATGCCGTTTCATACTTCTGCTCTCTCCATTCTGCACACACAGATCAAATTCTTCACTCAAATACCCAAAATCTTGCTCCTTCTACACTTCTGAGATCAGTTATGGTAATCGGGTAACCTATTTGGTAGATTTGAATTCCTACAGTACTCAATATCGAAAAGAATAAATCAATAATCTCACCGTATCTGCTGCAGATATACCGTCTCCGACAACGATCACCGCTGCAGATGCAGACGAGCTGCTGATGCTAGGCACTGTCGGGTCCTGAAACGACAAGTACAGTAACCCGGTATACATTAACCAAGTACACAATCAAACGCTTGCCCACAGCGCCAAAGTCTCTTTCCGATTTATGTTTCACTCAACACTCTTCTACACTTCCATTTTACCGGCACCAGTAAAGGACCAATTTCGAATTCAAAAAACAAAATATGTTCCTTGGATAGTATTCATCGAATTCTTTCAAAAATACCTATAGTACTCCCTATTCGTGAATCAATCAATAATCTCCTTAATTACCGTAATCTCCTCCATCTTTTGCTTCAGCTGCTGCATCGTGTAGACGATGCGCTCGTTGCCCGTCTCACCTTCCACCTGAACAAAAATCGATATTTGCTGGATACGGTAATTGAAATTACTATCCTCATCCATTATTCATATATAAAAAAACTCATGCTTTCAACTTTTCATGTCAACCATGAAACACGCATTAACGGAGTCGCTCGTTATTTTGGTTTGCTTTTTAATCGTACTTTGAGTTCGAGTTCATATTATTGTTGTTCATTGCTCACTTCATCATCCTATACTACAGTACATTCGCCCCCTCAGAGAAAAAGAAGATAACCTCTCCGAAATCTTCGATCAGTTATAGTGTATGTGTATCCCCCAGTCATGGGCGTAGGAATGCGAAATATCATCCGGTACTCTCGTCTTCCCATTTCGCCTGTCAGAGCGACTAGAGAGTGTGCAGAATGGAGATGAATCTGCTAGTCATGAGTGCTCACGCTTGACACTTGCACTGGAGCAAAATGGTCAACATGTTGATCTTTTCTTTCGATCTCGCTCATTCTAACAAAAGCTCTTTCTCTCTTTCTCGTTGGTATTACCGTATCCCCTCTTCAAAGATGTAAACACCAGTTGAAGAGCAATAAACTAACACATTTTAGAATTTTTTTCATGACCTGCCTATATTCCTTTTAGATCGCCTAATCCTACCGTACCTTACGATTCCTCTTACCGTACCTCTAGCATTCTCTGTTGCATCAATCCAGTTGCCAGTACGACTCTCCTCGTCAGAAGAGTGAAGGGACGACCGGATGAATGAACACCAGAGACGCGCCATAGACCGGAGGGCGTCTTCTATAAAAAATATTACAAATATCAAATGAGGCTTTTTAAATTTTTTAAAAAATATAATCGTTTTATTATGAAAAAGAGCATTTAAAACATCAATCTCCCTCTATGCCTCCAACCAAATCTAACTCCTGCAACTCACAATCACCACGTTTCCAATTTCTCTCCCCCTCATCTCCATTTCATCACTGATCTCTCCTTCTTTCCCTCTGCACTATTACACTTTTTTTGCAGGGGGCGGACACATTGAAACACAAGCGATAACCTCACACAGCTGTTTCGAAACGTCGAGTTGTCATCAAAATAACAATGACTCGCTAAACCGATTATTGCCGCTAATAAAGGATTTTTTTCTTGAAATAATGCCTGGAATTCTTCAATTGACCATTCCAATCATATCAATTCGCAGCTCCATTTTCATGACTAAGAACCCTCACGAATCGCGCAACAAGATGCGTTCAATCTATCACTGATTTCGCTTTCCTTTGCAAATTCCTCCAGATTCGGTCATTCCCAAAATGTCACCCGATACCAGCTGATAATCCCTATTTGCACTCCTACAAACACGTGGCCCATTTCCCCCAATTGTCATCCATTTCCCTTCCCGCAGAGTAACAATCGCCCCTCTTCCATCGCTTTTATGACTACAATCTTCACCCTGTATTCCTCACACCTATCAATTGGAGTCTGCAATCAGCACAAACCCTGTATTCTCCATCAGATACCAGATCTCTCCATTCATCACACTTTCTATCCGGTCCTACACAGGAAAAGTGTGCAAAAAGGAGAGAGCTATCACCTATCAATTGGAGTCTGCAATCAGCACAAACCACAAAGCACAACCTCGTCCTTTTAACAGAAACACTGCCTGTCAATGAAAACGTGTACTTCATGACATTTATTATGTTTAAAGCCGAAATAGAAGAAGGTATCATGGAAAGAGACGAGCATGATAAGAAGAAGGCTTGATGAAACTCAGATGTCACCGATCTGAATCCAAGAATGTTGAAAGGAATTCGAAACTCCTTTTGTACACCATTTTCTGGTCACTTTATCATACACAAACACCCCTCAGCTCTTCAAAATAGCCCCTGGCCACCCTCACACATTCCATGCCTTCTCTCTTCTTCTCTGCCCATCTCCTCCAACTCCATTACACGCCTTTTCCCCTACTCTCTTTCCTTCCTCTCTTCTCTCTTTCCCCAATCGTGCTAGGCGGTGTCATTGCTTTGCACGCTTCTTTGACTCACTGAGGAATGTGGGAGTGAATCAGGAACGATCATTTTGACATTCAGAGTGGGTATAGCACCAAAACTCGGACATGAAAGGGTAATAAGAATGAGAGCAATCAAGCCCAAAAATACATTTAACAATAGGTTTGTAGATAGATAACGCGAGACAAATTGCCAAAATGGGAAACCACCGATCAGATGAAGGCAAAATGAAACATAACTATCGCCGAATCTCATGAAACACAATGTCAATCATTGTTGAAACTCTACGCAGAATCACCGAGCGAAAAGCATTTAAAAGATAAATAAGGGGTCCCGTACCTCTAGTCTGGTTACCGTAGTCCCGCTTCGGACGCGGCCCGAGATTCCCACGCGCTGCGGATACTCGCGCATGTACGCGGCGACCACGGAAGCCGGCTGTCTGTAATCGATACCGTAATCATCCACTTATTGCCGGATATCGTAATCCTCGCTATATTGTCAGTCAAGATAGCAGGGATTAATTATCCAAAAATCAGTCTGCAGTGGCGTAAAATCATAAAGCTCATATTTCCTTTATAAGGCTATTGTACATCCGTATTAATATTATAATATAAAATCAGTCCTCGATAGATAGTCTTCCCTCCCCTACCGTACCTCTCCCTGGCACTCTTCGGATCCTCCATCCATGCGGCCATCGGGTAACCGGGCAGATCGAGTAGCCCGCCTACGGAGACAGCAACCATCTGGAAGGAGAGAATGAAGGTACAGTATTCTCTCGCTCAAATTGAATGATCTACCGTAACCAGGATACTAATCTATCTGGAAGAGGAACTATGAACCGGTAACTTTTCTAGAATACAATAAATTCAATCATTGTTTCAACAAGATCCCAGTTGCGTACTATCAAAAAACGCGAAACTCGTACAGGTGACCTGTAGATGCAACTCAAATCTCACAGCCTCACATCCTGCTAGCAAATCTTCGAATCAATTATTACAGTACTACTCCAATCTTCGAATCCATTCCAATTATACCGTACCTCTGGATCATGGGTGCTCCAACTTCCTCCTGGTTCCGTGGTACCGAGTACCACATGGGGGAAGGTCCGACACGGGTTCGCGGCCCATCGAAGGGGCGTTGGCCTGTGGATACCAGCGTCGATTGAGGGACGAGCGAGACTGGAATGGGGTACGGTAAGGTCGATCGATATGTGATAATTCTACAGTACTAATTCCCATCGGTCAGATAAAATGCACAGAAGTTAGTACAATAGCACACAAGATAAGAAAGTACTAGTCGACACCAGTAACCCGTTTGCAACAGTAACCATCTACTTACCGTATTCAATATTGCAATCATTCAACTCACGTTTCATAGAGATATCCCATCGCTCGATCAGCCTGATCCATCAGCTTCTGCTCGTACCATGAGAGATCCTACAAAGAATTGCATGGTTATCGATTTATCGGATACCGCATATTCATATCGGTATGTTGTTTTGTAGCGATAATTCGAGAGGACCATTGAATCCCGCGGAACCCAAAAGATTATCAACCATCGTTGAAGCACAAAATGGCTGAGCCCAAATTTTCACTTGATTCACTCATTTCATGCGAATTGCTCTCCATCATGTGAATTCCCCCCTGTTTTCCACTAGCAACTCCTCGTTATTCGGTATCGAAAAGGCTCTATCGCGTCCACTACGGCCAATAAATCGGTTAATCACCTTTTAAATGACACTCACTTTCCTTGAGTGTGTGCAAAGTTCGATCGACCTTATTTTGACATTTCCGCCTTCCTCTTTGATGATTTACCACCGATGAGAACCCGCCAATACACATTTTCTCTCAATACCGTACCTACCGTAGCGCTCCTAGACCAGAGCACACCCAACGATTTCGCATAAATCACGTTTGCTATCTTTTTCACGGGTGAGCCACATTAATTCGATCAGACAAATTCGCAATGCAAGGGTGCTGATTTAGTTCCCTAATCTGAGCGAGAATATAGGCGTTCCACCCATTCCGCTTTCGAACTCAAAGTTCAAAGACCATTTAAGACTAAATAAAATAAAATATTTATGTTTGAATTTATCCATATTTCTCGAACCTTCCTTCCCCCATTCATCACTATATCACTCCCTTATCAAGCTCAAGAGGTGTGAACTGACAGCGTGACAAACGACAAAAACGCGCCGGTGTTATTACGGACACAGATTAATCCCCGCTTGACCCCCAAACTGATTAGAAGAATGAGTCACGTGGTGGAAAATAGCGCGCATTTCTGTTGACTCTGCATATTTTTTTATGTGCGTGAAACCCCTGCTGATAAAATACCAGAGCATATCGGAACAAAAGATCCGACTCGGCAGTTTAACGTTGCATGCATTCTCCATTTCGCAAGCAAATAGTGACAAAGACACAACTTGCGCACAGGAATACACAAAATGTGAGCATTTTGTCCTTGGTTTATCTCGTGAACCGACAAACAAACAGACCCATGAGCATATTGAAAGGTGTTAAAAATCCTTGTTTTTAATGGAAAAAATGTTACTTTAGGTGATGTTTGTTGTTAGATGCCATAAATGGAAACAATCGTGATGCGTTCTTACCAAGCCCTGTTACTCCGCGACTGAAACCTCAGACAATCTGGCAAATCTATTTTCTAAACATACAGATCGTGTGCAACATCAGTGGTTGCTTTTTTCCTGCTCTATTTGTCTGTCGCTATAACCTCAATTCCTCTGGCGTCAAATCATCTCTGGATCATGACGCCAATCCTACCAGCCAAGCCCACAAAATAGGGCGTTCCCTTTCACAACAAAACTGCGTAACCAGTAGCCGATTCGTAGCCTTTGCACGCGCTAACCACCAACTCCAGCCTTCTGAAGCCCCAAAAGGCGCTGGAAAGCGAGCCTCCTTCCCTTGCCCTCACTTCCCCCCATCCATTCTCAGTCATCTTCTCTAGTTTCTGTCCTATCTCTCAAGCCTTTTTCTCTCTTTCCATGCCATCCGAGAAGACATTGCTCAATATTGTTTCAGGATCGTATATACAGTATCCTCCATAAGTCATCGTCCTTTTTTCATTCTTTCATAACTTTTGACTCGTATGATATTTCTTGCTCATACTTGGTCATGACATAGCATACCCACCGAATGTTAGGAATATGCCATGGGGATATCACAGAACTCCCTGGTTGTTGCGTAGTGATGACGCAATCAGGCAATATTTTTTCAAACAATCAACATTCTTACATGGATTTTTCCTCAGCCTTCCTACTCGGTGTAATAATAGAAGGCCTCAACACCTTTTCGATGAAAATATGTACTCATGGGAGGATGACGTACAGTGGCTTTAGAATATCTCAAAGTAGGGTCACGAAAAAAATGGATTTTCATTCATAGACATGCTAGAGACTCGTCCAATAGCTCAAAATTATCATTATCACACTTCCTGATGATCCCCAAAGTTTGATAACGATAGCTCTTAATTTGCCCTCAGGGCATGAATTTTTCACTTTTTCACATATTTTCTTCTCCCTATTTTGGATGATCACAGTTTCAAGGCCATATTTTGTTCAAATGTCTTTCCTAGACAGGTTAGTTGAAAATCCATGAAATATACGATCCCCAAATTTTTGGAGCATTTGGATAACTTTCCCGCCCGCGGTAACCGAAAATCCAAGGTACATCGATTTTCAACTTTAAAAATGTCCATGATACCCCCATCATTAGTTGAAAAAAATTTTCTCTCAGAACTTCATGACTAAATTATTTTCTGGTATATATTTGTGTACTGAATCCGAATTTCGATATGAGAGCCCATGGTATTAATAATCAAAAAAGTTAAAAATCATTATGTCGAAAATAGCCGATTTTGAAAATCGATGACCTTGGATTTTAAGTTGCCGCGGGCTGGAAAGTTATCCAAATGCTCCAAAAAGTTGGGGATCGTATATTCCATGGATTTACAACTAACCTTTCCGGGAAAGACCTTTGAACGAAAATCGGCCTTGGATCTGTAATCATCCAAATAAGGGAGAAATAAAATAAAAGTGAAAAAGTGAAAAATTGGTGCCCTGAGGGAAAATTAAGAGCTATCGTTATCAAACTTTGGGGATCTTCAGGAATCGTGGTAAGGATCATTTTGAGTTTTTGAACGAGTCTCTAGCACGTCTATGAACGAAAATCCACTTTTTCGGGACCTATCTTTGAGCCAATCCAAACCCTCTGTATTTTACACTCCCATGAGTACTTATGTTTATCGAAGAGGTAATGATGTCTTCTCTCACCACATGAAATATAAAGGATGAGAGAAAAATTATCCAAGAATTTTGAATGTTTGAAAAAGTATTGCTTGATTGCGTCATCACTACGCAACAACCTGGGCATTCTGGTCGTTATGCTCATGTGGTAGACAAACAGGAGGCATCGACTGTGATTTGAATATTTCTGTGATGATGCAAGATATCCGGGTAAAGTATATTTCATCGATGCCAACATTTCTGTGATTCAACAGTAACAGATCCATTGTAAGCAATGAGAACGTATTTATCTCCGTTACAGAATGGTATGTATTTTGAATAACTTGAGGCGGAATAAAATATTCATAGTAGATCAAAGTGGATTGATCGATCGAAATTGAAATAAGCTCGAGTTTCTCGAATAAAGGAATGGAGAGTGGAAAGAAGAACGAGTAACAACAGAGCGAAACTGTCCAATAAATACGTCGATGCAACAAAGTTACTGCATTTACTAGAAATCTTACTGCGTTTTTACTGATCCACCCGCTAATTCTCAGCAAGGAAACTCTACTACAACGAATAATCAGGCAACATGCATACTTATAACAAGGCAATGTATGATCGAGTCAAAGATCAAAGACCAACGATCAACATGAAATCTCCAACAGTCCGTCATCAGCATCGAGAAATGGCTCCTGACCCGCGATTACGGTATCTCCCTCCTCCTCCCCGTCTACCACCGAATTTCGACCGTTCTCGTGCTCGGCGACGATCTGCTGAGCCACCTGCAATTCTAATACCGTAATCTGGGACGGGGTTCGGTGGGTCAGAAAGCCGGTTCGTTGGGTCGCAATCGTATCTCACATGCATTACACTCCATTTTTTCTCAATCGATATTCCTATTCATATATCCTGCAAGACCGTAACCCTTAGTTCGGTGAGTCAAATCGTAGTTTGGTCGGTCAGATCCGCAACTCGCATGCATGGCTCCTCCGACGAGGAATCGGACGTAGTGGTCGCCGACCGCCGATCCAACACAGAATAGACTCCCGTCCTCTTCCGATCGATAATCGCGAACGAATGAATGAGAAGAGCGGGAGGCCATGGTCTGGAAGGGATACGATAGGAAGTAATACGGTAAGATGATCATGATTTATCAATAGCAAATTGAAGAAAAAATTTCTTTGTGTGGAAATGAGACCCCTCAGTTCTATGTTTCCAAACTAAGCAATGATTTCAAATTTCAAGTTAAGATGATTCCGTGTTCACCACGAGGCTAAATCAATACTCAATATTAAAACATTCCTCAACAATAGTATGCTTGACTGAATCCATACCCATCTACCGTAATCTACTGTACCTCTCCTCCTTCCTCTGGCATCACTCCCTCGAGGGTCGTGCGCTGTCCGATGCATGCGGCGAGCAGAGAGAATGGCTCCTGAGGGGAAATAAAATTGATTGACTAGACTACCGTAGTCTTTATCTGAGTACAATAATACCGAGCTCTTAAATCAGTGTTTTGAATGCACGCAATTTTATTTGTTTCTTTTTCGCCGATGATCGAGAATCAAATTGTCGAATTGTCAAGCACCAACAGGTCAAGACCACTTGAAACCACGATCTCATAATCCCATTATTGATTAACAAATTGATTGGAATTTCCAAATACCTTATATTTAGCCCACCTATCATAATTCTTCCCTACCGTATCCTTTCTCTCTACGTACCTCCTTCATTCCGGTTCTGGTCCTCAGTACCACTAGTCCTTCTTCGATTTTTTGAACATGAGCTGATACTCGGCGCTCGTAGAGAGGATGAGACTGGCGACCCTGTCAAGATTGTTCGTAAATACTTGAAAGCCGACGGCAACACTCTAGTCAGTATTTTTTAGCGGAATTGTGCTGAAGGAAACCAAGCGATCTATCAGCTATTAGCCGAGTATCAATGATTTCATGCATCTCTTGCAACCGAAATTTGAGTGGCATCAAATCTCACAGTGTCCAATTTCTCAGTTTGTTTCCCCTATACATCTTTCAGTTCGCCTAATTCTACTACTTCCAAGCACCTATTCGATTCACGTTTCACGATCTCTACAACACCCGGTCAAATTATCGTTGTCAATATAAGCCTCAATGGTTTCATAACATAATTATCGATGTATCATAATAAATTGAGCCAACCTGCATGAGTTCGAATACGTTGTAGTACTCGGGGTAGAGGGAGACGGAAAAACGAGAGCGTAGACGTTGAGCCAATCCTGCAACGAATGAATGGGTTACGGTAGATATCGATTTCAAAGTGCCGATGATTTCATAGAAATATTTGGTTTTTAAACAACGATGAACCAGGATGATATCAGCTCTGTTCCAACTATAAATGTTTTCATAACTCATTTGAAACTCAAATCAGCCGATTCCCACCTAACCATGCATTCCCTTCTCATTAACTCACTTCTCAATTCGTGCTCATTCTTCCTCATCACGTGCACTACTCGCAGTTCTCGCTCCATACAGAAGAGAACCTGAAAAATTTACCGTAATCTGCATCGTACCGTACTCCCGATCACTCTAGCTCTCCGTTTTGCACACTGTAAGCCACTCCATCAGAGTGTGCAGAGTGGAGAGAGCCATTCTTAAATACGAAACGTGATCAACCCTCAGTACTAACAATCGAACAATTAATAAATCAATAATCTCACCGTATCTGCTGCAGAGATACCGTCTCCGACCACGATCACCGGCCTCGTGGCTGCAGGAGCTGCAGATGCAGCCGAGCTGCTGCTGGGCACGGTGGGATCCTGCAACGACAACTACGGTGACCCGATCTAATTATAGTAAAATCGTCGATCATTATTTCCTACGATCCATAGTTCCTTCTGATTTGTGTTTCACTCAACACTCATCTACAGTTATATTTATGACAGTGATTTTGTCTGTCCATCGAGAGGGAAAAAACACAAATACCTATAGTACTCCCTATTCGTGAATCAATCAATAATCTCCTTAATTACCGTAATCTCTTCCATCTTCTGCTTCAGTTGCTGCATCGTGTAGACGATGCGATCGTTGCCCGTCTCACCTTCCACCTGAACAAAAATCGATATTTGCTGGGTACGGTAATTGAAATTATTCTCCTCAGCCATTATTGATCTATCGAAAAAAACGCATGCTCTCAACTTCTCATGTCAGCCATGAAACACGCATCAACGAAGTCGCCCGTTACTTTAGTTCGCTTTTTAAACGTACTTTGAGTTCGAGTTCATATTATTGTTGTTCATTGCTCACTTCATCATCCTATACTACAGTACATTCGCACCCTCAGAGAAAAAGAAGATAACCTCTCTGAAATCTTCGATCATTTATAGTGCATTTCTATCCCCCAGTCATGGGCGTAGGAATGCGAAATATCATCCGGTACTCTCCTCTTCCCTCTTGCTATTTCGCCAGTCAGAGCAATTAGAGAGTGTGCAGAATGGAGAAGAATCTGCTAGTCATGGGTGCTTACACTTGACACTTGCACTGGAGCAAAATGGACAACATGTTGATCTCTTCTTTCGATGTCGCACATTCTAACACAAGCTCTTTCTCTCTCTCGTGGGTGTGACCTACCGTATCCCCTCTTTAGAGATGTAAACACCAGTTGAAGATCAATAAATCAATTGAATTTTTTCTCGAACCTACCGTATCCTCTTTTCACAACAACTAATCCTACAGTATCCTACAGTATCCTACCATCCGTCTTACCGTAACTCTAGCATTCTCTGTTGCATCAGTCCGGTTGCCAGTACGACTCTCTTCGTCAGAAGTGTGAAGGGACGACCGGATGAATGAACACCAGAGACGCGCCATAGACCGGAAGGCGTCTTCTATAAAGAATAACATAAATATCAAATGAGGCTTTTTAAATTAATTTTTTTTTAAATTGATCGTTTATTATGAAAAAGGGCCTGCAAACATCAATCTCCCTCTATGCCTCCAACCAAATCTAACCCCTGCAACTCATAATCACCACGTTTCCAATTTCTCTCCCCTTCATCTCCATTTCATCACTGATCTCTCCTTCTTTCCCTCTGCACTATTACACCTCTTTTTGCATGGCAGACACAATGAAACACAAGCGATACCTTCTCACAGCTGTTTCGAAACGTTACATATAAAATATTAATCTTCGCTTTCGCTTTCGTTCACAAATTCCCCCCTATTCGGTCATCACTCCCCAAAATATTAGTCCCCATCATCCCCCAATACCAGCTGATAACCCCTATTCTCACTCCTACAAACACGTGGCCCATTTGCCCCTATTGTCACCATATCCCTCCCCGCAGAGTAACAATCGCCCCTCTTCCATCGCTTTTTATGACTACAATCTTCACCCTGTCTTCTCCATTCCTCAGCCCTATCAATTGGAGTCTGTAATCTACACAAAGCACAAAGTACAACCTCGTCCTTTTAACAGAAACACGTGTTTTTTCCTGTGTTTTTCGTGACATTTATTTTTTCAAAGCGAAATAGAAGAAAATATCAAGGAAAGAGACGAGCATGATAAGTAAAAGGCTTGATGAAACTCAGATGTCACAGATCTGAATCCAAGAATGTTGTAAGGAATTCGAAACTCCTTTTGTACACCTTTTTTCTGGTCACTTTATCATACACAAACACCCCTCCGCTCTTCAAAATACCCCTGGCCACCGTCACACATTCCATGCCCTCTCTCTTCTTCTCTGCCCATCTCCTCCAACTCCATTACACTCCTTTTCCCCTACTCTCTTTCCTTCTTCTCCTCTCTTTCCCCAATCGGGCTAGGCGGTGTCATTGCTTTGCACGCTTCTCTGACTCACGGAGGAATGTGGGAGAAAATCAGGAACGGCCATTATGAGATTCAGAAGGAGTCTATCACCAAAACTCGTGCATGAAAAGCAAATAAGAATGATAGCAATCAATCCCAAAATACATTTAATAATAGGTTTGTAGATAGATAACGCGAGACAAATTGCCAAAATGGGAAACCACCGATCAGATGAAGGCAAAATGAAACATAACTATCGCCGAATCTCATGAAACACAATGTCAATCATTGTTGAAACTCTACGCAGAATCACCGAGCGAAAAGCATTTAAAAGATGAATAAGGGGTCCCGTACCTCTAGTCTGCTTTACCGTAGTCCCGCTTCGGACGCGGCCCGAGATCCCCACGCGCTGCGGATACTCGCGCATGTACGCGGCGACCACGGAAGCCGGCTGTCTGTAATCGATGCTTTAATCTTTGATCTTTGATCTATCAATCATCGATTTTCGAATCGCTGCTATTTGAAAAACCAGTCGAAGATTACCTGCTACAGAAACTCAATCTAAATCTAAATGCAGCTAAGAGATTTTTTTATCGCTTTAAAGTTTGAGCACACCTTTTTCGTGCTACCTTAAATTCTTGAAATAGAATCATTCCTCGATACTCGGTGTTCTCCCCCTACCGTACCTCTCCCTGGCACTCTTCGGATCCTCCATCCATGCGGCCATTGGGTAGCCGGGCAGATAAAGTAGCCCGCCAACGGAGACAGCAACCATCTGGAAAAGGAGGGATTATACTGTAATGGAATTGATCGATCGATTGTAACCCGAAACCAATCGAAAGACTAAAGTGAGGGGCACTACTGTAAATCACTGAATATTTATGTTCAAAGCCTACGGATCAAGAACTATTAAAAACGAGAGCTCAGACGAGATGAAGGAAAAAAAAAAAAAAAAAACAGCTCCAAATTTCATTTCAACCTTCGCCACTGTCTCTCCAACTTTTGAACTTCATTTTCAACAGCCTCTCGTCATCACTCGCAATGAAACATAACTCAAAATCGCGCGCGGAGGCAGCGCCATTTCTCGTGAGAACGCGGAATGACTCGGGGCTGTTGAAAATGAAGTTCAAAAGTTGGAGAGAAAGTTCTAAGGGGTAAAGACAAGATTAGGTAATTCAATATGAGAGCGCAGACATATCATTCGAATCGTCACAACAAGATCTATCGATGTATTCAAGAATAAGTTTGTTTTTTCGAGCGGTTTTCGAGATATAGATCACTGTTTCTAGCAGTGTTCTAAATCGAGTTTTCGACAAACGCTTTCGGTAGGTCGATAGAGCATCGGAATATAGCCCTACCTCAAGAAGAAAAATTTTTCTAGGACCAACTTAAAGGGTAGATAAGTTGGGCTGAAGTCGGCAGGCTGCACCTGAACGATGCAGCCGCGCGGTCAAGAATGAGCCCACGCAATATTCCATTGGCAGGGATCCTAGGGGAATCAAGTAGAGTCCGAAACTGCAGTGAACTCAATTTCGAAGAAGTGGCCCGCTGACAAGAATCAACGTGTCTAGGTCGAATACAAGGTGAGAGGCGTGATATTGGCTTATTTTAATGGGTTGCACAGGAAGCAAATTAGTTTCCGTTCAACACAACCGACTATGAACCATCGTTGAAACACAAAGTGGCGGAGACCTAAACTTTCGCTTGATTCACAGATTTCATGTTAAATTCTCTCCATCATGTGAATTCCCCCTTGTTTTCCACTAGCAACTCCTCGTTATTCGGTATCGAAAAGGCTCTATCGCGTCCACTACGGCCAATAAATCGGTTAATCACCTCTCAAATGATACTCACTTTCCATGAGTGTGTGCAAAGTTCGAGCGACCTTATTTTGACATTTCCGCCTTTATTTTTGATGTTTTTACCACCCATGGCCTCATTGTTTTTCTTTATGTAATACAGTATCTCTCAATACCGTACCTACCGTATCGCTGCTAGACCAGAGCACACCCAACGATTTCGCATAAATCACGTTTGCTATCTTTTTCACGAGTCAGCCACACTAATTCGATCAGACAAATACGGTGTGGTGATTTATTTCCCTAATCTGATCGAGAATATAGGCGTTCCACCCATTCTGCTTTCGAACTCAAAGTTCAAAAACCATTTAAGACTAAATAAAATAAAATATTTATGTTTGAATTTATCCATCTTTCTCGAACCTTCCTTTTCCCATTCATAACTCTATCACCCCCTTATCAAGCTCAAGAGGTGCGAACTGACAGCGTGACAAACGACAAAAACGCGCCGGTGCTATCACGGACAGAGATTAATCCCCGCTTGACCCCCAAATTGATAAGAAGAATGAGTCAAGTGGTGGAAAATAGCGCGCTTTTCCGTTGACTCTGCATATTTTTTGATGTGCGTGAAACCCCTGCTGATAAAATACCAAAGCATATCGAAACAAAAAATCCGACTCGGCAGTTTAAGGTTGCATGCATTCTCCATTTCGCAAGCAAATAGTGACAAAGACACAACGCGAGCACATAAATACACGGAATGGCATGAAAGTTGCCGATGGTTCCTCCCGCCAACAAACAAACAGACGCAGGTGCATGCTGCACGAGCTTTTCTCACCATGCGAAGTCGAAATGGTGAATAAAAATAGAAAAATTATTTATTTATGTGTTTCCCGAGACAAGTATCGACGATCAGCAGAAACGCAGTTCCTGCACTATTTGACTGTCGCTGGAACCTCAATTCACCTGGCGTTCGATCATCTCGAGACCGCTGCGAAATTGCACCGAACAAACCCACAACATTGCACGTTCCTATGGGCAACAAACCCCCGTCCTCAGTAGCCCATTCGTAGCCTCTGCTCGCGCTAGAAATCACAAAATCCAACCCTCTCAGTCCCCTAAAGGCGCAAGAAAGCGAGCCTCCTTCCCTTTCCCTCACTTCCCCATCCATTCTCAGTCATATTCTCTAGTTTCTGTCCTATCTCTCATACTTTTTATTCTTTTCCATGCCATCTGAGAAGACATTGCTCAATATTGTTTCAGGATCTAATATAAGCTCTCTCCATTCGGCACACTCTCTGTCTGTTAGAAAAAAATAGTGTGCAGAATGGAGAGAGCAGAAATCAGAAACTATACCCTAATTACGAAAAACCATGCAGAATCTGCAGATTGCAAAAATATATCAATTCCTAAATCACGTGAGGAATTGAAAACAATTTTATTTGAAAATGGCAAAAAGGAAGCCGCATCGAATCAGAGAAAGTGCTCTCCAATTCATTAGACACTGAAACATCAAATCGTCTGGGGTCTTTTTCCAGATCGCGCTCAACAACAAAAAATTACCAATAAAAACGTTTGCCCATTCGACATACCGGAGAGTAAACCGCGGTGGGTGGTCGTGATACTCATGGGGTAGGCGAACAAGAGACATTCTGTGATTTCCTGTGATGATGCAAGATATCCGGGAAAAGTATAATTCATCGATGCCAACATTTCTGTGATTCAACAGTAACAGATCCATTGTAAGCAATGAGAACGTATTTATCTCCGTTACAGAATGGTATGTATTTTGAATAACTTGAGGCGGAATAAAATATTCATAGTAGATCAAAGTGGATTGATCGATCGAAATTGAAATAAGCTCGAGTTTCTCGAATAAAGGAATGGAGAGTGGAAAGAAGAACGATTAACAACAGAGCGAAACTGTCCAATAAATACGTCGATGCAACAAAGTTACTGCGTTTACTAGAAATCTTACTGCGTTTTTACTGATCGACCCGCTAATTCTCAGCAAGGAAACTCTACTACAACGAATAATCAGGCAACATGCATACTTATAACAAGGCAAACTAAGATCGAGTAAAAGAAAAATCAAAGATCAACATGAAATCTCCAACAGTCCATCATCAGCATCGAGGAATGGCTCCTGACCCGCAATTACGGTATCTCCCTCCTCCTGCCCGTCCACCACCAAATTGCGTCCGTTCTCGTGCTCGGCGACGATCTGCTGTGCCACCTGCAATTCGACTACCGTAATCTGTGAAGGCTTCGGTGGGTCAGAAAGCCGGTTCGTTGGGTCACAATCGTATCTCATGTACATTCTGTTACATTTTTTCTTTCCTTATTTAGCTAAACAAACGCTAACGAATTATTCTATGTCTTGCCCTACAGTAAACCGAATTCGGTCAGTCAGAACAAACAGTTCGGTCGGTCAGATCCTCTACTCACATGCATGGCTCCTCCGACGAGGAATCGGACGTAGTGGTCGCCGACTGCCGATCCGACACAGAACAGACTCCCGTCCTCCTCCGATCGATAATCGCGACCAAATGAATGAGAAGAGCGAGAGGATGACGGCTGGAAGAGAGATATACTGTAGGTGAAGTTACGGTATGTCTTTATTTAAATTTAGAGTACGAGATTCGGAAAAATGATACTATAGCTATCTGATGTACAGAAAACTTAGATGTTGCCAAATCATATTGTGATCCTTTAATTCTATGTTTCAGAGCAGAGATATAACTTCAAAGGTCTGATTAATTCGTTCCACGCGTGAGCTTGATTATCAAACCAATGTTAATAAGATCTTCTCCTACCGTACTTCCATCTATCAACCGTAATCTACCGTACCTCTCCTCCCTCTTCTGGCAGTACTCCCTCGAAGGTAGTGCGCTGTCCGATGCATGCGGCAAGCAGAGAGAAAGGCTCCTGAGAGGAATTAATATTGATTGATTGATCCAGCGTAATCATCATCAAAAAACTATATTATCGAGCTCTCATACCGGTGTTTCGAAAGCACGCAATTTTATTCATTTTCAACTCGGACGTGAATCTTATTGTCGAATCGTCCAGGGCGGCCTACCGCAGGGAACGCTTGACGGAGACTAGTGGTTGGGGCGCGCGCCTTTCTCTGCCTCTTGCAAAACATCACCCGCGGGCGGGAGTCGCACCTGCCTGCGTCGGCATGCCAGTCAGACACCATGCCCATTAGGCCAGGGCGGCCTACCGCAGGGAACGCTTGACGGAGACTAGTGGTTGGGGCGCGCGCCTTTCTCTGCCTCTTGCAAAACATCACCCGCGGGCGGGAGTCGCACCTGCCTGCGTCGGCATGCCAGTCAGACACCATGCCCATTAGGCCAGGGCGGCCTACCGCAGGGAACGCTTGACGGAGACTAGTGGTTGGGGCGCGCGCCTTTCTCTGCCTCTTGCAAAACATCACCCGCGGGCGGGAGTCGCACCTGCCTGCGTCGGCATGCCAGTCAGACACCATGCCCATTAATGGGCATGGTGTCCGACTGCCATGCCGACGCGGGCAGGTTCGACTCCCGCCCGCGGGTGATGTTTTGCAAGAGGTAGAGAAAGGCGCGCGCCCCAACCACTAGTCTCGCGCCCCAACCACTAGTCTAGCAAGCTCGCTGAGGTGTCCGATTATCAATTGGTTTTTGGTTATGGTGTCTGACTGAAGTCCGCTATATCACCGGCTTTTGCAAGATGGTTGAAGAAAGGTTGGGGCGCGCGCCTTTCTCTGCCTCTTGCAAAACATCACCTGCGGGCGGGGGTCGAACCTGCCTGTGGTATCTTCAGCACAACCGTCGCAACAGTGAAACTGTCCAGTTAGTTTACCATGATCCCATAATATAGTTGATAATTCGAGACAGGTCAAGACTACTTGAAACCACAATATCGCAATCACATGAATTGAAACAAACTGATTGAAATATCCTAACCATATAGCCCATATATCGTATCCCCTTTATCGTACCTCCTTCATTCCGGTTCTGGTCCTCAGTACCACTAGTCCTTCTTCGATTTTTTGAACATGAGCTGATACTCGGCGCTCGTAGAGGGGATGAGACTGGCGGCCCTGAGATTAATGTATTTAATCGTAAAACCAACTTCGCTACTACTAGAATTCTCATATATTTTAATGATGTCATAGATCTTATGCAAAGTTCAAAAAGACACACTGGTTGTTCTGCTAGAATAATCAATGAAATAAATGCCAACCTGCATGAGTTCGAATACGTTGTAGTACTCGGGGTAGAGGGAGACGGAAAAACGAGAGCGTAGACGTTGAGCCAATCCTGCAACGAATGAATGGGTTACGGTAGATATCGATTTCAAAGTGCCGATGATTTCATCGAAATATTTGATTTTTAAACAACGATGAACCAGGATGATATCAGCTCTGTTCCAACTATCAATGTTTTCATAACTCATTTGAAACTCAAATCAGCCGATTCCCACCTAACCATGCATTCCTTTCTCATTAACTCACTTCTTAATTCGTGCTCATTCTTCCTCATCACGTGCACTACTCGCAATCCTCGCTCCATACAGAAGAGAACCTGAAAAATTTACCGTAATCTGCATCGTACCGTACTCCCGATCACTCTAGCTCTCCGTTTTGCACACTGTAAGCCACTCCATCAGAGTGTGCAGAGTGGAGAGAGCCATTCTTCAATACGAAACGTGATCAACCCTCAGTACTAACAATCGAACAATTAATAAATCAATAATAAATCAATCTCACCGTATCAGCTGCAGAGATACCGTCTCCGACTACGATCACCGGCTTGGTGGCTGTAGGAGCTGCCGATGAAGCAGAGCTGCTGCTAGGCACGGTGGGGTCCTGGAACGTCTACTACGGTGACCCGATCAAATTATAGTAAAATCATCGATCATTATTTCCTACGACAATAGTTCCTTTCTGATTTGTGTTTCACTCAACAATCATCTAGTTATATTTGTCCCTCGCCAGTGATTTTGTCTGTCTACCGAGAGGGAAAAAAACACAAATACCTACATTACTCCCGATTAATCTATAAATCTAAATTACCGTAATCTCTCCCATCTTCTGTTTCAACTGCTGCATCGTGTAGACGATGCAATCGTTGCCCGTCTCACCTTCCACCTGAACAAAAATCGATATTTTCCGGGTACGGTAATTGAAATAATTATCCTCAGCCATTATTCATATTAAAAAACGCATGCTCTCAACTTTTCATGTCAACCATGAAACACGCATCAACGGAGTCGCCCGTTACCCTAGTTCGCTTTTTAATCGTACTTTGACTTCGAGTTCCACGGGTGCTCAAACCAGTCTTTCCCCTGCATTCGAAATCAAGAGAACTCGTCGGCCACGCCCCTAATTCTGGGAACCAATAAGCGCAGATCAAGGCCGAGCTGACAAAATTCCAGCTTGCGTTGCGGTCGCGGCGCGGTCTGGTCTCACCGCGACCGTTCACTTCCCCCCTAAAGTTTTGTTTTCGCGCACAGCCATTCCAATTTCCATACTGTGGCGCCTTTTACTAACGGCTTCTTTATTCCGGATTCCGGCTCCGGGCTCGGGACGTTTTTAATGACTGTTCTTGAGCGCCCGTGAGTTCATGTTATTGTTGTTCATTGCTCTCTTCATCATCCTATACTACAGTACATTCTTCTCCTCAGAGGAAAAGAAGATAACCTCTAGGAAATCTGCGATCATTTATAGTGCATTTCTATCCCCCAGTCATGGGCGTAGGAATGCGAAATATCATCCGGTACTCTCCTCTTCCCTCTTGCTATTTCGCCTTTCAGAGTGACTAAAGAGTGTGCAGAATGGAGAAGAATCTGCTAGTCATGGGTGCTTACACTTGACACTTGCACTGGAGCAAAATGGACAACATGTTGATCTCTTCTTTCGATCTCGCACATTCTAACAAAAGCTCTTTCTCTCTTTCTCGTTGGTATTACCGTATCCCCTCTTCAAAGATGTAAACACCAGTTGAACAGCAATAAACCAACGCATCATGGACTTTTTTGAAAGATACCATACCATCTACATCACTATTTTCACGTCCGTTATTCTACCGTATCCTACCGTACACCTCCCCATTCCCTACCGTACCTCTAGCATTCTCTGTTGCATCAGTCCAGTTGCCAGTACAACTCTCCTCGTCAGAAGTGTGAAGGGACGACCGGATGAATAAACACCAGAGACGCGCCATAAACCGGAGGGTGTCTTCTGAAAAGAATATTATGAGGCTTTAAAAAATATATATAATCGTTTTATTGTGAAAAAAAGCCTTCAAACAATCAATCTCCCTCTATGCCTTCAACCAAATCTTACCCCTGTAACTCACAATCACCAGGTTTCCAATTTCTCTCCCCCTCATCTCCATTTCATCACTGATCTCTCCTTCTTTCCTTCTGCACTATTACACTTCTTTTTGCATGGCACACACATTGAAACACAAGCGATAACCTCTCACAGCTGTTTCGAAACGTCGGTTTGGCACCAAAATAACAATGACTCGCTAAAAACCGTAGTCTATCTGATCACGGCAAATTTTCTTAAAATATAGTATAAATTCTTTAAATGTTCATCCAACTCAATCTAATCAATTCGCGGCCCCATCTTCATGCCTAGAGACCCTCATGAATCGCGTAACAATCAGGTTTCAATCTATACCTGATTTCGCTTTGAAACAAGCTCATCCAGATTCGGTCATCACTCATTCCCAAAATATCACCCGATACCAGCTGATAACCCCTATTCGCACTCCTACAAACACGTGGCCCATCTGCCCCTATTGTCACCATTTCCCTTCCCGCAGAGTAACAATCTCCCTTCTTCCATCGCTTTTATGACTACAATCTTCACCCTGTATTCCTCACAACTATCAATTGGAGTCTGCAATCAGCACAAATCACAAAGCAGAAACGTATCACTGTTAACAGAAACACGTTGCTTCCTGCCAGTTAAAACGTTGCCTACATGACATTTTCACTCAAAAAGATGAAAAGATTATCGAAATAGACAAACATGATCAGATAAGGATACAATGATATTCAGATTCACAGAGAATCCAAGAATGTTGGAAGGAATTCGAAACTCTTTTTATACACCTTATTCTGGTCGCTTTCTCATTAAAAAAAAACATCCATCCGCTCTTCAAAATAGCCACGGGCCACCCTCACACATTCCATGCCCCTCTCCCTTCTTCTCTACCCCATCTCCTTCAACTCCATTACACGCCTTCTCCCCTACTCTCTTTCCTTCTTCTTCTCTCTTCCTCCCATCGTACTAGGCGGTGTCATTGCTTTGCACGCTTCTCTGACTCATGCGAGGAATGTGAGAAAAAAATCAGAAACGGCCATTTAAAAATTTGTCTGTGGCCAAAATTCAGGTAATAGTTCGAGGAAAAATTTCGATTAAAACTTAGGAATAGTAGCGTTGATCACAATAATAATTTTTTAGAAGAAGGATCAAAACAACCATTGGCAAACTTGAGAAACAATATTAAATGAAATCAAGAAGGAACGTAAATCTCGCAGCAACTCATAAAACCTAATTCCCCTCACTGAAACTCTGCACATAATCACACTGCATAGACTATATTTTAAAAAAAAAAAGATTATTTTAAATTACCGTACCTCTAGTCTGGTTACGGTAGTTCCGCTGCGGACGCGGCCCGAGATCCCCACGCGTTGCGGATACTCGCGCATGTACGCGGCGACCACGGAAGCCGGCTGCCTGGAATCGATACCGTAATCATGTTGCCAGTGAAGATCGCAGGGTACTGTAACCCTATCTACTTCTAGTAGCACATGTAAATACAATCAGTCCTCGATAGTCAGTGTTCTTTTCCTACCGTACCTCTCCCTGGCACTCTTCGGATCCTCCATCCATGCGGCCATCGGGTAGCCGGGTAGATCGAGTAGCCCGCCAACGGAAACAGCTACCATCTGGAATATCGACATGAATAGATGATGAAAATATGAAACTGAAATTTCGCAGCCCCTCACATCATAATATTTTATACGTCCATACTAGGTTCTCAACAACTTCTTCATGTCTACCGTAATCTGCAGATACCGTACCTCTGGATCATGGGTGCTCCAACTTCCGCCTGGTTCCGTAGCACCGAGTACCACGTGGGGCACGGCACGACACGGGTTCGCGGCCCATCGAAGGGACGATGGCCTGTGGATACCAGCATCGATTGAGGGACGGGCGAGACTGGAATGGGGTACAATATGAGAAGGAGGGAGGGGTACGGTAGGAGTCGATCGATAGCCGATGCCTACAGTACTATAACTCATGAATGTGCTATCCGTTGTAATTCTAGTTGCAACAATTGATATTAATGTGCCAATTGACTACAGTAACCTGTCAGCTATAGTAGCCATCTTCCAACCGTATCCCCTCATCATATACTACCGTAATCTCCTCCACTCACGTATCATAGAGATATCCCATCGCTCGGTCAGCCTGTTCCATCATCTTCTGCTCGTACCATGAGAGATCCTTCAAAGAATCGGATGATTATCGATTTATCGAATACCGTATTCTGATATCTTCATATTGGCTTATTTTTATGGGTTGCACAGGAAGCAAATTAGTTTCCGTTCAACACAACCGACTATGAACCATCGTTGAAACACAAAGTGGCGGAGACCTAAACTTTCGCTTGATTCACAGATTTCATGTTAAATTCTCTCCATCATGTGAATTCCCCCCTGTTTTCCACTAGCAACTCCTCGTTATTCAGTATCGAAAAGGCTCTATCGCGTCCACTACGGCCAATAAATCGGTTAATCACCTCTCAAATGACACTCACTTTCCATGAGTGTGTGCAAAGTTCGAGCGACCTTATTTTGACATTTCCGCCTTTATCTTTGATGTTTTTACCACCCATGTAAACCCGCCAATACATGTTCTCTCTTTATGTTACAGTATCTCTCAATACCGTACCTACCGTATCGCTCCTAGACCAGAGCACACCCAACGATTTCGCATAAATCACGTTTGCTATCTTTTTCACGGGTGAGCCACATTAATTCGATCAGACAAATTCGCAATGCAAGGGTGGTGATTTATATCCCTAATATGATCGAGAATATAGGCGTTCCACCCATTCCACTTTCGAACTCAAAGTTCAAAAACCATTTAAGACTAAATAGAATAAAATATTTATATTTGAATTTATCCATCTTTCGCGAACCTTCCATTTTCCATTTATCACTCTATCACTCCTTTATCAAGCTCAAGAGGTGCGAACTGACAGCATGACAAACGACAAAAACGCGCCGGTGACGGACAGAGATTAATCCCCGCTTGACCCCCAAATTGATAAGAAGCATGAGTCAAGTGGTGGAAATAGCGCGCTTTTCTGTTGACTCTGTATATTTTTTGCTGTGCGTGAAACCCCTGCTGATAAAATACCAGAGCATATCGAAACAAAACATCCGACTCGGCAGTTTAACGTTGCATGCATTCTCCATTTCGCAAGCAAATAGTGACAAAGACACAACGTGAGCACTAAATTTCACGAAAGTTTCCTTGGTTTCTCCTGCCATCCTACAAACAAACATACGCAGGTGCATGTTGAGCGAGCTTTTCTCTATTATTCCAACCAGGCAATGGTGAAATATTATATGTGTTGGTGTTAGAAGCGGTGCGAAGACTGGATCATATTTTTGCTAGAAGTCAAAACAAGCAAAAATATTTATTTTTTAAGCAACCAGGCATCTCGTTCATCAGCGGAAAGCTGTTCCTGCTCTATTTGGCAGTCCCTGAAACCTCGAATCATCTAGCGCTAAATCATCTCCAGATCATGGCTCAAATGCACCCATCCAAACCCACAACATTGCACGTTCCTATGGGCAACAAAAATGGTGCCCGACTCGTAGTTTCTAGCCGCGCTAGAAACCACAAACTCCAACCCTCTCATGGCAAGCCTCTAAAGGCGTTAGAAAGCGAGCCTCCCTCCCTTTCCCTCACTTCCCCCATCTCCTCTCAGTCATCATCTCTAGTTTCTGTCCGATCTCTCAGGCTTTTTTTGTTCTCTCTATGACATACGAGAAGACGTTGCGAAAACACCTTGTCAGGATACGGGATTTCACAAACCGGACACAATTTTCTTGTCGAGCTAGAATTCTCGGCAATTTTAGAATCTTTCAGGCACAAAGAACGCAATGCTCCCTAGGGAAGTAGTTTCGGTGTTCGGCTCTCTCCATTCTGCACAATATCTCGTCTGTCTGGTGGGCGAGAGAGTGTGCAGAATGGAGAGAGCCGAATCCGAAACGACATCACTAATGCTCAACCAAGCGTGCGCCAAAGACCTGGTTCGAGAAAGAAAATGAGCTCGGTAATCGCTGAGCGCGACAAAGAAAAATACGACGATAATTTCTGAGAAATACCCCTATTCACGTCGAATTCAAGCGCCTCGAAAATTGCCCTCATACCTACCTCTTGCTATTATCACATAATCATCTTTAGCACCCCACCCTGGGCAAAAACACCTACAATCACAACGATTCCAGTAGTGAATTAGGTGTGCGGCAATCACCCCCTCTCGACTACTGTACTCCTGCTCACCTGATCAATCAGGCTGCTCTGCTCGAGACGCGTCAGCCGGCGGTGCACCTCGTCGTCCGGGTGGCCTGCCAAATATGCGATTACAGTAATCCCACCGTAATCACTGGCTATCGACTACTGACTTTCATCGCGTCTATCGCTTCTTCAGAAAAGAAAGCGATTAAAATCGATAAACAGTCAATCGTCGATAGGAACTGATTACTGTAGTCTCGCTCACCTCGGAGACTGTCGTAGTAGGGGTGAATACCGGAGAGGAAGGCCGAGACCGCCAGACCCGCAGGGCCATTGCCTGAATGGGGGAAGAATGATCTACCCGATTATTGATTGATCTCATTTTCATCTTAGACGCATTGCTCTTCATTCAGTTCGCGATAAGATAATTTTGAATGTAAATAAGCTGCGGGGTAATTGGAATATCTTGAGATATAGCGCCAAACAGTCTTATCTCATATACAGGAACTAAACACTCGATTGGTCTCATGACGTCATAGATCAACCATTGCGTATCGAGGTTTGCCCAGACTCCTCATATCTCACATTGCTGACTCTCTCGCTCTGTCTGACCGGCAGAAAGGGTGCGGGGTAAGTCCCGATCCTGAAGACGAAAGAAGTTCCGCCAGTTAATCTACTCCATTGATCCTGGGAATGATCTAGCTGATCTACCCCTCTGATCTAGGCTTTGATCTCGTGACGTCATACACCAACATCTATCTAATCTCGCTGATTCTTGCGCTATTTGCACAGTGACAGCCTCCCCCCGGGTCTGACGCTCTCTCTCTATTCCGCACACTATCTCTCGCCGGTCAGACGAAGCTAGAGAGTGTGCTGAATGGAGAGAGTCAACCCCTCGGCCTGTGGGGACGGAAGGGGAGGATGGTAATCAAGAGTGAGGGGCGTCCCTGTCACACATATTGTGCCTACTGACTACCGATGGACAATCATGAGTCACAGTCAGGCATCATGACTCTCCTCTTTCCTCATGCTATCTCGCCAGCTCTGACTCTCTCCATTTTGCACACTATCTCGCTTCTCTGATCTGCGAGAGAAAATGGAAGTGCATACGTGCCTATGCTCCCGTTCTCTATGCCCGACGCACATCACAGTAACGTTGCCAAGGAAACTCCCCATTACTATCTGTCGAGAACCGTACGCAGTGACAGAGTGAGAAAAAATTGTTGTTTAGCGTATCTGGGAATTTCTAAGAATACCCCTGCACCCGAGATAGATGACCTAAAATACCAGCAGCTTTAGCGTTTTGCCATATCTATAACCCGACAATGAATGCAGAGAAAATGATTTCATCCACAGTTCTATTCTATTAGAAAAATCACTTATAATATTCTCTGAACCTGAACTACCAGCAGGATTGTCGTTTCGATATTGCAATAAGGCTGGAACGCGTCTGTCCATAATAATCCACCAGCATCCTTGATCTTTCAAATTTGACTACCATACTTGAAAAAAACAGCAGCATTCTCGTTTCGGCATTAAAATAATACCAGTGCGCATCTGCCAATAATAATCCATGTCTGGCTTTCGCCTTAAAATCAACTACAACACTTGCCGATCAACCACCACCTATTGTCGTCGCTCTGTAGTCGCGCACGGTGAGTTTTGGCTCTCTCCATTCTGCACACTCTCTCGCTGGTCAGATCTGACGAGAGAGTGTGCATAATGAAGAGAGCAGAAAACCGAAACACATCACTAGTATTCATGCACCTATTGTCGTCGCTTTGTCGCTGCGCACTGCGAGTTTACGATTAGAACACTTCAACCCCATTTCGCACTAGCCGAGGAAACCCCCTGGGGCATCTTCGCTTCTGCCTCTCTCTCTAAATCGGTCGCAAACATGTTTTCTTCGTCTCTTTTCCCTCTTTTTCTGGAGAATGAGACGATCTCTTGCTCCCCTTTGCTCTTCATTTCTCATAATCTATCGCCGGTCAGAGCACGCGAGATAGTGTGCGAAACGGAGAGACCGAGACCACTAGTCTTGTTCGAGAATCGATGTTCGAGCGCAAAGATGGACAAAGAGTCGTGAAAAAGAGGGAGAAATACCTGGGGGGGGGGGGAGAAATAAAATGTGCGGCAGTTCAGGAAATCTCACCTTTCTCGAAAAAGTCCCGCAGCTTTCCATAAATAATAGGGAATTTCTCTCGCACGGCCCCTTCCCCAATCCGCTCAACAAAATGTGTGGAATAGCGGTGACAAAGGGGCACCGGACTCTCCTCAATACGTGTGCTCTATAGCCTCTCTAACCTACGAGAGATCACGCAAAATGAGGAGAGATCGATGCCGATTTGCCATTACTAATGTGGACTTTCGCAATGTCCAAGCGCTTGCAACAACACAGGAAAGTGCCCAGAACTACGAAAACACGGCCACGAGATGTGATAAATATCAGGACAACAGATACATCGCACCCATCACCAGCTCATTGAAAATGCGAAATTGAGGCAAATCGTAAAACGCACCCGTCACCGCTACAGGAAATGAGAGCCTCTACAGGAAACGACCAAAAATACAGAGAAATAGAAAATGAGAAAACGCACCTATCACCACCACCTCCGTGTCGGGCACCAGGCCGAGTTGTCGGCGCGCCGCATCGGCTGCCGCGCCTCGTCGACACAGGAAGTTCATTCGTGAACTTTGCGAATTGCCTAAAGATGATGAAATTGCATAATTCACGAAAGAAATGGCTAGAAATGCGAGGTGGAGTAATCAGAGTCGGTGATTCCCTATAGCCCCATGAGAACTAGAGTAATTTCAGCGGACAAGGAATGCCTGCGTTTCGCGCCTTCTCGAAAAAGAAATGAGAGACGGAAGGGATACTGGTACGACTGGAGCGGCTAGAAAAAAAGTAAGATACTAGAGTTCATGGGGGAAAATACAAGGAATTCTGGTGTTTCACACATCAGACATTGAAAAGCGAATGATAATAGTGGCCAGTGAAGGAAAGACACCTAATCGTATCAATTTCCCAATGAAGATGAAATTTGAACAATTTTAAAATCTGCAATGAACGAACAACAAGGAATGCTTGAGTTTCAAGCATATTTGAAAAGCGCATGAGAATTTTGGACAGGGATGTTTGCTTGAATGGTAGTCTAAACAAAAACTAACGTTTTAATTGCCAGCTGGGTGTTGCCTGAACTCAAGCGCGGCTCAGTGTGTCGAAAGAGTGAAGGAAGAGTGAGTGCTAGGGGATGGAATGAGAAATAGGGAGGGGAGGAGGGGGGAGGTCGAGAGAGGGATGAGGAGACGGGGGGAAGAGAAAGAGAGCGACCCGCCTCTATTTCGTCTCCCCCCTATCCCTCTGTCTCCTTCTCTTCTCTCCACTTCGCTTCTTCTCCCTTCTCTTCTCCTTCCCTTCCCTATCTCCCCCCTCTGCTTTCCGAATGTTAGAGAACATGGCGTTGAAAAAGTCGCGCTCTATCTCGTTGTCTCTCACTACTAGGGTTCAGAAAGTGCGGACGCTGTGCACTTTCCTCTCCTCCCCTTCCACTCTCTATTTCCGCTCTAGTCCCGACCCCACAATAACAGGGTACGTCACGAACTCAGGGAACGCCTACCGTATTCGACTACAGTATCCAGTAATGCGCTAGCTGTCTACAGTACCCAGGGCCCTACCGCAAGCAGGGACCACCTACCGTACCTGACTACAGTACTCGCAAACAAAAACCGAGAAGATTACAGTATGCAGTAACCGCCTGTCTGAACCGACTACAGTAACCAGAACCACCTAACGTACAGTGCTGAACAATCACCAACAGAGTAGACTACAATCCCCGATCGATTACAGTAACCACGGACCTTCCGTAATCGTGTCTTCCGCTCGAAAGACGATGCCGCCCTCACGTACAGCAGCAACACCGGCTCATCGTCAATCGTCAGCGATTGGACTTCTGGAACATTTTTTTATCCGGAAATATAAAATAGAAGCGAATCACAAATAAACGGAGAGGGGATGAATCTGGATAATATGAATATCGGGAGTGAAGTAATTGGAATTAATCATAAATCGGGAAAAAATAAATGGAGGTGAAACACAGAAGCAGTAGGGAAAATCATTAAGACAATTTTTTTCGAAAATAAGAAATGGGTTGAATCACAAAAACGGAGGATCAACGATCAGATAATCACGACGATAAATAGAGAATCAGAGAGAGAGAAAATCTTGATAAGCGCTGGATCTCTGAGAATGTTCAGTGCTCTACGTGCACATTACAGAGCGAGGAATAAAACCCTGCCGCCTTCCACTTCCAAATGGCCCTTTGATCAGCTGTTTCAGTGCTATTGTCTTTATTTCAAAGCATAAACCGAGGAAGGTGAAATAAGAAGAAACTAGGGGCGATAGAACGGAACCCGACACACTTTTTACATGGGGGTGAGCGAGAGAAGAGAGAGCGGCCAGGGGAATGCCCAGAGAGCATGCAAATTCAAGAGTGTGCGCAACGGTCTCACCACGAAGGCTCATTTGGCGTTTTGCCAGCAGAACGCCGTGCGACACTCTTTCGATTGCTGCTTCATATCTCGGACCGAAAGAGAACACACAAATTGAGGAGAGATGTTTCCGTTTGCGCATCATAGTTTCTGCTCGAATGTCATCTCAATTTCGCAACTGAAAATCCTCAATTTCGCTCAGCTGTTATTCCATCTGTTTTTCAATGACATCTCAGCACAACAGAAACATTCAAGCTCTGTTAATGTGCACAAAAAAAAACCTCCCGCTTCCCCAATTTCGCACGCGAAGCCCCTTCATTTCACTAGGCTTTTTCTTTTGTTCCTCCCTCTATTACCCTCAAAAACCCTCAACCAAATATCAGAAATTTATAGTTGAAATTAAGAGGGAACATTACAGAAATCGTTCGAATTTGGCACTAGATTATCAGGTAAAATTCGCAACCGAAACCCCTCTCATTTCACTCTCAGCTGTTCCTCTCCGTCTATTTCTCATCCTCTCGGCGAACCCGCAACAAACAAGCAGCTTCTATGTAATTTCGATTTTGGCTCTCTCCATTCTGCACACTCTATCACCACGCAGAGATACGAGAGAGTGTGCCGAATGGAGAGAGCCGAAAACCGAATCGACATCTCTAGCTTCTCTTCCTCTTTTTCTCTGCAGTCTAGCAGAGACTACTCCAGTTCTAGTCTGTAGTCGGCAATTTGTAGTATGTCTGTTTTCACGAGCAATTTCCCGAACTCTGTGAACGCGGACGCACACACGTGGGTACCCTCCATCTTTTCACTGATCTACGGTATCCTACCGTACCTCATCATCTCAAGAAGGCTACCGTATCCCAGTATGCTTCACCTCGCCAAGAGCATAATAGTTTGTAGTCAGCGTGTTTTGCTCCCCTCGTCAAAACGCTGAAATCTGAGAACTTGGACGCAAACACGTAGAAACACAAGACTATTATCCGCCCTTAGAAATGGCACTCAGCCCCCTCTATACGTGCAGTATTTTTTTGCTCAACCTTGCGCCAAATAATTCGATTAGCTACTAGTTTTCGGTGCAAGAACCTAGTTCATTCACGACAGAGATTCGTTCCGCTCCATCGAGTTACTGCACCCAATCTTCTGAACAGCCCTAATCAGACTATTAGGTTACCGTATCCCACTCAACGCACTGCACTACAGGGTCACCCTCAACTCATGATCACAGTTCCCACTGACCCAGAGATCTCTATAGGAAATGTTGTTGCTGCCGGGTGGATCTTGGCGTAGAAAGAAATGCGTTGCAATTATTTTTCAAAGGAAAATAACATGCACTATACCACGATCTCTGTAATGGTACCTTAATTCCGGGCCCAGACAGATACAGTAACGATTGATATACCGTGGGCGGAGGGAGAGACCGCATCGTGTAAGAAAATGAACGTGCATGTACAGGTTCGGACAATGGCGGAGAGGCAGGTGATCCCCCCATGCTCGTTCACGTGAAGGATACTGTATCCTAACCACATGGTCATGAGCATAGTCCACCTAAGCCCAGGCGGTGCTCTAAGGGGCGATCCCTCATGCTTCTTCACGTGAATGGTACGCTCGTGCTCCACTTTCCGGGGTACTCTGACCGACCGATCTCAACTTGTCCGCCTCCCTTCCCGCTTAGCTATCCCCTCTCTCCTCCTTATCTCGCCCAATCAGTTCGGTCTCTCTATTTTGCACACTCTCTCGGCTATGTCTGATTAGTAAGATAATGCCCCCCCCCCCCCCATCCGTTCGCCCTCTTCGTTTCCTGTGTGCTCTCGCCTCTACTCTAGGGTTCACAGTTCGAGGACAGCTCTCCTCCTATCGTATATTATATCGGTACTGTGACCGGCGAGAAATAGACGCGCCCAATTTTGCAATGCATGGAAAACGCGCCTGCTTTCAGTGTATGTGCGGTTGATTTTAGACTTTTTTTTGACTTAAAGGCGTGGAGAGCACTGATGCACGGCGACTTATTCGAAGTAAATGGTTATCGCGGAACACTTAACAACCGGGCTCTAGGGCATCACGCCTAATCCAGCAAATAATTATAACTTGCGCTATTTCACTCGAGATTTTCGCCTGGTTGATTTCCGATTCTGGTAGCAGTTATAGAAAAAGGGATCCCACAACAAGTGATGGTAATGTCTCCTCTCGGTACCAATAAAGTTTCTAAATTCGATGATATTCTATTTCGGATAGAAGAGGCTAAATAATGAAGTAAAGCGACTGACTGTCAATACAACGCGAATGCGAAACAAGAAACATAAAGCATCTCCATTATAAAAAAAAGATCGTAAATCAAATACGACTAAGTAGTCAACCTTATGCGAGATATTGTGATGCAGTGAATCAAATGATTACTAAAGTACACCTGCTGATCGGAAGTAAACTATGGACGGGAAAATAGAAACAAGCTGGTGTGCAAAAATCTATTGGACGTAAATCAAGCATGATGAATCACTCTTCTTTGAAAAGACAGATCCACTCAGCACATTCCAAAAACTATCGTATACTGTCAGGATTTTACAGTGTAATTTTTAATGGATTTTTTTGATATCTTGTCACCCCGTATCGTTATCAGAATACTAGTATTTTCAACGAAGCGTGATCGGAGTCCCACCAAATTCCAGCGACTTATCAGAAGTAAACCGTGACCGTGGAACCAGGAACAATTGGCAGGAATGTTAAATAAATCGTTTTGCACCAGAAATTGAAGACTCTCCATCCTTCTATAATTTAACTTTTTTTTTTTAGCGTTTCAATGAGAAACCAGAGAAAGCAATGTACTCAATACTTAGCAGCAGAAATCAGTCAACAGCACCCATTTGATCCTTACAGACAGCCACAAATACCACACACCTATAAGAGTTTCCGGACCGAATAATTATCTCTCTCCATTTTGCACACTCACTAACTGGTCAGAGCGACGAACGAGTGTGCAGAATTAAGAGAGCCACCACACACCAAGATATGTCTATTTGCCGAAGCTCTTACCACTCCGCGCAACAACTCTAAGAAAAAAACCCGCAGAATAACAAAAGTTGTGCTACAGTAACCGCGACAGATCTTCGAGGAATTGTTCATCAATCACTACCGATCAACTTCTACAATACAATACAAAACATTGCAAAATAATTACGAGCACTCTGCACCTATCAGGCACAAAAACATATAGCAGGTTCATTTGCATTTCATGGTCTGTACTTATTGAATGAAGCAAAAGTTTCTCCTGTAAGTTGTCGTTTCCCCGGACGAACAAAAAACTCCAATCATCGCAATGGAGTAGCTCTTCCCGTTTCATGTGTTATTCGATCTATTGAACAATTAAAATTATTCCCCAATCAGTTTGCTCTACTGGTTTCGCGTAATCTCTCACCTCTGTTCTAGGGATTACAGTTCGAGGATAACTCCACCTATCGCATACTATATCAGTGCTGTGACCAGCGAGAGAATGTGCGGAATGCAGAGAGCACAGTTCATTCCTACCGTATCACAGATTCGACCCCGATTATCATTCTGATGCAGCGAGGAGCGAGTGCCAAGCCGGTGGGAAATAGGCGCACCTAATCTTGCAATGCGACGAATACGTGCGCACTTTCAACGTCCATTTTTCCGGTCGAGATTAGATTATTTAGAACACAGAATGGAGAGAAACTGAAGTGCAACGACTGAGCAGAAGCAAGTATTCGATGCGAAACTAGAAACTGGCAGGTTCACATATCAACCAAACAATTCGAATTAACCTTATCTGTGAATCAAGTGAGCACTACAGTACATCGGCTGATCGGGAGTAAACTCGGTGGCTGCTCATAGGAAAACACGCGGGTACGCATCGGATAAAAAATACCGAGAAAAAAGAATCACTCTTATAAGAGAGGTTCTGCTGAAGCGACTATTTTAATATTTTGTTTTAATGTGCTAAAACAGACGTACTTTATCTCGCAATACAATGAAGAAGTGCGTGATTTCAATGCCGATTTTATGTGGATGATTTTATTTTCATTTGACAAACTGGAGCGAACTGAGACTGAAAAACTGCGACACACCAGAACCAAGTACTCGATGCGGAACAAGAAACAGGCAGGTTCAAAATATGAAAATAGTCGTAAATCAAACAATTCGAAGTAGCCTTATCAGAGAATCACGAAATTAGTTAAATTACTCTGGCTGATCGGAAGGATACAGTAAGCACGCAGCAAGAAACACGCAGGTGCGAAAGAATCGAGCGGGCGTAAATCATACGAGATAAATCAGTCTTATCAGAGATTGCATGGGACTGATTCAATGCCGAAGTCAAAGAAAATCGTCAGATGACCCTATAGCTAACAATACAGGTTCTCACTACATTACGCTCAGGAACACCATATCAAAAACGGGCTAAAATTTAATAATTTAATAAACGAGATTCTCAAAAAAAGTACGAAACTGCGATGCACAGAGTCGCGCTGTCTTCTCGGACTATCAACATTCCCATCCATTCCAACATCCATTCCAACATCCTTGACGACATCCATTCTATGGAACTAGCCTAGAATCCCCTGCTCTTTCGCCTCATCTCGCTATCATAATATTTTGTTATTTCTATCAAGTGCTATTCTGAGAACTACTGAATTCCATCCGCTGATCGGAAGTAAATCATGTCCATGAAACAGTAAACAATCGGGTACGCGCAATATTCGCAATAGTCCGTCAATTTCTCCATCTTTGTATCTAGTACCTCATGCTAATACTATTGGGGTGTTCCGAAAGTTCCTGGACTGACTTTCGAAAATTATTTTCTCCATTGCTGGGATATGTATCGAGTCATACTAAGCGGTGTTGGGTTAAGTAACCTCTGCCCTTCCGATTTGACTCTTGAGCTATTGAAATGCTCATGTTTAAAAATACATAGCTCAATTATACCAGACCTTATCGAAATCACTCATGATCAGTTTCTCTTTAACTAAAAGGTAAAAATCACGTTATTGTCTCAAGTGGTCAGAGGTCAATAAGCGAATTGCACTACACCTCGATCTCCAGAAACGAATTGCATCATCAATATGAAATTTATCATTTTTCACGCGCTTTTCTCTAAAAAGTTGGAGATTTCTCTCCACAAATAGTTAGAAGAAAATGGTAATTAATAAAGCTAAGATCCATCACATTTTGAGCGAAATTGAATGCCGAGCAAGTTTGCAAAAATTTAAAATTTAAAAAAAACGAACCTCAAAAAATACACAAAAGTTAAATATTTTGCTCTATTTCTCGATAAAATCTCCAGATGGATCCGATTTATAATTTTTTATGACACTACATGACTCTCTCCTTCTTCGATTTAAATCGGGAGTTTCCACCGCAACTTTATAAATGAGTGATAAAATATCGAAAAATATGCACAAAAATCCACTTTCGTGCGTATTTCATCATCCGCAGGTCACATTCCGTCAATCTGAAAGCGGATTAAAATAGATCATAGGCACCTTCAATAAATACAAACAAGTGGTTGGGATGGCGCCTTGGAATTTACTTAAAATAAAATAAAGAGAAAAGTCCAGGAACTTTCGGAACACCCTAATATTTCATACTTTTTTTTTAGAAGTTTCCGGATAAAACCCGGGTTCACAATGCACTCAGTAGATAGAAGCAGAGATCAGTCAACAGCACACATCTGATCCTTACAGACAGCCACAAATACCACCTACCTACAAGATTGTCGGACCGAATAGTTATCTCTCTCTCCATTTTGCACACTCACTAACTGGCCAGAGCTACGAGCGAGTGTGCAGAGTAGAGAGAGCCACCACACACCAACATATGTCTATTTGCCTAAACTCTTACCACTCCGCGCAACAACTCTAAGCAAAAAATGTGAACAACAATAGTCTGAGGTTGGTGTATCGATACAGTAACCCTTGATCATTTGTGTTCAAGACCTGCTCTTATTGAGTTGAGTGTTTCGTCCAAAATATCAATCAAGGAAATCAAGACGGCAGATTAGCACTATCGTCAAATAAGAAACAATTGGATAGAAAGAGCGGTGCAGGTTCGCCAGTGTTTCACGTTCAGCACATAATAAGCGAATCACTGGATGGCCAGTAGAACGAACGCCTGCTTTAGTAAAAACATCAAAGAAAATTCCGACAGTAGCCTATCACTACATAATGGAAATGAAAATCGCATGATCCAAGAGAGGAGACGAAAAGAAACTAGACTAGGAAGAGTAGGTGTTCTCTATAGGACCAGTAGAATACAGAATCTTCGCAAAATCCTCTATGCCTATCTTCACACAGAGAGAAATCAAGCAGTTTCATTTGCGTTTCATGCTATTTAATTACTGAGTGAATCAATAGATGGCCAGTGGTTGCATTACCATCTGTTGAAAACAATCAAAGCAAATACAGGCGCATGATCCAAGAGAGGAGAAGAGGAGACAACAGTATGGGAAGAAAATCTCGAATTCTGAAACAATTTATGACGCAGTTGGATTTGTATTTCATGATCTACACTTATTTAGTGAAACAATGGATGGCAAGTGTATGATTGACACATCGTTTAAGAAAACCTTGCGCAATGATCTGGTTCTCTACGTTTAACGAGCTTTCTCGCTCTCTCAGACTAGTAAGATATTTCCTCAATCATGTAGCTCACGTCGGTTCTCATGTCTCGTCTACTATATCGATTGTCTGACCGGTGAGTGTGTGCAGAATGGAGAGAGCACGAAATACTTCTGCCGCACAACGTTTCAGCAGTATGGCGAGATTTCGACATAGGGTCTTGAACGGAAAAGAAAGATTGCACATCAAAAGAGCGAGCGGAGCCAAAGTAGCAACGCGTCGCGGCTCGCGTCACACTCTCACTTTTGCCTTATCTCTAGTTTTTCTCTGCTTCGCTAACTCTTGACCTCTCTCGAAACGCTGTGTGCCGTTCATTAACTACGCCGAGATCCCAATTATTATCATGATTCTGAGAGGAACGAGCTGGCAAGAGAGCTAAATCGGTAAAAAATATAATATACGCGCATAATCACGCAATGATTAAGACGCGCGCGCTTTCAAGGACTATTTTTAAGGAGGATTGTCCATAATTTTCAACAGCAGAACAAAGAGAAATTGAATTACAGCGACTGATGTCATCTAAAAAGTCATCGCGGAACACTAAACAACAGCGTTCCCGATAATCGACTTGAGATGAAGAAACGTGCCTAATCTTACTCTTAAGCCTCTCACCATCAGAATTTTTTTTGTTACATGAAGCCTGAGGCCGATTGAATACTAGCCGCTTATCGGAAGTAAACTATGACTGCGAACCCAGAGACCAACGGGCGAAACATTTTAAATGATTAGTATTCCAAATATTAAAAAACCGCATGCACACGATGGAAAGGAATAGTGCATGACCCAAGAGAGGAGAAGCGGAGACAACAGTACGGGAAGAGGGGAGTGGGGTGGGCAATTTCTGAGATCTACAGAATACAAATTACAACTCTATACGAAAGACGAATGGATAGGCATAATCCAATTAATATGCAAAATTCGGCGATGCTTTCTCTGACATCTACATAATACGTTAGTCCTGCCAAAGTCACAACGAGAGCCTCGACCACATTTTACAAGGAAACAGGTGACGAAGGATCGTTCGAGTTTCACGATCTGCACTTATTGCATGACTCAATAGGTGGCCAGTATGAGATTCACTTCAACGCCAAATCACCAAAAATGCAGGTTCATTTGCGTTTCACGATCCGCACATAATAAGTAAATCACAGGATAAGTAGTATTGTACAGTATCGCAGTACCGGTAATAATGATTTAAAAAATAGTCATAAAAGTAACAATGATCACGTGATTAAAAAAAGAGTCAAGCAACTCCAGACAGTAGACTATCACTCTCTACACGATGGAAAGGATTTGGAAAGGATCGCATGATCCAAGCGTGGAAAAGGAGAGACAAAAGCATCAAGAAACTAATGATAATTCACCAATAACTTCTGCCTCCCTTCATTTCGCGCACTCCCACGAATCTACTAACCGTGCGGGATCGAACAGTAACTCTCTCACATTCACATACTCTCTTGCAACTCTGACCGGAGAGGGTGTGCAGAATGGAGAGAGCACTATTCTCTCGGCTCTAAGCTGCATTATCAACGAACGATTATCGTTCTCATGCTGCGATCAAGCAATAATTCCATGGAAATAAGCGCCTAAGCATGCAATGAAAAGGGGAATTTCAATTCTACTTTGTGGTTGGTTTAAGATAATTTGTACTGGAAGCACAGACAAACTGAAGTCAAGCGACTGATCCGAGGTGCTTAGTAATCGCGGAACACTAAACAGCAGGGTTCCCGGGAATCGAGCCGAGGTGAAGGAACATGTCTAATCTGTCAATAAAAACGGGCGCTATTGAAGGGACAATTTTACCTTTTAACTAAATTGAAGTACATCTGTTGATTTGACTAATATCATGAACGCGGAACGCAAAACACGCGGGCTTTGAAGAACAAAAATGATCGTAACTCATACGCATCAGTCTTATATGTGAAACTCTCGGAACGAGCACCAAACATAGAAAAAAACAGATTCGCCCGATCTAGCAGGGAAGGTATGCGCGATTGCAGCGCAAATTTCTGTACGAAATCGCATGATATTTTAAGGAGGAAGCCAGCGCAAAGCATTAAACATAGCGGCTGGTCGGAAGTAACCTCGAGACGAGAAACGAGGAACACGCGGGTGGTTGCGAATGGAAGTGCATTCGACTGGTCGCAAATCAAGTAATTGAACAGTTACAAGAAGTTATAATGAAGCGAGAATCGAGTGAAAAATCGGGGAAAATAAGCACCTGATTTTGCAATACAAACGCAGACTATTTCAATGCAGAAGGTCTTAAATCGTACAACACGACAATATCTGAGGGCTCGTATAAGATATTTCCACTAGCAATGATTATGATAATTCAACTGACTTTTAACACCGGATCAGAAGTTTAAGCGAAAGCGAAACGAGAAACACCCGGCTACTACGTTATCGCTGAATGATCGCAAATAAATATAAATCCTTTATCGCAGTGATTGCGTTGCACTGATTCAATGGGCGACTCAAGAAAAATCGTCACATGATTTTACTGCTAATAATCACGGTTGCCACAACAATAAAAATTAGCGAATTAAATTTAGCGACTTAGCGAAAATAGTGAAAGGAGAGCTTCAAGAAAGAGATTGCGCAACTCCGGTGCCCAGAGTCCCATAACCTTGGCATTCGTATCCATTCCCTGGAGTTCATTCCAAATCGCTTACTCTTATCAGAATTTTATTTTTCATTGTTCATCAGAAAATTATTTGATTTCTTCGAAGCACCACCTCTCAGCCAGCAACTGATGGGAAGTACATAAGTAGTGAATGTGAAACCGAAACGCACCGGACCCCCGCATCAAAAATTATCTTCAGAAACATTCGCAAACCTTGTGCCCAGAGTCGCGCCCCTTGCTCTCACGACTCCTCTCACTATCAGAATAATATTTTTATATGAAGCGCGAAGACAAAACACTGATACTGAAGACCAGTGGCTGATAGAAAGTAAACCGAGAGCGCGAAACCGGAAACAAGCGGGAGATTCGCGATTGAGCAAATTATTTTGTCTTAGGCTTGCTCCACTTCTCCCACAAACTCTTGGATCTCTTCTCAACAATATATATATATATATGAAGTATATCTCGATCGATACTGATGTGCTTGTGTCCTTGTAGTGTGAGGGGAGAAGTGACAGAGTGATAAACAACGACGTTTATCAGCGAACGTAGACTAGACGGGTGATGGGGACGTGGGAACTAGACGACGGGAGAGAGAGACCACTGGGCGTCTCCTCGGAATAAGCGAGGGAAAATACAATACTGTATTTCCCTTAATCAGAGGGGAAATCGTGACAAGACAAAGGACGCGCAATTTCAATTGGCGTCGCAGTTAGACGATGACTTACAGTATACTTGGGATATGAACGGGTCACGAGTTCAAGAGGCGCGCGCTCTGGGGCACGACTATTATTTACGTAGGGTATTTACTATTCTGGTATAAAATTAATATAGAATATAATTACTATACAACAGTATATAAATATTTTTTTATTTCAGCGAAACACGCGATGCACTCAGTACATTACAATTACAATGCACGAAACAAAACGAAACAAACACGAAACACGCGATTACAATGCACTCAGTACATGGCAGCAGAGAGCAGACAACATCATCCATCTGATCCTTACAGACAACCCCAAATACCACCCACGTAAATACAAAAGTTGTCGGACCGAATAGTTATCTCTCTCCATTCTGCACACTCTCAGACAACCACAAATACCACCCACGCGCACATGCATATTTACACTGCAATCACATAGCCACATAATCACTAATCAGCTCACAGATCTCCATCTTTGCCACGCCAAGTGAGCTTTCGTGGTGAGACCATGGCACACGCTCTCGCATTTGCATGCTCTCTAGCCATTCCCCTGACCGCCCTCTCCTCTCTCGCTCACCCCATGCAAAACGCGGTGCTTTGCGACGTCGCGACACTCGAAAATAGAGACAAGCTGCTTAGCTTCTTCATAAACATACATAGTGATCTCTACTTCTCACTGTTCAGAGCATACTGTACCCGCGTAGAGCTTGACTAAAAACGTTCCGCCGTCGGACCACTGACCGTCTTTTAGTCATTCCATACCAGCTTAATGATCTACCGGCATACCGTAACCAAGCCTTCGCGAAGGTTCATCACTATCGAGAGAGGAAAATGAACAGCGCATGATCCTAGAGAGAAGGTGATAGAGACAACAGTATCAAGAAAATAAAGGCGAATGCCTTCTTTCGGAACAACAGAATACGGTTTCTCCGCAAAATTCACTATGTGAGCCCGCAACAAAAAAAAATGAGGAGGCAGGTTTGTTTGCGCTTCAAGGTCTACCCATATTCAGTTAAGTAATGTATGGACAGCAATGTCGATATTTATTTTTTCAAAATAACAATCAGAGCCTGAATCCAGACGGTAGACTATCAATATCAAAGGAAAGGAACAGCGCATGATCAAAGAGATGAGAAAGGAAGACAACAGTGTGGAAAGAAAGGAGTGGGATGCTTTCTCTGGTCTCTCTCACGTTCCCTTTATCTCTCTCCTTCTCTGACCGCTGAGATGGCGAGGGATTGAAGAGGTCTGGCTGCATTCCGGTTCTTGGCTGCTCTCACTGCATCACATCACACCTCCGTCTCCCTTTTGTCTGGGTCTCTCTCCATTTTGCACACTCTCTCGGTCTGTCTGATCCGCGAGAGAGTAGAGAGCGCCCGACCATCGCTCCCCCTTTCACTATCCTCAGCCAATTAATAAAAACCTTAATGAGTAACCACTTGCCCTGGGGCTACTGTACTACTACCATAACCTTGATCTACCGTACTCGGAAACAAATAAGGAACACGGGACAGATACTGCGACACGGACTTCATAAACCGCATACATACATCACAATGATCTCAAATTACATTTTATTCTGGTAAAAACAAGGGATAATCATACAATCCGTCGATCGACAGCGAAATTAAAACCGCCTAGTGTGGAACATAATATACAAAACTGCTTACAAATGTCGTGGAAATACTTATTTTTTTTGTCTATGAGGTTACAATATTAGGAGCATGTGATAATATGGGAGAACTGAATAGAGAAAGAAACAAGAGGGATTTAAACGAATAGTTGGTAGAACTTTTTTGGTAATCTCACTCTTCTGCACACTATTCTGTCGATTATACAGGCGATACGGTGTGCAAAATGGAGAGCGCTGGAAACCGAAGTGGCATCATTATTGAAAATCGTGAGTCAGTCATCACGTACTTTACCTTCACTTTCTCAAATACAGGAACATGGCTTTTGGCTAGTGGTGTGGACGGATCGAACAGCAGCTCTCTCTATTCTGCACACTCACTCATCATTCTGATCTACCAGATAGTGTGCAGAATGGAGAGTGCACCATTAGATTTAGCACAGTAATATGGGGGATGAAACGAAATCGCACACAATGTAAATCAATGCAAAAATCGATATTTGATTATTGTAACCTCCCCTGATCCGATTACGTTTCAATAAACGATCCCCTCTCTCCTCTCCCCTCCTCATTTCTAGTCTTCTCGTCTGTCTAGGGTGGTCAGAGGGAGATTTCCTCTCTCTTTCTCTCCAGCCACTTCACTCCTCTTGTCAGGTAAGGAACCACTCTGTTGCATCATCCTTATGCAACTTCGCCATCGAGCACGGCGTTCTACATGGGGTGAGCGAGAGAAGAGAGAACGGTCAGTGGAATGGCGAGATAGCACGCGAAAGTTAGATAGCCGAGTGAGGTTTCGAAGGGAATTCGTTTTGGCGCGTTGCCAGCAAAACGCCGTGTCGAGTGAATGCGCCCGTCTGCAAGAGCTCATGAACAGGGAGCCTGAATGTCTCTCTCCAATCTGCACACTCTCTCGCCGATCAGAGACGCGAGAGAGTATGCAGATAGGAGAGAGCACTAATCGATGCGCCATACCTCTTCACAGCTTCACAGCTTGCTCGCACATTCAGGGATCACGGCGTTCTACGTGGGTTGAGCGAGAGTAAAGAGAGAGGTCAGGGGAATGGCGAGATAGTACGCAAAAATGAGAGAGTATGAGAGAGGTCTCGACGGGAATTCGTTTTGGCTCGTTGCCAGAAAAACGCCGTGAGGCTGCGTGGTAATACTGGTTGTTTCAGGTACCGAGGAAATGCCACCCAAACGCAAGACGAGCGATGGTGGAGACGGAGAGCCGAAGAAGTCAATGACAATGTCGGCGAGGCACAGGTTCCATCGCTAGTAGTGATGTCGTTTCGTTTTTCTCTCTCTTCATTCTGCACTCTCTCTCTCTCGTTTCTCTGACCGCCGAGAAATGTGCAGAATGGAGAGAGCCAAAACTGAATTTACATTCCTAATCGTTAGTGTTGTGAGATCGAATAATTTCTAATAACTTTGCATAAATGCACTCGACCATTTGCCCTTAAGAAGTGTGTTTAAGGCGCATCTAATTTCCTCGTTTCCACCGTAGATTTTCAGTTCAAATTATATGAGTTCATACTTCATACGGGCGAATGAACGAGGGCATTTATGCAAAGTTATATATATTTTTTAAACACTATTGTTCATGCTCATCACGTAGTCTGCATTAGGGATGACTGAACGGGTACGGGTAACGGGTACCCGCATTCTCTCAGGGAGGCGCGCGCTTGCTATAATTACCCGACTTTTGCGAGAGAGGCGTGCGGGTACCCGCATTTTTCCCGCGTCTCTCAGCGGCAAAGACTCTCGAGTTGCGCACTCAAATGGTGCTAGCGGGGTTCTTTTTGAAGATACAGTGATCCCGTGTTTTTGGGAAAGCACCGGAAAACATCGCTGATTATGATGCCGTTTTGACCTAAGACCGTTCCAAATCACGGAATAAGCCCTCTTCTCGATTGTCGCTCCAACTGCACGTTTTTGGCGCTTTTTTACCGATTGCGCACTAAAAATGCAATAACTCGGTTCTTTTTAAAGCTACAAGGTTCCCCTTTTCAGTGAAAGCACCGGAAAACATCGCTGATTATGATGCCGTTTTGACCTAAGATCGCCACCTCTCACGGAATTAGCCCACCTCTCGATTGTCTCTCCAACTGCCCGTTTTTGGCGCTTTTTTTACCGATTGCGCACTAAAAATGCAATAACTCGGTTCTTTTTAAAGCTACAAGGTTCACCTTTTTAGTGAAAGCACCGGAAAACATCGCTGATTATGATTCCATTTTGACCTAAGATAGTCACCTCTCACGGGATTAGCCCTCCTCTCGAATGTCTCTCCAAAAAAGCACCAACAAGGGGCAGTTGGAGAGACAATCGAGAAGAGGGCTTATTCCGTGAGAGGGGACGGTCTTAGGTCAAAACGGCATCATAATCAGTGATGTTTTCCGGTGCTTTCTCAAAAAAACGGGATCCTTGTAGCTTCAAAAAGAACCCTGCTAGCGCTATTTTAGTGCGCAACTCGAGAGTCTTTGCCGCTGAGAGACGCGGTAAAAATGCGGGTACCCGCACGCCTCTCTCGCAAAATTACAATGAAACAAGGTTCGGAAGAAGGAAGATAAGGAAGAAAAAACTGCCTAGAGGAATCGGAGAGAATATGCAAAAACACTTCTTAGATAACGTGGTCGGATGTTTCGGTTCATTAGGTCGTATACATCCGACCACCTCACGAAGGGTGAACCTCGTCAGTACGATGCCCAACGTGAGTGAGGAAACAAAAGATTGGGAAATGAGAAGATAAACGCGACAACAAAAACGAACAACTAACAATATCAATACTTGTGAAAGCCAAACGATGTCAGTAGAGGAGAGAAGATCTGTTGACCTAGTGAGAGTGAGAGAACGGATGGAGGAGGGTAGATCACTAGAGGTCAAAGGGTCAGAGAGGGAGGAGAGGGAGGGAGCAAAGGAGGAGGGAAGGGAAGATGATCAAGAGATCAAAGATCGAGGTATCCAATAACTCCCCGGCATATTATTTAGAGTTTATTAGTGACTCTGAGGCAGATCTCGCTATTGGGAAGCCCGTATTTTAATGAAACATTTGGGTTTCTATTCAGAGTTGAATATATCCTGGAGAAGACGAGGTCTTTTGGATATTTTATTGAAATAAAGTAACGCGCAATCTGTCGAACTCTTTCCAGGAAATTGTTAAAGAACGAGCAATTGCGAAAGATTCTAACGATCTCTCCATGTAATGTATTGAGACCCATACTGATAGGAATGTTAGATTCAAAATGTGGATATCTGATAACTGAGAATGAGTAATCATCTGTCTTATTGTATAATGAGGTCTGAATATGTCCAGACTGAGTGACTCTAACCGATAGATCAAGAAACGCCGCCTCTCTTGGCTCTGAGTTTCTCTGCTCTAATGTTAGAGAATGGTGATACATGTCCCATGTTAAGCGCTCGAACTCATCCTCTTTGTCCGATATGTGGAAGAGATCATCGATATATCGGAATGTTCGGTTTAACGAGAAAGAGAGCGGATGGCCAATTCCTTTATTACGGATGTATTGAAACTCCATCACTGCCAGAGTAAGATCCGCTATTTGTGGAGATGCATTGTTACCTTGCGGAATTCCCTTATTTTGTTGATAGAGCCTACCTCCGTAGTATGCGAACGAGTTTTGAAGTATGAAATCCACAATGAGTTTCAGATCATTCTTATGATATGATCGACCAGGAATACTTGATTTGTTTCTATCGTATCTGACATTTCTCACCTGGACAACAAGATATTCAGATCCTGCATTTCTAAACAATAGATCAAAAAGATTGAATAGTTTGTCCTTGACAACATCGTGTGGGAGATTTGTGAAAAGAGATGAGAAATCAGCACAAAAGGTCTTACAGTCAGGATTATTGACAGTACTCAATTGTTGAACAACTCTAAATGTGTTCTGTATTGAGAAGAATCTATTGACTCTATCATGGCTAGTAATGTTGTTACAATATCTTTTGAAGTGTCCATGAAGGAACCTGAGAATTCGTTGCAACTCAATCGAGAATGGCTTTAGCGTACTATCATGAGCACCTGTGATGAATCGAAATTTTATAGGGGTTTTATGCATCTTTGGAATACCATAAATTTTGGGTAAATTTCCATCAGCTTGGGCGGTAATTCCGAAACTGCGAGTGAATCGTCCATGTTTTTCCCTGATCTCATCAGAGTCAAGTTGATCTCTGATCTCATAAGTTCTATCACAATTGCTAGTTGTATTAAGTTCCCTTTCCATGAATTCCAGGTATAGTTTCTTACAAGTGAATGCATAATTTCCAGAAGCTTTGTCGACCATGGTAATAACGAAATTTCTGTGAAACTCCGACATTTTGCGTTAAAGGTTACCGATGGAAAGTCGGGTAATTAGAGCAAGCGCGCTCTCTCCCAACTGGTACTCGTCTCGGGGCCGATTCGAGCGCGATAAAATTGGGTACCCGATACCCGAAACGGCAACACTAGTCTGCATTGTGGTGTTCACAAATGATGTAAAATCGAGACCGACTCTCCTCGTTCTGCACGCTATCTAGCCGGTCAGAGGAACGAGAGAGCACGCAAACTGAGGAGAGTCGGCAGAATGATTAGTCATCCTTATTACAATTTGAACGTTTTCTTGCAGAATGATCTGCCCGACGTAATGTGGAACAAAATCTACGCACAATTGGACGTAGTAACCCGAGTCAATCTGAGCCTCATCTGCAAGAGAGCGTATGAGGTTAGTTCAAAGATCAAAGATCAAACATCAAACATCACAGATATTTTAAAATTAAATATATTGAGGTCGAAAAGCGTGCGCCACCGGCAATCTCTCCTAAGACCTGGTCCCACCTCGCCATCCGGACTACCCTCGAAGAGGTATGATGTCGTCAATGTTCTGACTCTCTCCATTTTGCACACCCCATCACCGGTCAGAGAGACGAGATAGTGTGCACAATGGAGAGAGCAAACAGTAAACTCTAAAAATGGGGCTGAATAACAACATTCTGACAGCCAAGCGAGAGAACAGAGAACCGAAACAACATTTCTAGTATGATGTAGAGATAGGATGAAACTACCTCTCTATTCTGCACACTATCTCACAAGTCATGGAACGTGTGCAGAATGGAGCGCGTATCTATTCGAAATGGCATCTCGAATATGAAATTGTAAAAGATCAAAGATCGAACTCCTCTCTGAAATTCCAGGTCGACAGTGGACAGAGGGCTTCTTTTCGACTGAGAAAGCAGAGGAACGAGGTAAGAACATGCTCCCTCATTTCGTAAATTTTACAAACTTTAAATTAATAAAGCTATGATCAATTGATATAATTGCAAATATATCTAAAGTTGGTTAAATTGCAGACGAAGATGGTGGTTGAAGTCGAAATCAGAAACGGTACCGCTTCCTGCACGGAAAATGATCGTGATCCTTCGAAGTGTACGGTAGCGGTCAACAGAAAGCTGGTGGAGACGTTTGCGACGCGGTGAGATTCGAAATAAAGGGAACAGTGAGGATATCAATTACACACTTCTGAAAGTTCCGGCCCTACTTGAGAATTTTGATTAGTCATACTAGTCTTCTCTGAAAGAGTCACAGAATAATACTGAAACTGCGGAAAAAGTAAAGGAGAGGAGAAAATATTTGAATTCCCGCAATTTTGTATCTCGGCTCCAAAAAAACTACATTATTTGGCGGAAATGGGGTTTACAACCCATAATACAAGTTTCAAGTATCTAGCTTCAATGCGAGCTGAAATACGAAATTGCGGTAATTCAAATAATTCCTCTTCTCCTATACTCACGCTCATCGATGTTCGATTGGAGAGCGCGGACTACCCAGCATTCTATGAGGTAGCCAGATCCTTCGGATCTCAATATTTTTGGATATAATAACATATTACAATTTAAAAAAAGAGTAAATGAATAGTTTAAATAATGAAAAGATTGCGCAATCTGTTGTCTATTAATTATTTATATTGCGATTACTTGAGATACTACACTAACTAATGATGTCGTTTCGGGTTCGGCTCTCTACATTATGTACACCCTCTCATTTAGAGTGCGCAGAATGGAAGAGAAAAAAATACTGATATCACATCACTATACTACAGTAATGTATTTTAATTTTAATTTTAGAAGCTGAAGTCGTCTTCGATGCGAGTTCAATGGTTATTCACGAAGACACAGCACACCAAGGCGGAGTTCGCGCACTTTGCATACGAGGTACGCTCTAGTGACTCTCTCCATTCTGCACACTCTCTCGTCGGTCAGACGGACGAGAGAGTGTGCAGAATGGAGAGAGTCCAAACCACGTTTCTCTGACGATGAGATAGTGTGCAGGATGGAGAGAACTAGTTGACTCTCCCGTTCTCCTTCCTCATTCCCCCATAGGTTAGAGCACGGCATTCCAGACGCCTCGAGGGGGAGGGTGAGAGAAAGAGAGCAGAGAGAAAGAGAGAAATTGGCAATTTGCCAGCCAAAATTTGCCTTGTAACGGGAGCCGCAGCCGTCAAAAAGCGTGGTCTTGTCGCGAATGTTTTTGAATTAATTTTGGCGGTATAATGTCGTGTAGTGATGGCAAATCGGAATCCGACTCTCCTCATTTTGCATTGTCTCTCGTCGATTAGAGAGGCGAGAGAGTTCGCAAATTATGGAGAGTCGGACACCGATTTGTCATCACTAATCCCGATCGCCCATGATATACGGGGGTTGAAAACGATACCTGCCAAAGTCTGAAATACTTTGAGCTTTGCAGCCAATAAAGCGCTTCAATCTTTAAAAAACATTTTTTTTTCTTTTTTAAAAAATATCTTTGTTGTTTTAAATATTTCAATCACCAGCCGATCGCACGTGCATCGACTGGCGTACGTCGGGTTACGTGTTAGTAGCCTCTCACCCTACCCTCTCCCTCTCCTCTCCCTCCCCTCTTTCACCTCCCACTCTCCCCTTCCCCCTCCCTCTCATCTCTCTTCTTCCTCCATTCTCCCTCCCCTCATCTCCCTACTCTCACCTTCCACTTTCCCTCCCATCTTCCTCTCCCTACCCTCTCCCTTCCCTCCTCACCCCCCTTCTTCCTCCCCTCGTCCTCATCCCTCTCACCGCTTCCCCTACCTCTTCTCTTCTTCCTCCCTTCCCTCTCCCTCCCATCCTCCTATTTCGCCCTCCCCTCCTCCTCCTTCTTCCCCCTCCCTCTTCCTCCTCTCCTTCTCCCTTTCTCTTCTTTCGCTCCCCTCTCAATAATTTCGTCATTAAAAGTTTCATAAGCTTATAAAATTACGTCCTAACGTGTTCTAACGTGTTATGCCATGTCACGGCGTCTTCTAAGCAAAACCAATACTTCCCAGGACGCCCATACCAAATTATTGATTTTTGATCCATCCCGGGACGCCCATGCCAAATTATTGATTTTTGATCCTTCCCAGGACGCCCATACCAAATTATTGATTTTTGATACTTCTCAGGACGCCCATACCAAATTTTTTGATTTTGGATCCTTCCCAGGACGCCCATACCAAATTATTGATTTTTGATCGATGTCTGGATGACCATACCAAAACAGGACGGGACGCCCAAACCGGACAGGCACACAGACAGACGTCCGCTTTATTATATAGTATGGATTATTTTAATACTTTTATGCATATTATACATAAACGAATTAAAATAACTATTCCAATATTTAAAACAATGAAAAAAGTGTAAAGATTGAAGCGCTTTTTTGGCTGCAAAGCTCATAGTACTTAAGACTCTGGCAGGTATCATTTTCAATCCACTTATATCGTCGCGCATCGGGCATATATAAAATATTCATTATTAGGTGATGGGTGTCGACATCTATCGGCGTATGTTGAAGGACCGCTCCATCACCACTTCCCAGCAACAGAAAGAGATTTGAACTCGCTATTAAGTAATATTACGCTAAATTAAATAATATTACGATGAACTTTGAATTCGCCTCTCCTCGATTCACCTATTCTCTCTCTCGTTTCTCTCACCGGCGAGAGATCACACCAATTGAGGAGAGTCAGGGGCGACTAGTAATGATCATCAGGACTGCAAGTACACTTCGTCCGGTTGATGTGCTGTCGAATCTATACCGACTCTCTCCAATTCGCGTACTCTCTCGTCGATCAGAGAAACGAGAGAGCATGCCGAATGGAGAGAGCTTTCATTCCATTTGTTAATCTCAGCATCCCGCGCCGACTAGTCATCGACAGTCATGTTTCTCTAACCGAGGAGAGTGTGCAGAATGGAAACCGACTAGTCATCGACTAGTCATGTTTCTCTAACCGAGGAGAGTGTGCAGAATGGAGAGTGTTACTCTTTCTATCTACATTTTCCTCTCTCACATCCCATCGCGCAACAATATCCTCCTAAACCAAAATGGAATACGCAATTGTACCCGGCCTACTGTTTTCATTTATAGTATTTTTTAAGGGATGCGGATCACCGCTCAAATCGTAATCATCGAGATGTCTATTATTAAGTGCATATTGTGCAGCGTGCAATCAACGGGTCGCAGAATGGAGAGACTCGAAACCGAAGCGGCATCCTTTATAATGCCCATTTCAACAAATTCATATATTTTTGCCTGCGAATTTCAGAAAAATCGATCTGATCGTAAAAAAAGCCCATCTGGTCATCGTCATACATCGTCAATTTCGATATTTTTATGAATGATAATTTCACAAAATCATTATCGCCAAGAAGTCTAGGATGTGCTATCAAATCGTGTCTTAGTTTAAAAATATTTCGTATCTTCCAAAAATCCATTCATCCAGACTTTCCGAACCTCATAATAAACTGCTTCCTCTTTTTTTTTACTTCTTTCATTTAGTTGAGCGATATTTAGACAAGTTTCAATTACAGTGAGCAAAAGTTTTTTTTTAAACTACAGTAACTGAACATGTCTGATTTTCCCTTGAGACATCGACAGTGTAAAAATATACGTATTTATTGAAATGGGCATTATAAAGGATGCCGCTTCGGTTTCGAGTCTCTCCATTCTGCGACCTCTCGCCGGTAAGAGAAATAAAAGAGTGTGCAGAATGGAGAGAGCTGAAGTCGAGGCGGCATCAGAGATTATCTTGTCCAGCTTGCGATATACTAGTGTATTAATGAATCTACAGTAACCCCCTTGTCACACCACCCGATTACTACCGTATCATGCTCACTATTCACCATGGACCACCGTACCCCGCTAGTTCCGCCCCTTCCAGACTGCTACCGTATCATACACACTGACCATGAGCGGGTTTGCCGGCTGGTGCGGGAAGAGAAGATCGAAGGACGGAGGGAAGTCGGGCACGTTCGCGTCTCTGAAATTAAAGTTATCAATATACACGGATGGACCATGGACTAACAATCTCTGAATCCTTCTAGTATCTTTAGTAAAGTATCGAAATAATTTTCTTTTAATAAAATGCGCTCAAATTTGCTATTTCGGGTCGGGTATAATGATTTGCTGCTTTTCGGCTTCCAGAAAATTCAAATACGGTATAATTCAAGATACCAAAAGTTCGGTAGAAATTGGTTTCTCTTCTGTAACGCATAGATGCGAAAGCCAAGGTTATCTGACGTCGCACCGTGTGCTGAGAGCCACAGCCGTTCAGTCGGATACAATAATCCTTGGTTCTCCTGGTAAAATTCTACAGCATCAAAATGCTCGATACCGTACACTCGCCGGAATACTACCGTAACCCTCTGGCTGCAGTATTATCACTGCTCTAAAAATACATCTTAAACTGATCTGCCCGTGTGTCATACGATTAATCCCCTAGATACTGTATCCTCCTCTCGCTAGAATGAATATGCGACTGCAATCACCTCTGTCCTCAGTTATATGATGTTTTCCAGAACTCAAGAATCAGGTATTATCTCGGGGACAACTCTTGAATGAAGAGGACTCGGTGCGACACGTGATCAACTGATGTGATACAGCCACGAACTTCCACTCATTTATTCAAATAATAACAAACCTGCATTTCCAACATATCCTCTCCTAACCTCAATAGTGTTACCGAATCTAATCTGTCTCAATTCTGCACACTATCTCGCTTTTCTAACGGAAGAAAGAGTGTGCAGAATGGAGAGAGCGCTCTCCGACCCGGCATCACTACTCCTCGTTATTCATGCCTACATTTACATCTCTTATATCCCCCCAAACAACAGCACCTCCTCGACCAGAATATCGTGAATGAATTACATCAGTTCCCCTTCAGATTATTTTTGTATTCGAGCCGCAGCAGTTGGATATCATAATCATTCTGATGTCTCTACCAAGTACACAGGCTGCAGCTTGCAATCAGCGGGTGCGAAAAAACGCGAATATATTCCAAACTGATATTAAAAATGCCCAGTCCATTTTCGACCTTTCTTCTTGCTTACTATCACCACACGAGCTACCACTTCTCTCTTCGCTTATCACACGCCACAGTATCACCAAGGCTACGGTATCCCGATCGCACTAATAAATGTGTACTTGACATACCATTCTTTTTTGCTGTTATATTTTTAGAAGCGTATGCGTTCTATCGATCATTAACAACCAGATGCTATGGTAAAAAAGGACTTGGTGAAGCGCGCATTGAGCGGGCTTGAAAGATTTCCTTATTCATTAGTCTTATTCAGAGCCATTATTATACCTCAAGATATACCGCATTATACTCCACAGCGTGACAAAAAGAAAGATTCCATTGTCTAACGCGGCGCTGTGCAATTGTGAAACGTATCTCATTCTTCTCATTCTGATCGATCATAGCGATCGGAATGAGATGAAGAAATAAAAGGAATGCATCCATTACTCAGAATAATTTGGTAAATACAATTAACTAAAGTTATAATGATATAGTCAGGAAGCTTCTGAACAGTTTTCAGGCTGAGTGTCCACAATTAGACTCATTTTCATTCACTTTCCTCAATGTATAAGCGAAGGCATTTCATGTTAGTTCTTCTTTATTGAGCAGAGTACAAGCGTCAAATTACTATCGGCCAAATAACTAGAATAAAGAGGGAAGGCTGCAGCGCGCAATCAGTGGCCGCTACATTATTTATTTTGTTTATTTTGACGAGACAATCTGGAACCCCAAGTTGCATCCCAACATCCACCACTCCGCTACAACATCCTTCCACGCTCACCACACATCACCGTTCTCGCAAGGCTACTGTACGTCCAAATAGCTATCGCACCCACATTCGAAGTGATCAGTATTGTTATTTAGTAGATTATTATTGAATTTTTACCAGCTGGAGCGAAGAGCGATCATTATTGAAACGATTTTTACGATTAAGTTAACACCGCGTAGCACGAGATCAGTGGGTGCCGCTATCCTACCGCTATATTGGACAAAATGTAAATGCAAAGAACTATCATCCTCAAGATGTAAAAATTAAGAAATTAAGTGAACATTGCGTAGCGCGAAATCGGCGGGAGCGATATATTATTTGTTATACAAACAATCTAGAACCTTCAGCGAATCTTCGTCGAATCTCATCGTCTACACTCATCACTCGAACTACTATCTCTCACTTCACAAACCATACAACACCATACACACAGGGCTATTTTCATGACATTAAAATCAACCCGCATTCCATTTTCAGCTGACTTTGATTATATTTTTAAAATATTCACGCGATCGCAAAACTGATGGTTATCGACCAGATCTCAAGGATGAAATGAGCACTGCGTAGCACGAGATCAGGGGGAGCGATATTCATATTTCAATCACCAGATACACCTCCACTTCATCCGCATAACTCCCGAATTACCGTACTCGAAATAATATACCGTAATCCCTTACCCAGAGTATTCAGAGTATTCTCCTCGCGCTGAAATAAAATTGCGACTGCAGTGACCTCTGTTCTCAGTTAAATGAAAAATTCAAGCTCATCTATTACCGTGGAGACAAAAGAGGACTCGGTGCGGCACGTGATTAACTGGTTTTGATAATGTTGCAAAATTTCACTCATTTAGTAAAAACAACAATCTGACATTCCCAACACATCGTCTCCTAACATAAATAGTGTTACCGCGTCTAATCTGTCTCAATTCTGCATACTTTTTCGTCTAACTGACAAGGGAACCGCAAAAGTACCCCGCGGTCCCCGTGTAATTCGTTGACACAGATCGAGAAACACCCCTCGGGGGATGCCCGAACCGTTTTCAAAAGTTGCCACTTTCGCTTCCTAAGTGCCTAAAATAGGTCATGCAAAATACGTGGGAAATCTGGTTAAGCGGCGATGGCATTCATTACCGCTTTTCAAGGGAACGAGAGATGTGTTTTCGTGGAGTAGTGGTTAGTGTGCTTGGCAAACAAGTTTTGAAAAATTTTGGACGACCTGGGTTCGAATCCAATTTCGTCAGAATGTTTTGCAATATTTTTTCCTAATATATCCTTGTGTTTTTTCATTACAGTAGGATCTTGTATTCCATTTTTCTTAATTACAAACAACAACAAATATTTGCTTTTTGTTGCAAAACATTCTGACGAAATTGGATTCGAACCCAGGTCGTCCAAAATTTTTCAAAACTTGTTAGCCAAGCACACTAAACACTACTCCACGAAAACACATCTCTCGTTCCCTTGAAAAGCGGTAATGAATGCCATCACCGCTTAACCAGATTTCCCACGTATTTTGCATGATCTATTTTAGGCACTTAGGAAGCGAAAGTGGCAACTTTTGAAAACGGTTCGGGCATCCCCCGAGGGGTGTTTCTCGATCTGTGTCGACGAATTTCACGAGGACCGCGGGGTACATTTGCGGTTCCCTTGTGACGGAGGGGTGTGCAGAATGGAGAGAGCACTATTCTATTCGGCATTACAACTCCTCATTCTTCCTGCCTGCATTTACCACTTCGCAACAAAATATCCACCTGAGCGAAACGGATTACGCAAATGTTCTGCCTCCTGTTTTTATTTTACATTTATTTTATTGAAACGGAAGAGCGTGACATATCATAGATATCAAGATGTGCAGATATCAAGATGTGTCTAGGGTGAAGTGCACAGGGTGCAGCTCGCCATAAGCTGGTGCGAAAAATTTTCGCATTTCTGCCAAACTGATCTCTATAATCCCAGCCAATCTTCGTCCCCTCTTCTTGCCTACAGAGAACACGCGAGATGCCTCGTCCCTCCTCACTAGCAGGGTTGTTCGAAAAATTGCACGCACTCCTCATTTCTCATGCTCTCTCGTCTTTCCGACCAGCGAGAGATCATGAGGAATGAGGAGTGCGTGAAATTTTCGCACAACCCTGCTCACTAGTCCCACCACCGTACTTGCATATCCCCCTTTCTACAATAAAGCCGCTCTTCCTATTCAGCTGATTATATTTTTACAATGTAAGCACAAACACACGGACGATCATTATAGACAAGACTTCCGAGATGAAGTGGAAGCTGCGTAGCACGAGAACAGCGGGTTTCAATGCGTATCCCACTTCCCCTGACTTTGGTTTAAAAAATCCGGCATTTCTACCAAAGCGTTCACCTCCTCATTTATGTTTCCGGATAGAATATTGCTCTCCATAATGCACACTATCCAGTTTCTCTGATAGAGGAGAGTGTGTGCAGAATGGAGACGGTATTTCGATCCGACATTACTACTCATTATATCCGCCTATATTTACATTTCTCACAAGATCAGCGGGTGAAATAAAGCATAGAATTTCAGCCCAACTGAACTGATTTTACAAAACCTCAGTAAATCTTCGTCACATCCCAGAAACCTACAGTATCATCGCTGCACTAGCAATCTCCCAATTCTTGTCTGCATTCACCACGACAGCATTTAAATAATCCGCTCCTTCAATTCATCTCAATGCGCTCCTTCGATTTTTCATATTTTACATGCAGATACCCAGAATGCATCATTATTGTCAAAAAGTCTAAGGTCAAGTGGCTCTTCCGCAGCACATATTCGACGGAATTCAAAATTTCCGCGCACTTTCATTCATTTGGTCCCAAACGATCCGATATTTATTCCCAACACATTGTTCACCTCCTCATTAGTGTTTCCGAATCGACAAGTGCTCTTTCCAGTCTGCACACTATCTATTTTCTCTAACAGAGGAGAGTGTGAAGAATGGAGAGAGTACAATTCGATGCTGCACCATTCTTCATTATTCCCCCTACATTTACCTCTCTCACATTCCCAGCGCAACAATATCGCAAGAGAGGAGAAGTGGAGACAATAGCATGCAAATAAAGGAATAGGGGGAGGGGTGCGATTTCTGAGATCTACAGAATATGATACAAATTACACGGGAACGAATAAGGAACACGGGACAGATACTACGACGCGGACTTCAGAAACCACATACACACATCGAAATTAATTTAAATTACATTTTATTCTGGTAAAAGACGGGATAATCATACATTTCGTCAATCGACAGCCTATTCGCACTGAGAAATCACGAGTGAAATCGATTTTGATACGGTAATCGATCGGCACAACACAACACCGACACACGGCTACCGTACCTGCATCTCGCGAATCGATAGTGTATAGCTACAGTATCTTGGCCGCCTAGTATCGAGCATAATATGCAAAGCTTCTTACAATTGTCGGTGAATACTTATTTGACCCAATGAGGAGTTTATGAGGTAATAATATTAGGGAGTGGGATAATAGGGGAGGAGGGAATACAGAGTAGAGCTGCCGAATCGATTAGTGTTATCTCGATTCTGCACACTAACTCGCTGGTTAGAGCGATAAAAGAGTGTACTGAAAGGAGAGACTTACTATTCCATACGGAAATGCTACAGAATTGAGGAGGAATCGGGAGGGATCTTACTAGATAGATTAACTGAAAATCGTGAGAAAGTCAGTCAGCGCATACATTACCTTTTCAAGTCTCTATTACAGTGGAATGGATTCTGGCTAGTGGTGTAGCCGGATCGAACAGCAGTTCTCTCTATTCTGCACACTCCCTCATCACTCTGATCTGTCAGATAGTGTGCAGAAAGGAGAGGGTACCATTCGATCTGGCTACATTGCTATGGGGTATGAAACGGAGGCGGGAAGGGGAAACTGGGGAAAGGAGGTAGGGGAGGAATATTTTACAGTAGATTACAGTCTCTAAATCGCACACAACATCAAGTCGATCAATGCAAAACGTCGAACAACGATAGGTAGGGCGAAATGGAGGGATGGATGAAGATATTGAGCTTCGGATCAATTATCATAATACAAATACAAATCAATAATTATAAGGAGGCCACTTAAATGGATAATAATACATTGACAGTGCTTGATAAGGATTCATTATAGAGGGGTGGATAATAAATAATGAGTAAATACAAGTGGGAATGGAGGAATAAATTATAGGAAGACAAGAAGACGTCATCTATTAGAATTATAATAGCTGTTTTCAACTGGGTTTGACAGAGGAAAAGTATCGATAGATCTAATCAGTGATGGCTTCTAGATATTGAAATAAATGGGACAAGGGGAGTGGATGGGGATACTTCAGATGACGTCATCATCATAGACAAAGATTCATAGACAAAAGAGGACATATGGTGATGTGATTGAAAAAAGCAGGGTTTGAAGGGAGGGTTATGGAGGAAGGGGTAGATAACAAGGGGCAGATGACGTCATCATCATCCTCCTCAACGACGACATCCATCTAGATGTAGTCGTTGCTGTTGTGGAACTGGCGGGGCAGGCCGCGCGGTGCCTGCGGACGGCCAGGCATCATACCGCCTGAATAACAATAATAATAATTATTATAAAATGTAGGGGTGGTGCCGCGGGTTTCCGCTCTCTCCACTTCGCACACTCTCGGGCTGGCCGGCAGAGAGTGTGGCGAATGGAGAGAGAGAGGGAACTATTCTTATATAATAAAGCGCAAACGTGTGTGTGGTCTGTCCGGTTTGGATTCCTGGCAACGCTTGGCTAAGCTTAGCTCATCCAACATCAACCAAAGATCAAAGATCAAACTACAAAGTTCAAACTACAAAGTTCAAAGATCAAACTACAAAGTTCAAAGATCAAACTACAAAGTTCAAACTACAAACTACAATTGGTATGGACGTCCTGCCAACGGTTGGTTAAGCTTAGCACCCTAGCATCAACCAAAGATCAAAGATCAAACTACAAACTTCAATTGGTATGGACGTCCTGCCAACGTTTGGATAAGTACTGTGGATAAGTGCTAAGCTATCTAAGCTTAAGTTGCTCCGCGCGTTGCGTTCGCGGAGCAATGATGGCTACTATATAAGGCAAAATTGGAAACATAATTCATTTTTTTCACTCAATCGCTCCACTGCATTTGATCTCGATCTGTTCAAGTTGTTCATAACTTACTTTTATTCGCAGAAGCTTATTATTTCAACTCAGTCAGGATAAAATGGATCACTCTAATCTATCCATCGACGATCAACCCTCTACGTCACAGCATCCCGTTGCGAAGAGGACTCGATCAAAGCAGAGGTTATTCGAATCCAATTTGCTACATCAAAGCTTAGGAGAGATAAATCATTTTTGAATATTTCTACCGTATATCCAGACTACCAATGATTAATCCAATCATTCGTTTGCTTTTCATGTTCGTTATTGTTTTTTTAGAAGCACCACTGATGCGGAACGAAAGAGGGAGAGTCGCGCACAAGAGACAAAAGAAGAAAGAGAAAAAAGGCTAGCAGCCGATCGGGAGAGGAAGAAAAAGAAAAGGAGTGAAGCGACTGAGGAAGATCAGGAACAGAGAAGAGAGGAGGAAAAATTGAGAATCAGACGATCAAGAATTGAAGACTGAGGAGGAAGAGGAAGAGAGAAGAGTGAAGAATCGAGATAGAATGAGAGAATCGAGGAATGAAAGAGACTGAAGAGGAGCAGTCATTTCGAAGGAAGGCTAACGCTAAACGGCAAAAAGGTCAGTTAATGAATCTCAACGGTCTGATTTGCAATTTGTAGAATGCATTTCGGCAAGTGTAATAAGATTATTTAATTGTAGAACAACGCCGAACTCGAACACGTCAAGGAGCCATTCGTATACCGGTGGCCGAGCCGCACTATCTCGGAGAGATGGACACCGTTTGCAGCAACTGCCAGGCTCGCTTCTTCTCAGGTACATATCAAATTTCCTAATAGAATATTTAAATTCGTATTACAGGAGAAGTGAGTGGTGGACTGGATCACATCAACCAGTGCTGCAATTTCGGATATGTCGAGATTGAGGAGAAGTTCGCAGATTACCCAGATGAACTCCGCTCTCTGCTCACCGACAGTACCCCTAAAGCGAAGAACTTCCGCAAGAACGCCCGTCAGTTCAACTCCTCCCTCGTTGTGGCTTCGATGGGCGCTCAGCTGGAGATCCCCAGAGGTCACGGCCCGTACTGTTACCGTATCCACGGGCAGCTCTACCATCGTGCTGGCCCTCTCCATCCCGATCCTGGCCAGAGACCATCTTATGGCCAGATCTACATCCTCGACTCCGCACAAGCAGCAAACGAGAGAATGGGAGTCCCCGCAAACAAGAACTGCGACCCTCAAGTAACGACCGATCTGAGTGATCTGATCTCGAGGAACAACCCTTATGTCGACGCGTTCAAGATGTTGGCTGAGGTGGAAGAGGAAATGGAGAGAGACGCGGCGAAAAACGGCGAGAATGCTTTACCCGTTTGGATGATCTTCGATCCCAATTGCGACAAGGATCCCCGTCAATACAACGTGCCAAGAGCAAACGAAGTGGCAGTTGTGTATGATGGAGAAGATGATGATGTCCCCGCCACTCGATCTCTGACCGTTCATCCGCGAGGAGGAGGACTCAAGTCTATTCAAGACATCGACAAGCTTAGTAACCCCCTCACATATCCCGCGTTCTTCCCCACGGGAAAAGACGGATGGCATCCTGCCCTAAAGAAGAAACCGAGGGATGGAAGGAAGAGGGATCGGATCACTCAGAAGAAGTACTACTGCAATCTTCTCATGGTCCGGGATGATGTCTTCAATCCACTGCACCACGGAGGAGCCCTCTTCCAGCAGTTCGCCGTCGATTCTTGGGTCAAGGTACGCTAGATGATTTGCTTCCGTTTTTCTGACTGAAATATAAGAATGAATTCTCAGGTGGAACAAAACCGACTGAACTTCCATCGCAAGAATCAGAAGGAGCTCCGATGTAACACCTACAAGGCAATTCAAGTGAGTGATTCTAGGGTTGAATTTCTTTATTTCTTTTCTTCGTCTTCATCATGCACATTATTCAAACTTTTCAGGACTGGGCTGCTGGAGATACTGCAGATGCTCCCGGCGGCAAGAGAATCATCCTTCCATCCTCTATCCCCGGAAGCCCAAGACGCGATGGCGATCGTGGCCAAGTACGGCAAACCGGATTTCTTCCTCACCTTCACCTGCAATCCGACATGGAAGGAAATCAAGGATAATCTGGAACCCGGCCAAACTCCATCTGACAGAGTGGATCTCATCGCGAGGGTGTTTCAACTGAAGGTGAACTCAACAGACAATTTCCGGAAACTATGATTTGCATATTTGAGGTGGATGCACTCTTCGACGATCTGCTGAAACGTCATGTTCTCGGTCGTGTCGCTGCCTACATCTCTGTATTCGAATGGCAAAAGAGGGGACTTCCTCATCTTCACATGCTCCTCATCATGACCGAGGATACTAAGCCCCGCACCCCCGACGACGTCGACGAGCACGTCCGAGCAGAGATCCCAGACCCTGATATCGAGCCGGAACTTCACCGTATTGTCACCACCAATATGGTTCATCGACCCTGCGGTGCTCTCAATCCCGAATCACCCTGCATGGTGGATGGAACCTGTTCCAAACGCTTCCCCAAGACATTCAAGGACAGTACGAACATCGAAGTGGATGGATACCCCGAGTACAGAAGGAGAGATTCGGGCCGATTCATCGAGTATGGAGGCCAGAGACTCGATAATCGCCACATCGTCCCCTACAACGAGTACTTTCTCCTCCGATACGATGCACACATCAACGTCGAGATCTGTGCAATGATCGAGGCAGTCAAGTATCTCTTCAAGTACGTCTACAAGGGGCATGACCGTGCCTCGCTCAAGATCCTCCGATCTGGGCAGACCGATGGAGACGAGCATGTAATCGACGAGATTAATTCTCATCTCGATGCTCGGTACGTCTGCGCCCCCGAAGCACTCCATCATCTCTTTGGATTCAAGACGGAGAAGAAGTCGGATACAGTCTACCGATTGGCAGTTCATCTCCCCGACTACCAAACGGTGAGTTTACATGCCCGACTACCAAACGGTGAGCTTACATGCTCAAATTTAAAAGTTCTTATATCAATTTAACAAAGCTTATTTATTTAAAACAGAGTTTTATGGTTTTAACCCTAATCCTCTTCAGGTGTTCTTCGATCCCGATGCCGATCCATCAGAGATCCAGGACAAGGCTGCGAAGGATACTACCCTAACGGCGTGGTTCAAGCTGAACAACAAGAGCAAGGAAATCGTGGAGAGTGACGAGATTCCGGAAGATTTCGTGGATTCCCGTCAGTTCCACTACATTGACATGCCTCTGCACTTCACATTCAACAAGACGGCCGGCTATTGGAATGTTCGCAAGAGCGGAATGAAACTGATCGGAAGGATGTACACTGTCTCATGCCAGGAAGCGGAACGATACATTCGTCCGAATCCTCCTCCTCAACACCAAGGGAGCGACTTCCTTCGAGGATCTTCGTACTGTACCGGATGACAATGGAGTGCCAGTGATCTACCCCACCTTCGTCTAAGCAGCGAAAGCACGTGGCCTTCTCAAGGACGACAGTGAGTACCTCCAAAAGATCAAGGAGTGGGCTCACTGTGCCGTTCCCGCCGCACTTCGATCTGAATTCACTGCCATTCTTCTCTTCAATGAAGTCAATGACCCACCCGCACTCTGGGATGCCATCAAAAGGGATCTTAGCGAGGATTACCGTCATCGAGGAGTGGGAGACGAAGAGGCGGAGGCGCTCGCCTACTTCGACATCGCCGATCGTCTTCACAGGTAACACCCCATATCAACCATTCGCTATCTTTTGTATCAATGTGATTATCTTCCTTTTGCAGACTCGGCAAGTGTTTCAAAGACTTCGTTCCCGAACCGGCTATCTGGCCGCCGCCCATCGATCTCAACATCGTTGATCCCGTGGAGTGTTCAAGAGAGGGAGATAGACTCTACTCGACACTCAACCCTCAACAGAAAGAAGCCGCGGACGCGATTCTGAGAGTGCTGGACAATCCCTCTCTCCCCCGTCTCTTCCATCTCGATGGACCCGGAGGAAGTGGGAAAACGTATACATACTCCACCCTCTACAACATCTTCGTGGGAAAGGGTCTGAAGGTTAGAAAATTAATCAGTTCATCCTTTTCTAAGCTTTTTTTCTTCAGGTTGCTTGCACAGCCTGAACAGGGATTGCAGCCAATCTCCTTCCTGGCGGTAGAACCTCTGCATCACTCTTCAAGTTGAATATCAAAGACCGATGCGGATCTTCCTTCCATCGACGTCAACTCAAAGATGCCAGAGAACTCGCCGAAACCGATGTCATCATCTGGGATGAATCTTCGATGATCCCTAAGGTGAGACCATATACCAAACTACACTTATAATCACTAAGCTTGCCACATGCATGAAAGATTGTTTCATGATACATATATTTTTTTCTTTCAGGCAGCACTCAACACAGCCGATGCTGTTCTTCGGGATATCACCCAGATCGATCGACCCTTCGGAGGAAAGATTGTGATCCTCGGCGGAGATTTTCGCCAGATTCTCCCGGTTGTCGAGAGGGGAGGAAGATCCGATCAAGTGGATGCCTGCATCAAACGCTCCCCACTCTGGACTGACTTCCGATCTCTCCAACTCATCTCGAATATGAGAGTCACATCGGGAGATGCAGATTGGATCGACTACCTCCTCCAGGTAGTTTTTAATCAGTCAATGAATATGAATTCTATCTTCCATGTTGGCGATGGATCGGCCAATGACTCGGAATCCAAAGTGTCCGTCCCCATCTCGACCATGTGTGATGGGAACATCGTCGAGAAAGTCTTCGGTTCAATTGTCGATCCCTCTACCTCTGACCCCTGTGATAAGGTCATTCTCACTCCGAAGAATGTGGATGTGGATCGATTGAATGCCATGTCCATGACAGGATGGTAGGAGACGAGAAGATCTACCTTTCGAGAGATGAGGTAATCTCCGATGACCCCAATGACACCATGAATTACTCTACCGAGTTCCTGTATAAACTGTCACCCTCAACCCTCCTCTTCACATTCTGAAGCTCAAGAAGGGTTCTGTTGTAATGCTGCTTAGAAATCTCGATGTTTCATCAGGTCTTTGTAACGGTACTCGCCTCATTGTTGAATCATTAGGTAATCGTACTCTCGGTTGTCGCTTTGCGAGTGGTGATCGTAAGGGAAAATTCGTTATCATCCCCCGCATCGATTATTACTCTGATAAGTTGTCCTTCAAGCATAGACGCACCCAATTCCCTGCCCGCCTCTCTTATTCTCTCACAATTAACAAGGCACAGGGTCATTCCTTCTCTAACATTGGCCTCTGGATTAACACTGACGTATTCTCCCATGGCCAATTGTATGTGGCTCTTTCCCGTGTTCGCTCCAAGGAAGGTCTCTCTATCCAATCCGATTCTAATCGCATCACCAATATTGCATACGAAGAAGTGATCTAAATAAATTATCAATAACAATAAAACTTGGATAAGTTGATATACATTGCAAGCAAATAATACAGAAACCAAACTAGCTCATAACCCGACATACGCCAGTCGGAGCACGCGCCGTGGCGCGTGCGATCGGCTGGTTATTCAATTTGGCTTCACTGCCCTCATTATTCGTTGTTGTCAATCTCTGAGAATTCACAAAATTCTCAACAACAAAAAAGAAAAGCTCCCGCGAGAAAGTTCAGTGTTTCAAAGGTTCGATATACTTGCTAAAGTTCGTGGACAGTGTCATCCTGTTTCTCGTTGTAAAATAATAATATCATTACTAATGGCAATTTACTAATCGCGAAATATGTAATTGAGATAACATTCAATTTAATTACCTCCGAACGGTCCGAAGGGATTGCGGTCGTCGGGCACTCCGCCATGAGGACCGCGACGAGGCTCCTGAATGGAAAAAATCGATTACTGTAACCCAACAGTACCTCTACAATATACAGCTTACAACTAATATAATGTAAGGAATTTATGTTTAAATATGCCCGTCCACCGTTTATCATTTTGAGAATGCGAACTAGACTCAAATAACATATGTGCAACTCACAATCAACAGGGTGAAATTCCAATGCAATCTCTATACTTTCTAACTTATTTCTTTTTTTTAATAGGTAGCACTCTTATCACAAAAACAAGACTTCTAAAATTATGTGAACACTGCGGAACATGTGATCAACGGGTTTGGATACCGGCGCGAACTTTTCTAGTCTTCACTTTCTGAAAAAAAATTATCCAACGGGGGACATAGTGATTCCCATTTGTCTGGCCGAGTGGTCTTGTAAGGCGGTAACCATTTTGATGACATGATTGGTATGAGATGTGCGGTTCGAATATCCTCGACTTTGCATTTAATACGGTCATTTTTATTCTATTTTTTACCAGAGCATCCCGAATACACATCATTATTGTCAAGCTCTCTGGAAAGAAGTGGGAAGAGCGTAACGCCAAATCAGCGGATTATGTGATTCGCATTGCCTCACAGGGAGCCCCCTTAGCAAATCATTATAGCTACTGTTTCCTCTTCACTATTCACCATGTACCACCGTACCCCGTTAGCTCCGCCCCTTCCAGAATGCTACCGTATCCTACAAACTGACCATAAGCGGGTTCGCCGGCTGGTGCGGGAAGAGCGGATTGAAGGGCAGAGGGAAGTCGGGCACGTTCGGGTCTCTGAATGGAGATCGTTATAAAAAATCGTATTATATAATAAAATGCCTATAATCGTTAATAATATTTTACAGTTTATCGACCACGTACTATTGGGGTGTCCCGAAAGTTCGTTTAAAAAAATTTGAAAAATAATTTTCTCAACTGCCTAGAAATAAATCGATTCTTGCTAAGCGGCGATGAGTGGACCTATTACTGCTCTTTTGTTTCAATACTTGAGCTAGTGCGATTGTTACACTTTCCAAGAAATAAGCTCTCTAGATCAGACTCACCTATTCTAAAAATCACCTATTCTGAGTTTATCTTTAGCGGTGAGGTAAAAAGCTGGTTATTGTCTCCGGTAAGTGGAGAGAAGACAATATGTAATTTGAACGCTCTCCCGACCTTCCGAAACGCATTGCATCATCATTACGAAACTCGCCATTTCCCACACATTTTAAAAAATAAAAAATTCGAGAATTTCGCGCCAATAATAGTTAGATACTATTCAGTGAAAATTAAAAGTAATAATACATGTTATTTGAGGGGTATCGATTGGTAAATAAGCTTGCAAAATCAAAAATTAAAAATTCTACTCTCAATAGGGAATGGTCAAAGTCCACGGAAACGAATCTGAAATCGGTTGTCATACGCAGTTTAGGCATCGCGAGGGATGCACGAATCCATGTTCAAAAGTTGCAAAAAGTCATCTAGAAAGACTCAAAAATCGATGTCCCAAAATCGATTGCACGCGCGCACAGCAGGATAGTGTCAAGGGTAAGATGTATCCTTCAACAAGTAGCAATGGCCTATCCGGTAGGATGCCCCGCTGACAAACGCGATGTCGCTGGTTCAATGCCCGCTCTTTGAATTTCTTTTGAAAATTTTTTATAACACTTCGGAGACTTCGATCTTCTGATTTTATTTAATATTTCTGAACTATTGAGTTTTGTTCCGGTTCGAGGTTATTCATTAATGATTGGTTTTGCTAGTAAATTCTCATTTCGTAATTTGTTAAATCAGTGACATCTCGCTCTCTTATTTCGTCATATTTCGCAACTCCTCCCTCTCTCCGACTGTTGCATCAGTCGTGAGCGACCAAATGGACCTTGCAAAAAAATTTGCAAAAGAAATGCATAGCGCTGGCATTGAACCCGCGACATCTTATTTGTAAGCGTGGCATCCTACCGGCTAGGCCATAGTGGCTTGCTGGAGGATAAGGCGCGCGCGTGCAATCGGACGTCGATTTTGGGACATCGACTTTTGAGTCTTTCTAGATGACTTTTGCAACTTTTGAATATGGATTCGTGCATCCCTCGCGATGCCTAAACTGCATATGACAACCGATTTCAGATTCGTTTCCGTGGACTTTGACCATTCCCTATTCAGGAAAATTATTGAAAGTGAAAAGAGTTGGCCTACTTCTGTTGCCTGATTATAAAACTTACTTGTATGATTTTTAAATGACACTGCATCCTCATCTCATACTGTGATTTCAATCAAGATTTCTCATCTTATCCTCTGTTGAATTCGAGATTTTTGAAATTATGGCCACGAAACCCACTTTTCAGATTATTACGTCATAATTATGCAACATTTCCGAAATCTGAAGACGGAATAAAATAGTATTTTTCTATCACTAATAAACGCATGAAAGTCTTTGAGAATGTGCCTTGGAATACACATGAAATAAAATAAAGAAAAATTTTAAACAAACTTTTAGGACACCCCAATAATTGTCGATGCATTACTACTATATCAAGAATCTCTGAAACGGAAAATTATCATCTGCGAATTTTTGCGAAAAAAGTAGCTTCTCACCGGCAAGTTTAGAATTTCAAGATTAGAACTTAGTCCGTGTTATACTTGCATGCACAATGAGAGACAGAAATTCTATCATTTATATCAAATATTGCCACGCCATGGTCCTCTGTAAAATCATTTGAATTTGTAAAACCCGCATCTCTAGAGTCTTTGAATCACAAAAGCCCCGCAAGCTAGCGGTTTCAAAGAAACAATGTGTTCTACGAAGTTTGAACGTGCATAGTAATGCTTCTCCCTGCTATACAAAACACCATCAATTGAAACCATAATGTGTTCCTATATAACTCCTGGTCACATTCCCTGTACACTTATCATCAAACATGTCATCATTACCTGATATCATAACTCGGCACCACTCTATTACCCAAAGGTCCGGCTTCTCATATCAGGACTACCGTAACCCCGGACCATCATTCATTGGTACCGTAACCAACTACCATAACCCACTACCGTACCTTCCCAGTGGTCCCTGAGGCAGGTCGGGGTCGGGGGCGTGCGGGCGCACGGGACGCGGCGGCGTCGTAGAGACTCGCACCTGCTGCTCCTCCCACAGATCCGGAGAGTCTGGAATGAGGATTGGAATTGATTTGGAATGAGCTGGAATGAATCGATCGATAATCGATGAAGATACAGCTCCAACATATCAATAGAAGGAAGAAACAAAATTATCTCAAACAAGCCCCTTTCTGGTCACATCCCACCAAATGATTCAGAGTCACGGCAATCGCTCAAATTCGCTATGTGATGTTGGATGTAATGTTATCAATTCTCCTGCCATAAAAAATTCAATATCGCATATTCCACACCATGCGATCGATAGAGAATCATAATTATTTTGACAACATATCAAAGAGCGCGTCTGCCTTCAAGGCGTTTCAAGGTCCAGCCGCAAATTATCCGCAATTTGGATGCAATATATCATTAATTTATATCTATTTATATCCCCGAGGTGATTCAAAGTCGCACGGTGTGTGCAAAGCCACAGTGGTTCGGTCGGATACAATAATTTCACGTCGAATGCGGATAAAATGCACGTACAACTGCTCGAAACATTACCCCAGCGCCAAACTAGTCAAGGGAGATATATTTGTACAATGGACAAAAGTCAATTCATCCCATCACATTGGTTAAACCCTGAAGCGCAAATTAGGGAATCGCGTACCATGGTGATTCAGTGTCAAGTCACGTTCTCAAAATACCCATCGCACAGCGAGATACAATCGTCCACACTTATCAGCCAAAAAAACCACAAACGAACGTCAATCCATGTTTCATATCCCCAGGTGATTCAATGCCGTGCCAAGTAGGTAATGCCAGGGCAAAACAGTCGAACCAAAGCCAGATACTGCGTACTAAGAGTGCTAAAATAGACAAATCCAAGATGATCACAGCCCCCTCCCCCGGTGGTTCAATGCCGCACCATGTTAAGACGACGGATCGGTACTATGAGAGCATTTTGGACCCTGCCCGGAAGCGGTGCGCTAGCAATGAGAGCCACAAGCCCATACTCGGGTGCAAGGAGGGTCTTGGCCCCATATTTGACAAACCGTCACTTATTAGTGATTGCCGCCTCTGCGCAGGGTGAAACATGATTTTGACGAGAAAATGGTCAAAAAATAATATTTTCTCAACCGATCAAGATCGATCTTATTATTCTTTTGCATTATTATGGGGATGTCCTGAGGCTCTGAAATAATCGTTCTGATAGATTTCTGATCGTTTAGAAAATCACTTTTTGGACATGGATTTTCAAATTTTCGGTCCAAGTTGAACATTTTTGGCCAAACGGGAAGAAGGCACTATATACGTTTTGTAGCTCGTGTAATTCTGCATCGAATGTGCAACAGAATAAAAGATCCGGAATTCCTTACTAATTTGTCATTTATTCGATCGAAACCGAAAAATCGCCGATTTCTACCGTTTATCAAACGTATCTTTCTCAGTTCGCCGTTTCATGATCTCTTATTTTGATATTCGGATTCTACCCGCGAAAATATACCAAAAAATCCTCAAGTCGCAATTTTCAAAAATTAAATTTTTTTCAGTTTCACATGACCCCCGTATCGATGACACTTAAGAGACCGGCTCCGTTATTTTGGAGCATTTTGTCCCCTGCCCGGAACCGTTGCGCTAGCAATGAGAACTACAAGCTCATACTCGGGTTCTAGGAGGGTCTTGGTCCCGTATTTAACAAACGGTCACTTATTTGTGGTTACTGCCTTGCCGGAGGGAGAATAGTGAATTACAAGGTAAAATGGTCGAAAAATCATATTTTCTCAACCATTCGGGATAGACACAATTTATCTTTTGTGTTATTCTAGGGGTGCCCTGGGACTCTGGAAAACCCGTTCTGCTTGATTTCTAGTTGTTTCCAAAATGGGTTTTTCTACTTTCGTTTTTCGGATAAAGTTGTAACTTTTTGGCCGAACTACAAGTAGTCACTATGTGCGTTTTGTAGCTATTGCATGTATGCATCGGAATCACTGTTCGAATTGTTCCGCCAGGGACGCCGAATCCTAATATTTTTTAACAAAGCCAAAAAAGTCGTAATTTTGAAGGTTTTTAGATCATAACTTTTTTAGTTCTTGTTTTTATGTGCTCTAATGGCAAAATTCAAAATTTTTTCAACTTTTTCATTTTTGGGTCAAAAAGTCGAAATCTCAGAAATATCTGACTATAGGTGTTTCTGACGTATTTTCACCCGTAGATGTCGAATTTTGATACTAGAGCTCACAAAAATGCGAAAGAAAAAAGTTACACTCGAAAAACTAAAACATTTTGAGTTTGAAACCGTAACTTTTTTCTTTCGCATTTTGGTGAGCTCTAGTATCAAAATTCGACATCTACGGGTGAAAATACGTCAGAAACACCTATAGTCAGATATTTCTGAGATTTCGACTTTTTGACCCAAAAATGACCATGACCCCGGGGTCATGAAAAAGTTGAAAAAATTTAATTTCTGAAAATTGCGACTTGAGGATTTTTTGGTATATTTTCGCGCGTAGAATCCGAATATCAAAATAAGAGATCATGAAACGGCGAACTGAGAAAGATACGCTTGATAAACGGTAGAAATCGGCGATTTTTCGGTTTCGATCGAATAAATGACAAATTAGTAAGGAATTCCGGATCTTTTATTCTGTTGCATTCGATGCAGAATTACACGAGCTACAAAACGTATATAGTGTCTTCTTCCCGTTTGGCCAAAAATGTTCAACTTGGAACGAAAATTTGAAAATCCATGTCCAAAAAGTGATTTTCTAAACGATCAGAAATCTATCAGAACGATTATTTCAGAGCCTCAGGATATCCCCATAATAATGCAAAAGAATAATAAGATCGATCTTGATCGGTTGAGAAAATATTATTTTTTGACCATTTTCCCGTCAAAATCATCAAAATCATGAAACGATTAAGCTCTCTATCCCAGTTCACAATTTAACAGATGGATCTCCTACTTAATAACCGCTGTACATTAGTTCGGAGCTACCACACCAATAATTTACCGTAACCCGCAGATCGAAACAGTTTAGATCGAAAATCTACAGCAACTCCACATTAATAGTTTTCCGTTATGCTGCCGTACCAAACTAATTTATACCGTGCTTGTAATCAACCGAAACCCCCCCCCCATATATACAGTATTTCTCCAATATCTACCGCAACCTACCGATCATCCTGGGGCGATTGGCCCTCTTTCTGTTCCTCTTCTCCTCGAGTGCGCGCATCGCGTGGCACGAGTACAGACGGCGATAGGTCGAGGGAGAAGACTTGAATGGATCAAATCAATCGATATTCATGGTCTCTACATGAAGCCTAATGCTACTGTAGCCTAAACAATGATTTTTTTACAGTCTTGTACTATCCACTACAGTCTTTCATCTACCCACCAATCTCCATAACCGAGCAACAGTGCTCTTCATTTTGCACACTCACGACTGCTCAAAGAAAGGTGTGCAAAATGGAGAGTACTAAAAGACGGTAACGTTTTCCAATCATTCAGTAAATCGATAATGTTCTCTCACCGCATCCTCGACTGTCTCATCAGGGAAATCGCGGTTGAATTTGGCCTTCCAGTAGGAGACATCCACCTGACATGGTATTAGTGTGTCTCAAAAGTCTTGTCGCTGTTTTTATTTTTATTATTTCACGAGAACCGCAGGTCGTAATATCTCACTCATTCTTAATAGATGCAAGTACCCCCGCACTAATTTATTCGACTTTGATTAGATCATGAGTTTACCTAGTGGTGACCCAATAAAAGAAAATGTATGTTTTTCGACCTAGTCTTTGAATTTTTATAAATCAGAGGCGGTTGAGATTCCGAAGCCCAAACAAATACTGTAGAAGTAATATGTATCATACTTTTTAATACAATTTTTAAACCAGATATATATTTTGCGATCTCAGAAATAAGCCAGAAAATTTGAAAATCAAGGCCATTTTAGAGGTAGATTTTTTAATTTTCTATTTGTATCCCCTTCGATTGCGCTCAAATGTTGATGATTGAACGTTTTGATTTATTTGAAAATATTTTGATCAATTTCCGGCATCAATATCGGAAAATTTTTTTTAAATGTGTGGGAAATGCAAGTTTCGTTGTGATGATGTAATTCGAGATGGGAAGCCGGAATGGTGCGCATATTATTTGTTGACCACTCCCTATTTACTTGAGACAATAAACTGATTTTTATCTATTCACAAAAATGAGAACGGCATTTTTGTGTTTTGTATGCTCTGTTCTACATACCGTAGTTCTTCGGAATTGCTGTGATTTCACTAGTTAAAGTATCACAACAGAAGGTCTATAGTTACTTCATCAATCGCAGCTTAGCAGGATTCAATAAGGTTTTTGACAGTTGAAAAAATATTTTTCAAAAAAAACGACAAGACTTTTGGGACACCCCAATAGGAGTTCATCATTTAAATGAAATAGTATCTGACATCTGACGTTTGCCATAATTGAAATTAATTAATTATTCATAATCGCTACCCAATACTATCCAATTAAATATCGGCTAATTTTTACATCCAAAATGTGAAGATATTATTGAGGAGGAAAATATCCACATCTATTCAGCTATCGAAACTCGAAACTAACGGACGTTGGAAGGGTCAGGTATTACAAAACGGTTCCCACTGTATCAGAAAAATAATTACAATGGTTCGCATCTACATTTTCGCTGCTCAAAACCCGAAATTAGCATGCTGCAGCTCATGCACATCCGCATATCGGGAGAATTTTCAGTAGCTATTTCTCATCATTATTCGTACTGAAAAAGCTGATACCGTACTTCAGTTCTCGATTCCCTAATTCGTGCTACCGTACCCTATCCCCCAATAAGCCAGTCATCGATTCAACCCTCGGTGATACCGTACACTCACGTGCTTGGTGCTGAGGGCGGCGCGCACGGCGCGGTTGGCGTGCATCAGGCGGGCCGCGTCGCGTGCGTGAAGTCCGCGCAGGACGCCCGACTGCACGGGGACGAGCGAAAGGACGCGTGAGAGCGAGACTGCAACGGGGTTACCGTAACTGGGTGAGAAGAAGTCTCTTCATGAAATTACCGAGCTTTCGAATTATGTCGATCGGGAACTGATTTTTTTCTTCTTCTAAATTTATCGATCCCTTTGCAAGCTTTGCATTTTCGAATAAAGTGGATGATATTCAATGTATGGTCGTTTTGCATTTTAATAGGTTCTATTCAGTATCTCTAGTGTTCAGTACTTTCCGATTCAAGATCGAAATGCGCTCTCTCCTCCACCTTTCTCTACTGTTCGGAACACTGATCTTGCTGGTTGGCACGAAATCCACGAGTGAGAAGGAGGTGCGTTCAAGGTTATTTAAAATCGAATGGCTGCTCAAGCCTTACGGGGATAAATACCCTTTGAAACGCTAAGCTCGTATTTAGCTCGAATAGGCAATCCTACTGTCCAGGAAATATCCATCTCCTTAATCCCTACAGCAATAGGCCCACTTGTCACGAATTAAGTGTCGTTTATAAAATATAAAAAAGAATTTAAAAGCTTAATTTTTAATTTACTTATTTATTCATTTAATTCAGAAAGGCGACTATGATTACGAGATAGTGGATGATGAGCCTGAGGAGAAACCCGTCAAATACAAGATGTCTGACATTCGGGTAAATTGAAAATTAGCCATGTCAAATCGGAATCCGACTCTCTCTCTCTCTCTCAATTCGCATGCTCTCTCGTCGGTCAGAGAAACATTAGAACACGCGCATCGAGGAGAGTGTGGTTCCGATTTCACTCTCCGGAACTTTCCTAGATGACAACCAAGCCACTCCCCCTGACCCCGCCCCTAATAAGCGGCGTGTACCTAAGCCTAAACCTAATCGTTATTATGAAGATTGGACCAAATAGTCTGGGTGTACGCATAAACAGTAACGCGATTAGGGAGAGAGGTGGGCGTGGCCAGCCCCATGAGAGTGGGCGGGGCTTGGTTGCGATCTAGAAAAGTGCCCTCTCTCCTCTATAGTCGCCGTTCGGATATAGCTTTCTCCAAAAAAATTCGCCAAAGTAGCCAACTTCCTCAGTCCCATCCTATTCGGTATAATCAAGTAGGCATTCTAATGAAAAATTCAAATAAAAATATCGCCCATTTCGCCAGTGTGATTCTCGTTTCCGCTTCCTCTCAATCATGTCCGACATTCGGTAATTTAATCCGTGTGCCATGAGCTCGAGAAACCGTAATAATTCAAAAATCGGAAAACTCGGTCATTTTTCCATTACACCCGCATTTTATTCTCGTTTTTGGCGCGACATTCCAATATTCAAATATGTGGCCGACTCACCCTCTCCGCTCTTGGCGATGGCGACCGCGATCGCGTCACGCACGCGCGCCTCAGCATCCATCGGACGAACCGAGACCGTCGGCTCGAACTGCAAGTGATTACTGTAATCATGTGTGATCAATTGTGAAATTAAAGGGAGTACTGTAATCCCCGTGAGACTACTGTAGGATCGCATACCGATCGAACAAGAACTGTAATAGATTACCGAATTCTTTCCCCATAAAAATGATCACACCCAAAAGTAGGCGCATTTGTTCGAAAAAATAAACCAGAAAACTTTCACGTTTCAGCTTAATTACATTACCAAGCTGACTGTCAGGCATCTAATCAGATGAGGTATGACTGTTTCAAAATTCAAAATCATTTCTACCTCGCCAAATCGAGCTTCCTCTAATTCACTTTTTTGAATGTTGAACAAGGCACATTCCTGTTTCTGCATCTCCTCGACTATCGCTGACAGTTTTGGATACAATATGTGTGCGAATAGGTGTTCAAATACTCAATATTTCAAACAACTAAAAAATAGCTCATTTTTCATTAGACCACCAATTTCTCGCCCAATTTCGGCGGAAGATTCAAATATTCAAATACTCTACTGTACCTCCACATCTCCTCCCTCCAGTCTCCTCGTGATCGTGAGCGTCGCGGCCAGCGGCGCCTGCGACAGAACCCACACGTGCACTGAAAAAAAGAAGAATAAAATCAGTGGCCCATATTTATGCCGATATTTACTTTATAATGATATTTACGATATTGATGCCGATGGCCCACACAACCAGCATACAGTATTCACTGTAGTATCTGCGAAAATTGCTACATTCAAGCAATCTGGCAACACCATTATCCGCTTTCGAACACGCAATATTGTTCCCATGGTGAATTACACTATGTCAAAAGAACACACTCCACTAGTGAACCTCTTGTCCCATCTATAATTACGGGGTCGTGTAATATAATATGATCATTTGTCATCAAACACTTGAAATCGCCATCTGGTGCGACAACACAATGTCACCAGTGATGTTCTCGTTTCAGCATCCTCTCAATTACCCCTGATCGTAGGTGTATACAATCAAGATCACAAACTAAGTTAGTTAAATAATCGCTCGTAACTTCTAGCTAACGTTCCTGACAATGATTAAAAATGACAACAGTAATATCTAAAAAAAAATTTAAACCTATAAAATTTGGCCGCGGACTCTCTCGTTTCAGCATCCCCTCAATTATCTCTGTGAGTGTGTGTGTAATAATATAGTCCTTTCAGACACCCAACCCTCTAGTTAAGTACCGTGACTGGTAATTTCACCAGTAAATCTTTCGCTTCATGATCCCATCAACTATTTCTGACAGAGGGAGAATGTAATTCTGCCAGGTGACGTTCCATTTTCGAAATTAATTTTTAATCGATCATATATCCTCACATCGCATATTATTCTCAACATTGCGGCGGGAGATTCAAACATTTAAATATTCAATCCCTTATCCCCTCACCAGAAAGGGCGCATCGATGGGCGGGCGCCGTGGTCGGTTTGTACTCGTCCAGTCCAGCCTCGGGTAGTGGAGTAGAACGGGTGATCAGCTGTATTAGAATGATTCATTAAATCAATATTATTTTAATAACTGTAACATAATTTATTTTGTTGTAGCCCCAGGTAGGGAGCAATAGTAATTGTTCATCACACACATCGGGCTCGAATCACACAATGCGTTTCTCTATCGTTCTTAACTGTTCGTGCAGCTATGTGATCGCAAATGACGGGGTTGCAGTAGAATTTGCATCGAATTTTTGTCTAACAATGAAGCGAAACACAAATAGCCACTGATGAACAATCAATTTTAAAATATTTACTAAAAAATGGAGCTCTACTCTCAATCTCTGCACACTGTTTTGTCTGTCTGATCGGAAAAAGTTTGAGCAGAAAGGAGAGAGCAGGAAAGCAAAATGGCCACTAGCGTATACAACTCACGATTGTGATCCAAGAATCACGATTCTGACCCACCAAACCCTCCAGAGTACGGTAGTCGAATTTCAATCAAAAATGTACCTCATATCCCTCGACGTTCAGCTGTTTCTCTGCCGTGTCCACGATCAGCTTGCGAAACTCCGTCGCGAGCATCTAAAAGGTTATTTTAACAGAAATAATGAGAGGTGTGCGAAATGGAGACATAGAGTATCGATTGATCATTGGAACAAATAGTATCAGCTTTGCCATACATTGCGTATTCGGCTTTACAAAAAAGATTGTCAAATGATATTGCCAATAATATCATATTGGCAAAAAAAACTGCTAAAAAGGATTCAGTAATTTCAGGAGTATGGTCAGACGCTAACTCGCTCTCTCTATTTTGCACTCTCTCGAGCAGAGCGAGAATAATTCTCAAGCTCGGATAAAGTATATCACATCGTCGCAAACGATTGATTCTCGAAAAATCATCCATTTCCTTCATAAAATCCTTCTTTATTCACCTTAATATTAGTAAAACTCCAACAGAAACAACGATGAAAAAACAACAAATAATCATCCAACAAGGCAATAATCGATAACAATAGAATACCGTAACCTGAACAAGCGGGATTAAAAGATCGGCGAAGAATCCAAACTGGAGTCCGCACGCGAGACGCGACGCGGCGTACCGTACTCCGCCTACTCCTACTCCTCCTTCAAGGGTTCCTCCACGATCGACGCTTCATCCTGCTAATATTCTATCAGTGAAAAATCAATAAAACGCGCAGTCCACCGTAGTCACTACCATGGAAATTAATGGGCATCTTATGAAGATACGCTACGATTCTAGAACAATACAACGAAAATTAGAGAAACGAATTCTAATTTCGAAAAAGTACTCTCAACATTCGCGCTTCATTGCCGTTTCATGTTGCGATGAGAGCATTTTCGACCAATACGTGTTTTGCAAATGGTCCTATATCTCTACCGTAGTCCATTACAGTATCCCTTCAGTTATCGATCAATAGGCTCTATCGTACCTCCTTGACCTCCCTCTTCAGGGGTGGTTCTCCCTCCGTCTCTTCCTCCTCCCTAGCTGCCACTCCCTCCTCCTCTTGCACCGGATCCGCCTTCAGGTTCAACTCCTGCAATGAATATCACGATATCGATTTATGGATACCGTAACCCCAATACAGTTAGAATCGATCGATACCGTAATTCAGGTATATAATTATAAAAGACAATCAAATCATTAATTGTCATTCCCAAGAATCACAGAACAAAAAGCTGGCATGAAACCAACATTCACCGAGTGAATTAAGCAGTGGAAATTGAACAGGATTTTAAATGGGATTTATACGATTTGTTCAAAAGTAGTGCTGTGAATGCGATGGAATAATCACTAACGTAGTACTCACTCATCCATAGATCGCTACCGTATCAATCAATCACCAATCTACCGTATACCTTCTGGTATCGCTTTCCCATGTCGCAGGCGGTGATCTCGCGCAGAGCCACCGTCGCGTAGCAGCCACCTGAGGAAACTTGATCAATAAAATACAAATCAATACCATAGAAGCTACCGCAATCACTACGGAATTTGCAATACGATATCGATAATATCTAACACCGCAGGCTACTGTGATAATCAGTGTGCTCGGATCGAATGTCTCTCTCCATTCTGCACACTTTACCCGATAAGTCCGGCAAGATAATGTGGAGAGAGCATCTATTGCTCTGGCAACAGTGATAGTGCAGAGAGAACAATGATTGAAATAGTTTTTTTTCTCTCTCGAGGAATTATCCCTTTACTATCAAACTATCGGAACTCGCTAGCCATAAGTGAACTCGCTGAAACAAAAAAGTTCCAATGATGAAAAACTACGGAATACCCAAATCATCATCGGATTTTAAATAATCACGCGAAAGCCACCGTAAGATCTACTGTATTTATGGAATATCAAAATCAATATGAAATGCTACCGTACACCCGGAGTCTCTAAAAATCAATATTAAGGCTACCGTATACCTGGCAGATCGAAGCGCATCCAGAGCGCGAGCTTGTTGTTGCTGCCCTCTTCCTCGGTGGCTACAGTACCCTCAGGGGCTACCGTATCCCCGACCGCCGGTTTCTCATCCTCTCCGATCTTCTCCGGCTCGACCTCGAGTACGGTAGTCAGGTCGCGCTGAAACGAGAGATCGATTACGGAGGATTGCGGTATTGGAGTATTGTTTCCATTGAAAAAAATTTCTGAGATTGAAATTACATTGTTTGCATGATTAACCAATAAAAAGAATCAGTGAAACATCAAGCCAACGACAATGATTGATGGGATATTTTAACTTTCAAGCTCCGCTATTATCATTATTTCTGCTTCGACATCACATAAGGAAATTCGCTGAAACATAAATCGACCGCCAATAAATTATTGTGAGAGAATTTTTCCTTTACTACATTAGCACCTCTCCAATAACGCTGTCAGCGTTTTTTTTGTCTTATCACCGAATAATATTATACGAATAAGTCATCAAATGGCTGAATTCCGGAGCAGATACGGGGACTTATTGAAACATGAATCACTCGTTTTACCAATAGCATCAACCCCGATAGATCGACCGATAAGAACACTCGCCAAAACACGGAATCACCGTAGACATTTTTGTACGTTCATGTTGCATCATTCTCAATCAACAAATCAAAATTTCATGCGTACCGAAACCTAATTGTAAGGAAAGCCGCTGAAACATAAAACAACCCCACGTTTAGATTTTTTAAAAATCTTTCCACAGACCCCCAACTGCTGATCCTCATTTCCTCTAGTGTACCCCCTCGGACCTACCGTACTCGCTCCAATCCACCGTACCTCATGTTAGGTCATCATTCTGCCCTACCGTAACCAATCTATCCTACCGTATACCTGGATCTGTTCGTTGGCGCCTCTTCCACGCACGAATCGCCACGCGACCTCTCCCGGGCGGAGGAACAGCGGACGCAACGCGAGCTGCGACGCATTGCCGAGTGAGAAGTTCCTGAGTACGGTAGATTATCGATTTTTCCAGACAAATCCCAAACTATCTTCTAGATACAGTAATCTCGTTGGATCGCTAACTATTAGCAACAGTAATCTCTGGCGATCGTGAACTGACTTTTCCAGGGTCCTGAACGAGTCCCAGTTGATGCCATCGGCGTCCATCACCGCCTTGTATTGAGCAAAGACTGAAGAGAATATCGATCGATTAGACTACCGTATCCCAAGCTTGTATCTACAGTACACCAATCGATCAACACTATCCTATCTTATCTACCGCATCGCGAGTCTTCGTTGATCTGCCCTGCTCCTACCATCCACATACCGTACCCTAGTCTAACCGGATCTGATAGTAGCTCTCTCCATTCTGCACACTCTCTGACCGGCGAGTGTGCAGAATGGAGAGAGCTACAATTCGATCCAGCAGACTACCGTACACCTCCTTCTCTTACTTACCGTATCCCTCCCGATCGGCGCAGGCTGAGTTAGGCAGTGGGACCTGCACGTCGAAGGGCGAACCGGTCTCCAACTCCAACTTGACCCCTTCTGCATTATTATTAACTAACGATAATACATTTTTGATAGCCTACATTCATAGTAAACAAACTTGGAATTATTACCCACAATGCAAAAATATAGAACAAATCGATATTGTGAAACCGAAATTGAACGGGTGACGTTAATTTTGCAAGTCAAATGACCCACTCATCACTCTCAAGGGAATAAAAGATCAGCACGAAACACCCATCCAACTGGAAGCATCAATAAATGACAAACACACTTGTTTTTACATGCGCTCCACTCCTAATGACTGTGCAATACAATAACTTACGCCTATAATGATAGCTACCGTAATCTAGGACTACGGTATCCCTTTTCTTCCAATAGATGGATACCGTAACCCTGACTCACCGGCTCCCACGTCTCCCTCCTGCACGCTCACGCCCGTCGCCACCACGCGCTCTGATGCCAACTGAAAAAAGGGAGATCATAAAAAAAAAGTCAAAATGAGGGAAAAAAAGTCGGAATAACCCTCATCGCTTACCTTTCAACGCCTTTTCGAAGGGCGTGATAACATCGAAATTCGTACACGCTTCAAAAATGTTCCAAAATCCAATTTCGAATTAAAGTACCATTTCGATACGTGTTTCATCTCCTTTTCATGAGGAGATGACAGCAAGATAATCTGATCAACGCATAGGTTTCAAATCTACCCAAAAAAAAGTGCCCGTATACCTTGTTCCACAGCAGGCTCTGGTAGGCGTGCACGTAGATACTGCGGATGTTGGGCGGCAGCCACAGCACCGCCTCCTGCCACGTCTTGCCTGAATCGGGGCAATCGATAAAATCGATAATCGACTACCGTATCTGATTGCCGTATTCACAGAAGAATAAAAATCTATGTACACCAGCCGATCTCACGCGCCAAGGCGCGTGCTCCGGCTGGCGTACGCCGGGTTGTGTGCTACTTTGGGCTCTGTTTATTGTGCTTTTTGTGTGCACAATATCCACCGAGGCATTCCCCCGCCTACGGCGGGGGAAGCCACTGGCAGACTGCGCTCGTCGTCTGTCTTTCTTTTTCTCCTGCTTCACACACTCTCCGACTCTCTCCTCTCTCTGGAAGGTTGCAAAATTTCGGGGAGGTTCTGGAAGTTTCGATGACGAAATCTCTCTCCACCTCAATTCCCCCTCTCTCGAATGTTCTGGAGGTTTCGATGACGAAATCTCTCCCCCCTCTCCCTCCCCCTTTCTGGACGGTTCTGGAAGTTTCTATGACGAAAACTCTCTTCCCTCCCTTCCCCTCTTTTGGGAAGGTTCTGGAAGTTTCTATGACGCAATCTCTCTTCCCTCCCCCATCTCTCTTTCTGAAAGGTTCGATGACGAAATCTCTCTCCCTCCCTTCCCCTCTATCTGAAAGGTTCTGGAAGGTTCGATGACGAAATCTCTCTCCCCCTCCGTCCCCCTCTCTTTCTGGAAGGCTCGATGACGAAATCTCTCTTCCCCTCCCTCCCTCCTCTTTCTGGAAGATTCTGGAAGGTTCGATGAGGAAATCTCTCTCTCCCCCCCTCCCTGTCTCGTTGGGAGGTTCGGGAAGTTTCTGTGACGAAATCGTGTTGTTTGTAATCTGTAGCATGAAGTGTATGTAGTGTGGAGGTTGTAGTTTGGTCTTTCTAGTTTGTAGTTTGGTCATTATAGTTTGTAGTTTGGCATTTCTAGTTTGTAGTTTGGTAGTTATAGTTTGTAGTTTGGTCTTTGATCTTTGTAGTTTGGTATTTGACCGGGGACTCTGAGGACCGAGGAGGGGGCGAAAAGTGGGCGGAGTCTGGACAAACAGACTCGCGCTTTATATAGGAGTATGATAGCCCAGGGTATTGAGCACGCGAGAGAAAGTTCCAGAACATTCTAGCCGACCCCTCCCTTTCTTCGCCGCAATTACCGTAATTATACCGTATCCCGCTATGGAAGGTTCTGGAATACTTTTGCGAACTTTCGAAGCATCTGGAACTTTCTTTAAGTAGTCATGCGTTTTGGAATGTTCTGGAAGTTTCTGGGAGATTCTGGAAAGTTTCGAAGGTTCTAGAACATTCGGGAAGATTCTGGAAAGTTTCGAACGTTCTAGAACATTCGGGAAGATTCTGGAAAGTTTCGAATGTTCTTGAACATTCGGGAAGTTTCTGGAAAGTATCGAAGGTTCTAGAACATTCGGGAAGATTCTGGGAATTTACGAAGGTTCTCGAACATTCGGGAAGATTCTGGAAAGTTTCGAAGGTTCTACGGTAGGATTACTGTAGGTCGGGTTACGGTAGGATTACTGTATGTTGGGTTACGGTATGTTGGGTTACTGTAGGATTACTGTAGCTTGGGTTACGGTATGATTACTGTAGATTGGGTTACGGTAGGATTACTTTAGGTTCTGTTGCTTAGCCTGTGACGTCATCCGTCTATGACGTCACCGGACACACGGAATAAGCGCTTTATATAGGAGATGTTATGTCGCCTTCCTTGCTATTTATGACGACCATAACCTCAGTCTCCTTTACTGCTAAAAATTAATTCCGAAAGTACCCTCAACATTCGCGATTCAACTTCGTCACATTATGTGTTGAAAACGTCTGCACAATTTGGCGATCTCCTCAATTAAATTCGTTTAAAAATGTATTAGTTCAGAAGTCAACACATCTACCATAACTCCTCCGGGATCAGGCACGCCCACCGTACCCATGTGTATCGTATTCCCCAATCCACCCTCTCTCATCACCGTACCCTTGGCGAGACTCCGCAGGATGCTGCCCTCGACGGAGGCGAAGCACTGCGCGCCCTGCAGTGAGGATAAGGTAATTGATTAGTGGAATACGGTAGTGGATATCCTCCGTTTAATGGTGAATAACAAAACAACTAATGGACTATTTTACTAGATCTATTTTCGATTAGCAGTATACCCCACCATCTACCGTATACCTGCAGTAACTTGCAGGCGGCGGCCGCGTCACCGGTGGTGCGCCAGTGCTCGATCGCGCCCTGCACAGTGTCCTGACCTGAAGAGGAGATACGGTAATCGATTGAAAATAAAATATTGATTCGAATCAACCATTCCGTGGGACCCATGTTTCAGCGTCCATTTAGATGCAGCATGCGCATGAAAAAAAATATTCCTCCTTGTTTTAGTCCTGCAAACAACGCCTACACAACCAACCAATCTAGTTAGCATGTATGAACCGCAGGAATGCCGTGTCAGTAAATATCCATTTACTGAGAGTGGAGCCTAGATCGAATTGTAATGTGCTCGACCCTTCAACTCAAAAAGGTAATTCGACCTGCGGCAACGCCGCTTCAGCAGGCATACGAATTTCAAGTAAGCAAGCGAGGTCACTGTATTCAACATCATCACTCAAAAAATTAATCAAATCTAACTATGAACTGCTACCCGCTCCATCCCAAACTTGCGGTACCCGAATAGCTACAGTACCCAAACCCGTACCGTTCCTTCCGGCTCTTCGGAGAATGAGATCTACTGCCTCTAACCAAAACTAACATAGCCAACGTACAGAAACATAGCGTCGCTACCGTAACCCAAGTTACAATATTCTACCGTATCCCTCTGACTACCGTAACCCTACCATTCCTTTCGGCTCCTCCGAGAATGAGATCGACGGCTTCCTTCCAATTCCTCTGTAGGATCAGTCGACCGACGTCTGCGGTGCGCGTCTCACACGAACCGAATCTTAATTATGCTAATTAATTATGTAAATAAATAAAAAAAATATAGACGCTGTCGAGTGGACCCCAGCGCAATAAAAAAAATATTAAAACAAACATTTCCAAGAATTATTGTCCTATATCCAAGCATTAAAACTGCACGTGCTTTCAATTTGCAATGTTCATGTTTCACAATTTATTCATAATTGGCTAGTGGCGCCAGTCTACAATATACTCAGAGTGAGGATTTACAAAATAAATAAATCTAAACCTTACCACCAACATATGCTGTCCAAACATAAATATCAAAATCGATAATCCTACCGGTACCCCCACAATACACCGTAACCCTCTCTCACCTCTGCGTCCCGAAGTAGTTGATGAATCCGAGCTCCGCCCACTCCTTCAGTCGACTCTCGAGCGTCGCCTCTGCTGCAGGATCGATGTCCCTGCGAATTTATTTCTTGGACTGATTGAACCGAGCTATTGGACTTGGCTTGCTCTCTCCATTCTGCACACTTTTAGATAGACGAGTGAGTGTGCATGAGCTTAATCACTGCCCGTGGATCCTTACAACAGAACCAGTATGTCCATCTAGCAGGTTGGTATCGCGTCACATGAAAACAACTTTGATAAAATCCAATCGTTTGGAGCTACGAGAATGCGGTTTCAGAAAACATTTAATTACCTAGTTCACGACAAGGGCCGATACAAGTGCTCCTAGATGTCGAACAACAAACACCATCACACAAGATAACTAGAGGAACTAGTGGCGACGCAGCAAGCGATATGCGAATTCAAATACACCGTATCTCAGGACGATTCTAATTCTTCGACAAATCAATAATACCGTATACCTGAGCACGATGGAGAATCGATTTCCCCAGTGGGAGCCGGTGCGCACGCCCTCGCGCTCTGTAAGAAAAATGGATAATCTATCACCTACCGTAATCATCGTTTTCGGAAATCAATAATGGTTAGCTACCGTAATCTGTCTTATACTGAAATTGCTCCTCTACAACTCGATTAAGCCACCTCCGTATCGTACTCTGCATCACCAAAAACAAAACAAAAAAGCTACCGTAATCTCGAAATCAGAAAAATTCGATAATCTAAATCTTCCTACCGTAGCTCATATCGTACAGTACAATGCCGCGCAGTCGACTGTTCAGGTTCAGCAGCTTGTCCTGAGAATGGAAATCGATTATCGATTATTGAAGAAAATCAATATTGCAGATAATGATTGATGCTTTTGATAAGCAATGAGCGCGAGGTTTATGAGAAGGCAGCGACAACAAACCCCCGGGAATAAGGGAACCCGGTGATGACGGGTTCCCATGGTTCCTAAATATCCGTAGCCTTCGATGTACTCAATACCGAGTCGGTAGAATGTAGATAAAAACAAGGCAAAAACTTAATCATTTAAACTCACAATATCGACTTGGAAGGCGGATACGCGCTGCGCCGTGACAGCTCGACGATCCTTGAGGCCGCACGTCTTGAAGAGACTCGGATTGCATCTGATAGAGATTGGAGATACAAATACAAAATATTTAATCCTATGGTATTTGAGCCTTGCAAAGTGAGAGAAAAAAAACACAAAAAAATATTCGAGGTGATATCTAGTTTCAAGGAGTCCTGAACAGTCTTGCCCGAGAGAGTATTCGATTCCAATTCGATCATTACCACATAACTGGAAAAATAGACAGAACAATACAATCTTATCATTTTTTCATCATCTTCATTATCTCAACCGCTTTAACTCCTTCCAATCCTGCCAAAACTAACATCAAAGATTCTATCCAAAAGATCAAATGTCATTGCCCAAAGATCAAAGATCACTCTCACCCGCTCATCTTGGCCACGATCCCAATGGCATACGACGTCTCCTTGTTCTCCTTGGCCATGGTGAAGTGCGTGTGGGGAGGGGTGTCGCGTGCCCAACGCTTCCTCTTTCTAAATGGAAAATATTTTAACAAATCTTTAATGTTTTCGCAATTTTATCAGCCACGTTGGTACATATTTGGTGGGGGGGGGGGGAATAATCCACAACTGAGATACTAAACATGATATTTTAATTGGTCCAATTCGGTGGTCATGAGATCGCTAAACTATGATAAAAGTGGAAGTTGAAAGCTCGATGAAACCAGAAAGTCATTGCTCCACATATCATTTGTCAAGGTGAACGTAGTAGAAATGTTTATGAACACGCTGGGCTGGAATTAATCAATCGAAAACAATAACTCGGTTAGAGTTCCCTATGCGACTGCAAATATGCTGGTCGCTCCTGGTAGCCTTTGGCTCCTTTCCATAATATTAATATTTTTAATAATTATAAATGCTCACCCCGGCTTCCTCCTCTTCACAACGATGGCGCCATCCTTGTCCGTCTCCGACTCCAACTCGCCACCGTATCTGAGTGCATTATCGATCAGTTATCGATTACAGATTATTGATTTTTGTCAGCGCATTGTTTGCATTTCCATACCAGCCTCTATATTCTAGACAATGTATTAGTGCAGCCACTACAACAAGAATAGGGCGGGGTGAGTGGGTGAGCTACAGTCGCTTTGCTGTTTCAAAGGGCATTCAAACCAGACTGGTCTTGCTTCTACCAATGCATGGAGGTTTGCTGTTTCAAATATATTTTTAAAAAACAGAATTAAATATAATTAATAAATGCCCACCTGCTTCTGAGGTATCCGTGTATCGTCGTGCGCGAGGGCTTGTCCAGCGTCTGAGAAGAAGAAGAAAAATTGATAATAAAATAATTGCTTTTATTTACAAAGCGTATTCAAGAACTAAACGAGCCTATATCATACGTCAAAAGGACCTCGAAAAAGCGAGAGTGCACGTCGGCACTCTGACAAGACCCATATCGGCACAACGAGAAAAACAACGAAATGTATGGTAAAAATCGATTATATCGAGTACTCCACGTCGGCAAGCTTGTTTGGGCATATCGGCAGAAAATACTAGGCGAGACCTCATTTGACGTATGGCCTATATTGCCAATAACTATATTGCCTTCTCTCTGGGTCTAACCTTCATTATTTGAACTCTACCTACCGCAGCCATTTGACACACGTAACCTACCGTATTACACGTGCTAACTCTACTGCCGTAACCTACGAAGATACCCGGTGAATTTATGCTTCTACCTTAACTATTTTGACTCCAATTATGATCCATGACTGCGCCGTATCCTCTGGTTCTATCATAACCTACTGAATTGGTCTACCCCCTACCACTCCACCAAACTACCGTAGCCCGCCAAACAATCGAGTCGAGACCCGGTGAGTATAGGCTTCTGCCACTACAGTACGTCAAACGTTTACCTGTTTTCGACTCGGACACGGCAGACAGAAATCCTACCAGAGTGTGAAAACCGAGGCTAAAATTCGTAAGGAAATCTAAGCCATACCATTCTCTCTGCGCTCTCGTCAGCTTCCGCTAAATATCAAGTATTCTCGCTTTTTAAGAATTTAAAAGGCTTGCACATCATAAAATGCATCAGGGATGAGCAGAATGGATGCGATGCGGTTCAAGCGACGCGTTTTAGGCAAAACTACGCCATTTGAGCCCAATTCGAAAATAAGGGATTCAAATGCGAATTTCCATCAGGGGAATCAGGCAACGATCAGGCCCTGTTTGAATTCAAGCTGAGTATTATGCGGCTGCGCGCCAGCCATTGTAATTCGCCATGGATTTCCGGGTGCGGTAGGATTTCCATTCGCCGTGCTCAGAGGAGTGGGATGCCGTGTTCTACCAATCACTCAACTACCGTAATTCTCCAAACAATCGCTTCGAGACTCACCGCCGTGTCCATCTTGGTCTCCTTCTCGAGACGCTCGAAGACTGCATCACACGCGGCAACGAAGGCGTCAGTGACGAAGTCGGGACGGACCACTGATTCGTCGAGGAGCTTAATTAATATTATTAATTAATTAAAATAATATTAATTGAGTAACACCATCTAAGACGACGTAGTGAAACGCCTGCCTGCTTCAAAGAGCGACTATTGCCTACCGACTAGGAGCGAAGATGTGAACCTCAACCACTCAGATTGTCATTGTGGCACGGCCCCCGGAGCGCCGACATAGAGCAAAAGAAAATGTCAAGAGAAAAAAAAAATTTAGGCTACAAACTACAAAAACAAAGACAACGGCGTTGCCCGAATGACGCGCGTGCGGTTCTAGTTGCCTGATTTTCACTTTCCGGGCCCGTCGCTATGAGACCATTCAAAAAGTTGATCCTGAATCACGATAAATCAGGGATTTTACGTGATATCACGTAAAATCACTGATTTATCGTGATTCAGGCTCAGCTTTCTACTGTATGTTTTTTGACGGCCCGCGCTCATTTCCTGATTTCCCCTGATGGGTGGCGACATTTTTCGCTTTGCTTATGTCGGCGGCCCGGGTGCCGTGTTGTGGAATCAACAATGTTGATCATTACTGCAAAAACAAGAGCCACAGTAAGCAAGTTGCACAAAAATGTATGAGCAAACAAATTCCACACGCTAGCTCGATTGCGAAACACTGAATCACGGGGTGCATTCCACACGTTAGCACAAGCTATTTATGAAAAGTGGCCAGTCTAGACAACAACATAGTAGCCATAACGCCGTAAGCCGGCTTCTCGCACACTAGGGCGATAAGTATATAAATATATTTTAAATAAAACAAAGGACTAGCGCACCTTGCTGTCACCTGCCATGATGGTCTTGGCTGTGGCGCGTGCCTCATCGAACGTCACCAGCCGCGAAGCGACCCCGTTCACGTCGATTTCCTGCAATATAATTAATTAAATATTTAAATAAGTAAATAAAAGTAGTACCTGCACGATGAAGTCCGAGTAGAGGCGCTTGAGGACGCAATCGATGACCTCCTTGCGCTCCTTGCCAATAAACGCGGTCAACCCGAACTCCGCCTCCATCTGCAAGATACAAAAGTAATTAAGGCTAAGATAGTCTCAATAAAAGCGTCTGCGCAACAATAAATCACATAAACGCAAGGCAAATAGGTCGGCAAAAGGACTTCTCTGGCATGAAGTGGGCAAATACAGATACGCTAGTATAGAAGTGTTCTCAGGCAAGAGACGGGTATGATGAGCGATATATGTTAAAATACGGAGTAAAAGCCACTGGAATGCCGCGAACAGTGGCGAAAACAAACAAAAACAATGACGGAAAAAACGGTGATTTCAAGTTTCAAACTTTCAAAGGGCGACCGCCGGCGGCGTGCATAGTTCAGTTTGAACATTAAACTTACAGTAATCTCGACTCTTATTTCTCATCGGTTACTCTTTTTATTTATTATTAAATTATTTACTTACGCTAGTCGTCGAATGAGTCGTCCGTAACGACTACAGCTACCAGAACCTCTGAGATTCTTTAGAGCTACCGTATCCCTACAGTAATCCTTAGTAGAATCCGTATCTAGCACCCACCTGTTATGTCATTTCGGATATTAGCTCTATCCACGCTGCTATCTACATTCATCAATCAACCATGCCTACCGTAACCCCTACAGTAATTCACCGTATCCACCGTACCCTCATCACATCGCGCCTAGACACCGCCAGAACATCCTGCTAACATTTTTCTCAGATTCACACAGGTATGCGGTAGGCGGATTACAATGGATCGATACTCGAACGAGTTTGCTGTAACCTGCAATCGAAAATAAGGCGCGAGGTACGGTACCTGATCGATCGTAAATTGATTTCCGTAGTCGAGAGTATTGAATATCAATCAACCAATTACCAACTGACTACAGTAGACCCCCACTGTTCATCAAGATACGGTATCCAGTAGGGATGTTGGTTCGTGTTCGGGTATCGGGTACCCGAAATTTTTTGTACAGTCGCGCGCGAACTTTTTCCTGTACAAATTTTTCGGGTAGTAGCTCATATCTCGCTTCAAACTCATCGGGGAACCTTGGGAGAAGTGTCAGTCCACCTCCCATGAAAAGATTTACTAATTTTGAGACTTCGTCATCACTATGAAATCGTCACATTTTCGCTCATAACTCGCTTCAAAATCATCGGAGAGACTTGGGAAAGGTGCACATAGACTTCCCATGAAAAGATTTACAAATTTTAGATTTCGTCATCATCATGTAATTTTCATCAAGCAGGTCTCCGTTTCCAAAGCACTCTCGCACGAATTGATGCAAGAAGGTCAACAGTGGATTGTTAAGTCATAAATATCTTCAAATCTGAAAATGGCAACAAATAAAATTTTTGAAATTTTTTGCCATTTTTAGATGTTACAGTACCCCTCCTCGCTTTCCCTTCACGGATTACTGTATCACACATCTTCATTAAAGGGAGTTGGCGGGCGAAAATTTATATTTTTCAAATTAATTTATTTTATTCTCAGCCATGTTGTTGCGTTTGTGAAACAAAAATAATTAAAGAATTAAAAATAATAATATTATTTGAAGCAGCTGGTGAAAAGTATTTTTTGCGGTATACGGTATGAGCAGTACCGCATTCTTTACGTATTTTAGTGAAAGTGCTGCAAAATTTTAAACGCGCAGGCTCGCGCTCGTCTTGACTCCGCCCCTTCTCAGGCGTCCTTCAATTTCCTTTGTTTCGAGCTTATTTTGTTGAGTTTTAGCCTAATTTTATAATAATTGGAGAGCTTGTTCTCTCAGAAAACCACTCTGTTGCATGGCGCGTAGGAAACTTACTTCACCGGACCTCTTTTGCTCGCGAAATATCCATTTTTACTGTCATTTTCACTGTCGTCGGCCGTTTACGTTTTACTCGACTGTTAACTCTCTTTATGTACTCCATTCAACTGCTATGGCTATCCTTCTGGCATGTATATCTGTTTATTTCCAGAAATGCACACGACTGACCGCTGGTTGAGCAGGGGCAAGCTGTGGGCTGACTCGACTTATCGAGGTAAGAAACTGGGAACATTCGAGTTCAAGCACGACCTCAACAGGTTACTTTACTTATTTTATTGCAATATTGTCAGATTTGACTGGCGTCCCCTCGCCCCATGAAGTCGGTGCCCTTCCCCGACACCTTCTCAGTTGAGCCACTCCAGGTAATATTATCGCTCCTAATGATTAAACGAATTTATTTTGAACTTAATTGTTAGCATACCCCGCTTTTTCCGCAATGCGCGCTACTCGTGAAGATGCCTTTTGCGTGGCTGCGTGATCAGCTTCGTAGAAGTGGCGCGCGCGGTAAACCCAGAGTAATACACAACACTAAGCAACGCGCTTCTTTTTGTTAATTATGCCTCGAGTATGACTTTGGAAGCGTGGCGTTCCGTTTTATGCTAATCGCACTTCTCTACAAACTTGCTTTTTAATAAATATCACGCGCTTGAAGCACCAATATGCTTATTACTTTTCGTAGTTTATTATTGTAGTAGTAACGATACTCATCCGCACCCAGTGAAATATTTACCAAACATTCGAGTGGTGTGCCTACCGTAACCCTGATCCAGGCCAGAGCGGAATCGCGCCCTCCGTCCCGCGTCGGCCTAGCTCAACACCACACCACATCGTCAACAACCCCAAGTACAAGACGAAGATGGGCGAGAACTACGAGCCTGGAGCGAATGGAGAATGTGCCATTCGTGAGTTGATTTTTAAAATTCATTTGCACACGTTCAATTTGTGCTTCAACAACCGATCATATTCGATATTGATAGGAGGCATAGTAGTGCAATTGAGTTACTTTTTTTTAAAAGTGTTATCTTCCTGTTGAATTGATAGATCATGCTCTGCATATTGTGTCAGAGGAACCATAGATTTTTATAAATGAATTTTTTATCAACGTTCGGAGAACACGATACCATTACAGATGCTGTTCAATGAGATATGGTCAAGGATGGATCAACTACATACACTGTGAGTCAAGGCTTCACTGAATACTAATATTGTGTTACGCAACTATGCATGCCTCTTCCCATTTCTTGGCTGGAGTGGAGTCGAATTCGGAATCGGAATCTTGGTCGGGGTCGTCCACTTATTATTACAGTATCCTCTGATGTGGCCTTATCGTAGTAAAACTATTTCCGTCCTCTCCCTTGTAGAAATAGAGACCTCCCAGTATAAAAGGCACTGTGAACTCCAGGATTGGTCCTGGCAGAATTCACATTCCCATTTGAGAGTGAGAGCCGATCCATTCAGATGCGACTTCATCGACAGAGTCGATCCAGTGCCACAAGATTGACATCGACTGAATTGGTCGATGAGGGAAGAAGAAGAAACAAGCAAGTAATCGGGGAGGAGGGGATTACGGTATCCATTGATTGATTGTATTCTCTCTTGTGACGGGTGCCCATTGCTATATAGATTGTCATTATTGTTTCCCAATGATGTCATTTCGGTTGTAACTCTCTACATTCCTCACAATATCTAGCCGGTCAGACAAGGAATGGAGACCGCTTAACCAGAAACAGTGTCCCTATTGTAAATTTGTTACTGACTAATTCGAAAGTTCCGCGGTGATCGTTTAATGCATAAACAGATTATTGATCCAGCAATTGCCTACAATGATCTACCGTTGATTGGAAACGTGATGGACCAGGGAGATACATGACTGACGCCATTCGAGAAATTGGAGGTGGTGTTCCGTCTGGCACGTCATCGTGCAGTGATGGATGAATGTCTATCATTATTATCGTACCACTGTTGTTTTCATTATATTGTATTGTGCTCAATTCCGCTAGATCAGCTACCAAGCCAACTATCCTATAATATGTTACGTCGATTAGAATTCCGTGTTCATTGAAATGAACGCTGCACCAGAGCACTCCTTCTCGTTAACTCATCTCGCATCACTCCTAACATGTGCTCTGTCCCTTCCGCCGTCAGGCTCAGGAGGGAAACCCGCCAAGCATAATGCTCGGGGCGAGAGCTGGCGGGGAAAGAGCGCATGCGGTAATCATTGCCGGAATTGGCGCAAAAGGGCACTACCCGCTACCATTCGCTATAATCATTTCGTTTCCGCATAGAATTCAATATAAAATTGTCTGAAGTCAGCGAATAGGCTACTATTGAGCATGAAAGGCGAAAAACTCCAAGGGGCATCGTACACACCGCGAAGAAAACTCCCGAAATGACCTGATTTGACTGGAAACGAGTGCCAACACTAACAAAGATGATCTGCAAGGAGCGAATGGCCCAGTGTTCATGCAGAACGTGGAAATAGTCAACGATAAAATGAATAAAACGATGAAAAGCGATCGAAAAATGGGACTACCGTAATTTTGGGTGAATCGCGCCTGACAAGGCACACCGGGCACACGCTCGGTACCGGAGCTACAGTATTCCTCGCTTATTTTTCATTTTAATCCTTAACTATTAAAATTTAATTTTTAATATTTTTTTCTCTTTTTGAGTGAGTGAAACTCTATTATATGAGACATATTCATTTTTAGCTGCCGACTCCCTTTAAATACATTCACTTGCGCTTTGCAGTGTTGCCAGATCGAACAACAGTTCTCTCCATTCTGCACACTCTTTTGTCGCTCAGAGTGTGCTGATAAGAGTGAGGTCGTTTCGGATTTCGACTCTCCTCCTTCTGCACACTGTCTCGTTTCTCTGACCGGCGAGTTAGTGTGCAGAATGGAGAGAGCCAAAACCGCAATTACATATCTATTGCGTGGCTACTGAATGCCACTTCTATCGTTTATCAATACTGAATAGCTACCGTACTCCTCCTCATGAACTTTCTGACCTACCGTAACCCTCTCCTCTCTTCAAGGAATACCCACTCGTGTCCGACCTTCGTATGCTCGAGAACCAAGTTGGTGGGTGGTTCCTGACCCACGAAAGTAACGACAGCGATGGAACGAATACGAGAACAATGGATTCGTGAGGTCCCTGTCTATGTCTGATACTCTCTCCATTCTGCACTCCCTCGAGCACGGAATGGTGCGATCAGTCATCACCAATAACCCATTCATCCTTGTTCTCCTCCTCCTTGGGTCTTATGCTCATCGAGAAATCCCAACCCTCAGCCTCAACATTCCCTTCCCCTATCCCATATAGCTAGTTCAGTGATTGTAGTCGATAAACTGTTCGGCACCGAAATTCAACAACATGTTTATCTGTTAATAACAAACGAGGAACAGATTAACGGTACGATTTCTGGTAGCGAGCCCGGGCTCCGGGTCCACCGAACTTCTTGGGCTCGCAGCGACGGGGGTCGGCGACGAGGAGGTTTCTGTCGTACGACAGCAGCTGGTCCTTGAGCTCCTTCTTGGTCTGCTCATCCACGTACTTCTGGAAGTACGCTACGATGCTCTTGGCGATTGCCTGGCGGGCAGCGTAGATCTGGAAAGACAGTATTACGCCATGAAATATCGGTACTCAAATGCTAGGCAAACTACTACCGCAAAAGATTAAGAAAGTAAGTCAAGTTACCTGGGCAGTGTTTCCTCCTCCTGATACCCTCACTCTTATATCGACATCGTTGAACCTGGCAGCGCCCAGGATGAGCTTGGGTTCGAGGAGCTTGACGCGGAGGATCTCGGGAGTCATGATCTCGATTGGCTTTCCGTTGATCTTGATCAGTCCTCTCCCTCGCTTACAGATGGCCACTGCCGTGGCAGTCTTCTTTCTTCCATAGCTCTGAACCTGTTGGACGGTAGACATCTCGAACCCTGTAAGCAAGAGCGATTAGCATGGTGACGCCAGCAATAGCGTCAAAGGAATGGGAGAGGATTCAAACCTCTAGAAGTCAGGGAGCAACATAAATATTATGTACAAAAGGGCCTTTATCAAGGATAACAAGAAACTCAAATCAACAACAGGAACAATCCGTATGAACGAGGTGCAAAAAACAAGCGGCGTCTACAACAAATAAAACTAGTCCGCCGTGAGAACTTTTTAGTTGCAAAATTTTTAGAAAAGTTTTAGAAAGTGATTGTTTTAAAAGACGAATGAATAGTTATTTTTTGCCGACTCCGGCTCTGTACTCGGCGACGACGACGGCGTGATCGCGCTCGTAGGGTTCGAGGGTGACCTGGAACATGGTAGTGAAATAATGATGAAATAGGGAAGACACATGATAAACGCCTATGATTAACCACACAAACAAATTGATGCCCCATAATCAATCCCTGACACGAAACCGATTGTACTCACCTGCTCTCGAGGCTTGAACTTCTCCTCCTTGAGTTTGTTGACTTCGCCGGCGAAGACGGCCTCTGGTTCTGCCGTCGAATCGATGCAATTGGCCTTGATGGAAATGACGGCGTATCCACCGTTCTTCAGGAATTGATGGGCGTTGAGTGCGACGATACGGGCCTGGTCGGGCTGAGCAACGTCAGCGAAGATCGTGTCGACCATACCTGCAATCACCATTCACGCAATGTAAGTTACGAAGCGGCCTCGCTATAGAGGATTGAATAGTCCACAAAAAGCAGGGTCGAATAGCCCACGAATATAGATACTCACCGACTAGCATGCGGTATTTGTGCGGGTGACGGGCATCCTCGACGATGGGGATGATATTGGGTCGCTTCTTGGCCACATTCAGAAGGTCGCGTCCAGATCTGTGCGAGAACTCGACCGCGTATACGAGACCTTCCTGGAACAATTCATAAATAACTTATTTCGACACTTCTATATATCACCGGATCAGTTGCCATTTGTCTGTATGTTATCACATCCAGTAAGCAGCCTTCGCCTCAACCTAAGCTAGAGAAAGATGACCATTATTGTCAGACAATGAATGAGCATCAATGAAAAAAGCAACACTAGGATTTTCACAAGAAACAAAACACTTACGGGTCCGACGAGATCGGAGCAATGGGATACAGTCGTTCCCGAGGCAGCTCCAAGGTAGAGAAGCTTGGTGCCAGGCTTGATGTGGATGTTGTCGAGACCTCCCATCATCGAAGCAGCCAGCTTGGAGCGGAAGGGGTTCCACACTCTGCAAATTTTATCATTTAGTGAAATGATGAGGAAAACATATTTGCTCTCATTTAATAAAATCAGAAAAAAATGATGCAAGTTTTCACCTGTACTCGATGGAAGATCCGCCGTCCTCCACGGACACTCTCTTCTCTCCATATACAGATTCTCCCACCACCATGTTCTTGGTGGCGAGCGCATCTTCCTTGCCCTTGACGATGAACACTCCTGTAATGAGTGTTGATTAGTCATGAAACAAACATCGATATAAATCGTGTCTGGGATTATCTAATCTTTCGATTTAGCCACACAGGGATTAAGCAAAACGGAAGAATTCTTTGCCCAGACCTACTGGCATACTGCAATTTGAAATATTTGCATTCAAAACTAACGCACCCTCGTAACGATGGGGCTCGACGACCACCGACTTTCCTCCTCTCATTCCACCACGAGCTCCGCCGCGACCTCCACGAGGGGATCCTCGGCCGCCGCGTCCGCGATCTCCTCCACGGGGTGAGCCACTGAAGAAAACAATGTAAATATGCGAAATAGGCAGCCAAACAGCTAAAGCTTAACAGGCAGTATGTGCAATACGCCACTCCACGCATACCGTACCCCATACCATACACCCAAGAACATAAGTCTAAGCGACATATTTTTCATCATTTTAGACCTTAGCCAAACAGAATTACGATAAGCGAGGGGTATGGGGTATAACGCAAATGGCCACTAATATTTAACAATTGCTACTACTCACCGGAATCCACCGCGTCCTCCACGGTCACCGAATCCACCGCGTCCTCCACGGTCACCGCCGAATCCACCTCCACGTCCGCCGCGGAATCCTCCGCCCCCACGGTCACCACCTCCACGACCTCCGCGGAATCCTCCGCCACCACGGTCGCCGCCTCTACCTCCTCGAAATCCTGAAAACAAATAAACGATGAAAGGGTCTAAAAACAAACAAAATAGTAGCTTTCTTACCTCCTCCTCCTCCGCGCGGTGAAAAGTCGGGACGGCCCATGTTTTCTAAACATTTTTTACAGATGAAATAACGGTGAAACAGCGATTTAACACGAAAAAAAGAGGAAAACAGTTCAAAAAGAAAAAGTCCCTCGGCGTGGCTTGGGGTACGGTAACCCTGATTTATTTCCGCGTGAGACTCCAACTGTTTGAGTAAAAAGTCAGTTCACGACAGTCTATCATCACTGTCAGTCGAATCGTCAATCGTGTTCACACAATTTTGCCAATTATATCGTGGGTTTATCTTGAACATCCTCATGTAGACTTATTTATCTTGATCATTTACATGTTGACGAAGTCGAGGCTCTATATTATTAGCCTATGTTTTTATTAGCTCCGCGATATCGCTTACACTCGACTATTTGTCTTCGATCCCGGTATGATTCGATTGATTGCTCTTGTATCACGGGATATTTGACAATAGCAGATCGCGCCACTAGATTGTCCAAATATTCTTGTCAGCAATACCAATGCAAATTTCAGGCTACTGTAATCTGAAGGTGTACATTCCGAGGATTGGTATGGATGCTCTGCAGGTGGGCAATTGATCTTTGATCTTTGATACAATTCCGAAACACAGTACCGGTGAGCCCCGGTGAGAAAGGGGGTTTTGGATTGGGATATGGTGGGGGAGGGTATCGATTAGTGATGTTATTTCGCTGTTTGACGCTCTCCATTCCGCACACTGTATAGTTTGCCTACCGCGAGGGAGTGTGCAGAATGGAGAAAGTCCTCGTTGAAGCGATTGTCAATCGTGCGAGCCAGGAAAGGATTTTCGTGGGCTTGTTGAAACGCAGACAATAGGGATATAATTTTGGTTTGTGTTGCATCAAAATGTGTGCAATCGTAATTTTACACGATATTCCCCCCAATATTATATATATATATATTATTATAATTTAAATAGTTCTCCTGCAGGTCTCCTTGTGCACTCCTTATAGTACGCCGGAGCCAGTGAGCATTGCGAGGATCCGATCAATTGAGTGGGGGAAGGTGAGGGCGTAGTAACTTTGAAGTGGATCGGTGAAACTCAAACCAACCTTGTCTGCTGATAGTTTATCGCAAGAATGCGAGAAGTAGAGAGGAGGGAGAGAGGAGATAGATTGCGTAGATGTGATGCAATGGATGTTAAGGTATTTTTGGACTAGATTATGGCGATCAAATCTTTTCTTTCGTGAATTCGTTAACCTAACCAACGGCGCTAAAACTCAAATAGGCTATTGGTCTTCGAAAGTTCGACTCACCTTTATCTTTAAAAAATTAATTCACTAGAGAAATCAACCGTGTTGCAGTCACAGCTCGCATGTAGGTGTTTTACAGTGTTACCGGATCGAATAGTAAGTCTCTCCGTTCTGCGCAATCATAGGTCGAAAAGCTAAGTTGGAATAAAATTCTAAAATTCGCTATAAATTAACCTTCGAGAAAAGTCTGCCCTCTATTTGTGGTTCTGATTCGTCTCAGTGCTCTCTATCAAACAATGTATTTTTCAAAAGCCTCTAGCGAATACCGGCGATAATAAGTCTGCCTGACACTTACAACGTAAAAATTGCGTTTTCACCGTTTTTCGGGGTTTACATGTTTTCTTTTTGAGAAAAGTCTGCCCTCGTTTGGTGATTCTAACTACTCTTGAGCTCCTCTATCTAACCGTATATAGATCTAAATCCCAAGTACTCGGGAGGGCAGACTTTTCGCTATGTCGGATCCGGACAGATTTTCGAACTATGTGCGCAATATCTGGTCTGTAACCGACAAGAGAGTGTGCAGAATGGAGAGGATCAGGTCAATAAATTCGCGAACAAGGTTACGGTAGTTCTTCGATTACAGTACTTTATCGATTCGCAGGGACATCGATCTGGCGGCAGAGGCGACACTCGAGAGCCGACTGAAGGAGTGGGCGGAGCTCGGATTCAACAATTACTTCGGGACCCAGAGGTGAGAAAGTTACAGTAACTTGGGTGGTACGGTAGGAATATCGATTTTTGGCATGTAACGGTTTCGATATTTTGGTTAAAGGTAGGATTATTAATTAATGATGCGTGGCTATTTTGAGGTGATAGGAATCATGGCGCTATTGCGAACGGATGTGACTTGTCGACTATATGCAACTTTTGAAACCTGAATTGATCGGGTCCCACACCACACAGTTTGCCTAGACCACGGTGAAACAGAATATTTTCTTACTGTAATTAATTAATTAACATAATTAAGATTCCGTTCGTACGAGACGCGCACCGCAGACGTCGGCCGACTGATCCTGCAGAGGAATTGGAAGGAGGCCGTTGATCTCATTCTCGGAGGAGCCGGAAGGAACGGTAGGTATGAGTTGGGGGTACTGTAGCTATTAGGGGGGATGTAGATTCATAATTGAGCGGGTTGTTGAAAAGTAGTGCAAAAATTGGTTGTTTTGCTTGACCGAAGAAAGACGTCGAATCTAGTGACATTGCTTGCTCACGTGGGATTTGTATTCCTGCTGAAGCGGCGCTGCCGCGGGTCGAACTAACTTGTTATATTAGAGCTTGTCTGTATTGATGGTTCAAACACATAGCAGTCTTCAATAGTTTGAGGCTCCACGCTCGGTAAATAAATATTTACTGAAACTGCATTCCTGCGGCTCCTACATGCTTGCCTGACTATGCGATTGTGAGAATTGTTTTATCGATCGTGCTATCAAGTACAAATCATTCTTCTCCTTGCTTTCTGAATATAAATACCCTCAGTAACACGAATCCCACGGGTCCAATTTTGCGCATGAAAGTGTTTAAAAGTAGGTATCACTTCTCTTCGGCTTCCACAAATCTGTTAATTCAGGCTCGATGACACATGGGGGCCTAGGTACCGTATTATCGCAATCGATTACCGTACCCATCTGCTCTTCAGGTCACGGTGCAGGGTACGATCGAGCACTGGCGCGCGACGCGGCCGCCGCATGCAAGCTACTCCAGGTATGCCTAGTGCTTCACCTCCGTCTAGGGCAGCATCCTGCGGAGTCTGGCCAAGTGTACGGTAATGCGGGTAGTTTGATTGGGGAGTACGGTAGCCAAGGGTACGGTAGGACCCTGATTCAGGAGTAATGCGGAAGATATGTAGCCTAGCAATATGTTTTTCTAAACGGTGAAGCCTCGTTTCCATTGTCGAAAAATGTCATCAAAGCATTATGAAAAGGTGATGAATCGCAAATATTGGAGGTTGCAATGAAACGTATTTTAAATTTTCTACCTTGAATGCGACTACCATTCATCAATCTGTATTCTCCAAAGAATACGGTAATTAGATACAATAGCCGATTATCGATTTCTCGTCTCAGGCAAGACGTGGCAGGAGGCGGTGCTGTGGCTGCCACCCAACATCCGCAGTATCTACGTGCACGCCTACCAGAGCCTGCTGTGGGACAAGGTATACGGTAGGAGGAGAGGAGCAGTACGGTAGGTTATCGATCGCTTAGGATAAGAATCAAGGTACTGTAGGCTCGATCGTGCCAGGGATAAGATAGGAAGGATGAGTACCGTAGTTGATCGATCGATTGATTGTATGGTCAGCTGTGGATCTTCACTCAATTGTTCACTAATGATATGGAAAAGTTATGAAACCGAAATTAAACGCGAATGTTGCAGTCCCCTTTCCCCTTTTCCAGTTGGCGTCGGAGCGCGTGCTGGCGACGGTCGTGAGCGTGCAGGAGGGAGACGTGGGAGCGAGTGAGTACGGTAGTCCAGGATTACAGTAGCGATCAATACGTGATTTTAAGTTGGATACTGTAGCTCTGAATTACTGAAGCGGCCTCAATGAGTAGGACAAGAAAACAAAGCGAACACCGTTACATTATACTGGCCAAGTTGATTTTGGTTTCACAATAACCTTTTCTGCTCTAGATGTTCCGCTCGAATGATGATTCCTCTACGCGTCTTGATCAACACATCATTTCTGCATTAGCTACTAATATTTCGAAATATTTTAAAATTTAGCTGATTGGTCGACGGGGTAGAGCACTTGGTTCGTGACGCTTTCGCATTGACCACTAGTTTTCTATCTGTCCCGTGCGGATGATACGTGATCTATCACGTACCTCAACATACATTTGAAATTTAATTATAAAATATTTTTTTCAATTAACTTAAATAATGTAATAGCATTAATAGTTCCAGAAGGGGTCAAGCTGGAGTTGGAGACCGCCTCGCCCTTCGACGTGCAGGTCCCTCTGCCTAATTCGGCCTGCGCCTACCGAGAGGGATACGGTAAGTGAGAGGAAGAGGTGTACGGTAGTCTGCCGAATCGAATTGTAGCTCTCTCCATTCTGCACACTCTCTCGACGGCCAGAGAGAGTGCGCAGAATGGAGAGACCTACTATCAATTCCGGTTAGACTAGAGTATGGTACGTGGATGGTAGGAGCAGGGCAGATCAAAGAAGAGTTGCGATACGGTAGATAAGATAGGATAGTGTTGGCCGATTGGGGTACTGTAGATCTTTTTTTTTTAATGTTTCAGCGGTTACACTTATGGTTTCAAATCTTTAAGGCTTTAATGTCATACACTCATTGGGTCTGAACAAAAAAACAACAAAATAACAATTATTGATGATGGTTTAGTGTTTCGGAAATTGTTCTTATCGGGATTGATGATATCGATAACAATGAATAGTTGCTCATTTAATCTTTTGGTAGGATCATTATTTTTTACCGAGTCTGTTTGTCTGTTGCAAATTGCCACAATATCATCAATTTGTCGTAACCCTCACTAATCGATCTCTCGTTTCAGCGCGACCTGACTACGGTACCCGAGGTCGAGCCGGACAATATCGGAGAGGATGAGAAGCCGGCATCCGGGGATACGGTAACCCCTGGGAGTACTGTAGCCACCGAGGAGGAGGGCAGCAACAACAAGCTCGCGCTCTGGATGCACTTTGATCTGCCAGGTGTACTGTAGCTTTCGATATTGATTTAATAGACGTCCAGGAAACTGTAATTCTTACGGTTTTTTCGTGTGATTTATAAAAATTCGTTAACGTGTCGTGGTAGTCCGAAGTTGGAATGAAATGGGACCAATAATTAGTGATTTTGGGGGTATAACATTTGTGTAACCGAAATTTCGGCGTAACTTAGTTTCTAGGAGTCTTAGAATCATGGGATGGATGTTCCTGGGTTTATGTGATATTGGATGATCAATGATGATCACAATGACACCTATCCCATGATGCAAAAACTCCTTGTTGCGAAAATGCGATTGCGGTAATGTCATAACCCTCGTGATTTTGAGTTCCAGCGAGTCCCCTTATGGCTAGAGATGTTCGATAGTTCAATAAGACGTTGTGGATCGGAGGAAAAAATGTATCGTGTATGAAAGATCGTTCTCACTGTGAGATCGCTCTCAGAATTTCACACCCTCTACTACAGTTGCCAAAGTGATTGATACTCTCTCCATTCTGCACACTCTCTTGCCGGACAGATCGATGAAAGAGTGTGCAGAATGGAGAGAGCAAACCGTTCGATTACGGTAGACTTCGGTGTTAGACATTATCGATATTGTATTGCAGATACCGTAGTGATTACGGTAGATATCATGGTATTTATTTTTGATAAATCAATTTTCCTCAGGTGGCTGCTACTCGACTGTGGCTCTGCGCGAGACAAGCGCATGCGACATGGGCAAACGATACCAGAAGGTATACGGTAGAACGGTGGTTGATTGATACGGTAGCGATATACGGATGAGTGAGGATTACGGATACACAGTATTGTTTCTGAGAAAGCCATAGAAAAGCCATTTACAAAAACTCCAAGGTTCGATTCACTCGGTGAATGTTGGTTGCATGCTAGCCTTTTGTTCTCTATTTGGTTTGTGGAAATGATCCTTGCCCGATGCCTCTCGCATAAATTATACACTTAGAATACAGTATCGTCTGATCCTGACTACAGACTGGTTACGGTATCGTGCAATCGATATCTCACGATTTTCGTTACAGGAGCTGAACCTGAAGGCGGATCCGGTGCAGGAGGAGGAGGGAGTGGCAGATGGGGAGGAGGAAGAGACGGAGGGAGAACCAACCCTGAAGAGGGAGGTCAAAGAGGTACGGTAGCGCCTATTGATCGATAACTGAAGGGATACTGTAATGGACTACGGTAGGGATGTATTGCGTAGGAGCGTTGTGAGTGATTATATTACAAGCAGGTGCTACCCACGCATTATTCGAAAATCCTCTCATCACCAGATGAAAGGGCAATGAAGCGCGAATGTTGAGGGACCTTTCGACAAAATTGTTACTTGCACGCTCAACCTAGATTTTTGCCGTACTATCACGATCCAAACAACGAAACGCTAATATTGAGGCAAATTTATAAATTATAATGTGAATTTCCCTTCAACACCCGCCTTATATTGTCCAGCGATCCTCTCACCACTAAATGAAACGGCAGTGAAGCGCGAACATAAAGGGTTACTGAAAAATGAATAATATTAGGATATGAGATCTTCAGAGCTTTGTTTAATTATGCCTAGATATGTATTGCCTTGGTAGTTAGAGGGGACTTAATGGCGCTTTATTTATTTTTGTTCTTTGAATATCGATTTTTTTTCAGGGGCCTTTAGCCAGAGGTGATTTATGGATTCCTGAAACGAGAGCCTCGCTGTTGATCCGGGAACGGTAGTGTAAAAACGGGTGTGTATAAGGTTTTTGGGTATTTGTCGATACAAGATGATTCAATTGCATTCTCCCACCGTCAAAGATAGTTGAGTGAATGCTGGAACGTGAACGTTACTGGTGGTATTTCATGAATTTTATTCACGTTTGAGATACATCGCTTCAAATGATGCTCTATCTGAGCCCTTGAGAATACGATTGATGCTGTATGGTACCGAATACTATCAATAACCGCCCGTAATTTATCTAAATCGATTCAGGCATGAAAATGAATAACTGCTACGTTTCCAGAATCTCTTCTGAAAAGCTTCTGAAAATTCCTGGGCTCTTAGTGGGCGGGACTTGTATTTTCGCGGGTTTTCATAAACCACCCGTAACAGCCCAGACATACCCAGAGATAAACTTAAGATTCTGGAAACGTGGCAGTTATTCGTTTTCATGCCTGAATCGATTTAGATAAATTTCGGGCGGTGATTGATAGTATTCGGAACCATACAGCATCAATCGTATTCTCAAGGGCTCAGATAGAACATCATTTGAAGCGATGTATCTCAAACGTGAATCAAATTCGTGAAAAATGCAAAACATAAACTAAGCCTAATTTAACGAGCTTAAAACGATGTACACAATTTCATTGCGTTTTGAACAACTTTTTTTTCTTCGTTTTGTTTTCAGGCCATATATGACGCGGATGGGTCCCTCCAAATTTCTCGGTGCAACAACATAAATTACGCGGATTTAGCCGTTCTATAACATAGGCTAGCGTACGTGACCCGATTTTTCACTATTTTTGATTTTGTGTGCAAATCGTGCATAAGAGCTGTTGCAACTTGCTTCAAAAAGTGGCCAGATGCAGAGTGTGAGTATGAAAAATGATGTACTCAATGAGCCCGTCAAAATGAGCACCATATTGGATAGGTTCGAAAAAAAAATTTCAGAAGTCATTTTCAGTTCAAGAAACGACGCGGTTGGGTCCCTGCGATTTTCGATTTTTTAGGCTGTTTCGAAGTGGAATTTGATTATCTACAACATATTGAAAAATAGGCGCTCACTTATTTTTCTGGATTTTATATAAATTAACAACCTGATTTTTGAAAGTGCAAAATTAGTTTGAGATCGGAATATCGGACCAACTAATTGCAGGTTTTTGAGGCCTAGGTTAGTATATAATATAACCACACTAACATTGGACCTAGGTCGCACCTTTTTTTACTATAAATTTTTCTTTTTCAAAGTTTGAAGCCCCGCCCCTTTTGGGGTTTTTGAGATTTTACCAAATTAGGTCCCGTTTGGTGATCAGGACCCATGGGGGTATCCCCAAACCTGTTTTGGTCCGGATCCGAGATGTCGATGTCCGACCTGTCCTGGAATCTTACCTAGCCGGTCTCTTAATCCCGATTTTCCCGCGACTTTAAAGAAGGAGGGGCACGACCAAATGCTAGCGACTCTCACCACGATTAGCCGCCGCTTGAGCGAAAAGATACGGTATGCAAAATTTGAGGGAGAGAGCGGCAGACGAGCAGAGTTTTTCACTCCTCTCGCCTCCCTTCCCTTCTCCCTCTGCGTCTTGACCCACTTCCTTTGTTTATCACTCTGTTCCCCTGATTTGCAAGAGAGGGCCTGATTTTGCCTGCGCGCGTAACTTGCGTTAGAATTGAGCTAGAAACCTCAAATTTTGGATTTGCATCAGGATTCATGGTTGTAATCGGGCTACGTCGTCAGTCCATGTGACCCAAATGGTCGTGCCACTCCTTCTTTAACCTCACTGGGATTTGCCTTTTTTTTGTCATACCCACTGTTTCATCCCCATGGAGATGCAGCATGATGCAGATGCATTGAGATGCAGATTTCACCTCGATCCATTAATAGAAATAGTGCTTCACAGATAGATAACCTCATTTTAAATTCCACTATTTTATTACATTGACTAAACCATATTTCTCGCCCATATAATTTGGGACCCCGATATCTGTGAGGGACCCCGATATCTTTTGGGACCCCGATATCTGTGAGGGACCCCGATATCTTTTGGGACCTCGTTATCTGTGAGGGACCCCGATATCTGCGAGGGACCCCGATATCTGTGAGGGACCCCGATATCTGGGAGGGACCCCGATATCTGTGAGGGACCCCGTTACCAGAACAGAGCCGTAATAATTTAATGAATGATTTTGTCAATACGCGTATCCTAATAACGCCAAAACTATTTCAGGTTCCCTGCTTCAGACCTCCGTGCCCGAACCAACCCATCAGCGTACGAAACATAATTCCCATCGGACCCATCGACCAAATTGGTCCAATCAGTCATGATTAATAATTGTTTGAACCACGAGCCAAGAAAATTGTTTCCATATCATAGCCAACACTCTTGACCATCTAATTCTTGACCAACTAATTTATGTTACATTACATTTCGCCTTCTTTACGTTATTTCACTGTGTCGAAGCTCTAATAAAGTCGATTAGTATGCAATTTCATTGCTTGGTATTCTCAAAAATGCAAAAACCACTGCAAAAATTATTGACAGCGAAACGATTAGAAGATTCACAGCAAAACAATTGATTTCGGAGATCGGCCAATTGCAAATTGAGCAGAACAGTAAAATGACTGCTGCTGCAATTTGATTTTCAGTGCTTGGCATATTGGAAAGTCAACACATCTTGATGAATTCTCCTGATTCCTCTCAGTCGCTTCAGTTATTTTCTTCTATTTTGATGCTTTATTATCGCGGTGGGCAGTATACACTCTTGCAAAGTGAGGGTTCTGGAACAATCAGAATCAGAAGATAAGCCGCCTATGGATATGCAGCTGTGCAAATTGTTCAGAGAACAAAGTCGATTAGAGTGCATTTTCATTGCCGTTTGCAAACATAGCAACCGAAAATCGGATCAGTACTGGAACGAGCTGTTCCTCTGCAGTTCTCGCGTGCTATCTTTTTGCTCCTTGCTGATTTTGCAAGACAATAGTGAAATAAATTTGAATTCAAGCCTTCAGTCAGGCACCGTTTTTGCTCAATTTCTAGTGGTTGGGCTAGTGGTTGGGGCGCGCGCCTTTCTCTACCTCTTGCAAAACATCACCTGCGGGCGGGAGTCGAACCTGCCTGCGTCGGCATGCCAGTCAGACACCATGCCCATTAGACCTTTCCTGGTCGAGTGTTTGCAAATTTTGAAGATCAATGAGTTAACAAGACTAGATATAAAAAAGGCGATCCTTCCTTTTGGAATCAGCCAGTTTTGGAATTGCTTTTCTCACAACTGTTCCTTATTGTTACTCCTTACCTCATTTCAGCATAATGTTCACTACCAGTCTCATTCTTCTCTCGATTCTGCCCTCCTATTCCGACCTGTCCCCCAATTCCGAAATGTCCTCCAATTCAAACATGTCCTGCAATTCCTCCAACCCCTCCAACTCCAACATGCCCACCAACTCCTTCTCCATGCACGCCCGATCCATGCCCGAGAGGATTCCATTGCGTGCTGCGCCCAGTGGTAATTTAGTGCATTCTGAATTCCGAAACAAGGACAAATTTATTTTAGGGGTTCTGCATCAGATTTCCGTGCCCGAGACAGCCGATCTGCGTGCGCAACTTTGGTCCTATCGGACCCATCGGACCCATAGGCCCAATCGGGCCCGGTCCTGGATAACAATTGTCCGAACAAGATAAGAACTATTCGAACTTGCAGTAAATAATCCATTGCATAGCCAACAGTCTTCGCAAACTAGTGCTTCGTTTTCCTGTCTTCTCAGCGCAGTTTAGTGGTTGTTATCATTAATGAACAAAGACGTTTTAAATTAGTACATGGGTATTTGATTTCATCATTTGAGTGCGTTCCTGTACAGTTGTGATAAGCAGATGCTATCAATTGAAGCAATCAAGATCTAACGAAGGCATGTCATGAACTTCCATGTAACGAAGGCAGACACACGCTTTGCACAGGGAGTTCTTGGTAGCACCGTATTCTTAGAAGACAATTTTGGATACTTCCCAATGTATCGAATATTTGTTAGGCAATATGAGGATGTTCCTCCCTTCTCCGTTGACTAATTTACAAACTTCGAACAAGAATCGAGTAAAGTAAAGAAATTTTAGCATTGCATAGCCAACACTGACCAACATATTTTCGTTTCTCTTTCTCGTGAACGTATTATTCATTGTATCCTGCTGTGATCGAAAATATAAAAAAAATCTTTCAAACAAAAACTCTTCGTGTGCAGTTATGAAAAAATAAAACAAGATTTTTTTGAAAAATTAAATGAAGCCAAGCAAATCCATGAAGAGCATAATGTAGGCCGTTCCTTGTCTTGCAGTGCCAAGTCAATAAAGGCTAGCGAATTCACAGCAAAATTATCTTGAATATTCTAAATAGCTCACGTGAGGGATCTGAAACAGCAAAATGGCTGCAAAATTAGCACGGAATGCGAATCCCACCCAGCAAAAAAATCCTGATACCACTCACTCTTATTATTTTGCTATCTTGCTGATTTTGCAAGACTTGTCACCCTCTGTTCCGCTAATGGAACAACTTTGCAAATGAATGGGGTAAAACTCTATAAAAGCGAGCGATCCCCCATTTCATCATAAATCATGTGATTTTTTTCTTAGTATTCCCACATTTGTATTTCATTTGTATCAGATCATGTTCTACACAACTTACATTTTACTCGCACTATTGACATTCTCCTGTTCACTCCCCATCGAGCCAATAGAAAAACATCCCATCGATCCAATTCCGGTAAGTTTTAACGAGTATTGAAGCATTATAAAGACACGATATTGATATTTTAAAATTTAAGTTCTTGTATCCAATATAGACAATGACAGCAGATTTTCTTTTTTGATGCTTTGTTTTACAAAACTAAAATTTAGCCACGCCCTCGCACATGTGTTGGATTCCACTGTCCGGGTGGATACCATTGCGTGATGCGCCAAATGGTATTTTAATATTTTCTTTAATATGCACATGACATAAAATCGTCAAAACAAAAACAAAAATTGTAGATATTCTGCGAGGAGCCTCCGTGCAACAGAGAGCCGACCTGCGTGCCAAATATAAGAATTCCCATCCACTTCCCGCCATTTCCTCATGATAAATTCCCCATTTGATGCTCATCATACAACATGAACCGTTCGCAGACCAATTACGTTCCAATAACTCAGTATGCAAATCAGTTGCACATACAATTTGTGTTTTTTTTCAGTCTGCTCATCCTGGTTGTGTTTATCGTTTCGAGTGGTAATAAATGTTTATGTTATCGGTATCACTTCCAGCTAATCGAAAACCGTTGTTATCGAGGCTTCGTCCTAGCATCGAGATAATTGTGTGTATGTATGCGATGAGTAAATCTGATACTAGACAGAATTAAAGATATAGTTAAGAAGCTTGAACGGCCGAGAAAAGGATTTGGGTCGTGCACTCTCTTTGATGGCCGTGCCTTCCATCGACAACCAAGACCTTCACAGCAAGATAAATTATTACGTAATATTACCAATGCCCCTAACAGATAAATGCCAGCAAAAAGACAGAATGTGGCGCAGAACTAGAAGAATATTTTCAGTGTTTCTTCTCACAGAGAAATCTCCGCTCTATTCTCTACGAATTCAAATTTGCAGCGGAACTGGAGCGGTATTTCTGTTACCTGCTTTATTCTTGCAGCAACACTGCAAGGTTAGAACAAAGCAACACATCTATGCAGATATGCAAGTTCAGCAAGGTTGTTCTGCAAACAAAGAGGGTGTTAATGATTTTTTTTATCACTCACTGGAAAAAAAATGCAAACTGCAATCCTTGTTTCTCTCTGTTCCACTCACGAGTTTAAAAAAGGTCGCAAAATAATGAAGCACAGGTATCTACGACATAAATAAAAAGAACCTCATATTTGGCACCATTGAATATTTCCTATGATTTTCTTCTACTTTGTAGCCAAATTTGTGTTTCTTGTTATACGTTTCTCGTTATTGTTTGCCCGTATTTATTTATTTTCAGAAATATGTACACCACCTATCTCATTCTACTCTTGCTGGTTACATACACTCTTGCAATCGTGGAACCAGTCCCATGGCATCCAATCGATCCGATCGACATCGGCCCGATCCATCCAATCGATCCCATTCCGGTTAACCATTGTGGTCGTTGCATAATATTAGAGACGAATGTTTTGTGTTTTTTTTTTTGTTTTCGGACTTTTTTTGTTTTCGGGCATAATCTAGGACGTTTATGTTTTTTAATTAAAAATTTTTTTCAGCCCTTCCGCCCCTGTCCTCCCACATGCACTTCCGATCCATGCCCAAGAGGATACCATTGCGAGCTGCGTCAAGTGGTAATTTACTATTTGAAATTGTCAATTAGCGTTTCCAATATCTATTTCAGGTTTTCTGCTTCAGACCTCCGTGTCCGAAACAGCCCGTCTGGGTGCGCAACCGATTCCCATTCGATATCGCCATCGACCCTATCGATATCAAACCTGTCGGTCGTGGTTAATAATTATTTGAACCAACCTAACAACATGCGTGCTTTCAGTAAATATTCCATAATACCTTCATCCCTCTTGACCAACTAATCCTTTTGTGGGGTTTTCTTTCGTATACGTTCTGTCGTAAACGCTTGACATCGAATAAAGCTGATAAAAATGAAATAATGGTCTTAACAAATACGATTCATATTTCACTGAAGATTGTACCGCCAAATTGAAACGCCAATTATTATTCAATGGGAAAACATAGATTTGATGATAACAAATCGAAGAATTGTCCTTTATTTGTCGGATGCTCCCTGAACTGGAGTTTCCATGTCGTCGGCCACTTTCGTTTCAGTTTCCGATACGGACCCTTTGAGGTTGGTGAAAGCCTCATCGATATCCCGAAAAGGTAGTCTGACAACATTTGAGTATTAGGCAAACAAACCTTTGCATTATTTATGATGGATGACCAATATTCATTCAGCTCTTCATGACCCTGAAAATATTCAGAAATCCATTTATCACGTGAATTTTTCGACAGAAATTAGTCGAGCAGCATTGACAAAAAATATTAGCGAAAGTTTTCTTATGTTCGCGTCCGCGCACTTCGTGATATTTGGTATGAACTGCGAGAGTTCTCCAAACAATGCTGAAAAAAAAGAGTAATAACTAGAGGCCGCAAGCTCCGCCCACTTGAGAGGGATAGAGAATGGAGGAAAAGCTGCGCCGAGGCGGAGCAATTCGAGTACGTGACCAAATTGAACGATCTAAATCGTTTCCGGTATATCACCATCCTTTACAAAGGACCTTAGGCGCACCTTGCTCCGTCAACTTTGAGGAAATAGGGTCCAGGATAGAGGATTTAAAGGGTTAAAATGTTCGAGGACTTTTGCGCCTTTCGCAGTCTATTCTCTCGATTTCTAGGAGACGATGAGAACAGAAAAAGAGAAGATCAGAAGTTTCCCTGAATTGCTCCGCCGTTTCAAAGTTGAGTAGTACGCACGTCCTCTTTGCTAAACTTGGGTTGGTTAGCAGCATCTCGTGTCTCTCTCATCGCCTATGACCCTCTTCCCCTAATCTTTCGCTCGCCTCCCTCTCCCTCCCCTGTCTCTTACCCGGCGTGACTAGAACACGTCTCGCCTATGAGAGGTCGATCCTCCCGTCGTAATTCGTCTCTCACGACTTGCGGTAGCTATGCCCGCCGAAATATGAGAATGAGCTGAAACAGTCTCCATATATTTTTGACTCTTCCCGGATTCTTCCTCTCTCCCGTTGTGCCGTTTCGGCATGGTTTTAGCGTCATAACTCTGCTCAGAGAATAAAAATCGATAAACGGCAAAAAGAAAGGTCTTATTGAGACCTAGAGGAATACATTGGACACAAAAATGAACTCTATCGATCGATTCGGCCAATCACGATGCGGTCCTAGTAGTCATTTTTTTTCAGATTACAAATCTAGATCTTCCAGTGATCGTGTGGCACAGAAGAGAAAATTTTTTTTTACACATGCTATGCAAAATAGATAGTGAATTAACAAGAAAGCATTTCGTTTTTCACTTACATTTAATTATCTTGAACTGCTCATCAGATAAGCCAGTATTGTTCTGCAAACCAAAAATTACCTCCCTCGTCCAAGGGAGTGTTGCACAATGACACTGTGAAAGTCGTGTGTGTTTTGGAAACCCATTGTACTATGTTTTTGTTGTTGTTTATAATTCGAATATCAGTCTTTGATTATTCCTCACCGCTTTCTTGAATTGCATGTCAATCTGTAGAATTTGCGGTTGTATATCGTTGAGATAAATTATGTCATTTGAGAACATTGAGTCGCGCACTAATCATTACCGAGCACATGATATTACTGGTAAGTAACAGCAAACTAGCAATCTGACAAACCATTTTCCCAAAGCAATCCTCATTTCGTGACAGGATATTGCCGATGATATCTGCGGAGATTCCAATTTTGGCGACAATTTGGGGGCAGTGCAACCGCAAATCTCACCTCTTAGCATGCGGTAGTTATTCTACAGTTTTTCGATAATTAATTGTATAATTCCCTTGAGCTGCTCGGAAGCGAGAGATACAGAAAATCCGGATTGACCATGGGTAGGAGAAGAGAGTATCATTAGGAGCAGAATCGAGTACATCTCCTGTATTTTTTTGACTTTTACAGAAAAAGTAAATGTTAGAAACGAACTAGAATGGCGTCGCTGTTTTTACAGGCAGTATCGTGATTTGAATAAGCCTTGTAGATAATGTGTAAAAACATGGAATTAGTTGTCGATATCGGACGAAATATTGAGGGAAAACAGAGAAGTAAGACATCTAGAGGATCCGTCGGTTATTTTGTTTTTAATTTCGAATTGCGTAAATTTGAATAAGCCTTGTCTCACATGAGAAAACAAAGCAACTATGTTGGAATACTACGATGGAATGGGAAAATGCGACAAGGGGAAGATCGATCTTCTCGATATCTATCCTCTCGAGAAGTTCGATTTCGAGCGTGCCAAATAAAATCACCATTGGTGTTCCACTCTTTAATGCTGATTAAAACGCGGTCTCCCTAAGAACGCAGGGAAAGGGGGGTAAAGTGGCACAACTCCGTCAAAGTGATCGCCAATGGCTCAAATTTTGCCAGTGTCCCTGTGGGCAATATAAACTTTCACATGAGTTTGGACCAAAAATCGATAATTTTGACCTACCAAAATCGATTTTTTAAACTTTAGATTTTGATATCGTGATGTAGCTCATTCGAAAGAGCATGAAAAGTTATGTTATAAACTATGTTTTTGTCCGGATCGGATTGATTTTGATCGAAAATTTTTGGAAAATGTCACATTTTCAGTAAACTTCGAGACCGCTGACCATCTCAAAATCATTTGTATCCTCTGGATTTGACGTATCTGTAGTGTTTTTCATCGTAGAATCCGATTTTATGGTTTGCAATGCGATCATTCAGTGCCGAAAAACCGAAAATTCAGTCTGAACCGGACCTTCTCGGCGCCTTGAAATGTTTACAAGCGGCGTAACTCCGGAATTTGAGTGAAAACGGCACTTGTTTAAACTGTAAACATGATAAATGAACACGGCGAACATGTTTCAACTGTATTTTCACTATTGGAATTTTTTTCCGAAAAATTTATTTTCAGAATCATGAATTTTCGATTTTCTAGATTTGACGCAAAACAGCGGTTTTATACTGTACTCGAATGCTATTCTGAAATGATTTAACATCAATATAGCATAATTTGACCTATGAAGTGAAAATCGATTTTTGCCTTGTCAATTTCACACAAAAAATTCGAAAATCGAAAAAAATGTTAAATTTATTTCCAAATAACTCCAAACGGATAGATTATACCTACTGAGTCGAGGACCTCGATATAGTACTCCTTTCTGCAAGCCGAATCTTCACTGAAAAGCTTGCTGCAGAAACGCTGCGAGATATTTTATTGTGATATTACTGTTAAGGGTTCGTGTTTTCTGGCCATGTATCATTACTGCAAGACAAACAACTTTTGTATATGCAGAGGTGCAAGTTTTTCGGCGAACAACGCTTGCTTGGCAACTGCATACACAGCAAAAAAAACCGGATCAGATCTCGAATTCTCACCCCCTCTCTCATTTTCTTTCACTTTCTCTAAAAAAAATATTCTCTGCAAGCCTTGTTTCTCTCTGTTCCACTCACGAGATTTACAGAAAATTGCAAAATAATGAAGAATCAAATCGCTATAAATGAAAATGATTCTTCCTTTCTGCACAACTCAATTATTTCTCAGAATTTGTTTTTAATCATCTTTTTGATTCGTCCTATTATTTTCCACTTTCATTCTTCACTTATTTTCAGAACGATGTTCACTGCCTACCTCATTATACTCTCGCTACTGGCGTCTACTGCAGCTATCGTTCCAATCGACGACTTTGGTCCGATCCATCCAATCGATCCGATCCGTCCATTTCCAGTTAGCACTATCAATTGATTTGAATCGGATTTTATTTTCGGAATGGTCTCGCTTATTTGAACTATTTCAGCCTATTCCCCGCTGCCCTTCAACGTGCACCCCCGATCCATGCCCGAAGGGATACCATTGCGAGCTGCGCACAGTGGTATGTAAAAGCTTTTCTAAGAAATTGTCAGTCATCCCAGTCAGCCCAATCAAAATATTTCAGAATTTCTGCTTCTTCTGCCCGAAGCAACCCCTCTGCGTGAGAAACAAGTTTATTATCGATCCCATTGACATCCCCATCGGCCCCAGGGATCCGATCGGGCCTATCAGCCATGGTCCGGAATAATAATTCTTCAAGAATTCAGTAAAGTCTTCAATGCTAACCCTCTAAGTTTCCGTAGTCTTCATTGTTTTACAACGTTGATTGTAAATGTATAATATAATTTGAAAATACAGCTGATAAATGTGATTTCTGTACAACATTGTAAATTAGATCAAGCAAATTCAATACAAAGAAGCGAAATGAAGAGCTACTACAAATTCTGTACACTCTCTCGACAGGTGAAGTGGCGAGAGAGCACGCGGAATGAAGAGACTTCATTTTCCATCCCTACTATAGAGCAGCAAACTTACTGCAAAATGAGTATGCAATGTAATGCAAATTGTGCAGAAACAATGCCGTTTAGAATTTACAATACTTTGCACGATATTATTGCATTTTAGCAAACAAAATCTCGAGATGCCGTTCGCCTATTACCTTGTGAAATCGTTATGCAATTTGGCGATTTTGCAAACCTTGTCACCTCTGTTACGCTACAGGAACAGAAGGTTTTCCAACTCGAGGGGAGAAGTAAGAGGGGGAGAGGAGAAGAAGAAGCGAGGACCTCGATATCATCCACGAATCAATCCAGTTGCAGAAACGCTGCGAGATAATTTATTTCGATATTCCTGTTAGGCGTCGATTTGGGTTTTCTGGAACTTGCAGTACCGCTGCAAGATGAACAACTTTTGGATAAGTTTTTCGGCGAATAACTCCTGCTTGGCGTATGCATGCCCAGCAAAAAACCGCCGGAATTCTCACTCCCTCTATCGTTTTCTTCCGCTTTCTCTACAAAAATACTATGCTCTGCTAGCCTTGTTTCTCTCTGTTCCACTCACGAGTTTTACAGAATATTGCAAAATAATCAAGAATCAGGGCTTTATAAAGGAACGTGATCGTTCATTTCAGCACCAGACAACATTTTCATTGATTCTTCTTCTATCAATCTTGTACGTCTTTGTTATTCTTTTGAATTCCAAATGCATTTATTTTCAGAGAAATGTTCACTACCTATCTCATTCTACTCTTTCTACTGGCTTCTACTGCAGCTATCGTTCCAATCGACGACATTGGCCCGCTCCATCCAATCGATCCGATTGTGTTTCCGGTTTGTCGTTTAAATAAATGTGCAACAACTCCTAGGATACGATAGTGACTAAACCAAAAATTGAAACTTTAGCCAGTTCGCTGCCCTCCCACATGCACGCCCGATCCATGCCCCAAGGGATACCATTGCGAGCTGCGCCCAGCGGTAATTTGAAGCTCTTCTATGATATAAGGAGGTTGAAACTATTTTTTCCAAAAGGAAACGACTGTTTGCATTGAATCGTCACTCATGTACAACCAGTTCCTCGAATTTCCAGAAATTCTCGATTTTCAAAATTGTTGAAAATCGCGTAATAGCATAGACATTTTCCATCAACTTTAACAACAGTGCTTATTCTGAGCAAGATATTTTTTTCGATACTGTGTTTTTTTTTTTTAGCAATTTTATCATTATTCATTTTAAACATTTTATCCATGCTTAACACAGTGTTGGGGGATTCATGAATTTCTTGTATTTATTCTTGCTTCCGATGATCGAAGTAATTCTTCTTGAACGGCGAGAATTCAAGACGGGCGTCGACAAAATCTGAAATGAGAAGAATCCATGTGAAGAATCTTTACGCGCATTCATCCACGGAAAACGCGTAATGCTCGTCTCATTCTACCCCTCTCTTCCCACCCCGAGTTGTCGCTCGCTCACTCTCACCTTTCAGCTTCCCTCGCTCCTTCTCTTTCAGTGACTGTTCGCTCCTCAGCATTCTGTTTGATCGTCGAGGCATCAATGCGCGCTTTCGGATGTGACAAGTAGCTGCTGCAATTGAAGTAAGTAAACCTTGTTTACAATAAAGCCCGTCCCTTTGAATCCCCTTGAAGTCCCTTTGATTACTTTGCTTAGTTTTTGTCCTCGCAGATTTAGCATAGATAGCATCAACATGCCGGTATCTCTTCGCCAGAGGGCGTTCATACCATGGTCGGTAAGGCGGGGCTTTGTCCCAACTAGGAATTGGTTCCAACAACTTTCTCCCGGTTCGATAAATAGGATAATGATGATTAGATAACGCGATGGATCACTCACAATTGCAGCAGCTACTTGTCACATCCGAAAGCGCGCATTGATGCCTCGACGATCAAACAGAATGCTGAGGAGCGAACAGTCACTGAAAGAGAAGGAGCGAGGGAAGCTGAAAGGTGAGAGTGAGCGAGCGACCACTCGGGGTGGGGAGAGAGGGCTAGAATGAGACGAGCATTACGCGTTTTCCGTGGGTGAATGCGCGTAAAGATTCTTCACATGGATTCTTCTCATTTCAGATTTTGTCGACGCCCGTCTTGAATTCTCGCCGTTCAAGAAGAATTACTTCGATCATCGGAAGCAAGAATAAATACAAGAAATTCATGAATCCCCAACATTGTGTTATGCATGGATAAAATTTTGAAAATGAATAATGATAAAATCACAGAAAAAACTAAAGTGAAAAAATCAACATCTGTTCAAAAGTGAACAAAACATAAAAATTGGTCAGATTGATGTAGTTGCGTGGTTAAAGTACGCTAAAATTGAGACTATTTCGTAAATCAGAGAAATTGTTATTTATGATACAATATTTTTGTACACCGTTGACGGTGAAGTGCAAACAGTCGTTTCCTTCTGGAAAAATTAGTTTCAACCTCCTTATATTGTCATTCCGCGCTTCCGGTGGACATCAAATTATTACAGAATTTCTGCTTCTTCTGCCCGAAACAGCCCGTCTGCGTGCGTAACCGATTGCCCTTCGATGTAGCCATCGAGATCAAACCTGTCGGTCCCGGATAACAATTCTTCGAACAAGAATTTTCCTGCTAAGTAAAATCTCCAATGGATAGGCAACACGCTGAGTAATTTAATGTTTCTGGGTCTTCTCACCGTAGTATTCATTGTTTTGAAATGGTGATTGTAATTGCATAATATCATTTAAAATAAAGCTGTTGATTGAAATTTTCTCAACAAGATATGTGAAAATAAACGACATTCGGAGGAAGGACTTCTAGAATATTTTAAGCACGGTTGCGTATTTATGTGATGTCTTGGATGTTCGCGAAATGAGGAGTCTGGAACAGTCTACAAGAAAAGAAATATCTCAAAATGTGCAGGACGAGCGAAAAAGTGGATATTGCTGACCCGAAAAATCGTAAGCTTATTATTTATTATTGCAAGAGGTTTCCAGAATCAAGATAATAGATATGCAGAGGTGCAGATTGTTCAGAAAATTATAATATATTGCTGGGTCGTTGCAAAGACAGCAAAAATTGGATCAGCTCTGTTGTAACCTGATTCACGATGTTTCTTGCAGATTTTGCAAGCCTCATCACACGAGATTTGCAAAACTCGCAAAACAAGGAAGAAAGAAGATTCTATATAAAGAATAAAGAGCCTTCCTTCCGGTATTGATCCAGTTCTTAATTCATCGCAATTGTTAGTCTCCATTTTTTCAGAAAGATGCTAACATCCTACCTCATTCTACTCTCGCTACTGGCATCAGCAATTGCAATCGTCCCAATACCCGATCCCATCCTGCCAATCCATCCGATCGACCCTCTTCCGGTTAGCGATCGTGGCTGAGAATATCAAGGGCTTTCGAAGCGCAGCCAATTATTGCCAGAAAGCAACTCAAATGAGCTGGAATATATTTCGAGGTTTGTGGTAATGAGAAAAAAATATTCAGCCAATTCGTCCTCCGATCCGCTGTCCACCAACATGCACGCCCGATCCCTGCCCGAAAGGATACCATTGCGAGATGCGCCAAGTGGTATTTCAATGATATTGCAATTCCGCTTTAACAAACGCCGAGTTCATTAATTCAGATTGTCTGCATCAAAGCTCCGTGCAACTTCCCGAAACAGCCGGTCTGTGTGCGAAACATAATTGATCCCATTGGAAAATAGTCATGAACATGAAACAAACTTCTACACAATCATGTCCTCACAGTAAAGAAAGAACTTTACTCTGTATTCACTCGTGTGTGTTTGCGATCGCATAAAGAAGTTTTGAAATCAACCTTTTTCGATGGATAGCTAGTCACTTTGATCAGGCAATTTTTTTGGAGAGCATTATTTGATAATCGGCAGAAGCAGCATTCAGCAAATTATATAGATAAAACGACTCCTGAAGCCTAGCTCGGAAATTCATGCAGACCCAAAATCTTCTGTTGTTCCCTGTGTAAAGTGTTCACATCTGCAGAACTACTGTAATGCTGCAGTTGCAACTATGCAAAAACAGTCGACTAAAAACAAGTTATCCTGCGTTGGTTGCATTTGCGAATCACGAAAAAACATGACAGCTTAGTACAACTCTACACTCTACACTTCATAATATATACTGCATTATGTTGCAAGATGTTTTTTTCATCCACTGTTCCTCACGAAGTCTGCAGAACAATGAGAAAACATTGCTCCATAAAAGGCCAGTAATCCGAAGAATCAGTAGTTCTCATGATCATTTTCAAAATATCAATTTTTATTATATTATCAATATTTATTATATAAAGTCTGATCCAATCCCTTCAGTATAGCATGGTATAACCTAGTACTCTCACTAACAATCAACCATCATGAAGATAATCCAGTTTCGCCGTATCGATAATTGTCACAATCAGGGTCTGTGGCCTACAAAGTGCTTCGGCTTCCCGTGTGTGCGTGATACATACTGCATCATGCAAGAAAAGGTGAGAGTTTTACTAGGAATTTACAAATTTTCTTTACGTTTTCCCAATTGTCTCGATGTCAACGTTTGCGAGAACACCCTATTTACTAAGGCACTCCCTCAACCGGTCGAGTGAGAGCACGCGGAATGAAGAGAGTCATTTCTTGATTTGCCATCTATGTAGATACTACTGAAAATCAAATTGCAGAAGTGGTGCGATGAGCACGACAAGGAGAAATGCAAGTACTGGAAGGAACCGTTCTGTGTGCGCCTCGGATAATTTTTTCCTTTCGAAACTGCTTTCATTTATTTGACTTTATTTTAATTGCATTTGATTGATTGAACGAATAAATTATTTTAAAAACACACCTGGAAGGAGCTAGGCAATTAAATGTGCCTTGTTTTCAAGGTTCATCAAGCAAAATAATACATGTTTTTTTCTGTTCCACTCATATCCAAAAACACCCATTAAAATATGCAAAGCCTTCTGGAAAACTCTACGTGTTTATCAAAACTTTCATATTTTTGGAGGCTTTGCAAAGTAGTGAAAACAATGGTACAAGGCTCTATAAAAGGCCAAAGTTATTGTCTGTATTCAACGATCTCGGTTTGCAATTTCAAGGTCTTTTGATGCACTCGATTGCAGAGCAATGTTCTCCAATCTTTTCATTCTGCTCCTTCCGCTTTCTGTCTGCGGATTCACTATTATTGAAAACAACAAGGAGGTATCCATTCCTATGTTTATTCATATGTTTCCATTTTGAAAAATTCGAAAGTTTATTAATCAACTGAAACTTTGGACATTTGGCTCTGTACGGATAGGTTGGCCCATTCAGATTAGGTTGGCCCATTCAGATTAGATTGGCCCAATGAGATTAGGTTGGCCCATTGGAGTCACCGATACGAAATGGAAAGTTGCATCATAATTATGAAATATTACATATGGATGACGCAATACTATGCAATATAGCGTTGTCCGAGTGTAATTCACCTCAAACTCGTCGGAGGAGACTGGAAGAGGTGTCAATCGATAGCCCATGAGATCACAAGTTAAATTTGAAATTAATAATTATGATTGCATAGTTATGACGCAATACTACCCAATACCGTGCTCTAAGACTGAAATTCACCAGAAACTCAACCGAGAAGGCTGAATCGATAGTTGAATGTCGGTAGACCAAAGTAGAAGCAATGAAGAATGGGATTGATCGCTAGATTAAGTGTAATTTAATTTTGGTAGGTTGTGCATGTGCAGCCTCAGCGCAAGCTAACTCTTATCGAGCAACTCCAAGACCTGCTGAGGGTGATTTTTTTCTCTAATAATATTATATTGGTGCCTTTTAACTCAGAGATATAATCTCGAATGTTTCAGGAGCTTGAAGGCTTCGGTATCTCACGCTGCACAGGCTATCCATGTCCGCCGGGCACCAGCTGCACGATGGTATTACATTTGATATTGCCATTTTCTATTAAATTTTGATTTTAGAAGCTTCTCAATAACAGTTTGACTAATTTGTCACTGAGCATGTACCACTTTCTATTGCAGGTAGGCAACTTCCCCATGAAGCCATCCTGCGTGCCCAAGACACACGAAGATTGACTTCGACCAATAAAAACATCCAATTGTAATTTGGAATCTTTCACATTTGAGCGCATTGCACAATAACAATAAAGATGACATGAACAACATAATCGACGCATATAGTCATCGGATTTTTCTCATCGCAAATGAACTAAATATGATCCAATGAGATCCTTTATTTAAAAAAAAAATATAGTGCTAATCGATGTTTTTGAGGCCTAATTTTGGTCAAAACATTTTCACAATGTGAAACTAGTAGAAGTATTCGTTGTAAAATTGAAAGAAAATAATGATATTGAAAAATAACTAATAAAATAAAAAAATTAAAGCGTCGACAAACGATTTGTCGGTTGGTTTGCCGAGGGTAAATGTCGAAAAAGGTTTTTGTCGCGACAAACGGGTTTGTCGACAAACCAAAGCTTCGTGCATACCGACAAACCATTTGTCCGACAAAACGGTTTGTCGACAAAGGCCGGCAAAGCCCGACAAACCCCGTTTGTCCGACAAACGGGTTCATGCATACGGCCTCAGGAGGCACTGAACTCGTGCCAAGCTATTCGCATGAGTCTGGCGCCTTAGACCACTCGGCCATCCGTGCTTGTGAAACACTCCCTTTGGAATGCTACTGTTTGAGCATCGATTTGTCTCATCGAACTATTCCTTCTTTTTCCGTTTCTGTTTCTTCAAATAAGTATACTGTAACTTGACTAGCGCGTCTTGTGAAGTCACTAGTCAGGAACATCAATCGACCGTGTTCAATCGCTTCTCTTTCTAGAGCAAAAATAAAAAGCATTGAATAGTTGCATGAACAAGTCACTCTCCAATAGTGATGTCGTTTCGATCTTCGGCTCTCTTCATTCTGCACACTCTATCGTTTCTCTGACCTGCGAGGTAGTGTGCAGAATGGAAAGAGCCAAAACCTAATTTGCATCCCTACTTTCCATGATCTACAGAGTCATTCATCCACAGTCTCCACGCATCAAGCGACGAGAATTCTTCTAGTCATTCCGGCAATAACTGATTCCGAGACCGTCTGTATCCACCCACGAAGCAGAGTGTGACACATTCCCGGTTGTTCTTCGTCCACTTATATGTTTCATCGATGCCATTTGAAGTGGATCGTTCTTGAATTGACAATACGGCAGCGAAAACACCTACATGTACAACACTAAAAATTCTCTTTGCGAAGTGCTGATTCACCTGAGCACTAGGGATGTGGCGGTGAATTTCTCGGTGTCTCCATTCTGCACTTACTTTTTAAAGATTACAATCTGTCAGTACTTACAAGAATGGCGCGGAATGGGCGGAGCCAACCCCGTGATGAGTAGAAACACAGTGAGACCAATTCAGTTGCTGCATTTGCTGCTAATGCAGTTGCAGCAACCGTCGACTATCTTCCGGTGCTGCGTCGGCTGCAACTTTCAGGAAAATAATTAAAGTGAGCGAGAAGAGGAGAACACCGTCGATTATTCAGCGTCGATTTTTCAGGCGTCACAATTATTTTGTCTGACTTGAAAAGCAAGCACTTGATAGAGATGGCAACACAACATCTGTGTTTTTGCAGTAGAGTTGGCAATTCGACGTTTGCGACGTCGCAATTCCATCCCTCTCAATTGCGTGCTTCGTAATTGAGAGCGAGAGGAGGGGGAGCATTTGCGACTTCGCAAGATACCGTAAGCGATGGGTTTGAAACCCACAATGTTCAAACACTTTTGCCAAGCACTGAGGGGTCAGCAAAGGCCTAGGATAACTCAAGCTAACCGCTCATGGCCTACAAAAGTGTTTGCACATGGTGGGATTCGAACCCCCAACCTCACAATCGGATGAAAACGGCGCCTTAGACCACTCGGCAAAGGACTCGGCCAATTGCGACGTCGCATTTGCTCCTCTTCTCATTGCGACGTCGCAATATCGCAATCGCATTGCCAACCCTATTTTGCAGCCACCTTCGCATTTTGATAGGATGCTGCAGCCGCGTCATGTTGTTCTGATGTCGCTGCAATTGAATCAAGAATTCGTCCTCGCCATATTTATGCATTTATTGAATTATTCAGCAGTCACTAAGCAGTGTACTACAGCTGCAGACAGAACTAGCATGGATGGCCAAACGAGCATTATTTTCCTGTTTGGATCTCCCGGAGACCCGCAGTACTTCCAATGGGGTATGCATATAGGTATTAAAATAACTGTATCATTATTATGTTTCGGAATTGAAATTCCTAGCGTTATCTATTTTGATAATCATGCCGTTCCTCGTTTTCTTCACAGTCTTTTGATCTCCCTGCGCAGTGCTGTTGTTTGAGAGAGAGCCGCTGCTCGATCCAGCAAAACTATTTTCTAAAAGCTTCTAAATCATCCGGCGAAGCAGAGTGTGAAACATTGCATCGGCCATTTAATTCTCCGTACCCATTTATGTTTCAGCGTTTTCATTTGAAGTGGACTGTTTCTGAATTGACAATCGACCTTGCTCTGATGGGGGAACAATTTAAGAATCGTCCTAAGAAGCGATGATTCACTAGAACGAGAGAGGTATGGCTGACTCTTCGGTCTTTCCATGTATCTCCATTCTGCTCATTATTTTGACTGTCTCCATCGAGAAAGATTGCGATATGGAGAGAGCCAATACCGAAATGGTATTCATAGAGAGCTGCAGAGCTGCAACCATCGAGTACTGCTTTTCAAGTGCTACGCTACTAATTATAATGTTTAAGAAATTGTGCAGCCATTCTGTTGACAAAAACCATTATTATTGCTTTGCCTATTTCGCTAATTCATTTATTCATTTCGCATATGTTTCACGGTTGCTATTTCAGCTGAGTAGTTCTTCTATCGTCAATGGGACGGCGGGTGACAGTGAAAAATTCAAGACAAATATCCCAGAAATAATCTGATGAGACAACGATTCGCATTATCGATAACGGCAGAGCACTTCGGTATGCCGTTTTGAGTTATCATATCTCTCCATTCTATTTCCGACCCGAGTATTGCCCCGTGCTGCCAATACAATTGCTGCATTTGTTACAGCAACCGTCTCATTTCGGCACTTCCCTGTGGCACCACCTGCAGCAGCTGCAGCATGTTGTTCTGAAGTTGCTGCAGCTGTTTTGACGACAACTATCAAGCCATAATATCCGAATAAATTCTGACCTTTCTAAACAACCCTGATCTTCGTGCCCTACCTAGCTGCTCACAATTCTTCACAAATGGCATTTCCTCGATTGCTACCATACGTCAAATGGGTCTCGAAAAAGCGAGAGTGCTCGTCGGCACTCCAGCAAGACCCATATCGGCAAAACGAGAAAAACAGCGTAATGTATTGAAAATTGACCATATCGACTAGACCACGTCGGCAAAGTTTGCCGGGCAAACTTGTTTGGGCATATCGGCAGAAAATTCTAGGCTAGACCTCATTTGACGTATGATACTAAAGGATGGGATCCACCGCTCGATTCGGTGGCACTAATTTGCCCATGTATCCATCCACGAATCAGAGCGTGAAACATTTCTATTGTATTCGCGATCGCGCCAAATCTCATTCTCATTTATCATTTATGTTTCATCAATGCCATTTGAAGTAAACCGTTCTTGAATTGACAATCATCGGTTTGTGAGCTTTCAAAAAATTAAATATAAATATTTTCCTGACGAGTCGATGGTTCACGTGATCGGGAACTGTGTTGCTTCGGATTCATCGGTCTCTCCATTCTGCAAAGTCCCTCTTTTGTCTGACCGTCGAGAGAGTGCCCAGAATGGATGGAGCTAAAACGGAAACAATATTTGCGGAAAGCAGTAGATCTGCTGCAACCGTCGACTCCGGCACTTCTTGTGATGCTTCCGCTTAGATTGGCTTGTGCAGCTACCATATTCAACCATGGCGGAACAACTGTCACTATTTCATCCTCGACAAACATTCAAGAGAGTGCTGCAACTGCCGTCTCTTATAATTGACATTCCTGTGCGGCGGCAGCTGCAGACGCTGCACCCGTGGAGTCTCCGGTTGCTGCAGGGGTCGTCGCTGCAGAGTTACCACTAGTGTCTCTTCATTTTTGTCTGTCTGATCGGCAAAGTAAACACTGGTCAGCGATGGCAATACAATTGCTGCATTTGTTGCAGCAAATTTCGCATTTCAACAACTGCGATGCTATGTCCTTTGCAGCAGATGCATCTTTATTCTCAAGCTGCTGCAACTCAGATAAACTCCGAGAAACTAGTATATCCGAAGAATACCTTACCAAGCTACCCATCCTTTCCCCTCAACAGTGTTACCACAAGATGGAATAGCAGCTCTTATCTCTGCACACTTTCTCGCTTTTCAAAGCGACAACAGCACATAAAGAAGGGAGAGAGATATAATTCGGAAAAACCAGATTCCGAGATCCTTTTTTATCCACACACGAAGCTGAGATATAGCGACGATGATTTTGCAGAAAATATCATTCGCCGTTCACATTTATGCTTCAGCAATGCCATTTGAAGTGGGCCGTTCTTGATCAGACAATTCTGCCAGGTTGGTCTGTGAAAAATAACAATAAAATATTTTCCTGTCGAGACGATGATTCACGTGATCGGGAACTGTGTTGCTTCGGATTCATCGGTCTCTCCATTCTGCACACTCCATCGTAGGCTCTTGATTGCGTACAAGCTCGTAAATTGTCTCGCTAATTTGAAAACATTACTGCAATAAATCCATTCCATGCTTACGCGACGCGTAAGTTTCGCGCGTCATAGCCGTCAATTTCTCATTCACCGGTAATCCCTCCGTGGTGCAATTGATGAAATATATTTTTTTAGCAAAGAATACTATTGTTTCGTAGCCTCCATCAAAAAATTGTAATTTCAAACACGAGTATTTTGCCGAAACAGAAATGGTGCGCATTCCATTCTGCGCCAAATCTCTTCTTCCATCCACATTTACGTTTTAGCATTGTCATTTGAAGTGGATCGTTCTTGAATTGACAATGGACGGATGCTAGGCGTTATAAAAAACAATAATCATATATCCCTGATGAGACGATGATTCACGTGATCGGGAACTGTGTTGTTTCGGATTCATCGGTCTCTCCATTCTGCACATTCCCTCGTAAGTCTTCGAGAAATTGCGCGGAATGGATAGAGCCAAAACCGAAACAATATTACCAGAAAGCAGAAATTTTGCTGCAACCCTCGACTCCTGCACTTCGGATGATGCTCCAGCTTAGTTTGATTTCTGTAGCTACCATATTCAACTCTTACCATGACGGAACTACTGTCACTATTTCGTCATCGACTCTGATGAATTGCATAATAATGCCGCCGTCACTATGGAGAGTGCGGCAACTGCAGTCACTTTTTCTTTATAATCATTAGTGATCACAAATCGGCAATGACTTTCCTCAATTCGCGTGATCTATCGCCGGTCAGAGAAACGAGAGAACACGCTAAATGAGGAGAGTCGGTTGCCGATTTTCCATCCCTAATAATCATGTGCGATGCGGCTGCTGCAGGGGTCGTGGCTGCAGAGTTCTCCGGTTGCTATTAGATCGATAGCAGCAGCAGCTAGAGAACAGTTCACGGCGTTTTTCTGGCAACACGCAAAAAACAAATTCCCGTCGAGACCTCTCTCGTGCTCTCTCATTTTGGCGTATCCTTTCGCAATTCCCCTGATCGCTTTCACTTCTCTCGCTCAGCAAACCAAGTTGAGCGGGGGGAAAAGGTTCATTTGCGTGGCGGAGTTATTCTGAGGACTAACGAAATTAGTGAGCTGTGTGCGTGAGTTTTGAAATGAAAAATGAAATCGGGGGCAACTGTCGTCAAAGTGGTGATAGAGACTTGCGGAAAAGATGAATCGATAGACAATCAGATTATCTACGGGCATTTCAAATTTCATGTTCATTGGAATATTTTAAATGTATTTAAATTGGGTTAATGTTCGTTTTCCAATTTAGAAGTGCTTCCGGAAAACGGATGCAGCTTGAAAACAAAATCGAAATTGACAAATCTAGCACATCCGATTGTGCCCAAGGGATTGGCACACCTTTCTACACAAGTGCCATCTCGATAGCATCATCCTACTCTGAGGAGATACCTCTGGAGTGGCCAAAACAGTCGTTTTTGACCATTATTAGCAGTTTTTTGGCACATTTGCACATGCACCGCATGACTGAGATCGAAATTGATAAATCTAGCACATCAGATTGTGCATTCAATCTTTTTTTAAAAGTGTTAAAGTGAAAAAGTCGCAAAAATTGGTTATGTTTCACGGGGGAATGAAGAATGAATGATGGAGGGAAGCGCAATTCTCCACCAACCGACTCAGTGACTCGTGAGAGGCGAAAATGGGAGAGGGGTTTGCGCCAAAACCAACTCCGCCACGCAAATGAACTTTTTCATCCCACTCAACTTGGTGTGCTCAGCCCATGTAGAGTGCCGTGCAGTTTCAATCATTCAGTTTTTGGAAAACTCGAACCAGCATTCATTTGAGATTTCTCTATTTCTCATAAGTTTCACGCTTGTCAGTTCTGCGGAGCTGTTCTTCTTTTCTCAATTTTGATGTGATTGCCTGACTAAAATAGAAGAAAAAATCACATAATCAGAAAATATATGTGCTCGAGAAGATTCGAGAGATAGGGGTAAAACTTCGAGTTTGCAGGTATCTCCATTAAATTACTTCAAATAAAGCACTGACAAACGATGCCAATGCAATTGCTGCAACTCTAGAAGTAGATCACACCAAGTTGAGCGGGGGGAAAAGGTTCATTTGCGTGGCGCGGCCATTCTCACCTCTAACAAGATTAGTGAGCGGTGTGCGTTAGAAGTGAAAGGAAAAATGAAACAGGGGGCAATAAGCTTCGGAGAAAAAGATAGGACGATGCGGAAGAGAGGGCTTGATACTTCAGCTCAGTGTCTACAAGAATCCAAAATTTCGTGAAGATCGGAACATTTTAAGCTACTTAAAATATCGATTTTCTTGTTTTGTTTACCAAATAGTACTTCGGAAGTTACAACCTCGCGCGAAAACTAGATCGAAATCGAAAATTCGGCCGCAGTCAGATTGTGGGGAAAGGGTTTGGGTAACTTTCTATGCAACCGCCATGTCCATAGCTTCATCCTCGGCTGAGGAGTAGTCTCTGGAAGAGGCAAAGTGATCGTTTTTGCTCGAAAATTCATTGAAACAGACTATGTTTCAAATAAGTTTGAAGACGAATTATCACCGGTAAACCGCTGAAAACCATTACCAATGTCAAATTATGTATGTTTCATGGATAAATAAAGAATAAATGAAGCAGTACGCGTAATTCTCCACCAACCGACTCAGTGGCTGGTGTGAAGCGAAAATGGGAGAGGGGATTTACACCAAAACCAAGTCTGCCACGCAAATGAACCCTTTCCCTTCGTTCAACTTCGTGTGTAGATCCTACGCCCACTTCAGAAGAACCTGCGACGCTGCGTCCGTTGCCGCAGCTGCAGCTTTGTTCCGATGTTGCTGCAGCTGTTTATTTGACGTCCGTCAAACCATAATATCCGAAGAATAGCTAATCATCTCGTTGTGCTCTTTCAACAGTATTACCTGATCAAATATGCTCCTCCCTCAGCACACTTTTTCGCCTTCCAAAACGACAACAACATATAAAAGAGGAAGAAAGTCGATGCACGATACGGCAACACTAGTTTCCGAGAGCCTCTGTATCGTGTGATACATTACCGATTGCATTGGTGATTTCACCCAATGCCATTCACATTTCACATTTGAGTTTCAGCACAGTATTAAGAGACCGGCTCCGATATTTTGGAGCATTTCGGCCCCTCGCCGGAACCGTTGCGCTAGCAATGAGAACCAGGGGCTCACGCTTGAGTGTCAAGAGGGTCTTGGTCCCGTATTCGATAAACCGTCACTTACTTGTGGTTACTGCCTCTGCGAGGGGAGAAATGATATTTTCCATGAAAATTGGTCGAAAAATCATATTTTCTCAACCGATCGCGATCGATCCAATTTTCCTTTTGCGTTAGCTTAGGACCTTAAAATCACAAGTGAAGAACATATATATGATTGCATCATCACTATGCAATATTGCGAAATCGCAGCATGACGTCACTAACGGTGACAATGCATCAGCAGGTCTAATGTGTCCTGCCAAAACATCGAACCGATTGCTTAACTGGCTCAAAAGTTATAACACTTTAAAATTTTGGACGGTGACTTATGTCAGATACTGTATTTCTGACGTATTTTTGCGCGTAGAATCCGAATTTTGCCATTATAGCACATAAAAACAAGAACTAAAAAAGTTATGATCTAGAAACCTTTGAAAGAAAAAATGTATGATCCCATAATCAAAATATTCAAGTTTTTCGAACACAACTTTTTTCTTTCGAAGTTTGATGAGCTCTAGTATACAAATTCGATCTCTACGCGCAAAAATAATCCGGAAACACCTATTGCGACATAGGCCTGAGAATTCGATTTTTTTACCCAAAAATGGCCTCGACCATGAAAAAGTCGGAAAAATGTTTACTCAGAAAAATCTGACTATATAAATTTCTGGTGTGGGAAAACCGCTTGGGATAATTGAGCGAGATGTTGTTCGATGAGAGTAAGTGATAGCTAGGAGCGATGCTCATTGCCAGCATACTAATAGTATATTAGTCGTCGGTAAAAAGCTGAACGTGTTTTCGGATATTATTCTTACCTGTTTTCTCTTCTTTCCCAATCACAAATCGATAATTACAGTATCCCTGACTCTTCAGCGTTTCTGTTACGAGAGAAATACACCGCGTTAAATTGAATGGGATGCGGTTTTCTATGAAAGTCAGAACTAAGAGAATATGGGTTTAGGCGGGAGGTAGATCATACGTTTGCCGCTACAGTATGTCGACACCGTAATCCGACTATTGAGTCAGTTCACGGTAAGGATTCGGCGAGCGCGTAATAACACGATTAAATTAATGGCACTAGAGGGGTTTCTTCACTTTTGTCATTTCGAAAATCGATATTAACAGTAACCCTGGTTCTTGTGCGCTTCTGTTAAGAGAGAAAGAGAACACCGAGTAATATCGAAATAGCTGCTTTCCGATGCGAGTCAGAAGAGATGTTATAGGTTGGTAGGGGCTGTGTATAAAAGTATATCACTGCTGGATGTGATACAGTAACCCGTATGCTACCCAGTATCATTGATCCTTCAGACCGAAAAGCACGTGACGGAGATCAATGCGTCAGTCGATAATTACAGTAACCCACGTTGTTCTGCGCTTCAGAGAAGAGTAACAGTGAGGGAGGAATGAAGGTAGAAGTGGGGTGTACATACGATACGTACGGCGCATCTTAGATAGACGATGAGCAATTGTAGGAAGAATGTAGGAAGGGCATTGCGATTGATTGATTTTTTTTACAGTAACCATGGACTACTTTAGAGGGAAAGCACGGGATCGATCAATATTCAGTGTGAAATAAATATATTATTATGCGAAATTAAACGAGAAATGCTGTTATATTTCAGTACTGTAAATCGTCTTTACCCCACAGTCTTGTAGCAGCTCCCTTCTATACTCCCTCTCCACCTCAACTATCTCCTGCTCTCCACTCAAGTCCACACCCTCAAGGAGAGGGGATTGGCGGTGATGAATTCCATTCGAGGTGGATAGAGCGTCTTCATCGATGAGCATGTATCCCTCGATGGGAGAGACTCTGTCATCCGCCCCACACAGAAGAAAGTGTCCAATCAAGTATCAAATTATTGTTATCCCAGAAGCGCATATAATTTATTTGTCTACTTTTCTCCACAGCTCTGTTCCAGTCTCTATTTACTATCCCATGAACCTCGATTAATTATGTTAAATAAATCGTTTACCTGTTGTGGAGTTATCAAAATAAACATGTTGTTGTTGAGTTGGTGCCTCCGCAGTACGTCACGAAGAAGAGACACTGAAACTTTACCACAAAGCTTCGGGGTTCCTCGATATTTTCGACCTAATTCCTTCTATACTTCGAAGCAATATCTTATTAAAAATTTATTAAATTTTCATTCGTTTTAACAAATCATCCTTCTTGGATTACTGTAACTAGTACCGTAACGATTTGATCTACCCTGGGTAATCCCAGTTTCAATTAGTTCCGTTTAATTCCTTCCCGTTCCAAAATTCTAGGAATGGCTTTCGACCTCATTTACTAACTTGATCAAATTGGGGAAAAAAGAGGAAGAAAACCATATCTGATTCAGTCGTCGATTCCCTCCGGAAGAGCAGTAGGGGTCGTTCGCTGCTTGTCCGCCTGTCAAGAAATACAGTTAACGGGTGATGACGCAGCTAATTCATATTTTGAGAGTACGGCACTTAAATTCGACGTTACTTCTATTAGGCTAGTTACCGTAACTTGCGAAAGATCGGTAGCAAGCAAATACATCGAACACGTTGCCAAACAAGTATAACGTTTTGTGAAGAATATTATTGGTATTGTATTGAAGTGATTCTCACCTTCCATAGGGGAGCGACGAGGGAAGAGAGAGGGAGAGAGTAATGGACCGCCCGCGATCGACTCTGATGCAATGAATGAATCACACAATGGACGAATAATAAAATGAATGAGCGAAGACTACGTGGCATTAGCAATTATCGATTAAGGGAAGAGTCAGAATCAGTGATACTTCCATTCCTGGTACCGATATGAAGAAGATAGTGGCGAACGAGCATATTCAGAGTGTCAATGCTAATCACTGGTGCTTTTAATTAATAAATAACGCTTAGTTTAGTGCTTTGACAGTGAAATAGATGCGAATGCAGCTCAATTTGATGAGAACCTATACGTGAATATATTCCGACTGCGTTAAATACTTACTAGTAACACGAAAGTAAGCAAACTCTCGTGAAACAAGGTGTATTGGAAGAGAACAATGATCCAACAATGCTTACCTGGGTGAAAGAACGAGTCATATCCTCTTCAAAGTCGACCGAACGAGATCGATCTCATCCTCAAAGTGCTAAATTAGCAGTAGCAGCTGCTCCCTAACCACATTTTCACCACAAAAGTAAACTACTTGATTGAACAAACGTGTAAAATGCATCAATCGGGCATGATCTACCCCTGTTTACACCCGTTTTGCGAGTGATCTGGCTAAATTTTAGCTTTACAACGACGCAAAACTCACCATTCAGTAGTTTTCACTCTAATATTACCGAAAAACAACCAAAACTCTTCCCTTATCACTCATTTTACGTTTGGCAAGTTGAAAATAACTGGCCTATGCGGCTTCCGCCGCCCAATCTCCTCTTCCAGTCGCACCAGCCGAGCCTCAGAGCCTGTGAAATAATTGTGAATGGGTGATAACAAGAGAAAATGGACTTGCTCAAACTTACCGGCCTTCCACGGGCGTCGCACACGTCCTTGCCCGTTGCCCCTCTCGACTCCTCGTCGCCCGTGCAGTCAGTCGACGTTGAAAACATACAGATTAAACAAGAAATCAATAAAATGTGATGAAAAGAGAAGGAAACGCGAGGAAGCGCCCGAATTAGAATGTCAAGTTGGCGACATGTTGAAAATGGCGCGCCGCGAAAGCATGCATTTTGCCTTGATTTTTCTCCGACCGCTCATGGAATAAATACTGAATAATTCTCTTTTTAAAGAACCTCCACGTAGCAATCGGTTATTTAGAAAATAACTGATCGAATAAAAACTTGCCAAAATGGCCAGGAAGCCCATACTGACTTGAAAGACTTTGAAAATTTCAGAAACTTTCATGTCTTTCAAGCGACCGTTGAAGGTATGATATATAGTTGAGTTTTCATCATAAAAAAACGCATAATATTAATGGTTTTTCAAGCATGACTTTTTTTGCATTGAGTTTCATGAGCTCTAGTGCCCAAATTCGAATTCAGCGAGTGAAAATACACCAGAAATTTATATAGTCAGATTTTTCTTAGATAATTTTTTTCCGACTTTTTCATGACCCCGGGGTCGAGGTCATATTTGAGTCAAAATATCGAAAAAAGAAAAAAAGTTGTGTTCGAAAAACTTGAATATTTTGATTATGGGATCATACATTTTTTCTTTCAAAGTTTGGTGAGCTCTAGTATACAAATTCGATCTCTACGCGCAAAAATAAGCCGGAAACACCTATTGCGACATAGGCCTGAGAATTCGATTTTTTTACCCAAAAATGGCCTCGACCCCGGGGTCATGAAAAAGTCGGAAAAAAATTATCTAAGAAAAATCTGACTATATAAATTTCAGGTGTATTTTCATTCGTTGAATTCGAATTTGGGCACTAGAGCTCATGAAAATCAATGCAAAAAAAGTTATGCTCAAAAAAACCATCAATATTATGCGTTTTTATGATGAAAGATCAACTATATATACGTTTCTTCTGATGAAAAAAATGGATTTGGGGTAGTTTTCAACGCCGAATCGAATGAGCATAGTAGCAAAAAACGAAGTTTTCATCAGGGTGGGAATTTCAATAATTTCGGAAGCCACAACCTTTTTCACAGATGAGCTAGCCACTCACAACAGGAAAAATGTTTATCTCGTCAAGAGTTTTCAGAAGTACTATAATTTCATGGGTCTCCGAAGCGCGGTTCTCGAGATAATATTTTCCCCCTAGCACGAGAATCGTGCTGCAGGGAATTCGGTTTTGGAGATACGGCTTTCTAAGGTCGATTTTCGAACTCTACGAAAGTTGATCCTAGGGGTTTTTTTACCGCGGATTTTTGCTTTTCCTTTGCGGCAGTATGTGTTCTGGCTCAGATAGTGTCTCTTAAGCTGGCCATTCCTCACATGCAAGAACAAAATGAGCGGTTGGCCCCGCCCCCTCGTTCAAAAAAGTGAGAAATGAGGCGGATTCGAATTTTGGTCCCGTATGGAATGAAATATACGGTAGAGTTGAGCAACCATCGTCACTAATGCCTTAGTATACCTGCTGAAACTCATTCAATTCATTGTCGAAAACTGACGCTCAAACGTCAAATCACTTGAGTTTCAAGAGATATTCTTCTACCAGAAGAAGGAGTCAAAACAGAACGAGCACTAATTCCGCAGAAAGTGTTGCATGGGGCTTAATACTGTGTCAGCGCTTTCATTTAAAATGGGCCGTTCTTGAATTGACATTGTTCCAGTGATACCGAATGGAAACAACAATAACAAATATTTTCCTGACGAGACGATGATTCACGTGATAGGGTCGTCACAAATCTCTCGTAGGGCTGGCAGTTTGTGTCTGAAATAACCGCTCCCCTCGACCTTTTTGAGACAGGAATGAGTCGGAATGAGAAATGCTCTCTCGAAACTCAGACACAAGTGTGTCCGAGATTGAAATCACCTTTGTTCTTCCTTTGTTCCCCATTTTTTGTTTGTTTCAATTTGAGACACAACTGTGTCCCACAATTTGGGACACAAAAGTGTCTGAGACACACCATTGGACACAAATTCCCCGCCCTATTAGGGAATTGTGTTGCCTCGGATTCATCGGTCTCTCCAATCTGCACACTCCCTCGTAGGTCTGACCGTCAAGAAGTTTCACTGTTATTAATTTTTTCTATCGCCAATTGTCCAGGGGTTGCCTTTGGGAAATACATAATATAACACAAATATTCCGATAAGAAAATAATTTGCGTAGTTGAGAACGGCACGGCACTTCGGTATGCCGTTGTGAGTTTTCAGATCTCTCCATTCTTTGTTTATTTATTTGATACACCCCAACGGGTGTGACATCATGTGAATAACATATACAGAATGAAAGATAGCAGGAGAGGGGAAGGGGGGGAGGGAATTGGGATAGAAGAAGGGAGAGTTGAAATTGATCACTCCCACAGATACTCTTGATAAACGAGGTGGACGAGGCCTCGGAACGGGAATGGGACCGTTCGATCCATGTATATCTTATGGATCTAGAGCAAGGGTGGGGAGTGATTGAAGGATCTACAGTTTAGGGATCACTATTTGGAGAATGAGGGCCGTGTCAGGATTCGATAACAAGTGAAGTTTGATTGTGGGCAACAATAATTTTGGATCAAAAATACGATGAATCTTACAAAGGAAGCGAATAGTGCGATGAGAGAAGGAGGATCGTAAGTTTTCTCTACGAGCAATAGGAATGTTAAGGGAAAACGGATTGTTTCTGGACGAAACATTACGAAATGAATAGAAGCGAGACATAGGTAGATCAACAATTCCATTAACTATCTTGAGAGAGAATAGAATATCAGAAACCACACGACGGAGATACAAAGAACGCAAGTTAGCAGAAACGAATCTCTGATCATACCAAGGAGGAGATGAAATACGAGGGGAAGTACGATAGTGTAATAATCGAGTGAAAAGATGCTGACATCTTTTTAATTGCCTAATGGGTCCTTTAGCTGAAGGTGATCAAACAGGGGAAACAAAAGTGTCCGGAAAACTCGATGCTGCATCCCCGGTGTTATCCGCTTCTCGATCACGTGAATTAGTTTCTCGACAAGATAGTTCGGGATTTTTTTGCATTTCCAACAATCATCGAACAGCCTTTGAAGATAGAAGAACTCCTTTGATCTAATGGCAACCCTGAACTGAGAAGAAATTTCGCGAAAATGAAAAAGCGTTATCGAATTTTCGCATCCTTTTCTGGATTGTCTATGCTCTTCATTAGATAAACCTTCTGTAATTTCTTATCCCTAATCTTCTATTGAATGCATAAGATAAAATGTATTAGCCGCAGCAAACAGAGAAACGAAAACTACAACAAATGCAGCCGAGGCTGAACATGAAGTTCAAAATAAGCGGTGACTGCATCTGCAGTAAATCTAGCTGTTGGGTGGAATATGCTATTAGTGTTGCTAAGTTGCCCGGGATAGTTTAGCAACTTTATTCATTCTCTCATCATATCTTGTTGAACATATTGCTTTGATTTTTTGATCTATTCATTCCGCGCACTCTCTCGACTTTCAAACCTATGAGGGAGTGTGCAGAATGGAGTTAACTATGAATCCGAAGCAGCACAGTTCCCGATCACGTGAAACACCCTCTCATCTGGAACATATTTTAAGTGTTTACCAAATCCTACAATGGATGCATTGTCAACACAACAACGGTTCTGTTCAAATGCCAAGTTTGAAACATAAATGTGAATGGATAATGAAATTTGACAAAATATCCGATGCATTTTTTTCACACTTTTCTTCGTGCGAGGATGCAAAAAATCTCCAAAATTAGTGTTACCGGATCGATCAGTAGCATTCCTCCTTATTTTATAAATAACTGATAAACAGAGCAGCTATTGCACGAATCGACTTTAGATCGGGATGTACAGCAGGGTCAGTAATCATACGAGATTATGGCCCGATGGTTGTCGTCTAAACAGCTAGCAGCAATTGCAGATGCTGCAGCAGGCGCAACAGGGAGGTACCGAAATGATAAGGTAACTGCAACAAATGCAGCAAGTGTATGTATTGGTATCGCAGGCAGTGCTCGGGTCACACATAATCATTCGTGATCACATTCCTTGTTCTCGCATATCTCTCCCTACCACTGTATCGTCTGACGTCGTCTGTCTCGATCTCTTTCCTCCTCTCGGTCTCTCCTCAATTCGAGTCATTCTGGCTTACCGTCCCCCCAACACCATCTCTAGTGACAACTTAGCTTTGTTCAATCTATTTTCCATTCTTTCTTCGTGTGATAAGTCACTGGTGATTTAAACTTACACATTGATTGGTCCAATCCTTCTCTTGCCACTGGACAGTCAGTTTCTCTCGTTGATTTCGCTTCTTCCCTTTCTCTCCACCAATTTGTGTCCTCCCCCACTCTAGGCCGTGCATTCCCACGTCTAAATTTTCTAACGATGGGTTCTGTGATTCCCGATCAAATCGATTTTTATTCGATTAAACCAAAAAAAAAAAAAGGCTCGATTTCGACCTTTTTCAAGCATCACTTTTTTCTTTCATGATCTGATGAGCTCTAACATCCAAATTCGAATTCTACACAAAAAAGTTACGTCAGAATAAAATATGATCAGATTTTTCCGAGATGTAATTTTATCCACTTTTTTCATGGTCATTTTTTGGTCAAAAAGTCAAAATCTCAGAACTATCTGACTATAGATGTTTCCGGCATATTTTTACCCGTAGATGTCGAATTTTCATACTAGAGCACACCAAAATGCAAAAGAAAAAAGTTATACTCAAAATTTTTTCGAGTTTGGCAAGTTTTTCGAGAGTAACTTCTTTATTTTGCATTTTGGTGTGCTCTAGTATGAAAATTCGATATCTACGGGTAAAAATACGCCGGAAACATCTATAGTCAGATAGTTCTGAGATTTTGACTTTTTGACCAAAAAATGACCATGAACCATGAAAAAAGTGGATAAAATTGCATCTCGGAAAAATCTGATCATATTTTATTCTGACGTTGCTTTTTGTGTAGAATTCGAATTTGGATGTTAGAGCTCATCAGATCATGAAAGAAAAAAGTGATGCTTGAAAAACGGTCGAAATCGAGCATTTTTTTGGTTTAATCGAATAAAAATCGATTTGGTCGGGAATCACAGAACCCATCGTTAGAAAATTTAGACGTGGGAATGCACGGACTACATAATGTATATAGTGGTGTCCAGCACTTTTGGCGAAAATGGGTAACTTGGTCCAAAAAATCAAAATATGACATAACTGATCAGAGCAGTCATTTCAGACCCTCAGGGCACCCCTAAATTAACGCAAAAGAGAAATTGAGCCTATCTCGATCGGTTTTGATTTTTGAAAATTTGATTTTTCGACTATTTTTCCTTTAAAATCATGTTTCTCCCTGCGCCTAGGCTGCAACCACAAATAAGTCATGGTTTCAGCATCATAGCATTAAGACCCTTCCAGCATCCCAGTATGGGCTTCTGATTCTCATTGCTAGAGAAACGTGTCCGGCCAGAGGCCAAAATGCTTGCAAATTACCGAGATGCCGTCTTAAGACGACGTCTCAGTAATTTGCAAGCATTTTGGCCAAAATAACTTTTTCATGACCGATTTTCGATACTAGAGCTCACCAAAATTCGAAATAAAACCAGTTATGTTTGAAAACTCGGAAAGTTCTAGTTTTTCGAGCATACATTTTTTATTTCGAATTTTGGTGAGCTCTAGTATCGAAAATTGGTTTCTACGGGCAAAAATACACCAGAAAATCCTATAGGTACGTGATTCTGAAATTTCAACTTTTTCCAAAAATCACCATGACCCCGTGGTCATGAAAAAGTTGAAATTTTTTTGTCTCGGAACAATCTGACTATAGGAGTTTCCTGTGTATTTTTACGCGTAGATTCCGAATTTCGGCATGCCAGTTCACAATAAGGCGAATGAAAAAAGTTACGCTCGAAAAACGGTAGAAATCTAGGGATTTTCAGATTTGGTCGGATGAAAGGCAAACTTAGTATCTATCGCGGAGTATCTCTATAGGAGATATCGACGCAGAATTGCACGGCCTACAAAATGTATATAGTGGTGTCTATGAGTTTTGGCGAAAATCGACAATTTGTCTCAAAAAATCAAAATGACATGTTGAAAAAATCGTGTTCGCAATGAGTGGTAATCAATTCAAACACATATTTTAGATCCTCTGGACACCCCTAAAGAAACGCAAAAGAGAAATTAAATCTATCCCTGTTGGTTGAGAAAATTTGATTTTTCAAGCATTTTTTCTTGAAAACCACTTTTCATCCTGCGCAGAGGCAAGAATGACAAATAAGTCATGGTTCGTGCATAGGGGCACCAAGACCCTTCTAGTACTCGAGTTTCTCGCGGTTCTCATTGCTAGAGAAACGTGTCCGGGGGATGCTCTCAAATTAGCGAGATGTCGTCTTAATCCACAAGGCGTAATGAGCGGAATGAACGCCTTTACCTTCTCCTCTCCTCTTTCTAGTCATAAGTGGACAAGTCTCCCCATAGAGATCGACTGAGAGGAGAGCAAAACCGCAGTTTTAGCGACGCTTTACGAAAACAGTGAATCTTCCAGAATTTCATTAAAGTGTTCTAGAAATGCGGTTCATCTTTCCCAATGTGCATAACACTCCGCAAGCAAGCATTAGTGATAAGGTTACTATTTGAAACCGTAGGCAAACGGTATCATAAAAAATTGGATTAACGATTGTAATGTAACAATTTCACTAATTTGGTTTAAAGATACAAAAATTTAAAAGAAAATACACTTTATTAGAATCAAACCACAAATAAAAAAATAATTAATGCATCAATCAGGCATGACTTATTCATTTTCATAAAGGATCGATAGAGTGAACGGGAAGCAATCCGATCTGATAAATTATCTTCTGTTTCGGTACGTATTTGACTAATAATAGTCCGGATCGTCATTCTCCCTCGAGAGATGGATGATGCTCAGGAAACGACCAGTCTGCAGCTCTCCTCGATGAGCTGAATAACAAATAATAAAGAAATAAATACCATAGAACTAGTAAACTTGTAAAAACACGAATTCTCACCATGAATCGAGTGATCGTTTATAGTCTCATTGAAATCTTCGTCGAATGAATTACATGAAGATTTGAACCAAACTTTCTTACCCAATTCTCTTAATACATGAAATTAATAAGTATTTGTTCTGTACTTATTAGGTTGATGCATAAGTCTTGTCGCGTTTTAAACATTCACGATGGTTAGCTTTTTCGATTTTGACCAATCACCTCTCGGTTTACCACAATTGTTAAAGCCTTCAATGCTCTACTCAGCGCACGTTATCTCAGTTCTCTCCGATCGGTAAGACGGACACTGTGCAAAATTCCAACGAAATTGACTATCAGCCAGTACCAAGACAATACGAAGTCGAGCACCTTTCCCGTTTAGATATCAGATAGAGCACCCACATGGCTTCTCAGTGAACTTTGTTTCATACCGTAAAACCAATTCTCGGCTGAGTACAACAATTTCAAAAATAAGTCAAAAATTTTTCGAGAATTTGCTTTTGGCTAGACCTAAAATTCTCGAACATCCAGCAACCGTGGCACAATTCCGACCTATTAGTATGAAGTACGGACATACCCCTATGTAATGCTATGAAGACAGACAGGGGCGATTTGAGACAGAAAAATATATATGGGCTCAAACTTCATGCCCGAAATACGACAAGACTTATGCATCACCCTGATATATAATTTCCGTATTATGCCATCATTGTCATTCCCGCTTGTATTATTCGACAAGGGTAGTACAGGGACAAAATAATTTGGAGTATATAACCACAATTGAATCTTTTAAAAAATACCTCTATGAGTATATCAGCGTTGCTACGAGTGAGATATGCGGGTTAGTACAAATTATCAATGAAGAATTGGTCGAGTTTGTTCGAGAACATTTTCAGAATTGTCAAAACGCAATTATCAGAGCCAATGCTAAAAAAGGACATCCGAGTTTGCTGACGGATCATGAGAGATTGAATAATGCGATGTTAAATTTCTCTTGATCGATCTATGATTTGAATTCCCGCAATTTCATATATCCGTTCCCTGTAGAGCTACTGACTTGAAAATCAGTTTATAAGGTTTTCATACCCCAAGAATGCGCAAAAAAGATTTTCAAGTCAGTAGCTCAACAGGGAACGGAGATATTAAATTGCGGGAATTCAAATCAAAGATCGATCTCGAGAAATTTAACACCACATTAGTGTCGACAATTCGAGAAGAACTCCAGCTGAAATCAGGTTTTATTATATTTAATACCAATATTATGTAATCACCTGGGTTGAGTACGGTAACATCTCGAAAGTCAAGTGATAGTCGGTTAATGTTGTGCAGTTGTATACACTCCCGTAGTTGTTTACTGCAAATGAAATGAAATTATGCCTGAAAAGTTAACTTACTCAATATCATCAGAAAATGAGCCGAAGTTAGCATGCATCTTTCGAAAAGTAAGCATTTCAAGAAAGGTTGAGATTTGAGGCACTGTAGAGTCGAAACGAGCCCAACGGGCCCCAACCTTTATGGGCTCGCTTATGGAACTAATGTCATACAACAAGAGAAAACAAAAGTGTTAAGTGCTCGACTGGAACCAGGTCCAGATAACTTACTAGAGAGAGAAACAAGGCACCATACCAAAGAGAGGGAGCGAGAGCGGACTGAGGCGAGGGGAGGTGTTGACATTCTCCTCTCCCCACTCCACTCTCCTCCTCTCCAACTGTAGGATACAACGTCTCCCTTCCCAATAAGTTCTGGACCCCAGAACGAGAAGTTTATCTACAATAAAACTTACAAAATAGAGTGGAGTAAAAATAGAAAGATAGTACATGGAAGATATTACATGGAAATTGTTGCGAGTTGAGAATATTGCGAAGATCAAGAGAGAGCGATGGATTTAGCAATATTGAGCGAGGGGAGTTGAGGGAAGGGGTTTGTGAGCATTGCAACAACAACAAACAAGATAGATACGAAGATTGTCAGCAACTTCCTATTTGAATGAAGTATGATAATTGTGATTTAGAAAGAATATGGCTGAATCACTTTTCGATTTGCTCCAGAGTATATTATGAGAAACGATCACGCCTGTATTCTAAAACCTCCCCGAGAACTCATGAAAAGGAAGTGCATAGGCGACAAGACTAGAGTTAGCGAGGTCACCGGTTGATTAGATATTGTACGGATTGACCTCTGTGCTCTATCCTGAATGCGTACACAACCTATCATGGCTGAACTCGAAGTGATTCCTTGTACACTCGATCACGCGACGGAAAAGACACTCAAGAGAAAATCTTATCAAGCGAGGCGCTGATTGAATTGAAATGAGAATGAATAAAAAATTTAGGAAATTTAGAGAGAATTTGAAGGAAGTCGCTTAGATCTCCAATATCAATCCGAGTTATTGCTCATATGCTAGATATCGATACAGCTAGAGTAGTGAGTGTATTGATCTGATTGTTCACTCATAAATGGATCAACGGAATCTCTTAGGATAGGGGTCTGAATAGGAGGTATGGATGGATGGGTGGATGGTTGGTTGCTCACTGATGCGGTGTTGCTTCCTCATCTTCTCGGATAGTGAAGTCGAAGCGGATGAAGCGAGTCATCTCGGCGACGTGCGAGTTGAGAGAGAGAACATCAGTTTGTGTCGTTGAGTGACTTGAGCGAAACTTGGGCTAGTAGGGAATCTGGAATGGAGGTCGAAGGCGCGCCGTCGCGCGCTCTACGATATTATCCACCTTCATTTGTCCTTGTGATATACTAAGGATTTCCCTAGAGTGTCTCGATCTGTCACCTTCTTGGGGTGAACTTCGTTTACAGTATATACTGAGAGATATATCCGGTCCAGCTTCGCGAAATGCTTGGAACATCGGAGGAGAACACTATTGCCCACCTTGATATCACGTGCCTTCGCCTTGCGGCGTCGACCAGTGACGAGTCTCATCCTTGTTTTCTGCATCACATCCTCCTTCTACACCATTCTCAGGTCCTCGGATTGGTGGGCGCAACCACTTTGTCCGAATCGGGGAGAATGGGGTTCAGAACTCGGTCTGAGGGAAGTCTAATAGTATCCTGAATAGTGAATTACCTACGATGGTGTTCTTATGACAGTTGAGAGCCAGCAGAATCTTGAGAAAGATCTGTGTCAACTCGAACCATTCTCCTTCAACAATTGCAGAATAGTGCTTCCTGAGGATTACATTTCGCTTTCTCTTCCAGTCATTTCTTGTTCACCGAAATATAATTATACTGAAACTCAGCGAAAATCTTGAAGAGCACTTTTCGTTCAGCACAGATATGACTGGGTTTGAAAGGAATGTTGTTCCTCTATTATACATGCGAGGAGTACCGAGTTTCGAGAAAAGTTCAAGAAACTATGGTCATTTGGACATTCAGATACTGGAAATCCAAATGGAGTCTCTCGAATTGGAGACTCACCTCCTCTATCTTACCATACGGTCCCATTGTCGCATCTTCAGGATTTTTTTTTCTTTGCGTACCTTTCATCTCTGCGCACCGAATACATTCCTGTATGACTTTCGTCGATTGATAGGAATTATCGGTCACTGATGGCAAGGAAACTCCTTCAGACGCTTAAATGGTCCGCGAGATTTCTCCGTTAGCACCGTCGAGATTTCCGCGTAGCAGCGTCGGGCTTGGAAGTGGCATTTGCTTCGACAATTTGCTGGCTTCATGCTCTAGCAGGAATCAAATTAGAGCAATGGCAACTTGAGGAAATCCTTGCAATAGCAGTTTTGGTGCGAGTGAGCGAGGCGAGTGAGTGAACAGAATGGAATATGATCGATGAAGGTTTGCAACTCCTTCTCGAACATTGGCTTGCAATGGGAATGAATCGGGTTGAAATATGGTTACTGCATCGGAGATCCCTTGAGAGGGTAAATCTCGTGCTGGATAGACCATTCAACCTTTCGATTTTTTTCTTATGCTCAACCTATTCTAGTCACTCGTGTTCGCATTACAATCAGAAACGTGCATCTTCTAACATACCGATCATGCGGTTGACAGAGTACTGTGGATTACTGAAACATGGCATTCTGGGATGCAGATCGGTAGTTTCCATTTCATCTGGACGGCGTGTAGATCTCCACTGGTGAAGTTGATACCTTCGGGCGGATGGCAGAGGAGATTGAGGTAGAGTCCAGAAGAATCGATCAGGCCCTGTTCATGCCAGGCAACGAGAAGAGCATAGAACTAGGTGGGGATGAAATAAGTTGAGAATATAAAGATTTGCGCGAGGGGAAAGAAAGCAAAAAAATTTGCGAGATACTACGCACTGTGAGCAATTATCAGCTGCATGTAATGATCCACCCTTCCGCTTTCTAACAGTTTGAAGGCGATTACATACTTGAGTAACGCATATTGCATCACTGAAAATGAATCGGTATCCTCCAACTGTAGAAGTAAGCCAAGAATGGTATCATACATAATGTTGATTAAGGGCTCAGAAGGGTAAATACTCATGAGATTCGAATGAATTGAGAAGTATTATGAGATAATGAGGATATAAATTCATAGAGGATTTGCGAAGCGCAATAGAAAGATACGCGCAGGAAGAATATAGCAAAAAATGATGCAGAGAATGGAATGAGAGAAATGAGTGAAGGTGCAAAATAATAAATAACATGCGCAAACTCACATTTCCTTGAATTCTGCATCATTTTCCTGCTCGATGAAACGCGCTAACTAACGACGAAAGAGACAAAAAGTCTCCTCTCAGATTGCGCAATTAGTTGATGAGGGGTGAGGGAGGATAAAGATTGGAGGGTGCGAGTTTGAATTGACTACGGTGGAAGTAATGAAAATATATTTAAGAAAATGTATTCTACATGGTCCCTAATAGAGATTGTTGTTGAGGAAGGAAAGTAGGGAAGGGGTGAGTCAGTGGGGTCGGAAACAAAGGCAAATGGAAAGAGAGATGAAAAGAGGAGAGGTGTTTACGGGGAATCAGTTGCAAGAGGTCCTTTATGGGAATGGGAAAGTCTTTGTATGAGCCAAAGACGACCAGCAACAGATGAGCAATATGTCGTCACTCGCGAAAACATCTCTTTCCCCCAGTGACTAGAGGTCAGAGATCACCGATGGAGTACGGTAACGCGAGATCAGGCCGATTGAATACCAGTAGACACGAGAGTTGAGTCTGATTTCGCACACTTCCGTGCCTCTCAGAAGTGACGATCACAGAAACCACTCTCGTGGGCACACGTAAAAGCAAGAAAATACTGTGAAATCAATAATCGCGACATCGATAAAACTCTCTCCAAAGGAAAAATTCGGGCGATGTGTCCGGCTCTCGTTTGGGTGTACCCTCCTCAATTGGTAGGCTCTCTCTGTCATTATCTCTGAGTACAAGTGCTGTGGGACGATCAGTGGACCCTGAGCTAAAATGTGCGATCAATAACTTGGTTTCTACTGTCTAAAAAAAAACGAGAAAAATTGGCCGATTTTCCAACGATTTTCAGAAGAATAGTTATTGATCGAACACTTTCTCGAGTGCTTACATGCAAAATCATAGAACGGGCTCTCTTTCGAGTGTACGCATTCGTATGATCGGTGCACTTACTGGGCTTCCGCGACAGATTGGGTACCTCTGTCCGGGTCTGGGAATCATGCAATTATTGACGCATTATTCGGAGCTCCGTTATCGGTCCAGACATAATTCAACAATCAAATAGTGCGGCAACGGTAAAAACAGTGTAGGTTGTGCGTCAAGTGGGATCCCTATATAGCAACCTACCGCACGGCGTGCAGCGCACGCGGCCCAGGCTGTGGAAACGCATTGCAGGACGGCCGATAGCCCGTACCACAATGGAGTCCCTAATGCCACAGCAGACGGTGGTGAACCGCCACTAAGGTCTCTACTGATTGAGTTAAACTCGTGCAGGCATGTAAACAGAATCGAGCACAAAATCATGACGTGGGAGTGAAAGTTTGTGGTACTTGCGGGTGGTTCCTGGATGCATCATCGGATGATCACAAACAGCTCTACTGAGCGCTCTGAACATCTCAATAGGTGATCACCCTCGCTTCCGGTTCTAGGCCGGAATCATTTACCAGGGGTCCGCGTTCACACAAGACAGTCCGTGCAGTGAAATGCCATTAGAGGGGGAAATGAATAGGAAAGGAAGACATCAATCAGAAAGACCAAAGAAAGAAAAGAGAAGAGAGAAGAAAAGAGAGTGAGATTCCTCTAAAGTGCGCCGCATTTCATGCGCGGTCGAATCAGGCATAAGAAACTTGAGTGTGCATACAACGATATTTCATGGTGTAGCGGGATTAGATCTTGCGAGATGCAGCACTGACAATGAAATCCTAGCGGGGAAGTTCGACCACGGGAACTCCACGAAACGAGTCCAACGGGCCCCAACCTTTATGGGCTCGCTTATGGAACTAATGTCATACAACAAGAGAAAACAAAAGTGTTAAGTGCTCGACTGGAACCAGGTCCAGATAACTTACTAGAGAGAGAAACAAGGCACCATACCAAAGAGAGGGAGCGAGAGCGGACTGAGGCGAGGGGAGGTGTTGACATTCTCCTCTCCCCACTCCACTCTCCTCCTCTCCAACTGTAGGATACAACGGAGCAAGAAAGCGATAGACGAATACTTTTCGTATTTTTCTGCCCATGCAATCCACTAGAAAATTCAGATTGCGAAAATCATTGATATCTTTTTCGAACTTCAATGTGTACTTCTGAAATCACGCAGATAATATCAAATACATCATGATAATAAGACTTACATATTCAAGCCTATCTTCGTTTCCTAGATTCGGATAAAACGGTGGAGAACGATCGCATTTTATTTTCAGTCCACTTGAACTTTCGCGAAATTTAAGTCGCAACTCAAACAAGTTTGCCTTGTTCAAAGGAATACTAATCTCGAATAGTATTGTTGTTGGATCGTTTAAAAAATATTATTTTAAACAGGAATCAATACTATTTAAATTATATTTTCCCCGAAAAATAAACTTCGGAAGGTAGAGATATTTCCAGATCAATTTCGAGTGAAATTGTCGAGCGCTGCATCGTATATTCTTCTACGAAGGATTGTATCACCCTGGAGGTCTGCAATAGATGTTACAATGATATTATAAAAGCAGATATAGCAACGGGAACTTACGGATCTGAGTTCGAAAACCGAGTCTGGGACGTATTCGATTATCTTCCATACTAATTCACGGGGCAATAATTCGATAGGAGTGAAGACTTCCCCTCCTTCTGAAAGTGTAGACAGCTTTGATCTCTTGGGCTGCCCCGGAGTACCCTCTTCAATGGCACGTTTCGAGCTTGAGGTAGTATCCATTAGGACTGATATTTGAGCGACCTGATGACTTAATCTTGAGATATTACGAAGTATCTATCGAAATGGAGCAAAGGACAGAAAAAGTTCTGTTGAAAGTGGAGTATAGCTAATCGAGTTATGATATCATGAAATACGGATGATGGCATGCAAATAAAGGTGATGACTGGCCGAGAGTTGTGCACTCTCGTCTCTCTTCTTCGCGCTCGTTTCATGAGCCGCCAAAGCACCCCACAAGTGAATACACGTAACATTTGTCTTCTCTTCGCCACACTACCGCACCCACTCACGGCGTTCTGCTGGCAAGACGCCAAGTGAGCTTTCGTGGTTAGACCATCGTGTACACTCTTGCATTTGCATGCTCTCTCGCCATTCCCCTGGCCGCCCTCGTCGTTCCACTGGATGCGATCGTATGCTAATGAATGGGAGTGCGGTGAGACAAGACTTCAGCTCTGTTGATCGCGTCTCCTACCACTTTCTATTCAAATTTAAACCGTTTGATTAACTCGCATAAGTTTTATCGCTCACTCAACAGCACCTAGATCTGTCACTTTTTGTTTCTAAAATACTTTGATTGCAGAGGGAATAACCGCTTTTGTCAAAGATGGATAAATCGTTTGCTGGACTGTCTGTCAGCTTCTCCCTGCTCGAGACCATCATTCCCTTGTTCTCCCATTCCCCTTCCCTCCTCTACTTCTTACCTTTCCAATTCCCAGTCTCTTATTTCCTCGCCTCTTTCAATCTCATCCATTCCATCGCGAGTCATTCCAACGTATACCACTACTCCTTCCTCATTTTCTTCCGCAATATCTTTCCTCTATTACAATTGCCGTTCGCTTGTCAATAAGATAGCCTCTTTCCATCAAATGTTGAAAGTAGACAAACCCGACAATGTTTTCATCACTGAGTCATGGTTTACATCCCGTACCATCTCTTCATTATTGATTGGTGATCTACCGTATACTGCCATTATACGTGATCGATCTACTGGTCGTGATGGTGTTACACTCATTGTTATCCGTGATCATTTTCACTATTCCATTGTTTCTGTCATACATAACAGTCTTGAGTGTCTATTCATTTTTCATTGAATGTTTTCCGGGCGCACTAGTTTCCATTTAATCTGTTCGTCTTCAGAGTGTATTTCATTTGAAATGATTAAGATTTTAGTTTTCAGAATGTATTCCCCAGTGTTCCGCAATTACGACGAATATTTGGCCAGTATTTCCCTAGCTTGCATTTCCCATTTCGAAGGATTACCTCATGAACTCTTGTGGGAAATCTTTGACTATGTACCAGGATCGGTTTTCGAGCTCACATGTCAGAATGGTAAGCCTCTTTTGTCTAGTTTCGAATTTTTTTTTGAAGCTGACTCGATAATTCAGACTTCTCGGACGATTCAATCAACAGTTGATGAGTATGCAATGCAACGGGCGACTATCCCACTCGAAATTGACCTTGCAATTTCAGCCTTGGTTCGTGTACATACACCAAAATTGTGTACATTACCTTATTTTTCAGGAACTTCCATCCAAACTATTGATCGACATTTTTATCCCCATCAGTAAGTCAAACTTGTTTGAGTTGCGTTTTAAGCTCCGAGAAGCATCTTGGAATATGCAATTGCGTATGCATCGGACCGCGGAGGTGCCGGGTCAAACAATTTACGAAGAAAGGAATGAATTCGTGAGTGGTTAAGTTTGTGCCAATTTTTTTTAAGTTTTGGAAGATGAACGAACAGTGGGCCTGTTCTACTCTTCTCAATTATTCTAAATGCGGCTTTTAAGGCAATCTGAGCCTGGGTGGGTTTGTAGTAATGCTTCCACGCTATTCTTCTCTTATAGAATAGCGAAAAGCTCGAAAATATAATAATCATAAATATCAATCTATGTACCAGGATCTGACTCAGTGGTACCAGTTGAAGTTTGACATGGATACTGACAAGTCGGATGCGCTTGAATTTCTCGGGGAATGTATCGGAAGAAAGATACGGGAAGCCTATCGTACTTTGTAAACAAAACCGAACAAGTGAACAGTTTTGTTCATTTTTGTCACTTTTTGAAAGTCGCGCGTGACAAACTTAAAATTTTATATTTTTGTTTCTTTTTTATTTTATTTTTATTTTTATTTTTTTGTCCACCCGATTTGCCGGAATCGATCGGACATGTCACGGTGAAATATTTCTTTAAAGTGGAGAAAAACGAGAGCTCTAAGTCAGTGACTTCGGTAGTGTGAGGTAGGTAGATAATTTCTACCGTAATCCCTAGTTTATTTTTAATTTTCATATTTTTTGCTCTCGTTTTTCCCCATTTTAAAGGGATTTTTCACGGTGACATGTCCGATCGATTCCGGCAAATCGGGGTGTACAAAAAATAAGGAACAACAATTAGAATTTTTAAGGTTGTCCCGCGCGACTTTCAAAAAGCGACAAAAATGAACAAAACTGTTCACTTGTTCGGTTTTGTTTACAAAGTACGATATCTCAATAACTTCGAAGATCACTCAGCCATGTCCGGTGTGTCCAAACTACTCGGAATGGTTGAGTTTCGAAAACTGCACGTTTCGATTGATACTCTTTCGGATGTTACCGCGTAAGGATTATTTTTTTACATTGCTCATCAAATGCATTTCCGTTACAAATATGGAATGGGAACCTTTGATTTTGAAGATGTTCTCCAACAAATTTGATAAATTATTCATAAAGAGTCACATTAATCAGGAATGCATTACTCGCAATAGCGCTGACTCCCTTATTAAGGCATGATGCTCGAATGTTTTGATGAAATTAATCAAGAATTCATATTTCAGCGTTTGTCGGAGCTTGACAAACGAATCTGGTTCGTTGCGTCTTGCAAAGCTGTCGGCGAAGATTACACCCACATACAGGGGGATTACGTTATAAAGAGTGAGTTTTTGGAAATATTTTCAAAATTTATTTTTCTCTCATTACAATCGCCGAAGTAGTTCCGCAGAACAGGGTTATTGCTGAATCCTCAGAATGTGAGCAAAACGCGCCCAGCGTCTAGCAAACGGTGGTGACCAGGGTTGGGCTATTACGGTTTACGGTTTTTAAGGATTTTACGGACATTTATTGATTTTGAATCCGTAAATTTCGCGCTTTAACGGATCCGTAAAATTTAAAGTATACGTCCAACGCTGGTGTTGACCTAACAAAAACAACTTATTTTCAGCTGATCGAAGCGACAGGCGAAGTTTCCTGAGAGTAAAGCATTTGTCGAGAATTGATGAAAAGCTGGATTTCTAGAATAATATTTTTTAATGTCGCATGTATTGTTCGCATGTTCGAATCTATCTGTGATGAACTATTATTATTACTGTTTATAATTCCTCCTATTTTGCTGCGTTTCTCTTCTCTCCATAATTTATTGTAAATATTGAAGAGGGATCAATTCAACTCATTGTTGTTATTTCTTTCAATTTATTCATTATATTTATTGTATTATACAATAATTAGAAAAGAAAGCTACTTTTTTTTTAAATTTCAGAAAATAAAGATGATGGCGCATGATTTTTTCTATTAAATGAGCACACGAATGCTTGAATTGCCTGACACTCTGTATGAGAGAGAGCACGAGTCTGTTCTCACAACGAATGATTCTTTGCTCACAGATCACCGTGAGTGCCAGTCGCTTGCTCGGTTAAATCTTCATAAGTGAATACTAATCTCATCAGAATCATTGTAGGGTTACATCGGTTAAATAGGGGTTCCTATTATGTAACTGAGACTTTGTACTCGACTCCAGTGAACCCTGTTGGGAGGCTGGTACACTTATGACTCGAAAGAGAAGAAGAGAGGGTCAAAGCGTTGTTGTCTTGGCGCGTTGCAAGCAAAACGCATTTATTGGGGAGAGACGAATATAGGCATTCCTTCCGCTCATTGCACCTTTTGAGAAAGCGTTGAGCGTCTTGTTAATGAATCTTATCTACCTTATCTTTGACTGATCTCTACCTTATCTTTGACTACCTTATCATAGTCGAGCTATCCACTTTCGATTATATTGATGTACTCGTTTATTCAAGAGCTCTCTTATTTCATGTTATCCGTTATGAATTTCCGGTCGTTAATTATTTTCCGTTGTTTAGCCTACGACCTTTGAAGATTATTCTGCGGTTCGAGCATTTGATAAGTAATGGAGACTCGACCGAACTTGAAAAATGCAATTGAGATGGATCCAAGCCCACTGTCCAAACGCTCAAAGTTTTCCGCACTCACGATGGATTGTCTCCTCTAGAAGCGCTACCTCGTGAACTGCTCTGGAAGATCATCGATTACGAACCATATGCTGTGTTCGAACTGAGATCGGTGAGCTCTCCTCTAACTATTTTTCTTTTTTTCCAAGATGATATTGCCATAGTTCCAAACACTGTGTTTTGTTGGGCCTACAATATGACAGGGACTGATAGGGAAAGGATTTTGGTGACAGGATATTCAATATTCGGTTGCTGTCCAGCCTCCTTGAATTATGACGGCGAAATACGTAGTTGTGTATACTTTATTTCAATTGATTATTTCAGTCTTCTCGAGTGATCAGATCTTTCATGGACGAGTATGCAATGAAACGATCGACGATCTCGCCCGAAATTGATCTCGAACTGTATCCGTCTTCCAAGGTAATGTTTTTCTTTCTACTTTACAAACAACGTCACATTTAAGGAGGATCTAACAACAATGTCATTTGATATTTGCGTTCCTTTGAGCAAGTCGAACTTGTTTGAGCTACGCCTCAAACTTCGTAAAAGTTCACGTGTTCTGAATAGAGAACTCACTCGTTCTAAGCAGACTGTCATTCTAGGAGACGAATATAGAAATGAATATGTAAGCTGATTATCTTTGAGTAAATGATAAATAAATAAAATAAAATTATCATGGTGATTTCAGAAATACACCTTGAACTTCAACACAGCAAATTACGATCTGTGTCTGCTTAGATATCTAGCGGAATCCATGGGAAGAAAAGCAAAAAGAGTGGTTGTCTATAACTTCGAAGATACCACTGTTATATCTACTATCTCAACCTTTCTCGAAATGCTCTCTTTCCGAAAAATGCTTGCTTCCATCGGAACTTTATCTGATGATATTGCGTAAGCTGACATAGCTTAAACCATAATTTTTGTTTTTACAGTACACGCGTACTGGAGTGTATCCAACAGCACGGCGTTGACAGACTATCACTTGACTTCTACGATGCTACCTTGAACAATCCAGGTGGGCATCCGTACCAAATCACTCATACACATCTGATTTCAGCTGGAACTCTTCTTGAACTGTCCACACTTCTTCAATCTCTTATGATTCACCAGCGATCTACACATAGTGGCGTGTTACGCGATACCGATGACGATTGGGCTCAGATAATCATGAAAATGTTCTCGAACAAGCTCGACCAATTATTCATCGATAATAATCACTTCCCCGAATATCTCACACGCAGCGGTGCCGATATACTCATAAAAGTATGCAAGAAATTTTTCATTAAAAATATCATAGTTGTTATTATTTTAATTTTTGTTAATTTGTTTAAAAAAAGAGACATAATCTCGAAAGGTTAATTTCAGAGGTTGCCGGAACTTGATAAGAAGATCTGGTTTAAGACTATTTGTGATTCTTTCGCCGAAGATTTTGATGATACGAGAAATGAGCACTCCATTCACGGCGAGACTCCCTCTTTGCGATTTTTATAAAGTTTTATATTTATTAATTTGAATTCTTTGTTATTCAGTCGATCAAGCGGCGAGGCAAGAGGCAGTTGGCTGAGCGTGAAACATATCTCGTGGGAGAATGAAGAACCGGACTATTATTAAGCAAATTCTAATTGAAATGCATCTGAATTATCGGATCTAAATGGTTTCCCTTCAAGCATCCTACCTCGTTCAATAATTTATTCCAATGATTCATATCTGTTCAACCATACTCTTTCTAAACAAAACTACTCTTTCTCTGCCTTATCCGTGTGATCGATAAACTTAATATGTAATAATCTGTTTATTGTTCTGAATCAAACTTTGGGGTAAGGAAGGCCCAAGCAGTCGCATCTCTTCAGACAATTATTCTCCCCCTTGCAACTTTGCTCTTCCAGTGTCCAACTCCGTTCAATTCCTGTAAATTTTCACATTGAATTAAATGAAGAAGACTGATACCTCTAGCTGCCATTAGTCTCTCGAAATCCTCCATTACCACGAGACAAATCTGACGATCGCGTTCATTTTCTGGATTTCTGAGAATAAAAAGCTTCAGAAATAAAAGTAATAGAACGCTCTAACTCTTCTTTGCATCTTCTCGGTACGTTGAGTAATCTTTCGATGTCGATTCGATTATCACCGAGTGTATAAATTTGACTGAAAACTATGTGTTCACGAGTAACTGCATTAAAATAGTACGTTGTGAATCGTTCGAATTCTTTTTCTGTGCGCGAGGGAATGTCAAACGAGCAGAGATGGTTGACACAATCTCTCTTGTTCAGAACTCCCTCCATCGTGTCACAACTGCAACAGCGATTTGCACTTTATTTATGATATCATAAATTTAAATATATATAGGAACGATGTTCCAACTGACCGCTGAGAGCATTGCTTGAAAAATGCGATCATTCCATCTCCCACTTTATCATTATCTCTCCGATATGGACTGGCATCCTTGAAATCTGTGGCACTGGTATCGATTTCTCCGCAATCACAGCTCTGAACTGGAGGGCAGAATTGAGACCTCGCACACGAGGAATTATGACGGTCCCAGTATCGATCCACTCCTCAAATATAGTATTTAAATATTTTAATGTATCATATAATATAACCTCTCTCAGCCAGTGTATCCTCCATTCCGAGTGCGAAGCTCATGCATTTGTGCATATCCTTTTCGTCCCAAACACGAGAGCTCTGAACATAATTTGATGAGTTTTTGGCACTTCTAAACTTCGCGGGAAGAACGACAAGAAATACGATGATTAAATATTGAAAGCGAAATGTAAAATGCAAGGTTGTTGGTAATAGGTGAATGGAGAATAGCTCTAGAACATGATCCCCAGATGGCCTTGTTTTCCATCCTCTGTAAACTCACGCATCCATTTGTCTCCACGCAATCGCGTCGTTGAAAAAGCATCCCTTCAACGTTCATATATCCTTCGTACATCGATATTGCCCTGGATCAAAAATTGTCTGACGCTTTTAGTAATGAAAAGAAACCGGTGCTTCGAAGTTCCAGAGGGGATCGCGGAAGCACACACTTTGTTCACACATCTCATATAATTGATCGTATCAACAGCAAATCGATCAGATACGTTTCGTGGTTTGTTGGTGCATCTGGATATTCTTTCTTATTAAATAATTAATTATTATATTTATTTAATCATTTTGATGAAAAAAGGATTATCTCACTGTTCACTGCACAATTTGAAGAAATTGTCGACGCGTACAAGATATGAACTGGCCATCTTGTATTTGTATGAGTTTCGACTGAGCGCATCATATTTTTGAGAATAAATATTAAAATATTGTAAAAAAAATAATATTCTAAAATAAAAAAATAAAATATCTATAGCTGTTCTCACTCGCATGACGAAGCGTTGACAATGCAAAACAGAAAAGTGAAGAGAAAGAGCCGCATATCTCTATCTTTCGAAACGACTCACTCTGCTTTTGTACCGAGTTGAAATAGCGTTATGTTCAATGAGATTTAGCAAGAATCGAGAAAAGTTACGATGTTACACGTTGTATTGGATCCCATTTCTGTCCCAGAGGTGTATTCGGACAGAATGATCTAACTGGTAGAAGACTTTATCTGCGAATGCCTACTAGTTAAATGTTCCTAGTATCTTCCCGTGAAAAGTGCGGGTGCACCCATATTGTAACAATGTTGAAAAAGTGCTGAAAATAACTCAAAAATTCGCGGTTAATTTAAATCTGGAATTCCTTATTATGTGAATCAATAGCTCTCTCCCATGAATCATTCCGTATTTTTATTATCTCTCAACCACCGTCGTTCTTCCCCAATTCTGTTACAATAATTTGTTCACCTCTTGATCTCTGATATTCGACCGCCCCACCCCGTCTCCTCTCCCCACCCCTTCCCCATTCCCTTGCTGCGACCCCACCCGCTTCGACACCATCAACGGACATCCGTTCTGCTCGACACATCACAGTTATTCTCGTTTAAATATGCCACCGACGAAATAAATAAATAATGAATGAATGAATAACAAGTCCTGTTTTTTCTGCGTCAAACACGAGCGGAACTCTCGCTCTGACTTTTCCGGTCCTCCAAAGCCTCTTGTCACACATGCAACAGTTCACAACTCGATTCAAGCGGAATAAAATAAAAATTGAATTTTCGAAATTAATAACATGGAAGGTTCGAAACGTGATCGGGTAACGAATACCCACAATCCTAGGACCCTGGAAGAGGTGTCATTCTGTAATTTCCTAATTATTTTGACACCTCTAACATGGTCCCACGATGGCTATAAATCGAACTATTCCGAGTAGTGGAAATGTAGCTTGCGTCCGATAACTCATATATCCAAGATATTTTAAAAAAACTTTATTAGTAACAGACCAGAAATGTGACTTTGGAAATATTGCGAAAATTATTCTTCATCGGAATAAAGGATCAAACGAGGTAGGGTATGTGAAGGAAAAACAGTCATAAAATTATATCGTATTGGGTTACATATTTGCTTAAAGGAACATGGTCCTGGTAGACGATTGTTGCTCAGAATATGCTAAATGACCTCACAAATCCATTGGGATAAATAAAAAAAATAATACAAATTTAAAATAGTTTTACTTTTTTGAAAAGCACTGTGCGATTTAATTGGTCCGAGGATCGCCGATACACAGCGAATTTATGCTATACAGGCTACTGAACGGTACAGACTCGCGCCTTTTTCAAGATTCAAAATTATGGGCGAGAGAGTGTGCGAAAAGCGGAGAGCGAGAGCGGAAAGCACGCGGCCGAGAGCGGAAAGCCCGCGGCAACGGGTTCCCGTTCGTTTTGCTCTTGTTCTAACCTCTTTTATCGATTGTTTGCCACATTTTATATTCACCTAGCTTCTGTAGTGTTCCTTGATAGCACCCCTCCATCTCCCTTCAAATGGCATGCTCTTTTACTATCGTATCACGAGTCTGGCCCTGTTTTGTAACTAGGAATTTTGGTGGAGGAGTGTTTCTTGCCGACTTTGATGGACTCTTTGCTCTTGGTTTTGTGTTTTGCGTGTTTATTTTACGTGCCACATGATCTACCATTGCCCCTTCCCTATCCGCTCCACTTTCTGCATGTGATTGTGCTCTTTATTGGCCAAAATGACCTTTGTTCGCCATTGTGCAAGAAGCTTTCATATTTGCTCACTTTCTTACTATTTTTGTGCAATTGCTGAGCAGTGAGCAAAGTAATTCAATGAAATAACAAAAATATTGGCAAGCACTGAGTCCTTTTCGAATTCTTTCCCGATTTCCTTTGCTTATTTGCTCATCGCTCAGTTATTCTTCCTCCTGAATGACTTTTTTCGCGTTCACACTTCATATATTGCTTCTCCTTCCTCCAATTCCACGTTATAAAGGACTATTTGGTCAAATGAAAATTGTGTGTTGTCTTGCAGACCACGCTGATCGCCATGGAGAACGACGGAGGCGTCGTCATCGGCACTGACTCGCGCACTTCTGCTGGGTTTGTGTTTATTTTCCTATTTTCCATAAAGTTCGCCGTTTATTGGCATAATACTATCATTTGCTAGGGCATCTGAACATGAAGGACGTGAACTCCGTCTCATTTAGCTATTCTTGGTCTATGCTCAGTTGAAAATGGCAATCGCACATGACCTCGGTGAAAGGACCCGCTAAAGTTAAGAAGTAGGGATATCCTAGTCATTTCCTTGCAGTTCGTTCATCACGTCTCGTGCGACGAACAAGATCACGCCCCTCACTGACCATCTCTCCGTCTGCCGATCGGGCTCGGCCGCCGACACCCAGGCCATCGCCGATATCGTCAAGTAGTACATCGATACGTACAGGTGAGCTAGCGTTTCAAATCCCAGATAGTTATGCTGTTATTAAGCTAAAGATCCCTTGCTAGGAAACTAGCGGGTTTGCCTAATCCATTTGTTACCTCTCACAAGATTGTTCAACCCCATTTCAAGTTTCACCAGGGTTAATTTTATTTCCTTTATCATGATATTAAATATAAACCGGACCGCTTTAGCCATTTGTCATGATCAATTGCTAGTTTACTATTGGCGCAAGCGAAGTAGAGATTGATACAGCTTCTTATTACAATGGTTTCAACTTAAGCAATGCAACTGCTTGCTTCTTATTTCAGTCTGCTGGAGAACGAGCCAGTGACCATCTACCGTTCGTCACAGCTCTTCCGTCAGTTCCTCTACCAGTACCGCGACCAGCTCTCCGCCTCCGTCATCATCGCCGGATGAGACAGCAAGTTGGAAGGACAGGTAAATAAATTATAGCCACTCGTCATAATATTCTCTTATTCCTGGCGATAATCCTATAGGTTTGTGATTGTGAACGAGTAGCTACGAGAGAAACTGGTCATGTATATTTATTTGTTCGACAGGACAGGCAGTATGCTAGAAAATAGTCAATCGAAAGACAGTGGTTGACTATTTAAAAAAATTATAATCATCAAACGCGTTCTTTATTGCGACTAATATATTTTTTATAATACACAAAAGTAAATGTTACCATGTCCCACGTTCTTTTGCGAGACATCTGTGCGTAAGAATGATAACTAATCATTACTTCGAGCTGTACGCCGTCCCCATCGGTGGCTTCACCACCCGACAGCGATCGACGGCCTCGGGATCCGGATCGATCTACGTTCTCGTGAGTTTTTGTTTGGATTGCCTCCCCCCAAGTATGGTGTTGCCATCATATTTAGAGGGCTTTTTGCCCTGATTGTGTGATTGTCTCTTGTATCATCAGGGATACCTCGATAAGGCGTGGCGATCCCCCTGGCCAAGAATGAGTGCATCGATATCGTCAAGACCGCTGTCGGATTGGCTGTCTTCCGTGATGGGTCAGTGATGTTCCTTCCTTTTCTCTCTTTTCTCTACTTTTTATTTCTCTTATCTATTTCCTAAACGTAGCGCTATAGTTCAAGTTCACGCTCGTGGTTTTTGGGTGTCAATAATTTATTTTTTAAATGAGAAACGCGGTCTCGGGCAAAATAATAGGGAATGTGTGTGAAACATAGTGAATGAAAGGGTGGACTGGTCAACTCATTCTCGACTAGATCGGCTTGTCTCACTACACAATGATACTAGATAGTGACACTGACAACACTTTCATTTTCATTCAATTGAATAACATTGAGTGTTGATTGTAGGCATGGTCGACATCGCTTCTACGGCATCACCGAGGCAGACTTCGCCGGTGAAGTCAACAAACTCAAGGAAGAGAAGTTCAAGCCTCGAGAGCAGGTGGGTGCAGTCTTTGTGGGTGGGCTGATATCGGAGTCCGATATTCGGACCATCAATCTATGTGCGTTCAATGATAGTCATGCGTAGTTGCTTTCCTTATTTCATTATCACCACTAGGGTTGACAATTCAATGATTCAAGGAGGGAGGAAGGATGGACTATGTAAATCGGTTCATTCATCCTTGATGAAGGATGAGGGGTAGCGGCGGTCCTTGTTCAAGGATGGCAGTCATTCATGAAGGATGGACAGGCGAAAAGGCTTTTTCAGTCAAATAGTCAAATGCATGTGTGGGGTACAGAACTGGCACCGACCTGGCACGAAACTGGCACCGACTTGGTTTCAACCTTGCACCGACTTGGCGCCAACCTGGTACCGACTTCGCACGAACTTTGCATCGAATTGGCACCAACCTGGCGCCAACCTGGCGCCAACCTGGTACCGACCTGGTACCAATCTGGAACCGACCTTGTACCATTTAACACCGACTTGGTTACAAGTGGTACCAGGTTGGTGCCAGGTCGGTACCAGGTTGGTGCCAAGTGGTACCAGGTTGGTGCCAGATCGGTACCAGGTTGGTGCCAAGTAGGTTCCAGGTTGGTGCCAAGTCGATGCCATCCTGGCCATCCTTGAACAAGGATGGCCACTCCCCCTCATCCTTGATCAAGGATGAGAGCGATTTGCATGCTGTTGAAATTTGAGAGGACGGCCTTCCTCTCCTCCTTGAATTGTCGACTCTAATCACCACCAAACTGCAGGTCATCCTCGAGCCCTACACGCGCGATCACGCCGTCGTCGGCGTCGAGCACAGAGCCGGAGTCGAAAAAAAATCACTTGTTGTTTTGTTTGTCCATTGGAAAAGCCTCTTTTTGAACTCAATATTTGTTGTTCCCTGACTTACAGAGGTTCGAATCCTCTTCCGTACATGTCCCCAGATTTGGTTAGGCGTGTCACTTGATCCCCCCCATTGCCGCTTTCCATCTCGTCTCACTTTCTGTTTAGTCATGACCAGTGAAGTGCTATTTGGCGGTGGTTTCTGGTTACTTTAGATGTGAAAGTGATGGGTCGCCGATAAGCTATCTTGATCACGCTTTATCTACAATTTCTTGCGAGAGAAGTAAGCAGTAGGATATTGTTTTGCCAATGACAACCATTTAAAAACAACACAAAATCAGCAATTTACTTCTAAAAATGCAAGCTATCTTCTTCTTCCCCTCCCTCTTCTCCTCCACTTGTATTGTATCCTCTCGTCTCTTCTTCTCCCTCATCTTCCTCCTCCTCCGCCGCCTCCTCCGTGTCTATGATCTTCATCGAACGAATCGCAAGTAGTCTTGAACCAGATCTTCTTTCCCAGTTCTGGCAACCTCTGAATTCCGAAATAGGACGTAGGTTCCCGCTAGTAACGACAACTTTTCCTGCCGCCTTAAACCCGGCCCAAAAAATAGAACAAAATGGCTTGCATACCCTTATGAGTAAATCGGCGGTGTGACGAGTGAGAAATTCGGTACGGTACATATTATCTATGAACAATTGGTCGAGCTTTTTTGAGATACAGATACAAATTTTATCCTGTCCTCAAGGCACTGGGCCTGCAGGATGGTAGCTTCGCTAGGGAGGGAGTGGGATCTTCGATTTCAAGGTGTCTGGTTCAAGGGATGAGGGAATCTTCTTTGGCTTGTTGGGTCAACTGTTGGAATGGTCTTGATCGATCTCCATTGAGCTTTGAAGTAGATCATCCAGCCTCCGATGATGGCGAGTGAGTGCTGACGTGGACTATTGATTGACTCACGAGGCAGACTTGACGATCTGGGCCTTTCTTGACGGTAGATCACTTGAGTCGGTTGATACCCATCCGGGGTCTCCTCTTGAAGCGTACCATTTTCAAAATGGTCGAAACCCAATCGTTATCGGCAATGCGCAAAAAGGCACTATTTTGAGATCTCTGAAAATCATGAGATATTGAAGAAGTGACGAAAGATCCAGAAGAATTTTGGCTAAAATTTGGTTCTTATTAACAATTTGGTTGTTAATGACACCTGGAGTGCGCAAGGTAGAGTCACAAAACTCAAGTGAGAGTCGGTCAATGTTGTGGAGTTTCACACATTCCAGTAGGCGTTTACTGCAAAAAACAAATAATATTATTTGAATAATAATTCCAATTTACCCAATATTATCAGATAAAGTGATCATGGATGCTAGCATTTTTCGGAAAGTAAGCATTTCGAGAAAGGTTGATATAGCAGTTATCGCAGAGTTATCTTCGAAGCCAATGACAGTCACGCTTCTTGCTTTTCTTCCCATACAATCCGCGAGAAATTCAAACAGACCAAAATCGCGGCTTGCTATGTTAAAGTGCAAGATGTATTTCCGAAAAGGATGATTTAAAATATCTGTGATGATTGTTTACGAATATAGAATTCGAAACAGCTCACATATTCAGCTCTGATTTCGTCTCCAAGAGTGACATATTTCTTAGAACAAACGATTCCATTCATATTTCTTGAACGTTTGCGAAGTTTGAAGCGTAACTCAAACAAATTCGACTTGCTCAACGGAACGCCAATTTCAATTAATATTTGCGCTGGATCTGCCTTCAAAGTTAAAGTGTTTGCATAGTAAAGTGGATAAGAAACTCACCTCGGGCTCATGTATCTCCAGGTCTATCTCGAGGGAAACATTCGATCTCTGTATTGCATACTCGCCAACTCTAGAGTAGATTGCGCAAGAGGTCTGTATTATCGAACAAGTAGTTTTTCACATGATAGGCATGATATAAAAAATTACCAATCTCATTTCGAAAACCGATTCTGGTATATATTCGAAGATATCCCACAGTAGTTCACGAGGCAATCATTCGAGATTCGAGAGCGCATCAACGAATTTAACAGACATGGTTTCCTGGGAATTCATAGTGTTTGCTGATATAATAATGATGCTTTTTTTAAACAGTAAAATACTATCGTATGATACATGTCGCAGAAATCAGAACGCTCACTTTGTTGCCGGAATCGACCCGGACATGCCCGGTAAAATATTCCTAGAAATCGATATTTGAAATACATCTCTTTTATGGTGCGAGTTACGGTAGCTCTGTCGAGGTTTATCATTTTTGCTCGCTATAGCGCATTGAAGCCTTTCCTTTAATTTTCTCATGTTATTTGTCACTTTTGCGAAGTTTAGGGCCGAAAAAAATAATCGCAAAGTTAAAAACAAAACCGTTGAACCTCTCTGAGCGCAATCGCAACCCAAAATGATAAACCTTGACCGAGCTACCGTAACCCGCACCATAAAACTGAATGGTAAGATAAATTGCTTGAAATATACCTGCTTGAAATATCGATTTCTAGTAATATTTTACCGAGCATATCCGGGTCGATTCCGGCAAAGTGACCATGAGAAAAAATATGAGCACAACCTCAAATCTTAATTTTGTGTATGAGCAAAGATCGGAAAACCCGTAGATTGTACCGTGACGCCCGGTGAGCGTTCTGATTTCTGCGACATGTACGATAGTGATTGTAAAAGCATGGATGGTTAACGTAGCGAATGAAATCGGCCAGGGCTGATTCAAAAATTTGAGGCAAAAATACGCGAATGACAGGGTTAACGCGACTACTCTATTCTCTTCGCTCCGGATCACGAAAGGTCCATCGCATCCAGAGGGTTCGCTTTCATTTATGGCAATAGATATTCGTCCCCAACCATAGTCTCACGTGAGTGCTTATCACGGCTCACTCTCTTCGCTTCGGTCTCAGAGATAACGAGCGCTCTCCCCGTAGTCTTCTGTCCGTACTAGGGCTGGCAAATGAAGAGTGCGTCTCTTCATTCCTCGTGTTGTCTCACCGGTCAGGGAGACGAGGGAGTGTGTGATACGAGGAGGGTGCCCTCTTCATTTGACAGCCCTAGTCCGAACCACACAGCGCGTGTGAAGGATCCGTCCTTCGTACAGTCTAGGGAGGACAAGCCGGAGGCAGACTCTCCGGATTTTGCGAGTTGTTCGGTTTATCTGATCGGCAAGAGAGCAGGCAAATTGAGGAGAGTTATTTTTCTGTTTTTTTTTATTTAAAAAATCACTATTACAGTCGTTTGCCGCGTCCATGTCTTCTAGTGAAATAATTTCCTCATATCTTTTACTGTAAGAAAATATTCCGTTTCACGAATGTCCGACCATTCCGGCACGCAATGCGTTTTTGAGGACGCGTCGCGTGCCTCCCCTTCCCGTGAATAAAACGTTCCGTGCTCCACTGCACTTTTAATTCCAATTATGAAATAAAAAGTACATTTCATTTGCTGAGTATTTGAATCTTACAATAATCAAGGCCTCTCCACAGGGAGGAAGCGAGAGAAAGAGATGCATTTGTTTGCCCGCTATTGCTGGAAACCGTAGCCAGCAGATAGGCATGATCTTTTGGATAGTTTGAATTCGCTTTTGGCGGCTAAATCCAGTGACCTTTTACCCAAGTATTTCTTTCTCTGAGCGTTATTTATTAATCTCGATCGCAATTTTTGATATCCTTTTGTCTTTTTGCACGTGTATTTAGTGTAATTTAAAACATGCTTCTAGATGGGGAATTCGTCACCGAAATCGGACACATCATTCGCTGCATTATCCCTTGACGATCTGTCCGCTTTCGAGTTGTTTCCGCGCGACCTGATTTGCACGATTATCGAGCATGTCCTGGAGGCCGTTTTCGAGCTTAGACTGGTTAGTTTCCCATCATCACACAAATTATGAGCTATCCTGAAAAAGAATGGACAAATTCGTGAAACAAGTGTTGTACTCTTTTAGTGGAAATTTAACTTTTCCAAATTTATCCCAATTGTATACTAATAATCAGGTTGGTGCAAAAGTCTTGCTGTTTTTCGGACGTGAAGTTTGAGCTCGAATATTTGTCTTCCCTCAAATCGTCAAGACCTGCCTCTGCAGTAGTATTTAGGGGTATACTAGAACTCTAATACACTGGGCTTCAATTACTACACCCCCTCGAAGTATGCGTGAAATAGATGTCTGACCAACTTCAAAATTTTGAATTTTGTTCAAAGTGTTTTCGGAGCAGTTGTACTTCGTTGCGATTTCACACTACGGATTGTTAATAGGTTTGCTGAGAAGCCCTGTCAGTACTCTGATGTTAAAACCGGAGAGGTTGTCGGTTCCCTATGGCCATAGTTCCGGTGATTGAATCAAGGCGACATAATAAAAGTGCTCTCCATTTATTCTAATTCCATGACTTGATAACCAGAGAAATCGACCTCAACTGAAGTGCGCTTCATTCACAAACCACGAGGCTATGTGATGATGAAAACCTTTTAAGCCATCTTCTCTTCCTCTTTCAGAAAATAATAAAATTCCAAAAACCTGAATTTCTGGAAAAGTACCGAAAAACGTGATTTTTAGGGTGCTATTTTGAGGTATACATCATATCCAGTATGCATCTCAGATATCTGTTATTTTTCACAGTAATAGGGGAAGGGTTGCACTTTATTTTAGTGGCATGATATCTGGCCTTTCTCTAGTAGTGGAATCAGAAATATTCCAAACGTACTGATTTCGATGAAAGAATTTCGATTACTATAGTTTTGCAAATGCTGTGCTTGAAGGGATAGTGGCATCTTCTCCATACTAAAATGGTAAATTAATTAGTGGGGCTACATCACAGCTGAACATCTTTGAGATGCCGATCCCATTCGAGAAGAATACTATGCGAGAGATATTTCTTTTGATATGGCTCACTAGAGATTCATCTCAAACTAGGCGCTCATTTCGAGAAGTGTTTGAGTAGACAATTTATCCCACTAACACCACTGAGATGTATAACCATCATACTTTGCAACTGTGGTTTCAATTTTATTATTATTTTTTAAAAATTTTCCTCAACACTCCTTCGAGAAATGTCAATCAAATTAGTATGCCCATATGATGGTCAATGTCGCTGACATTGGATCTGAACTGTGTCTGTATTATCGATTGGCCAGATCTGAGATAACGTGCGCTGAAGAGAGTATGGAAGCCCTCAACGTCTGTGAAAAAGTAAATGGTGATCGGTCAGAAACAAAAGACGGGAGGTGTCGGAATCTCCGAGCGTCAAAAAAACAGCAAGACTTTTGCACCAACCTAATAATGATAATAATAATAATAATAATAATAATAATAATAATAATAATAATAATAATAATAATAATAATAATAATAATAATAATAATAATAATAATAATAATAATAATAATAATAATAATAATAATAATAATAATAATAATAATAATAATAATAATAATAATAGTAATAATAATAATAATAATAATAATAATAATAATAATAATAATAATAATAATGATAATAATAATGATAATAATATTAATATTAATGATAATAATATTAATGATAATAATAATGATAATAATAATAATGATAATAATAATGATAATAATAATAATAATGATAATAATAATGATAATAATAATAATAATGATAATAATAATGATAATAATAATAATAATGATAATAATGATAATAATAATAATAATAATGATAATAATGATAATAATAATAATAATAATAATGATAATAATAATAACAATAATAATAATGATAATAACAATAATAATAATGATAATAATAATAATGATAATAATAATAATGATAATAATGATAATGATAATAATAATGATAATAATGATAATGATAATAATAATAATAATAATGATAATAATGATAATAATAATGATAATAATGATAATGATAATAATAATAATAATAATAATAATGATAATAATGATAATAATAATGATAATAATGATAATGATAATAATAATAATGATAATAATAATAATAATAATGATAATAATAATAATAATAATGATAATAATAATAACAATAATAATAATGATAATAACAATAATAATAATGATAATGATAATAACAATAATGATAATAATGATAATGATAATAATAATAATAATAATGATAATGATAATAATAATAATAATAATAATAATAATAATAATAATAATAATAATAATAATAATAATAATAATAATAATAATAATAATAATAATAATAATAATAATAATAATAATAATAATAATAATAATAATGAATAATAATAATAATAATAATGAATAATAATAATAATAATAATAATGAATAATAATAATAATAATAATAATGAATAATAATAATAATAATAATAATAATAATAATAATAATGAATAATAATAATAATAATAATAATGAATAATAATAATAATAATAATAATGAATAATAATAATAATAATAATAATAATAATAATAATAATGAATAATAATAATAATAATAATAATGAATAATAATAATGAATAATAATGATATTAATGATATTGAATAATAATGATATTAATGATATTGAATAATAATGATATTAATGATATTGAATAATAATGATAATAATGATAATAATAATGATAATAATAATAATAATAATAATAACGATAATAATAATAATAATAATAATAATAATAATGTCAAGACTTATGGACCTCTTCCTTGGTCCATAAGTCTTGACCGATTTTACGCTTGGTTTTTGACATGCCCCGTCTTCCTTATACAGTATCCTCCATAAGTCACCGGGCACTTTTTCTTTCTTTCATAACTTTTGACTCATGATAGATTTCTGGTTGAAACTTGGTCATGTCCTAGCATATCCATCGTGTGTTAGGGAGATGCAATTGGGATATCACACAACTCCCTGGTTGTTGAGTAATGATTTTCCAGTCGATAATTACTTTTTCAAACAATCGAAATTCTTACATGGAATTTTTCCTGCTTACCACACTTTCTGATATTTTAGACTTGTCCGTGGGTTACCCAGAAAAAAAATTTCAGGATGCTACTCTATCGCACTTTCGCTACAGAATTTCTCAAAAATGGGTCCTGAAGAAATGGATTTTCGTTCATAGGCGTGCTAGAGACTCGTTCAAAGGCTCAAAATGATCCTTATGATAATTCCGGATTACCGCTGAGATTATACATAACGAGTACTCGAAATTTGCCTTCATTACACGAATTTTCAATTTTTCACATTACACATTTTTGGATGTTTACAGTGTTGAGGGTGATTTTTGTAAAAATGTGGTTCCAGGGTACGATGGTAGCATATCTAGGGAATATACGATTCCCAATTTTGTAGAACATTTGAATATCTTTCCCGCCTCAGGCAACCGAAAATCAATCAATTTTCGAGTTAAAACATGACCATGATACCCCTCATGGTTGAAATTTTTCATGGTCGAAAAACTTTTCATCTCAGAACTTCCTGACTATATTTTTTGCATGTGTATATGTATGCGTAGGATGCGAATTTAGATATGAGAGCCCATGATATCATGAATAAAAAATAATAAAATTCAGAAACTGCCGAAATCGGCACTTTTCCAGGCATTATGAATTTTATCATTTTTGATTCATGATATCATGGGCTCTCATATCTAAATTTGTATCCTACGCATACATATACACATGCAAAAAATATAGTCAGGAAGTTCTGAGATGAAAAGTTTTTCGACCATGAAAAATTTCAACCATGATGGGGGTCATGTTTTGACTCGATGGTCATGTTTTGACTCGAAAATTGATTGACCTCGGATTTTCGGTTGCCTGAGGCAGGAAAGATATTCAAATGTTCTACAAAATTGGGAATCCTATATTCCCTAGATATGCTACCATCGTACCCTGGAACCACATTTTTACAAAAATCACCCTCAAAACTGTAAACATCCAAAAATTTGTAATGTGAAAAATTGAAAATTCGTGTCCTGAAGGCAAATTTCGAAATCTCGTTATGTAATTTCAGCGGTAATCCGGAATTATCATAAGGATCATTTTGAGCCTTTGAACGAGTCTCTAGCACGCCTATGAACGAAAATCCATTTTTCAGGACCCATTTTTGAGAAATTCTGTAGCGAAAGTGCGATAGAGTAGCATCCTGAAATTTTTTTTCTGGGTACTCCACGGACAAGTCTAAAATATCAGAAAGTGTGGTAAGCAGGAAAAATTCCATGTAAGAATTTCGATTGTTTGAAAAAGTAATGCTCGACTGGAAAATCATTACTCAACAACCAGGGAGTTGTGTGATATCCCAATTGCATCTCCCTAACACACGATGGATATGCTAGGACATGACCAAGTTTCAACCAGAAATCTATCATGAGTCAAAAGTTATGAAAGAAAGAAAAAGTGCCCGGTGACTTATGGAGGATACTGTACAACCCATGGTTTTTCATAATTGATGAGGGCTTGGAAACACTATTTAGCACACATTATTCCAACCCTGTCCGATCGACAATACGGAGAGAGTGAAAGTCCAAAGAAGCCCAGTCCGAAGATGAAATCAGATCTTTATTCCGCCAGTGCGTTTCGGTAAACAACGATAGGCTCGAAATTGACACGCATTGGTGAAGTACAATGCATGAGGATTACTATACCAACAGTGCAACAAATAAGCCACGTAAAGCATACTCAAGACATGTGCATTAATTCAAACCTCATGATGATATAGTTGGTCAAAACTAATTTATCTTACCATTAAGTCGGGAAAATTAGTCTAGATATCCCCAATACAATGCATTGAGAAACACCTTGCCTGGTCAGTTCACAAAATAATTTGCGAGGGAATACAACTATCTTGTAAAGAACTGAGCTATTGGTGAATTCCGGGTTGAAATTCGTTCATCAAAAATCACATTTTAGACATTACCCTGTCCACCATAAACCTTGAACACCAGATATTTCATGGTTAACTGAACAAGCAACCCTTCCCCTATCATTCATATGTTGGTTAGAAATAGGAGATCGCTGGATCTTGTGGGGATGGCTGCCACCAAAAACACCGAAAGTCGCGTTTTTCGATATTATTGACTCTAAGTGGGATTATTGATCATCTCATATCTCTGGAAGAGGATGAGAAGCTGCTTTAATTTTTCGTACCTATAATATACCATCTTAGTGGTCCAATAGAGCGCACTTGTGTATTAGTTCGTATCTGTGTTTTCCGAAGTAGGACAAATGATCATAGGAGCCGTACAAAATATAAAAGTTCGATATTCAATCACCTATAACTATGGCTAAGCTAGACCGAGAGCTCCGCTCTTCACGGTATCTGAGAGAGCAAGTCTTCGACTACCACACGGTATAATGTGGCGTGGTAGGAAAAATCCTGATCTAAATACAATAACTTTTTTAAAATGTAGCAATCTTACTGACAAATTTAATTTAACTCAAGCCTAATTTTTTCAAGCATCTAAGAAGCGCTTCAATATTCAATGATATGGGGATATTGGTTGAGTATACCCCTAAGTACTGCTATGGGGCCAGGTCGTTTAGATTTGAGGGAAGCGAAATCTGCGAATTCAAATATCACTCCCAAAATCGGTCAAGACTTACAGACCAACCTAGTAATAATGTAATTTATCCCATTAAGACCTCTCGATTGATCAAATCGTGCGTGGACGAGTGCGCGGTGCAGAGAACCACAGTTCCACTCGATGTAGATCTGTCGATAACCAGGAGTGATCAGGTTAGTTATGATTAGTGATGACAAATAGGCGTACTCTCCTCATTTTACGCGCTATTTCGTGTCTATGACCGGCTATAGAGCACGCAAAATGAGATTCAGTATTGATTTGTCATAAATAGTTATGGTAGCATTTGACAAAGATTGACCTGTGAAAGCCTGATGTCAACTGGAGTTAATCGTTGTTTTTTAAAGGGTAACTCGAGCAGTGAATCGTCTCACAGTCACAGCTTCTGTACCTATCATGTGAGAGCTCGCTCAAGACTTGAAACGAGTATCTCTAAAATTTATGATGCACGGATCGCGGACCCATTTTTACGAGCTTTTTATTCTTTGGAGAGATATTTTAGACTTCACGCAGACTTTTCTTAGTCATGCTCTTTCCATTTGACCTAGTCTCTAGCACATTCGAGCGACGAGAATGTATGTGTGATAGTGCATATTTAGATTTTTTTCAGGAAAATTAACTTCTTCGAACTTCGTCTCAAATTCCGCAAAGAAGCAACTCGACATCATCAGCAGAATCAAACGAGTGGCGATATCTGACCGCACTCGAATGGTTACCCTTTTTTTTTCTTCGATTTGGCTCATTGTGACACTTTCGTTGTTGCGGTATGTAGTCGTGTAGTTGGTTTATTTTTCCCTAGTAGATTGTAGAGTAAATGATAATCGTTTAGGGCTATCTCATGAACATTGGTACTTAGCAAGATAATTCGGCGCTTATGGAATCTCGGAGAATGTTTGGGAAAGCAGCTATCGGAAGTTGCAATTGACAACGAGAGTACGCTCCCTTTCTTGTCTAAACTGCCGGAATGGTTGAGAATCGGTCATCTGCGCCTGACTGTTAATACGCTTTCGAATGAAGTTGTGTAAGTTATATTATTTATTCATTTAAGATATTTATCTTTAACAATCACCATGCAGGGATATGATTCTAAATGCTATAAAACTTCATGAAATTGATCGATTTGCATTGTGGATGAGTCACAGTTCCGTTTCCAATCCCGGTAAGACAAATAGCATTATATACTTGCTTGCGATTTGGCTCAGGGTCACAAAATGGAATATAATAGATTCATGCGTGATCGCATGTGAGTAATGATCACATGGTTAGATCGAGCAATGTGGAAATATAATGCATCAGTACATTAGAGACATTGAAGGAGCGTGTTGAGTAGAATAAAAACACTCTAATTAATTTGGGGGGCGTCTACGATAAGGACTGGGTGCCCATCATACTCGAGATGTTTGTGCAGAAGCTCGACAAACTATACATGAAAAACCAGGCGTGCAACGAGTATCTGTCGCCGGCGACTGTGATGTTCTCAGGAAGGTTATTCTAACGTAGGGTTTGGCAATTCAAGGATGACTCCTCTTTTGCGCGCTCTATCGTTTTTCTATTCTATTAGGTCGGTCAGAAAGTTTCTTTCTTTTTCTTTTTGTTAATGTTTGCTCAATTATCTCGCTTGCACAAACCGTCAATATGACATAGTTTAGGGGTGCCTCGGTACAATATTGTAATATATATGAATCAAACCGTCCTCGCTTAGAAGTACATAAAATATGTTTTTAAGTGAAACATTCAACAAAACATGATTTTCGGTGACGACCTGCCTTTTGCTAAAATAGAGATCGCCATGGTCTACCCAATAAAGTAATGATAGAGCAAGAGTTGATTCTTCTATTAGCACTAAAATATCCGAACTTCTGACTCTCTGGAAAAGAAGAATGTGCTAAAAGTGATGTTTTCGATCTTCGATTCTCTATTACGAAGTTCTTAAAAATTCAGCCAATTTATGGAGGATAGGATCCTCTCCCGATTTACATTGGGGACTCACTGGGTATGGTACTTTGCTATGCACTTCAATTGGCATTCGCAGATCTATCGAGTCGCGAGCTAGGTGATAGAAACTATTTTTCGTCTGTTCCAAAATCGAATGTTGTATTTTAGGGGCATTTCTGAACTAAGCGTGAAGTGATTATTTCCTTGCAATAATTTTTATTATAATCACCAATCATCCTACTTTATTAATGTGACGCTGGTTTGTCCCTATTACTTCTCTCCACTGTGCACTAGGTTGAGAAACAGATGCATTTCGTGGTCGACCACGGCAAATTTGAGCCGGCTTAGTGTCTCTCTTACTGATTGGTCAGCCCTGATCTAGTGTGCGCTAAAAAGAGGAACAATGCCCTCATTGATTAAGAAAAGCCATATGTTGATAGATCAAATACGAAGTACAGGGGAGGTCAAAATCGATGATCGTAAAAAAAGAAAGAAACTTTCTGACCGACCTGATACAAGAGAGCGTACGAAAAGAGTATAGTCAAATCAGATTTAAGATCACTATACAAAAGCAACCATAGAGACGAGCTAATCGCTAATTTAAAAAAAAAATTAAAAAATTCCTTCAGCGCTTGCCCAAGCAAGAACGTGTGGTTTTCGGCAAGCTGCGATCCTCCCGCCTTTACGAATTACGCGGGAAACGAACACCATGTAATGGGTGAGTCTTAACTTGTGAAAAAAACGGAATTAATGAGCTTAATGCAATTAATTCAGTGAGTTCGTCGTATCTGAAAGTGAAGCATTCGTCCAGACTAGCGGACGAGTGTGAATTTCTCTGAACTCCTTCTGCTATCATAATGTTACTTCGAATTCAATTCAATTTCAATTCTTTTTTCGCGGATTTGTTAAGTAAATTTGATATTTATTTATTTTTAGATTTAAAATGATTTTTCTACTATGTATAAATTTCGTTCTATGATTTGCCGAATTAAATTCGATAAATGCTTCGAGTAAAAAGTAGTGAATTGAGTTTATCTGGGTTCGGGATCTCACACTTTCAGTCATCGCGGGCATGCTGCTCAACAATTACTGAATTTGTATTGTTATACGAGTTGTATGGATAACAAATAATGCCAAAGTTCAAGCTTTTATTTACATTCAAAAATATCAAAATGTGTTCACATTAGCAATGGTAGACTCATGCCTCGCTCCGATTGACGCATTTTTGGCTGCTGTAATCCACGTGACAATTCCTTTCACGACTTGAAATTATGTATTGTTTTCGATAATACCAACCAAAAATAATTACCAGTTTCGATACACTTTCTTCTGAAATTCTTGTTCATGAACACAGCTAGGTAGACCACTGTGAAGTACCTAAAATGAGAAACTAAATTATTCCGACAGATACGTTTCATCTCACTTCAGATCTACGAGCCATGGATTGATTTCAAACAATAAGTTGACAAAATCATTTGACAGTGTTATTCCGAGAAATGATTTGACAATGAATATCAGCTGTAAAATGATATTTTAATTTAATTTTCAACTATCTGGTACGACCTGATGAATAGCGAGCGGGAGAGTGGAGAGAAAACTGAATAAAGCGAACAGAAGAAACTTTGTTTCGTAAGCGTGAGAAGACCTGAATTTTATCATTGATTTTGGAGAGAATGAGGCCTTACAGAGCACTCCATTTCCTCTTGTAGTAAATGTATGCGATCACATAGCAAATGCACGAGATCACAGAGTTTGCCACTAGTGCAGAAACAAGGTTCTCTGGGAGATTTATCTGAAATAAATTATATGTTTTTCTATTATGTCATGCAAAATATAATAAGCAACCTTTGGTGGACCGTTGTTGACCATCAAAGCCATTATAATAGTCGACCCATCAGAGTATGGAGCTCTGAATCGAGTATTCCCGGTTTTACACTTTTTTCTTATTCGTTTTTAAAGGGATCCAGTGTTGAAATATTTATAAATTTAAATAATTATTATATTTTGGATATAAATTGAAACGACTGTTACGAAATAAATGCAAAATTTCAAAAATTTATAAAAATAATTACGATAATCAAAAAAGGCATTGAAAATATTGTAATTCGAATTGGAAGCGTGATTCTGTAATATTACGGTAAGTTTTCGAGTCATTTCAAGTTTTCTGCGGCGTTTCGGCGTAATTTCGCGTTTTCTCCTGTTTTGCGTTCCCAATCAATTTTGCTTATTTATTTTAATATTTTGATGTGTTTATAATGTTATAAATGTGCGTAGTCGCTTCTTCATCGTTTTCTGCGTATTTGCGGTCCCTTTGATTGCTAAATGTCGATGGTTTGACTGATACACGTCGTTGTAGTTGCCATGTTCTTCCTTCTCGCGTTGGACCACGAAGTCTCCCTCCACCCAAAGTATTTCGGCGCTAATTTAAACAAGGTCATTAAGTCCAAGCTCTTCGCAGAGGTAAGTAGTCTTTCTAAATCAAGGTCTTGTAGTTATGACATATTATTTCTGGCTGACAAGAAGCACCTATACGAATATTTTCTGCAAATTAAAACATTAGAGTGCTGTTTATTGCAAACTCTGCTTCAGGCTGAGGGTACGTGTACAGGAAAGCACGGCTTTGTGATCGCAGTGACTACTATTGACACCATCGGACACGGGATTATTCAGCCAGGTCAGTTGCATCTCTCTTGCCTACCTCCATTTGATTGCAGTGAATGCAATAAATACGCATCGTGTTGATTTGCGTCTCTTTTTAAGTTATATCTAATTTAAATATCCAGACATGTGTTTTGTCTTGTGAATACCTTGTGAATTACAGGTCGAGGCTTCGTGATCTATCCGGTAAAGTACAAGGCTGTCGTTTTCGGACCATTCAAAGGCAAGTCATGGATGCTGTAGTCAATCAGGTATGTTTCCTTGTTAGCCTATATTTTATACTATTCATTTGTTTATTGTGAAATCTGAGTTGTGTGTCAATTGTCGAGCGAATCAATACTGGTATGAAATGATTATAGGTGAACGACAAGGGAATCTTCTGCGATGTCGGTCCTCTCTCGTGTTTCATCTCTCGCCATTGCATCCCTCCCGATATGGAATTTGACTCCAATGGAAATGTGCCCTGCTACCAGGTGATCTTTTGTGTCAGTGGTGTAATAATGGTACTTGTATACTTGGCTGGAAGGCCCATTTTGCACGTATCCCCTTGCTGGTTTACCCCTGCAAGGGGAGGGGGGGGGGATGGTCCTCCCGCTAGGGGAGGACCATAGTCTACGGGGGCCCATTATCCCCGCACTCTCCTCGAGAGAGGAGAGTTTCATACTGGCTGGAGAAGGCTGGGGAGCTGCTCTTTTATAGGAGATGGACGGGGAATGGAAATGAGAAATGGGAGAGTGCGAGGATACAAGATACGCTAATCCATTTCAATTCGTTATCGTCCCATCTAATTGCATTCCCACTGCTTTTTCCTCGCCTGCTTTTTCCTCGCGGACTCCTCGTCTTATCGATAGTATGGAGTACCATACTCCCTCATTTATCGATTCTCAGACCATCTACCAAGTGCTCAACTTCGCAATGGTCGTCTCCTCTGCCCTCATGATCTGGAAGGGTGCGTATTGGTTCATAAATTGCTTTTCCCATGTTGATTTGATGCGGCTGATAAGTTCCGAAGTTGAAGGGTTCTATAATTTTCCCTCGAATTGTATTGTTTAGTTTATTGTGAATCTATACTGATCAGTACTAGATACGGTCGAATGCATACTCAATCTCTTTCTCTTCAGGTCTGATGGTGGTCACTGGGAGTGAATCTCCCATCGTCGTCGTTCTCTCCGGAAGTATGGAACCCGCTTGTTACAGGTACTAATATTTTTGGAATATGTTTCAGTTTTCTCATTCCTTTTCTCGTACTTGTTGAATATGAACTGGTGCTACAATTAACCAATTACCTCAAAAACTATTTTTTTAAAAATTAATTTTCTTATCAGAGGAGATCTGCTCGTGCTGACTAACACCCACTCCGACACCATCCGCACTGGAGATATTACCGTATTCAAGATCGAGGGAAGAGATATTCCCATCGTTCACAGAGTCATCAAGGTGGGAATAATTATGATTAGTTGTTGAGAGATGCATTCGTTATACCATTATTGGACGCGTTTATCTCTACTACTGTGTGTCTCATTGTCAGATATACGAAGTAATGAGCTAATACCTCCACGATTGGCTAATATTACTGCATACCGCATTGGATTTCACTATTGGACCAGAACCCATCGCTTTGCAGGTTCACGAAGAGGATCTGGACAACACGAAGGTTCGAAGAAGGGAGACAACAACCAGGTGAGAGCCAAATTTGATAATTCACTGTATTGAGGTTTCAAAAAACTTGTAAATTGAGACAACTGTGGACATTATTTTATCCTCTCACAATGGTGACTACAATGTCGTGGATATAAAAAAAAAGAGTAATCAATTCACAGTATCTCAAATTCCAATGATTCATTCTCATCTATCAGGTCGATGATCGTGGTCTCTACGCGCCCGGACAAATGTGGCTGGGAAGACAAGATATCGAGAGAAGGGAATCGACAATAACTAACGGTGAGTGAACAATTGTATAAATACAATGGCATAATGATATGAATACTAATAAACGAGCACGATCCCTAGCATGCTCCTGCCCCCTCCCTCGACCCAGTCTATGCCCCCTTCTTCTTCGTCCTCTTCACTGGCTCTTCCTCCGATTCGCCTGATTCTCGCAAGTACTCCCGCTGCCTCCGAGCCCTTCTCTTCTTCGGCTGCTCCTCCTCCGCTTCCTCTTCTTCCTCCCTCTCCATGGATTTCCTCTCCACTCTTCTCCTTCTCGCTGTGGTGCCTCTTCCTCCCCTCCCTCTCCCTCTGCCCTTTGATCCCCGACCAGTCGTCTTCACTTCCTCGTCCTCTTCGCTCTTAGCCCACTCCGACTCTGAGGGTTCCTCCTCTTCTTCCATCTCGAGAGCCTCCGCCTCCTTCTCCTGATCCTCCTCCCCTGGACCCGAATCATTCCCATCATTGGGCTGGATTGGATACATATGGGGATTGGAATCGGAGTCCACCTCCTCTCCGTATCCTCCTCCCAACTCGACAGAGACGTCACTGTCCTCTCCCTCCTCGCCATCCCTTCTCTTCTCCGGCTCCTCTTCCTCCATCTCTTCTGCGAGTGCGGCCACGTAGCGATTCGAGTCCGGGATGTTGTTCCTCTCGAGGAAGGCCACATCCTTTCGCTCCCGAATCACTCCCGCCACTTCATCCCACACCTGCAATTTTTGTGGCTAGTAACCGATTACGGTAAATACACTTATTTTTTCGTTATGAATAGGTAACATACTAACCTCTCTCCTCCAATAGTGATCGACGGGAGTCTTCTTCCTCTTCACAGCTAGGGAGTCTCTCCCTCTCACTCGAGTCACATACGAGGACTTCTCCTCTCTCAAACCGACTTGATCTACCGCAGAGATGGTGTTAGAGTGCAGCACCACTAACTTGATCTTCTCGCGGTAGACGTGCGGTGTGCTGAATAGGTAACATATAAAATGGTGATTCAATGGCTTATTAGTGTTGTCGGATCCGAAAATACTCTTTTACTTGCACACACTCTCTAGTTGGGTAGAGAAAGGAGAGGGTGTGCAAAATGGAGAGAGTAATTATTGTTCATCCTTATGTATTACTAACCTGGCGATGCGCTTGGGCGCATAGAGATTGATGAGCGAGTTAAAAGACTCGCAAGGCGACGTGTTCTTCTTGGTTGAGGCGCGGAGGAATCCGGCAGCGAAGGTGGGCTTGAGGATGACGTCCTTGAGGAGACCGAACTCTTCGCTGTGCCGATCGATATCGTTCTCTCGAGAACAAGGCAACTTCTCGTGCAGACATCGGCGAATTTCTTTGATGAAATGCACCTGAAAAGTGATTATTTTTATTAGAAATGTGTTAGTGTCGACAAGTCGAGACTGACTCTCTTTGATTCGTGCACTCTCTCGCCGGTCAGAGAAACAAGAGAGCATGAGAAATGAGTAGAGTCGGGTTCCAGTTTTATATCTAGCGCTTCGACATCACTACTATGCATGCTGTAACTAATGGGACTACCAAACTAACCTTGTGGAAATCCTTGTGGCGCCCTGTGACATGGGCTAGAGAACTGTTCCAGTACTGCAACCCCTTCTTCCTGTCCTTCATCTTATGCACGTGGTAGGCGTGATTTATGAGATGCTGCCGCCAGTAGTTGATGTTGGGGCATTTCTTCAACTTTCCCAACTGAATTAATACTTTATTTTTCAGCAGCCGACCTTCCTGCCCCTTCGACTACACGGGAAGAAGCTGTACGCGACACTCCCGCCATTCGACTAACAAGGTGAATGGTTGCTTTGCAAATATTTCAACTAGCCGATTCCGTATTGCATGGGTAATTTTTTTGCAAACTAGTGATGACAAATCAGTAACTCTCCTGAATTCGCGCGTTCTCTCGCTTCTCTAACTGACGAGGGATCACACTAAATGGGGAGAGCCGGGGCCGATTTGTTATCAGTAGTTGACATATTGAACCGTTTGGTGAGACAGTGATGATTCAGGTAGAGATAGATAGTTTACCTCTCTCAGTGCCTTCTTGATGAGTTTGACAATGTGCCAAAAATCGAGATAATGAGCGATGGACTTGAAGTCCTCTCTCATCATCTTGGATATCTTGGCATCATTGTCCGTGCAGATGCTATTGATCTAAAAAAAATCGATCATGAGATATGTGACAACACTGACTGCTTATTGCTAGTAAAGGTGCTGATCTCCTGCTAACCTTGAACTGCTTCGCGATCAACCCGTCCAATCCGCGTCTCACTCCCTCTTTCTCCATTTTGCAGCTGGCTCCATCTGAAATGCCTCCCCTCTATGATCAATCCACGCATGAGCAACCATTACCGATTCCTCTCTCGTTCTTCTCCATGTTCACCACCGATAGGACGTAGTTTGTCTGTGTGTGTGTCCACAAACGTCACTGTGCAATTAGTCGCGCAGAATCCGGGGGAGTCATATCTCCCATCCACAGCGAGATTGACACCTCGATTCTGAAAATAATTATGCGATAATCTGGTTTTCAGTTTTCGAAACTGTAACTTTGATAATCAATGGGATACTGTAGGTCTCAAGTGATACAGTATCAAATTATTAATTTAATCAATTTGCAGGCCGAGCGACTGGCGAGGTCGTTGATCAATGACGACTAAGGATGGAGATTGAAGGGAAAGAGGTATGACACTTTTTCAATAGTATTATATATGGATATGAATAAGATACTGACTGTACTGGCCGCTCTCACAATGTCCTCCACCCTCTTCATGTGGTTTTGGTGGACGATATCGACGGCTGGCATGATCACGTGTACCAGCTGAGTCCTCATGGTACTTGAACATGGAAGAGCGAGTCCCAGTACCTTTCCCATGTCGAGCAGTCTCTGAAAACTTATCCGGATTAGGGTAGTTTTATAACCATTCCTTCCTGGTGATTTTAATCCTCAATCGTTATTTATAGTTGGGATGTCACTTCTACACAATCACACGTGTTTGTTATTGCGAGGAGTGACTGCTCTGAATTGAGAATGCATACGAATAGTACTAACCGGTATCGGAAGGCCTGTCGTATGTACCGATGAGGTTAGCTTCAGGTTTCCCTCATAGTAACCCTCCATCGTTGGCTGGGATGACCATTTGATGGTTCTCGCGCAGACCAGGCAATACCATTCCACGACTAGTGCGGATCCCACAGTCCAAGACTTGAAGGTGCCAGACTCTATCTCCTTGTTGCCACATTCGGTGCAGCGAGTGAATAAGGAGAGGAGGCACTGTTTGGAGACTAGGAAGTAGTCATAGGCTTCCTCAACAGTGGGGGCTTCAGACTGAACACCGGTATCCGATGTCTCCTCGGTGTAGGTCGTCTCTTGAGACGCGTTGTAGGACTGAATGTAGATATTAATTATTCACACATCCTCTTTTTTCTCCGAACACGATAGTCTAACTAATTCAACTTTATTTCAGATCAGCTTGCCGAAGCACACAAGAGGGATGATAGAAGAAGATAATTGACGTGCCTACCGTATTCCCTCCCTACCGTATCCCCTTCCTACCGTACCCCTCAATACAGTATCCCTCTTATCCATTCCTTCCGTACTGTATCCCTCCTATGTTATCCCTCTCCTTATAAAATTGTCATTAGTTCTTTCTCTCGTTTATTGCTAACTATTGCATATTGTATATAATATTACGAAATGCTCCGGGAAGATTATTGTTTTGTGCACTTGATTAGTTTTTCGGGTGCGTTTCGTGTAAGTATAAAAGCGTCGATCGAGGTAGAAGTAAAGTACAACGAACAATGGATCGGTAGGTCTGGAGTGGTGGCCCGTCCAGATCGTCGTCTCCACCGAGAGGCAAGTCAGCCATGCCATCCAGCAGATCTGGGCCTACCGTATCCGCATGGCTGACTACGGTATCCGTCGATCTTTCTCTCTGTAATGGATAGATCAACCTAGTGATATGATGTTCATTCTCTTGTTTCTCTCATTGCCTCTTCATGGCGAATGTATTGTGCTTTTTGCCTCCACAGGGCATTCTATCATCTTATGACTGTGTTCTCTGTGGATATAGTGATGCCTACTTCTTGGCGGTTGATGGCATTCTTGGGGAGACTTGGCGGAAGATGAAGAGGGAGGCGACGCTAATAGAGCGGTATTGTGTGAGAGAGAAAGCTAGTAACTCGTATCACGAAGTCTCACAAGAGTTATCACTAACACGAACGACGGGCGTAATTTAGGCCATAAGAGCAAGCAGTAAGTGTGAATCAATAATAGGAACTCACATCGATGGGGAGTTGGTCCTTGTCGTCGTGGAAATGTCGATGGCAGAGGCGAGCTCGCTTGCCTTCCGTCTGCAGCCGAATGCACTTATCCTCTAGTGCATTGTTCTCCTCCTCGTTGAGGTTGAGACGGAGCAGCCATTCCTTCCTCCGTGCTTCTATCTTCGGTATCGTCCGTGGACGAGAAGTGCGTAGACAACAGACGTCGCATTCGACGGTAGCCATGATACTGGGAGCAAATAGAAGCGATAAACATGAACGAAAGCGGTTGCAACTCAGTCAGAGCGTATTTTGGACCGATTCCCAACAGTTTAAACGGCTTGTTCGGTGACGAAATACAATTGAAAGCAGTATAAAGCGAAATACAACAAAGATAACTGAAAAAATAAAGATAAAGCTAGCTGAAGCTTCTGAAAAGTGTCGTAAGCGTCGAAAACGAAAAGCGAGGAACAGCACGACATTTTCCTAATTTTTGCAATCAATGCGCTTCCATTACCGTAATCGTGATATTTCTCGCTGCACCAAACGAAAATTAACTATTACCCGGCTTTCTCCTGTTTTCTCTTTAAATAAATTTATTTAAATTTTTTGCTTTTCGCCATTGAATTCAAGGTGCCTGGCAGGACATTTTAAGGCATACTTCATTTTTGGGTAGTGGATCCCTTTAACCGTCGAGCTGAAATATGGGAAATTTCAAAATTTGGTTTTAAACATCGGGCTACATGTATCGACTAATATGCCCGAAAGTTCACTACAAATCAGCTACCATCAAAACTCAACACCACCTTGATTTGCGGCCTATCTCTATGCGAAATATTTTTTTTTATTTGGCGACGAGACTAACACCAAAATCAAAATTTTCTGAAATTGCAGAAAAATGTACTACCATCACACCCCAAAAGCACCTTGCTTTCAAAATTTAAAATTCATTTCACCAATCTATATCTAGAGAGGACAATGGGGTATTTATGAACACGTCTTAATATTTATTCATTACGCTTCGCTTATAGAATCGAGCATGCTGAATCTGACAGCAACAAAGAAAAGACATAAAATAAATAATATAACAAAATATAGCGATTTCGCAAAATCTCAGATTGACTGTCCACCTACCGTAATCATTTCTATAGAGTTAGCGCAACTGTATTACTGGAAATGCTTGATTCTGTTTTAAAAACATTTAAACAATATATATATTTATTTTTCGGTATGTCAGTTTGAGAACTATAAAATGTGCGTCGAACACGGTCAAATTTGAGGGTAAACGCTAGTGTCCGAATGCGAGTTCGTGGGTATTCGTTAGCCAAGGTGTGCTGTCTTCGAAGCCGCTAAAGACTACTTCCGAGTCACAGTAACTACCCGATTTCATTATTAATAAAGTCTCCAGGACCCATATCACAAGCTGTGAAAGGCTAATAAGAACGGCATCGAAAGATAACGACGCTGCATACCTGAGAATGTGAAAAATAGCAATTTTAGTGCTTCGGAGCAAGAAAACTATGTTTCCGAGTGGCATTTGAGGCACAAATGTATGACCGTTGCTTAGCCATCACCCCCGCAAATATTCCATGAAGTGGGTTAACGAAGGCATCGCGTTTGAAAGAGTCAGTTGATTAAAAACGATTTCTGAAATAGTGCCCTCTTTGTAAGAAGATTTACGCTTATTTTCGAATAATCTAACGGGTCTATGAGGCACCTCAATTCACAAAATAAATAACTAATTGAACTCAATTAAAATCGGAATTAATTTTGAAAAACAAGACATTGAAAAATCAGTTCTCGATACTCGCGAAAGCTTTGACGAGCATTTCTGTAAGAAAATTCGTCTTGGAACACACGATGCCTTCCCTATCTATATCATGAAGGCGTACAATTCACTCGTGGAATCTGGATCTTATCTTCATAATCTTATTCGTCGGAAAGATTCACCACACTGAATAGAAGGAATCTCATTTCCGGATTGATTCTCTCCATTTTGCACACTCTCTCGCCGGTCAGAGGAGCGTGCCGATTGGAGATACACCAATTTTAAATGACAATTTTTATTTTGAAGGAATTCGAGAACTTAAAGACACTGATGTGAAAGTTTTAGCAAACTTATGCCAAAGGTGAAACAGTGAATCTCACCGCATGAAAGGTGACACTGCGAATCACGGACTTCACTATCAATTTATCTCTCTAACCGACTAGAGAGCAACCTGTTCGATCAGACAGCACTAATAAATATTGTAAGAAAATAATCCGTTCCACGAGTAACAGTACTACCTGTAGAATCGATATTTTTACTATGAGGTTTAGGGTTTCGACTTTGCTCTTATTCAATGCCCATTTTGACCATGAATACTCCATGAATAAAAATTTAGAAAGATTCAATGAAGCTATTTATTTGTTCCAAATTTTTAACGATAGAACACTAAATGCCGTATTACCGTTGCTGAGCATTTGAATATAAAATACCTGGTAACTCGCCCTAATCGCTATTCAATTCGTTTAATGGTTTCGAACGTAGTCGGAGCTATATCGGAACGAAACTCGTTTTCGCATACATATCTCGAAGGCGAAACATCGAATTTCCAACCCGAAATCAGACACGTCGAATAATGGACCGTGCTATCACTGCAGAGTCAGATCTGAGTGTGCTGGAAAAGTGATCGCTCGTAATATAGCGTGAACAGTAATCTGGCTGCATGTGAGAGATTCGAGAGAGAGTGCAGAATGGAGAGAGCCGATAACCGAAACTACATCTCTACCATGCATACTGTGAAAATATGGAATGCTCTGCTACCTCTACCCAATTGGGGAAGTATCCTTATTAGAAGTCATGTGCGGTTTTCGAAGCACAACTTTCGCGGGTACGTAAATGGAGAGGCCAGGTGGCTAGAAAATAGCCAGTGCTAACTACCACCAGACCAGAAAACGAAATCATATTTATGAATTCAATCTATTAGGTTACTGTAGATCCATTGCATCCATGGTACAATATTAGGATAAAAAACTAATTTAAATATAGATTACATTCTAGGTGGAACGGCCGTTCGTCACGCTGATGAAGAAGACGCAGTAGTACGGTAGACTACCGTACCCTTTTCCTACAGTATCTCGTAGACCATCGTGAAATGATTTTTTTCCTGAATGGTTTCATATCTAAATTGTATTGAATATTTTGTAATAACTGCTCAATTCTAATTTATTGTTGTTTTGCATATTTCTCGTCAGTTCAAGTAGCATGACGGTTATTAAATTCCGAAGTATGTACATGAAGTGGAATCGTTGGGCTGATTCTCCATTCTGCACACTCGCTGGTTAGACAAATGATGTAGCGCGCAGAAGAGATAGATGGTCTGACCATGACCTCTAAATATTACCTGATTGTTGCTGATGAATTTTCCCGAAAATATTGAATGTAAAATCGTTCAATGCAGTAGTATGGTTGCTGAAACCCGCATTTCACTAGTTGTGACGCTGACATCGTTCTTATATTTTTTTCATTATTGTGGTCTCCTAATACCAGCAACTCATTACTACCTACTCTGAAATATTAGTAGGAGGACTGTTTTTTGATTGAATAGTGTTTTGAAAACAATTTCGGTCGGTCTGATTCTCCATTCTGCACACTCGCTGGTCTGACAAATGATGTAGCGCGCAGAAGTGATAGTTAGGCTGACCAATGGTCAGTGACCATGAGATGAGAAGAAGCCAGGCACAGCGTGTCAGTGTCACATTTCAACGGCGCCGCGCAATTGTGAAACGTATCTCATTCTTCACATTCAAATCCATCAGAGCCGTCGAAATAGAGGGAATGAAAAGATAGGAATGCGGTAAACACTATTAATTAGATACAATAATTCAAACGCAACAATGAAGTGATGTGTCCCACTTGGGTGATATTTCAGCCGATTTTCCGAGACGCTCAACAGAGGAATAATTTACATCAGGACCATTTTTAGAATCCTCGTCACAAGCTCTACATTTCGTCTCAAAATGATTCAGAAGGTTCTTGACACATCACTTCATTGTTTCGTTTCAATTATTGTATCTATTTAATAGTGTTTACCGTATTCCTATCCTTTCATTCCCTCTATTTCGACCGCTCTGATCGATTAGATTGTGAAAAATGAGATACGTTTCACAATTGCGCGGCGCCGCGAAGAACAAAGGATTTTCGCTCTTTGGCACGCTGTGCCAGGCAAACGATTACAGTAGTTTTTCAGTTTCCATCGCGACAGTTTACGGTAATTGATCGATCAGACTTTTCTGTGTTTACCGGTTGTTGTGAAATATTTTTGCGCATCACGTTTGCAATTATTGATTTTCGTCGAATATCTTTATTCTTGAACCTCTTGCTAGTTGATGGCCGTTTCGATGGCCAGCCATCACTTCTCTGCTAGATTCTTCTGCGCACGGTGAAACTGCGCTGCGGGTAAAAGCATGAAAAAGTTCCTCTACGTCTGCACCGAATCTACAGTACTTTTGCAAGATTGCATTGTGAAAAGACAGAAACCTCATTCTTACTTATCGTATCGTAAAGGCTTCAAACACCCCGTGTTTCTACCGTATTTCAGGTAAATCGTAGTATGAGTCTGTAATTTTGTTTAAATCTAAGTTGACAAGTGTGACCCGACTGCCATTTTCGAATTTATTTCTTTAATATTTAATAACGTTTTTGTATTGCGTTCTCTGTTCTAATAATTCGCTTGAGGTGTTATAGGTCATGCTCTGATACCTCATTGGATCATGGACAAAGCTTATTTGGCTCGTAAATTATTACTTTCCGATTTCTTCGAATTTCCACGTTTCGCGAGCTTTGTATACATTGGTTATGCGTTTATACTAATGCGTTCCTTACTCAGAGGCTGTCCAGTAAGCGGAACGGCGACTTGACCTAGAAGAAAGACGGGACGTCGCCCTATCACGGGTACGCGTCTAGCCTCAAGGTTCGTGAAAGTTTCGTGACACTTCCATTATTGTTTACACATTGCCAGTTTTCCTCTTTTGCACGTAAGTCATGCCCAAATTTCCAAAATGTCTCGGAACTACTTTTTCAACGGTACAAGCTGTACTAAACAAGACCGAAAGACTGGTGCTTCGGCTTTAAACTTCTCGCTTCCAGAGGTCTCTTCGCGATCGCCTTCTCATGGATGATCATTCGGCCAGCGGGAGGCGATAACCAAGACCTAAATCGCGCCCTGTCCCCTCTATTTACTTCTTGAATTAATAAATGATGTTCTTATTGTTCCATTTCGTCACTGGTTGACAGCCAGCCCCGAAGGGGAGTATGTCCATCTAATCTATTGCTAGGGATTCCAGGTGTCCCCTTCAGGTCTCAGTGCTTGACGTCGTCTGATTCATTGTCATTTTTTACTTGTATTTCTCATGCTCCATTATGGAATAAATTTGTCGTGATTCACCTCGTTCATCCTTTAAAAAAACACAAAAAAACATGTATTTTAAGCAAAATAATGGAATAGAAACATTTCGAAAATCCGCGCGAAAATAATATTCAAAATGTACGGTAGTATATCTACAAAAATCAGGAACATCAGGTAAAATTACGGTACATTCAGGGTTGGCGAGAGTGCAGACGGCGAGGTTTTCGCGGACAAATGTGCAAAAACAGCCGTTGTGTGCCCGCATTTTTACGGTTGCGAGTTTCACCGTGCTGCGCGCAGTTTGTAGCACCCTCACCGTGATTTATTAGTGACTGATAAGAAATCACCAGGTCCGGTTCGAGCTTATCTCGAGTGACGTGATACTGTTACTTTATTGTTGCTGATTGATTTTTCCCAAACCATCGCGTCCAATGCAGTAGTATGGTTTGCTGAAACCCACTTTTCACTAGTTGCTATAATTTGCTCGATCAGAGTTTACCTCTAGTGACTTCATAGTTTTCCGTAATTGTTACTGAATAGGTATTAATTTTTAGTAATAGATGATGCGAAAGCATTGATATTAGATGAGGCTCAGAGCGGTTGTATATCTGCTGAATCATACATTTCACTGGTTGTCACAATGACGTCGTTTAGTTGAGGAATATCTGATCATGGCCTCTCTCTACCAACAATTAAAAATAATAGTCGTGCCCCAGAAGAGCGCGCTCTCCTTGAACTCGTGACCCATTCAAATACCAAGTATACTGTAAGTAACAGGTCGACGCACTTTGAACCCGTTATTTCTTGTCGCGATTTCCCCTGATTAAGGGATTACCGTATTGTGATTTCTCTCGTTTTTTTCCGAGGAGACGCCCAGTCGTCTCTCTCTCCCGTCGTCTAGTTCCCACGTTCCCCTCACCCGGATAGTCTCCATTTCGCCGATAAACTCTGTTGTTTATCAACCATCACTGCTGTGGAGAAAGAGCACCCTCACACTACAAGGACACAAGCTCATCGGTATCGATCGAGATATACTTCAGAGGGTGAATTGGCATGTTTTTATTTAGTAGTGTTTTGAAAATGATAACGAGCGTTTATTGAATGTATGCTTCCCGAGTCTCGATCAATTATCCTAGCCTACTCTATTAACATCTCATTATTACCGGCTATTGGTGCCGTTTCGGGTTTCGGATATCTCCATTCAGCACACTCTTGCATCGGTCAGAGATACTAAAGAGTGTGCCAAATGGAGAGAGTGATAATATTCAATTCGGCATCACATTACTATCTGCTCTGGAAAAGTACTAGGGAAAGGTGGTGTCAGCTATTCAGTTAGTAGCTGATTGCGGGTGGAATTAGTGTTTAGTGTCTAGAGGGGAGAGATGGGGAGGTGGAAAACAGTAAACAACGAGTTAACAGATATCTTACATGACCATGAGTTTAACTCATGGTCATGTACCGTTATGCCTGGACTAAGTCAGTAGGAGAGTCAGCTGTGTGCAAAGGAAGAGAGGAGAGTCAACAAGAGTTAGAAGAGTGTTGGACACTAGTAGTGGCTAGTGAGATAAAGCTATTCTCTTATGCTTTCTCCACACTCGAGTTAACAGATATCTTACATGACCATGAGTTTAACTCATGGTCATGTACCACGGTTCGATAGTTTATCAGTGATAGGCAGGATACCGTAGATTTCGGATAGCATAAGAAAAAAAAACAAAAAAGTGCGTAGATTTCGAATCTGAAGAGATCTCGCGGAATGGATATTAAAATTTTTTTGCTAATTCGGATTTTTCGGATCCAAAAATGAGTTTTAAAATTTTAAACCATGTTCTTCTTTCCGCGCAGGTTTGTCACTAACAAAAAAGTTGTTTGATTTGTCGAGACGATCATTTTGGTTTTTTGATCGAGATTTGTAGTCCACGTTGAAAGAAATTGTGTTTTGTGAATTTTCGAAAAAGCCGGAATTTATGCTATCCGAAATCTACGGTATCCTGCCTATCACTGATAAACTATCGAACCGTGGTACCTTTATTCAAAAGCCCGGACTATCGATATCAAGGGATAAGTATAGCGGGAAGAAAGATAGAAGTGTAATGAGTGAGAGTGGTTCGCGTGGAAGATCAAGAGGAAGGGAAGAGATAGAGCAAGATGAGAGATCAAGCTGGAAACGAATAGAGAGAGATAATCCGGGTGCGACCAGAGTTCAACCTTGTCTAATAGCAGAAGTGCAGTGAATCTATTCCCATTGATTCCCTATCCTAGTTTTCCATCATTGGTTACTAAATGAGCGAGTGTGGAGAAAGCATAAGAGAATAGCTTTATCTCACTAGCCACTACTAGTGTCCAACACTCTACTAACTCTTGTTGACTCTCCTCTCTTCCTTTGCACACAGCTGACTCTCCTACTGACTCAGTCCAGGCATAACGGTACATGACCATGAGTAAAACTCATGGTCATGTAAGATATCTGTTAACTCGTTGTTTACTGTTTTCCACCTCCCCATCTCTCCCCTCTAGGCACTCCACACTAATTCCACCCGCAATCAGCTACTAACTGAATAGCTGACACCACCTTTCCCTAGTACTTTTCCAGAGCAGATAGTAATGTGATGCCGAATTGAATATTATCACTCTCTCCATTTGGCACACTCTTTAGTATCTCTGACCGATGCAAGAGTGTGCCATCATTGGTTACTAAATGAGCGAGTGTGGAGAAAGCATAAGAGAATAGCTTTATCTCACTAGCCACTACTAGTGTCCAACACTCTACTAACTCTTGTTGACTCTCCTCTCTTCCTTTGCACACAGCTGACTCTCCTACTGACTCAGTCCAGGCATAACGTCCTTCTCCCTCGGTAGCCGGCGCCTCGACGGCTTCTTGATGACATCCGACAATGAGAATATGAGGGGAAATAGGTCAGAGGAGGGAATGGAACAGCTTCTCCTCATAACAAACGTAACGACGTCACAGTTGTTTGATTAGACCTAGGGCGATAGAGGGATTGGATCATACGTTAATGAAGAAGAAGAGATCAAAATGAAGAGAGTTGTAGTGGGTTCTCAAGCTATGAGTTATGGATGTGTGGCTAGGCTACATGAGTAAATATGTGATGATTATAAAAATAATCCTATCTAATTAGAATATTGTATATGTGTGAAAGATCTAATGAATACAGTGAAATTAAGAAAAATAGAAAGATTGAAATATTCACGAAAGACTGAGTATCTATTGGGTTGAGGAATAAGTAACGCTCGTTTTTGAGCATCGTGTTTGGGCTCATATATCTCCCGCCAATCAAATCTAAACGAGCTGACTTTATAGCATTTTTTCAGGGTATGCTCGAGTATCATAGCCGTTATTATTAGAAATATCACGCTTCCTGTGTAGGAGAGAAATTTAGATTTCAATGTACCTGATATTTTTCGAAAATTTTAGATTTTTTTCGAAATTGTGTAATTTAACGTGGAAACTGTTCGGTAAATTCACACATTCTCAGGTGAGCAGCCCGATACTACACCTCTTTCATGGTGAAGTGAGAATGGTGCTCGATTCATTGTTGTATTTTTATAGACGTTTCAAGGGGAACGTTCGTGAAAAATTGCAGTTCACTTAACTTATTTGTCTACCTTGAGGATCGAAGGTGCTGGCCTATACACTAGTGCGCTCCAGTCACTCACTATTGAGCTATATTATCACTATAAACATTTGGTGCTACTTATGCTCCTATTTGAAAAATAACAGTTTTCCAAAAATATTTTTTTGTGAAATGCGTGTTTTGAGGACTTTGGATTAAACCATACCCAAGACATAGTAGCCATTCTATAATTGTTGCCACTTGGTGGATGATAGTGCAAAAGTTGCTCGTCCATTTAACCATCTAAGGCCTTACATTCAATTAGTACGGTTTACAGGAAATAGCAATAAATGTCGATTTCGAGGCTTGTTTTTCTATATCGGACTTACGAGCAATTTAACTCATAAAGAGAATGCTCCACACTTAGCAAAATTCGTCCATATTTTCAACAGGAAAGGTACTCCACATTCAAGCATAATTGATGTCTTTAGATCTATTGCTAAGAAAACGCGGCTAGCAAAACTTCTTTCGGTCAGTAACTGAAAATCCTACACTCTCGTTAGGCGCATATCTCACACAGGCCTTTACTTGGATATTCCTCTGAATATCATCAGTGTAATGTATAACCATGATACTTTACTACTGCAGCTTAATTGTGGCTCAATAATTCTTCTTCCCTCAGTGCTGACCTGTCAAAATCTTAGGGTGAGGTGCGACAACTTTGAATTGAGCCAGCCATTGTGATCGCCTAAATGATCGGAGATATATGATATAGTGTGCGCTAAAGAGAGTATCCAAGCCCTTATCGATCATCGAAAACCGGAATATAATTGCACAATTTAGAAAGACGGGAGAGGTCATAATCTGAAATTGGAAAAACGAGCGTTACTTATTCCTCAACCCGATACATTTGAAAGACATTAATATTATAATTACATGGTATTAGAAAGTATTTCTAAGGCCAATATTTACAAATATGTGATGCTATGACTATAAATAGCAATTTACAAATGATTCGCAACTATTATGAAATACGATAAGATAGACAATTGAAGAAGAAAAGAGTAGTTAGCTAATTTCCAAATATTGAGTCTAAATATTGTCTCAGTATTACTCTTGCTGATTTAGCGAAGAGTGGAAGCGTTTGAGACGGTTGAAGGGACGTGAAGTGTTAGTTTCTCGTTTTGTAGAAACTTTACTTGCTCGTACTGGGTTGACCAGTGATCAGTTCTGAGTAAATGAACGTATGGAAGTGTCCGTTGCTCGAAAGTGGTGCATAGTGAGAGTGTCATTGTCATCGGAATTGCGAGAAGATATGCAACTTGAGCGAGATTGAGTGAGAAATTTGTGATTTGAGAGAATTGAAAAGATGCTTCGACAGTTGGAAATGAGAGTAGAATAATGCACATAGAATATGCCATAAGTCTAGTGTGTCGACCACGTCTCACATGAGGAACATTGGTAACTCTCTGGAAGCGAAGATAGTCTTGTTCTTCAAGTTCTCGTTCTCTCACTTCAATTACTCGTCTCTGATGATCAGGTCTCATCTCTCTGTCTCGATCAGAATGATCTCGATCTCTTTCCTCTCTCACATAATTGACAGATGGACTAGTCAATCGTCCTCTGACTTTTCCAAATATGCAAATGCGAATTTTGTTGATCAGCCATAGTTTCAGAAGGTAGTAGAGAAAGATTATGAAAAGTACTATTCCCAGAATGGTCAGGACCCAGTTTCTGATGTAAATTAGCCATTCTGTCGAGAAAGAAGTCACTTTTTCACGGATATCCACATCAAAATTAGCAATACGAGATGTGCCTTCATTTGCAAAGGTATTTCCTTTCTCATAAAGGCCTGAAGCTTATCCCAATAGCTCATACTCAGTTCAGTTTGGTTCTTGACCGTTTCCATGCCATATTCTAAAAGAGCTAGAATGGGAAGTGAATCGTTGTCTTTTGATAATCTTTCCACAGTTGGATGAGATTTCGAGGAATCGAACATATCTGATCTACCAAATCGAAAGTTGGGAGGCTTCTTTTTCTGTACCTCTGAACATTGAATCGGAGCCGACTCATTGTACAGAACTCGAGTTTCGGGGTTCACAAAGAAGATCTGATCATCAATTTCAACTGGATAGTATTTGTAACACAAGTTTTTGTATCGATGAGAATAGTGGATTTTGTCTACTTCAATTTCATTACAAACGTACAGCTCGAATGTGTCGTGGCTGATTTCTTTCGCGACAACATCAATACGATCCATTACCGATTGAATGGTTTGAGTGGGATATTTCCTTAGAGTCATTCGCAAGAGATCCATTTCTTTCTGTTGGACTTGACAAGTTTCTCGAATCGAAAGTGATTTCCTGGTTTCCTTGGCCCTTTCGAAATTGATATCATGTCGAAATTGATCAGGGACAACCAATGAATCAGAAATCGGAGAGGCTTTGCTAGTAGTGCCAATGATGATAGGAATAAGAGTTGGCACGTGGGAAGTCGTAACTGGATTGAGTGGTTTAGTACTCAAGTATGGAGTAGGTTCTGGAAACACCGAAATGGTTGGAGAAGTGGTGGTATCTGATACCATCGATACGGTCGATGTCAGTATTTGCATCGTTGTGGTTGGAACAAATTGAGTAGTACTAATTGGAATAGTAGTTGTTGCATATTGAGTGGTGCTCAAAATGGGATATGTAGTAGTCTCAAACTGAGTAGTACTGGAAATGGGAAGAGTAGTGGTTTCCATTGGTCTTAGAATAATACTGACTTGATTCGATGTTTCTGGTGAATTATTGATTGAATTCGATGTCTGAATGGTACTGCTTGGGATCGATGCCACAGTTGAAGTACTGATGAGGTGAGGAATTTCAGTGGTACTGACTGGAATCGTTGGAATAGAAATGGTTCTTGTAATAATTCCATCGAACAGATCTGTGGCTGATTTATCAGCGATTTTCGCATTATTATATAATTCTAACAAAGATTCAGCACGGATAGTAATGATATAAAGTTCGATATTATGTTTGAGAGATTCGAACTTTGCCAGGTTCCGAATGAATCGCGATTTTGAATATTTCTCCAATTTCTCATCTGAACATAGTTCTTTCGGCTCAGTTGAAGCAAATTCAGAAATCAGAGCGTTTTCGATGAAAGTTGTGGCTGGGTTGTTTGCCAGATCATCCAGAAGTAGAATAAGGCCGCTCATTGTGAATAAGTCGTTCGAGATATTAGTGAATTTTTCCAAAGATGCTCTTGCTTCACACTTCTCACGATTCATATCAAGGAGTGGAAGTTTGCGAAATATCTCAGATGGTGGAAGTTCAACTACACTGAGAAAGAAAGCGCTTCTCCAGAATTTATGCCTCAGTGCTCTTGCGAGAGCCTGATTATCCGAAATGTTCTTGTAGGCACATTTATGTAGTGCTACATCAGTCCAGGCAAGTTCCATAAATTGGATGTGCTTCAGGATCGGTTCTGACTCAAATGGATTGATTGAGGAGTTCTGACCCAATGATCTGAGGATAGGAAATTGTTCCTCGTTGTACTTGAGATACGATTTTTGGCATTCTTTCCAACTCTGGAATTACTACGATGTTTTTAGTTTCGGGGTGGGCAGTAATCGTCAAATTTCGAATTCGAGAGCCATAAGCAGCGAGGCTTTCGTCCTTTCGTTGATTCTCATTCAGCTTAACCTTAGCAGACATCGACGCATTCTTGGAATAAATCTTATCCGCTAATGCATCTAGTAGGCCTTGGTAGTGCGAAATTTTGTCTGGATTGATTGACTTCATTGCACGCTGGGCAGATCCAACTAATTTCATCGGAAGAATGCGCATGGCGTCTGTGGAATTGAGACCGAATCCGGTGATCATTGAATTGTATTTCTCGATGAACTCGGAAAAACTTTCATCAGTCTCGCCATTGAAAGTAGGTAACGCCGCAATTATTGAGGCACTCACGGGAGGTGGCATGGTTTTCTCAGACTCAAACCTGACTCTTGGCCTCTCCGGGGACAGCGAGCCTTCCGAGCTGTGACGGCCCAGAATGGGTGTCTCCCCTCTAGAAAAAGACTTTTCATCGTCCTGCAATCTTGGATTGGATTTGGACGCTGGACGAAGGATGGAACGAGTAGTGAGTCGAGAACGAACTGATTCATTATGAGCACTGTTATTCACACGGGGAAGAGAAAGAATTCAAGAAGACAAATTATGCAGTTTAGATTTGGCAGATAGAGCTTTTGCGTTTGCGAGGCGAGTGTTTAGTTGCATGCTCATTGGACAATTGATGAGAGAATCGTGGCTTTGGGAGGAATGAACTAGTTGGAGGGGGAGAATAGTAATTATCAGAGGAAGAATCACTAAATGAAGATCTAATTCGACTGAGCAAGCTTGGTTTATTTACTACTGGAGTTTTCTTCATTTGGATTGGTGTGTGTTGCTTGGAAACAGAGTCGCAATTGGAATCAGAAGAGCCAGATTGTGAGTGTAATGTGCGGGGAGGGGGAGGACGAGGAGGGGGGACAATTGGAGGAACATACTTGTCTCTCTCAAGTGATAGGCGAGGAGCAGGAATTGGTCTCGCTCTCACCTCAGGTGCATTTGGCGAAGTTTGAATGGATGGAGAAGCAGCACGAAATGATCCAGAAATGGAACGATTACTCATATGAGGATGTTTTCTAGGGGTGGACTGAATTAGAGTTGACATCAAACGAGGAAACAGAGATGCTCCTATTTCAGATAGAGATTTTGAGCGTGAGCGATCACGAGAGGAAGGAGTTGCGGACTTCGAACGTGAGAGGAAGCGAATTGGTGGTGGGAAGGGAAAGAAGGGATTGGATAGATTGATTCCAGTATGGAAGGCGAGGAATTATGATCATATTCAGCGAACTAGTTGATAAGGAAGGACGGAGCGATGTGTCTTTCGCGATATATTTCTTAATGGCTAGAGGAGGAACTGACTGAGAACGCTCAGGCACTGATGGCGATGGACTAGTAGTATTGCGAGACACATGTCTATTGGACGAGAAATGGAACGAGATGTGGCAATATTCATACGAGATTGTGGCATGGGAAAAAAAAAATTAGAATGGGAAACAGAGCTAGAAAGCGATGGGGAAATAGAGCGGTGATGCGAATTAGAATGGGATCTCAATTGGGTACGAAGAGAAGAGACTTTAGCATGATTAGTTTTAGTTTTTCTAGCTACAGAACGAGAAGAGTGCACCGGAAGGGAAGGTGAGACACGATATATACTGGAATTAGCTTTCGTACCGAGTCCTTAGTTGCTGCTGCTCCGAAGCGATCCGGTTTCCTTAGAGTATGACGAGGACGGAGTACGGGCCCAATCGTGTCGAGGTGTAGAGGGTGAATGAGCTTAGGTTAGAGGCGGAATAACATCCAATTGTTACACTAACTGATATTGTTATCACTCGGGATGCAGATTTCGTATAGTTGGCTTCAGGTGTTTACTGATAAGCAGAGTGTTTACTGATGCTCCCATATGGTCACAAAGTGACTACTACTATACGATCGTACCACTATGTGATTGACCAACGTTCAAAGATGATGTCAAAGATCAGTGAAAATGTGTCAGTTGTTGCCGGAGTGATCAGGTCCAAAGGATAGTGGCAGAGGCTCACAGAAACAGCTGAAGGTCGATCGGACAGCATGGAGCCACTACGAGGCCTCATAGTTAGATTCAATTAGCTGATGCGATAAATATATAATGTTTTCAAATTGCATATTCTCTTGGGGGGAAGTTACACCGAGAAGTTTCATTGAGAAATATTCATTTATCAGATACTCTTTGGCTTTTGAATTATAGTCTTTTACCGCTTGCAATCAGTATAGACTGGAGTATTCAACAAACGAATGATGATGGTTGAAGCTTCAAAATACAGTGTATTTGAGTCCGAAATTGGTGTAAATCGATAGAGATCCGATACTATTCATCGAATATTTCACACTTTCATATTGAAGGTAAGCGATGAGAATTTATGATTCTGCATGCCAAGTGGAATATTACCTTAGAGAATACCTGAGAATGGGAATCAAAATGGACCTTTCATTATCAAATTGACGTCAATATTAAAATTCGGATTGATCTTCTATCGATAGATTAACTCGCCGCTCTTCATGATTGCAACGATGAGTAAAATTGAGTTCACGCGGAGATACAAAACATAATTACATATTTCAATTCATAAGACAGGCAATCGATGAGGGTTTCAACAAATATACAAAACCTCATGCCCTTCGCGAGTTCCGGATCTCGCCCCGGGAATTTTACCTTCGTTTAGGTCCATATTATTACATCGCGTGAACTACTGATTCCCGTCTAAACTCATAGAGAAGAAGCAAAAAATCTCTTGGACTCGGGGTGGGGAAATGATGGGGATTGGTGAGGGGGAATTTGCACTGCTTGTTTTAGTATTTTTATCAAAAATTTCCGCAAAAGACGAGTTTAGGGACCTCCACTTTATTCAAAAGCCCGGACTGTCGATATCAAGGGATAAGTATAGCGGGAAGAAAGATAGAAGTGTAATGAGTGAGAGTGGTTCGCGTGGAAGATCAAGAGGAAGGGAAGAGATAGAGCAAGATGAGAGATCAAGCTGGAAACGAATAGAGAGAGATAATCCGGGTGCGACCAGAGTTCAACCTTGTCTAAAAGCAGAAGTGCAGTGAATCAATTCCCATTGATTCCCTATCCTAGTTTTCCATCATTGGTTACTAAATGAGCGAGTGTGGAGAAAGCATAAGAGAATAGCTTTATCTTACTAGCCACTACTAGTGTCCAACACTCTTCTAACTCTTGTTGACTCTCCTCTCTTCCTTTGCACACAGCTGACTCTCCTACTGACTCAGTCCAGGCATAACGGTACATGACCATGAGTAAAACTCATGGTCATGTAAGATATCTGTTAACTCGTTGTTTACTGTTTTCCACCTCCCCATCTCTCCCCTCTAGGCACTCCACACTAATTCCACCCGCAATCAGCTACTAACTGAATAGCTGACACCACCTTTCCCTAGTACTTTTCCAGAGCAGATAGTAATGTGATGCCGAATTGAATATTATCACTCTCTCCATTTGGCACACTCTTTAGTATCTCTGACCGATGCAAGAGTGTGCTGAATGGAGATATCCGAAACCCGAAACGGCACCAATAGCCGGTAATAATGAGATGTTAATAGAGTAGGCTAGGATAATTGATCGAGACTCGGGAAGATTACATTCAATAAACGCTCGTTATCATTTTCAAAACACTACTAAATAAAAACATGCCAATTCACCCTCTGAAGTATATCTCGATCGATACCGATGAGCTTGTGTCCTTGTAGTGTGAGGGTGCTCTTTCTCCACAGCAGTGATGGTTGATAAACAACAGAGTTTATCGGCGAAATGGAGACTATCCGGGTGAGGGGAACGTGGGAACTAGACGACGGGAGAGAGAGACGACTGGGCGTCTCCTCGGAAAAAAACGAGAGAAATCACAATACGGTAATCCCTTAATCAGGGAAAATCGCGACAAGAAATAACGGGTTCAAAGTGCGTCGACCTGTTACTTACAGTATACTTGGTATTTGAATGGGTCACGAGTTCAAGGAGAGCGCGCTCTTCTGGGGCACGACTATTATTTACGTGGGGAATTTACTATTCGTGTATATAATTAATATGGAATATAATTAGTATACAACACCCTCCTACTAATATTCAAGAGCCGAGAATAATTAATTGTTGGTAGAGAGAGACCATGATCAGATATTCCTCAACTAAACGACGTCATTCATTCATTCATTTATTCCGTTGATTTTGGTAATGTACAAGAGATTATCGAGAAGAGTGCAAGAAACGGAGGTCCGTCGATGGTGTCGAATCGGTTTTTTGCCGGGCAGCAAGGGTTGGGTAGGGGGAGGGTGGGGGGAGGGGGTGAAGAAAGATTAAAGATCAAGCCAGTTACCAATATTTGAGTTGGGGTAGAATGAGGGGGGTTGAGAACGAATTTTTTTTGGATTTTAACACATTTATCAAGAGTAGGCTCTGATGTGCATGGCGGGCCATTCATGATTTCTTGCTTGTCTCAGGAATGTAGGTCCGATAGTTCGCATGAAGAGATCGTTCCATCTTGTGGGCGGTCTTCCGCGTCCTCGCTTAGGCCCTCGTGGAGTCCAATCGATCACAGTTCTGCTCCACTTCAAGTCATGATCATTAGCAACTTTATGCACCCAGAGCCACTTTCTTTTCAAGGCGGTACGAACAACGTCTCTGACCTGAGTGATTCCACGCAGCCTTTCGTTCGAGACATGATCCAAGACAGTGCAACCGACCATCCAACGCTCCATGCGTCTTTGGGCCACCGATAATCTTTCACTTTGTGCTTTGGTCAAGGCCCATGTTTCACATGCGTATAGGAAGGCGGGAATGATACAACCATTGAAAAGACGGCGCTTATGAACCATTGGGACAGATCTATTCACTAGGAATGATCTATGCTTGTGGAAAGTCCCATATGCGGCCTGAATTCGCCGGCCAATCTCCCTCTCCTCCTTCCCATTGATAGTAATGATGCTTCCCAAATAGACCACCTCTTTTCTGATACCCACAATCTTCCCCGCAACTCTGACATCCCTGGGATTACCCTTCGAAGACATTCCCACAGTTTTATCACCGTTAAGATGAAGCCCCACCCTTTTTAATTCCCTCTCCAACTCTATTGCCATCGATTGAATTTGTCGCTCATCGTGAGAAATGAGCACTGCGTCATCGGCAAAGAGAATATGAGAGAGGAATCGCCCATTGATGTTAATCCCTTTTCCCGCCCAGTCTAATTGACGGAATGCCATATCCAAGACTGCTGTAAACAGTCTGGGTGACAAACAGTCTCCTTGTCTAACCCCTCTTCCAACATTGATTTCCACTTCCTTTCCATTCACTAAGACTGCACTTTTGCTACACCGAGAGAGGGAACTTAGGAATGAAACCACTTCCGACGGAACACCTTCCACCTCCAGAGCCTTATAGACAGCATCAACATAAACCGAATCAAAAGCCTTAGAAATATCCACGAAAAGTAGATAAATGGGCAAGCGATGATCAATGCAGTTTGTGACTACCGTTTTGAGAGTGTGAATAGCATCTACCGTAGAATGTCCCTGTCTAAATCCCATTTGTTCCCAACTCCTACTGCTATCCAGGATAGGTGCGAGTCTCGTATTCAAAAGACCGGTGAGGGCTTTCTGCAAAGCAGGCAGCAGACTGATTGGCCGGTAATTTTTAACGAGAGAACTATCACCTGTCTTAGGCAGCAGAATAGTGCGCGAGTCACCAAACCCCTTTGGGACACTTCCGGTTAGTATGTTGTTAAATACCTCTGTTAGTAATGGAGCTAAGTAGTCAGATCCCGCCCTCAACATCTCACCAGTGATCCCATCCCTTCCCGGTGCTTTACCTGACTTGAAATGTCGAAGTGCTTGTTCCACTTCAGCAACGCACAAGGGAATGAATGGGTCCCTTACTCTTAGTGTTCTATATCCTATTCCTCCGTCCCCTTCATACAAATCGTTATAAAATGCTTGGAAGACCCTCTCTATACCCAATTGTGTGCATTCCCAATTACCCGACCCATCCCTAATTTTGTGAATTCTACCTTTCCCTACAGCAATTCTTGCAGCAGCCTTCTTATAGCTTTTCCCGCTCGCAATGGCTGCATTGACGTAACTTAAATACGACCGTTCTCTATCATTTCTGAAAGATTGACGGATCGATCTGTTTAGAAGCAGCCACTGTAAGCGAGGCAAACCGGCTGACTGCATCTTATAATCCTTTCGTCCCGCTAGTAGATCCTTTGTAGCTTGTGATATTCCTCCATCCCTAGGTGTATAAACCGTTGCAATTTTCCCCGCCCCTCTAATCGCATCCACAATGTTACCGTACCCAAGATCCGCTCCTCTACTTTGTAACTCTAATCGTAGACTGAGTTTAAACAGTCCATTTTCGAGGTGCGAATCACCCTGACCGGTCGTTTCCTTTCTCCAAGGGAAACGGCGAGGGAATGAGATGGAAGCTCTAACGAGTCGGTGATCAGTGGTAAAATCGAATCGATTTATCACTCCGACATCCCTCACTGCCATTCCCCTAGGATACAAGATGAAATCGATCTCATTTGCTGATAACCCATTTGGTGAAACCCAAGTGAACTTGCGGATTGTCCTTTTCCGAAAGAAGGAGTTACCCACCTTGAGATGAAGCCTCTCACACAAATCCACAACCATTTGCCCTTTGTTGTTCCTATCCCCATACCCGAATGCCCCCACAGAGTTTTCCCCCAACTGACGACAACCAATTTTCCCATTGAGATCACCCATCATTACCTTATGCACGAATCGGTACCGGTGGCTTCCAGACACAGGCGCGTTGTACGCTGCTTCGAGCTGATCGAGAAAATCACTGAACTCCGAGTCATCTCTCGAACTGGCAGGCGCGTAGACCTGGAAAATGCGAATAAGCTCGTTGTTCGGTACCTCCACGTCAAGAAAGCAGACCCTAGGAGTTAAGCCGCCAAATCTCACTACCATCCGCTTAGCTTCCCCACTCACGACAAACCCCACTCCGGCCATACGATTCTGCTGCCGTTGCGTGTGATAGAGTACGCTTCCCGACTTGAGTAGATCGATTGAGGCTTCATCTGGTCTTCTTACTTCGGACAGACCCAGAACGTGGAAGTTGATATTGCTGAGTGCGTTCTCCAGTTCAGTGATCCTTGAGTCATGGCACAGAGATAGGCAGTTGAGCGTAGCGATGATAAGGCTTGCCATGATTTGGTCATACCCTCCCACGGTGACCAATCCGGCTTGGGAGGAGAAACGAGAGCGGCGCGTTTATGCGAACCGACCGACCTTTGAGCGAGCGTCGCACTCGAATGAGAACGAATATAGTTACGAAAAACGTTGTGAGAAGTATTAACAATTTCGGGTGGGAGGGAATTCCAGATTGAAATGGTTCTTGAGGCAAGGGTGGAAGAAGAGTTATGCGGAATAAAAGGCAAAGAGATACGAAAATTGTGGCAATTACGAAGAGTGCGAGTAAGAGGAGTACAAGTGAACAGAGAGGAAACATCCATAGAATACCGGTTATTAACAATTGACTGGAGAAAAGTGATATCCATAATAAATCTACGGCGTTTTAAAGTAGACAAATTCAAATCGCGAAGTCTGGATTTATAAGAAACAGGCGGAAGAGAACAGCGATAATAAAGTCTACGTGTAAAATCTCGTTGAACTCTTTCAAGTTCTCTAGTCATATCTACACTGTGCACTGGGTTCCAGATAATAGAGCAATATTCTATATTAGGCAGGATGAAAGTAGTAAACGATTTCAGATACAGATCGGGACAGTTACTACGAAAGGATTTAAATAAGAGGTTTGCTTTAGAACGAGCAGTAGAGATAATTTTAGAGATATGGAAAGAGAAAGAAAGGGATGGGGAAAAATGCACACCTAGATCCTTGATGATACATTTACTTGGTTCGGTAAGGACAACATCATTGATCGTAAAACGCCTACGGGGATTATGGAGACCATAATGCATAATATGACATTTAGTCTCAGAAATTCCTAAATTCCACTGAGAGGACCAATCAGCAACAGTGTCTAGAGCAGATTGTAAATGATCGGAATGAAGTGGGGCTTCAGCAAATAATTTGAGGTCATCGGCATATACAGAGTAATAGATAGACTTGTGGAATTGAGAGCAAAGATCATTAATGAAAAGGATGAAGAGAAGGGGACCGATACAGCTGCCTTGAGGCACGCCTGATCTAACTGATGAAGGGGGAGAGAAAGACGAGTCAATAAAAATGGATTGAGTTCTATTGGACAGGTAAGAATGGATCCAAGAGACAAGATGATCAGATAGCCCTAGATTAGACAATTTATGCAGTAGTAATCTGTGATCAATGGAATCAAATGCCTTGCGGAAATCAATATTTAATAGTGTCGAAAGGAGAGCCTTTCTTAGATATGCGAAGGTAATGGGAATAAGTCTCGGCAAGATTGGTGGAGGTAGATCGATAATTACGAAAACCAGTCTGATGGGGATCAAAAAGATTGTTTTGGTCAAGAAATGTGGTAATTTTGTCAATGAGTATTTTCTCAAGGACTTTACAAACAGAAGACGTGAAAGAAATTGGACGAAAATCAGAGATAGAGTTACTCGATTTCTTTGGAATTGGTTTAACAAGTGCGTGTTTCCAGAGAGAGGGGACTTGACATGTGAGGAGAGACTTATTGAAAATAATAAGGAGAGGAGAGATAATGGATTCTCGACATTTAGTGAGGACTATACTCGGGATATGATCAGGAGAAACGTTAACCTTAGGAGCAAGTTTGCGTAGAGCGTAGATAATATCTAAGTGTGAAACAAACGGGACGTCAAAAATAATAGAGGGACAAGGCTGAGGGAGTGGGGAAGACTGAGGATGAGTGAAGACTGAACAAAAGAATCGATCGAAAGCAATACATTTTAAATTATTTGTCAACAATAGGGTTCCGTCAGAATCAATTATACCAGATGGTGTGGTTTTGGGAGCGGTGAGTTTACTATTACAATATTTGTAGAAGAGCTTAGGATTAGAAGAATTTACAATGCGATTTTCGAGAGTACAGTGGAAACGGTTAAGGGCAGTGTTAAATCTATCTGTCATTTTAGAAGAGGCATAGCTATTTGGGGCGATGCGGATTAAGTTTTTACTCTTACTGTAAAGGATCTTGAGGGATTTAGGGTATCTAGAGAAAGGGGAGGGTTTTGAAAGAGGGACAAAGGAATCGAGAATATTACTGATAAAGGAAACGAAATATTCATAAGCTTGATGAACGTCTAATCCACTTAATGCAAGGGTCCAATCATATGTGAAAATTACTGAGTTAATTGAGTTCCAATCAGCAAATTTATAAAGACGAGATGGGACATACTGTTTGGGTGGAGGAAGAGGGATGCAGAGATTAAAAATCACAGAAAGATGGTCGCTAAGTGGTGTGGAAGAAGATACATTACGAATTACATCCTTATTACTAAAGACAAGATCAAGATAATTGTGTAGTCTAGATGGAAAAGTTACATATTGCGTAAAATGATTGTCGGAAATGAAATCGAGAAGATCACTGTGGACAGGAGAAGAGAGGGTTGTCCAATCAATACTTGGAAAATTGAAATCTCCAAGAATGACGCACGGGAATGCAGTGGAAATATGCGTTTCTAGATGAGAAAGGAGTGCAATAAGAGAGTTAGTGGGGGAGGTGGGAGAGCGATAAACAGTGATAATTCTTATTTTTCTAAATGGAAATGAGGAAGTGAAAGGCACGTTCAGATCTACTATACAGGATTCAATAAGAACGGAGGAAAAAGAGGAAATATGCACGGGACTAAGTGAGTTATGTACTAAACAGGCGACGCCACCACCTCTACCGTAATCCTCAGTCATAAGGCGATCACATCGAAAGGGGAAATACCCAGGGTATCCACAAACTAGAAATGAGTCGCTATCAGAAGGATTAAGCCAAGTCTCGGAAATGCAATTATACGATAGAGAGAGCTAGAGAGGAGAAAGGAAAGCTGGGGCGACTTGCAACGAATCGAGCGCGCATTTGCATAGTAGATAGAGACTGGGGGATCGGGACTAGAGGGGTGCGCGTGCACTTTGCGACGGGGAGATGCAAATTGGGTTATCGATTGACTGACTGGTAGAGGGGAACGAGGGGAGAAAGGTAACGAAAGAGACATGAGGGGGGTGGGGGTGCCCTTGCTGCCGCGTACCTAGTGTCTCCTCGTGTTGTTGACGTAGTTGGGCGGAGCGGGCACAGGAGTGGCATCCAGGCTAGAGAGGGCAGAGGCATCCGAGGGACGAGAGGTACCATACTGAGGACGGAGCGGGCACAGGAGTTTCCCACCTCGGAATCCAGGCTGTGCCGACGTCTGTCTTCCGCATGCCGGTGGGTGGAGCGCCCGACTCCAAGGGTCGTCTTCTCAAGGTGATCATGCCCTGCTCCAAACTGCAGCGCCTGGTCATCTCAAGACGGCACTTGTTGGCCAATTTCAACCATGGTCGAGTCTGGCTGCGTCCCTCATTGACACGCGAAGAGAGGGCGAACTCGACCGATAAGCCGTTCTCGTACAACATCCTCAATCAAAACAGATCATCAGCGGCCACGGTAACGAGGGGAGCGCGGAGTCAGGGTGTTATCTGTTTCTGGAACTCTACGATGCGTGCTCCACTTCGGGGTTCGGGTCGTTGCGGTACCAAGACTGATGTCACCCAGCCTTCCTCGTCTCTCTCGTCCTATGGTCGCCCTCCCCCATCCATTCATAACTCATCTACTCCTTTTTGAGTGGTAGAGGTGTACGCAAGTGTGCTGAGCCTCCTAAAGTTACCGTGATATATGCTAACATCCGATCTTTCTTGAATGAGGTGAACCATAGTAATTTGAAGTCTCAACTTGAGACGAATAAGTATCTCGTTTATTGTTTCACTGAGTCATGGCTACGAAAATCAGACCCTGATGGAGTGGTTCTTGGGTCACTTTCTAAAAACTACAACATTGTACGGTGTGATCGTGCGAGAAAACGAGGTGGTGGAGTTTGTATGATCATTCACTGCAGCATTGATTTCAAGTTGATTTTCGCTGAGTCCACTGATTGTAGATCTGCGTGTTGGTACCCAGAGTACGTGAATTATTCTGGCATACATAGTCCCTGCATTGTCTCAAACTAATAGCGCGTTTATCTGGGAGAAATTAGATGACTTCACAAAATGCACACATCCAACAGTTGTCGTTGGTGATTTCAATCTCCCTGAAGTGAAATGGCCACTTGATTCTCAAAAATACAATGCTGTCAACACTGACTTCATTGATTGCTGTACTGAAGTAGGACTACAGCAGCGTATCACTTTTCCGACGAGAGGAAATGCTTTTCTAAATTTACTACTGACAGATTCCGACGGAATTGTGGAAAATCTTGAGCAGTTGCCGAACTATGGCAATTCAGATCATAAAGCATTCACATTCCAATTGACGATGAAAACAGAGCCGCAAAAAGCTAGATATGAAAAGAAAAGCGGACTATGCTGCGATAAATTCTTTGCTTTCTAGTGTTGACTGGCTTCTGTTTTTCAATGTGAGTGAAACTGTGAATGAGATGTATGAGAAGTTAATTCATCTACTCGAGGAAAAAATCGAGAAATCTGTCCCTTCGATGAGGATAGATTCAACTGGGAAACCACTGCCTGGTCATATTCATAGACTCCAAGAAACGTCACGATGCTTGGATAACGTTTTTGAATGACGGAAAACCTTCGTCAAAGAAACGTTTTGAAAAGCTTCATGCCGAATATAACCAGGAAGTGACTAAGTACCACCACAATTACGAGAGAAAAATCATAGAGACTAAGAACCAGAAGAAATTCTATGGTTACATAAAATCGAAACTGTCTAATGAATGTACTTCTGCTGTAGACTGTCTCATAGATGAATCAAACCATCAAATTCAGTCGGACAGCGATAAGGCAGAATTACTGGCAGAGACATTCTCAAGGGTTTTCACCAAAGACAATGGTGACACCCCATCTTTTTCTCATGAAAGAGAGAAAGTTTCGAATTTTTATGACGACCCCTTCTGTCGATTTGAAATTTGTGAGCTCATTGAAAAGTGGAAAGCATCATCGTGTCGAACTCCAGATAATATATCTATGATTTTCATTAAATCAACTGCAGTCCCTCTCTCTGCTGCTCTTGAGATCATTTTTCGAAAGTCATATGAATTATCACAAGTTCCCGACCGGTGGCGCTCTTCAACAACAACACCTCTCAAAAAGAAAGCTTCCTTTTCAAACCCGTCAAACTACAGACCTGTGTCAATCACAAGCTTCTTCTGTAGGGTATTTGAGAAATGCCTTGCTAAGCAAATGATTGCTGACTGTGAGAGCTACGGTCTCTTCCCTGACACGCAGTTCGGCTGTCGAAAAAAAACGCTCAGTTGAAACACAAATGATCGAAGTGGTCAATGAATGGTCCAAAGCAATTGATGAGCACAGGTGTGTCGATGTGATATACTTTGATTATGCCAAAGCATTCGACACAGTGAGCCATCCAAAGTTGATTCAAAAGATTTCCAAAATGGGCTTTCCACTGCTGACCGTGAGATGGATTGAGGAATACTTATCAAACAGAGTATTCAAAGTGAGAGTCAAAACGACATTATCGGAATCAAGACCGGTCATTAGTGGAGTCCCACAAGGATCAGTTCTGGGGCCTCTCCTATTCAATCTATATACTGCTGATTTATCGCAGGTTATAGAAAGGAATGGGTGCAAAAACTTTACTTTTGCAGACGATCTTAAAATATTCCTATCATTCGAAAAAGATGAGTCAAGTGGTCCTCTGAAACTTCAGCAATGTATCGATTCCATCCTGGAGTGGAGCGACATTTGGCAATTGAGTATTGCAAGTGAGAAGTGCAATGTGCTCCACTTAAGAAATTGGAATCAGTTATCGAAGTATTATTTGAGTGGCATTCCAATCGATCAGAAATCGTCGATGAGAGATCTAGGCATTCAGATCGATAACGAGTTGACATTCAAAGAACACTTTGACATAGTGATCAAAAAAACTGCGCTCCGTTCCAACCTAATTTTCCGTGGACTCAGCACCAACAATGCTGCAGTAATGGTCAATGCATACACTACCTACGTTAGGCCTATGGTAGAATTCATTCCTAGCGTCGCTTTCCCAGTTTTTGATAGAGAAGCTGGTAAACTCGAAAAGCTTCAAAACAAAGTGACGAGGCTGATTAGCTACAAATGTTTGGGATACAACTGTGAAAACAGACCGTTACCAGTGGAACGAAACGAGATGCTCAAACTCAATACGTTGATGTACCGTCGTAAGGTCAATGACTTCAAACTAGCTTATGAAATGCTGTTCGGGAATTCAAAGTGTGTCGAGAAAAATTTAGAACTAAGATTCGCGAGCACAGTTTTGCGAACAGAGTAGGTAAAGTACTGTATGATGTACTTCGAAAAGGAAAGATACCTACAAACTATGCAGAGTTGATGTGATGTGTAAGGAGGTTGCATGATCTGTAAACTTGCTCACTCTTCTCGCTTAGATTCCCCTATCTCACACATTATATTGTTCTACTTGTTCCATCCCCCTCCCCCTCCCCACCCCACCCCACACCAATTCCAACTGTGCGGATAATTCTATTCTATTATATTCTATTCTATTCTATTCTATTCTATTCTCCTCTTACTCCCTATTTAACTCCGAGCTCGAAAAAGGAGCAATGATAAAAAAGACGCATCATGAACCGTAAACGGAAGTAATGATAGAGCAAGAGTTGCTTATTCTTTCAGCACCAAGATAACTGGACTTCTGAATCTATGGAAAAGGGGAAGCAGCTATGGGAAGCAATATATGTTTTGTTTTCGATCTGCAATTCTTGATATCAAAGTTCTAGAAAATTCATCTAATTTATACAGAATGGAATGCTCTCTCAATTTGTGTTGGAGGCTCACTAGGTATGGCACTTTGCTATTCACTGGAATCGGCATCTGAATATATTTCGGCTTGAGAGCTTTGCGATGGAAACTATTTGTTTTATGTTACAGAACCATATATTGCATCTTTAGGCGCACTTCTCTACTAAGCATGATGTGATTCTTTCCTCGCAGTATCTTTATTGTAATCACTAATCATCATACTTTATAAAAATGACACTGGTTTATCCCTCTCACTTCTCTCCACTGAGCACTACGTTTAGAAACATGTGCATTTTGCAGTCGACTACGGATAATTTGGGTTGAGTTGGTGTCCGTCTTACTGATTGATCAGCCCTGATCTAAAGTGCGCTAGAAAGAGCAACAACGCCCTCATCGACATCGATTCTGCCACCCCTACGACAGAGTGTGCAGAATGAGGACGAATGAGGCATCGCGAGTTCATTATTCCATTAATTCCTCCTTCTTCCCATAATTGGCTTCTATTTCTCGCCGCACATATTATTTACCACAATCTCTGACGTTCATATAACTACGCCATTCCTGGAGATTCCGTGCTTTTTAGGGGCGTTTGCGTGATTTTATTTCCAGCTGTAATTCATTGAATCTTTTTGCCATGGAAAATTATACGCTACGAATCCGAGATTTCGTGAAGACACAGAATGAACAGAACAGTGAAAAGTTCTTTTGTGTCAATACTGTGTCAGATGTAATAGAGCACATTACTGATTGTAGTAATGATCAATTGTAGTGACGTTCCTCTACGGATACTAGGGGTGTAATTTCATCTTGGCTCTCTCCATACCGCCAACTATCTCGCCGATCAGAGAAACGAGAGAGTGTGCAGAATGAAGAGAGTCAAAAACCGAAACGGCATCACTAACGGATACAGATACATATTTATTCACGGGTCAAGGTGAGAGCTTGGTGAATGATGGTTTGAGTCCATGCATAGGCGCCTCTTGTACAATGTCTTATCTCATTTCTCTCCGACATATTTTTCTGAAAATTTAATTATATGATTTTTTTCTCGAATATTTTTTCTTAAACAAGAACTTCTGAAAAATAAAATTCTGAAATTTTATTTCTCAAAAATTGTTTTCTGAAAAAATCTGAAGTGAAAATGCTGAAATGAAAATTATGTCGGCACACTGCCGATAAGATTTTTAGGGGTATTCCCTGGAATTCGAGGAGACGTTGGAGGTCCTATACTTCTTCGGAATAATCCACTGCAAGGTTACAGCGATTCTCGTCATCAGGTTCGGTTAGTATTTTATTTATTTATTTATTTTCAAATTTAAACGCATTTAAATGAATTATACTGCAAAAACATTTTTCTCCTTTGGCACGTTATCACACAAGCATTATTCAGATGCACTGCAAAATGCTAATAATTTTGTTTCTTACAGTGATTATTTCCATGCCATTTTACACCGAGTTTCATCGAGAAAATTGCAGCCTTAGCTGAACAAGTTTTCACTCAAACATTCATATATATATATTTTTTATTTTTTATTTTATCTACGCCCGAGGGCGCAACGAAATAATGATACATTTGAATAATATATTTCTAAAAACGACTCTCAAAAGATGGGAGGAAGGGAGAGGAAACGAGAAAGGAGGAGTGGGATGATAAAGAAAAGATCTAATAGTCTGGTCTCTTCTTGTCTTCTTCTGGTCGTTATCTCATAGAGGAGATGAGAGTGGGAGGATTTCCGAGGAGGAGGAACTCGGTGTATACCAGCTTGACATGGCTCCGAGAACCAGACTATAAAGATCACTAATGGTGATGGGGATGGAATTGGGGTGGAAGGGATACGGAAAGGGTGGTGGGGGGGGGGTGATTGATAGAGAAAGAGGGGGAGGAGGTGGGGGAAAGAAGCTAACAAGGTGATTAACCAAACATGAAAGATATTATTAACGATAAATGATGAACCTAGAAAGATCTAATTCAAGTAATCTCTTCTTGTATACATCAATACTCGATGAACAATGGATATGGGAAGGCAACTCATTCAATATTCTAGCTATTCTCCTAGAAAAACAATGAAAACGTGGGGTAGATTTCGTAAATTCTATATGTATTCCGAATGTGTTTGATCTGTCTCTAAGGGGTTTGTAAGTGAAGAATCTATTACGATCAAGGACCGTATCGCCATTCATTAATCTACGGGCGAAAACTAGATCAAAGATGACTCTCCTCTCCGAAAGCGTTTGAAGACCAAGAAAAGAAAGACGTTCAGAATAGGAAGGAAGACTGACAGGATAAGAAGAGGATGGAAAACAGCGGTAGAATAGAATTCGAGTGAATTGTTCTTGGACCTTCTCTAGTGTTTGACTATCTTTCTTGATGTAAGGGTTCCAGAAGGGACAAGCAAAGTCAAGATGCGGAAGTACATAAGTACGGTAGCATTTGATAAGGATTTAAGAAGAGTTAACAGACACAGCACGGAGCATAATGTAAAGGGCAGTCTTAGCTTTGCTGGCACGATCGACAACAGAGGCGTTCCTAAGAAGGGAAGGGAGAATTTGAATACCTAGATCACGCTGAGGGCATTTACTAAGGAGAGCGACATTATTGATTTTGTAAATAGGGGGAGAAGAACCGATGTGGAGGTGAGTACACTTAGACTCAGATGGTGATAACTGATTAACAATGGTCCAGGAATGAATTGCATCAAGTGCTGTCTGAAGTTGGGAGGTCATGGAATGGGCAGAGGCAAGGGGGTAGGAAATGTACAATTTGATGTCATCGGCATAGGCTTGGATACGAACATCCGGGAATTTAGAAAGTACATGGGTAATATCAGATACATACAAAGTGAATAGAATCGGTCCTAATACTGATCCTTGGGGCACGCCAGAAAGTACGGGGAACGGCTGGGAAATACAATCACCGAGACGAACTGAGAAATGCCTATCTGTGATGAATGAGGCTATCCAATCAAGAAGATTTCCATGAATACCATAGTGAGAACATTTAGAGAGCAATTTAGTGAGAGGAACAGTGTCAAAAGCACGAGAGAAATCTAGGTAGATCACATCAGTAAATTGATTACGAGAGTGTGCAAGGGTCCAATCATTCTCAGAGTCAATAACATTTGTGAGCACAGAAGCACCAGGGCGATAGCCATGCTGGTACTTTGGAATAACATCGAATCTAAATAAGTAAGGAGCAAGTTTCTCTTTGACTAATCGTTCCATGGTTTTAGAAGCGGGGGACAAAATAGAAATAGGACGGTAAGAGTCGGGAAATTTGGCGTCCTTTTCGGGTTTAGGCAATGGTGTAATGAGGGAGTGTTTCCAGAGAGAAGGGACAATACGGGTAAGCATACTGATATTGAAAATGTCACAAAGAGGAAGAGAAAGAGCGTGAGCACATTTGCGAAAAACAATCTGAGGAATCTTATCGTAGCCAGTTGAACAGGAAGGAGAGAGCTTTTTGAGAGCTCTGTGAACATCATGAGGGAGGAAAGAGACATTAGAGAGGAAAGGAGGGAGAGGGTGGGAAGGTATAGAGGGCATGATGCCATCATCGAGGGTAAAGTGTGATGCAAAACATGAAGCGAGAAGGTTGGAAATTTCTGGGAGAGCAGACACTATAGAACCGGTAGAGGAATGCAATTGCTTAGGAATAATAGACTTGGGTTTGGTAAGAGAACGAATGTGTCTATAGAGATCCTTCGAATGTTTGAGTTTCTTCCTCTCACAAAATTGGTTCCATTTTTTAATTTGATTCAAAAGATCTCTACTACACCTTTCGTATTGATTGCGAACAGGGAGCAAGTGAATCTTAGAGAAAAGAATGTTTCTGTGATGGATAAGCTTCTGGATGTGTGGAGGATACGATGGAACAGTTGGTTTTGGTTTGTGGTAGGGAATAAACAAGTCAATGGCTTGGTGAATTATGGTTACAAACGATGAATACATAGAGTCAGGGTCCGGGGAAACAGAAAACAAACTGAACCAATCAATATTAAATAAATACGAAGAAAGATCATCATAATTGGCACGAGCATAATCTCTAATAAGGGATTGAGAAGGAGGGAGAGAATGATAGTCAATGGAAAAAGATATGCCAGAGTGGTCTGAGGAGGGAAAAGAAGGGATTATAGTAGGTGCAGAGATAATGGTGGAATCACTGGTAAGTAACCAGTCAATGCAACGAGTATTTCTAGTGGGTGCAGTGATAAGATGGGAAAGAGCCGCACTAGAAACGAAGGAGTTAAGAGACACATCAATGGTGGTTGTAGGGGTGGAGAGAGTATCAGAGTTGAAGTCACCAATGAAAATAATGGGAGAAGAAGAAGTAGATACTAGATCAGTAAGACAATCGATAAGAGACTCTGTTTGAGCAATACTGTAGTTGGGAGGTCTATAAACGATACAGATGCGGATTGCCAGAGAGGAGGAAGTAAGTAGATCAATGGCAAGGCATTCAATGTTTCTATTTATACAATCGACAACGGTGTAATGAAAGTGGTCTCTGAGGAAAAGGACTGTGCCGCCACCACGCCCTGTACAACGATCACGACGAATTGCAATATAGGGTAGATCACCAATTAAAAGAGAAGAGGGAGTACGGCTATTAAGCCATGATTCAGTTATGCACAACATGTCTGGTTTTTCAACTCTAAGTAGCTGGTGTAACGCCGGGAGCTTGTTACTGATAGATCGACAATTGAAATACAGACAAGAGAGAGAAAGAGAAGAAGAAAAAGACGATGACTGGATGGAAGGAGAGAAATTACAAGGGTAAAGTCGGGAGGAGACACCTATTTTGACGGCTGAGTGGTAAGGAAGGAGAAGGAGTTTTGAGGGGGAGGGGACTGCTTGAACTCAGCGACTTTACCTTTCTCCATGAGAACTCCTGCATAGATCACCCACTGGGGCCCACCTGCCTGATTTCGCTTTCTCTTCTCCTCTCTGAGGTTCCACTGTGCTTCACGCTCAGCAGAAGAGAGAGACGGGCGAATGCGAATGCGCTGGAGGGCAGGGCAACTCTTGAGGCAGGGGTTGTTGGTGATGGAACGGGAAGACTTGATGAGAGTCTTTTGGGAGGAGGCACGAGGCAGTACCACCTTCAGTAACTTAGGGGGAGGGGCAGATCTACCCTGCTGGTGGGTCTTCTTCTGTCCCATCCGGAAGACAGTCTCGGGTCTGACCTCGATATCCGCAGCATCGAGGATCGCACGTACGTTTGCGTAGTCCTCGTCCACCCTCTCACTGGCCAGTTTCTTAGTAGACTCTGGCATCAGCTCAATCACCACCGATCTCGCCCTTCTCTCTTTTTCGATGGGACATTCACGGGGAACATAGCGATCCACCGTCATAGAGAGAAGTTTGATTGCGGCGGTGAGACCGAGCCAGAGCGGATTATCCTTTTCCTTCTCCTCCACTGATTCGCAGTACTCAGTGAGATTTTTCGTCATCTTGTCGACCTCACTGAGAAATTCGTCGCGGAAGTCATCAGTGGATATGGTGGGCTATTCTCCAATATGTGGTGGATGTACGATCTAGCAACATAGATACGCTTACACGGAAAGCGCACAAAGCCGGACAAATAAAAAAGAGAAAAAAGGATTATTCGCACGACATTTTGAACTGCACGAGAACCAGCAAAATAGTGAGAGAAAAGCCAGATGAGAGAGGCGAGGCGAAGGTCTTCCCCTCTGGCAGTATTGCTGACATAACTTTTTTGGTGCAAATTTTTGCAATGAGTTGGCACCTACACATAGAAACCGATCTTCTTGAAAGTAAGCTTATTCGATTCAGCACGGAATTCTGTATCTACGGTATGCCGGTAGGAGCTTGTATTTTCCTCTGAGAGCTAGAATTTCAGAAATAGTTTAAAATTGCCAAGGGGCACGGAATTTCGCTACTTCAACGGCCGATATCTCGGTTCGCAGGCGGAATTTCACAATTCTGAAAAGTCGCTAGGCGGGCACTTGTATACGCTCCATCCAATGCGCTATAGCACGTGTCTTTACGACTGCTGCGGATGTAACTCAAAAATCCACGACGTCGAGAAACCGACAAAAACTGATTCAGTCGGATATACTTCCGGTTGTGCTAGAGACATAATAATAATAATAATTTATCTACGCACTAGGCGCAACAAGAAAATGAATATGAATAAAATAATATTATGAGAAGATGAGGGGATTAGTGCTGTGGATGGGAGAGGTAATTAATGAGGGGGTGGTTTTCTAAACAACGTTTAAAAATCTTGACATTGGGTGCTGTACGAATAAAGTCGGGTAGTTGAGAGTACATATGTATACATTCGAGATGATCTAACAGGGAAAGAATTGAATCTAGCTGTAAATTTAGTGAATTCAATTTTGATACGAAAAGAGGAGACTCTATCCCGAGTGGGCATGTAAACATAGAACGATGAACGGGGAATAATATAGTAACCTGTCATTATGGTATGTGTCATATAGAGATCAGCTATGACTCTCAATCAGCTATGACTCTCGAGACTTGAAATTTCGGATTAATTATCCGTGGGACCTTGGTCGATGATCCCCAAAGGCTGGATACTTTTTTGAGTTTGACCGATAGTCGTTACCTAGGGTATGTCAGGAAAATCTCTGCCCATTGGATTCAGCCAAGCGTGAGCAAAAATTGCCCCGGAGCTACGCGCCGTGGCTAGTGAAACAATTGGGTTGTATGTTCTAAACCTCCGTGTGTATGGGAAATAAATGTTGCTAGGGATTATTCAGTCTTTTATGATTGTTAATGAATTTTCAATTAATATCACTAAGCGCTCGAGCGGAACAATATCAGAAAACATAAATTATCACTGCATGGGCGTTTATCGAGAATTTGATAGATTAATTACATTACCGATTTCTTCTCTTCGCTAGATGTAAAATCAATAGCAACGGAGAAAAGAATAGCATTCGCTCCAACTACTTGTCTTGACACAAAGAAGAATCGGGAACTCATTCTGTTTTCCCTTCCAACTATAATGTGGTTCTTTTGATCGCATGAATACTGAAATATAATAGATCCATAGCATTTAAGAGTTAAAAGGCATTTTCAAAGTCAATTCAGCAGAAAGGTAAACCTCGTAGTCGGCGTTTCGAATATGCTGAGAAATAAATGCAGAATCGACTGAACGATCAACTCCGACAATCCATTTGCCTGGAGCATGCCGATTCAACGAAGCCGATGTATCCATGTACATCTGGAACGATCAAATACATACAAGAACAGTCTCGCGGACAGCCCGAAACGCAATTAACGCGGTGATACTCTCATATTTTCATGATCTATCACAATTTCCCTATCGTGTTATCTCCCCCTCTGCGTGCTGCGAATCGACATGATGTGCATAATGACACCTCGACTTTGTGGAGGAGAAACACCATTGCAAATGTGTTAGGGGTTCTCTTTTTAGTTGATTACTCACAGCGATGCTCTAGTTAGGGAATTGTTCTAAACATTGAGATATTAAGTTGATCGGAAAGTTCCCGCGGGTCATATTTTTCGAATTTTTGCTTGACATCTTTGACTGACTTTATTACTTTTGTTATAAAAGTTAGGTATATTGGACAAATACTCCATTAGGTCTGCGTCGTTTCAGCGTTGTCTATTAGAAGAGGAAATAATTTTAAATCAAAGTTATCAAAAACATTATCAAAAAAAGGTTTTCACTCTTTTCAGTCACTGCCCACCCCACCTAAAATAGACAACGGATAATTCTACCCAAATACATAGCAATAAAGCAAGGTTTTATTGTTTTTTGACGGCAAAATATCCGGTACATTGGCCGTACGGAGATGAGGAAGCGAAGAGATGTATCGATTTCTAAGTCCCAAAATCAATATCAGTTTATCAAAAATTTATCAATTTTTGAACAAGTAGAATTCTATCCAAAAAGTTGTAATCCGGGTAACTCAATTACCAGGAATTGGCATTGAATGAATGCAAATAGATTACAATTCCTTTGTCGCTCAAATGGATTGCATTTACATGTCCTCTCCTCTCTCTATAAAAGGCCGGTCTCCTCACTCCCCCCGTCTCAGTTGGCCCGTTGCGGGAAGGTCGGTCTCTCCGGAGCTCTCTCGCCCTCATGGCGTAGCTCCGATACCCAGTACATACCACCTACCCTCATGGTAGGAAGACCCACCTACTCTCTGCCCCACGGCTATACTTGACTACCGTAACCCGTGTCCGAAGAGGATCTCCAGGAGATCCCCAGAAGATCGTGTCCAAGGTCGACTACTATGAAGACCCCCGGTTACCCTGTCCCGCTCTACCCTGCGATAAACGTGTATAGAGCGTATACTGTCTCGATACCTACAAGGGATGGCTCAATGAAACAACACAGTTTTCAACTCAAAATAATATTGTAAACTCACAAGACATGCTAGTTTGCTTTGCACTATATTTTACATTTCTATGTTTACGGACTAGAGAGCATGGTGAAATATACTATTTTATGTGAAGTTCAACAGCACCTGATGTTGGTTTAGGCGCATTTGTCTTCTTGGCCTTAAGAGCCTAACCCGTTGCACTAAGTATAAATTATTTACCAGTCATCGACCTTTCCTAAAGTAGCTCAGGTTTGAGGCTATTACTCCAATCCATTTGCAATGAGTTGAGAAAGAAACGTGGCTCAAAGGAACTTTCCGATCAACCTGATATATCAAACTAGCTTTTATTATTTTAAAATATTTAAAAACTAAAAATAATTTTGAAAAATATTAAGAAAAAATATTTCTCACCATAATCATCGGAATGATCCAATCGACATTGAGCACCATTCCATCCGCAACGAGTAAGCTGAAACCCATAAGCCGGTGGATAATAGTTGCGTTTGGATAGAATCGATGATCCTGAAATATTGGAATACCATCTTCACTTGGTGAGTCGAGTTAAATACAACTAATTTTGTAGATAATTAACATGTACAAATTAAAGTTGAAGTAAAATACTTACATAAACGTGCCGTAGAGAGACTTTGAATTCATCATGAAATAGTTCAGTGAGCTGTGAATCACTGATGTTGCGCATAAATTCTTCATTAATTATCGAAAAATTAGTCAATCTCACAAACATGACTATCTTCATTATTTTGACGAGTTCGGTAAAGCTTAAATTTAAGTATACGTATTAGTCTGTAGTAATTAATAACCGAATTTGAGTAAACCATAAATAATTTTTACTGATATTACCATCTGATTTTTTTCTTTTAGAGGCATATAAAACAAATCAATTTTTCGGTATCCCGCTGATCATTTTAGTTTTTTTTATCACCGGTATCACGAGACATGAGAGAAAAAATCAGAACCTCCTCGAACAATTTGAAAAAAGTTGCCTGATATCATCCATTGGCCTATGGCAGAATACTTAGTGGACTCTAATTCGAACAGTCCTGATCATATTTCTCTGGGCCGGATTTTATAAAATATCCTGTAGTGATTCCGGCTCTAGATTTTCTCAGGTGAAGAGCTGGCAATGAGCTCGGAAAAGGCAGACAAATTAAAATAAACAACTTATATGGCAAGTTCGAGTGATTGAACAAGGATTGAAAAAGTTTGAAAAACGAATTTTTGTTCTCAAAAATAGTTCGAAACACAGACAATAAAACGTCCACTAGGTATTCTGATTGCATGGATGATATCAGGACAGCTATTTGAATATTGTCCCTGGTGTCATATCTCCAGCTACAAGTGTGATTGAGAAGAATACACGTTTGATCACAGCGTAAACTTTTAATTTTTAAGAGACCGGCTCAGTTATTTTGAAGGATTCCGCCGTTACCCCCGGACATCCATATCACCGATCCGGCTCAAACTTTTTCCCTGGATACCCCCATGGGTCCCCATCAATAAACGGGATACTATATGGTCCAGATCATTGAAACATAAAAATGGGGAAATATCGAATTTTTAAAACTTGAAAATCAGATAAAAATAACCAAACGATCTGGGTCCAAAGTTAGTGCGGCAATATTTTATACATGCCTATACAACAAAAACGCGTTATAAGTTGGTCCGAGATTTCGATCGCAAACTGGTTTTTTCAACTTTCGAAAATGGTTTTTGAATTTTCAAAAATCCAGACGCGAAAAGCGCATCGGGAAAATAAGTGCATCATGTAGAGCGTTGAATTCTACGTCGAATCAGCTAATTGAGACAAAAATAAAAAGGGCCCCTTTTCAGATCTATAGACCTGAAAGGTAAAGGTGCGGCCACATCATGTTTCAATGATCTGGACCATATTCTGTCCCGTTTGGTGATGGGGACCCACGGGGGTATCCAGGGAAGAAGATTGAGCCGGATCGGTTATATCGATGTCCGGCGCATACTCCAAAATAACCGGCCGGTCTCTTAATGCCAAACCTTTTCCGGCACTCGATCGTTATCCTTTCCCCTTGCATATTCTCACATCTGTAGGAAATCATGGGATGCCCTTCGAGTAAGATACGAAGGTTAGCGAAAAATTCAGCGTCGAAGGACATCTAAGATTTTTTAAAATTTCAAATTACATATTGCCAGTTAGCGATGTCGTTTCGGTTCTCAGCTTTCTCAACTCGGTTTTCTCTCTCGTCTCTCTAACCAGCAGTGGTGTTTGTGGTTTTTTTTCTATTGTTATTCGCTGAATAATCACTATCGTACATGGTGGACAAACCGTGACAGATGATCATTTTTGGCCATTTTTGACTTTTTTGACTTCCAGCGAATAATCACTAATAAATTCCAATTTTCATTTCATATTTTTTGTCCACCCTTGTTTACGGGAACCGGCCGGGCATGTCCTGGTGAAATATTCCTCTAACATGGAGAAAAGTAACTACAGTAACCCAAAAAAATCAGTTCGCATTCGACAGCGTGACTTTTTCAATTTGGAACCTCAGTGCTCGCTCTCGGTCGTTTCGCTCGTTGTATTTATCGATTTGTTGGTTTATTCACTGTTCATGGTGCTGTTCTTGGCATAAGGAATCATCAGGTGCCTAGTACCGCTGCTGTGTGACCTACATTGATGGTTCTCCGCAGTCTGTTTTAGACGCTCTGCTTTTCCGCGCATTTCGTGTGCATTTGTATTGGTTTATTGGCTCCGCTCTTTGATGTAATTATGTTAAAATGATAATGCGCAGATGCGATCGGTCGGTGCTGCTGCTGGCCCATCTGCCGTCCTCGTCGACCGCTGCAGCCGCCCTACACACGAGCTCGCTGGCAGCCCGCAACAACTTCCTCCAGGTGTGATTTACCCACTTATTCTCACTTGTTTTATTATTAAAACATACGCACTGATATTATAGCAATTATGCACTGCTTTCACAGTGCATTTCGTAGCTTTGAAATTGGTTAGCACCTGATTTTGGTGTGTTGTTTCCGTGTACCCGTTACTAACCTCATTTTGACCTACTTGCAGTTCATCCACGAACGAAATAAGCCTCCCGAGCGACGATCACGCTCCAAGGACAAGAGTCCCATCACCGGCTACAATCACTTCAAGGGAATCGTCCTCAAAAGTTAGTTTATAAAAAAATGTTTACTTGGAAAAACAACCCGATTCGTTCATTCTTATTGTTTATTGAATAATATGTCCTGCTGATTACCGACTCCTTGGTGGCTTGGAAATTAGCTACTACTAGAAGTAAGGCAGAATAAATTGTAATATCAAGGTTATTCATAGTAATATCAAGGCTTTTTACAGTAATCTCCTGAAGTAATCTGATTCCATTGTTGTCGTTATATTGTGAGAAGTCCTTAGGTTTCATTGAAATAAGTTTCATCTATTCTTTAAAGACAATGAGAAATGCAGTGATTCTAGTTGGGGGTCAGTAGAGTGACTAGGGCCCACTCACCAACAGAACCACAGCTTTCTTGTATCATTAGTGCGAAATCATGGCTTGTAATTGCAATATAACATGGTTCGAGAAAAGGACGATTAGGAAAACTGTCGAGAAGGATCAGAGGGAGGCAAGATCCGGAAGTAATCGTAACCAAGAAGCTAATATGTCTCTCTTCAGTGGTAATCCGTCATCCGAAGCAGCCGAACTCTGGCAATCGCAAGTGCGCCATCGTGCGACTGAGCAACGGAGCCGAGGTATATTTTAAAATATTTATAATAGTAAAATTAAATTGTTATATTTATATTCTTTATTCGCCAACGCTTTTATGGGACGGGGAGTAGAGTATGATTGAGTGCGGATGATATTTGTGCTTGAGGTTGATTTTGAGACTTTGAGCTTGACGTTTCATCTATTGCAGGTGTGCGCCTACATCCCGAATGTCGGACACAACCTTCAGGAGCACTCACAGGTCGGTCGCTTTAAAGAAAATCATTTATCGTATCAAATCGAATTGGGATTCATTGAACTATGGCTTTCAAGATTACCCTACTCAAACCACTTCACAAAATTGCCTATATTTGCTATTCAATTCGGAAGCTTACATTAGGCTTACATTAGCTAAACAAAGTTAGTAACTATTTTCGTAAAACTGCACTTATCCTAGACCTATTTTGGAAATGAAAAGTATTTACAATTAGCTATGGGCGCACGATGCAAATTGCTTGTAGGTTATCCTCTCATTGTTATTGTGTTAACAAATAAATCATACGTTGAAAACGATTTGAAACTAGATTGTTAGAGAAAGTATGGCACAACTATACTGTAGCTAACTATAGAGTATCAATCGATGAAACCTTCTCTCTCCCAGTATCTGACTACCGAATGCTATCACAACCACCGTAACCTACTCCTACTTCAGGTCATGGTTCGCGGAGGTCGTCGACGAGATCTCATTTCCGTCAAAGCCAATATCATCCGAGGCAAGCTCGATTGTGCTCCAGCCGGAGGCAAGTAGATCGACGCTAGTATTGTTCATAGTAATCGTTTCCTTGTTTGTCGTTGATAAAGTGCTCCAATAATTCTCTGATCGTATTTTAACAAAGAATATTTATCAAATCAAGAAATGAACGGACATGGTAGTAAAATGCGTATAAGGATGTGGATAAAGCTCACGTAAACTGATATCGGGTCTATGCTTGTTATTAAAGTCAACATGGTTGGAATTGCAATAGGATTGCATTGAACACAATCAATGAAATGGACACAACAGATGAGGTAGGTGAATAACTCAAAATAACATGTAACAAACTTAGAAACATTCGAGGCCAAAGGGATAATTTACGCCTCCTGTCCGCCCATTCCATTGGCCTCACGAGCCTTGATCTTCAGCTCCTTGGGCTGTTCCCACGGGAACGACTCGTGGCCGAAGTGGCTGTTGCGAGCAGTCTGCTCGAAGATAGGGCACTTGAGTCCGAGATCCTGCAAATTATCCATCGTTACTACTTTAAGCCTAAGATTCCGTGAATAAATCTTTTAAGCACGTTTGTATGCCTAACTTCAGGAGCTTATTCAAGAGCAACTCTTTATAAGCCAAAACTAGAAAAAAGAAAGAGAGAAAATGCTCACCTTCATGATGAATCCGGGTCGGAGGTCGAAGTTCTCGTTGACAATGCTGAGCAGCTCGAGCTCGCTCAGTGGCGAGGTGTTGTACGAGACGACGGTGATGGAGAGGGTCTTGGCCACGCCGATGGCGTACGACACTTGGACGAGGCAGCGGAGGCAGACGCCTGCCTTCACCAGCGACTTGGCCACCCAACGGGCACCGTACGCCGCCGATCGATCCACCTTAACGCAGATTCACATTAATATCCAGTATTCGTAGCATAGTAAAAGTATTTGTAAATGTAGATCACAAATAATACCAGGGAAGAAGGCATACTTTCATTGCCAAAAGTGAATAAGACGTGGTCAATACTAACCTGATCTCCAGCTCCAACATCTTCCTCGTTCTTTCCGACGTGGACACCGCTAGCGATCTCGGGCGCCTGCTGCTTGAGTGCAACAAGCACATTGCACGTCTTGTAGTCGAAGCCTGAGAAAGTACACTTTACACTCTCTCGACACATCACTCTGCAGCGATAAACAGAGAAGAGCATTGTGAAATCGTAGGAAAGTTCTATTTTTAGCAGTGGATGCATGTACGAACCCTTGCTGGAATCGTCGAATCCGATCTTCTTGACGGCGTTTATGACGAGACTCTGGTAGTCGACGACAGCCTTGCTCGTGATTTCTCCCGCCAGGAGAACCATTCCAGTCTTGGTTACAGTTTCTGAAAATTGAAGCAGAGAACCGTGTTATTTCCATCCCCGGGCAGTGTTTCAATCTTCGCCCACCCAAATATGATTCAGCTTACCGCAAGCGACCTTGGCGTTCGGGTCCTGGGCGAGGTGCGCGTCGAGAACCGTGTCGGAGATGATGTCGCACATCTTGTCGGGGTGCCCCTCAGACACGGACTCTGAAGTGAACAGGAAGCGCTGCGCACTGCCATCAGATGCAACGCATTTATTAATTCTTTATTTATATTATCTTTATTTTTAAATATACCTCGGCTCCGTTGCTCAGTCGCACGATGGCGCACTTGCGATTGCCAGAGTTCGGCTTCTTCGGATGACGGATAACCACTGAAGAGAGACATATTAGCTTCTTGGTTACGATTACTTCCGGATCTTGCCTCCCTCTGATCCCTCTCGACAGTTTTCCTAATCGTCCTTTTCTCGAACGATGTTATATTGCAATTACAAGCCACGATTTCGCACTAATGATACAAGAAAGCTGTGGTTCTATTGGTGAGTGGGCCCTAGTCACTACTGACCCCCAACTAGAATCACTGCATTTCTCATTGTCTTTAAAGAATAGATGAAACTTATTTCAATGAAACCTAAGGACTTCTCACAATATAACGACAACAATGGAATCAGATTACTTCAGGAGATTACTGTAAAAAGCCTTGATATTACTATGAATAACCTTGATATTACAATTTGTTCTGCCTTACTTCTAGTAGTAACTAATTTCCAAGCCACCAAGGAGTCGGTAATCAGCAGGACATATTATTCAATAAACAATAAGAATGAACGAATCGGGTTGTTTTTCCAAGTAAACATTTTTTTATAAACTAACTTTTGAGGACGATTCCCTTGAAGTGATTGTAGCCGGTGATGGGACTCTTGTCCTTGGAGCGTGATCGTCGCTCGGGAGGCTTATTTCGTTCGTGGATGAACTGCAAGTAGGTCAAAATGAGGTTAGTAACGGGTACACGGAAACAACACACCAAAATCAGGTGCTAACCAATTTCAAAGCTACGAAATGCACTGTGAAAGCAGTGCATAATTGCTATAATATCAGTGCGTATGTTTTAATAATAAAACAAGTGAGAATAAGTGGGTAAATCACACCTGGAGGAAGTTGTTGCGGGCTGCCAGCGAGCTCGTGTGTAGGGCGGCTGCAGCGGTCGACGAGGACGGCAGATGGGCCAGCAGCAGCACCGACCGATCGCATCTGCGCATTATCATTTTAACATAATTACATCAAAGAGCGGAGCCAATAAACCAATACAAATGCACACGAAATGCGCGGAAAAGCAGAGCGTCTAAAACAGACTGCGGAGAACCATCAATGTAGGTCAAACAGCAGCGGTACTAGGCACCTGATGATTCCTTATGCCAAGAACAGCACCATGAACAGTGAATAAACCAACAAATCGATAAATACAACGAGCGAAACGACCGAGAGCGAGCACTGAGGTTCCAAATTGAAAAAGTCACGCTGTCGAATGCGAACTGATTTTTTTGGGCTACTGTAGTTACTTTTCTCCATGTTAGAGGAATATTTCACCAGGACATGCCCGGCCGATTCCCGTAAACAAGGGTGGACAAAAAATATGAAATGAAAATTGGAATTTATTAGTGATTATTCGCTGGAAGTCAAAAAAGTCAAAAATGGCCAAAAATGATCATCTGTCACGGTTTGTCCACCATGTACGATAGACGAATAAAATTTGCGATTTAATCGCAAGTGACTGGTCATTGTGAATGGGGAGTATGGCGGTTAATCGAAGGCTAGCAATAAATCACTCGCGATTCGCACATAGTGGAGAATGACCGAGCCACTCGCGAATAAAATGCAAATCCACTAATAAATAATTAATTTTAAAAATAGTAGAAACTCACTTGTATTGTCTTCAACTTAACCAATTTATGCTTGTGTAAAATATCCCTTAGAGCTTGGAAGAATTTGCCAGGGACTGGCATTTCGTGTGGATGATCATTTAAAAGATGTACTTTCTTTAAAACAATAAAATATTCATATTATTGTTTTCTGAGTGTTTCAATTGAGAGACTCGTACCTGTTTCAAGTATAATTCATTTAGTTGAACCTTCTCTTGGAACAATCCATCCTCCTTTTTGACGATCTCGTATTTATATGTTTTATTTATCGGATACTCATTTTTAATGTCATATAGTTCGAAACAGTAGCCTCTCTCAATCTGAATGAAATTATTACAAATTACCGAAAAGTTGTTCCGGTGAATAAACCGTTCCACTAGTAACACAATCACATCCCATTCGTTAAAGCTAAGTTTAAATTTTATTTTCAATGTTTGCTAGGCGCAAGACCTTCACTTGAAGCGAATTATCAATGCAAAAAATGGAGAAAATAAAAATAAATGCATTATAAAGCCAAGAAAGTTAGAGCCGGAGAATAGATAACCACAAAAAATGCGCAGAAAACGCGATCTCGTAATGAAATATGGTCGTGTGGTTTTAAAACTGTAATAGACTGTGACATAGGTGTTTTCTCTCGTGCATGTTGGGGTATCATAATTCTAAAACTGTTCATGCTTCGCAATCAAGGATAGATTGCAATGCATTCACTACGTTACCCAAACCGGTAAGGAAAATGATTTTGCATACGGCGATATAACTGGATTTTTGCTATCAGGTGTCTTTGTCAAAAACAGGACGATCACGCGGAAAAAATCGAATAAAAGTTTGGTCTTTATTGAGAAAAATTGAAAAATGTCATGTTTGTGCGTGTGTTCACTACGGTAGCTTTGGGCAATCCGGTTTAAATACATTCCAAGCAACAACCGTGAACCGCTTGTCGTATCGAAAAAATCTCCTTCAATTATCGATCTGAAATCGACACCTACCGTAACCGATATCTACAGTATTAAAAAGAACAGTAAGTCCACGCGGGTCAGACCGCGGGTCAGATACATGATTCATCCGGTAATTTATCGTCTTGAGTTCCAATCGATCAATAATCTACGCCTACAGTATACCTATCGTAATCGAAACCTACAGTAACCCGTTCAACTGGGTCAGACGCTGGGTCAGATTCGTGATTTCATCAGCCAATCACTTTTTGGATCATGTACCGGGGGTCATGGTCAGTGGTTGACATCACGCATCTCTTTTTGGACCATGTGAGGGGGTCATGGTCATTGGTTGACCTCACACATCACGTTTTGGACCATGTACCGGGGGTCATGGTCAGTGGTTGACCTCACGCTTCTCTTTTTGGACTATGTACCGGGGGTCATGGTCAGTGGTTGACCTCACGCATCACGTTTTGGACCATGTAGTTCATGAGGCTGAGAGTGTGGAGGAAAAGTTGCAGATGTAGCCACGGAACGAAGCGGAGTGGCTACTTCGCAACTTTTTCGAAGCGCTCGAAGCATCACGAGCTTTTTGCAATGGCATAAGAGAGACGTGCGCAGAGACGTTTCTTTCATAACCATGCGCCCGTCCTAACGTGGCACGAGCGGGGCGTAGTCCCGCTAGTTCACTACGTTACCCGAACCCGTAAGGAAAATTCTTTATTGTGGGGGGATCGGACTGCTGTTTTTGCTATCAGGTGTGGAAGCCGGATTCAGGATGAACACGCAGAAAAAAAATTGAAAAAAGTTGGGGCTATTATGAAAAAAATGGTCAAATGTCATGTCTGTTTGTGTGTCTGTCCACTACGGTAAGTCCACGCGGGTCAGACCGCGGGTCAGACTCATGATTCATTTGGTAGTTGGTCGCCTTGCATCCCAATCGATCAATAACCGACGCCTACAGTATTCCTACCGTAATCCCAAACTACTGTAACCCGTTCCTATGAGCCATACCATGGGTCAGATATGTGATTTCATCGGTTGATCAATTCCAAATGTCAAAGTGTTATAACTACAGTAACCTAAGACTTACAGTAAACTTTAGCGCTGGGTCAACAATTGTTCGCTGGGTCAGATTTATGACTTCGTCAGCAAATTTCGTGTTCTGACATGTCAGAACGAACGTGTCAGAAGGTGTGATAACATGTCAAAACCTATCTTAACGTGTTCTGCATTTTGGAACGTTACCGTACCCAAAGCATGGTACCATAGTCGTGAGCACGATTGAAGATCGCTTCAGATAACCCGATTTTCTGACAAAAATGCGCCCGATCTAACCCAGAACATGCGCCCGATCTAACCCAGAACGAACGTGTCAGAAGGTGTAATAAAATGGCAAAACCTATCTTAACGTGTTCTAACGTGTCAGAACGCATTTTGGAACGTTACCGTACCCAAAGCATGGTACCATAGTCGTGAGCACAATTGAAGATCGCTTCAGATAACCCGATTTTCTGACAAACATGCGCCCGATCTAACCCAAAACATGCGAACGATCTAACCCAGAACGAACGTGTCAGAAGGTGTAATAAAATGGCAAAACCTATCTTAACGTGTTCTAACGTGTCAGAACGCATTTTGGAACGTTACCGTACCCAAAGCATGGTACCATAGTCGTGAGCACGATTGAAGATCGCTTCAGATAACCCGATTTTCTGACAAATATGCGCCTACATAAAACCATAAGATATTTTGACTCTGCGTTCGGATCACCCTGAAAATTTGCAAACTGGTGGCCGTCGGGGCCTACTGCCCAGTTTCAACACAAAAATGATAGCATCAATTGAAAAATTCCGAGTAAGACGCCGAAAACACGCGTTTGTTTGTTTGTCCGTGACTACCGTATACCTGACAACTTCTTGCTTATCGAGAACTGACTTTATTTTCAAAATTGTTTCCAATCACTGAATCAATAACTTCAAATATACCGTACACCTACGGTAACTCAAAATCGGTAATCTACAGTATACCTACCGTACCCAGTAGCTACCGTAACCTCAGAGTTGGGTCAGTCGGTTGATCAGATTTCGATCGTCAATCGATATATCAAACATATACCGTATGCCTACAGTATCCAAAAGCTACCGTAATCAGTTCAAGTGGGTCAGACGCTGGGTCAGTATCATGATTTGAGCAGCCAATCGATATATCAACCACCTACCGTATACCTACAGTATCCAAAAGCTACCGTAATCAGTCCAAGTGGGTCAGACGCTGGGTCAGATTCATGATCAGCTACCTATTTTCTTTCCCCGGCATGGGATCCACATGGGCCAAGGTCCAGTACATTTCAAATGAAAAATCATTCCAAAATTTGGACTCAACCTGACGGAACGTGTTCTGACGTGTCAGAAAATGTTTCAACGGGGAAGAACGACACGTTTTAAGCCCACTTCAAGACAATAGACGTGAGCACGCTTGGATATCGCTTCAAATTTATCAGAAAACCCTGGGATCGGCCTATGGTCCGATCCCAGGGTTTTACAACTTTTCCGGAGCGTTCAAAGCATCACGAGCTTTTTGCAATTGCATACGCCCCACTTGCACACATGCGATCCTGGCTTATCCTGTGAGCAATATTAACTTGCGGCCGGCCTAACCCTAGCGGGACGTAGTCCCGCTAGTTACATAAGAGAGTCGCACATTACATATATTAGAACGCTAACCCACGAAATAGGTCGAATATATTTTCGATGTAATTTCGGTTTTGTCCCTCTCCATTTCGCACACTATCTCGTCGGTAAAAGAAACGCGAGAGTGTGCAGAGTGAGGAGAGTCGAAAACCGAAAAGACATCACTAGTTGAATAGCAATACTCAATAAAGAAAGTTAAAATAAGAATTAGATCTCAAATTCGGTATGTTCAATTTCTGTCTCACCTTGGAGATAACAAGGTATCCATTCTCCCATTTCACTTTTTCCAGGGATCGTTCACCGGAAATCGAGTACATTCTCTTGTTTGTGGTCATCATGTGATATATGTCAATTCTGAAACACAATCATCTCATATTAGATGAATAACAATCTAACTATTCAAAAATATAATGATATTCACCTCCTGAGGTTACTGAAAATTTCGAGCAAGCACAAGTCGGGCAGGCGAGAAATGTGATCCATTTGGTAAACTGTATTTTAAAAGCATTTCAAAATGGCACGGCAGATTATAAAATAAGCTATTAAACAAAAATTACGTCATTGTCATACGAATGAAAATTATGTTATACATTGAAAAAATATATACAAAATGCGTATATTTGCGAACCTATTCAAAATTATTTCAGCGTCGAGTCAATTGTGATTGCTATTCATGCATTCTTTGTATTCCCTCTGGAGGAGATCATTCTCTCAATTATTCGAACTTTTATTGAGCGTCATAATCGCTTGAATAACATTTTCGACTGCATTTCCTCTGGCAGCGATCTTTCAAGTTTTCAGACTTTTGATATGTCATTAAATTTGGAAAAAATATGATTACGCGACGAATTGTTTAGCATCACTCTCACTTGGAGCCACTTAGCGTAGGTACCCGTAGGCAAGCGTGTTATCCGCAGCTGTGTAAGTCCCAACAACCAACGACCGAAGATCAACGTTTTTGGATAGAAAAGACGCTCAACAGATACAATGAGGAAACGAGACTACAACTGCTTCAGACGATTACGAAGAGAGAGAGAGAGAGAGAGAGGGAGTACAGCAGTAAAGTGTGAATCATCTACTAGGTTTAACGAAGTGAACGCGATGCCGAAAGTTTCGAATCAAGAAGTGGTTTTATCGTTGCACATCTGAGCAAATTCTGATTGAGATTTCAGAGCACTGAACTAACTTCGAAGAAGATAGATGTTATTTCACGCATGCTAATGGGGAGCGACGATGATTTCGATGGGATCTCAATGTCCTTTCGGATGAATACAGTCCGTTTTCACGACCCTGAAATGCGAATTTCAGTCAGAGTATGGCTGTCAGTGAAGAGTTCGTCTCCTCATTCCGCACGCTCTCTCGTCACTGGTCCGGTCTAGAGATCGGGAAAAATGAAGAGACGAATTCTTCATTCTGACAGCCGAAATTCTGAGTCGCATATTATTGCTTTCACTGGATTGATTCACTAATTCACATCTCCTTTTCACATACCAATGATCCAGAAGTCCATTAGGTAATGATCGATACCTATACCATAGAGTCCACATACACCATTTCCGAAATGGATAAACTTTTTCTGAGAACAATGCGTACTAGTGATGGTATTTCGAGCGCACAATGATCGCTCGCGAGCGCTCGCTCTCAATTCCATTCCATTCCTCCACGAGCGCTCGCGAGCGATCATTGTGCACGAGCGCTCGTCCGCCGCTCTCGCTCGAGCGATTTTCTCAGAATAATCGCTCGAGCGATTGGCGCTCGTGCGTTTTTTGAGAACGACAGCTCGAGCGGTGAGCGCTCGCGAGAAACGTTCAAGCGACCAACACTAATGCATACCAAAGTCGATTGTTGAAGTCGCCGACCGTACGAACGGCGAGTTTTCTGTTCTAAAATACGTATCGATAACATCATTATTAGAGTTGAAAATTCACGATATGCGGAAAGGTAATGAATACGTTGAAATGAGCAGACGCTCAATTCACTATCAGCAAGTTTCATTGAGGGTTGCAGGTTCGAGTAGTGCTTTCTCAATTCGGCACGCTCTCTCATCCATAAGAGATACGAGAGAGCACGCGTATCCAGGAGAGCAACTACTCAACACGGAATCTCTGGTAGGCATCTTTCGAATTAGTAATAATACAATAACCAATAAACGAAAATTGCGTACCGGGCTGACGAGAGCGGTGAATCCGACAGAATGAATCTCAGTCAGAAGCGCTTGCCCACTGTTTTTAACATAGCTGGAATCTCTGAACGAAGAGTTGTCATACGTATTTCGATTGCGCACTAATGTCGCCGTTTCTAGTAGTTGCTGTCCTGAATATGTCTGATCTCTCGTTTGGTGAGAGAGCGTGCCAAATTGAAAGAGTACTACTCGAACCGGCAACCCCTCCGCTCAACGCTGCTTGCCTGAAACAGGTGTGTCGCTCCTTCCATTCACAAGGGAATGACCGGAACTCACATATCCCGAAAATTCAGAAAAATTCACAGAAAATGCAGAAAAAAAATGAGATCCATCCAGGAAAATACTTTCAAAAACTGCCAAATGTATTTTTGAAATTTCGATTTTAGGCGAAAATAGAGTTTTTATGGCGTTTTTGTCAGATTTCTTACCACAAAACGCGCCCAAAATCGAAATTTTAAAAAAAACATTTGGCAGTTTTTGAAAGTAGTTTCCTGGATAGATTTTTTTCTGCATTTTCTGTGAATTTTTCAGAATTTTCGGGATATGTGAGTTCCGGTCATTCCCTTGTCAGTCTCGCGCACCAAATCGTCTCTTTGTGAGTTGGTCATCGTTCGCGCGGTCCGACTGCGGTACATAACCAGCCAAGACCCGGCGTTTGGAGTGGGTCGGGATCGTTTGGCACACTTAAATTATGACGATGTCTCGGTAATTTACAAGCATTTTGGCCACTAGCCGGATACGTTGCGCTAGCAATGAGAACCAGAAGCCCATGCTCGGGTGGTAGGTGGGTCTTGAACCTGTAATATACAACACAACACTTATTTGTCATTCCTGCGTCTGCGGATGGAGAAAGGTGGTTTTCAATAAAAAATGGTCGAAAAATCATATTTTCGCAATCGATCGGAATAATTTCAATTTCTCTTTTGCGTTACTTTAGGGGTGCCCAGAGGCTCTAAAATATACATTCTGATTAATTTCTACTCAAGGGGAAAATGACTTTTTTGACATCATTTTTTGGTTTTCTGGAGAAACTTGACGATTTTCGCCAAAACGACCAGACACCACTATATACGTTTTGTAGCCCTAGCATTTCTACATCGAAATCTTATAATGAAAGGTTCTCAAATTTATGATAAATTTGTCATTTATTCGATCGAATCCGAAAAATGCTCGATTTAGACCGGTTTTAAATCATATGTATTTTGTTTCATCGTTTCAAGAGTTCTAGTATCTATATTCGAATTCGACGCACTAATCTACGCTAGAAAAAATTATAGTCAGATTTGTCCGAGATTAAAATTTTTCAATTTTTCCTTGACCCAAAAAGTGACCATGATGGTCCAAGCCAAAAAGTGACCATCGTGGTCCAAGTGAAAAAAATATTCATATCAGACTTTTCTGACTTTAAAAGTTTCTGACGTAGGACCATGTGTTGAGACAGATTTAGTATGTTATAGCTCATGGAACTGTGGAAGAGAAATTTTATTTTTGAAAAGTCGCGTATTTTCATTCTTTCGATCATAACTTTTTGTTATGCAATTTCATGAGCTCTAGTTTAGAAATTTGGTTTCTACAGTAAAAAAAAATAAGCCAGAAACACCTATAGTAACATACTTTTGAGATTTCAAGTTTTTGGCCAAAAAATGCCCTCGATAAGGGGGTCATGGAAAAGTTGAAAAATTTCATCCTATGCCTAAAAATGTACGAGATGATCTGTTACAAGAATACTTGTCCAACTTGTCGTATCACCATGTCGTTCACCTGTTTCTCCAGCTCATTCTTCAATCTGCGCGCCAAAATCAGATTGTTGTCGTTGTCGGTGACGTTTTCTGCAGTTTCCAGCAGCACTCGATCGACGACGTGCGGCCAATAACCGGGCTGAAAGAATAATCATAATAATAATAATAATAATAATAATATAATAAATTATCGGCTATTTTTCGTGCTACGATTTTGTACTAAAGGCAGGTAATACGTACTGAAAAAATCTGCGATATAATCGCTCTAATTACCTTGTAGTTTTTGATGAAATCTTCCAGACGCTCTCTTGCCTCATTCAGCTTATCGGATATTTGCTCGTTTCCGGTTTTCCGATCACCGAGCCCTTCATAGAACAAGTACGAAATGTACTGAAATGTCCACTTTCGCAGATTATTGAGAGAAATCGAGAAATCTGCTGGTTTTGGAGGAGACCGCCTCAGAACTAATGCGGTGTGATGAATAATGTAAGATTATGGAAAAGTACTCGGCGTTTATAAAACAAATATTCGTTATAGCTCTCGTGCCTTCACATTTGCGAGCTATCGGCAATTAATTAACCAAAAGATACTATAGACGATGAAGTATCGGACTACTTTTTGTGATGATATCATATACGATCTTTTTACATACCATGGTAGTGTACAGATTGTGAATGCAAGTCGTCCACTGCTCGAATGTTTCCTTCTTTCGCAGAGGATCCGCATTCATCGCACTAATGGGCATGGTGTCTGACTGGCATGCCGACGCAGGCAGGTTCGACTCCCGCCCGCAGGTGATGTTTTGCAAGAGGTAGAGAAAGGCGCGCGCCCCAACCACTAGTCTCCGTCAAGCATTCCCTGCGGTAGGCCGCCCTGGCCTAATGGGCATGGTGTCTGACTGGCATGCCGACGCAGGCAGGTCCGACTCCCGCCCGCAGGTGATGACTCTGACCTTCTGAGGTTATCGCTTCTGTTTCTACGTGCTCTCTTCCCGATTCGGGTACTCCTCAGCCACAATCTCCTGCCGGACGGTTCTATAACTTCATCTCGCGTTTCACCAAGTCAACCGAAGATAAAATACCAATGCTGGATCTCGTACGAGCCATGAAAGTCATGAGGTAGAGAAAGGCGCGCGCCCCAACCACTAGTCTCCGTCAAGCGTTCCCTGCGGTAGGCCGCCCTGGCCTAATGGGTCACATTGTGATGAGCGAGACGTTTCGAAATTTCCTTGAAATAATGACAGATTCGTAATTTGGACGGCCATATCTGACGCTTTTGATGCCGATACGCGATGGAGAGATATATGATTTCTGGTTCTATGCTAACCACAACACGGAAGATCGGATGATTCTCTTCATAATGTTTCTCGAAGAGATCGATTGATTCTTGTGTGTTGTATTTGAGAACATCTCGAAGAAAATCGAACTGCGTTTCAGCGGGGAATCACAATTTTCTGAAACTTTTTTTGTCATAAAATCATACCGAGATTATAGTAAAATAAACATTTTCAATTAAATTGCGAAAGTCGCAGAGCAAAAAAATAAGCACTCAGATTACAAACGTGATCTATTATCATTCTTGAGAGGCACATCACATTAGTTACAGATAAAAAAGCATCGATTTCACCGACAACGCGACTAGAGTCCAGAAAAAAAATTGATTCCAAAATGATTTCTACATAAACAGCTACTGGCATATTTTTAATTAGTGAAAAAAGCTGAGAAATAAAAAGTAAATGAAAATATAAATACAAATCACGAACCGTGTAGAAGTCGTGCTCTACCACAAACGATTTAATACTAAGAAAATTCTCGTGAATCTTTTCATTCATCTGAAATGTTTATTCTGAACAGCAAAAGTATACAGTATCTCTTGACCTGATCGATTTTCGTACTCAGCCCTCTTATCTCTCCAATCATCGCTTTTCGCTCTTCTTCCATTTTATTGTCTTTCACGACCCCCTGAAAATTATCAATGTTGTCATGTAAAAAGCCGTACAACGTGGAAAATTCGGAACGTTTCCACTACGACCGCGCAGATTGAAATGAGCGGGTGAAATGGTCATCTAGATAGATGATAATGCAATCACAGAATTTGCTGGGCCAGAAACCTAAGAAACCGTTTCGAAAACATTATATTACATAGACCATCTTCCCGAGTGAGACGAAAGCAGATATGGAGGGTCCGGCTATGGGAACGACCCTCTTACCGAGTTCCACAACTTTGACAACAAAGTGCGCCGCTTGCTCGATACTATCTAAGCATTGCATGTTTCGTTCCACAGCAACTACTGTTTGTATCAATTGTATTTTCTACCGATGCGACCCCAATAGGCGCACTGACTTACCTTGCATCGGTGCTTAATTGCATTAGAAAGATGCATAGAATGAAGAGGAGCGAGCGCATAATGAGTGATGCAAAGAGCTCCATCCCTCTTGTCATCCCTCTTGTCCAAGAGTGAGGGTCGGTCGGTCTCCAGTTTTCTCCGATGGCTCACGTCTAACCGCCAGTCACATGCGTTTACCGATCGATAAAAACAGCTGAGAGTCTTGTTCCGGGCTCAAAATCTTCCGATGGCACTATCAGAGGTTACCCATTCTGTCTCTACGTGCTCGCTCCCCGATTCTCGTACACCTCAGCCTCAATCGCCCGCCGCCCGATTCTCGTCGTTCATCACTCGTTTCACAAAGCCAACAGACGATGCCATCCCCCTCCTGGATCTCGTTAGAGCCATGAAGGTCTCAATGGATGCAATGAACGTCAAGATCGAAAGCATGGAGTCAAGTAATCGAGCAGTGACTCATCGTGTCGGAATTGGAGAAGAGCCACGAACGATTGTCGGATGAGAACAGAAGACTGAGAGAGCAACTGATAGAGAATAAACCCGTTCCCCTCCCTCTTCCCTCTCAAATTCCCGCTCCTTCCGCACCAAACCATTCCGAGACACTCGCACCCACCGAACCCCCTCCCCCATTCAACCCAAAATGATTCTCCAGAATTGTGAGAGTAGAATGAGAGATGCGGTTGAGGACGTTGAACGGGAAAGGGCGATCGTCCTCTACGGTTTGCATGAGTTCGCATCAACGCCCCCTCCGAATAAGGCATTGAATGATCGCGCGCAGGTCATGGACATCCTTTCCCACCTCGGAATCCAGGCTGTGCCGACGTCTGTCTTCCGCATGCCGGTGGGTGGAGCGCCCGACTCCAAGGGTCGTCTTCTCAAGGTGATCATGCCCTGCTCCAAACTGCAGCGCCTGGTCATCTCAAGACGGCACTTGTTGGCCAATTTCAACCATGGTCGAGTCTGGCTGCGTCCCTCATTGACACGCGAAGAGAGGGCGAACTCGACCGATAAGCCGTTCTCGTACAACATCCTCAATCAAAACAGATCATCAGCGGCCACGGTAACGAGGGGAGCGCTGAGTCAGGGTGTTATCTGTTTCTGGAACTCTACGATGCGTGCTCCACTTCGGGGTTCGGGTCGTTGCGGTACCAAGATTGATGTCACCCAGCCTTCCTCGTCTCTCTCGTCCTATGGTCGCCCTCCCCCATCCATTCATAACTCATCCACTCCTTTTTGAGTGGTAGAGGTGTACGCAAGTGTGCTGAGCCTCCTAAAGTTACCGTGATATATGCTAACATCCGATCTATCTTGAATGAGGTGAACCATAGTAATTTGAAGTCTCAACTTGAGACGAATAAGTATCTCGTTTATTGTTTCACTGAGTCATGGCTACGAAAATCAGACCCTGATGGAGTGGTTCTTGGGTCACTTTCTAAAAACTATCGGGTTGAGGAATAAGAAACGCTCGTTTTTCCAATTTCAGATTATGACCTCTCCCGTCTTTCTAAATTGTGCAATTATATTCCGGTTTTTGATGATCGATAAGGGCTTGGATACTCTCTTCAGCGCACACTATATCATATATCTCCGATCATTTAGGCGATCACAATGGCTGGCTCAATTCAAAGTTGTCGCACCTCACCCTGAGATTTTGACAGGTCAGCACTGAGGGAAGAAGAATTATTGAGCCACAATTAAGCTGGAGTAGTAAAGTATCATGGTTATACATTACACTGATGATATTCAGAGGAATATCCAAGTAAAGGCCTGTGTGAGATATGCGCCTAACGAGAGTGTAGGATTTTCAGTTACTGACCGAAAGAAGTTTTGCTAGCCGCGTTTTCTTAGCAATAGATCTAAAGACCTCAATTATGTTTGAATGTGGAGTACCTTTCCTGTTGAAAATATGGACGAATTTTGCTAAGTGTGGAGCATTCTCTTTATGAGTTAAATTGCTCGTAAGTCCGATATAGAAAAACAAGCCTCGAAATCGACATTTATTGCTATTTCCTGTAAACCGTACTAATTGAATGTAAGGCCTTAGATGGTTAAATGGACGAGCAACTTTTGCACTATCATCCACCAAGTGGCCACAATTATAGAATGGCTACTATGTCTTGGTTATGGTTTAATCCAAAGTCCTCAAAACACGCATTTCTTTTGATTCCGTCACAAAATAATATTTTTGGAAAACTGTTATTTTTCAAATAGGAGCATAAGTAGCACCAAATGTTTATAGTGAGAATATAGCTCCATAGTGAGTGACTGGAGCGCACTAGTGTATAGGCCAGCACCTTCGATCCTCAAGGTAGACAAATAAGTTAAGTGAACTGCAATTTTTCACGAACGTTCCCCTTGAAACGTCTATAAAAATACAACAATGAATCGAGCACCATTCTCACTTCACCATGAAAGAGGTGTAGTATCGGGCTGCTCACCTGAGAATGTGTGAATTTACCGAACAGTTTCCACGTTAAATTACACAATTTCGAAAAAAATCTAAAATTTTCGAAAATTATCAGGTACATTGAAATCTAAATTTCTCTCCTACACAGGAAGCGTGATATTTCTAATAATAACGGCTATGATACTCGAGCATACCCTGAAAAAATGCTATAAAGTCAGCTCGATTAGATTTGATTGGCGGGAGATATATGAGCCCAAATACGATGCTCAAAAACGAGCGTTACTTATTCCTCAACCCAATACAACTTTTTACGGTGTGATCGTGCGAAGTTTATCTGGGAGAAATTAGATGACTTCACAAAATGCACACATCCAACAGTTGTCGTTCAATCTCCCTGAAGTGAAATGGCCACTTGATTCTCAAAAATACAATGCTGTCAACACTGACTTCATTGATTGCTGTACTGAAGTAGGACTACAGCAGCGTATCACTTTTCCGACGAGAGGAAATGCTTTTCTAGATTTACTACTGACAGATTCCGACGAAATTGTGGAAAATCTTGAGCAGTTGCCGAACTATGGCAATTCAGATCATAAAGCATTCACATTCCAATTGACGATGAAAACAGAGCCGCAAAAAGCTAGATATGAAAAGAAAAGCGGACTATGCTGCGATAAATTCTTTGCTTTCTAGTGTTGACTGGCTTCTGTTTTTCAATGTGAGTGAAACTGTGAATGAGATGTATGAGAAGTTAATTCATCTACTCGAGGAAAAAATCGAGAAATCTGTCCCTTCGATGAGGATAGATTCAACTGGGAAACCACTGCCTGGTCATATTCATAGACTCCAAGAAACGTCACGATGCTTGGATAACGTTTTTGAATGACGGAAAACCTTCGTCAAAGAAACGTTTTGAAAAGCTTCATGCCGAATATAACCAGGAAGTGACTAAGTACCACCACAATTACGAGAGAAAAATCATAGAGACTAAGAACCAGAAGAAATTCTATGGTTACATAAAATCGAAACTGTCTAATGAATGTACTTCTGCTGTAGACTGTCTCATAGATGAATCAAACCATCAAATTCAGTCGGACAGCGATAAGGCAGAATTACTGGCAGAGACATTCTCAAGGGTTTTCACCAAAGACAATGGTGACACCCCATCTTTTTCTCATGAAAGAGAGAAAGTTTCGAATTTTTATGACGACCCCTTCTGTCGATTTGAAATTTGTGAGCTCATTGAAAAGTGGAAAGCATCATCGTGTCGAACTCCAGATAATATATCTATGATTTTCATTAAATCAACTGCAGTCCCTCTCTCTGCTGCTCTTGAGATCATTTTTCGAAAGTCATATGAATTATCACAAGTTCCCGACCGGTGGCGCTCTTCAACAACAACACCTCTCAAAAAGAAAGCTTCCTTTTCAAACCCGTCAAACTACAGACCTGTGTCAATCACAAGCTTCTTCTGTAGGGTATTTGAGAAATGCCTTGCTAAGCAAATGATTGCTGACTGTGAGAGCTACGGTCTCTTCCCTGACACGCAGTTCGGCTGTCGAAAAAAAACGCTCAGTTGAAACACAAATGATCGAAGTGGTCAATGAATGGTCCAAAGCAATTGATGAGCACAGGTGTGTCGATGTGATATACTTTGATTATGCCAAAGCATTCGACACAGTGAGCCATCCAAAGTTGATTCAAAAGATTTCCAAAATGGGCTTTCCACTGCTGACCGTGAGATGGATTGAGGAATACTTATCAAACAGAGTATTCAAAGTGAGAGTCAAAACGACATTATCGGAATCAAGACCGGTCATTAGTGGAGTCCCACAAGGATCAGTTCTGGGGCCTCTCCTATTCAATCTATATACTGCTGATTTATCGCAGGTTATAGAAAGGAATGGGTGCAAAAACTTTACTTTTGCAGACGATCTTAAAATATTCCTATCATTCGAAAAAGATGAGTCAAGTGGTCCTCTGAAACTTCAGCAATGTATCGATTCCATCCTGGAGTGGAGCGACATTTGGCAATTGAGTATTGCAAGTGAGAAGTGCAATGTGCTCCACTTAAGAAATTGGAATCAGTTATCGAAGTATTATTTGAGTGGCATTCCAATCGATCAGAAATCGTCGATGAGAGATCTAGGCATTCAGATCGATAACGAGTTGACATTCAAAGAACACTTTGACATAGTGATCAAAAAAACTGCGCTCCGTTCCAACCTAATTTTCCGTGGACTCAGCACCAACAATGCTGCAGTAATGGTCAATGCATACACTACCTACGTTAGGCCTATGGTAGAATTCATTCCTAGCGTCGCTTTCCCAGTTTTTGATAGAGAAGCTGGTAAACTCGAAAAGCTTCAAAACAAAGTGACGAGGCTGATTAGCTACAAATGTTTGGGATACAACTGTGAAAACAGACCGTTACCAGTGGAACGAAACGAGATGCTCAAACTCAATACGTTGATGTACCGTCGTAAGGTCAATGACTTCAAACTAGCTTATGAAATGCTGTTCGGGAATTCAAAGTGTGTCGAGAAAAATTTAGAACTAAGATTCGCGAGCACAGTTTTGCGAACAGAGTAGGTAAAGTACTGTATGATGTACTTCGAAAAGGAAAGATACCTACAAACTATGCAGAGTTGATGTGATGTGTAAGGAGGTTGGATGATCTGTAAACTTGCTCACTCTTCTCGCTTAGATTCCCCTATCTCACACATTATATTGTTCTACTTGTTCCATCCCCCTCCCCCTCCCCACCCCACCCCACACCAATTCCAACTGTGCGGATAATTCTATTCTATTATATTCTATTCTATTCTATTCTATTCTATTCTATTCTCCTCTTACTCCCTATTTAACTCCGAGCTCGAAAAAGGAGCAATGATAAAAAAGACGCATCATGAACCGTAAACGGAAGTAATGATAGAGCAAGAGTTGCTTATTCTTTCAGCACCAAGATAACTGGACTTCTGAATCTATGGAAAAGGGGAAGCAGCTATGGGAAGCAATATATGTTTTGTTTTCGATCTGCAATTCTTGATATCAAAGTTCTAGAAAATTCATCTAATTTATACAGAATGGAATGCTCTCTCAATTTGTGTTGGAGGCTCACTAGGTATGGCACTTTGCTATTCACTGGAATCGGCATCTGAATATATTTCGGCTTGAGAGCTTTGCGATGGAAACTATTTGTTTTATGTTACAGAACCATATATTGCATCTTTAGGCGCACTTCTCTACTAAGCATGATGTGATTCTTTCCTCGCAGTATCTTTATTGTAATCACTAATCATCATACTTTATAAAAATGACACTGGTTTATCCCTCTCACTTCTCTCCACTGAGCACTACGTTTAGAAACATGTGCATTTTGCAGTCGACTACGGATAATTTGGGTTGAGTTGGTGTCCGTCTTACTGATTGATCAGCCCTGATCTAAAGTGCGCTAGAAAGAGCAACAACGCCCTCATCGACATCGATTCTGCCACCCCTACGACAGAGTGTGCAGAATGAGGACGAATGAGGCATCGCGAGTTCATTATTCCATTAATTCCTCCTTCTTCCCATAATTGGCTTCTATTTCTCGCCGCACATATTATTTACCACAATCTCTGACGTTCATATAACTACGCCATTCCTGGAGATTCCGTGCTTTTTAGGGGCGTTTGCGTGATTTTATTTCCAGCTGTAATTCATTGAATCTTTTTGCCATGGAAAATTATACGCTACGAATCCGAGATTTCGTGAAGACACAGAATGAACAGAACAGTGAAAAGTTCTTTTGTGTCAATACTGTGTCAGATGTAATAGAGCACATTACTGATTGTAGTAATGATCAATTGTAGTGACGTTCCTCTACGGATACTAGGGGTGTAATTTCATCTTGGCTCTCTCCATACCGCCAACTATCTCGCCGATCAGAGAAACGAGAGACTGTGCAGAATGAAGAGAGTCAAAAACCGAAACGGCATCACTAACGGATACAGATACATATTTATTCACGGGTCAAGGTGAGAGCTTGGTGAATGATGGTTTGAGTCCATGCATAGGCGCCTCTTGTACAATGTCTTATCTCATTTCTCTCCGACATATTTTTCTGAAAATTTAATTATATGATTTTTTTCTCGAATATTTTTTCTTAAACAAGAACTTCTGAAAAATAAAATTCTGAAATTTTATTTCTCAAAAATTGTTCTCTGAAAAAATCTGAAGTGAAAATGCTGAAATGAAAATTATGTCGGCACACTGCCGATAAGATTTTTAGGGGTATTCCCTGGAATTCGAGGAGACGTTGGAGGTCCTATACTTCTTCGGAATAATCCACTGCAAGGTTACAGCGATTCTCGTCGGCAGTTTCGGTTAGTATTTTATTTACTTATTTATTTTCAAATTTAAACGCATTTAAATGAATTATACTGCAAAAACATTTTTCTCCTTTGGCACGTTATCACACAAGCATTATTCAGATGCACTGCAAAATGCTAATAATTTTGTTTCTTACAGTGATTATTTCCATGCCATTTTACACCGAGTTTCATCGAGAAAATTGCAGCCTTAGCTGAACAAGTTTTCACTCAAACATTCTTGATCTTATATCTCTATTCTCCAATATGTGGTGGATGTACGATCTAGCAACATAGATACGCTTACACGGAAAGCGCACAAAGCCGGACAAATAAAAAAGAGAAAAAAGGATTATTCGCACGACATTTTGAAGTGCACGAGAACCAGCAAAATAGTGAGAGAAAAGCCAGATGAGAGAGGCGAGGCGAAGGTCTTCCCCTCTGGCAGTATTGCTGAAATAACTTTTTTGGTGCAAATTTTTGCAATGAGCTGGCACCTACACATAGAAACCGATCTTCTTGAAAGTAAGCTTATTCGATTCAGCACGGAATTCTGTATCTACGGTATGCCGGTAGGAGCTTGTATTTTCCTCTGAGAGCTAGAATTTCAGAAATAGTTTAAAATTGCCAAGGGGCACGGAATTTCGCTACTTCAACGGCCGATATCTCTGTTCGCATGCGGAATTTCACAATTCTGAAAAGTCGCTAGGCGGGCACTTGTATACGCTCCATCCAATGCGCTATAGCACGTGTCTTTACGACTGCTGCGGATGTAACTCAAAAATCCACGACGTCGAGAAACCGACAAAAACTGATTCAGTCGGATATACTTCCGGTTGTGCTAGAGACATAATAATAATAATAATTTATCTACGCACTAGGCGCAACAAGAAAATGAATATGAATAAAATAATATTATGAGAAGATGAGGGGATTAGTGCTGTGGATGGGAGAGGTAATTAATGAGGGGGTGGTTTTCTAAACAACGTTTAAAAATCTTGACATTGGGTGCTGTACGAATAAAGTCGGGTAGTTGAGAGTACATATGTATACATTCGAGATGATCTAACAGGGAAAGAATTGAATCTAGCTGTAAATTTAGTGAATTCAATTTTGATACGAAAAGAGGAGACTCTATCCCGAGTGGGCATGTAAACATAGAACGATGAACGGGGAATAATATAGTAACCTGTCATTATGGTATGTGTCATATAGAGATCAGCTATGACTCTCAATCAGCTATGACTCTCGAGACTTGAAATTTCGGATTAATTATCCGTGGGACCTTGGTCGATGATCCCCAAAGGCTGGATACTTTTTTGAGTTTGACCGATAGTCGTTACCTAGGGTATGTCAGGAAAATCTCTGCCCATTGGATTCAGCCAAGCGTGAGCAAAAATTGCCCCGGAGCTACGCGCCGTGGCTAGTGAAACAATTGGGTTGTATGCTCTAAACCTCCGTGTGTATGGGAAATAAATGTTGCTAGGGATTATTCAGTCTTTTATGATTGTTAATGAATTTTCAATTAATATCACTAAGCGCTCGAGCGGAACATTATCAGAAAACATAAATTATCACTGCATGGGCGTTTATCGACAATTTGATAGATTAATTACATCACCGATTTCTTCTCTTCGCTAGATGTAAAATCAATAGCAACGGAGAAAAGAATAGCATTCGCTCCAACTACTTGTCTTGACACAAAGAAGAATCGGGAACTCATTCTGTTTTCCCTTCCAACTATAATGTGGTTCTTTTGATCGCATGAATACTGAAATATAATAGATCCATAGCATTTAAGAGTTAAAAGGCATTTTCAAAGTCAATTCAGCAGAAAGGTAAACCTCGTAGTCGGCGTTTCGAATATGCTGAGAAATAAATGCAGAATCGACTGAACGATCAACTCCGACAATCCATTTGCCTGGAGCATGCCGATTCAACGAAGCCGATGTATCCATGTACATCTGGAACGATCAAATACATACAAGAACAGTCTCGCGGACAGTCCGAAACGCAATTAACGCGGTGATACTCTCATATTTTAGTTGATTACTCACAGCGATGCTCTAGTTAGGGAATTGTTCTAAACATTGAGATATTAAGTTGATCGGAAAGTTCCCGCGGGTCATATTTTCGAGTTTTTGCTTGACATCTTTGACTGACTTTATTACTTTTGTTACAAAAGTTAGGTATATTGGACAAATACTCCATTAGGTCTGCGTCGTTTCAGCGTTGTCTATTAGAAGAGGAAATAATTTTAAATCAAAGTTATCAAAAACATTATCAAAAAAAGATTTTCACTCTTTTCAGTCACTGCCCACCCCATCTAAAATAGACAACGGATAATTCTACCCAAATACATAGCAATAAAGCAAGGTTTTATTGTTTTTGACGGCAAAATATCCGGTACATTGGCCGTACGGAGATGAGGAAGCGAAGAGATGTATCGATTTCTAAGTCCCAAAATCAATATCAAAGTTTATCAAAAATTTATCAATTTTTGAACAAGTAGAATTCTATCCAAAAAGTTGTAATCCGGGTAACTCAATTACCAGGAATTGGCATTGAATGAATGCAAATAGATTACAATTCCTTTGTCGCTCAAATGGATTGCATTTACATGTCCTCTCCTCTCTCTATAAAAGGCCGGTTTCCTCACTCCCCCCCGTCTCAGTTGGCCCGGTGCGGTCTACGGGAAGGTCGGTCTCTCTGGAGCTCTCTCACCCTCATGGCGTAGCTCAAGAGATCGTTCCTCCGATACCCAGTACAGACCACCTACCCTCATGGTAGGAAGACCAACTACTCTCTGCCCCACGGCTATACTTGACTACCGTAACCCGTGTCCGAAGAGGATCTCCAGGAGATCCCCAGAAGATCGTGTCCAAGGTCGACTACTATGAAGACCCCCGGTTACCCTGTCCCTCTCTACCCTGCGATGAATGTGTATAGAGCGTAAACTGTCTTGATACCTACAAGGGATGGCTCAATGAAACAACACAGTTTTCAACTGGCGTTCAGGAACTCGCGCTGAGCCTCTCTTGGGTATCGACCAGAGTCACTCGCCCCGTAGGGGCAACTCTGGTACCGAATACTGTATGAATAGACGGACGGTCAGATAAGAGTCTCCAGTCCATCAGAGACAGCTCCGATTCTGTACCGTACCCATTGGGCCAGGGCGGCCTACCGCAGGGAACGCTTGACGGAGACTAGTGGTTGGGGCGCGTGCCTTTCTCTACCTCTTGCAAAACATCACCTGCGGGCAGGAGTCGAACCTGCCTGTGTCGGCATGCCAGTCAGACACCATGCCCACTGAGGCTAAGAAATCGGTGGTAGCATCTCGGCCTCTACCCGCCAAGCTACGAGGTAACACCGATCTGTTCAAAATCTCGAACTCGGCAAGTTCAAAGAACAGTAGCTCAGTTCTTTCTCACCGGTGCCGACCGTCAGCGGTGAAGGCAACTCTTCAGGAAGATTGAACATGGGTGGTGTGATGAATACCCCGCGAGTACTCAAGCTCAAGGGAGAAAAGGTTTGAAAAATCGAGTCGTTCCGCGAATACGCTCGATCCGTTCCATTATCTGCCAACGCCAGATAACGATACTCTATGGTAGATCTGAGATTGCTTAATCTCAGATGGAGTCAGTGATGAGGCTGCGAATAGTCGAAGGCGACTAGCTCAAAAAGGTTACCGGTGTATCATGCACATTAACCCCAGCCACCAGTAATATCCCCGAAGACCAGGGGATGGAATATTGACTGGACCCGAGACTATGGTGATATGTCTGGACATCACTGTGATGACAGGAAGTCATCAAACTAAATAAAAATAAAAATAAACAAGAAAAATCAGTCCCAAGCGTAGTCGCTCACTGACTGCGGGAGATCGTTGAAGAACCACCGCTCCGTATGTGATAGGCAACCAGAACATCTGGCCTATCTATGCATGGTTCCACGTTATCAAACACCACGAGACATCATGTTTCGAGGTTCCGGAACATCGTTGTGTCTCCGAAGGTATGGACAGGGAACAGTATCATGCTGACCTGTACCAACTCATTGACGAATGGTTGAAAAGAACGGCGAACACTCACAATCGCGTTCTGTCCCATTACCAACGAGATTCACGATCCTCCTATCTACGGAGGAACTAGTGACTAAAAGCTACCGGTACTATCAAAGTACGTCAGCAAGTCACATCAAGAAAGCTCCACTCGATCAGAGCACTAATCAAAGCTCACTTTTGGGAACCTCAAGTTCCATGATCGATGGACTGTTCCGATTTCCGAGAAAACCGCTTGGACCACTGTGGCCCGTATGCCATTCTTGTCCAAAGGCCCAAAAAGCCTTCCGAAGGACCAATTCGAGGAAAGATCATGCGCCATAAGCTCGGCATTGATCTGTGTTCGTAAAATCAATTCACCAACCTCGACCGATGGAATCTGAACCCCTACGTGGTTGATTTCATGAACTCTAGCACGAGCACCCCTCGTACTCATGGCGCGCACTGAACATGAGAGTACGACGGGGCCGTAGAGAGGCGAATCTTGCTCGAATCTCAGTCAGATGACAGAGCATCGCAATATACTCAGCCGAAGTGCTGCTAGAAGTTCGAATGAGTCACTGAGAATTCGGTGCTCAGAAATAGTCATCCGATCACTCCGCGTCTGGAGAAATGACTATCCGTTGCGAATCCGTGAGAAAATCATTTTCTTGAAATTCGCAGTAAACTGTTTTCGGATCAGCTAGTGTAACTAGACCAACCGAAATGAGTTACTGTCACCTGCCATCCGCAAGCTCAACGTCAAGAGCAATGACTGGTCGAAGTAACTCCAAAAGAAGCAGTACTTTCTTCATATTCGCTGTAAAAACAAAATCGGCAAATCTGCCTTAACTAAAAAGTAGTCATTCCGAATTCTCAGCACTCAGCACTGGAGTAATGACTGTCCAAGGCGAATCCGAGAAGAAATATCGTGTTTGCACTCGCAACACACAATTGAGACTGCCACTCGAGCAGTCACGTTTGAAGACTCATGTGTGTCGGCAACTGAATCACAGTCCCGAAGTTCACTCTCAAAGAACGACTGATCGATTATTGCCACCATGAATTCAGATTATGAATTGAATCCTCACGGTAAAATTCATGGGAGAATTTCTGGAGAGGTGTGCATACCTCAATTGCCATCACGCCTAATTTCAACTAAAGAAATGGCGATACGACTCTTTCCGACAGACTGGGAATTGAGTCCAAAACTACTCCAATCGAGAATCCCAATCAAAGGAAAGCACTGCATAGCAGAATCTGCCTCCAGGGCGAATATATGTTTCAAAAAGAGTACGGCTATTATCTCAGAAACCGAGTGGTAAACCACAATTCTCTGAAAATTACTCCTGAAACATCTCGCTATCGATCCCGATCTCAAATGTGGTCGCACCGGTGAAGTGACCCTCACAGTCACATGCATAGCAGACCCGAAATCGACAGCCGACGCGTTCAAAAAAGACATTGGGTCGATTTCGCTATCTGAGAAATGATTTCCCCATGAATCTTTGAGGAAAGTTCAGCAATAGAACCATTCACCAGCTTCGGATAACAAGCTGGAGAGGAGTCTCATATCTTCCAAACCACATGTAGGGAGATGTAGACATTATCAGAATGTCGAACTTCCTAAACGTTGGATGGTCGGATTCTCAAATAAGTAAATTGAGCCGAATAAAGAGAGACGCACAACGTCTAACTCTTATCCGACTATCCTGAGAAGATGTAGGCAAATCGCCAAACTTCTCGAACGAGATTGTTCAAGACTCGCACGGAGCTGAACTTACTCTCATTTCGTTATTTCATCACACGATCGCGAGAACAACATGATCTGCTCAAAAGTCATTCGGGTTCCACGTCTGTGATAGAAATCAGAGGAGACGTAGACCAACGTCGAACTCCTTTAATCAGGAAGGTGTCAATTCCAAATGGAGTTGAGGGAGACCTACATACCACCGATACTGATCTGTTCCTAGCTATCGAACCTCCGACGATGGGGAGGAGACGTTAGTTAAATTTCGTCTACGGCAACGGTCCCAAAACGGAAGCTTGGAACGAGACCAGTCCGATATCGGGTATGCCTCAAGCTATCCAGGAAATGCAAAATCAATGAGCTCTAATACTACGTAAAGAATGTAGTAGGGGAGGAGTTGTAATCCGGGTAACTCAATTACCAGGAATTGGCATTGAATGAATGCAAATAGATTACAATTCCTTTGTCGCTCAAATGGATTGCATTTACATGTCCTCTCCTCTCTCTATAAAAGGCCGGTCTCCTCACTCCCCCCGTCTCAGTTGGCCCGGTGCGGGAAGGTCGGTCTCTCCGGAGCTCTCTCGCCCTCATGGCGTAGCTCAAGAGATCGTAGCTCCGATACCCAGTACAGACCACCTACCCTCATGGTAGGAAGACCCACCTACTCTCTGCCCCACGGCTATACTTGACTACCGTAAGAGAGGATCTCCAGGAGATCCCCAGAAGATCGTGTCCAAGGTCGACTACTATGAAGACCCCCGGTTACCCTGTCCCGCTCTAACCTGGATAAACGTGTATAGAGCGAATACTGTCTCGATACCTACAAGGGATGGCTCAATGAAACAACACAGTTTTTAACTCAAAATAATATTGTAAACTCACAAGACATGCTAGTTTGCTTTGCACTATATTTTACATTTCTATGTTTACGGACTAGAGAGCATGGTGAAATATACTATTTTATGTGAAGTTCAACAGCACCCGATGTTGGTTTAGGCGCATTTGTCTTCTTGGCCTTAAGAGCCTAACCCGTTGCACTAAGTATAAATTATTACCAGTCATCGACCTTTCCTAAAGTAGCTCAGGTTTGAGGCTATTACTCCCATCCATTTGCAATGAGTTGAGAAAGAAACGTGGCTCAAAGGAACTTTCCGATCAACCTGATATATCAAACTAGCTTTTATTATTTTAAAATATTTAAAACTAAAAATAAATTTGAAAAATATGAAGAAAAAATATTTCTCACCATAATCATCGGAATGATCCAATCGACATTGAGCACCATTCCATCCGCAACGAGTAAGCTGAAACCCATAAGCCGGTGGATAATAGTTGCGTTTGGATAGAATCGATGATCCTAAAATATTGGAATACCATCTCCATTTGGTGAGTCGAGTTAAATACAACTTATTTTGTAGATAACTAACATGTACAAATTAAAGTTGAAGTAAAATGCTTACGTAAACGTGCCGTAGAGAGACTTTGAATTCATCATGCCATAGTTCAGTGAGCTGTGAATCACTGATGTTGCGCATAAATTCTTCATTAATTATCGAAAAATTAGTCAATCTCACAAACTTGACTTTCTTCATTATTTTGACGAGTTCGGTAAAGCTGAAATTTAAGTATACGTATTAGTCTGTAGTAAGTAATAACCGAATTTGAGTAAACCATAAATAATTTTTACTGATATTACCATCTGATTTTTTTCTTTTAGAGGCATATAAAACAAATCAATTTTTAGGTATCCCGCTGATCATTTTAGTTTTTTATCACCGGTATCACGAGACATGAGAGAAAAAATCAGAACCTCCTCGAACAATTTGAAAAAAATTGCCTGATAATATCCATTGGCCTATGGCAGAATACTTAGTGGACTCTAATTCGAACAGTCCTGATCATATTTCTCTGGGCCGGATTTTATAAAATATCCTGTAGTGATTCCGGCTCTAGATTTTCTCAGGTGAAGAGCTGGCAATGAGCTCGGAAAAGGCAGACAAATTAAAATAAACAACTTATATGGCAAGTTCGAGTGATTGAACAAGGATTGAAAAAGTTTGAAAAACGAATTTTTGTTCTCAAAAATAGTTCGAAACACAGACAATAAAACGTCCACTAGGTATTCTGATTGCATGGATGATATCAGGACAGCTATTTGAATATTGTCCCTGGTGTCATATCTCCAGCTACAAGTGTGATTGAGAAGAATACACGTTTGATCACAGCGTAAACTTTTAATTTTTAAGAGACCGGCTCAGTTATTTTGAAGGATTCCGCCGTTACCCCCGGACATCCATATCACCGATCCGGCTCAAACTTTTTCCCTGGATACCCCCATGGGTCCCCATCAATAAACGGGATACTATATGGTCCAGATCATTGAAACATAAAAATGGGGAAATATCGAATTTTTAAAACTCGAAAATCAGATAAAAATAACCAAACGATCTGGGTCCAAAGTTAGTGCGGCAATATTTTATACATGCCTATACAACAAAAACGCGTTATAAGTTGGTCCGAGATTTCGATCGCAAACTGGTTTTTTCAACTTTCGAAAATGGTTTTTGAATTTTCAAAAATCCAGACGCGAAAAGCGCATCGGGAAAATAAGTGCATCATGTAGAGCGTTGAATTCTACGTCGAATCAGCTAATTGAGACAAAAATAAAAAGGGCCCCTTTTCAGATCTATAGACCTGAAAGGTAAAGGTGCGGCCACATGATGTTTCAATGATCTGGACCATATTCTGTCCCGTTTGGTGATGGGGACCCACGGGGGTATCCAGGGAAGAAGATTGAGCCGGATCGGTTATATCGATGTCCGGCGCATACTCCAAAATAACCGGCCGGTCTCTTAATGCCAAACCTTTTCCGGCACTCGATCGTTATCCTTTCCCCTTGCATATTCTCACATCTGTAGGAAATCATGGGATGCCCTTCGAGTAAGATACGAAGGTTAGCGAAAAATTCAGCGTCGAAGGACATCTAAGATTTTTTAAAATTTCAAATTACATATTGCCAGTTAGCGATGTCGTTTCGGTTCTCAGCTTTCTCAACTCGGTTTTCTCTCTCGTCTCTCTAACCAGCAGTGGTGTTTGTGGTTTTTTTCTATTGTTATTCGCTCAATAATCACTAGACGTTTAAAATTTGCGATTTAATCGCAAGTGACTGGTCATTGTGAATGGGGAGTATGGCGGTTAATCGAAGGCTAGCAATAAATCACTCGCGATTCGCACATAGTGGAGAATGACCGAGCCACTCGCGAATAAAATGCAAAATCCACTAATAAATAATTAATTTTAAAAATAGTAGAAACTCACTTGTATTGTCTTCAACTTAACCAATTTATGCTTGTGTAAAATATCCCTTAGAGCTTGGAAGAATTTGCCAGGGACTGGCATTTCGTGTGGATGTTCATTTAAACGATGTACTTTCTTTAAAACAATAAAATATTCATATTATTGTTTTCTGAGTGTTTCAATTGAGAGACTCGTACCTGTTTCAAGTATAATTCATTTAGTTGAACCTTCTCTTGGAACAATCCATCCTCCTTTTTGACGATCTCGTATTTATATGTTTTATTTATCGGATACTCATTTTTAATGTCATATAGTTCGAAACAGTAGCCTCTCTCAATCTGAATGAAATTATTACAAATTTCCGAAAAGTTGTTCCGGTGAATAAACCGTTCCACTAGTAACACAATCACATCCCATTCGTTAAAGCTAAGTTTAAATTTTATTTTCAATGTTTGCTAGGCGCAAGACCTTCACTTGAAGCGAATTATCAATGCAAAAAATGGAGAAAATAAAAATAAATGCATTATACAGCCAAGAAAGTTAGAGCCGGAGAATAGATAACCACAAAAAATGCGCAGGAAACGCGATCTCGAAATGAAATATGGTCGTGTGGTTTTAAAACTGTAATAGACTGTGACATAGGTGTTTTCTCTCGTGCATGTTGGGGTATCATAATTCTGTTCATGCTTCGCAGTCAAGGATAGATTGCAATGCATTACTCTATTACCATCAAACCGTAAGGGATTTTGACGGGCACGCGGTCTCGCAAAGGTGTAGGCGCCAAAAGATGCGCAAAATTTTTCTGATCAAGATTCTAAAAAGAAATCCCAAAAAAGTTGAAAACTAAGCTCGTGACGACCAAAAACAACATGTTTGTTGGTTGGTTGGTTGGTTGGTTGGTTGCTTTGTTTGTCCGTCCGTGACAGTCAAGTCCAAAAAGTAGATTAATCCAGTCCAAGAAGTAGATCAACTTGCCCGTTTTCGCCCTATCGTCATCCGATCGATCGATAATCTTGACCTACCGTATACCTACCGTAATCGAAACCAACAGTAACCCGTCCATGTGGGTCAGACGCTGGGTCAGATTCATGATTTCATCAGCCAATCAATTATAAATGTTAATACCGTACACCTACAGTAACTCAAACGTTACCGTAACCCGGCTACCGTATCCCACAGCTACCGTAACCCACCTACAGTATCCCGATCGTTACCGTAACCCGCCTACAGTAACACAAACGTTACCGAGGCCCATCTACAGTATCCGATCGCTACCGTAACCCGGCTACCGTATCCCACAGCTACGGTAACCCACCTACAGTATCCCGATCGTTACCGTAACCAGCCTACAGTAACCCAAACGTTACCGTAGCCCATCTACAGTATCCGATCGCTACCGTAACCCGGCTACAGTACCCGATCGCTACCGTAACCCGGCTACAGCACCCAATCGCTACCGTAACCCGGCTACAGCACCCAATCGCTACCGTAACCCGGCTACAGCACCCAATCGCTACCGTAACCCGGCTACTGTACCCGATCGCTACCGTAACCCGGCTACAGTTCCCGATCGCTACAGTAACCCGGTTACAGCACCCAATCGCTACCGTAACCCGGCTACTGTACCCGATCGCTACCGTAACCCGGCTACTGTACCCGATCGCTACCGTAACCCGGCTACAATACCCGATAGCTACCGTAACCCGGCTACAGCACCCAATCGCTACCGTAACCCGGCTACAGTACCCGATCGCTACCGTAACCCGGCTACAGTACCCGATCGCTACCGTAATCCGGCTACTGTACCCGATCGCTACCGTAACCCGGCTACAGTACCCGATCGCTACCGTAACCCGGCTACAGTACCCGATCGCTACCGTAACCCGGCTACAGTACCCGATCGCTACCGTAATCCGGCTACTGTACCCGATCGCTACCGTAACCCGGCTACAGTACCCGATCGCTACCGTAACCCGGCTACAGTTCCCGATCGCTACAGTAACCCGGTTACAGCACCCAATCGCTACCGTAACCCGGCTACTGTACCCGATCGCTACCGTAACCCGGCTACTGTACCCGATCGCTACCGTAACCCGGCTACAATACCCGATAGCTTCCGTAACCCGGCTACAGCACCCAATCGCTACCGTAACCCGGCTACAGTACCCGATCGCTACCGTAACCCGGCTACAGTACCCGATCGCTACCGTAATCCGGCTACTGTACCCGATCGCTACCGTAACCCGGCTACAGTACCCGATCGCTACCGTAACCCGGCTACAGTACCCGATCGCTACCGTAACCCGGCTTCTTTCATCGCCATGTGAACCACATGGGTCCTGGACCAGTACATGCCAAATGAAAAGTCATTCCAAATTTGGACTGAACCTCACATTTGATCCATGCCAAACCTGTTTTCTTTCCCCACCATGGGACTGTGTACAACATCACCTTTCGGAACATATTACGGGGGTCATGGTCAGTGGTCGACGTCATACATCACCTTTTGGACCATGATACGGGGGTCATGGTCAGTGGTCGACGTCATACATCAACTTTTGGACCATGATACGGGGGTCATGGTCAGTGGTCGACGTCATACATCAACTTTTGGAGCATGATACGGGGGTCATGGTCAGTGGTTGACGTCACACATCACCTTTTGTAACCCGGTTACCGTATCCCACAGCTACCGTAACCCACCTACAGTATCCCGATCGTTACCGTAACCCGCCTACAGTAACCCAAACGTTACCGTAGCCCATCTACAGTACCCGATCGCTACCGTAACACGGCTACAGTACCCGATCGCTAACGTAACCCGGCTACAGCACCCAATCGCTACCGTAACCCTTCTTTCACCGGCATGGGATCCACATGGATCCTGGACCAGTACATGCCAAATGAAAAGTCATTCCAAAATTTGGACTGAACCACACATTTGATCCGTGCCAAACCTATTTTCTTTCACCGGCTTGGGATCCACATGGATCCTGGACCAGTACATGCTAAATGAAAAGTCATTCCAAAAATTTTGACTGGACCTCACATTTGATCCATGCCAAACCTATTTTCTTTCCCCACCATGGGATCCACATGGGTCCTGGATGCCAAATGAAAAGTCGTTCCAAAATTGGCCTATGCTCCGGCCATGTTATTGTGAAAAGCTCGTGAGGCTGAGAGCGTGGAGGAAAAGTTTCAGATGTAGCCACGGAGCGTAGCGGAGTGGCTATCCATTTTTTCGAAAACTTTCGCTCTAATTCAAACTTAAATTTATATCTTGAGGAGCAAGCGGGAAATGTTTCATACCAATGACCGTAATGGCCAGTAGTACCCTACAACAACGCTATGACGATAGCTCGTGATGATTCGATCCGCCCGAGATATGCGTGCTCAGATATCAGGTGTCAAAATCGGTCAAGACTTTCTAAGCAACCTGATAAATATAAAATTCATGATTTCATAATACCTCGTATTTCAACTCGACCACATCGTGAAGAAAAGTATGATATAATTTCAAATTTATATTAACAGAATCGAACAGCTGAAATATTATTGTTATCAAAAATATTTTTGAACTTATCGCTAAATCGTTAAACGAATAATCAAATATAATTTCAGGTATTACTTCAATTAAATTGAATTATAAAGTAAGATTGAAATAATTTTTAAACATTGTACCTCATTCAGTTTTTGAATCTTATATTGTCGCTTGCTTGATTTTAGCCGCTCTTTTTCTGAAAAAAAAAGAATATATTTATGGTGAAAAGACTCGTTTGACTATTGCTGCAATGATTCGCAGATAAAAAATTCCAATAATTTAACTCACCGTATAGCGCGAGAAATGCATCATTCAGGGACATCTTAGGATGTGACATTAGCAGTAAACGAAAGCAGTAGTGAGCGAATGTTTACCAGATCAGTCATCAGTGTCATCTGTTCAGTGCAAAACAGAAGAGTTGATACAGCAAAAAAGGGAAAAAGAGAGAATACTATGTTGCGTAGCAAAAGTGGAAAAGGGTCAAACAAAAACTATTCAAAAAATACTCTTTCCCCATTTCAAGTGCTCTTTTGTTATACAAAATGGTGGACGTAGAGTAGTAATGAAATGAAAATATAATTAAATTATGACGGGTTTATCATTGAAATAAAAATAACATGGTCATATTGAAACGAAATATATATGTTGTTTGATAAAATTGATTGAAAGTGATTGATTCACTTATTTCCAATTGATGACGTGTGAGATGATAAAAGTCATGCAATACTTCGCTACGGTGAAGATGATGCAAGTGAAAATGATCGCAACAATAATGACAATGGCAAGAACTACTTTCAGGGTGGAATCGAAGAAGGCAGCGATATCATTGAAGATTCTTCCAATTGAAGCGAAGAATCCTTCTTTGCTTTCTTCAATGTCGCGCTCTAGTTCTGTCACAACATCGCTAATGACTGCAATGTGCTTCTTCGCTCCCGTTTCTTGTACCTATAATTGTATTCATGTAATAAATTGTTATTTTTATCGTTACAATATTTTCTGACAAATATATGTATATATATATTTTAAATATTCACCTCTCCAGAACGAATCATGATTTCCCTGCGTTTTCTTACAGTACAATTCATCTTGGAGATTCCAAAAGTGAATACATCTCCTGTGAATTAATTTTGATGATGAGATATTTCTGGGAACTGACCCGGTTTGCATCGGATAATCATATTGGGCTTCAGAACAGGCATCTCTTTCTCGGTTCCATTCTCCATTGTATAGATGAATTTCTGTGAAAACATTTCTTCTCATTAATTTTTAAAAAACGGTGCATTTTTGCAGTTGTATGAAGAATAGAATATCAAGTACCTTCGCATTCGTCACAAGATAGAGTACTTCCTTCAGCTCATGATGGAAGAGAATTCTCTCAGGGGGGCCCATCGATACACGGAACATTCCAACTTCATCAGAGTCCAGAAACTTTTTACAGAGGGCATAGATACCTCGCTGAAAGATACGATTTATTTCATTTCGTAAATGCCGAATAATAGCACAGAAAAACTCACAACATCGGGTACACATTCCTTTACGTATTTCTTCGATCCATTTTTCTGCATTAGATAATTCTTCCGTTCGAAAACCATCATCGATCCATTTTCCATCGACACTCCTGTCATTAGCTCCTGATTTTAAATAATATTCAACAAAAATGTTGCTTAAAAACTGATCATATGACTATATTAATTTTACGATATTGTCACCTTGCCAAAGCGGATGTTGCTCAGCTCCGGAAGTAATAGTCCTTTCTTATCCAACGACAGCCATTTCGTTCGCTCAAGTTGAATTTGGCGTTCACATAGAATGGAACTGTAATGAATTAAGAGAAAGCACGATCTATTATTTCTTACTCATCGAGTAGATTGAGTGATGAGTTAGAGCCAGATAATCCACGATACAGTTCCTCTCTCATTCGGTTCATCTTCAATAAAAAGTATCAAAACGATATCATCTAAGCTAAAACGAACCGCTTCTCTCATAGAATACCATTGGTAGATGTCAACACCAGTGTTCAGTGACCACGAACCCACACTCCAAGCATTTTCCCGAACGAATTTCACTGTGTCTGCAAGAAAAACCTTCCTTGTATAAATCTTATTGATTTCATCAAAATAGTACGGGTTTCACACAGAATCTAGAGCTGAGAATCCCAATTTAGAGACTGTAAAGGCAAAAAAATATAACTAACTTTTCGTTCCTGCTACAATCTTTTTCCCAGACCAGGCGAGTCCTGAATTAATTCAGTTTAAATGATGCAATATGATTCAATGCAATGTGTTTCACCTTTCCCCATCTTCTCTGCGGCTGTCTTGAAACCGGTCGATACCTTTGATTTTCGGCAAGTGTACCTGAAGAAAGAAAATAATTATGCGAAACAAAACGATCTTATTCACGGATCGATCAGTTCTATTGAAATCTTGTGCCATTGAACTGTTGCAGAATTCTCCTAGAATCATTTTCTTGACTCCTTTAACGAAACACTGCGATTCGCTTTCAGAGAAAACGAGTTTCGATGTAACGAATTGGAAATTGGAAGGCGTCGACAAACTGGAAAACATGCTATCACACAGAAAACGACCATACGAGTTATTTTACGAGATCGAAAAATCATGAAGGACATACGTTCCATTGAAGTCAGCTGGCAACTCAACAATTTCTTCTTCGTCTAGGAAAACGAACATGATCTCTTCAATTGCCCATGATGTGAGAAGAACGAATGTGATGAGTGTGAATAAGATCATTTGAAGTAATGAACTAGATCACAAATGTAGCAATTTCAATGATCAAATACAAGAACATGAATGATAGAATGAAAGAAGATGACGAAAGTATGTGCAAGATACCTACCCTTGCAACAAGCGAAAGATGAATAGTCGTTGTCAACAAGCCTTCAGTTGTCCTTAGATCGGGGGGAGCAAAAGAATGTTGATCTCCTATTCCTTCCCCTTCTACGACTGTTGTCGCTAATTCTCTCTCTCTGCAAATCTGTATTCGTGATGCTCATTGAATCATTTCCCTCATTCACAGATTGACTATGCTTTTCTGATCGTGTACGATGGTCAAGTTGACGCTCGTTTCTGGCTGCCCCGTGGTTCAGAAGGTTCCGCCAAAATCGGCTATTGTAACAATCGCTAACAGCTCCCTCACTCGAACATATGGAATTGACGGTAAATTCTCGGTTTCTGGCTCTGCAAAAATCCCCCCCCCGTCTACTTTCGTCTTACTTTAAAAAAAATACCACATTTAGAAATCATTCGTCATATTGGCTCTATTCCACTTCATCAAGTGATCGATAAAAGAAGAAAAGATGATCTTGACAAGGGAATTGCATACTATGAAGAAGGGAGTGCAATTGTGACTCCCGCTGGCAATCTACCATTCGATGGTCAGCTTCCATTGTCTTTGCTATTTTTACAAATGCTTTTATAAATTCATTTGTTTCTAGCGATCGTACATTCTATTATGATCCCTTTTGATGCGCCGACTAATGTACTAAACCTGAAGACCGATAAGGTGAAAGAGGATCGATTGAGAATTGCATATCACAGCATTGTGAGAACTGCAGAGAAGGAACGTTTCGATACCGTGGTGAGTCTTCATTATGTGCGGATAAAATAAACATGAAAAAATGGACAGGAGACACAAAACAATTTGATATAATTTCAGATCATTCCTGTGTTTGCACCGAGAGAAATTGTAATGAGAAGAGCATTCCAGATCGCATTTCTCTCCATTAATGAGTGCAAGATCGAAACGGTGTTAAGCAAACCTGCAACTGTCTGTTAAATTTTCCCATTACAGATTCAAGAAATACGTTTCGTAGTGCAGAAGGAACAGTTGGAAGAGTTGAAGGAAATGGTCGAGAATGAGGATCTTTACAACTTCAAGATGGAATCAGGGAATTATGGATCAGTGAGAAATGTGCTATCGAACAATCTTCAGTGAGTACAGTGCAGATAAATGCTGGCGTAATACAGTATTCTATCAGGAAACTAAGAACATTCATGATTCGTGGTCACCCGGACGATGAGGAGGATACTTTCGAACAGGTACTTGTGCTATATTTCATTAAATTTGTCTCATTCTACCCAATTCTCAGTGTGGGGTCTCTGGGTCAAAGACTGCTCCCGATCGAATGAAAACTGACGTGTTATGCGTTGAAGTGGATTCACTACTGAGTCTTCACTCCATTCATCCTATTCTGGAAAGCAAGCTAGAATATCTTCTCAAAGATGAATTCATTGAGAGACTGAACAGTGCAAGAAGTGGAAATGGAGCCCAATCTCAATTCCAACCCGAATTCATATTCGAATATCAAGCAGACGAAGTTTTCAAGCGTGAGTAATCGATTTATGATCTCAATAAAATCGCGTGTTGTTGTTTTATTAACATTTTTCGAGTATCTGTCTTTCCTTTTCTTTGGGCATTCAGCCATTCAAGTGAAATAGCGCGTTTGGGTGAGAGATGTCAGACTACTAGAGGAAAACATTCTGGAAATGCGATCACGAATAGAGGCTAAATCGCGTTGGACTTGATTGGAATGATAATTTGAGCATAAAAAGACTGATTCTATAAGCGACAACTTCTAGATGGAAGCTCTCACAATCTTGTATTAAAATGAATGAGCTATCACGCGGAAACAAACGATCGCTCCTCACCAAAAACTAAAACGCGCGATTCCTCTCCTTCTGCCACTCCTTCTTTCCTTTTTCGTCTGCTTGTTTACGCAAATTGGCGAGGGACAGTCTCTTTCTTTGATCGCGAGAAAGGAGAGACGTGGAAGGAACATTGATTGAAATGAGTCATAGCGGGCTCCTGGTTCGCGCTTTCCTCCTCTGCTATCTTTCTTGGCTTTTAGCAGTTACTGAGGAATAGTGACAAGGAATCGAGGCTGACTCTCCTCATTTCATGCACTCTCTCGTTCATTGACGTTCTCAATTATGAAGTGAGAGAGTAAATGAATGAAGCATTGAGTCAATGAGAATATATTTATGTTAATATTGGATAAATATTTCAACAGCTTAGAATAATATTTGGGGCATTCTACTCTTCACTTCGCATGTTGTCCTTTCGGTGAAACAGCCAACTTCTCAGTTCGCTGAAACATCTTTGTTTGTCTCCTCTCGTTCTTAGCGCTATTATGAGATTGTTCAAGGCAGAAACAACGAATTGTGATGAGAAAAGGAAAGTAATGAAAAAGCATACAATACATTCTATACACATAAACGCATTTTAAAATATATTTTAATTCCAGATCTTTTTCTGATAGTTGGAAATGGTGTTGGAGAAAGAAAAATGTCAGCAGAGAGTCAGAAGAAGCTGTTGGAAATTTATCAGAATATGTTCGATACGGCTTCTTTGTTGAATGTTACCAGTCTGGTAAATGGCAAAACAAATCGATGAAAAAGCGAAATAATGTTTTTAGGCCTTGCCCCTGTTCAATGCAAAAGATCAGACCTCATCTCTACTAATCGCTATTTCATCGGCTCTTCGATTCAGTGCAAAGGTTTAAATTAAATTGCGAATAATCATATCAGTTTAATTTATATTTAAGTGCGGACTGAAGAGAGTGATTTTCTACAATTCTAATCAGAAAATCATGAGAGAATTCTATGAAATGCTCGGATGGAGAAAGTTTCGATCGATTCCGTCTGAACTTTTCGCCGATCTTCTCTCTTCTGCATTCCCTGTGCCATTTCATTCGAGAAACGTTGCTCAGTTTTCGAAAATATTCGCTGAATCATGGGAAGTTACGCCATCAGAACTATCTTTTGACATGGAAACTATCGAGTATCAAACAGGCGGGTCTGTTTGAACCACAGTTAATCGGAACCAATTGTGTTCACGTTCAGAGCAAATCCATCCACGTCTACAACCATCTCATTTGAAGTTGGAGACATCATCAACAGCTCTGCTCCCAATGGTGATCATGAACTGTTAGAACTGAAGCAATATAAATATGTATCAGGCGGACTATGCTCAGCCTCCAATGATCGATTAGATTACGGTGGAGGAACGGCGGGCGCCATTCGACGAGCAGGAGGACCTGTCCTCGATACTGACGCACTCGCTTTAATGCAACAGTATAGTAAATACAATATTCGCAGTTTGCCAGCTGGCTCGGCCACCGTCACCGGCCCAGGACTTTTGAAGGACAAATTCAAAGGTTAAAATTATACGGATTTTAAGAAATACATTATCGATTTATAGTGATTGTTCATGGAATCGGGCCGGAAGTTCGAGGACGGCAACCTACTGCATCAGATTTCTACAGATTGCTCGTGGCATACCAGCAAGTGTTCAGAGTAGCCGCTATTCATGGCTGCGATAAACTGGTCAGTACTGAAGAGAACATTCATCAAACCTGAATGCATTGCAGATCATCCCGTTTCTGAGCTCAGGACTCTTCTGTTTAAGTATGACTGCTTCGATGAAACTCAGTATCATAGCTGTACTAAACACACTGCCTGCATACGTTAGTCGGGCACATCATCGACCAATTCAAGAAAGTTGCAAAGGGAATGCTTCCTCTTGTTTTGACTTCACGGCAACACGCAACAACTCTTCTGCAATCCTCATTCTCGTCTTATCAGTATCCCATTGATCCAAGGGTGAAAGCTCAAATTGACAGAGAGATCGAGGAAGTGTTTGATGCAACTCAAAGGTTGAAAAATAATAACTCACTCAGAACGAAACACAACTTATTGTAGGATTCTTCAAGTCCCTATTTCTATCGGAGTGGATATTCCAAACAAACCAAGTATGTTGAAATAAATTGCTGTCAAATGATAAATTCAATTATATCAGATGCTACTGTGATCAAGCGGCGATTTCCAATAGATGCGCCAGGAAAAACAAAAAGAGGTTCCGCAACTTACACTTTTATTAGCTAAAATTAGACAAAATTTAGAATTATGTATGAGTATGAGAACTAGGGATGTCTAAACGGAAAACGACGACCCGTTATTCTCATTTCCTCGCACTATCATTGTGAAATGTTATCAGTCTGGTTCAATTAAATACGTTTTGCACGTGTTATTACGGCAATCTGTTTTGCTCATTCATCAGTATTTCTTCATAGAGAATTGGTCGGTAAACTTCCAATTCCTGGCCACTAATGTAAACATAGACATATAATTGTTGTCTTTTCGCAAAAAGAGTGGTAGTCTGATGGATAGAAGCGTGGCATTAGGTAAACTCCCTAACAGGTTCAAAGACTATTGCGAATCAGTCTTTGTAAAATTTTAAATCAAATGAAATTGATCTAATTTTTGATACCGCATTATGGAACTTATTCATTTGCTTTAGTTTAACAAGCAACACTTACATTTTTAACCGAATTCCGTAGGTGTTTTTCCGTTGGTGTTTTTCCTCTTAAGCTAACGAAAACATTGCATTCTAATTTTGATGAAATTTCATCGGTAAGAGCGCTTTCTCAATTACAATTGTCCGCTTTCATTCGGAAAACCGCAATGACAATAAAGTCTCGTGCATTCGAATTTTTTTCAGATTTCTTCCTGATCGCTAAACATTCCAGTGCCTCCTGTCTCGCGTTCTCCTTCATTATCTTCTGCCAATATATCTTCGCAATCATCGCGTGTTTCATCAATCAGTCGACGAGGCGCCAGTCAATCATCAGGAGCTGCGAGGATGAGAATATCACGAGCACAAAGAGATGCGAGAGAGACTTCGGAAGAGAGAACTGCAAGACTTGCGAAGGAGGCAGATCGAAAGAAGGCTAAACGCAGAGCTGCATCTCAGCCTGATCTGGAAAGAAGTCGAAAACGGGATACACAGAGGAAATCACTAGAACGAGTGAGAGAAACGCGAAGTCAAACGATGCAGAGAAGAGAAACTGAACGACGCAGAGCCGAAGAATCAAGAGCACATGAAACTGATGATAGAACAAATGAACGAAGGAGGAGCGCTCGAGAGAGATTTAATGAATCACAAGCAAATGCAGAACACGAAGAGATAGAAGAGCGAAGGATAATTGAACGAGAGAGAATCGCTGATTCGCGAATCGATGCAACTGAAGAAGAGATAGAAGAGCGAAGGAAAATTGAACGAGAGAGAATCGCTGATTTGCGAATCGATGCAACTGAAGAAGAGATAGAAGAGCGAAGGAGAATTGAACGAGAGAGAATCGCTGATTTGCGAATCGATGCAACTGAAGAAGAGATAGAAGAGCGAAGGAGAATTGAACGAGAGAGAATCGCTGATTCGCGAATCGATGCAACTGAAGAAGAGATAGAAGAGCGAAGGAGAATTGAACGAGAGAGAATCGCTGATTTGCGAATCGATGCAACTGAAGAAGAGATAGAAGAGCAAAGACGAAGAGAACGAGATAGAATTGCTGGTGCATTGCTGGTCTAATCGAGAACAAACACGTAAGATGGAAGATTACATGCCATTTAAAAACTTATTAATATTCAGCAATTGATATAGTGGGCAGTGATGATGATCACATGGAAGAAGATGAGATGGAGATTAGTGGAGAAATACTGAGAGACGAACGAATTTTGAGAGGTTTTAATTTAATGTGAAAAAGCGGTTCACTCAAATTTTACAGATAATGACGCTGAAGATGATGATTCGGGCACAGATACTTCCGATGACAATGAGGATCATCTCGGTGCTGTTACCAACGATCGATTGGTGGCGAGAACTCAATCTCCAGTCGATTTCGCACAACTCTCAGACCCTGAAGAAGATGGTTGGTGAAAAAGACTGAAATAAATTCTGAAAATTACCAAAAATGTACTTGCAAACTTACTTTAATTTCAGTGTATGGCAATGATGACGAACAAGATGGGCAGGAGCAAGAGCGTGAGCCGAGTCCAGTGGATGAATATATAATAGCAGATGATCCTCAAGTCGAGGAACCTGGTAGGAAATGAATACAAAAAATAATGTGTTCTGAAGAATATTGCAGATGATGAAGTAGTGTATGTTCAAACTGAGATTGGGGGAGCCGACGACGACAATTCGCCTGCAAAGTTGACGAACAAGGAGAAGAGAAGAATGTTTCCGTCACGACGACAACATGCGCTGTATGTGCTGCAAGAACGGTACAAGAAGGGATACGATGATGGTACTCTGAGACTTAACCTGGTTGGTTGTTAGAAAACGAACACTTTTACCTTACGAATCTATTTTCAGCTTGGAGCTATGTCTCGCCAGCTCGGAGAAATTAGTCTAATCGAGATGTTCATGAAAATCAATCGATCGCGTTATTTGAGGGATAACTTTGCTGAATTTCGCGGTTCGACAGCGAAACAGCTATCGGAAGCATTCGCATTTCTGGAAAGGAAATCTATGAAGATTGGATTGAATGCTGGATACTCTTTCAAACTTCCTCGCAGTTTCCCTGGTTCTGTCGCTTGGTACAACGAGCAGTTTGAGAAATCAATTGTGATCATCGGAGCGGTTAGTTCACATCGATATCAAACACTATTGAAATGGTCTTTGATAGATTGGTAAGCCGTCACTGTTCATCACCATGACTGGCAATTACAACTGGCCGGAGATCAAAGAGAACATGATACCTAACACTGACTGGCATAGCAATGCGCTTCTCGTGTGTTCTGTATTCTGGTTGAAGCTGCAAGAACTCCTGGATGATATAGTCAACAAGGAGCTCTTTGGCCCAGTCGTAGCTTTTGTGTACTCGATCGAATTCCAAAAACGAGGTAACATAATTATTCTCGAATATCTTTCTAAGTTGCCCCAAAAGTGAATCAGTCGTTAATCGTTGGAATCAAGTACATCGAGTGAGAGAGCAAAGGAAATGAAGAGATAATTCCTAGATTGTATACATGCCTATGGGTAATTTGGGGACGCACACCAGAGGGAAGAAAGAGAGGCACACGTGAGAGAGACCACTTTTCTCGTCGGGATTTGGCCACGATGTGATCTATAATATTCCAATAATTACAATACTGATTATGGATGATTACGTTAAATTTGATTTACGTTATCAAAGTGATTCAATCGATATCGTTTAGGAATGCCTCACGCGCATATACTGATCACTCTGAAGGTGAAATATTTAATTGTTTAAATTACAAACTGAAGAAAAAAAACTGTAAAATTCCTTCTTCTAAAAAGATACTTCTATTTACAGCCCGGGTACCAACTGGACAATGAAGAGCGCATTGAGAAGCATGTATGGGCCAGAATACCAGAAATTGACGTTCTCGGATCGAATCCGACGGAAGCTGAGAAGGAAAGACAATCGATGCAAATCAGGCACCGACAATTAGTATCGAACCATATGGTTCATGCGCCGTGCAAGAGTGAGTTGAACAATATCAGGGCTGAGAACAACAATAAAAACAGAAAACAATTCTGCCATGAAACATATAGCTAATTAAATCTTAATTGCGTAAATCTTAAAGAAACACCACTTCATTTTTTTTTTGATTTATGGCAAAGTTTCTCCGAGCAAAATCAGACAAAAATAAATCACAAAAAACCTTTGCAGATGATCAAAATGCGTATTGCCAATTACGTCCAGGACAAGATCCGAATCGAGACTACGCAAGATACACAAAGAAGTTTCCCAAGGTGTGTCGCTCACATTTTGCTTGCTCAAAATTTGCATCCAACGGATCATTATCAGCTTTACAAAAGGGTAAACATAGACAAATAATATTCTCTTAGGAATTCAATGATTTCACGAGAATACTTCCCGATGGTTCAGTTCTCTATCTTCGTCCAGCGGGACTTTTCATTGAAAGCAAGGATTCGACAGGGCAAATGGTAAATGACCAATCGATAAGAGAACAAAAACTATTACGGACATTCAGAGACCTGTATTCAATGAATGGATAGTAGCTCATAGCCCGTATCTTCTCTGTAAATACGGTAGCCACATCAACGTCGAGGTTGTCAGTGCTACTCATTGCGCAAAATATCTCTTCAAATATATATTTTAAGGGTAATTAAAATAATCACGCTCCTCAAAATAATAATATGTCATTTTAGGCTTCGATCGAGCTCTTGTGCAATGGTATCAGAAAATGGACAACTTGTCTAATGAAAAAGGTATGCAATAGATTGAAACAATTGACGTATGAATGCATTTCCAGATGGAACTGATGGAGCGACGGTTCACCCTCAAGGTGCAATGTTACCCGATGCGGTGCGAAATAATCAGAAAGTTGAGATACTCGGAAATCGAATGAGAGCGCAAGCTCGAAAGGTGAGCTTGCAAACTGAAGAGATATGTGATTAACTGTGCCGCTTAGATGGGAGCTGAAGATCCAGGAGAATTCACATGCAGCTATGACGAAGGTCTTATGAAGGAGGTATTTCGTCAGACGTGCAGCGAGGAGGTTTGTCGGAAGGAATTCGATAAAAATTCACAATACGAATATTTTAGGCCGTATGGTATATTAGTGCTTACCCCCTGGCAGGCAGATCTCATAAGGTGAGAAAAAGTGATGCAATAAGACTTTTGAACGTCTTCTTCTTGACGGCAAAAAATATTGATTAAATAAAAACACGCTTATTATTGGATGCATTCATGTGCAGGTGAAGCTTCTTACTGTTCATCTCGAAGGAGAGGACCCGATTGCCTTTCGAAGAGGAGAAGAGACACGAGCGATCGAACGGATTGAAGCTGGAAAGAGTGTCTCAGAGCTCGTTGCTTGGTTCAATCATAGCAAGAAACTGAAGAAGAAGAAGGAGTACGACCTTCAACGCAAGCAAGCGAGAATCAATGCTGCCAAATCTTCCCCTCCTCTCACACAACAAGCAGCTGCTCCTGTATTCACATCAGCCAGCGTTCTGCCCATTCAACCAGTTACTCCATCGTCTCCGATTGATGCAGGCACTCCTCCAACTCCTTCTGATTACCAATCACCTGTCCATTCACCCGCACCACCAAGTGCTTCATCCGATTTCGGGTGGGGAGAGGATGATTATGACTTTGACATCAGCGGAGATGAGGCAATGCGCAGTCAAGCTAGCCAAGTCGATACTTCGGCAGCTCCCACATTCGAGCAATTCGCGCTCACTCACAAGTTCAACAAGAAAACGCGACAATGGGAGAAGTATAAGAGATTGCCAAAAGTTCTCACGCATATCCGAGCTGTGAATGTGAGAAACACCGAGCTTGTTGCCACTCGAATCATTCTCAAACATGTTGGAGGATTCACCGATTTTGAAGACATGTTGTGGTATAATGGACAGCGATATGATACGATGGTTGAATCAGCGTATGCTCGTGGATTGGCTAATTCGAAGAAGGAATACGAGGATTTGATGGAAGAGGCGATACAGAGGCTGAAACCGCACGCTCTTCGTCGTCTGTTCGTCTACATTATGTGCTTCACTTCTATTCTCGACACTGGAGCATTCTGGGAGAAATTCCGGATGGATCTGACCGATGAGAAGTACAAGACACAGCCAATGCGAATTGAATGGAGGAAGAGAGGAGAGAGATTGGCACTTTACCATATCGAGTGCCTTCTCAAGAGACACAACATTACACTGGAGCAGTTGTCGCTTCCTTCGTATACGTCTGGAGATCCGCGTACTGATCCTCTACTTACTCTGACTTCAGCAGAACGTGATGAAGCGCTATCGGATCTTCCTGCACCTGACTACTCGCTTCCTGGTTCACTCACTGTGGATCAACAGAAGGTAAACCTATTAGGCAGGATGAGAATTGATAGACAAATGTTCAGATATTCGATACCATCGTCAATGCAGTGCTCGATCAATCATCACAGCTCTTCTTTCTACAAGCGTCTGCAGGTTTTTTTCAGCAGCCTCGAGCGTGATAAATTATAATTTATTATAGGTTGCGGAAAGACGTTCCTTTATCGGTGAGGCGTGAATGATGCAGATAAGCGAAAAGATCAAAGATCAACTCTTTCCAATTACAGAGCAATCGACAACGACTTGAGGAATCGGGGTCTATATGTGGTGAATGTGGCATCCACAGGTGATAAGAGATAAGAGAAAAGAGAGAAAGAATAGAAGATCAATACACATCAATCATTGCAGGAATTGCGAGTACTCTACTGCACAATGGCTCAACAGCGCACCATCGCTTCTTTCTACCAATGAACGCAGATGAAAGTAGTAGCTCATTCGTGAGATGTTCATTGATTCATTATAGGGATGGTTTCGCAAGAAATGCTCTCCTCATTTCACACACTCTCTCGACAGATCATCTGGCGAGAGAGCGCACAGAATGAAGAGAGTCATTCTTTGCGAGGCCATCTCCAATTCATTATCGAGATAGTTTTTCCTAGAAATTTTTTTATGAAATTTGAAAAAATATTTGAGATGTACATGGAGAGCGCTCCTGCCAGATTTCTGAGGAACACTGCGCTGATAATCTTCGACGAGAGTACAATGGCAGATATGCATATCTTCAATTGTATTCATATTCTGCTGCAAAATATCATGAGAAACAATCAACCATTTGGAGGGAAATGTGTGCTACTCGGTGAGCGCCATTTTAATAAGATTCGGTGTGGCATAGTTGTTGAAAAGCGAATGAAATACTTCAGGAGGAGACTGGAAGCAGCTATTACCTGTAGCGACTGGACTGTCTGCAGAAATCGCATCAGACATCACCTTGCTCAACTCGCCTCTGTGGAAAGAGTTTAAGGCGAGTGAATAGATCGCAAAAAATTGAAGGAAAAATGCAAATCATGTAGGTGCTCACTCTAACCAAAAATATTCGAGCAGAAAGTGACGAAGAGTTCGCAAAGTTCTTGGAGGATACTGGAGAAGGCAAGTACAAAGGAGATCATCTGCCCTACGTTTTGATCGACAAACCCGGTGTCATGATGCCATCACAACCATCACTTATACAATCGATCTACGAGGGAAAGCTCGATGATGAAGAATATCTGTTTCGTACGTGTGTTTTGTGCACTACGAATAAGCATGCTGAATATGTAAATAGCGTCGTGATTTTGTTTCTCGATTTTTATTTCCTATTTGCAGCTACGCATTTAGCAGGAGAAAAACGCTTAACTTCCAGGTTCTCAAGCATGTGAGAGGAGAGGAAAGGGTTTATCGAGCGTCCGACGAATCTCGTGAAGGAATCGCGCAACAAATGCCTCCTGAATTCTTCTGTACTAACATGGAGTCGGGAATGCCCCCGTTCTGGTTACGACTTCGAGTTCGTACTGCGCTCGTATCCCAATTAACATTACCTTGTTCAGGTTGGAGCTATTGTCATTCTTCTCCGCAATTTGGATTTAAGATCGGGGTTATGCAACGGCACACGGTTAATTGTAAGGAATATTCACTTTGGAATATCCAATAGATTTTCATTGGAAATAGTTCATAATGTTTCAAAATAATTTGGCAGGTTGATGCAATGTACGAGAAATCAGTCACAGTCCGACAACTCGACCCTCGTTGGAAGGGACAAACACACGACATTGGCAGGATGGAAATGACTCCACCTGAGACAAAGCAACAGAAGGCTCTCTACACTCGTACTCAATTGCCATTCCGACTCGCATACTGTCTTACGATCAACAAGGTATCGTATTGATATAGATTTATTTTTAAAAAAAATAATTCGTATTAATAAGCTGCGATTACAAATAATACTGTTTCAGAGTCAGGGGCAAACGTTCGAGCGAGTAGGAGTGCTACTACAGAGAAACGTGTTTGCCCACGGACAACTATACGTTGCTCTTTCACGCGTTCACCGTTTTTCTGATCTGAGGGTGTTCAGTAGAACGACCCAAGAAATTGACGGAGTGAAGAAAGTGATCCTCGTCAATGAAGTGAACAGAAGAGTCATCGATAACATTAAATATGTAAGCATGGATTATATTAATAGGTTTCCTACATTTTGTTCAACATTTTCACTGTTAAAGAATAAGCAGTCGCTAATCATATTTTGTGAAAATAATTGTTTTTGTTTGCAGGCGATCGCAACATCATGTGTCTCTGATCTCTCCACTCAACCTGTTCCTCCAATTCCCACGCCACCTCCGCTAATCACTCATCCACTGCCCGATTTATCGTCTCTCATTCTCGACCAATCGCTCCCAGTTCGTAAACGACTCCGCCGGGCTGTCACTTCTCGTCAGTCGTCATCTCATGTGAGTCCGCCCTCTGTTGCTGCCGAGAATGGACCACAACAGCAACCAGATAAGGCACCTATCACCTACCCAAATGTGAAGGGCCTTCGGATATTTACATCAACAAATGAGAGCATGCACGATCCTAATCTTCATGAATCGAACGATGCCCAGCCTGGAACTCCACCGCGACGAGATACAGTACCCATCGCGTTTCCATCAGTCAGTGGTCTTCGGATGTACCCATCTGTTGAAGATCTGAACCTCCCTGCTCCTGTTGCCGCTCATCAGTCAACTCCACCTCAACCAATCAAGCGCCCTCGAATCTCCTCATCAGTCGATGAGCTTTCTGGTGCCTTCCAGCAACTTTCTTCTCCTTCTCGTCCGAATGATCGAGTTTATCCTGAGTTGAATTATTCTGACGATGAAGAGATGCTGCGTGATATGCCATTGCCACAAGCTCCCGTTGAGTGGCTGCTTCTTCAGAACACGCCAGCTTCTCGTACCACTGACTGTTTTCTCAACGCTTGTGTGCAGTTCTTAAGAAGGAACCACGACCTTCTCGATTTCCTGAGAAATAGAGGACCGCCGGAAGATCGGACAAGCGAGGCCATGAGAAAGCATCACATGCTCGACTTTATGGTCAACATTCTGACCAGAGTTGGGCCGTTCATTCCCACTTCATTCCGAAAAAGGCTTATGGAAGTGCTTCGTGGACTGGAACGCGGATTCCTCATTACTCAACAAGATGCTTCGGAGATTATGATTAAGATCATGAGCGATCTCGTTCCGGAGGTTATTTCTAGTCGTTTTCACATCACGATCACACGACGAAGAAGATGTCGAGACAACCCAGACTGCAGGGTTTGTCTTTTTGCAAAATAAATCAGATCAATGAATACAATGCAGTCACCAGCTGCTCTCGATCCCGGCGCACCTTTTCACATTCAAAAAATCAGTACAATGAACCAGGTACTGTAGCATAGAGAAAAAAGAGTGACAATACCCACTTTTAGATTATTGATTTGGAACAGATCCTCAACGGCGAGTGGAGGCAAGTGAACAATGGCCAAGTGAATGATCCAAACCATTGTGAATATTGTTGCCCGTGTTGTGCTGCTCACCAGGGCCATGATAGTGATCATTGTGAAGAATGCCGAAGAAACAAGACGCCATTCGTTGAGTCAGTTGTGTCTCTTTATAGCGTGGGATCTTCAAGATAAATGAAATAGAGAGGAAACCATAGCTTTATTTTTTCTTTATTCTACAGTTTGATAATGAATCAGTTTTTTTAAAGATTTAACCAAATGAATGAACGAATTTCAGGGAGGAGCGATATCAGTTCGAAGGCGACTCAAAGTACACCATCATCATCTTCAGCATACTACATCCAACTGAAAGGAAGGACTGGGCCTTGACGCCAAACTGCAACATGGACAGAATGCGACTGATGGGTGAGCAAGCAGAGATTTAAAAACGTCATTTTTTAAGAGATAATAATATTTTTTTAAATAGAAGATCCAATATATGAATAATTTACTTGATTTCAGATCAAAACTGGAAGGCAGTTGCGGTGATCCAGCATCACGGTGAAGGCATCATTGGAGGTAGTGTTGTAATTCGGGGCGAGTAGTTTGGACCCGAACGGGTAACAGAGACGGTTCACGCGGAATAAGCGTTACTCGAGATAGAGAGGAATCACGTGACTCGCTACCCAGGATATTCGATAGTCCTTTCGAATCTTCATCTGAGTGATTTCTAATTGTAGGTCACTACACCGCTAACACTCGAGAGAATGACGATTGATTAACTATTCCTACTCTTTTGGATTTTGTATTTTTCATAATCTTTTGACAACACAATCTGTTTGATTAGTTAATCCAATCTTACTCGCATTAACATCTTTGCAATCATTGCACTTGCATCAATCTCTCGTAATCATTTTCTCGTCTTTGTTTTTCCATTCGATTAAATGCACACTAAACTTATCACGTTTCACATCATTCTAAACTAAAAACAATGTACAAATCACATCAATTGTATTGCATCCTATTCATTTTCCGAAAAACTTGTACATAAACATATTGCACTGGCATTTATCGAGTTTATGGTTCATACGATTCCAACGAAAAAAGGAAGCAGTAGAGTGATGGCGGAAATGTTGGACAAGGCCTGTAAAAAGAGTTCATCATTGTGTTCATGAAATTTAAATATACTCAGTCATACGCCCCCGCTTGCAAGCAAGCAGTATTTGGATATAGTGTAAAGCAGCTCGCCTTGGAGAAAATGCGATTTTGTTAAATTTGCCTATGCTCTGGCCATGCTATTGTGAAAAGCTCGTGAGGCTGAGAGCGTGGAGGAAAAGTTGCAGATGTAGCCACGGAGCGAAGCGGAGTGGCTACATCGCAACTTTTCCGGAGCGCTCGAAGCCTCACGAGCTTTTTGCAATGGCATACGCCCCGCTCGCAAACATGCGATCCTTGCCTAACTTATCACCAAAATAACTTGCGCCCGACCTAACCCGAGCAGGAGGTAGTCCTGCTAGTTTACTCTATTACCATCAAACCGTAAGGGATTTTGACGGGCGCACGAGCTCGCAAAAGTGTTGCAGCCAAAAGATGCGCAAAATTTTTCTGATCAAAATTCTTAGAAGAAATCCCAAAAAAGTTGAAAACTGACTCCGTGACGACCAAAAACAACATGTTTGTTGTGTTTGTCCGTCTGTCTGTTACCAAAGTACGGTAGATTTGGGCAATCCATCCCAAATCCATTCCAAGCGCGAATTACGAACTGACTTTATGATCAAAAAAACTCGTATCAATTATCGATCGATAATCTTGACCTACCGTATACCTACCGTAATCGAAACCTACAGTAACCCGTCCAAGTGGGTCAGACGCTGGGTCAGATTCATGATTTCATCAGCCAATCAATTATAAATGTTAATACCGTACACCTACAGTAACTCAAACGTTACCGTAACCCGGCTACCGTATCCCACAGCTACCGTAACCCACCTACAGTATCCCGATCGTTACCGTAACCCGCCTACAGTAACACAAACGTTACCGAGGCCCATCTACAGTATCCGATCGCTAAGGTAACCCGGCTACCGTATCCCACAGCTACGGTAACCCACCTACAGTATCCCGATCGTTACCGTAACCAGCCTACAGTAACCCAAACGTTACCGTAGCCCATCTACAGTATCCGATCGCTACCGTAACCCGGCTACAGTACCCGATCGCTACCGTAACCCGGCTACAGTACCCGATCGCTACCGTAACCCGGCTACAGTACCCGATCGCTACCGTAACCCGGCTACAGCACCCGATCGCTACCGTAACCCGGCTACAGTACCCGATCGCTACCGTAACCCGGCTACAGTTCCCGATCGCTACCGTAACCCGGCTACAGCACCCAATCGCTACCTTAACCCGGCTACTGTACCCGATCGATACCGTAACCCGGCTACAGTACCCGATCGCTACCGTAACCCGGCTACAGTACCCGATCGCTACCGTAACCCGGCTACAGCACCCGATCGCTACCGTAACCCGGCTACAGTACCCGATCGCTACCGTAACCCGGCTACAGTTCCCGATCGCTACCGTAACCCGGCTACAGCACCCAATCGCTACCTTAACCCGGCTACTGTACCCGATCGATACCGTAACCCGGCTACAGTACCCGATCGCTACCGTAACCCGATTACAGCACCCAATCGCTACCGTAACCCGGCTACAGTACCCGATCGCTACCATAACCAGGCTACTGTACCCGATCGCTACCGTAACCCGGCTACAGTACCCGATCGCTACCGTAACCCGGCTACAGTACCCGATCGCTACCGTAACCCGGCTACAGTACCCGATCGCTACCGTAACCCGGCTACAGCACCCGATCGCTACCGTAACCCGGCTACAGTACCCGATCGCTACCGTAACCCGGCTACAGTTCCCGATCGCTACCGTAACCCGGCTACAGCACCCAATCGCTACCTTAACCCGGCTACTGTACCCGATCGATACCGTAACCCGGCTACAGTACCCGATCGCTACCGTAACCCGGCTACAGTACCCGATCGCTACCGTAACCCGGCTACAGCACCCGATCGCTACCGTAACCCGGCTACAGTACCCGATCGCTACCGTAACCCGGCTACAGTTCCCGATCGCTACCGTAACCCGGCTACAGCACCCAATCGCTACCTTAACCCGGCTACTGTACCCGATCGATACCGTAACCCGGCTACAGTACCCGATCGCTACCGTAACCCGGCTACAGTTCCCGATCGCTACCGTAACCCGGCTACAGCACCCAATCGCTACCTTAACCCGGCTACTGTACCCGATCGATACCGTAACCCGGCTACAGTACCCGATCGCTACCGTAACCCGGCTACAGTACCCGATCGCTACCGTAACCCGGCTACAGCACCCGATCGCTACCGTAACCCGGCTACAGTACCCGATCGCTACCGTAACCCGGCTACAGTTCCCGATCGCTACCGTAACCCGGCTACAGCACCCAATCGCTACCTTAACCCGGCTACTGTACCCGATCGATACCGTAACCCGGCTACAGTACCCGATCGCTACCGTAACCCGATTACAGCACCCAATCGCTACCGTAACCCGGCTACAGTACCCGATCGCTACCATAACCAGGCTACTGTACCCGATCGCTACCGTAACCCGGCGACAGTACCCGATCGCTACCGTAACCCGGCTACCGTATCCCACAGCTACCGTAACCCACCTACAGTATCCCGATCGTTACCGTAACCCGCCTACAGTAACCCAAACGTTACCGTAGCCCATCTACAGTATCCGATCGCTACCGTGACCCGGCTACAGTACCCGATCGCTACCGTAACCCGGCTACAGTACCCGATCGCTACCGTAACCCGGCTACAGCACCCAATCGCTACCGTAGCCCATCTACAGTATCCGATCGCTACCGTGTCCCGGCTACAGTACCCGATCGCTACCTTAACCCGGCTACTGTACCCGATCGATACCGTAACCCGGCTACAGCACCCGATCGCTACCGTAACCCGGCTACAGTTCCCGATCGCTACCGTAACCCGGCTACAGTTCCCGATCGCTACCGTAACCCGGCTACAGCACCCAATCGCTACCTTAACCCGGCTACTGTACCCGATCGATACCGTAACCCAGCTACAGTACCCGATCGCTACCGTAACCCGATTACAGCACCCAATCGCTACCGTAACCCGGCTACAGTACCCGATCGCTACCATAACCCGGCTACAGTACCCGATCGCTACCGTAACCCACCTACAGTATCCCGATCGTTACCGTAACCCGCCTACAGTAACCCAAACGTTACCGTAGCCCATCTACAGTATCCGATCGCTACCGTGACCCGGCTACAGTACCCGATCGCTACCGTAGCCCATCTACAGTATCCGATCGCTACCGTGACCCGGCTACAGTACCCGATCGCTACCTTAACCCGGCTACTGTACCCGATCGATACCGTAACCCGGCTACAGTACCCGATCGCTACCGTAACCCGACTACAGCACCCAATCGCTACCGTAACCCGGCTACAGTACCCGATCGCTACCATAACCAGGCTACTGTACCCGATCGCTACCGTAACCCATCTACAGTACCCGATCGCTACCGTAACCCGGCAACCGTATCCCACAGCTACCGTAACCCACCTACAGTATCCCGATCGTTACCGTAACCCGCCTACTGTAATCCAAACACGTTACCGTAGCCCATCTACAGTATCCGATCGCTACCGTAACCCGGCTACCGTATCCCACAGCTACCGTAACCCACCTACAGTATCCCGATCGTTACCGTAACCCGCCTACTGTAATCCAAACACGTTACCGTTGCCCATCTACAGTACCCGATCGCTACCGTAACCCGGCAACCGTATCCCACAGCTACCGTAACCCACCTACAGTATCCCGATCGTTACCGTAACCCGCCTACTGTAATCCAAACACGTTACCGTAGCCCATCTACAGTATCCGATCGCTACCTTAACCCGGCTACTGTACCCGATCGATACCGTAACCCGGCTACAGTACCCGATCGCTACCGTAACCCGACTACAGCACCCAATCGCTACCGTAACCCGGCTACAGTACCCGATCGCTACCATAACCAGGCTACTGTACCCGATCGCTACCGTAACCCGGCTACAGTACCCGATCGCTACCGTAACCCGGCAACCGTATCCCACAGATACCGTAACCCACCTACAGTATCCCGATCGTTACCGTAACCCGCCTACTGTAATCCAAACACGTTACCGTAGCCCATCTACAGTACCCGATCGCTACCGTAACCCGGCAACCGTATCCCACAGCTACCGTAACCCACCTACAGTATCCCGATCGTTACCGTAACCCGCCTACTGTAATCCAAACACGTTACCGTAGCCCATCTACAGTATCCGATCGCTACCGTTACCCGGCTACCGTATCCCACAGCTACCGTAACCCACCTACAGTATCCCGATCGTTACCGTAACCCGCCTACAGTAACCCAAACGTTACCGTAGCCCATCTACAGTACCCGATCGCTACCGTAACCCGGCTACAGTACCCGATCGCTACCGTAACCCGGCTACAGTACCCTATCGCTACCGTGACCCGGCTACAGCACCCAATCGCTACCGTATCCCACAGCTACCGTAACCCACCTACAGTATCCCGATCGTTACCGTAACCCGCCTACAGTAACCCAAACATTACCGTAGCCCATCTACAGTATCCGATCGCTACCGTTACCCGGCTACCGTATCCCACAGCTACCGTAACCCACCTACAGTATCCCGATCGTTACCGTAACCCGCCTACAGTAACCCAAACGTTACCGTAGCCCATCTACAGTACCCGATCGCTACCGTAACCCGGCTACAGTACCCGATCGCTACCGTAACCCGGCTACAGTACCCTATCGCTACCGTGACCCGGCTACAGCACCCAATCGCTACCGTATCCCACAGCTACCGTAACCCACCTACAGTATCCCGATCGTTACCGTAACCCGCCTACAGTAACCCAAACATTACCGTAGCCCATCTACAGTATCCGATCGCTACCGTGACCCGGCTACAGTACCCGATCGCTACCGTAACCCGGCTACAGTACCCGATCGCTACCGTGACCCGGCTACAGTACCCGATCGCTACCTTAACCCGGCTACTGTACCCGATCGATACCGTAACCCGGCTACAGTACCCGATCGCTACCGTAACCCGACTACAGCACCCAATCGCTACCGTAACCCGGCTACAGTACCCGATCGCTACCATAACCAGGCTACTGTACCCGATCGCTACCGTAACCCGCCTACAGTAACCCAAACGTTACCGTAGCCCATCTACAGTATCCGATCGTTACCGTAACCCGCCTACAGTGACCCAAACGTTACCGAAGCCCATCTACAGTATCCGATCGCTACCGTGACCCGGCTACAGTACCCGATCGCTACCTTAACCCGGCTAAAGTACCCGATCGCTACCGTAACCCGACTACAGCACCCAATCGCTACCGTAACCCGGCTACAGTACCCGATCGCTACCATAACCAGGCTACTGTACCCGATCGCTACCGTAACCCGCCTACAGTAACCCAAACGTTACCGTAGCCCATCTACAGTATCCGATCGTTACCGTAACCCGCCTACAGTAACCCAAACGTTACCGTAGCCCATCTACAGTATCCGATCGTTACCGTAACCCGCCTACAGTAACCCAAACGTTACCGTAGCCCATCTACAGTATCCGATCGCTACCGTGACCCGGCTACAGTACCCGATCGCTACCGTAACCCGGCTACAGTACCCGATCGCTACCGTAACCCGGCTACAGCACCCAATCGCTACCGTAACCCGGCTACCGTATCCCACAGCTACCATAACCCACCTACAGTATCCCGATCGTTACCGTAACCCGCCTACAGTGACCCAAACGTTACCGAAGCCCATCTACAGTATCCGATCGCTACCGTGACCCGGCTACAGTACCCGATCGCTACCTTAACCCGGCTAAAGTACCCGATCGCTACCGTAACCCGGCTACAGCACCCAATCGCTACCGTAGCCCATCTACAGTATCCGATCGCTACCGTAACCCGGCAACCGTATCCCACAGCTACCGTAACCCACCTACAGTATCCCGATCGTTACCGTAACCCACCTACTGTAACCCAAACGTTACCGTAGCCCATCTACAGTGCCCGATCGCTACCGTAACCCGGCTACAGTACCGATCGCTACCGTAACCCAGCTACAGTACCCGATCGCTACCGTAACCCGGCTACAGTACCCGATCGCTACCGTAACCCAGCTACAGTACCCGATCGCTACCGTAACCCGGCTACAGTACCCGATCGCTACCGTAACCCACCTACAGTATCCCGATCGTTACCGTAACCCGCCTACAGTAACCCAAACGTTACCGTAGCCCATCTACAGTATCCGATCGCTACCGTGACCCGGCTACAGTACCCGATCGCTACCGTAGCCCATCTACAGTATCCGATCGCTACCGTGACCCGGCTACAGTACCCGATCGCTACCTTAACCCGGCTACTGTACCCGATCGATACCGTAACCCGGCTACAGTACCCGATCGCTACCGTGACCCGGCTACAGCACCCAATCGCTACCGTATCCCACAGCTACCGTAACCCACCTACAGTATCCCGATCGTTACCGTAACCCGCCTACAGTAACCCAAACGTTACCGTAGCCCATCTACAGTACCCGATCGCTACCGTAACCCGGCTACAGTACCCGATCGCTACCGTAACCCGGCTACAGTACCCTATCGCTACCGTGACCCGGCTACAGCACCCAATCGCTACCGTATCCCACAGCTACCGTAACCCACCTACAGTATCCCGATCGTTACCGTAACCCGCCTACAGTAACCCAAACATTACCGTAGCCCATCTACAGTATCCGATCGCTACCGTGACCCGGCTACAGTACCCGATCGCTACCGTAACCCGGCTACAGTACCCGATCGCTACCGTGACCCGGCTACAGTACCCGATCGCTACCTTAACCCGGCTACTGTACCCGATCGCTACCTTAACCCGGCTAAAGTACCCGATCGCTACCGTAACCCGACTACAGCACCCAATCGCTACCGTAACCCGGCTACAGTACCCGATCGCTACCATAACCAGGCTACTGTACCCGATCGCTACCGTAACCCGCCTACAGTAACCCAAACGTTACCGTAGCCCATCTACAGTATCCGATCGTTACCGTAACCCGCCTACAGTAACCCAAACGTTACCGTAGCCCATCTACAGTATCCGATCGTTACCGTAACCCGCCTACTGTAACCCAAACGTTACCGTAGCCCATCTACAGTATCCGATCGCTACCGTGACCCGGCTACAGTACCCGATCGCTACCGTAACCCGGCTACAGTACCCGATCGCTACCGTAACCCGGCTACAGCACCCAATCGCTACCGTAACCCGGCTACCGTATCCCACAGCTACCATAACCCACCTACAGTATCCCGATCGTTACCGTAACCCGCCTACAGTGACCCAAACGTTACCGAAGCCCATCTACAGTATCCGATCGCTACCGTGACCCGGCTACAGTACCCGATCGCTACCGTAACCCGGCTACAGTACCCGATCGCTACCGTAACCCGGCTACAGCACCCAATCGCTACCGTAGCCCATCTACAGTATCCGATCGCTAAGGTAACCCGGCTACCGTATCCCACAGCTACGGTAACCCACCTACAGTATCCCGATCGTTACCGTAACCAGCCTACAGTAACCCAAACGTTACCGTAGCCCATCTACAGTATCCGATCGCTACCGTAACCCGGCTACAGTACCCGATCGCTACCGTAACCCGGCTACAGTACCCGATCGCTACCGTAACCCGGCTACAGTACCCGATCGCTACCGTAACCTGGCTACAGCACCCGATCGCTACCGTAACCCGGCTACAGTACCCGATCGCTACCGTAACCCGGCTACAGTTCCCGATCGCTACCGTAACCCGGCTACAGCACCCAATCGCTACCTTAACCCGGCTACTGTACCCGATCGATACCGTAACCCGGCTACAGTACCCGATCGCTACCGTAACCCGGCTACAGTACCCGATCGCTACCGTAACCCGGCTACAGCACCCGATCGCTACCGTAACCCGGCTACAGTACCCGATCGCTACCGTAACCCGGCTACAGTTCCCGATCGCTACCGTAACCCGGCTACAGCACCCAATCGCTACCTTAACCCGGCTACTGTACCCGATCGATACCGTAACCCGGCTACAGTACCCGATCGCTACCGTAACCCGATTACAGCACCCAATCGCTACCGTAACCCGGCTACAGTACCCGATCGCTACCATAACCAGGCTACTGTACCCGATCGCTACCGTAACCCGGCGACAGTACCCGATCGCTACCGTAACCCGGCTACCGTATCCCACAGCTACCGTAACCCACCTACAGTATCCCGATCGTTACCGTAACCCGCCTACAGTAACCCAAACGTTACCGTAGCCCATCTACAGTATCCGATCGCTACCGTGACCCGGCTACAGTACCCGATCGCTACCGTAACCCGGCTACAGTACCCGATCGCTACCGTAACCCGGCTACAGCACCCAATCGCTACCGTAGCCCATCTACAGTATCCGATCGCTACCGTGACCCGGCTACAGTACCCGATCGCTACCTTAACCCGGCTACTGTACCCGATCGATACCGTAACCCGGCTACAGCACCCGATCGCTACCGTAACCCGGCTACAGTTCCCGATCGCTACCGTAACCCGGCTACAGTTCCCGATCGCTACCGTAACCCGGCTACAGCACCCAATCGCTACCTTAACCCGGCTACTGTACCCGATCGATACCGTAACCCAGCTACAGTACCCGATCGCTACCGTAACCCGGCTACAGCACCCGATCGCTACCGTAACCCGGCTACAGTACCCGATCGCTACCGTAACCCGGCTACAGTTCCCAATCGCTACCGTAACCCGGCTACAGTACCCGATCGCTACCATAACCCGGCTACAGTACCCGATCGCTACCGTAACCCACCTACAGTATCCCGATCGTTACCGTAACCCGCCTACAGTAACCCAAACGTTACCGTAGCCCATCTACAGTATCCGATCGCTACCGTGACCCGGCTACAGTACCCGATCGCTACCGTAGCCCATCTACAGTATCCGATCGCTACCGTGACCCGGCTACAGTACCCGATCGCTACCTTAACCCGGCTACTGTACCCGATCGATACCGTAACCCGGCTACAGTACCCGATCGCTACCGTAACCCGACTACAGCACCCAATCGCTACCGTAACCCGGCTACAGTACCCGATCGCTACCATAACCAGGCTACTGTACCCGATCGCTACCGTAACCCATCTACAGTACCCGATCGCTACCGTAACCCGGCAACCGTATCCCACAGCTACCGTAACCCACCTACAGTATCCCGATCGTTACCGTAACCCGCCTACTGTAATCCAAACACGTTACCGTAGCCCATCTACAGTATCCGATCGCTACCGTAACCCGGCTACCGTATCCCACAGCTACCGTAACCCACCTACAGTATCCCGATCGTTACCGTAACCCGCCTACTGTAATCCAAACACGTTACCGTTGCCCATCTACAGTACCCGATCGCTACCGTAACCCGGCAACCGTATCCCACAGCTACCGTAACCCACCTACAGTATCCCGATCGTTACCGTAACCCGCCTACTGTAATCCAAACACGTTACCGTAGCCCATCTACAGTATCCGATCGCTACCTTAACCCGGCTACTGTACCCGATCGATACCGTAACCCGGCTACAGTACCCGATCGCTACCGTAACCCGACTACAGCACCCAATCGCTACCGTAACCCGGCTACAGTACCCGATCGCTACCATAACCAGGCTACTGTACCCGATCGCTACCGTAACCCGGCTACAGTACCCGATCGCTACCGTAACCCGGCAACCGTATCCCACAGATACCGTAACCCACCTACAGTATCCCGATCGTTACCGTAACCCGCCTACTGTAATCCAAACACGTTACCGTAGCCCATCTACAGTACCCGATCGCTACCGTAACCCGGCAACCGTATCCCACAGCTACCGTAACCCACCTACAGTATCCCGATCGTTACCGTAACCCGCCTACTGTAATCCAAACACGTTACCGTAGCCCATCTACAGTATCCGATCGCTACCGTTACCCGGCTACCGTATCCCACAGCTACCGTAACCCACCTACAGTATCCCGATCGTTACCGTAACCCGCCTACAGTAACCCAAACGTTACCGTAGCCCATCTACAGTACCCGATCGCTACCGTAACCCGGCTACAGTACCCGATCGCTACCGTAACCCGGCTACAGTACCCTATCGCTACCGTGACCCGGCTACAGCACCCAATCGCTACCGTATCCCACAGCTACCGTAACCCACCTACAGTATCCCGATCGTTACCGTAACCCGCCTACAGTAACCCAAACATTACCGTAGCCCATCTACAGTATCCGATCGCTACCGTGACCCGGCTACAGTACCCGATCGCTACCGTAACCCGGCTACAGTACCCGATCGCTACCGTGACCCGGCTACAGTACCCGATCGCTACCTTAACCCGGCTACTGTACCCGATCGATACCGTAACCCGGCTACAGTACCCGATCGCTACCGTAACCCGACTACAGCACCCAATCGCTACCGTAACCCGGCTACAGTACCCGATCGCTACCATAACCAGGCTACTGTACCCGATCGCTACCGTAACCCGCCTACAGTAACCCAAACGTTACCGTAGCCCATCTACAGTATCCGATCGTTACCGTAACCCGCCAACAGTAACCCAAACGTTACCGTAGCCCATCTACAGTATCCGATCGTTACCGTAACCCGCCTACAGTAACCCAAACGTTACCGTAGCCCATCTACAGTATCCGATCGCTACCGTGACCCGGCTACAGTACCCGATCGCTACCTTAACCCGGCTACAGTACCCGATCGCTACCGTAACCCGGCTACAGTACCCTATCGCTACCGTGACCCGGCTACAGCACCCAATCGCTACCGTATCCCACAGCTACCGTAACCCACCTACAGTATCCCGATCGTTACCGTAACCCGCCTACAGTAACCCAAACATTACCGTAGCCCATCTACAGTATCCGATCGCTACCGTGACCCGGCTACAGTACCCGATCGCTACCGTAACCCGGCTACAGTACCCGATCGCTACCGTGACCCGGCTACAGTACCCGATCGCTACCTTAACCCGGCTACTGTACCCGATCGATACCGTAACCCGGCTACAGTACCCGATCGCTACCGTAACCCGACTACAGCACCCAATCGCTACCGTAACCCGGCTACAGTACCCGATCGCTACCATAACCAGGCTACTGTACCCGATCGCTACCGTAACCCGCCTACAGTAACCCAAACGTTACCGTAGCCCATCTACAGTATCCGATCGTTACCGTAACCCGCCTACAGTAACCCAAACGTTACCGTAGCCCATCTACAGTATCCGATCGTTACCGTAACCCGCCTACAGTAACCCAAACGTTACCGTAGCCCATCTACAGTATCCGATCGCTACCGTGACCCGGCTACAGTACCCGATCGCTACCGTAACCCGGCTACAGTACCCGATCGCTACCGTAACCCGGCTACAGCACCCAATCGCTACCGTAACCCGGCTACCGTATCCCACAGCTACCATAACCCACCTACAGTATCCCGATCGTTACCGTAACCCGCCTACAGTGACCCAAACGTTACCGAAGCCCATCTACAGTATCCGATCGCTACCGTGACCCGGCTACAGTACCCGATCGCTACCTTAACCCGGCTAAAGTACCCGATCGCTACCGTAACCCGACTACAGCACCCAATCGCTACCGTAACCCGGCTACAGTACCCGATCGCTACCATAACCAGGCTACTGTACCCGATCGCTACCGTAACCCGCCTACAGTAACCCAAACGTTACCGTAGCCCATCTACAGTATCCGATCGTTACCGTAACCCGCCTACAGTAACCCAAACGTTACCGTAGCCCATCTACAGTATCCGATCGTTACCGTAACCCGCCTACAGTAACCCAAACGTTACCGTAGCCCATCTACAGTATCCGATCGCTACCGTGACCCGGCTACAGTACCCGATCGCTACCGTAACCCGGCTACAGTACCCGATCGCTACCGTAACCCGGCTACAGCACCCAATCGCTACCGTAACCCGGCTACAGTACCCGATCGCTACCGTAACCCGGCTACAGCACCCAATCGCTACCGTAACCCGGCTACCGTATCCCACAGCTACCATAACCCACCTACAGTATCCCGATCGTTACCGTAACCCGCCTACAGTGACCCAAACGTTACCGAAGCCCATCTACAGTATCCGATCGCTACCGTGACCCGGCTACAGTACCCGATCGCTACCTTAACCCGGCTAAAGTACCCGATCGCTACCGTAACCCGGCTACAGCACCCAATCGCTACCGTAGCCCATCTACAGTATCCGATCGCTACCGTAACCCACCTACAGTATCCCGATCGTTACCGTAACCCGCCTACAGTGACCCAAACGTTACCGAAGCCCATCTACAGTATCCGATCGCTACCGTGACCCGGCTACAGTACCCGATCGCTACCTTAACCCGGCTAAAGTACCCGATCGCTACCGTAACCCGGCTACAGCACCCAATCGCTACCGTAGCCCATCTACAGTATCCGATCGCTACCGTAACCCGGCAACCGTATCCCACAGCTACCGTAACCCACCTACAGTATCCCGATCGTTACCGTAACCCACCTACTGTAACCCAAACGTTACCGTAGCCCATCTACAGTGCCCGATCGCTACCGTAACCCGGCTACAGTACCGATCGCTACCGTAACCCAGCTACAGTACCCGATCGCTACCGTAACCCGGCTACAGTACCCGATCGCTACCGTAACCCAGCTACAGTACCCGATCGCTACCGTAACCCGGCTACAGTACCCGATCGCTACCGTAACCCACCTACAGTATCCCGATCGTTACCGTAACCCGCCTACAGTAACCCAAACGTTACCGTAGCCCATCTACAGTATCCGATCGCTACCGTGACCCGGCTACAGTACCCGATCGCTACCGTAGCCCATCTACAGTATCCGATCGCTACCGTGACCCGGCTACAGTACCCGATCGCTACCTTAACCCGGCTACTGTACCCGATCGATACCGTAACCCGGCTACAGTACCCGATCGCTACCGTGACCCGGCTACAGCACCCAATCGCTACCGTATCCCACAGCTACCGTAACCCACCTACAGTATCCCGATCGTTACCGTAACCCGCCTACAGTAACCCAAACGTTACCGTAGCCCATCTACAGTACCCGATCGCTACCGTAACCCGCCTACAGTAACCCAAACGTTACCGTAGCCCATCTACAGTATCCGATCGTTACCGTAACCCGCCTACAGTAACCCAAACGTTACCGTAGCCCATCTACAGTATCCGATCGCTACCGTGACCCGGCTACAGTACCCGATCGCTACCGTAACCCGGCTACAGTACCCGATCGCTACCGTAACCCGGCTACAGCACCCAATCGCTACCGTAACCCGGCTACCGTATCCCACAGCTACCATAACCCACCTACAGTATCCCGATCGTTACCGTAACCCGCCTACAGTGACCCAAACGTTACCGAAGCCCATCTACAGTATCCGATCGCTACCGTGACCCGGCTACAGTACCCGATCGCTACCGTAACCCGGCTACAGTACCCGATCGCTACCGTAACCCGGCTACAGCACCCAATCGCTACCGTAGCCCATCTACAGTATCCGATCGCTACCGTAACCCGGCAACCGTATCCCACAGCTACCGTAACCCACCTACAGTATCCCGATCGTTACCGTAACCCGCCTACTGTAACCCAAACGTTACCGTAGCCCATCTACAGTGCCCGATCGCTACCGTAACCCGGCTACAGTACCGATCGCTACCGTAACCCAGCTACAGTACCCGATCGCTACCGTAACCCGGCTACAGTACCCGATCGCTACCGTAACCCAGCTACAGTACCCGATCGCTACCGTAACCCGGCTACAGCACCCAATCGCTACCGTAACCCGGCTTCTTTCACCGGCATGGGATCCACATGGATCCTGGACCAGTACATGCCAAATGAAAAGTCATTCCAAAATTTGGACTGGACCTCACATTTGATCCATGCGAAACCTATTTGCTTTCCTACGCATGGGATCCACATGGGTCCTGGACCAGTACATGCCAAATGAAGTCATTCCAAAATTTGGACTGGACCTCACATTTGATCCATGCCAAACCTATTTTCTTTCCCCACCATGGGATCCACATGGGTCCTGGACCAGTTCATGCCAAATGAAAAGTCATTCCAAAATTTGGACTGAACCTCACATTTGATCCATGCGAAACCTATTTGCTTTCCTACGCATGGGATCCACATGGGTCCTGGACCAGTACATGCCAAATGAAGTCATTCCAAAATTTGGACTGGACCTCACATTTGATCCATGCCAAACCTATTTTCTTTCCCCACCATGGGATCCACATGGGTCCTGGACCAGTTCATGCCAAATGAAAAGTCATTCCAAAATTTGGACTGAACCTCACATTTGATCCATGCGAAACCTATTTGCTTTCCTACGCATGGGATCCACATGGGTCCTGGACCAGTACATGCCAAATGAAGTCATTCCAAAATTTGGACTGGACCTCACATTTGATCCATGCCAAACCTATTTTCTTTCCCCACCATGGGATCCACATGGGTCCTGGACCAGTTCATGCCAAATGAAAAGTCATTCCAAAATTTGGACTGAACCTCACATTTGATCCATGCCAAACCTATTTTCTTTCCCCACCATGGGATCCACATGGGTCCTGGACCAGTACATGCCAAATGAAGTCATTCCAAAATTTGGACTGGACCTCACATTTGATCCATGCCAAACCTATTTTCTTTCCCCACCATGGGATCCACATGGGTCCTGGACCAGTACATGCCAAATGAAAAGTCATTCCAAAATTTGGACTGGACCTCACATTTGATCCATGCCAAACCTATTTTCTTTCCCCACCATGGGATCCACAAGGGTCCTGGGCCAGTACATGCCAAATGAAGTCATTCCAAAATTTGGACTGGACCTCACATTTGATCCATGCCAAACCTATTTTCTTTCCCCACCATGGGATCCACATGGGTCCTGGACCAGTACATGCCAAATGAAAAGTCATTCCAAAATTTGGACTGGACCTCACATTTGATCCATGCCAAACCTATTTTCTTTCCCCACCATGGGATCCACATGGGTCCTGGACCAGTTCATGCCAAATGAAAAGTCATTCCAAAATTTGGACTGAACCTCACATTTGATCCATGCCAAACCTATTTTCTTTCCCCACCATGGGATCCACATGGGTCCTGGACCAGTACATGCCAAATGAAGTCATTCCAAAATTTGGACTGGACCTCACATTTGATCCATGCCAAACCTATTTTCTTTCCCCACCATGGGATCCACATGGGTCCTGGACCAGTACATGCCAAATGAAAAGTCATTCCAAAATTTGGACTGGACCTCACATTTGATCCATGCCAAACCTATTTTCTTTCCCCACCATGGGATCCACAAGGGTCCTGGGCCAGTACATGCCAAATGAAGTCATTCCAAAATTTGGACTGGACCTCACATTTGATCCATGCCAAACCTATTTTCTTTCCCCACCATGGGATCCACATGGGTCCTGGACCAGTACATGCCAAATGAAAAGTCATTCCAAAATTTGGACTGGACCTCACATTTGATCCATGCCAAACCTATTTTCTTTCCCCACCATGGGATCCACAAGGGTCCTGGGCCAGTACATGCCAAATGAAAAGTCATTCCAAAATTTGGACTGAACCTCACATTTGATCCATGCCAAACCTATTTTCTTTCCCCACCATGGGATCCACATGGGTCCTGGACCAGTACATGCCAAATGAAAAGTCATTCCAAAATTTGGACTGGACCTCACATTTGATCCATGCCAAACCTATTTTCTTTCCCCACCATGGGATCCACAAGGGTCCTGGGCCAGTACATGCCAAATGAAGTCATTCCAAAATTTGGACTGGACCTCACATTTGATCCATGCCAAACCTATTTTCTTTCCCCACCATGGGATCCACATGGGTCCTGGACCAGTACATGCCAAATGAAAAGTCATTCCAAAATTTGGACTGGACCTCACATTTGATCCATGCCAAACCTATTTTCTTTCCCCACCATGGGATCCACATGGGTCCTGGACCAGTTCATGCCAAATGAAAAGTCATTCCAAAATTTGGACTGAACCTCACATTTGATCCATGCCAAACCTATTTTCTTTCCCCACCATGGGATCCACATGGGTCCTGGACCAGTACATGCCAAATGAAGTCATTCCAAAATTTGGACTGGACCTCACATTTGATCCATGCCAAACCTATTTTCTTTCCCCACCATGGGATCCACATGGGTCCTGGACCAGTACATGCCAAATGAAAAGTCATTCCAAAATTTGGACTGGACCTCACATTTGATCCATGCCAAACCTATTTTCTTTCCCCACCATGGGATCCACAAGGGTCCTGGGCCAGTACATGCCAAATGAAGTCATTCCAAAATTTGGACTGGACCTCACATTTGATCCATGCCAAACCTATTTTCTTTCCCCACCATGGGATCCACATGGGTCCTGGACCAGTACATGCCAAATGAAAAGTCATTCCAAAATTTGGACTGGACCTCACATTTGATCCATGCCAAACCTATTTTCTTTCCCCACCATGGGATCCACAAGGGTCCTGGGCCAGTACATGCCAAATGAAAAGTCATTCCAAAATTTGGACTGAACCTCACATTTGATCCATGCCAAACCTATTTTCTTTCCCCACCATGGGATCCACATGGGTCCTGGACCAGTACATGCCAAATGAAAAGTCATTCCAAAATTTGGACTGGACCTCACATTTGATCCATGCCAAACCTATTTTCTTTCCCCACCATGGGATCCACATGGGTCCTGGACCAGTTCATGCCAAATGAAAAGTCATTCCAAAATTTGGACTGAACCTCACATTTGATCCATGCGAAACCTATTTGCTTTCCTACGCATGGGATCCACATGGGTCCTGGACCAGTACATGCCAAATGAAGTCATTCCAAAATTTGGACTGGACCTCACATTTGATCCATGCCAAACATATTTTCTTTCCCCACCATGGGATCCACATGGGTCCTGGACCAGTACATGCCAAATGAAAAGTCATTCCAAAATTTGGACTGGACCTCACATTTGATCCATGCCAAACCTATTTTCTTTCCCCACCATGGGATCCACAAGGGTCCTGGGCCAGTACATGCCAAATGAAGTCATTCCAACATTTGGACTGGACCTCACATTTGATCCATGCCAAACCTATTTTCTTTCCCCACCATGGGATCCACATGGGTCCTGGACCAGTACATGCCAAATGAAGTCATTCCAAAATTTGGACTGGACCTCACATTTGATCCATGCCAAACCTATTTTCTTTCCCCACCATGGGATCCACATGGGTCCTGGACCAGTTCATGCCAAATGAAAAGTCATTCCAAAATTTGGACTGAACCTCACATTTGATCCATGCGAAACCTATTTGCTTTCCTACGCATGGGATCCACATGGGTCCTGGACCAGTACATGCCAAATGAAGTCATTCCAAAATTTGGACTGGACCTCACATTTGATCCATGCCAAACATATTTTCTTTCCCCACCATGGGATCCACATGGGTCCTGGACCAGTACATGCCAAATGAAAAGTCATTCCAAAATTTGGACTGGACCTCACGTTTGATCCATGCCAAACCTATTTTCTTTCCCCACCATGGGATCCACAAGGGTCCTGGGCCAGTACATGCCAAATGAAGTCATTCCAACATTTGGACTGGACCTCACATTTGATCCATGCCAAACCTATTTTCTTTCCCCACCATGGGATCCACATGGGTCCTGGACCAGTACATGCCAAATGAAAAGTCATTCCAAAATTTGGACTGGACCTCACATTTGATCCATGCCAAACCTATTTTCTTTCCCCACCATGGGATCCACAAGGGTCCTGGGCCAGTAATTGCCAAATGAAAAGTCATTCCAAAATTTGGACTGAACCTCACATTTGATCCATGCCAAACCTATTTTCTTTCCCCACCATGGGATCCACATGGGTCCTGGACCAGTACATGCCAAATGAAAAGTCATTCCAAAATTTGGACTGGACCTCACATTTGATCCATGCCAAACCTATTTTCTTTCCAAGGCATGGGATCCACATGGGTCCTGGACCAGTACATGCCAAATGAAAAGTCATTCCAAAATTTGGACTGGACCTCACATTTGATCCATGCCAAACCTATTTTCTTTCCCCACCATGGGATCCACAAGGGTCCTGGGCCAGTACATGCCAAATGAAAAGTCATTCCAAAATTTGGACTGAACCTCACATTTGATCCATGCCAAACCTATTTTCTTTCCCCACCATGGGATCCACATGGGTCCTGGACCAGTACATGCCAAATGAAAAGTCATTCCAAAATTTGGGCTGGACCTCACATTTGATCCATGCCAAACCTATTTTCTTTCCCCACCATGGGATCCACATGGGTCCTGGACCAGTTCATGCCAAATGAAAAGTCATTCCAAAATTTGGACTGAACCTCACATTTGATCCATGCGAAACCTATTTGCTTTCCTACGCATGGGATCCACATGGGTCCTGGACCAGTACATGCCAAATGAAGTCATTCCAAAATTTGGACTGGACCTCACATTTGATCCATGCCAAACCTATTTTCTTTCCCCACCATGGGATCCACATGGGTCCTGGACCAGTACATGCCAAATGAAAAGTCATTCCAAAATTTGGACTGGACCTCACATTTGATCCATGCCAAACCTATTTTCTTTCCCCACCATGGGATCCACAAGGGTCCTGGGCCAGTACATGCCAAATGAAGTCATTCCAACATTTGGACTGGACCTCACATTTGATCCATGCCAAACCTATTTTCTTTCCCCACCATGGGATCCACATGGGTCCTGGACCAGTACATGCCAAATGAAAAGTCATTCCAAAATTTGGACTGGACCTCACATTTGATCCATGCCAAACCTATTTTCTTTCCCCACCATGGGATCCACAAGGGTCCTGGGCCAGTACATGCCAAATGAAAAGTCATTCCAAAATTTGGACTGAACCTCACATTTGATCCATGCCAAACCTATTTTCTTTCCCCACCATGGGATCCACATGGGTCCTGGACCAGTACATGCCAAATGAAAAGTCATTCCAAAATTTGGACTGGACCTCACATTTGATCCATGCCAAACCTATTTTCTTTCCCCACCATGGGATCCACATGGGTCCTGGACCAGTACATGCCAAATGAAAAGTCATTCCAAAATTTGGACTGGACCTCACATTTGATCCATGCCAAACCTATTTTCTTTCCAAGGCATGGGATCCACATGGATCCTGGACCAGTACATGCCAAATGAAAAGTCATTCCAAAATTTGGACTGGACCTCACATTTGATCCATGCCAAACCTATTTTCTTTCCCCACCATGGGATCCACATGGGTCCTGGACCAGTTCATGCCAAATGAAAAGTCATTCCAAAATTTGGACTGAACCTCACATTTGATCCATGCGAAACCTATTTGCTTTCCTACGCATGGGATCCACATGGGTCCTGGACCAGTACATGCCAAATGAAGTCATTCCAAAATTTGGACTGGACCTCACATTTGATCCATGCCAAACCTATTTTCTTTCCCCACCATGGGATCCACATGGGTCCTGGACCAGTACATGCCAAATGAAAAGTCATTCCAAAATTTGGACTGGACCTCACATTTGATCCATGCCAAACCTATTTTCTTTCCCCACCATGGGATCTACAAGGGTCCTGGGCCAGTACATGCCAAATGAAGTCATTCCAACATTTGGACTGGACCTCACATTTGATCCATGCCAAACCTATTTTCTTTCCCCACCATGGGATCCACATGGGTCCTGGACCAGTACATGCCAAATGAAAAGTCATTCCAAAATTTGGACTGGACCTCACATTTGATCCATGCCAAACCTATTTTCTTTCCCCACCATGGGATCCACAAGGGTCCTGGGCCAGTACATGCCAAATGAAAAGTCATTCCAAAATTTGGACTGAACCTCACATTTGATCCATGCCAAACCTATTTTCTTTCCCCACCATGGGATCCACATGGGTCCTGGACCAGTACATGCCAAATGAAAAGTCATTCCAAAATTTGGACTGGACCTCACATTTGATCCATGCCAAACCTATTTTCTTTCCCCACCATGGGATCCACATGGGTCCTGGACCAGTACATGCCAAATGAAAAGTCATTCCAAAATTTGGACTGGACCTCACATTTGATCCATGCCAAACCTATTTTCTTTCCAAGGCATGGGATCCACATGGGTCCTGGACCAGTACATGCCAAATGAAAAGTCATTCCAAAATTTGGACTGGACCTCACATTTGATCCATGCCAAACCTATTTTCTTTCCCCACCATGGGATCCACAAGGGTCCTGGGCCAGTACATGCCAAATGAAAAGTCATTCCAAAATTTGGACTGAACCTCACATTTGATCCATGCCAAACCTATTTTCTTTCCCCACCATGGGATCCACATGGGTCCTGGACCAGTACATGCCAAATGAAAAGTCATTCCAAAATTTGGGCTGGACCTCACATTTGATCCATGCCAAACCTATTTTCTTTCCCCACCATGGGATCCACATGGGTCCTGGACCAGTTCATGCCAAATGAAAAGTCATTCCAAAATTTGGACTGAACCTCACATTTGATCCATGCGAAACCTATTTGCTTTCCTACGCATGGGATCCACATGGGTCCTGGACCAGTACATGCCAAATGAAATCATTCCAAAATTTGGACTGGACCTCACATTTGATCCATGCCAAACCTATTTTCTTTCCCCACCATGGGATCCACATGGGTCCTGGACCAGTACATGCCAAATGAAAAGTCATTCCAAAATTTGGACTGGACCTCACATTTGATCCATGCCAAACCTATTTTCTTTCCCCACCATGGGATCCACAAGGGTCCTGGGCCAGTACATGCCAAATGAAGTCATTCCAACATTTGGACTGGACCTCACATTTGATCCATGCCAAACCTATTTTCTTTCCCCACCATGGGATCCACATGGGTCCTGGACCAGTACATGCCAAATGAAAAGTCATTCCAAAATTTGGACTGGACCTCACATTTGATCCATGCCAAACCTATTTTCTTTCCCCACCATGGGATCCACAAGGGTCCTGGGCCAGTACATGCCAAATGAAAAGTCATTCCAAAATTTGGACTGAACCTCACATTTGATCCATGCCAAACCTATTTTCTTTCCCCACCATGGGATCCACATGGGTCCTGGACCAGTACATGCCAAATGAAAAGTCATTCCAAAATTTGGACTGGACCTCACATTTGATCCATGCCAAACCTATTTTCTTTCCCCACCATGGGATCCACATGGGTCCTGGACCAGTACATGCCAAATGAAAAGTCATTCCAAAATTTGGACTGGACCTCACATTTGATCCATGCCAAACCTATTTTCTTTCCAAGGCATGGGATCCACATGGGTCCTGGACCAGTACATGCCAAATGAAAAGTCATTCCAAAATTTGGACTGGACCTCACATTTGATCCATGCCAAACCTATTTTCTTTCCCCACCATGGGATCCACAAGGGTCCTGGGCCAGTACATGCCAAATGAAAAGTCATTCCAAAATTTGGACTGAACCTCACATTTGATCCATGCCAAACCTATTTTCTTTCCCCACCATGGGATCCACATGGGTCCTGGACCAGTACATGCCAAATGAAAAGTCATTCCAAAATTTGGGCTGGACCTCACATTTGATCCATGCCAAACCTATTTTCTTTCCCCACCATGGGATCCACATGGGTCCTGGACCAGTTCATGCCAAATGAAAAGTCATTCCAAAATTTGGACTGAACCTCACATTTGATCCATGCGAAACCTATTTGCTTTCCTACGCATGGGATCCACATGGGTCCTGGACCAGTACATGCCAAATGAAGTCATTCCAAAATTTGGACTGGACCTCACATTTGATCCATGCCAAACCTATTTTCTTTCCCCACCATGGGATCCACATGGGTCCTGGACCAGTACATGCCAAATGAAAAGTCATTCCAAAATTTGGACTGGACCTCACATTTGATCCATGCCAAACCTATTTTCTTTCCCCACCATGGGATCCACAAGGGTCCTGGGCCAGTACATGCCAAATGAAGTCATTCCAACATTTGGACTGGACCTCACATTTGATCCATGCCAAACCTATTTTCTTTCCCCACCATGGGATCCACATGGGTCCTGGACCAGTACATGCCAAATGAAAAGTCATTCCAAAATTTGGACTGGACCTCACATTTGATCCATGCCAAACCTATTTTCTTTCCCCACCATGGGATCCACAAGGGTCCTGGGCCAGTACATGCCAAATGAAAAGTCATTCCAAAATTTGGACTGAACCTCACATTTGATCCATGCCAAACCTATTTTCTTTCCCCACCATGGGATCCACATGGGTCCTGGACCAGTACATGCCAAATGAAAAGTCATTCCAAAATTTGGACTGGACCTCACATTTGATCCATGCCAAACCTATTTTCTTTCCCCACCATGGGATCCACATGGGTCCTGGACCAGTACATGCCAAATGAAAAGTCATTCCAAAAGTGGCATAAATTGGCCAAAATTGGCCATACCGTTGCGAAAAGCTCTTGAGGCTGAGAGCGTCAACACTGGTGATAGTGTTGGCATAAGAAGAACGAATTATATATATATATATATATATATATATATAACATTAATATTCTTTAGAATAGTTGCAATGACTTTCTTAAAAAACAAATAAACAGGTAAATATGATGTTTTAATGTTATCTAATCAACTCTATCCCAGCATTCACTGTTCCTCTCCTGCGTTTGCGAAATTGCATCGCGTACTCTACGGCGAATCGCGGAAAACTCGGCAATCATGCGGTCAATTACTTTCTTATCTACCACTCGTAGATCAGACCGACGAATCTCTTCAAATTTACGTCTAAAAATGGTGCGTATCGACGGAAAGCGCTTGTCCAAATAGTCGATGCCGGAAGTTACATTCTGCTCTAACAATTGATGGCTATCAAGACTTCTCATTTTGGAGCTCGGTTCCCTTAGATCATAGTAGGCTTCGATGGTGGGTCCGGAGGCCAGCTCGGCTTCATTAGGTTTAGTTCGGTTACGGGGTTGCCAAGGACGATGCAGTACCGAGCGTAACTCGACAAGGCCTATGGTATCTGTGCTTTCTTTGACCAAATTGGAATCTAACACTATCGCCACGAGGTCCTTCACAATGTTTCCCGATAGCTGCTCGTAATTTCTCGTGCTGAGGCAGGATGCGGCTATCTTCGCTAGCTCTTCGTCAACGTCGAAGAGTGCAGATGACGTCGTCGCGTTTGCAGAGAGGCTACTGTCCGCAATAGGTGTGAATCGCAATTGGCTATGTATCAACGTCGCTAGCACATTTTTAAGTGTTGAAACTACTCCTGATTTCTTTAAAGGAAGTAGCGTGATCGCTATGATCGCTGAATAATCAACTCTAGTGTGAATATTTGTGTTCTGAGATTCTCAGTAACCTGGTTCAGGAGTATGCCTCAGACTTAACGAGAGGCACTCCATTTTGTAGCTGGATATGCATTGCTGTGTTATTAAACATATGCACACGTCACCTCGCTCCAATCGACAAGTTGTCGGTGGAGAAATTCAGATTCCCGAACTTAATTCCCCCAAGTAGTTCGGAGACCACCATGTTGAGAATGGTCGTATCACCACAGCACGATATGTTTGCCTTCGTTATTTGATGTCCAATGCACGCTCCCAGATACCTCATAAATTCCAGGTCGCCCATCGGCATTTGCGTGGCGTATTGCTGAATGCGTGGATATAAAATATTGATATCGTTCTCTTTGTTACACACTGTTTATAATAACTTACTCTCGAACTCTTGTACGGAATATAGCTTTGATGTTTCGTGTACCCCTTAATACGCGCGATAAAGCCTTGCGGCGATTGTTGAAGTATACAGCGTAGCTCAAACAATTTCACCTTGTTTATGGGAATATCAATAGTGATCGACAATAATTGTGGCTGAAAAAAGGAACTATCAGCGCGCAAGTCTCTTTCAAAACTTACGGTATATCCTAGCCTGTTCACTTTCTCCAGTTCTTCGACTAGCGGAATCGAGTCGGGTCGAAAAGCGTATCTATCCACGTGCAATTTCATCACTCGACAGGTCTGAATTTGGATAAATTACTTTCGTCCCTTCGAAAAGGCGAAGCAATGCATACTAACCGATCTAATGGCGAGAACCAACTCGGGCGTATAATCCATAATCATCCATATAAGTTAACGAGGCAGAGTCTCGAGAAGGGAAGGGTCATCGATGGAAGTATTTCCGAGTTTGACAGACAACGAATTCATTTGTGGGGTTAAATGAATAGATTCTCCAAGAAAGAATGAGATACACAAAATGTCAATGCCGCACAAATCACATAAGGTATGTCACCAATTGCGTCCATACGATATCGATTTTTAGTGGTAACTAATCGATACTCTACTCTCCACAACTTGCGAGCTCTCTCGTTTCTCTCGCCGATGAGAGAGCACGCGAAATGCTGAGAGTCGTTTGTCTTCTCAAATCTCTTACGAGTGTTACTAGACAAGCACTGCCAAAAGAGTCGTCGGGAATTGCACAATAGTCCTCTTTTCTGTATGGATCGATGATACGAATGGGTTAGGACAGTTCCAGTGTGCCCTCTGGCAGTATCAATACGATTAGATTCAGTGCTGATTAGTTATCGATTCACTATTTGTGAGTGCGTACGTGTGACTTGCAGAAAGATGCGTATCATGCATACATTGTATAGTAAATGTGCCTGACGATGTTGTACTTTGTAGATAGGCAACTAATAGTATCATATCCACAACAGGGCTGCACAAAAGAACAAGCCTAGCCTTTTTTCCTGATGGCATAATGTGCTGTATCGATACAGTGCCGGTGATAGTATTGGGTAAGAAGTACGAAATTTATATAAATACAATATTAATTTTCTAAATAATGATTGCCATGACATTCTTAGAGACAAATAAAAAGGTAATTATGATTGTAAAATATATCTAATCGACATCATCACAGCATTCATAGTCCATGCTTTGCATTTTTAAAGTTGCATTGCGTACTCTGCATCTAATCGAACTCGACAATCATGCGATCAATTACTTTCCTATCGACCACTCGTGGATCAGACCTACCTCTTTAAAACCTCTTTAAATTGGCGCCTAAAAATGGTGCGTATCGACGGAAACCCGGAAGCGACATTATGCTCGAATAAGTGAATGCTATCAAGACTTCTCATTTTGGAGCGCGGTTCCGTCAGATCGTAGTATGCCTCGATGGTGGGTGCGGAGGCTTGCTTGCCTTCACTTGGTTTCGTGTAGTTGAAGGGTTGCCACGGACGAACGGGCGCAAAGTGCAGTTCCGCACGTAACTCCGCAAGGCCTATGGTATCTACGCTTTCTCTGATCAAAGTGACGCCTAACGCTCGCGCTATGGTGTCCCTAACAATGTTACCCGACAGCTGTTCGTAATTTCTGGTGCTGAGGCAGGATGAGTGAAGATGACGTGGTGTTCGCGCCCACAGAGATGCTGCTGTCTAGCGCAGCGGCCGTCGATGTTGAGAGCGAAGTAGCGATGCTCTCTGAAAGTTATGTATACCTACTAGGCATACATTCATATGTATATATTCTAGCCTAATCATGACATATATGTAATATAATATATTCATCTGTCCAACCACCTATTTTAACTATCTAGGTGGTCATACCTGCTTGTAAGTGGGTAGCAAGTAGGAGGCCGATGACGAGTGCAGTTCCCATATATTCGCCTGAAATTGTGTATTTTAAATCATTTATGTAAGAAAGGTGGCGAAGCAAGATAATTACGAACCAATAATGCATAATCCGGAGACGAAAATTGGCGTTCAATATATGCACATAAAACATAAAATACAATAAGCGTTTTCACTATCAAAATTAGAAATCCCACCAGAGTCAAAAAGGACGGAAAGATAAATTATCACTCGCTCGACCCCATTTCTCTCTCGCAACCTTACACACTACGTTTCAAGACGAAAGTGAAATTCTCCTGCTGTCTCACTCTGATCAGGTTTGGTTAGAGATAGAGATAGTGTATGACATAGTGCACTCTTCGTGAGGCGGTTGTGTATCTACGACCCTATGCATCGCAACATCCAAATGCGTTTCTCTAGGAAGAAATCTCCACTTCTAATCTTCTGATTTTGAAGCCGACCAGTGAGAGCACCTCGGCGACCACCGCCACAAGGTTGACGAAGGAGTCCTACGTGGAATGCTATGGCCCATATAGCCTATGGTAACCGGAAAACCGATTTCCAACTTGTTCAATTCCGATGTGAAATCGATCTTGACGAGCTTCCTTGCGTATATTGCGCGAGTTTTGGTAGCGTTGTTGGCGAAGACGGGGAATGAGAGAATCACGACTGGGATACCGGGTTCTAAAGTTGGATAGAAAGAATCATCTTGCAATCTCCTTCACTCGTACACGTGAGAGTATAACGCTGGTAAAGCATCCGAACGGTATTCATTTTTGGTTATGCTTTGCAGAATTCGATTTTATTTCATGTTGTCAAAGTTATTTGCTGCTATTGTTGTTGTTTTGCCTTCGTATTGTGCTTGTAAACATGGTTTGTTCGTCCATTCATTATGTCGTCTATAACAGGCCCTCTTTCCGCCTCATACTACGATGATTTGGACGCCGTGATGGCGGCATGTAGCCGATCGATTCTACGAATGTCAAAAGTTACACGAACGTTTATTTTAATGATTGAGTGTAATCATTAAAATAAACGTTCGTGTAACTTTTTAAAAACTTTTTTTTGCTCTATCGCTTGCCCAACACTGTGCAACGGTATCGCTATATATATGTCTCACGCTCACGAATTGATTAATATCCATCATTTTTATCTCATCATTAAATTCCGACGATTCATTCCGAAATGTTTCTACATCACTCGTAGTCTTCATCATTATCAGGGTCTTGGAGGATCCACTCTGGCCGGGAAATTCTGAATCTCGTTGAAGAGCGTTTCCTTCCACTGCTCGATGCTCCGGGCACTATCATCATAGACTAGTGGGCGCACTCGGCTATGATCTGGAAATGAATCGATATGAACACTTTTTGATTTTCGAAGCAGTTTAGTGTATTTCCAATGTACGCACTCTATCACACCCATTATTGCGAACATAATAGACCGAGAATTTAACCTAAAAACATTCCTACTGGGAATTTAAAAATAGAGATACTTACCTTCAGGCACGTATATTTCCCGAAGGAAAGGGTGTCGTAGTGCATTCTCGATGGTGATTCTAAAGTATAATTAACTTTCGTAAGGAAACATTGACGTACCTTGAGTCGGGGTGGAATTGCAGACATTCTTTGAGAAAGTCGATAACTACATTTAACCGATTGATGGTCAAATCGGGCACCTATTTTAAGATGTATTTATTTAGATTGTCTCATTTGTTGCTCACTTTGCAGTTGGTCGCAAAATATTCCGTCGTGCTCAACATTGCGGTTACAAGATTTTTGCCTGTCACGTACACTATGAATGATTCATCGCGAGCCTAAACATTATTCAATTAGTATCACAATTGTTTATGTACCTTCTCGAAGAATTTTGATGGTATGGGCCCAAAGAGCTCAATGGACCGGATGATCTGTAATTATAACCTTAATAAGTGAGTACAAAAAATAAAATCAATTATAACTACACTAAGTGTATACAAAAACAATTAGTCAATTTGCATTCTTGTGTTACTAACTTCCACCCTTTTCTTAGCGAGCAATGATGTGCAATTCTTACTTTACTACGTTCGTCTTTGAAAAGTGTTTCCCATGTAAGCAGTTCGGCCAAGATGCATCCCACGCTCCAAATATCCGCTGCAAGTTTGCATCTATTTGAAAATGATTTTTTAAAAGATATTCGCATAAACCTCAATTAGATGCGTATAGTTGACTGCACATCTCTAGTTCGACTATGAAATATAAAACACGAGAAACTTTTCATTAACTATTTTTCTGCGCGCACCTTCTCTGTCATATTCGCCTTCGCGCCAGAAGTTCACCTCTGGAGCAGCGTATGGAAACGTGCATACATTAGCAGTGTATGGAGATGGCCTTTCGCTTCTGAATTGCTCGTTGGGAGTTTTTTCAATTTAAATTTGAGCGGATGGGAGAATCAATTCGTTGTGAAAAGGGAACATTGGCTAGAATGGTTTGAATTTTGAGATGAAAATAATTTGAAATAAATCACATATTCTCACTCTGTTTTAGCAGTGCGCGCCAGTCCGAAGTCGATCAGAACAGTCTTCCCACTAGTGTTGATAGCAAGATTACTAGGACTGAGGTCGCGATGGAGCACCTGGGCGATATCAATATGAGCCCGTTCGCGAAAGAGTCAGCAAAATCTCGACACGGGCTGGAACATCAAAAAAGTTCATTAGGCTTAAAAGTTGGCCCAAGGGGTAACTTTTGATTCTGAATCGAATGGCCGATTCTGTTTTTCGATCAGACGCCCGACGTCAATTTGGCCAAAATCAGTTTCTGCAATAAAAATTGGTCCGGGAATGGTCGGATTGGCCAAATTCTCGCGTACCTGACCAGAATTTAATTCTCTACAAAATGAAAAAAGGAGGCTCTATCTTTTTTCGTTTCCGAGAAAAGGTCGATTTTTGACACAGCGAATGGTGTCCGAGATAAGATATTCAGTTTGTAGAAAATTTTACGCTGATCATTTTCGTATATGGTGTTAAGTGTTTCATTCTTGATAACATTGTTTTACATAGCTTTTTCTGAGGTGCACTCGCGTTTTTTGCGATTTTTCGAGAACTTTTTTTCTTTCGTATTTTCATGATCTCTAACATAAAAATCGATTTCTATGTGCGAAAATACGCCAGAATATCCTATAGGGATATGTTTTTAGGAATATAATTTTTTTTACCCAAAAATCGATCTCGACGGCGACGTCGAGGTCGAAAAAATAATTTTCTCAGAAATACCTGAAAATATGATATTCTGGCGTATTTTCGCACGAATAAATCGATATTTTATGTTAAAGATCATGAAAATACGAAAGAAAAAAGCTATTCTCGAAAAATCGCTAAAAAATACGTCGGGCCGTACCGGGATTCTGAAGCGTCTGATCGAAAAACAGAATCGGCCATTCGATTCAGAATCAAAAGTTACCCCTTGGGCCAACTTTTAAGCCTAATGAACTTTTTTGATGTTCTAGACGTTGTCCGACTCTTAGGCGAACGGGCTCATATGGCATATAATAATTCTGATCAAGGGAATTCGTGGAATTACTAATACTGACATTATGTTTCGATCGTAGTGTCCACATTTGGGAGAAAAGTAAGATTAGTTACACAAACTCCAAGCACAAATACTGAATATACTTTGAAACATCATTAATAACTCACATTCGCTGATTCAAGATACTTCAACGCACGAAGAGTATCCCGAATGATGTTGGGAATGATCGAGAATGGCTGAAAAGGGTGCTAATGAAAAACTATGCGCCTTCTATGCATGTCGGCATTTGCCGGAGCCTTCCCTGTGCGTGTGCTCAGCGCCAGAGATTTGGGCAATACTGACTTTATTCCATTACAACATGCTTGAGACGGGGGAGAACGGGGCAATAAGCGGAAGTGGATGGGGGGTCTTGGCAACATCCCCCGTGATTACACCGGGCAAATGTGCATAAATAAACTATCGAACTCGATGAGAGCGACAAAGCAAGTCGATCCTAAGGTAATCAAACTTACCAAGCGAACTTGGCTGGTTTCAATCTGATCTTTTAGATGCTTGTCAAGCGTCGAACCGACATACTCCGTTACGAGGTAACTGAAAACTATTTGATTTTTAAAGAGAATTGATCCAAAAAATCTTATACGAGTACGATTACTTTAAGACAAAAACTGTTTTCATAACTATGATTTCCACTAACGTCGAGCATTGATATTTCGCAGCATTTTTCGCGAGACAGCAAACGAGAATGATATAGGGCATCGAATAAGCAAGATATTGGAATATCGTTTTCCAATAATATTGCATTACAGTGATAGGAAGGGTGTGAGCCAACATTTGATTCAGTTGAGCAGCACAGCTCGATGGAGTGTACAGGTCCAAGATCCTAGAGATGTTGGCGTGATTGAGATGCTGCAGCAACTTCAGTTCGCGATAGATTAATGTGGCCTGTAATGGTACGCTTGTGACTCACGTTGGACAGAACACACAGCTCTATCTCCAATCCAGTAAGGGATTGGATTGGGGAGAATTCACTTCCTTCTTTTCCAAAACATAAAAGTGACTCATGTAGTTATGCATCTCTTAACTCTTTCTTTACAATGAACTATTTGTAATCGAGATTTGCACGTAAATGTTTAGAAAAATGAACATACAAATCGTGTTGTCAATCCATAGTGCCCGTGAATGTCAAAGTAGTCCATATTGGCCCTGAACTTTTTCACGGCAATTTCTATGGCGATTCTGCTTCCACTCTGATTGATGGTAGTACCGGTTGTGCGTCTGAATGAATAAATAAACGCTGACGTGAAATAAAGGCTGACTTATTTTGATCGTGGAATCGTGAGTCACTAACGCCACAACTCCATACGTCCCACTCCCGATTGGTCTCGGCCGCAGGTCGTAGCCTTCCTGTAACCATGTATTGACTATTGCTAAAACGAAAGATCCAGATAAAGCTCACTAACCGGGAGATGAAACTCGATTAGTTCATTGCTATTTATTTGCTTTACATTCACCGGTTGTAGAGCGCGCGATCCCTGAATTTTATTGGAATTTGAATGATGCGAAATTCAGAGACAACACACCCGGTTGAGAAAAAGAGCCATGTTGAAGCTGTGGCTCGGATTCTGCCGCTACTCGAATTGACGCGCTCCTTTTCACCTCTTTTTTATCGATCGTAGTGTTGGGGAAGAGTGGTTTGGCGATAAGAGCGAAGGCGCGTATTAGTCTTCGACACTGTTTTCAAGACGCAACACTTTGATAACGCTGATGAGTCACAATGGCTTTCTCGAAGCAAAACTAACACGAATGTAATGGTTATCTAATGTTTTAAAGTGACCGGCGATTTGGTAATTACGCAGGCCTGTTTTGACTTGAGCAATATTTCTGTGTTCAAACCACGCTTGAGAGTGTGGGCCGAGAGCTCGAACTTCAGGAACATTTGAAATTTCAGTGACGTGATAACGCGTTCGATTATTTTGGGTGTCCATTATATTGGACCATTGGAGCATGATGCGTTTCGACTCTCATTATTTCGTTGCACAGTAATTGTAAAGTGTAAATGCAGAAATGTATTTGCTAAGGAAACTGAATGGTTTATTGATTTATATAAATATCACAAATAATACAACTAGATAATACAATATAGAAAACAAACAAATACGAAGCAACGGGAACAATTGCGGTAGTCTGAAGGTTTAGTCGAAGTCGAACAGTTCCTCTTTTCTCGTTAAATGAGCGATAATCAAGCTCCAACTCGAGGCTGAGATAAATATGTTGCATTACTCAGATTATTTGAAGAAGAAAAACTCACTTTACACCAAGTAATCCTCGATAATATAGGTTTGTTCATTGTAATTGATTGGGCAAGTTGTTGAGAAAATCACCTTTTTAGTGAGTTTGGGCAATCGCTAAAATACACTATTTATTTCCTCTTCATATGATTGTTAGCATACTCTTTTGAGGATCTTAGCACCCTTGCGACTGAGGTAATCCGGGAAATTGATATGATCGATGTACTGATATCCGTTGGATAATCGGACCTAGTTATTTATGAAGAGCTTGTCGATTTTTCTCGTGAACATTTCGAGAATAAGCTCAGCCCAATCATCATTCTGAATTCCGAAAAACCAGGCACTGTCATCTTCTTCTTGACAGTTATTATTGCGGATGTATAGTGAATGAACATTCGCCGATATGCCGAGAATGAGTTTCACTGAACGCATACCATATAATATAAATGCATAATGCAAAACTTTCTCACCAGCATCGGACATTGATACATTTGTCACACTTCACAGCGTACCATCGCACACGAAAAACCTCATTTGCGTGGCGGCGCCATTCTCTCTTCTAACAGGATTAGTGAGCGGTGTGCTTGAGAAGTGAATCGAAAAATGAAACCGGGGGCAACAACCTTCGGAGAAAAGGTAGGAACCTGCGGTAAAGAGGACTTAAGACTCAACGCAATGTCTACAAGAATCCAAAATTTGGTGACGATCGGAACTTTCTAAGTTACATAAAACCCCGATTTTGTGGTGTTGTCCATTTTTGTTAGAACGAAATCGAAAATTCGGCAGTCATAAAAATGTGGGGAAAGGGTTTAGAAAAGTTTCTACACAAAGGCCAGGTCAATAGATTCATCCTCGCACTAGGAGTTAGCTCTGGAAGGGGCAAACCGTTCAATTTTGGCCGTTTTTCGCAGGTTTCGCGCACGCTATGCTTCTGTACCCCCCTGTAGAGCGATTCACCAGCAAAAGTAACCTACTCCTAATTTAATATTGTCAATTTTATGTTTCTTCATAATAAATCAGTTATGTTTCCATAATAAATAAGTTATGTTTCAATGAGACATCTACCCCATTTCTCGAATTGCTCGCACGACCGATCTGGTGAGGGAGGAAATGGGAGAATGAAATTACTCGGAAAAATGAATTAGCGATCGACAAAGAAAAATCAGCTCCGCCACGCAAATGAGGTTTCTCGTGATCGTTGGCACGCTGTGCACTTAGAGCTTGTTGTCCAACTTTATTTAATTCGAGTGTTTTCAAAATTATATTCCTGAGTTATTCAGTACCAGTTCAATCATTACTCACGCAATTGGATCCGTTAGTTTCCTCATACCAACTTCCATTTTTTCAATGTCTTTTCCGTCGAGAAATATGGACACTATGAACAAATCAGATGATCCAAATGAGAACTCGAGGCAGTCGTTCGAGAAGCGACAGGTTTTGAATAGATAGCGCTTCGAGACTTCTGGAGAGCGAATCTTCCTCGGTGGTAGAATGAAGTACATCCATTTCTAAATCCGCAAGAAGAACATATATCATTTTATAAAGAAAAAATGCCAGGTCCATAATACACACTTTTCTTATTTTCCTTCCCATGTTTTCGCAAATACACTTCAACATACTATTAATATCGGCACGATACTCATCGTGGCAATTGATCATCAAATAGTATCCCTGAAATGCCCGCAATAACAAACATCGATGCGCCCGACACTCGTACATCTACATGAGTTCTCGAGGCAGTCGTTCGAGAAGCGACAGGTTTTGAATAGATAGCGCTTCGAGACTTCTGGAGAGCGATTCTTCCTCGGTGGTAGAATGAAGTACATCCATTTCTAAATCCGCAAGAAGAACATATATCATTTAAAAAATAGGAATAACAATGTGCGTTGGAGCAAAGGGATTATATTTCGAGCGTGTTGGCAAATATCCAAACATTGTTGGCATTATGTCAGCGGATTTTGAAATTTCCGAGTCGCGATTTTTTTATGGCGCATTGTGCGAGTGCTCAGCACGCCCTCTGGAGCTGCTTCACAAGTCATGAATGATGATGATGCATATATTGATTATCACAAACAATTATGAGTTCCTCCTTCGATATAGATCATAGAAAGTTTATTCTGCTCGATCCGTGGTTATTCAGTTCACGTCAAAATGGGCAATTGGTCACTGCAAAATCTTGAAAAATCATTGGCCGATTTATCGATTGACCGTCTGCCTCATCTCGAGTGTTTACCAGGTGAGCTCACTTGGAAGATCATCGAATATGCCCCCGAGTCAGTTATGGATCTCAGAATGGTACGCTCTTATAAATGGTTTTTTAAAAATTAAAACTTCATATTTTATTAATAATTTTATGGAAAGAATCGGATATTTTAGGCCTCACGCTCTTTGAAATCAAATTATAAAGGAATTTGGTTTGATAGGCGAGTGATAGAGAACAACTGCCTAAGAGATCTTAATAAGGAAACTTCCTAAGGTCAGCGGTTGGATGTTTCAGTCCTTTGGGTCGCGTACACCCAACGGCCCCACGCTGGGTGGACTTCATCAGCACGATGCCCAGCGTGAGTAAGGGAAGATATAGATAGATGATTTGCGAGAGTAAAAACGACAAACAACCTAATAATAATAAGAAGGGAAACAAAAGACGAAAACACCTGATGGATTGAAAAGGGGACCAGAGAATGAAGTAAACAACTGCGAGAGATTGACCCCGATGAGAGGAGAAGTGAGTGTCCCTTTCTTAAGAATTTGCCATAATTACACAGAAGCTGTGACGTAGAATCTGTTAGGGAATATGATATCTGGATACGAGGGATCTTTTGGACATCACCCGTGATCTCATTATAGAGGTTTCGCATTCGTGAAATCCATATGCTGAAATCCACTGTAGCTGTGTAAAATTCTAGTTTTCTGAGGTCATGATGTGTGAGTGATCTACCATATATGAATAATACCCGTGCATCACGAAGATTGATTCCATCAATGATTTCTTGCACCGAACTCTGACATTTATATGCTGGTTTCCGTCGTGTTTGTTTTCTTTTCCCTCTACTATTTATTGGGAAATCTTTGATAGGCATAGTTTGATATGGATGTGAAGGTTTTTCTAGAGGATTAATTCCTTCAGAGATATATCCGAAGTTTTTGATAGAATCATTAAGTCCGAACGGAAAAGCAGTATTTAGTGCTTTTATCCATAGGAGTTCTTTGTGGAGTAGCTCAGCCTTATCCTTACCATGATCTAGTATATCCACTGTAAATGAATCTCTATTGTGTAGAGGTTCTTTGAAATGTTGGATAATAAAAGTTTTTAGTTTGTCACTCACAAAAGAGTAACTATGTTGAGAGATTCTGCTTTTAAGACTCTGCGTGGTTTCGCCATTGTATTGCTTGCTGCATACTCTACAAGTGAAGATATACCACATTGTTAGTCATGCAATGATCATCAACATTTTTATTAGTGAGGAACAGATCATCTGTAATACTACTAGTTACTCCAAGTTTAAAATTTGTCTTAGGACATATTCTACACCGCGTGCTTCCACAAGAACGACCGGAATGAGGCGTATGTTCACCGAGAGTGACGAGATTTTTCCCACACTATCTCCCGATGAATTTAGGATTACGAGATGATTTGTACGCTTTATCTGTGTTTTTAGCGGGCTACTGTGAGGGGATGCCCATCCCTTACTATGAAGCGATCGGCGGACATTCAGTAGGGCTGCTACTGTGGTTGTCAAACATTCAATGATGATCGAACGATTACAGGGATGATCGCTACGGCTTGCGAAGAGTATTTGAGCATAAATAAGTCTTTTCGCACAAATTGCGAAGTGATGAGCTCTGATCAGCTCGATAATACTCGGCTATTATGTCACCCTGGCAATCTTTAGCTGTGCCGCAATTTGTGCGAAAAGACTTATTTATGCTCAAATACTCTTCGCAAACCTGCGAAGGAGTAATACTGCAAAACATGGCAGTTAGAAGTTGCTGAGAAAAAGTGCAACATAGTTCACATAGGACAACACAATCCCAGAACCACATACTCTCTTCTTTCTAGCAATCTTGCAATTCGTGATTTAGGAGTCTTTATATTCGTGATTTAGGAGTCTTTATCGACCCTCTATTGAACTTCGACTCTCATATTAAGATTGTATGTCACAAATCAACCTCACTTGTTTACCTCCTTTTGCGCAATATCAGCTGTACTATTCCTTCCCCTTACATCTCCGCTTTCAAGTCATTCATTATCCCCGTATTAGAATATGCATCTCCCGTTTGGTCCCCCTCGTCCAAAGGTCTTGTTCGGAAATTAGAGAAAGTACAACACTTGTTTACCAGACTTTTATTCTATCGTTGCTTCAGAGTAGATCCCGTTGTTCCATCCTACTCTGATAGATTATCTCTATATTCAATGAATACTTTGTACACTCGTCGTATTGTGATCGATATTGTCTTAGCTCTCAAAATGTTTGCCAACTTTGTTGTTATAGAACCTACGCATTTTTACACATATCGTGCAATTAGTAGACGTAATGGTTCGTTTGTTCTTCATCTACCCCCGTTCAAGAGAGAAAATCTCAAAGTATCTTTTTCTCACAGAACCGCTCGCTTATTAAATAAATTGCACTTGGTTTGTAATCCCAAATTGTCTATTCCTACTATTAAGATTCACATGTTTAATCATCCTAATTTACCTCGTGCATTCGGAATAGAAGTTTTGAATATGTGACCTTCCCTCCAACCTATCCCCATCCATTCGCACCCCCTTCCCCTTCCAACTCGATCTACCTCGTCAAGCACTTCCATCCAATAAGACATATATTGGATCAGCGGCCAGTTCCTACCGCATACGAGGCTCCCTCACCTCGACATTCCAATGTGCGACTCCATGAGAAGATCGATCCCTTCCCCCACCCCTTCCTCCCCCTACCCCACCCTCATTCCTCACGCATCCTTTCCCTAGTTCTATTCTCACTACCTTTCTCCTTTCTCGTACATCCTGTACTTGTTGAAGCACCTTCAGTGGTGTACGATAAATAAATAAATAAACCGTAGCGATCATCCCTGTAATCGTTCGATCATCATTGAATGTTTGACTTGCCCTTCTTACCGATCTTGCGTCGACTGCATTTGTTTCTGGAACATGATCATTGATTCTCTGGCGGTAATGTTGTCAATCACATGAGCCTAGTGATCAATTTATGCGAGATCTCTTCGGTACGGCAAACAGGGCCAAGCCGAAGTCAGAGTGGTGAGTCGGAAAGCTCTACGAAATAGAGATCATCTTCAACTATTTATGTGCTTTATTATTTGTGGTTGAGAAATTTGATTGTTCGACCATATTTCCAAAAAAAAAAAAAATTTCCTCACTCCGCAAAAACAGAATCTGCAAATACAGTATCGGACATAAGTCACCGTCCAAAATTTTAAAGTGTTATAACTTTTGAGCCAGTTAAGCAATCAGTTCGATGTTTTGGCAGGACACATTAGACTTGCTGATGCATTGTCACCGTTAGTGACGTCATGCTGCGATTTCGCAATATTGCATAGTGATGATGCAATCATATATATGTTCTTTACTTGTGATTTTTAGGTCATTGGGATTTTTTTCTAAGTTTTCTCTCTTTTTGTGATGATAGAAGGCCTCAGCATCTACCTATTAAAAATAGTACTCATGGGGCGTTGTCGTACAGAAGCAGAACACAGGTTCAAAATAGGGTCCCGAAAAAAATAATTTCCATTCATTGACGTGCTAGAGACTCGTTCAAAGGCTCAAAATGACCCTTACAATAATTCCTGATTACCCACAAAGTTCGATATTGATAGCTCTTAATTTGACCTCAGGACACGAATTTTTCACTTTTTCACATCACCCATTTTAGTATGTCTATATTTTTAGGGTGATTTTGTTAAAATTTGGTTCCAAGACACGATGGTAGCATATCTAGGGAACATATCATTCTCAACTTTGTAGAACATATGAAAATCTTTCCTGCCTCTGGCAACCGAAAATCCGAGGTCACTCGATTTTCGAGTCAAAACATGACAATGATACATGATGGTTGAAAATTTTCAAGGTCGAAAAAATTTTCATCTTGGAACCTCTTGACTATATTTTTATCTGATGTATATCTATGCTCAGAATTCGGATAACGATAGGAGAGCTCATGATATCATGAATGAAAATAGCTAAAATATATTATGTCGAAAAAATTGATGTTTTCAACAGTTTTTAATTTTTACTTAGAAAAAAATCCCAATGACCTTAAAATCACAAGTGAAGAACATATATATGATTGCATCATCACTATGCAATATTGCGAAATCGCAGCATGACGTCACTAACGGTGACAATTCATCAGCAGGTCTAATGTGTCCTGCCAAAACATCGAACCGATTGCTTAACTGGCTCAAAAGTTTTAACACTTTAAAATTTTGGACGGTGACTTATGTCCGATACTGTACGTTATAATAAATGTCTCTCTATTACAGGACCAAGACCCTCCTATCACTCGACTGTGAACCTATATACTCAAGTAAGACATGTGATTCTGATTGCTAGAGATGTTCAGGGGGTATTCTTAAACTAGCAAGGTTCCGTCTTAGCTTATTGAAAAATAATGAAATCCAGTAATAGTTGAGGATGATTTATATTTCGAACAGCTCACCGATTCATCATTCCAACACCGAACCCAAAACTTAACGTCTGTCTGTCTGTCAGGGGTCGAGTTCAGGGCTCTAGAGACTAGATTGGATGACCTGTCGGATGAAACGTTGTAAGTTGTAGTTTTATCATTTTTTACCCGACCCGAGTAATTTATATATGGGATTTTCGTCGTCACCATCAAAACGAAATATTGTTATTGCAGCAAGAATCTTCTGCGAGTGATCAAAGATCTGAATGTTTCCGAGCTATACATGTTGGTCTACGACAACAATGACATGACCGACTCACAATCTGGTGATTTTGAACTAAAATATATAAATGATACAAAATCTAGTAAACTGCAAAATATTAATATTTCGAATTAATAAGTACTAAAACATAATGTGAAGAATAAAGTATCTATCCTGCACGAACTATTCCGTTTAAAATATGGGCGCCGTTAATAGTTCGTATTTGTGGAAGATCCATGATGTTTGATGACATATGTGAGATTTACCTCATCCATTTGAAACCCTTCTGCAACCGAGATAATTTTGCATCAATTTTAGTGAGAGTGCTGCTCGAGTTATCCTCACTCCTCAAATCTCTCCACATCGAACAATCGGTGGTCGGTTGTGAAGAAATTACCGGATACGACACTTTGTGCTTCGGAATGCTCAACCAAGATTGGCCATCGATCATTTGCGACATGTTTACTAGAAAACTCGACACGCTCTGCATTGAGAATCACTATTTTCCCTGATATCTTAACACCCAAAGCATCGAAATGCTCAAACAGGTCAATATGCCTTACGGCAATTTCATATTACGAAATTGTTTAATAATTTATCTCCTTCTTCTTCTTTGTCGAGGAAATTAATTGAAAATTTTCAGCGACTGTCGGTTCTAGACAAACGGGTTTGGTTTGAGGTCAGATTCGAAGAATTTCCTGCTGCTCCGCCATATATGATCAACGAGTATTGTGTGGAAGGTAATAGTTTTAAAAAAAAAATTATCTGGTAGCAGGTTCGAAAATCTAACAAGATCAGGCTGAAATCATGTTGCGAGAGAAAACTTTTAAACCGATTTTATTATACCACTTCAGCCTCGGAAGATTCTCTGAAGATCGTTCATTCTTCTCGAATTGAGGAGAAGCATTGGTCATAATGTTTCCGTAACTACAAAGCCTTTCCCTTGCATGCCTTGTTACTTTAAGAAAACGTGCATGTTGGTTTAGTTGAAATGCTCTATAAACGTTCTCTACATATGGAAGTATTCTGAATCATTTTATCGAATGTTTATCGAGGTAGTAGATGAGATTAAATGTCAGTAAACTGGTTCTGCATAATACGTTGAAGTTTAGAATATACCCATTAGAATGAGAGAGAAAACGGTAATTATTAACAATAACACAACGCCTTGCACATATATCCATCAAATATGCATTCGAAATCGCTCGTATTTCTTCGACAAATGCTGGATTGTCAGGTACTTGCTGGTGGCATCACGGCGATATACTGATGTGGAATTAATTATTTTATTTAAATGAAATAATTCATATTATATGCTTTAAAGGGATCCACTACCCAAAAATGAAGTATGCCTTAAAATGTCCTGCCAGGCACCTTGAATTCAATGGTGAAAAGCAAAAAAATTAAATAAATGTATTTAAAGAGAAAACAGGAGAAAGCCGGGTAATAGTTAATTTTCGTTTGGTGCAGCGAGAAATATCACGATTACGGTAATGGAGGCGCATTGATTGCAAAAATTAGGAAAATGTGCTGTTCCTCGCTTTTCGTTTTCGACGCTTACGACACTTTTCAGAAGCTTCAGCTAGCTTTATCTTTATTTTTTTCAGTTATCTGTGTTGTATTTCGCTTTATACTGCTTTCAATTGTATTTCGTCACCGAACAAGCCGTTTAAACTGTTGGGAATCGGTCCAAAATACGCTTTGACTGAGTTGCAACCGTTTTCGTTCATGTTTATCGCTTCTATTTGCTCCCAGTATCATGGCTTCCGTCGAATGCGACGTCTGTTGTCTACGCACTTCTCGTCCACGGACGATACCGAAGATAGAAGCACGGAGGAAGGAATGGCTGCTCCGTCTCAACCTCAACGAGGAGGAGAACAACGCACTAGAGGATAAGTGCATTCGGCTGCAGACGGAAGGCAAGCGAGCTCGCCTCTGCCATCGACATTTCCACGACGACAAGGACCAACTCCCCATCGATGTGAGTTCCTATTATTGATTCACACTTACTGCTTGCTCTTATGGCCTAAATTACGCCCGTCGTTCGTGTTAGTGATAACTCTCGTGAGACTTCGTGATACGAGTTACTAGCTTTCTCTCTCACACAATACCGCTCTTTTAGCGTCGCCTCCCTCTTCATCTTCCGCCAAGTCTCTCCAAGAATGCCATCAACCGCCAAGAAGTAGGCATCACTATATCCACAGAGAACACAGTCATAAGATGATAGAATGCCCTGTGGAGGCAAAAAGCACAATACATTCGCCATGAAGAGGCAATGAGAGAAACAAGAGAATGAACATCATAGTGGTTGGCCTGCGGCGCGCGCCTTTCTCTACCTCTTGCAAAACATCACCTGCGGGCGGGAGTCGAACCTGCCTGCGTCGGCATGCCAGTCAGACACCATGGGCCTACCGCAGGGAACGCGGGACGGAGACTAGTGGTTGGGGCGCGTGCCTTTCTCTACCTCTTGCAAAACATCACCTGCGGGCGGGAGTCGAACCTGCCTGCGTCGGCATGCCAGTCAGACACCATGCCCATTATGGGCATGGTGTCTGACTGGCATGCCGACGCAGGCAGGTTCGACTCGCTCAAAAGCTCAAAATGTGCATGGTAATGGGCATGGTGTCTGACTGGCATGCCGGCGCAGGCAGGCTCGACTCCCGCCCGCAGGTGATGTTTTGCAAGAGGTAGAGAAAGGCGCGCCCCCCAACCACTAGTCTCCGTCAAGCGTTCCCGGCGGTAGGCCGCCCTGGCCTAATGGGCATGGGGTCTGACACCATTTACAATTGGAGGAGCAATACCCCGGTGAGTCGTATTGACCATCCAGTGCAACTACAATTCCTTCCTCCTATAACGATACTCTCGAGATAAGATACGGTAACATGTCTATACTACCGGTGCAGTGTCTTTGGAAAGTTGACGTGCTTCCTTCTCCCATCTATCTTAATGGGCATGGTGTCTGACTGGCATGCCGACGCAACTGGCAGGTTCGACTCCCGCCCGCAGGTGATGTTTTGCAAGAGGGTAGAAGAAGGCGCGCGCCCCAACCACTAGTCTCCGCCGAGCGTTCCCTGCGGTAGGCCGCCCTGGCCCAATGGGCATGGTGTCTGACTGCCTCTTCCTCTTGCAAAACATCACCTGCGGGCGGGAGTCGAACCTGCCTGCGTCGGCATGCCAGTCAGACACCATGCCCATTAAATGTAATGGTGTCCGACCGGCATGCCGACGCAGGCAGGTTCGACTCCCGCCCGCAGGTGATGTTTTGCCAGAGCCAGAGTAATGGGCATGGTGTCTGACTGGCATGCCGACGCAGGCAGGTTCGACTCCCGCCCGCAGGTGATGTTTTGCCAGAGCCAGAGGGTATTGCTCCTCCTGCCTGCGTCGGCATGCCAGTCAGACACCATGCCCATTAGGCCAGGGCGGCCTACCGCCGGGAACGCATGTCGGGGACTAGTGGTTGGGGCGCGCGCCTTTCTCTGCCTCTTGCAAAACATCACCTGCGGGCGGGAGTCGAACCTGCCTGCGTCGGCATGTCAGTCAGACACCATGCCCATTAAATGGAGAAAGATCTTACATGAATAACGACGCATATTATAGTGAACACCATGCCGTCAGACACCATGCCAGACACCATGCCCATTAGGCCAGGGCGGCCTTGGGCATGGTGTCTGACTGGCATGCCGACGCAGGCAGGTTCGACTCCCGCCCGCAGGTGATGTTTTGCAAGAGGTAGTGGGCATGGGCATGGTGTCTGACTGGCATGCCGACGCAGGCAGGTTCGACTCCCGCCCGCAGGTGATGTTTTGCAAGAGGCAGAGAAAGGCGCGCGCCCCAACCACTAGTCTCCGTCAAGCGCTCAATGGTATTGCTCCTCCAATTGATACCGGTGTTCAGTCTGAAGCCCCCACTGTTGAGGAAGCCTATGACTACTTCCTAGTCTCCAAACAGTGCCTCCTCTCCTTATTCACTCGTTGCACCGAATGTGGCAACAAGGAGATAGAGTCTGGCACCTTCAAGTCTTGGACTGTGGGATCCGCACTAGTCGTGGAATGGTATTGCCTGGTCTGCGCGAGAACCATCAAATGGTCATCCCAGCCAACGATGGAGGGTTACTATGAGGGAAACCTGAAGCTAACCTCATCGGTACATACGACAGGCCTTCCGATACCGGTTAGTACTATTCGTATGCATTCTCAATTCAGAGCAGTCACTCCTCGCAATAACAAACACGTGTGATTGTGTAGAAGTGACATCCCAACTATAAATAACGATTGAGGATTAAAATCACCAGGAAGGAATGGTTATAAAACTACCCTAATCCGGATAAGTTTTCAGAGACTGCTCGACATGGGAAAGGTACTGGGACTCGCTCTTCCATGTTCAAGTACCATGAGGTGAAGAGTGAAGAGGACGAAGAAGAAGGGGGCATAGAATGGGTCGAGGGAGGGGGCAGGAGCATGCTTGGGATCGTGCTCGTTTATTAGTATTCATATCATTATGCCATTGTATTTATACAATTGTTCACTCACCGTTAGTTATTGTCGATTCCCTTCTCTCGATATCTTGTCTTCCCAGCCACATTTGTCCGGGCGCGTAGAGACCACGATCATCGACCTGATAGATGAGGATGAATCATTGGAATTTGAGATACTGTGAATTGATTACTCTTTTTTTAATATCCACGACATTGTAGTCACCATTGTGAGAGGATAAAATAATGTCCACAGTTGTCTCAATTTACAAGTTTTTTGAAACCTCAATACAGTGAATTATCAAATTTGGCTCTCACCTGGTTGTTGTCTCCCTTCTTCGAACCTTCGTGTTGTCCAGATCCTCTTCGTGAACCTGCAAAGCGATGGGTTCTGGTCCAATAGTGAAATCCAATGCGGTATGCAGTAATATTAGCCAATCGTGGAGGTATTAGCTCATTACTTCGTATATCTGACAATGAGACACACAGTAGTAGAGATAAACGCGTCCAATAATGGTATAACGAATGCATCTCTCAACAACTAATCATAATTATTCCCACCTTGATGACTCTGTGAACGATGGGAATATCTCTTCCCTCGATCTTGAATACGGTAATATCTCCAGTGCGGATGGTGTCGGAGTGGGTGTTAGTCAGCACGAGCAGATCTCCTCTGATAAGAAAATTAATTTAAAAAAAAATAGTTTTTGAGGTAATTGGTTAATTGTAGCACCAGTTCATATTCAACAAGTACGAGAAAAGGAATGAGAAAACTGAAACATATTCCAAAAATATTTACGAGTACCTGTAACAAGCGGGTTCCATACTTCCGGAGAGAACGACGACGATGGGAGATTCACTCCCAGTGACCACCATCAGACCTGAAGAGAAAGAGATTGAGTATGCATTCGACCGTATCTAGTACTGATCAGTATAGATTCACAATAAACTAAACAATACAATTCGAGGGAAAATTATAGAACCCTTCAACTTCGGAACTTATCAGCCGCATCAAATCAACATGGGAAAAGCAATTTATGAACCAATACGCACCCTTCCAGATCATGAGGGCAGAGGAGACGACCATTGCGAAGTTGAGCACTTGGTAGATGGTCTGAGAATCGATAAATGAGGGAGTATGGTACTCCATACTATCGATAAGACGAGGAGTCCGCGAGGAAAAAGCAGGCGAGGAAAAAGCAGTGGGAATGCAATTAGATGGGACGATAACGAATTGAAATGGATTAGCGTATCTTGTATCCTCGCACTCTCCCATTTCTCATTTCCATTCCCCGTCCATCTCCTATAAAAGAGCAGCTCCCCAGCCTTCTCCAGCCAGTATGAAACTCTCCTCTCTCGAGGAGAGTGCGGGGATAATGGGCCCCCGTAGACTATGGTCCTCCCCTAGCGGGAGGACCATCCCCCCCCTCCCCTTGCAGGGGTAAACCAGCAAGGGGATACGTGCAAAATGGGCCTTCCAGCCAAGTATACAAGTACCATTATTACACCACTGACACAAAAGATCACCTGGTAGCAGGGCACATTTCCATTGCAGTCAAATTCCATATCGGGAGGGATGCAATGGCGAGAGATGAAACACGAGAGAGGACCGACATCGCAGAAGATTCCCTTGTCGTTCACCTATAATCATTTCATACCAGTATTGATTCGCTCGACAATTGACACACAACTCAGATTTCACAATAAACAAATGAATAGTATAAAATATAGGCTAACAAGGAAACATACCTGATTGACTACAGCATCCATGACTTGCCCTTTGAATGGTCCGAAAACGACAGCCTTGTACTTTACCGGATAGATCACGAAGCCTCGACCTGTAATTCACAAGGTATTCACAAGACAAAACACATGTCTGGATATTTAAATTAGATATAACTTAAAAAGAGACGCAAATCAACACGATGCGTATTTATTGCATTCACTGCAATCAAATGGAGGTAGGCAAGAGAGATGCAACTGACCTGGCTGAATAATCCCGTGTCCGATGGTGTCAATAGTAGTCACTGCGATCACAAAGCCGTGCTTTCCTGTACACGTACCCTCAGCCTGAAGCAGAGTTTGCAATAAACAGCACTCTAATGTTTTAATTTGCAGAAAATATTCGTATAGGTGCTTCTTGTCAGCCAGAAATAATATGTCATAACTACAAGACCTTGATTTAGAAAGACTACTTACCTCTGCGAAGAGCTTGGACTTAATGACCTTGTTTAAATTAGCGCCGAAATACTTTGGGTGGAGGGAGACTTCGTGGTCCAACGCGAGAAGGAAGAACATGGCAACTACAACGACGTGTATCAGTCAAACCATCGACATTTAGCAATCAAAGGGACCGCAAATACGCAGAAAACGATGAAGAAGCGACTACGCACATTTATAACATTATAAACACATCAAAATATTAAAATAAATAAGCAAAATTGATTGGGAACGCGAAACAGGAGAAAACGCGAAATTACGCCGAAACGCCGCAGAAAACTTGAAATGACTCGAAAACTTACCGTAATATTACAGAAGCACGCTTCCAATTCGAATTACAATATTTTCAATGCCTTTTTTGATTATCGTAATTATTTTTATAAATTTTTGAAATTTTGCATTTATTTCGTAACAATCGTTTCAATTTATATCCAAAATATAATAATTATTTAAATTTATAAATATTTCAACACTGGATCCCTTTAAGAGACCGGCTCGGTTATTTTGGAGCATTTTGGACCCTGTTCGGAACCGTTCCTCTAGGAATGAGAATCCCGAGCCCATACACGGGTGCTAGGCGGGTCTTGGTCCCGTAATAGACAATATCAACATGCCACTTATTTGTCATTCCTGCCTCGGCGGACGGAGAAAGGCGGTTTTCAAGGTAAAATGTTCGAAAAATCATATTTTTTCAATCGATCGGGATAGACTCAATTTCTCTTTTGCGTTACTTTAGAGGCCACTTTTTTGACATCGAATTTTCGTTTTTTGTTTCAAGTTGTGAATTTTTGGCGAAACTTCCAGACCGCACTATATGCGTTATGTAGCCCTTCCAATTCTGCGTCGGACCCACCTATCGTAAGTTTGGCTCAGGGACGCCGAAGCCATAATTTTTTGATAATATCTGAAAAACAGCTGATTTCGACAGTTTATCAAGCCTAACTTTTTTCTTTCATTATTTCGTTAACTCTAATGTTGAAATTCGAAATCTACGCGTAAAAGTACACCAAAAACTCTTTTAGCCATAATGTTTTTGGTCTTTTTTTTTAACATTATGGCTAAAAGAGTTTTTGGTGTACTTTTACGCGTAGATTTCGAATTTCAACATTAGACTGTCGATAAACTGTCGAAATCAGCTGTTTTTCAGATATTATCAAAAAATTATGGCTTCGGCGTCCCTGAGCCAAACTTACGATAGGTGGGTCCGACGCAGAATTGGAAGGGCTGCATAACGCATATAGTGCGGTCTGGAACTAAAAAAAAGAGCAAAAATCGAACAGAACGGTAATTTAAGAGCCTCAGGGCACATCTAAAGTAACGCAAAAGAGAAATTGAGTCTATCCCGATCGATTGAAAAAATATGATTTTTCGAACATTTTACCTTGAAAATCGCCTTTCTCCGTTCGCCGAGGCAGGAATGATAAATAAGTGGCATGTTGTCTATTACGGGACCAAGACCCGCCTAGCACCCGTGTATGGGCTCGGGATTCTCATTCCTAGAGGAACGGTTCCGGGGGGTGGTCCAAAATAACCGAGCCGGTCTCTTAAGATACCGGCTCGGTTATTTTGGAGCATTTCCGCCCCTACCGTGTCATTCATGCTACGGAGCAGGGAGAAACACAATTTTCGATGAAAAATGGTCGAAAAATCATATTCTTTCAACCGATCAAGATCGATCTAATTACTCTGTCGCATTAACTTAGGGCAGTCTTGAGGCTCTGAAATTAAAGTTCTGATTGATTTTTGCTCATTATGAAAATCAATTTTTCGTCATCAAATTAGCACTGCATACTCATCGATGATCGTTTTCATTTCCTTAGAGGCCTGAAATGACGGAATCCAACTCTAGGCTCGAACCAGATTACATTGTTAGCATCTTCATTAAAATTATATATAAATTTTATAATTACAATTGAATACTTACCAATCGCATACTGCTAACGGTTTCTGGCACATAATCAATAATCTCCCACAGTAGGTCACGAGGCAAACTCTCGAAGGATGACATAGAAGGAAGAGGCGATGATAATTATCTGAGAGTTACAGCAGATATCCATTTGTCAAGTTTTGAAATGAGTTTATTTTTTTTCTTTTAGAAACTCTGAAGCTCGATTAACTGTGAATGAATTGAGAAGAACCGATATTCACGCGCCAAGTGATCATGGACACCCTCTCTTCCGCCTATGCTAGTAGATCGATAGATGACCTAGCGAATGCCTCTCGCGTCAGGCCACCAAATCCTTCCCGCTTTTTCTAGAAAATATTTCCCGCCGGTTTACAAAGCTATATCCGTTGTTTTTCGCTGCTGTTAAAATCAACCATATTTGTTCTGAATGCTATGCTAATGGTGTCAGAAATCAAAAAAAACATGTATTTTATTTGCTCAAGAAGACGGATAATTTTTTAAAATGTTCTTTTTTTCAATTCTACTCATGAAGTTACGATTGCGCTTGAAGTTACATCTTAAAAAATATTTTTATAATGTACAACAATAAGAAACAAGCAATACAATATATAAGTAATGCGAAAACGACGTCGATATACATTCAAGACTAAGTTCGACCGAACCAATCTTTCAGTATCGATAAATGCTTGATTGTCAGGCAGTTTGTAATGAATGTACAGTATCGCCGGAAAGTCATGGGGCACTTTTTCATTCTTTCATAACTTTCGACTCATGAAAGATTTCTAGCTCATACTTTGACATGTCTTAGCACATCCATCGGATGTTAGGAATATGCCATTGGGATATCACCTAACTCCCTGGTTGTTGCGTAGTGATGACGTAATCAAGCAATAAATTCAAATGCTCAAAATGATCCGTATGACAATTCCTGATGATCCTCAAAGATTGATGACGATAGCTCTTTATTTGACTTCAGGGCACCAAAAAAACGAATTTTTCACTTTTTCACATTTCCCTATTTTGGATGTTTACAGTTCTGAGGGTGATTTTCGTTCAAAGATCATTCCAAGACACGATGGTAGCAAATCCATGGAATATAAGACTCCCAACTTTTTAGAGCATTCGGATAACGTTCCTGCCCGTGGCAACCGAAATTCCGAGGTCAATCGATTTTCAACCCAAAAATGCACCATGATACCCCCATCATCCTTTGAAAAAAAATATCTCTCAGAACTACTCGACTAATTTTTTTCCGGTATAACTTTGTGTGGTGAATACAAATTTCGATATGAGAGTCCACGATATCATGCATGAAAAAAGTAAAAATTCAACAACTTTCAAAATCGTTTATTTTTTCGACATAAGGACCTCGAATTTGCGGCTGGCGCGTGCTGGAAAGTAATTTAAATGCTCTAAAAAGATGGGAATCGTTTATTCCATGGATATGCTGCCATCGTGTCTTAGAATGACCTTTGAACGAAAATCACCGTCAAAACTGTAAACATCCAAAACAGAGTTATGTGAAAAAAAATTCGTGCCCTGAGGTCAAATTGAGAGTAATGTTCACAAAACTTTGAGGATCATCAGGAATTGTCATAAGAATCATTTTGAGCTTTTGAAGGAGTCTCTAGCATGTCTATGAACGAAAATCCATTTTTTCGGGACCAATTTTTGAGTAATTCTGCAGCCAATGTGCGATTGAGTAGCAACTTCAATTTTTTTCTCGGTGTAGCTCTCCGACTTGTCTAAATACTCAGAAATTTTGGTGAGCAGGGAAAAATCGATGTAAGAATTATTATGGTTTGAAAAATTATTGCTTGATTACGTCATCACTACGCAACAACCAGGGAGTTAGGTGATATCCCAATGGCATATTCCTAACATCCGATGGATGTGCTAAGACATGTCAAAGTATGAGCCAGAAATCTTTCATGAGTCAAAAGTTATGAAAGTGAAAAAGAGCCCATGACTTTCCGGCGATACTGTAGCCGGGCGATAGACTGGAGGTGATAACATTCAAATTTTATTTCAATACTTTGAGATGCGATTACCTTTCATAGCATGGTCATTATTCATGTACGACACTTCTTTAATTTCCTTAGTGCAGTTTGTGTTGAAATGAATTTTCTTTCCAAGAAGTGGCAAGCGCTGGATAAATAAGGTTAATTTCACCGAAGCTTTGCACTTTACATTCACATAACATTGAAGAACACGGAATCAGATCCCTCGTCCTCTCGCTCGAGAATGATGGTGTGCTTTTCACAGTGTGAGAGTGAAATGAAAAAAAAACAGCTTTCAACTGACCTCTCGAAGTACATCCACGCTACGGCCATCGAGAAATTCGGTACTTATACAATTGAATATGCTCAGTTCGCGAAGATTTCTTGAGAGCATTTCGATAATTATCGGCGGCCAGTCAACATTTAACGATCCGAAGAAATATGGGCTGCTTTCATCTGTTCTAGGATCTTCATTGATTGAAATAGATCGAACGCGAGTGGACAAATCAAGAAATTGCACTGAAAAAGCGTATTTTTCGATCTGATAATTTCGTTTTAAAAAAAACATTACCCAATTTGGGATCGCGTTGGCAAGTTCCTGAAAGGTAGATTCGGTCAACTTGGTTCTTTTTAAGAGGCACGAAAAGTGCATTGCTGCAACATTTACATTGATAAATCCTCTGAAATCATGAATAAAAAACTCACGATGTCTTTTCATCCAAGTTATAGATCCTTGCTTCCATATTCCCTACATGAATTCCTTCAAGTATTTTTGGAATGATCTTGATCAATCCATCCGGATAAATTTTTTTTATCTCAACCTTTCTTATTCCACTTCCCAGCCATTGGCGCATGTACGAAAACGATTCCGAGAGATCGACCTTTCATTTAAACTCGAAATGTCCAGAGTAGAAGACTCCGCGCCCTTTTATCATTCTATCAATTCTTCGACTGACGTTGTTTTTCTCAATAAAGTCAGATGAAAGTTGTAGGATTTTGCGGCGAAGTTCGAACAAGTGTGACGTAGTGCTGCGAAAATATAACTCACAGTTCTTTCTGAAATTCAGCCCATTTTACTTGTTTATTAGTTAAATTGCAATACTGGGTTGAGCAGGAGAAATATAGCTCATCGACAAGCGGCATGTTCAACCGCTGTGTGGCGAATGCATCAACATCAGAATGCATCAGACTTGAGTAAGGAAGAGGTCTGAACTGAGTTGAATGAAATGGTCACCAAAAGATAGAGAAGGATAGGAAACTTACACGCCGTAAATGTAAAACAGCCTCATGTGCGTATTCTATGAGCATACATACCAGTTCACGAGGTAAGCCCGCTAGATGATACAGTTGTCGATCCATTTTCTTTTCGAAATCGACAGAGATCTTTGATCGTTTCCAAAATTTCGATGTCATGTCTAGAGGAAGAATGAATTAATCAATCGAAAAAACAAGGTAGTGAGTACAATTTTTTTTTCCTTCATGAACTAAGGCTATTTTTCGGTTCTTTTATTGTTAATTTTTTTTTCGGCTATTTTTCGGTAATTTTCGGATAAAAAAGGCCATATGCCTTTTTTTTATTTTCAAGATAGATCACTGATGGGAAATGGTCTCATCAATGTAAACTATCGCGGCGGAAAATTGGTGATGAGTATGTGTGCTGAAGGAATGATTGTCGATCAATTTTCTTTATTTAAAAAAAAATGATAATGCTGAGAAGCTGTTTATAGTGGAAATCACAAAAATATAGAAATTCATGAATGTGTTAATCAACTTCTTTGAAATAAGCCATTCAAAAATTGAAAACGATAAATATTGTTGAATGAGACAGGGAAAACAGAAAGTCCACGATCAATTCTGAAAGTATCGCCATTCATATCACTCATTCGCCCCGATCTCGCTTCTCGGAAATATTGTGGAGCGAAGATTAAAACATTTCGTAACGTTTTCTCTAATACTGATCGAATTCAATTGCTTCAACATCTTCACTCGCAAAAGGTAACATAATCAAAATATCGCAAGAAGGGACGATAACTCGCGTATATTCTCACCTCTTCTTGTAGAATACCCCAGCAACCATCCCCGCAACGAGAAAAAGAAGGAATAGAATGGACCATAAATGGCCCCCGGACTTGTCATTATCGGCTTTCTCACTGGATTCTGGAAACGTCTTCTGATGTGATATACTTTGCCGAATGATGTGTAAGGAATTGACTCAGCAAACCGTATTCCCGAACAACAAAATATGAAACGAACCATTCATATGCAATTGATAGCATGTAGTCTTTAGAGAACTTTTCCGCTTGTTATTTATCCCCGTCCTATTAAGCAGATTCCTTTGAATGCTTACCGCCTTGTGGTTAATAGTTACTGAAGGATTGACCGACGTGTAGAAAAAATAGGGATTGTACATAAAACTGGGAAATGGATTGCTAAACTGCCAGTTCCGTTAGTGAATAGCATGTTCTTGTGTTCTCTGTCTGGAATTAATTCCTTAGACAGATCTGACCCAGGATTATCGACCAACACGTATTACTGTTTCTAAGAGAAACTCAAGACTCTTGAAGCATCGTACAAGTAAATAATCAACAAGGGTTCACGAAATTAGAGAATTGAAATGCAACGTAAACGTGTCATTCTTTGAAGATTTATCAAATCGCCTTCAATCCGGCATTGCCTGGTGTCATCTGCATGTTGGATTACATTGGACAATGCGCGGGCAGACGACTGGGGGCTGTATCAATCGAGGGGTGCACCCAACAGGTTAGTAATATCTCCTCAACCCCCTAACGCTAGGATTTTAAGGGTCAGTCTGTGTCAGCCATTCATCTTCTAGCTATATCAGGCTACTCTTCGAGCCATCTCCACGCTGCTTGATGGAACGACGTTCGGAAAGCTGGACATTTCGGGTTCAACTATCTCGGACGAGGAAGTGTAAGTTTATATCGTCGTAATAAAAGTTATAATTCATACTTAAGATCGTCTCCTCTTCGCTAATCTTGTTGTTCATTTTCAGTACTCATCTCATGGAAGTCATCAGAACACACGCTGTCGACAGCCTCACACTTCACTTGTACAAGTTTGACACATTCGATCCGGGTAAGCTCAATAGTTTTCGTTATGTTCAGAAAGTTTATCGAACATGGTCAGTGTTCAGTAGAAACTAGCCATTATATTGATTCGGTGGCTATGGAGTACGTGAAGGAAACTCCAGTAAAGTGATGGTGTTTCAGTAAGCGTGTTGCTCGAGGTATCATCGCTCGTCCGGTCTCTCCTCATCATTCAAGACAGTGATTCGGATAACAGCGTGAAAGAGGATCCCACCTATTTTCTCGGTTGTGTATTACACAATATTACAGTTATATTATGTGTTATTATTACGTATTTATCATGTTCAATTAACTATTTTATTATAGGTCTGCTCAATGTGGATTGGGCTCCAGTCATTCTCGAAATGATGTCGAGAAAGTTGGACAAACTGTTCATTCGTAATGCCCTTTACCCTGGGTATCTGCTCAGCCACAGTGTCGATGCGCTCAGAGCGGTGAGCATTTCATCAGCATTCGCACTAGTAATTGATCATATTTTTTTTTAAAACGAGTGGATGTCCCAGACATTCTTTGTGTGTTAAGTGCAGGACTAAAGATATAGTAGGGTTGAGAAGACATCGATAAAGAACAGACCACCTAGTTAGCTTACGGAAATCACTCGTCGCCAGAACAACTCATTAATCTCTGACACAAATAATCTGCTTGTTATTCTTCAAAGTATAGTAATGAGTCCATTAACAAAACTAAGGATGTACATTTCAGCGACTGCCCAAGCTAGGTAAGAAGCTCTGGTTCAAAGCCTCGTGCAATGCATTCTGGGTTACACTTAAGCACCCCCTCAAGATCATCAAGATGAAAGGTCAGCATTTTGCAGAACCAGAGATGATACTAACTTATGCTGTTCTTCAGCCGATCATCCGGATAATGATTGCAATTACGTGGTAATAAGGCACTCGTCGAGGGAAAACGAGCCGTTTGAGTGATATTAAGACGACATCTCGGTAATTTCGCTCTATTTTTTTTATCTCCTTTCATTTCGAAATGTTTCACTCTCACCCTTCTCCCATCTCTAACATTTCCCTTCTGCACTCACAATCTCGCTCTTCTATCTTCCTAGTGGCCCCAGCTCGAATGAAAACAATTTAGCAAAACCAGTCTGTGACTGTGAAAAGCAAAAATACATGCGCAGCCATTACGGATCGATATTAGAACCTTGTTGAATAAATGATAACGCCATGGCAAAACAAAATTATTTATCGAATGGCAGATTATATAATCCTTGTGTCTAGGGTAGGAACTGTTTCACTTGCACCAACACTGCTCCCTGGCTTTCCAGGATCTGTAGGAGAACATAAAAAAATCCATTGATTATTTGTCCAACCTGCATTTCCTGCTCGAGATCCCTCGCCAGATATTTGTGACTGAAAGAAAACGAAATAAGGTGAATTGCATCTCCGTAATCATTAATCGTAGGTTCCCTCATATAGTGCATGAAGTGCGCTTCATTCACACACCATGAGGCTATATGAAAACCTTTCGGACCCTGTTCGCCTCCTCGTTCAGAAAATAGGAAAATTCCAAAACTAAAATTCGCTTTAAAAATATTGAAAATCGTAATTTTTAGGATGCGAGGTTGAAGTAAACAGCTCAAAAACTAGACAGATATTTTTTTTAAAATTTTGAGCAATAATAAGGTAAGGGTTTATCTTTATTAAGGACCTGTAAGATTTGGCCTTTCATTCGAAGAGGAATCAGAAAATTGGCAAACGTGTTGATTTTGATGTTCGAATTCCGAATACTAAAGTCTGGCAAATACTACGCTCGAAGGGATAGTGGTATCTTCTCCCAATTAAAATGATAAATTGTCTAGTAGAGCCCTTTCATAGCGGAACATCATTGAGATGCCACTCTCATTCGAGGCGAATACAAGGCAAAATAAACTTATTTTGATCTGGCTCAGAGAGCTTTATCTCAAACTATCGTACTTCGTAAACAAAACCGAACAAGTGAACAGTTTTGTTCATTTTTGTCACTTTTTGAAAGTCGCGCGTGACAAACTTAAAAATTCTTATTTTTGTTTCTTATTTTTTGTCCACCCGATTTGCCGGAATCGATCGGACATGTCACGGTGAAATATTCCTTTAAAATGGGGAGAAACGAGAGCAAAAAATATGAAAATTGAAAATAAACTAGGGATTACGGTAGAAATTATCTACCTACCTAATACTACCGTAATCACTGACTTAGAGCTCTCGTTTTTCTCCACTTTAAAGAAATATTTCACCGTGACATGTCCGATCGATTCCGGCAAATCGGGTGGACAAAAAATAAGAAACAAAAATAAGAATTTTTAAGTTTGTCACGCGCGACTTTCAAAAGTCACAAAAATGAACAAAACTGTTCGCTTGTTCGGTTTTGTTTACAAAGTACGATACGCACTTATCTTGAGAAGAGCTTGCGTAGGAAATCTGTCCCACTAGCACCACTGCGAAGTATTGCCATCATACATTGCAACTGTGGTTTAGTTTTGGGCCTATCACTTCTTTCCACGAAACGTCAATCAGATAAGTATGCCCATGTGTGTTAATATCGCTGACTTATCAGCTCAACCGTTGCCGTCTTATCGAATGGCCAGATCTGAGTTAACTTGCTCTTAAGAGAGCATGGAAGCCCTCAACGATTAGGGAGGGAAAGACAAAAGGTGATCGGTCTAAAACAAAGATGGGGGGTGTCAGAAACTCCGAAGGTCAAAAAACCACAAGACTTTCGCACCAACCTAGTATTACAGATAGATAGATAGATAGATAGATTACTGTTGACAAATTTCAACTTTTGCTCTTCCATATGTCCTAACACGCAATCGTGAATCACCCCCTATCCTTCACCTCTGTATTTATCTCTGTCTCCATCTCTCAGTGTGAATTTCATCCTTTCCTCCATCCATTTCATGTGAGTCATTGCTGATAAGGATAACAGTGCGTTCGCGTAATTCTCTCCACTTTCTGTTGAAATCCGTACAGCAAAAAGAAAAACGGCTGGTTTTTCACATATTATGATAGCCCCAGAGGTCTTGCATCGTTTTCTGCAAATGAAATGTCCATGTGACCTCAATTTGCATATTAAAATTAGGCTTGAAATGGCGTGCTTTTTCAGCGTTTTCGAACATGGCGACTCCAAATGAAAAGCAAATCTTCTAAAAACTTGGCTCCTGGGCCAACTTTTAGTGCTGATCACGGCTGTATAGTTCTTTTTTCTCGAATCACAAAATTTGCATATCTACTCAAATTTCAAACTAAGACTGCTCGAAAACTAGGAAAAAAACAATCGCAAATTTTTGATATGTTGTAACCCTTGACGAGGGCTTTCCATCAAGCTCAAATTCGACTCATATTTAGGGCAACGAGGTTGCTTAAACCTTGAAGAACTGGAATTATCTAATCGAGAGTAACCCTTTCATTTCCCTCATTCCGCGCCATTCTCCTCGCCCGTGCGGTGTGAAGTGGGCTGAACAAGAGTGAAACTCAACACATTTATCGCTGTTCGCCTCCATGGCGCACGTGTTCTTTTGACACCCGACTATTATCCTGTCTGCTCTTTCGATTTCTCATTTCTATAACGTTGAGAGATCTTCGTGGACTACCACACAGAAGGAAAACGAGTGAGCATGACAGACTCTTTAAAATTTTATACATTATTTTTCGTCTCTCAACGTTATAGAAATGAGAAATCGAAAGAGCAGACAGGATAATAGTCGGGTGTCGAAAGAACACGTGCGCCATGGAGGCGAACAGCGATAAATGTGTTGAGTTTCACTCTTGTTCAGCCCACTTCACACAGCACGAGGAGAATGGCGCGGAATGAGGGAAATGAAAGGGTTACTCTCGATTAGATAATTCCAGTTCTTCAAGGTTTAAGCAACCTCGTTGCCCTAAATATGAGTCGAATTTGAGCTTGATGGAAAGCCCTCGTCAAGGGTTACAACATATCAAAAATTTGCGATTGTTTTTTTCCTAGTTTTCGAGCAGTCTTAGTTTGAAATTTTAGTAGATATGCAAATTTTGTGATTCGAGAAAAAAGAACTATACAGCCGTGATCAGCACTAAAAGTTGGCCCAGGAGCCAAGTTTTTAGAAGATTTGCTTTTCATTTGGAGTCGCCATGTTCGAAAACGCTGAAAAAGCACGCCATTTCAAGCCTAATTTTAATATGCAAATTGAGGTCACATGGACATTTCATTTGCAGAAAACGATGCAAGACCTCTGGGGCTATCATAATATGTGAAAAACCAGCCGTTTTTCTTTTTGCTGTACGGATTTCAACAGAAAGTGGAGAGAATTACGCGAACGCACTGTTATCCTTATCAGCAATGACTCACATGAAATGGATGGAGGAAAGGATGAAATTCACACTGAGAGATGGAGACAGAGATAAATACAGAGGTGAAGGATAGGGGGTGATTCACGATTGCGTGTTAGGAAATATGGAAGAGCAAAAGTTGAAATTTGTCAACAGTAATCTATCTATCTATCTATCTATCTGTAATACTAGGTTGGTGCGAAAGTCTTGCGGTTTTTTGACCTTCGGAGTTTCTGACACCCCCCATCTTTGTTTAAGACCGATCACCTTTTGTCTTTCCCTAATCGTTGAGGCCCAGGAGCCAAGTTTTTAGAAGATTTGCTTTTCATTTTGGAGTCGCCATGTTCGAAAACGTTGAAAAAGCACGCCATTTCAAGCCTAATTTTAATATGCAAATTGAGGTCACATTGACATTTCATTTGCAGAAAACGATGCAGGACCTCTAGGACTACCATAATATGTGAAAAACCCGCAGTGTTACTTGTCGCTGTACGGAGGGGTGGCGAGAATTACGCGAACGCACTGATAATACTAGTGATGGTGACAAATGGTCTCTTGATTCTCGGCGAGTGTGCGCAATGGTGAAATCGTTTCCGATTATCTTGCCTCCCCTTCGCTCCAATTTCTTCATTCTGCTTATAGGCTGTCATGAACTGATAAGGCAAATGGAATGTGTAGGATTGCCAAATCTTCGTGCCAATAAAATCACTCATTTTCTTTCCCATCGTCTTTGTATATTTATTTGAGCATTGTTACGCATTGTTGGTTGATTTTTGTTATTGTTGAAGTTCGACGACTTCTACGATGGCAGACGACGATAAAGTCAAGAAACTCAACGAGGTAACTTGTGCCGGAACATTACGATCTGTTTCATTTACACATTTTACGAGCATATGATGAATCGATTAGGTCACTGTGAAATCTTAAGGGACAGCTCTTTAGTACCTAGTAAGATATGGAAAATAAATATTTTTAAAAAACTTCCCTTGATCTCTCCTTTATGGATCGTGTGAAAAGGTCATCAATTGATTAGATTCAGGAATTGCCCGTTGCTGTGGATGAGGACGAGATGGATTCGGATAGAGGTGATATCGGAACCGACGACGAATCGAGAGAGCTCACGAGCGACGAGGAGGCCTATGCCCCAATGCTCAACGAACATCAGGAAGAACTGATCGAAATGTTCAAAGTGAGTCCGCGTTAGGAAGGACCAATCCGCGGTGATAGGACAAAATGTAAAAAAATTTTCCTGCAAAAGTCCATCTCGTAAATTTTTTAGACAAATGATGTTTTCACCGATCCATTGTTTAAAAATTTACGAGATGGGCTTTTCCGAGAAATTTTTTACATCTTGTCCTACCACCCCAATCCGCAAGGAGTCTCCTCAATTAGTACTACCTCTTATTTGAGATGCTCAAGTAAACGTTCTCGAAATTGATAGCATCTCTGATCATTTATCTAAAAAAGATAAATGCAACGAGAACACACACTATCCACACGGTAGTATCCAGGAGTGTAAAGAATTTCTTATAAAAATACGACCAGACTGGGAGAATTCCAATATAATTTGCATATTCAGAGATCGCTGAAGAACGACTTTCGCTGCCCTCTCTGTCCCCGCTCGATGGAAAGCTGCAAGCTGCAGAATGATTGCGTCTTCAATCCGGACAAGACGCCAAACGTCGAGCAGACAATGGTTGCCCATATCAGCGCTGGCCATGCTCACGATGCAGATGCCATGGCGATCGTCGCGATTATAAGGTATATACGGTAGCGGAAAATACGGTAATTCAAATTTCGAATTTTTCCGATAGTTGCGATAGTGACGATTCCCTGATCGAAAAAAATAGCTGTCACTTCTCTAGCCGGTCAGGGTAACAGTGTGTAAAATAGAAAGAGCTATTGCGGTATCACTAATGTCGAGGTTTCAGGAAAGCTGCCGCTGACAACGCTCGTCCGCTACCTTCCCATCAGACAGCACAATGAGCGGGGGAGTGAAGGTCGAGGAGGGAGAATAAGCGAGCTATTGACTCCGACTGAGGCTGTGTAATTCATGAGCACACCACCGGCTCATCCTCATCTGAGCACATACAATATTATGTGATACGATAAATTGATTGAACATCTCGCAAAAGCGACTCGTGGTGTTCATTGGCTGATGGATACTCAAAAAGTGTCAATTTGTCATTGCAAAGATGATTTAACAAATCGAATAAAAAAAAGAACACTTTTAACAAATAGGAAGAAGGGCGCAGAGTGATCAGAATCGGTCGAACCAGCAAATATTTCCTCGGAATGCGCAATTTCGACTGGGCACCGGTCTTTTTTCCAGGAATCTCGACAAACTCGTCATAGACATTAAGAGGACCGCTCGGTTATTTTCTATCACCCCCCGGACATCCTTCCAAGATTTTCGATTCCGGCCTCCATACTCATAGGACCTAGGGGGCCTTTGACCTTTATTTACAATAATGGTGACGAAACTAGCTCGGCCTCGCAATGCGGCGCGCCATGTGCTGGCAGATGCATTTCTCCCCCAATCGTACTATATCAAAATGTTGTACACCTCATACATCACCGATCCCCTATACCAAAGAACATCCTGATTTTCCTTTGTCGAGAAATTTTTATAAATTAGTCGAAAAATGGCCATTTTCAGACTTTTTGGTTCACAGCTTTTTTCCCTCACGTTTTCGTGAGCTCGCATACCCAAATTCGGAATCAGCGCGCCAAATTACGCAATGAACATCTATAGTCATAATTGTCTGGAATAGAAACTTTTCAACTTTTACCATGACCTAGGCTTAGGCTGTTCATGGTCATTTTTGGTAAAAAAGTCGAACTCTCAGAATGAGGTCACTATAGAATTGTCTGGTGTATTTTCAACCGTAGAAACCGAATTTGCACGCTAGAGCTTACGAAACTGCGATAGAAAAAAGTTATGCTTGAAAACCTTAGTTCGAATTTCCGACCATTTTTCATTCACTATTATTTCACTATAACTTTTTTCATTCGCTGTTTCGTGAGCTCAAGTGTGCAAATTCGGTTTCTACGGTTAAAAATACACCAGAAAATTCTATAGTGACTTCATTCTGAGAGTTGACTTTTGACCAAAAATTACCATGAACCGGGGTCATGGTAAAAGTTGAAAATTGTCTCTCAGAAACATATGACTATAAATGTTTCTTGCGTATTTTGGCGCGCTGATTGGGGAGCCAAAGTTGGTTTGGTGACGAAATGGAGAAGGAAAGACGAATGGGACGGTGACTAGTGAGTCGACCGTGAGTTCGAATGAATGGCTAGTGGTAGCCGAGAATGGTGAAAGAAAAAACAAACCAATGGATGGAAGTTATGATGGAGATTGAAGCGATCCCCGGAGTCTAGTCGATGACGACGGGGATGACGTCGGAGAAGACGTCGTGGCTTGTAGCCTCAAACTTGGGTAATTAAACCAAGAAGCTGATTGAGAGGGTAAAAACAGGTCAAGGATGCGGCACGGGAGTCAGGGATGACAATAAATGTCAAATAGATGGACATAATAAAGAAACAAGTCACGTGAGCGTAGTAGAAGGGAGAAAATGAATGGAAATTTAGGAGAGAAGTGAATTGGAGCGAAGCTCGAGATACGGTTTCCCTGAGCGTGGTGAGACCGCGTGCGGTGGTTCGAAAATGTCGTGATGACTGGTGAATGACTGATGAATGTGAACTGGTTTTATTTAATGGAATTGGTAAATAATATTTAAATATTATTATTATTTAATTAAATAGTTGTTTGGTAATTGAATTAAGTGTAATTCAACACATGGTAAGAAGAAGTGGTTGATTGGATGGAGTTTAGGAGAAAGGGAGTCTTGAAGGGGAGTCGCCGGGGCTGGCGAGTGAGATATGAGTTCTCGCCAGGACATGCGACAGACATATTTGGTAGTTTGGGAACTGACATTCATGGAAAGTCAGTACAGATTGCATTAAGTTGACGCGTCGCGGTTGCGTCGCGCTGTAGCCCCACACTCATTATCATCATTATATCACCTGTATATTGCTCGTATTCGTTGTGTTTGGTGCTTTCTCGAACCAGGCACAGGCTCGACCTTAGTTACTCAATTCACATTTTCAGTCCTAACATGGCCTCTTCACATACAAGGAAACGCCCAGCCGACTTTGTTCAGAGAGATACCAAGCATCCACGGATTCATATGACCCCTTCGATGATCGAAGGTCTTCCTCACGAAATCTTCGAGTATACGCCACTCGACGGTCTTCTCAAATTCAGAGTCGTAAGTGTTCCTTCATCTCTAAATTCTTTTTCTTTATATATTAAAACCGTTCAGGCGTCTCGTTATTTCGATTCAGTGATTAACAATTATTGGGTGCTGATGAACTACGAGAGGTGAGCCCCGTCTCAATTTTGAAAAAAAAAAACAACATCATTAAAAATAAACAATGGTGGGTGATCAACAAATCTGTCATTGCAAAAGCTGCCCTTGCTAAACAAGAAAATCTGGTTCGAAACCTCATGAAATCATTACAAACATGGACTTGTTACTCAAGAAATGATTACGTGATTCGAGGTGAAGTTATTTGAAGGGTAATATTTGAAAATGGTTGATCTTCAGCCAACCGGTATCGAGCAACTTCTTATGGGTCCGTAACCCACCAATATCTGACAATCAAGAATGCAGACTTTGAAGATGGCAAGCAGTGAAAGAAAGATTTTTTTTATTTTGTATGAGTTACTGTTCCTCTTGAATATACTATCATATTTTATGTTCACCATAGCATTATCTTTGCCACACTTGACAGAACACCGGAACTGCTGGCGCTCCTAAAGAAGTTGTGAGATTGCAATTCGGAGACAATTCGGAGACGGCCGATCCTTAGACATCACGATGACTGGAGATCGATGACTTCGGAACCCCGAATTTGTAACCATCGATTTGAGCACTATTGGTTTGGAACAGTTATTTTAGAACCCACTTTATGGAACCGACTTTTTAAAACCGATGGATATGTAAACAACATTTTAGAAACGACGATTTGTAACTTTCAATTTGGAACTGATGATTTTAGAAACGACAATTTGTAACCCGACGATTTGTAACTTTCAATCGAGGACTGATTTTTTTTACAGCAGGTACGGTACTTCGGGGTTAATTTTTCAATTTCCCGAGCTATTTTTTGATTTACTTTCGAAATGCTTCATTTCCCTTATAATTACTGATTTTATTGATGTTCATGATCGATTAATTGGCTTGAAAGTCGCCATCATTGCGCTTGTCACGCCCTTCTCTCAGTACCGTACCTGCTGTAAAAAAAAAATCAGTTCCCGATTGAAAGTTACAAATCGTCGGGTTACAAATTGTCGATTCCAAATTGTCGGTTCCATTTTCAAAGTTCCTAAAGTGAAAGTGTATATTTTAATGGTGCCTAAATCGTCGGTTACAAAATGAACGTTACATTTTGAAGGTTACATTTTCTCGATTCCAAAGTAGTCTGTGACAAAGTCGGGGTTACAAAGTCATCGATCTCCCGATGACTGAGGATCCTCCAATCGACGACTCAACGGCAAAGCAGTGTCCCAAGACTATTAACCTATACTGTTACTTTTGTAAGAGTCACGATCACTTCTCAGACAATTACCCCCATTTCAAGACACCATTCCGAAGCCTTTTCTTACACTCGCAGAGAGTCTCGGAGACTGAAAGGTAGTGATGTCGTTTCGGTTTTCGTCTCTCCTCATTCTGCACACTCTCTCGTTTCTCTGACTGGCGAAATAGTGTGTGAAATGGCGAGACGCAAAACCGAAACGCCATCCCTAACTAGCATCTAGAATGTGTGTTCTCCGTGCCTGGGGACTTTGAATGCGTTGCCTCCGTGCTAGACACAGCAAGAAGTGGCCCTCTACCGATAGATGTTACTACTCTAACAAACCGCATCTTCGCTGTGCATCTAGTCACAACACGTCGTTGCGCCCCATCCATGCCTAATCTAACCATTTTCCTTGGGGAATGTCGGTATGGATCGATATTTGTATCCAATGCTTTTTGCCGTAAGAACGGGATAGGAAGAGCCCCCCCCCTTGTTGCTTGTAAGGGCTCTTACAGGGTCGTAAATGGTGTCTCAATAAAATGCTCCGTGTTTGCTCTGTAAGGTGTTGTATGATAGAGGATGCTGTGATGCCCTGCGGTGCTCAGTTACATTGAACCATGGGCGGTAGTCCGAACACCGCGAGCATATTCTCCAAGTCGGGATGTACTTTTAACATTACCTTTGTCACAGTTGTAGCACCAATACATGTTCGTCTCCACATCGTTTTCATTGATATTTAGTAAGGATTATAGAAGATGTTTTAAAATAATGTTAGTATCCAATATTCAGTATTATATAAATTTCAGTGGCAAAACGATGAATATATGCGCTGCTCTGGAGTTTGCACTGCTGGGTAAGCGCTAGTGATCGGAAATCCGCTCTTACAATATTCCGCATATTTTCTCGCTGGTGAGAGAAACTAAAGAGCATACGTAATCAGGATAATCAGAGGACGATTATTAATTAGTTAGCACATGAAATGGTTCGCTTGGCTTTGTTGACTATCGAGCTTCAGATTGAACTCCCAATGAGAATTTACGTCAACCTATCGTGCTCTAAGATCTTTCGGCACAGCGTAAACCTCTGGGTAAGCAGATCTTTTTCGAAACATTTGGTAGCAGTTGAACGATTAAATCTCCTCTCTCAATGGGCAATGATATAAAGTCGAGAATATTTAATTCACTTTTCATCCTTAGATGAAGAATTGCCAATTTCACATAATTTTCACTTTTACAGGAGCAAGACAATGGCGATCCCGACCAAATCGGCGGATTCCATGTATGTTTTCATTTTTATCAGATTTAAAATTTATATATGAAGTAATTAATAAAATAGTTTTCGTAGTTTATACATAGAGACCGCAGTCTCCGCCCACTTGGGTGCAATAGAGAATTGCACAAAACAAGCGCGCGCCTCGACAATTCTAGTTCTTTATCTATCAGGACGCTCTAAAGCGTTTTCTGTAGGTCTCAGCAGCCACTACAAAGCATGCAATGCGGAAAGTGTCGGTGCATTCTAAGTAGGTCAAACGCGTCTTTTTAGGTCGAAAAACGTGATTTGAAAGCTTTCTAGTGATTGCCGGTAGCTCCGCAACTCAAATTCAGTTCACTCGTATTTTAGAAGAATTTTTAGTTTTTTTTTGGAATTTTAATAATTTTCTCCGAATTGTCGGCGAGCGCGGAGAGAGGTCAGCGAGAGGGCGGGGGGGGAGCGAGAGAGGCCCCGCTCCCTTTTCTCTCTCGCCTGATTTCCCTCTCCTCTCCCTTGCCAGCGCGCGCGTGCTTTTAGAGGGAGAACTCGGCTGAGAGATGAGAATAACTCTAAAAAGCAAAAATGTTATTCAGAACCATACCAACACATTGAGCACACATATGAACCGATGCAAGCATTTTGGTAGATCACCCTGTGGCCTCTATTTATACAAAATGCAAAATGTTTACAGAAGTTCGCACTCGCGACCTCACCCGTACAGTACGACATCAATTGAATTGTGAGATGCCATAAAATATCGCTATGATAACTTTAAATAATATTATTGTTTAATATACTTTTATTTAAATATATTTGCAGGCTTTCGATGGCTGGACGGATTCCTGTGTCGAACCCGTGCTGACAGTTGAGCATAATTGCGCTGGATATTTGTTCGATTGTCTTGAATATTAATATCTACTTAAATTCAAAAACAATAACATATCTACTTTTATTTCAGCCTACACCTGCGTATGTCACGATTTCGGCGACATCTGTTCATCTGTAACTTCGACACATCAATTTAACTTGGACAAAACCGACCTCAAATATTGCGGAACCTGCAAACACGCTCACCATAGGCATGGGGGAACGTAAGATGATGAGGCAAATATTTGTACTAACTATGAGCATATTAAGGATGTATGATTAACGATATTCGTAGGTCCCGGATAAACAATATAATGAAAGAATAAATGCATCCCTTATTATATTACAATGCACAAATGATAATTGTTTGCCCATCCACGACAACTCGTGCTAGTGATTTCGTTGCGGAATTCAACTCTCGTTTCTCTGATCGGCGAGATACTAGTATACAGTAGCCTCGGAAAGTCACCGGACACTTTTTCTTTCTTTCATATCTTTTGACTCGTAGGAGATATCTTGCTCATACTTGTTCATGACATAGCACACCCACCGAGTGTTAAGGATATGCCATTGGGATATCACAGAACTCCCTGGTTGTTGCGTAGTGATGACGCAATCAATCAATACCTTTTCAAACAATCACAATTCTTACATAGATTTATCCTCAACCTTCTTACTCGGCGTGATGATTGAAGGCCTCAATACCTTTTCGATGAAAATGTGTACTCATGGGAGGATGACGTACTGTGGCTTTAGACTGTCTCACAATAGGGTCTCGATGAAATGAACTTTCGTTCTTCGACATGCTAAAAACTCGTTCAAGAGCTCAAAATGATCCTTACCACAATTCCTGATGATCCCCAAAGCTTGGTAACGATAGCTCTTAATTTGCCCGCAAGGCACGAATTTTTCACTTTTTCACATAATTTTTTTCTCCATATTTTGGATGATCACAGTTGCAAGGCCGACTTTTGTCCAAATGTCTTTCCTGGACAGGTTAGTTTCAAATCCATGGAATATACAAATACCCTATTTTTAGAGCATTTGGATAACTTTCCCGCCCGCGGCAACCGAAAATCCGAGGTCAATCGAATTAATTTTAACTTTTTAAATTAATGATATCGTGGGCTCTCATATTGAAATTCGGATTCAGCACACAAAAATATACCGGGACAAAAATTAATCAGGAAGTTCTGAGATACAATTTTTTTCGACTAATGATGGTCATGGTCATTTTTTGAGTTGAAAATCGATTGACCTCGGATTTTCGGTTACCGCGGTCGGGAAAGGCATCCTTATGCTCTAAAAAGTTGGGAATCGTATATTCCATTGATATGCTACCATTGTGTCTTAGAACGACCTTTGAACGAAAATCACCCTCAGAAAAAAAAATCACCCTTATGTGATAATGTGAAAGATTCGTCTTTTTCGTGCCCTGAGGGCAAATTAAGAGCTATCGTTACCAAACTTTGGGGATCATCAGGAATTGTGGTAATGATCATTTTGAGCCTTTGAACGAGTCTCTAGTATGTCTATGAACGAAAATCCATTTTTTCGGGACCCTATTTTGAGACAGTCTAAAGCCACCGTACGTCATCCTCCAATGAGTACATATTTTCATAGAAAAGGTATTGAGGCCTTCTATCATCACGCCGAGTAAGAAGGTTGAGGAAAAATCTATGTAAGAATTGTGATTGTTTGAAAAGGTATTGATTGATTGCGTCATCACTACGCAACAACCAGGGAGTTCTGTGATATCCTAATGGCATATCCTTAACACTCGGTGGGTGTGCTATGTCATGAACAAGTATGAGCAAGATATCTCATACGAGTCAAAAGATATGAAAGAAAGAAAAAGTGTCCGGTGACTTTCCGAGGCTACTGTATATCTGGGAGATAGTGTGAAATAGACAAAACTAAATTAACATTCCCTGTTTGTGCGATGATTAGGAAACGATAACGATAACCTATGCTTAATAATAGTATATTTGGTATTATGTACACTCAACAAACGCAAATCAGGCATGCTTCATACATACATCCATACATTTATCGCATGGCGTTTGACGCCAGATGACGCCATAGATAATCATTTTGCCTTGATGGGGGTCAAAGGTCTTCTTTCCATTCACAAACCCAAGAGATTGGCTGAAGAAAGGGTTGCGATCATCCAGGACGATAGGACTTGATGTAGAGTGCTCATAGTTAGAGACCGCAGGGTGATATACCAAATTGATCGCACCGGTTCAAATGTGTGCTCAATGTGTTGGTATGTTGTTGAATAACATTTTTGCTTTTTAGAGTTAGTCTCTATCTCATCTCTGAGTCGAGTTCTCTCCCGAAAACCACGCGCGCGCGGGCAAGGGAGAGGAGAGGGAAATCGGGCGAGAGAGAAAAGGGAGCGGGGCCTCTCTCGCTCGCCTCTCCCAGCGATCGAGCACAATTCGGAGAAAATTATTAAAAATCTGAAATCAAGATTAAAATTCCTCTAAAATACAAATAAAGGAAATGCGAGTGGAGCAGCTGTGTACGACCACTATAACGGCTGCTCCACTCGTCATTTATGCAGACTACTGAGAGCTGCAGAAAACGCTTTTGATCGGCTGATTCGAATGAGAATTCGAATTGTGCTAGCAAGGCGCAGATTTTGGGGGAAGTCAATTCCCCTCAAAGTGGGCGGAGCTTGCGGTCTCTACTCATAGTTGATGGCGGAAGAAGGCTTCCGAGATCTTCGGACTGAGTCCACCAAACTCGAGTCATCAATCGCGAAACGAGACTCGACGAGAATGGTATCTGTGGGACCAAACATCAGAGTAGGTCATACCCATCACACGATGACCAGAGTCCGGCTTGGATGGGGATTCCGATCTTGTTGAATTGGTGGAGTAGACGAGGAAAACTAGAGAGATGACCTCTTTTCCATTCTCTATCGGAGAGAAATGGGGACGACCAGCTCGCGACAACTAACCAGAACGAAAATGATGCAGCATATGTGTGAAATTAAAATTCGCTTATCAGAATTGCGCACTCCAACACTTGTAAGCGAATGTTTGTCAATCGAATATTTGGTATTATGTCAACAAAAGGTGTTCTGACATTTGCATGCAAACTATTTTTAAATCGAATATTTTTGCAACGTCGGACGAATGATTTGCACACCCACAATTTGTATCAGAACGTCATGTCGTGTGGGAGAATTCTGCAAAATGAATTTGCGGTAGACATGTTATTATAAAAACATCGTTGTACAGTCGTTGCACCAATGCATATTCGTTCCAAAATCTTTCATATTCGATTAGTATCATAGAAGATAATTTTTTAAACAATTTTAGTATCCAAGTATCCATTATTCATTATTATTTGCAATTTCAGTGGCAATAAGATGAAACTCGTCATTATGGCATGTGCGATGATCTGGAGCTCTTGCTCGGTAAGCACAAGTGATGGCGAATCGGCATCTGACTTATCTCCTTCCTCAAAGTTTCTCTCCTGTCAGAGAACTCTAAAAAGCAAAAATGTTATTCAGAACCATACCAACACATTGAGCACACATATGAACCGATGCAAGCATTTTGGTAGATCACCCTGTGGCCTCTATTTATACAAAATGCAAAATGTTTACAGAAGTTCGCACTCGCGACCTCACCCGTACAGTACGACATCAATTGAATTGTGAGATGCCATAAAATATCGCTATGATAACTTTAAATAATATTATTGTTTAATATACTTTTATTTAAATATATTTGCAGGCTTTCGATGGCTGGACGGATTCCTGTGTCGAACCCGTGCTGACAGTTGAGCATAATTGCGCTGGATATTTGTTCGATTGTCTTGAATATTAATATCTACTTAAATTCAAAAACAATAACATATCTACTTTTATTTCAGCCTACACCTGCGTATGTCACGATTTCGGCGACATCTGTTCATCTGTAACTTCGACACATCAATTTAACTTGGACAAAACCGACCTCAAATATTGCGGAACCTGCAAACACGCTCACCATAGGCATGGGGGAACGTAAGATGATGAGGCAAATATTTGTACTAACTATGAGCATATTAAGGATGTATGATTAACGATATTCGTAGGTCCCGGATAAACAATATAATGAAAGAATAAATGCATCCCTTATTATATTACAATGCACAAATGATAATTGTTTGCCCATCCACGACAACTCGTGCTAGTGATTTCGTTGCGGAATTCAACTCTCGTTTCTCTGATCGGCGAGATACTAGTATACAGTAGCCTCGGAAAGTCACCGGACACTTTTTCTTTCTTTCATATCTTTTGACTCGTAGGAGATATCTTGCTCATACTTGTTCATGACATAGCACACCCACCGAGTGTTAAGGATATGCCATTGGGATATCACAGAACTCCCTGGTTGTTGCGTAGTGATGACGCAATCAATCAATACCTTTTCAAACAATCACAATTCTTACATAGATTTATCCTCAACCTTCTTACTCGGCGTGATGATTGAAGGCCTCAATACCTTTTCGATGAAAATGTGTACTCATGGGAGGATGACGTACTGTGGCTTTAGACTGTCTCACAATAGGGTCTCGATGAAATGAACTTTCGTTCTTCGACATGCTAAAAACTCGTTCAAGAGCTCAAAATGATCCTTACCACAATTCCTGATGATCCCCAAAGCTTGGTAACGATAGCTCTTAATTTGCCCGCAAGGCACGAATTTTTCACTTTTTCACATAATTTTTTTCTCCATATTTTGGATGATCACAGTTGCAAGGCCGACTTTTGTCCAAATGTCTTTCCTGGACAGGTTAGTTTCAAATCCATGGAATATACAAATACCCTATTTTTAGAGCATTTGGATAACTTTCCCGCCCGCGGCAACCGAAAATCCGAGGTCAATCGAATTAATTTTAACTTTTTAAATTAATGATATCGTGGGCTCTCATATTGAAATTCGGATTCAGCACACAAAAATATACCGGGACAAAAATTAATCAGGAAGTTCTGAGATACAATTTTTTTCGACTAATGATGGTCATGGTCATTTTTTGAGTTGAAAATCGATTGACCTCGGATTTTCGGTTACCGCGGTCGGGAAAGGCATCCTTATGCTCTAAAAAGTTGGGAATCGTATATTCCATTGATATGCTACCATTGTGTCTTAGAACGACCTTTGAACGAAAATCACCCTCAGAAAAAAAAATCACCCTTATGTGATAATGTGAAAGATTCGTCTTTTTCGTGCCCTGAGGGCAAATTAAGAGCTATCGTTACCAAACTTTGGGGATCATCAGGAATTGTGGTAATGATCATTTTGAGCCTTTGAACGAGTCTCTAGTATGTCTATGAACGAAAATCCATTTTTTCGGGACCCTATTTTGAGACAGTCTAAAGCCACCGTACGTCATCCTCCAATGAGTACATATTTTCATAGAAAAGGTATTGAGGCCTTCTATCATCACGCCGAGTAAGAAGGTTGAGGAAAAATCTATGTAAGAATTGTGATTGTTTGAAAAGGTATTGATTGATTGCGTCATCACTACGCAACAACCAGGGAGTTCTGTGATATCCTAATGGCATATCCTTAACACTCGGTGGGTGTGCTATGTCATGAACAAGTATGAGCAAGATATCTCATACGAGTCAAAAGATATGAAAGAAAGAAAAAGTGTCCGGTGACTTTCCGAGGCTACTGTATATCTGGGAGATAGTGTGAAATAGACAAAACTAAATTAACATTCCCTGTTTGTGCGATGATTAGGAAACGATAACGATAACCTATGCTTAATAATAGTATATTTGGTATTATGTACACTCAACAAACGCAAATCAGGCATGCTTCATACATACATCCATACATTTATCGCATGGCGTTTGACGCCAGATGACGCCATAGATAATCATTTTGCCTTGATGGGGGTCAAAGGTCTTCTTTCCATTCACAAACCCAAGAGATTGGCTGAAGAAAGGGTTGCGATCATCCAGGACGATAGGACTTGATGTAGAGTGCTCATAGTTAGAGACCGCAGGGTGATATACCAAATTGATCGCACCGGTTCAAATGTGTGCTCAATGTGTTGGTATGTTGTTGAATAACATTTTTGCTTTTTAGAGTTAGTCTCTATCTCATCTCTGAGTCGAGTTCTCTCCCGAAAACCACGCGCGCGCGGGCAAGGGAGAGGAGAGGGAAATCGGGCGAGAGAGAAAAGGGAGCGGGGCCTCTCTCGCTCGCCTCTCCCAGCGATCGAGCACAATTCGGAGAAAATTATTAAAAATCTGAAATCAAGATTAAAATTCCTCTAAAATACAAATAAAGGAAATGCGAGTGGAGCAGCTGTGTACGACCACTATAACGGCTGCTCCACTCGTCATTTATGCAGACTACTGAGAGCTGCAGAAAACGCTTTTGATCGGCTGATTCGAATGAGAATTCGAATTGTGCTAGCAAGGCGCAGATTTTGGGGGAAGTCAATTCCCCTCAAAGTGGGCGGAGCTTGCGGTCTCTACTCATAGTTGATGGCGGAAGAAGGCTTCCGAGATCTTCGGACTGAGTCCACCAAACTCGAGTCATCAATCGCGAAACGAGACTCGACGAGAATGGTATCTGTGGGACCAAACATCAGAGTAGGTCATACCCATCACACGATGACCAGAGTCCGGCTTGGATGGGGATTCCGATCTTGTTGAATTGGTGGAGTAGACGAGGAAAACTAGAGAGATGACCTCTTTTCCATTCTCTATCGGAGAGAAATGGGGACGACCAGCTCGCGACAACTAACCAGAACGAAAATGATGCAGCATATGTGTGAAATTAAAATTCGCTTATCAGAATTGCGCACTCCAACACTTGTAAGCGAATGTTTGTCAATCGAATATTTGGTATTATGTCAACAAAAGGTGTTCTGACATTTGCATGCAAACTATTTTTAAATCGAATATTTTTGCAACGTCGGACGAATGATTTGCACACCCACAATTTGTATCAGAACGTCATGTCGTGTGGGAGAATTCTGCAAAATGAATTTGCGGTAGACATGTTATTATAAAAACATCGTTGTACAGTCGTTGCACCAATGCATATTCGTTCCAAAATCTTTCATATTCGATTAGTATCATAGAAGATAATTTTTTAAACAATTTTAGTATCCAAGTATCCATTATTCATTATTATTTGCAATTTCAGTGGCAATAAGATGAAACTCGTCATTATGGCATGTGCGATGATCTGGAGCTCTTGCTCGGTAAGCACAAGTGATGGCGAATCGGCATCTGACTTATCTCCTTCCTCAAAGTTTCTCTCCTGTCAGAGAACTCTAAAAAGCAAAAATGTTATTCAGAACCATACCAACACATTGAGCACACATATGAACCGATGCAAGCATTTTGGTAGATCACCCTGTGGCCTCTATTTATACAAAATGCAAAATGTTTACAGAAGTTCGCACTCGCGACCTCACCCGTACAGTACGACATCAATTGAATTGTGAGATGCCATAAAATATCGCTATGATAACTTTAAATAATATTATTGTTTAATATACTTTTATTTAAATATATTTGCAGGCTTTCGATGGCTGGACGGATTCCTGTGTCGAACCCGTGCTGACAGTTGAGCATAATTGCGCTGGATATTTGTTCGATTGTCTTGAATATTAATATCTACTTAAATTCAAAAACAATAACATATCTACTTTTATTTCAGCCTACACCTGCGTATGTCACGATTTCGGCGACATCTGTTCATCTGTAACTTCGACACATCAATTTAACTTGGACAAAACCGACCTCAAATATTGCGGAACCTGCAAACACGCTCACCATAGGCATGGGGGAACGTAAGATGATGAGGCAAATATTTGTACTAACTATGAGCATATTAAGGATGTATGATTAACGATATTCGTAGGTCCCGGATAAACAATATAATGAAAGAATAAATGCATCCCTTATTATATTACAATGCACAAATGATAATTGTTTGCCCATCCACGACAACTCGTGCTAGTGATTTCGTTGCGGAATTCAACTCTCGTTTCTCTGATCGGCGAGATACTAGTATACAGTAGCCTCGGAAAGTCACCGGACACTTTTTCTTTCTTTCATATCTTTTGACTCGTAGGAGATATCTTGCTCATACTTGTTCATGACATAGCACACCCACCGAGTGTTAAGGATATGCCATTGGGATATCACAGAACTCCCTGGTTGTTGCGTAGTGATGACGCAATCAATCAATACCTTTTCAAACAATCACAATTCTTACATAGATTTATCCTCAACCTTCTTACTCGGCGTGATGATTGAAGGCCTCAATACCTTTTCGATGAAAATGTGTACTCATGGGAGGATGACGTACTGTGGCTTTAGACTGTCTCACAATAGGGTCTCGATGAAATGAACTTTCGTTCTTCGACATGCTAAAAACTCGTTCAAGAGCTCAAAATGATCCTTACCACAATTCCTGATGATCCCCAAAGCTTGGTAACGATAGCTCTTAATTTGCCCGCAAGGCACGAATTTTTCACTTTTTCACATAATTTTTTTCTCCATATTTTGGATGATCACAGTTGCAAGGCCGACTTTTGTCCAAATGTCTTTCCTGGACAGGTTAGTTTCAAATCCATGGAATATACAAATACCCTATTTTTAGAGCATTTGGATAACTTTCCCGCCCGCGGCAACCGAAAATCCGAGGTCAATCGAATTAATTTTAACTTTTTAAATTAATGATATCGTGGGCTCTCATATTGAAATTCGGATTCAGCACACAAAAATATACCGGGACAAAAATTAATCAGGAAGTTCTGAGATACAATTTTTTTCGACTAATGATGGTCATGGTCATTTTTTGAGTTGAAAATCGATTGACCTCGGATTTTCGGTTACCGCGGTCGGGAAAGGCATCCTTATGCTCTAAAAAGTTGGGAATCGTATATTCCATTGATATGCTACCATTGTGTCTTAGAACGACCTTTGAACGAAAATCACCCTCAGAAAAAAAAATCACCCTTATGTGATAATGTGAAAGATTCGTCTTTTTCGTGCCCTGAGGGCAAATTAAGAGCTATCGTTACCAAACTTTGGGGATCATCAGGAATTGTGGTAATGATCATTTTGAGCCTTTGAACGAGTCTCTAGTATGTCTATGAACGAAAATCCATTTTTTCGGGACCCTATTTTGAGACAGTCTAAAGCCACCGTACGTCATCCTCCAATGAGTACATATTTTCATAGAAAAGGTATTGAGGCCTTCTATCATCACGCCGAGTAAGAAGGTTGAGGAAAAATCTATGTAAGAATTGTGATTGTTTGAAAAGGTATTGATTGATTGCGTCATCACTACGCAACAACCAGGGAGTTCTGTGATATCCTAATGGCATATCCTTAACACTCGGTGGGTGTGCTATGTCATGAACAAGTATGAGCAAGATATCTCATACGAGTCAAAAGATATGAAAGAAAGAAAAAGTGTCCGGTGACTTTCCGAGGCTACTGTATATCTGGGAGATAGTGTGAAATAGACAAAACTAAATTAACATTCCCTGTTTGTGCGATGATTAGGAAACGATAACGATAACCTATGCTTAATAATAGTATATTTGGTATTATGTACACTCAACAAACGCAAATCAGGCATGCTTCATACATACATCCATACATTTATCGCATGGCGTTTGACGCCAGATGACGCCATAGATAATCATTTTGCCTTGATGGGGGTCAAAGGTCTTCTTTCCATTCACAAACCCAAGAGATTGGCTGAAGAAAGGGTTGCGATCATCCAGGACGATAGGACTTGATGTAGAGTGCTCATAGTTAGAGACCGCAGGGTGATATACCAAATTGATCGCACCGGTTCAAATGTGTGCTCAATGTGTTGGTATGTTGTTGAATAACATTTTTGCTTTTTAGAGTTAGTCTCTATCTCATCTCTGAGTCGAGTTCTCTCCCGAAAACCACGCGCGCGCGGGCAAGGGAGAGGAGAGGGAAATCGGGCGAGAGAGAAAAGGGAGCGGGGCCTCTCTCGCTCGCCTCTCCCAGCGATCGAGCACAATTCGGAGAAAATTATTAAAAATCTGAAATCAAGATTAAAATTCCTCTAAAATACAAATAAAGGAAATGCGAGTGGAGCAGCTGTGTACGACCACTATAACGGCTGCTCCACTCGTCATTTATGCAGACTACTGAGAGCTGCAGAAAACGCTTTTGATCGGCTGATTCGAATGAGAATTCGAATTGTGCTAGCAAGGCGCAGATTTTGGGGGAAGTCAATTCCCCTCAAAGTGGGCGGAGCTTGCGGTCTCTACTCATAGTTGATGGCGGAAGAAGGCTTCCGAGATCTTCGGACTGAGTCCACCAAACTCGAGTCATCAATCGCGAAACGAGACTCGACGAGAATGGTATCTGTGGGACCAAACATCAGAGTAGGTCATACCCATCACACGATGACCAGAGTCCGGCTTGGATGGGGATTCCGATCTTGTTGAATTGGTGGAGTAGACGAGGAAAACTAGAGAGATGACCTCTTTTCCATTCTCTATCGGAGAGAAATGGGGACGACCAGCTCGCGACAACTAACCAGAACGAAAATGATGCAGCATATGTGTGAAATTAAAATTCGCTTATCAGAATTGCGCACTCCAACACTTGTAAGCGAATGTTTGTCAATCGAATATTTGGTATTATGTCAACAAAAGGTGTTCTGACATTTGCATGCAAACTATTTTTAAATCGAATATTTTTGCAACGTCGGACGAATGATTTGCACACCCACAATTTGTATCAGAACGTCATGTCGTGTGGGAGAATTCTGCAAAATGAATTTGCGGTAGACATGTTATTATAAAAACATCGTTGTACAGTCGTTGCACCAATGCATATTCGTTCCAAAATCTTTCATATTCGATTAGTATCATAGAAGATAATTTTTTAAACAATTTTAGTATCCAAGTATCCATTATTCATTATTATTTGCAATTTCAGTGGCAATAAGATGAAACTCGTCATTATGGCATGTGCGATGATCTGGAGCTCTTGCTCGGTAAGCACAAGTGATGGCGAATCGGCATCTGACTTATCTCCTTCCTCAAAGTTTCTCTCCTGTCAGAGAACTCTAAAAAGCAAAAATGTTATTCAGAACCATACCAACACATTGAGCACACATATGAACCGATGCAAGCATTTTGGTAGATCACCCTGTGGCCTCTATTTATACAAAATGCAAAATGTTTACAGAAGTTCGCACTCGCGACCTCACCCGTACAGTACGACATCAATTGAATTGTGAGATGCCATAAAATATCGCTATGATAACTTTAAATAATATTATTGTTTAATATACTTTTATTTAAATATATTTGCAGGCTTTCGATGGCTGGACGGATTCCTGTGTCGAACCCGTGCTGACAGTTGAGCATAATTGCGCTGGATATTTGTTCGATTGTCTTGAATATTAATATCTACTTAAATTCAAAAACAATAACATATCTACTTTTATTTCAGCCTACACCTGCGTATGTCACGATTTCGGCGACATCTGTTCATCTGTAACTTCGACACATCAATTTAACTTGGACAAAACCGACCTCAAATATTGCGGAACCTGCAAACACGCTCACCATAGGCATGGGGGAACGTAAGATGATGAGGCAAATATTTGTACTAACTATGAGCATATTAAGGATGTATGATTAACGATATTCGTAGGTCCCGGATAAACAATATAATGAAAGAATAAATGCATCCCTTATTATATTACAATGCACAAATGATAATTGTTTGCCCATCCACGACAACTCGTGCTAGTGATTTCGTTGCGGAATTCAACTCTCGTTTCTCTGATCGGCGAGATACTAGTATACAGTAGCCTCGGAAAGTCACCGGACACTTTTTCTTTCTTTCATATCTTTTGACTCGTAGGAGATATCTTGCTCATACTTGTTCATGACATAGCACACCCACCGAGTGTTAAGGATATGCCATTGGGATATCACAGAACTCCCTGGTTGTTGCGTAGTGATGACGCAATCAATCAATACCTTTTCAAACAATCACAATTCTTACATAGATTTATCCTCAACCTTCTTACTCGGCGTGATGATTGAAGGCCTCAATACCTTTTCGATGAAAATGTGTACTCATGGGAGGATGACGTACTGTGGCTTTAGACTGTCTCACAATAGGGTCTCGATGAAATGAACTTTCGTTCTTCGACATGCTAAAAACTCGTTCAAGAGCTCAAAATGATCCTTACCACAATTCCTGATGATCCCCAAAGCTTGGTAACGATAGCTCTTAATTTGCCCGCAAGGCACGAATTTTTCACTTTTTCACATAATTTTTTTCTCCATATTTTGGATGATCACAGTTGCAAGGCCGACTTTTGTCCAAATGTCTTTCCTGGACAGGTTAGTTTCAAATCCATGGAATATACAAATACCCTATTTTTAGAGCATTTGGATAACTTTCCCGCCCGCGGCAACCGAAAATCCGAGGTCAATCGAATTAATTTTAACTTTTTAAATTAATGATATCGTGGGCTCTCATATTGAAATTCGGATTCAGCACACAAAAATATACCGGGACAAAAATTAATCAGGAAGTTCTGAGATACAATTTTTTTCGACTAATGATGGTCATGGTCATTTTTTGAGTTGAAAATCGATTGACCTCGGATTTTCGGTTACCGCGGTCGGGAAAGGCATCCTTATGCTCTAAAAAGTTGGGAATCGTATATTCCATTGATATGCTACCATTGTGTCTTAGAACGACCTTTGAACGAAAATCACCCTCAGAAAAAAAAATCACCCTTATGTGATAATGTGAAAGATTCGTCTTTTTCGTGCCCTGAGGGCAAATTAAGAGCTATCGTTACCAAACTTTGGGGATCATCAGGAATTGTGGTAATGATCATTTTGAGCCTTTGAACGAGTCTCTAGTATGTCTATGAACGAAAATCCATTTTTTCGGGACCCTATTTTGAGACAGTCTAAAGCCACCGTACGTCATCCTCCAATGAGTACATATTTTCATAGAAAAGGTATTGAGGCCTTCTATCATCACGCCGAGTAAGAAGGTTGAGGAAAAATCTATGTAAGAATTGTGATTGTTTGAAAAGGTATTGATTGATTGCGTCATCACTACGCAACAACCAGGGAGTTCTGTGATATCCTAATGGCATATCCTTAACACTCGGTGGGTGTGCTATGTCATGAACAAGTATGAGCAAGATATCTCATACGAGTCAAAAGATATGAAAGAAAGAAAAAGTGTCCGGTGACTTTCCGAGGCTACTGTATATCTGGGAGATAGTGTGAAATAGACAAAACTAAATTAACATTCCCTGTTTGTGCGATGATTAGGAAACGATAACGATAACCTATGCTTAATAATAGTATATTTGGTATTATGTACACTCAACAAACGCAAATCAGGCATGCTTCATACATACATCCATACATTTATCGCATGGCGTTTGACGCCAGATGACGCCATAGATAATCATTTTGCCTTGTTGGGGGTCAAAGGTCTTCTTTCCATTCACAAACCCAAGAGATTGGCTGAAGAAAGGGTTGCGATCATCCAGGACGATAGGACTTGATGTAGAGTGCTCATAGTTAGAGACCGCAGGGTGATATACCAAATTGATCGCACCGGTTCAAATGTGTGCTCAATGTGTTGGTATGTTGTTGAATAACATTTTTGCTTTTTAGAGTTAGTCTCTATCTCATCTCTGAGTCGAGTTCTCTCCCGAAAACCACGCGCGCGCGGGCAAGGGAGAGGAGAGGGAAATCGGGCGAGAGAGAAAAGGGAGCGGGGCCTCTCTCGCTCGCCTCTCCCAGCGATCGAGCACAATTCGGAGAAAATTATTAAAAATCTGAAATCAAGATTAAAATTCCTCTAAAATACAAATAAAGGAAATGCGAGTGGAGCAGCTGTGTACGACCACTATAACGGCTGCTCCACTCGTCATTTATGCAGACTACTGAGAGCTGCAGAAAACGCTTTTGATCGGCTGATTCGAATGAGAATTCGAATTGTGCTAGCAAGGCGCAGATTTTGGGGGAAGTCAATTCCCCTCAAAGTGGGCGGAGCTTGCGGTCTCTACTCATAGTTGATGGCGGAAGAAGGCTTCCGAGATCTTCGGACTGAGTCCACCAAACTCGAGTCATCAATCGCGAAACGAGACTCGACGAGAATGGTATCTGTGGGACCAAACATCAGAGTAGGTCATACCCATCACACGATGACCAGAGTCCGGCTTGGATGGGGATTCCGATCTTGTTGAATTGGTGGAGTAGACGAGGAAAACTAGAGAGATGACCTCTTTTCCATTCTCTATCGGAGAGAAATGGGGACGACCAGCTCGCGACAACTAACCAGAACGAAAATGATGCAGCATATGTGTGAAATTAAAATTCGCTTATCAGAATTGCGCACTCCAACACTTGTAAGCGAATGTTTGTCAATCGAATATTTGGTATTATGTCAACAAAAGGTGTTCTGACATTTGCATGCAAACTATTTTTAAATCGAATATTTTTGCAACGTCGGACGAATGATTTGCACACCCACAATTTGTATCAGAACGTCATGTCGTGTGGGAGAATTCTGCAAAATGAATTTGCGGTAGACATGTTATTATAAAAACATCGTTGTACAGTCGTTGCACCAATGCATATTCGTTCCAAAATCTTTCATATTCGATTAGTATCATAGAAGATAATTTTTTAAACAATTTTAGTATCCAAGTATCCATTATTCATTATTATTTGCAATTTCAGTGGCAATAAGATGAAACTCGTCATTATGGCATGTGCGATGATCTGGAGCTCTTGCTCGGTAAGCACAAGTGATGGCGAATCGGCATCTGACTTATCTCCTTCCTCAAAGTTTCTCTCCTGTCAGAGAACTCTAAAAAGCAAAAATGTTATTCAGAACCATACCAACACATTGAGCACACATATGAACCGATGCAAGCATTTTGGTAGATCACCCTGTGGCCTCTATTTATACAAAATGCAAAATGTTTACAGAAGTTCGCACTCGCGACCTCACCCGTACAGTACGACATCAATTGAATTGTGAGATGCCATAAAATATCGCTATGATAACTTTAAATAATATTATTGTTTAATATACTTTTATTTAAATATATTTGCAGGCTTTCGATGGCTGGACGGATTCCTGTGTCGAACCCGTGCTGACAGTTGAGCATAATTGCGCTGGATATTTGTTCGATTGTCTTGAATATTAATATCTACTTAAATTCAAAAACAATAACATATCTACTTTTATTTCAGCCTACACCTGCGTATGTCACGATTTCGGCGACATCTGTTCATCTGTAACTTCGACACATCAATTTAACTTGGACAAAACCGACCTCAAATATTGCGGAACCTGCAAACACGCTCACCATAGGCATGGGGGAACGTAAGATGATGAGGCAAATATTTGTACTAACTATGAGCATATTAAGGATGTATGATTAACGATATTCGTAGGTCCCGGATAAACAATATAATGAAAGAATAAATGCATCCCTTATTATATTACAATGCACAAATGATAATTGTTTGCCCATCCACGACAACTCGTGCTAGTGATTTCGTTGCGGAATTCAACTCTCGTTTCTCTGATCGGCGAGATACTAGTATACAGTAGCCTCGGAAAGTCACCGGACACTTTTTCTTTCTTTCATATCTTTTGACTCGTAGGAGATATCTTGCTCATACTTGTTCATGACATAGCACACCCACCGAGTGTTAAGGATATGCCATTGGGATATCACAGAACTCCCTGGTTGTTGCGTAGTGATGACGCAATCAATCAATACCTTTTCAAACAATCACAATTCTTACATAGATTTATCCTCAACCTTCTTACTCGGCGTGATGATTGAAGGCCTCAATACCTTTTCGATGAAAATGTGTACTCATGGGAGGATGACGTACTGTGGCTTTAGACTGTCTCACAATAGGGTCTCGATGAAATGAACTTTCGTTCTTCGACATGCTAAAAACTCGTTCAAGAGCTCAAAATGATCCTTACCACAATTCCTGATGATCCCCAAAGCTTGGTAACGATAGCTCTTAATTTGCCCGCAAGGCACGAATTTTTCACTTTTTCACATAATTTTTTTCTCCATATTTTGGATGATCACAGTTGCAAGGCCGACTTTTGTCCAAATGTCTTTCCTGGACAGGTTAGTTTCAAATCCATGGAATATACAAATACCCTATTTTTAGAGCATTTGGATAACTTTCCCGCCCGCGGCAACCGAAAATCCGAGGTCAATCGAATTAATTTTAACTTTTTAAATTAATGATATCGTGGGCTCTCATATTGAAATTCGGATTCAGCACACAAAAATATACCGGGACAAAAATTAATCAGGAAGTTCTGAGATACAATTTTTTTCGACTAATGATGGTCATGGTCATTTTTTGAGTTGAAAATCGATTGACCTCGGATTTTCGGTTACCGCGGTCGGGAAAGGCATCCTTATGCTCTAAAAAGTTGGGAATCGTATATTCCATTGATATGCTACCATTGTGTCTTAGAACGACCTTTGAACGAAAATCACCCTCAGAAAAAAAAATCACCCTTATGTGATAATGTGAAAGATTCGTCTTTTTCGTGCCCTGAGGGCAAATTAAGAGCTATCGTTACCAAACTTTGGGGATCATCAGGAATTGTGGTAATGATCATTTTGAGCCTTTGAACGAGTCTCTAGTATGTCTATGAACGAAAATCCATTTTTTCGGGACCCTATTTTGAGACAGTCTAAAGCCACCGTACGTCATCCTCCAATGAGTACATATTTTCATAGAAAAGGTATTGAGGCCTTCTATCATCACGCCGAGTAAGAAGGTTGAGGAAAAATCTATGTAAGAATTGTGATTGTTTGAAAAGGTATTGATTGATTGCGTCATCACTACGCAACAACCAGGGAGTTCTGTGATATCCTAATGGCATATCCTTAACACTCGGTGGGTGTGCTATGTCATGAACAAGTATGAGCAAGATATCTCATACGAGTCAAAAGATATGAAAGAAAGAAAAAGTGTCCGGTGACTTTCCGAGGCTACTGTATATCTGGGAGATAGTGTGAAATAGACAAAACTAAATTAACATTCCCTGTTTGTACGATGATTAGGAAACGATAACGATAACCTATGCTTAATAATAGTATATTTGGTATTATGTACACTCAACAAACGCAAATCAGGCATGCTTCATACATACATCCATACATTTATCGCATGGCGTTTGACGCCAGATGACGCCATAGATAATCATTTTGCCTTGTTGGGGGTCAAAGGTCTTCTTTCCATTCACAAACCCAAGAGATTGGCTGAAGAAAGGGTTGCGATCATCCAGGACGATAGGACTTGATGTAGAGTGCTCATAGTTAGAGACCGCAGGGTGATATACCAAATTGATCGCACCGGTTCAAATGTGTGCTCAATGTGTTGGTATGTTGTTGAATAACATTTTTGCTTTTTAGAGTTAGTCTCTATCTCATCTCTGAGTCGAGTTCTCTCCCGAAAACCACGCGCGCGCGGGCAAGGGAGAGGAGAGGGAAATCGGGCGAGAGAGAAAAGGGAGCGGGGCCTCTCTCGCTCGCCTCTCCCAGCGATCGAGCACAATTCGGAGAAAATTATTAAAAATCTGAAATCAAGATTAAAATTCCTCTAAAATACAAATAAAGGAAATGCGAGTGGAGCAGCTGTGTACGACCACTATAACGGCTGCTCCACTCGTCATTTATGCAGACTACTGAGAGCTGCAGAAAACGCTTTTGATCGGCTGATTCGAATGAGAATTCGAATTGTGCTAGCAAGGCGCAGATTTTGGGGGAAGTCAATTCCCCTCAAAGTGGGCGGAGCTTGCGGTCTCTACTCATAGTTGATGGCGGAAGAAGGCTTCCGAGATCTTCGGACTGAGTCCACCAAACTCGAGTCATCAATCGCGAAACGAGACTCGACGAGAATGGTATCTGTGGGACCAAACATCAGAGTAGGTCATACCCATCACACGATGACCAGAGTCCGGCTTGGATGGGGATTCCGATCTTGTTGAATTGGTGGAGTAGACGAGGAAAACTAGAGAGATGACCTCTTTTCCATTCTCTATCGGAGAGAAATGGGGACGACCAGCTCGCGACAACTAACCAGAACGAAAATGATGCAGCATATGTGTGAAATTAAAATTCGCTTATCAGAATTGCGCACTCCAACACTTGTAAGCGAATGTTTGTCAATCGAATATTTGGTATTATGTCAACAAAAGGTGTTCTGACATTTGCATGCAAACTATTTTTAAATCGAATATTTTTGCAACGTCGGACGAATGATTTGCACACCCACAATTTGTATCAGAACGTCATGTCGTGTGGGAGAATTCTGCAAAATGAATTTGCGGTAGACATGTTATTATAAAAACATCGTTGTACAGTCGTTGCACCAATGCATATTCGTTCCAAAATCTTTCATATTCGATTAGTATCATAGAAGATAATTTTTTAAACAATTTTAGTATCCAAGTATCCATTATTCATTATTATTTGCAATTTCAGTGGCAATAAGATGAAACTCGTCATTATGGCATGTGCGATGATCTGGAGCTCTTGCTCGGTAAGCACAAGTGATGGCGAATCGGCATCTGACTTATCTCCTTCCTCAAAGTTTCTCTCCTGTCAGAGAACTCTAAAAAGCAAAAATGTTATTCAGAACCATACCAACACATTGAGCACACATATGAACCGATGCAAGCATTTTGGTAGATCACCCTGTGGCCTCTATTTATACAAAATGCAAAATGTTTACAGAAGTTCGCACTCGCGACCTCACCCGTACAGTACGACATCAATTGAATTGTGAGATGCCATAAAATATCGCTATGATAACTTTAAATAATATTATTGTTTAATATACTTTTATTTAAATATATTTGCAGGCTTTCGATGGCTGGACGGATTCCTGTGTCGAACCCGTGCTGACAGTTGAGCATAATTGCGCTGGATATTTGTTCGATTGTCTTGAATATTAATATCTACTTAAATTCAAAAACAATAACATATCTACTTTTATTTCAGCCTACACCTGCGTATGTCACGATTTCGGCGACATCTGTTCATCTGTAACTTCGACACATCAATTTAACTTGGACAAAACCGACCTCAAATATTGCGGAACCTGCAAACACGCTCACCATAGGCATGGGGGAACGTAAGATGATGAGGCAAATATTTGTACTAACTATGAGCATATTAAGGATGTATGATTAACGATATTCGTAGGTCCCGGATAAACAATATAATGAAAGAATAAATGCATCCCTTATTATATTACAATGCACAAATGATAATTGTTTGCCCATCCACGACAACTCGTGCTAGTGATTTCGTTGCGGAATTCAACTCTCGTTTCTCTGATCGGCGAGATACTAGTATACAGTAGCCTCGGAAAGTCACCGGACACTTTTTCTTTCTTTCATATCTTTTGACTCGTAGGAGATATCTTGCTCATACTTGTTCATGACATAGCACACCCACCGAGTGTTAAGGATATGCCATTGGGATATCACAGAACTCCCTGGTTGTTGCGTAGTGATGACGCAATCAATCAATACCTTTTCAAACAATCACAATTCTTACATAGATTTATCCTCAACCTTCTTACTCGGCGTGATGATTGAAGGCCTCAATACCTTTTCGATGAAAATGTGTACTCATGGGAGGATGACGTACTGTGGCTTTAGACTGTCTCACAATAGGGTCTCGATGAAATGAACTTTCGTTCTTCGACATGCTAAAAACTCGTTCAAGAGCTCAAAATGATCCTTACCACAATTCCTGATGATCCCCAAAGCTTGGTAACGATAGCTCTTAATTTGCCCGCAAGGCACGAATTTTTCACTTTTTCACATAATTTTTTTCTCCATATTTTGGATGATCACAGTTGCAAGGCCGACTTTTGTCCAAATGTCTTTCCTGGACAGGTTAGTTTCAAATCCATGGAATATACAAATACCCTATTTTTAGAGCATTTGCATAACTTTCCCGCCCGCGGCAACCGAAAATCCGAGGTCAATCGAATTAATTTTAACTTTTTAAATTAATGATATCGTGGGCTCTCATATTGAAATTCGGATTCAGCACACAAAAATATACCGGGACAAAAATTAATCAGGAAGTTCTGAGATACAATTTTTTTCGACTAATGATGGTCATGGTCATTTTTTGAGTTGAAAATCGATTGACCTCGGATTTTCGGTTACCGCGGTCGGGAAAGGCATCCTTATGCTCTAAAAAGTTGGGAATCGTATATTCCATTGATATGCTACCATTGTGTCTTAGAACGACCTTTGAACGAAAATCACCCTCAGAAAAAAAAATCACCCTTATGTGATAATGTGAAAGATTCGTCTTTTTCGTGCCCTGAGGGCAAATTAAGAGCTATCGTTACCAAACTTTGGGGATCATCAGGAATTGTGGTAATGATCATTTTGAGCCTTTGAACGAGTCTCTAGTATGTCTATGAACGAAAATCCATTTTTTCGGGACCCTATTTTGAGACAGTCTAAAGCCACCGTACGTCATCCTCCAATGAGTACATATTTTCATAGAAAAGGTATTGAGGCCTTCTATCATCACGCCGAGTAAGAAGGTTGAGGAAAAATCTATGTAAGAATTGTGATTGTTTGAAAAGGTATTGATTGATTGCGTCATCACTACGCAACAACCAGGGAGTTCTGTGATATCCTAATGGCATATCCTTAACACTCGGTGGGTGTGCTATGTCATGAACAAGTATGAGCAAGATATCTCATACGAGTCAAAAGATATGAAAGAAAGAAAAAGTGTCCGGTGACTTTCCGAGGCTACTGTATATCTGGGAGATAGTGTGAAATAGACAAAACTAAATTAACATTCCCTGTTTGTGCGATGATTAGGAAACGATAACGATAACCTATGCTTAATAATAGTATATTTGGTATTATGTACACTCAACAAACGCAAATCAGGCATGCTTCATACATACATCCATACATTTATCGCATGGCGTTTGACGCCAGATGACGCCATAGATAATCATTTTGCCTTGTTGGGGGTCAAAGGTCTTCTTTCCATTCACAAACCCAAGAGATTGGCTGAAGAAAGGGTTGCGATCATCCAGGACGATAGGACTTGATGTAGAGTGCTCATAGTTAGAGACCGCAGGGTGATATACCAAATTGATCGCACCGGTTCAAATGTGTGCTCAATGTGTTGGTATGTTGTTGAATAACATTTTTGCTTTTTAGAGTTAGTCTCTATCTCATCTCTGAGTCGAGTTCTCTCCCGAAAACCACGCGCGCGCGGGCAAGGGAGAGGAGAGGGAAATCGGGCGAGAGAGAAAAGGGAGCGGGGCCTCTCTCGCTCGCCTCTCCCAGCGATCGAGCACAATTCGGAGAAAATTATTAAAAATCTGAAATCAAGATTAAAATTCCTCTAAAATACAAATAAAGGAAATGCGAGTGGAGCAGCTGTGTACGACCACTATAACGGCTGCTCCACTCGTCATTTATGCAGACTACTGAGAGCTGCAGAAAACGCTTTTGATCGGCTGATTCGAATGAGAATTCGAATTGTGCTAGCAAGGCGCAGATTTTGGGGGAAGTCAATTCCCCTCAAAGTGGGCGGAGCTTGCGGTCTCTACTCATAGTTGATGGCGGAAGAAGGCTTCCGAGATCTTCGGACTGAGTCCACCAAACTCGAGTCATCAATCGCGAAACGAGACTCGACGAGAATGGTATCTGTGGGACCAAACATCAGAGTAGGTCATACCCATCACACGATGACCAGAGTCCGGCTTGGATGGGGATTCCGATCTTGTTGAATTGGTGGAGTAGACGAGGAAAACTAGAGAGATGACCTCTTTTCCATTCTCTATCGGAGAGAAATGGGGACGACCAGCTCGCGACAACTAACCAGAACGAAAATGATGCAGCATATGTGTGAAATTAAAATTCGCTTATCAGAATTGCGCACTCCAACACTTGTAAGCGAATGTTTGTCAATCGAATATTTGGTATTATGTCAACAAAAGGTGTTCTGACATTTGCATGCAAACTATTTTTAAATCGAATATTTTTGCAACGTCGGACGAATGATTTGCACACCCACAATTTGTATCAGAACGTCATGTCGTGTGGGAGAATTCTGCAAAATGAATTTGCGGTAGACATGTTATTATAAAAACATCGTTGTACAGTCGTTGCACCAATGCATATTCGTTCCAAAATCTTTCATATTCGATTAGTATCATAGAAGATAATTTTTTAAACAATTTTAGTATCCAAGTATCCATTATTCATTATTATTTGCAATTTCAGTGGCAATAAGATGAAACTCGTCATTATGGCATGTGCGATGATCTGGAGCTCTTGCTCGGTAAGCACAAGTGATGGCGAATCGGCATCTGACTTATCTCCTTCCTCAAAGTTTCTCTCCTGTCAGAGAAACTACAGAACATGCGAAATTAGGAGAATCGGATGTCGATTTTCACCAATAAGCGCAAAAAATGTCAATATTGGCTTACTTTTGGGCTTCAGGTTGAAATCCCAATGAGAGTTTACGTCAATCTCTTGTGTTCGAAGCCTTTTCGGCACAGCGCAAACCTATGGGTAAGCAGATTGATATTCGAAACATTAAGTAACCGTTATGCGATTAAATCTCATCTCTGAACCCAAATAAAGGTAATGTATGATGCCGTCGCCTAATTTTCGATCTTTGCTTTTTTCGATTGCTCACACAAGTTGATTTTCTGAAAGTCTCCGTATTGGGGTTGCTGAGGTTGCAGAAGACAATGGGGTATTCATGTTGCCCTAGGAGCCTTATCGGACTCAATAACCCCGATTCGGAGAGTTTCAGAAAATCGACAGATTTGATGTGTGCCAACCCTATCCAGAATTTCTCGAAAATTAGACAAAATGCCTATAATGCCGAGAGTATTTATTTAACGTTTATAGGAGCAGGACAATTGGGAACCCGACCAAGTCGGCGGATTTCATGTATGATTTCATTTTTTAAACAATTATTATTAATTTCGTGGCAAAAATGGCATAATACTGTTTACAGAAGTTCGCACTCGCGACTTCACCCGTACTCGACATAAATGGAATTGTGGGATGCCTTGAAATATTGCTATATTTTTTCAAATTATTATATTATTCATATATTTGTTTATAAATATACTTTAAAGGCATTCGACGGCCATTTCGAAGGCTGTGTCAAAACCCGTGCTGACAGTTGAGCATAATTGCGCTGGATATTTGTTCGATTGTCTTGAATATTAATATCTACTTAAATTCAAAAACAATAACATATCTACTTTTATTTCAGCCTACACCTGCGTATGTCACGATTTCGGCGACATCTGTTCATCTGTAACTTCGACACATCAATTTAACTTGGACAAAACCGACCTCAAATATTGCGGAACCTGCAAACACGCTCACCATAGGCATGGGGGAACGTAAGATGATGAGGCAAATATTTGTACTAACTATGAGCATATTAAGGATGTATGATTGACGATATTCGTAGGTCCCGGATAAACAATATAATGAAAGAATAAATGCATCCCTTATTATATTACAATGCACAAATGATAATTGTTTGCCCATCCACGACAACTCGTGCTAGTGATTTCGTTGCGGAATTCAACTCTCGTTTCTCTGATCGGCGAGATACTAGTATACAGTAGCCTCGGAAAGTCACCGGACACTTTTTCTTTCTTTCATATCTTTTGACTCGTAGGAGATATCTTGCTCATACTTGTTCATGACATAGCACACCCACCGAGTGTTAAGGATATGCCATTGGGATATCACAGAACTCCCTGGTTGTTGCGTAGTGATGACGCAATCAATCAATACCTTTTCAAACAATCACAATTCTTACATAGATTTATCCTCAACCTTCTTACTCGGCGTGATGATTGAAGGCCTCAATACCTTTTCGATGAAAATGTGTACTCATGGGAGGATGACGTACTGTGGCTTTAGACTGTCTCACAATAGGGTCTCGATGAAATGAACTTTCGTTCTTCGACATGCTAAAAACTCGTTCAAGAGCTCAAAATGATCCTTACCACAATTCCTGATGATCCCCAAAGCTTGGTAACGATAGCTCTTAATTTGCCCGCAAGGCACGAATTTTTCACTTTTTCACATAATTTTTTTCTCCATATTTTGGATGATCACAGTTGCAAGGCCGACTTTTGTCCAAATGTCTTTCCTGGACAGGTTAGTTTCAAATCCATGGAATATACAAATACCCTATTTTTAGAGCATTTGGATAACTTTCCCGCCCGCGGCAACCGAAAATCCGAGGTCAATCGAATTAATTTTAACTTTTTAAATTAATGATATCGTGGGCTCTCATATTGAAATTCGGATTCAGCACACAAAAATATACCGGGACAAAAATTAATCAGGAAGTTCTGAGATACAATTTTTTTCGACTAATGATGGTCATGGTCATTTTTTGAGTTGAAAATCGATTGACCTCGGATTTTCGGTTACCGCGGTCGGGAAAGGCATCCTTATGCTCTAAAAAGTTGGGAATCGTATATTCCATTGATATGCTACCATTGTGTCTTAGAACGACCTTTGAACGAAAATCACCCTCAGAAAAAAAAATCACCCTTATGTGATAATGTGAAAGATTCGTCTTTTTCGTGCCCTGAGGGCAAATTAAGAGCTATCGTTACCAAACTTTGGGGATCATCAGGAATTGTGGTAATGATCATTTTGAGCCTTTGAACGAGTCTCTAGTATGTCTATGAACGAAAATCCATTTTTTCGGGACCCTATTTTGAGACAGTCTAAAGCCACCGTACGTCATCCTCCAATGAGTACATATTTTCATAGAAAAGGTATTGAGGCCTTCTATCATCACGCCGAGTAAGAAGGTTGAGGAAAAATCTATGTAAGAATTGTGATTGTTTGAAAAGGTATTGATTGATTGCGTCATCACTACGCAACAACCAGGGAGTTCTGTGATATCCTAATGGCATATCCTTAACACTCGGTGGGTGTGCTATGTCATGAACAAGTATGAGCAAGATATCTCATACGAGTCAAAAGATATGAAAGAAAGAAAAAGTGTCCGGTGACTTTCCGAGGCTACTGTATATCTGGGAGATAGTGTGAAATAGACAAAACTAAATTAACATTCCCTGTTTGTGCGATGATTAGGAAACGATAACGATAACCTATGCTTAATAATAGTATATTTGGTATTATGTACACTCAACAAACGCAAATCAGGCATGCTTCATACATACATCCATACATTTATCGCATGGCGTTTGACGCCAGATGACGCCATAGATAATCATTTTGCCTTGTTGGGGGTCAAAGGTCTTCTTTCCATTCACAAACCCAAGAGATTGGCTGAAGAAAGGGTTGCGATCATCCAGGACGATAGGACTTGATGTAGAGTGCTCATAGTTAGAGACCGCAGGGTGATATACCAAATTGATCGCACCGGTTCAAATGTGTGCTCAATGTGTTGGTATGTTGTTGAATAACATTTTTGCTTTTTAGAGTTAGTCTCTATCTCATCTCTGAGTCGAGTTCTCTCCCGAAAACCACGCGCGCGCGGGCAAGGGAGAGGAGAGGGAAATCGGGCGAGAGAGAAAAGGGAGCGGGGCCTCTCTCGCTCGCCTCTCCCAGCGATCGAGCACAATTCGGAGAAAATTATTAAAAATCTGAAATCAAGATTAAAATTCCTCTAAAATACAAATAAAGGAAATGCGAGTGGAGCAGCTGTGTACGACCACTATAACGGCTGCTCCACTCGTCATTTATGCAGACTACTGAGAGCTGCAGAAAACGCTTTTGATCGGCTGATTCGAATGAGAATTCGAATTGTGCTAGCAAGGCGCAGATTTTGGGGGAAGTCAATTCCCCTCAAAGTGGGCGGAGCTTGCGGTCTCTACTCATAGTTGATGGCGGAAGAAGGCTTCCGAGATCTTCGGACTGAGTCCACCAAACTCGAGTCATCAATCGCGAAACGAGACTCGACGAGAATGGTATCTGTGGGACCAAACATCAGAGTAGGTCATACCCATCACACGATGACCAGAGTCCGGCTTGGATGGGGATTCCGATCTTGTTGAATTGGTGGAGTAGACGAGGAAAACTAGAGAGATGACCTCTTTTCCATTCTCTATCGGAGAGAAATGGGGACGACCAGCTCGCGACAACTAACCAGAACGAAAATGATGCAGCATATGTGTGAAATTAAAATTCGCTTATCAGAATTGCGCACTCCAACACTTGTAAGCGAATGTTTGTCAATCGAATATTTGGTATTATGTCAACAAAAGGTGTTCTGACATTTGCATGCAAACTATTTTTAAATCGAATATTTTTGCAACGTCGGACGAATGATTTGCACACCCACAATTTGTATCAGAACGTCATGTCGTGTGGGAGAATTCTGCAAAATGAATTTGCGGTAGACATGTTATTATAAAAACATCGTTGTACAGTCGTTGCACCAATGCATATTCGTTCCAAAATCTTTCATATTCGATTAGTATCATAGAAGATAATTTTTTAAACAATTTTAGTATCCAAGTATCCATTATTCATTATTATTTGCAATTTCAGTGACAATAAGATGAAACTCGTCATTATGGCATGTGCGATGATCTGGAGCTCTTGCTCGGTAAGCACAAGTGATGGCGAATCGGCATCTGACTTATCTCCTTCCTCAAAGTTTCTCTCCTGTCAGAGAAACTACAGAACATGCGAAATTAGGAGAATCGGATGTCGATTTTCACCAATAAGCGCAAAAAATGTCAATATTGGCTTACTTTTGGGCTTCAGGTTGAAATCCCAATGAGAGTTTACGTCAATCTCTTGTGTTCGAAGCCTTTTCGGCACAGCGCAAACCTATGGGTAAGCAGATTGATATTCGAAACATTAAGTAACCGTTATGCGATTAAATCTCATCTCTGAACCCAAATAAAGGTAATGTATGATGCCGTCGCCTAATTTTCGATCTTTGCTTTTTTCGATTGCTCACACAAGTTGATTTTCTGAAAGTCTCCGTATTGGGGTTGTTGAGGTTGCAGAAGACAATGGGGTATTCATGTTGCCCTAGGAGCCCTATCGGACTCAATAACCCCGATTCGGAGAGTTTCAGAAAATCGACAGATTTGATGTGTGCCAACCCTATCCAGAATTTCTCGAAAATTAGACAAAATGCCTATAATGCCGAGAGTATTTATTTAACGTTTATAGGAGCAGGACAATTGGGAACCCGACCAAGTCGGCGGATTTCATGTATGATTTCATTTTTTAAACAATTATTATTAATTTCGTGGCAAAAATGGCATAATACTGTTTACAGAAGTTCGCACTCGCGACTTCACCCGTACTCGACATAAATGGAATTGTGGGATGCCTTGAAATATTGCTATATTTTTTCAAATTATTATATTATTCATATATTTGTTTATAAATATACTTTAAAGGCATTCGACGGCCATTTCGAAGGCTGTGTCAAAACCCGTGCTGACAGTTGAGCATAATTGCGCTGGGTGTTCGTTCGCATATTTTTTTTTGAAATTAATATTCAATTAACTGTTAAAAACGATTTCATTTTATTTCATCTTACAAATGCGTCTGTCAAGATTTAGAGGACGTCTGTTCATCTGTAACTAGGACCATGCAAATAAACTTGGACAAACCCGACATGAAATATTGCGGAACCTGCAAAAACGCATACCATAAGCATGGTGGAACGTAAGATGATGAGGCAGATATCTATTATAACTATGCGCATATTAAGGTTGTACGATTAACAGTAATCATCGGTCCTGGATTAACAATGCCATGAAAGAATAAATGGTCACACCCGATTATGCACAATTGATGATATTGATCACATCCTTGATAGTTTGTTCGATTATTATTAGGATTTTACGAACGATAACGATATACTATTTCTTTTTTGTTTATCAATCGTATTTTTGGTATTATAATAAATATTCCTCTTAGCATAAGCTATTATGTCTTGCGAATGCATAATATGTCGAAATTCATTATCTCTGTACAAAATCGGAAGAATGGCTTGCACACCTACATTTTGAATCATAACTTCATGTCATCTGGGAAATTCATACACAATTGACGATTATTTAGTTGAAATTTCACTTTTACAACCCCGTGTACAGTGGCAACAACCAAAAACGCTGGCCCGTGCAAGTTTCAATTATGCATTTACACATCATCGAAATGAATAAACGAAAAGCAGATTACTACAAAGATACCATGTTCATTATTCAGAAGGCCATATTAATGAATACAAAATATTGTTCTTAATCGGCCTTAATTTATGTTATCATTATCAAAATATTCGACATTCCACCATTGATGGTCTCTCTTGATCCGTTCCGAAAGAAACAAAATGGCAACGGATAAATCTTCATTGCCAGTTTGTTCCGACAACTTTCTCTTTAAAAGTCCTTCGAAATGCAGCAATCGTGAAACAAATAGATCCTGCAAATTATCTGTTTCTGTGGATATTTCATATAGTAATAAATTTAAAAATATATATCCACATGACAAGATGTTTCTGGATATATTCCCGTTGCAGTTATGTGGATATATTCCCGTTGATACATAGACACGGCCCACCATGATATTGTAGTCATCGATCGTTTGCCGGAAAATAGGAAGAACTTCTACGCGGAAAAGCACCATTCCGGATAATACACTCCTGAAATAAGATAGTGAAAACATAGCCATCGGATCTGTGAAAAAGTTAGTAGAAATTCCCACCGGTCGAAAATGTCGACTGAAAAACTTCCGCAAAATCTAGGTAGCTCAGAGAAACGCTCAGCAAAATCGAGCAAATATGTCCGGATTATCTCAAACAAATCGCTGATTTGAAATCGGTGGTTGAAATTCACCTGTTCTTCTGCACTCGTTATATTTCCAGGTTTAAACCACATATCACAACATGTTTTATTGCAATTGCTGTTGCAAAGAGTGAATATAGAATGAAAGAAATTGGACATCTAAATATGAATTATTGAAATTATGTAAAAAAAAAAAATTTGAACAACAAAAAAACGTACGGTATAACGTCTGATTCCCAACGGATCAGCCACCGCATCTCTCAAAGCGTTGAACACCGAATATCGCATATCCAGCATATGATCATGTAAGCGCTGTTTGCAATCGCAGAGGGAAAATGTGAGTATGGGCACTGAAGTATCGGCGACACGCCGCTTGCCGAAGCAACAGCCCATCTACAATATCGATTAAAAAGGCAAAAATATATATCAGAAAAAGATGGAAAAGTAATATCAAACAAAATATACAGTAGTAAATCTTGAGAAGAGATAGTGCATTTCAAAAATGCGGGAAACGCGCCAGACGCTCCTGGCACAATGCCAAGGCGCGTATTTTGAAACCTTCCCATGCCATCATTCAATCACTAATGTACTTCGCGTCTCGGGCGTAGATAAGGAATAAATAATCGTGGAAGATGTACGTATAAGATGGCTAAATGAAAATTGCACTAATGTAACGAAGGTTTACTTGTAATATTTGTGATACATTTGAAGTTGTTTATCTATTCAATCCGTCAGACAGTATTCATTCGTGGCATCCATTCCTTCACTATCAGCGAATCCTTCGTTCCACCATTTGTGTTCTTTCCTAATTCTTTCCGAAAGGTGTCCGTCTCTCGTGAAGTTCAAACTCTGAAAACCTTTCATTAAAAATGTATACAAGTGATGGCAAGTCGGAACTCTCCTTGTGTCGCGTGCTCTATGGTTTCTCGGACAGGCGAGAGAGCATGCGAATTGAGGATAGCCGATTCCACTTTGCCACACGTAATGTTTACTCTTCACAAAAATTTACCTGTATATCGAGTGAGTTCTCAGAGTAGCCCGACAACCTTTTCCTTATTTCGCGTTCTAAGTACACCATGCGAGTAAGAAATGGAATCTTAAATTTTCAGATATTTTGTTTCCATTATGACTGATTAATGCAACTTACCATATCAATTTCATTATCAAGCACTTCTTGAAATAAAGGAAGGACTTCCATGCGAAAAAGCACCATTCCAGACAAAACGTTCCTAAAAATGAAACATATTTGTCATTGATAAGTGGAATATGTTGTCACCGTTCAACCAAAAGAGGAGGTTTTACGTCACAAGAGGGGAGATAAGTGAACAGTTCTGTGTAATCGATGAAATAATCCTGGATCATCTGAAAATTCCTGACTGATGTTATTTTCTTCCCAACTTGGGCTAACTTTTACCTGTTTTTCATCTCTCGTGAACTTGTCAGATCTGAACCACATGTCAGTACATGTCTGGTTGCATTTTGAGTTGTACAAATAAAATATATTATTGAATAATCCGAGTGTCTGAAATTTTAAATTGAGATTCTGAATTGATGCCTGATGCCAAACGAACTGATCAGTTACTTTTATGTTCCCGCATTTTGCTTCAAACAGTGATTTTCCAAGTTATATTTGTTAATTTTCAGTACTATTTTTAGTACATAGGTAAACTCACGGAAACTCGGTATGTCATTGCATATCTCATCGCATTGAAGACACACAATCTCATATCGTCCGATCCATTCCGAAGTCTTTTCATGCACTCGCAGAGAGGTTGCGAGACTGAAAGATATGCGTAACCCAGTTAACATCGATATGTGAGGTTAAGATCAGGCAAGGTGGCGCAGTGGTTGTGTGCCAGGAATGCGAATCCGATCATGTCATGAGTTCGACCCCCCCTTGCCTACAGATCCACCCAGACCTACGGAGGTTACAGAAATGGTCAGAAATCCCCCACCACGTGCACACAACACGGGCGGAATAGCCACATCGCATAGGCCGCTGAGTTTCTCAGGATAGGCTGAACCCTGAACCGGCTCGGGGGTGGCCAAGCCCGCCTTGCGTGGAATACGGCCTTATCCTTACTTTTTTTAAACTTTTTATGTTATGAAGTTATGATTTCTTATGAAGCTTCGCTTTACCTGCCGAGTTTGAACCCTCCGATGTCTGATGGTCTCCAAACTCTATCTCCCTCCACAACGAATCCCACCATGATATCAACGAAGAAATCGCCGACGGAATCATTTTCTAAGATAGAGTGAACGAAGAGTAGAATCACGCTAAAAAAATCAAAGATGTAATAATTTAAAAATCTAAAAATTTCAAGATCATATTTATAAGCAAAAAAAGATTCAGAGGAAGAAGAGGCAAGTAAACGGCATCGCATGAAGCTATTTGCCCATTTTCAAGCCGTGACTGTTAAGTTTGAGATGTTTGCATAGGCAGAAAGAGACAGTGTCACGAAATAACACATATATACCCAGTTAAAACAATTTCTAAATGTTCAAAAATTTAGATGATCTAGCAATAAGGTACAATTACGTATTCGCTGTATCAAAGCCAGAAGAAATGTTGAAAGACAAGCGTCAACGCGGATGAAATGTGTGTGCTTTTATGGCACGATGGAAGGTCTCGACTGATAAGATACCACTGATAAGACCTTTGGACAGCGCGGAAATGCAAACATAGTCACACCCGAGCCAAGGATGATGCCATCACTTGCCCTTCACTGTTGAGCCGAATCGTATCTCATCTCAGAAATGGTCATCACCCTCGTGTAAACGCATGCGCGAAACCTCTCCGGGAACAAGCTGCACCCCCCCCCCCCTCAATTCACCTCATTTGCTCTTTCATATCTCTGGTCGACATATGATCTTTCAAAGTGAGGAGAGTCACTCCATCCCTCCTCCCGCACAGAACCCTTCCCTACTCGAATAAGAGGTATGAAGAACGAGATCGCAAGCGGAGATTGGAGAAATTAAGGCAATCTGGGTTGAAAATAGGCCGGCTGGAGGGGTCTAGCAAATGGAGCGGCCCGACCTTTAGTCTCGAGAGCAATGCGAGATGAGAGAGAGAAATACACGTAGGTTGAGACTCATTACCAGGAATCTCAGAAGGAAGACCGACTCTCTCCATTCTGCACACTCTCTGGACCACTCGAGCAACGAGAGGTTGTGTAGTAGTGATGACAAATCGGGATTAGCACTCCTCATTTCGCGTGATCTTTCGTCATTCAGAGAAACGAGAGAGTATGCGAATTGAGGAGAGTCGGGTTCCGATCTGCCATCGCTAGTGTGTAGAATGAAGAGCATTCTTACTCAGTATACGTCACCTGAAACGTTGGACTGAACAAAACCTTCCCTTTCTAATGATCGATAAAAATTTGGTGAATCGATTGTTGCTTAATTTCCAGAATGATTATATTATGGTTCCACCGAAATTTACAAGAATGTCTTCATGATCCTCACAACACCAAAAAAAAAATCATTTTGGAAATGTTTATTAAATCAATCAGTCAAGTTGTATTCATTCGTGGCATCCACCTCTTCACCATTAGCGAAATCGTTGGTCCACCATGCATGCTTTTTTTTAAACCTTCTCCGATAGATGATATTCATGCAAGAAGTAAATATTCTGCATATCAATGAACCTTTTAGAAATTTCATGAATGCTGACCTTAACATATCTCTTTTTATTTCTTGACAATCGTGTTCTTATTTCGCTCTCATAGTGCACCATGCGCGTGAGAAATGGAATCTGAAAAATGAATGTCTCCATTCTGACATATCATCTCGTTACTTACCATATCGATTTCATCATCTATCACGTCTAAAAACAAAGGAAGAACCTCCAGGCGAAAGAGCGCCATTCTAGATAGTAAATTCCTAAAAATAAACATCATTGTCATAAATTAATTTAATATTATACCTTTCATATATTTTTACTTCAAAACCGGGAAGGGAAGCAAACAGTTCCGGAAAATCGATAAAATAGTCTCGAATAATCTGAAAAATGGCAGACATGCGTTAACATTTCTGAATTGTTCCTACCTGTCTTTCTGACTCCGTGATGTTTTCAGCACCAAACCGCATGTCCGTACATGTTTGATTGCATTTAGTGTTGCTCAATTGAAAAATGGCGTCGAACAAAAATATCATCTGAAATAGCATTTACATTAGCAAAGACATATCACGCCTGTCACGAGATATTCGAGCTGATGATGGGAATGAAGCAAAAATAGCAAACTGAGTTCTCAACGGTTTTGGGCACCTCTCAACAAGTCCTTCCATCCCCAAGCATCTCATATGCCTGAGATCATTCCGAGGCTCCGTAGAGCGGGCACATTCTCGGATGTTCCCTCTCTATTCTCGATTTTCTCAGTTCTGGTGCATTTTGGAAGGAAAATGTCATCTGAATGACCCCGGCTAATTTTCCGATCTATATCTTTCTATCCAATCCGGGGGTCTAGAAAGTGCCTCTGAACAGAGCTACATTCAAGAACCCATAACTCAAAAGTATAGGGATAGCTACAGCTGAATTTTTGATATGTTGAAGAGAAAGATTAGCTCTTTAAAATAAGTGGCTTACGCCTTAAAAACGTTAGGGAGTGGTGTGTGTTTTGCCCTCGAACGTTTTCGAGATGATTTGAAGTAATTTTTCACCGCTAATTTCTGATAGGAACAATAGACGCGAGAGTGAAACACAACAGAATGTTGGTCATTCATTGCTCGCGCTCAGGAATGAGCGGTGCGGTGACGGTGTGAAATGACTTCAAATCATCTCGAAAACGTTCGAGGGCAAAACACACAACTTTTTTAAGGCGTAAGCCACTTATTTGAAAGTTCAGAGACACTTTCTAGACCCCCGGTATGGATAGAAAGAAAGTGCACGGAAAATTAGCCGAGGTCACTCAGATGACATTTTCCCTCCAAAATGCACCAGAGCTGAGAAAATCGATGATAAAGAGGGAACATCCGAGAAGGTGCTCGGTCTAGGGAGCCTCGGAATGATCTCAGGCATATGAGATGCTGGGGGATGGAAGTACTTGTTGAGAGGTGCCCAAAACCGTTGAGAACTCAGTTTGCATTTTTGCTCCATTCCCAAATAAATCGGTTTCAGCTCAAATAACTCGTGACAGGCGTGGTATCAGCATCCGACTCTCCTCAATTCGCACACACTCTCTTCCGTTAAAGAAAGGAGAGATCACGCGAAATGAGGAGAGGAGGGTGGTGATTTGTCACATATTTTTCTAATCTACGCAATCATGGGAAAATGTCATTTACTATGGCTGAATCTGCGACAAATATCTTTCTAAGATCTCACGTAAGCGTGTAACAACTGCTGAGAGTGAGGAACTGCCACGGCTTGTATCATGCAATTGAACACCACATATCTCCTATCGAATTCTCGATTCGCAATCCGATTTTGGCAATCGCAGAGGGCAGTGACATCGTAGGAAGTAGACGTTTCGAAGATTCGCCGAATTATAAATGAGGAACCAGTCCAGAAGGAGCGGCACAATAAGTCCAATGAAGTAACGGCAGCGCGAATCATCTGCAAAGAAACAAAATGTTGAATTGAGGAAATCGATAAATCATGATTGGAAAAAATTACTACACGATGAGAAAATACAAGAAGTCAACGGTGAAAAAAGATGCGAAGAGAGTGTGTAGAACACGGATAGGGAGAGGGAATTGAGTTGGGAAAAAAGTGAGAATGGGGATTGCCGATGCACTTGCGAAGTGACAACTCGATACTCTTGCGAATATCAAATTGTGAAATTTCGCCTTGGAAATGTGCAAATATATAAACGCGTCGTATTTTGTCGGAACTTCTGGCACACCAACAACGCGCGCGATTTATCAAATCAATGCTTGAATCAGGGCAACGATCGAAGCGATATTCATGGTCACTTCTACTCGTTTTCCATGCTCTGACCCAATACAATTACCCTTTGTTATGGCCATTAAATTCTTTTATGCGTTACAGAATGGGTGCAATTCTGACAAAATACATGAGCCGCCTCAACACATTCAACTACGCCCAAGGCCAGGCCCCTCTCGAGACACTGCCTTTCGATCTTTTTAAAAAACTGGTCGAATATGCGCCGGAAGCTATTTTCGAGCTAAGAATGGTAATAAATCGAGAAGCGAAAACGAGTAGCTCGCATTGGATGAAAACACTAGATACATTATAGACATCTCAACAAATGAAGTATCAAGTGGATCAGTATGGACTCCAATCTACATCAATTCCTCTCGTAACCAAATTGTCAATTATAGAAAGAACATGGATGAGTTGCCTTGTACAATAGAATCTGCCAAAACAAGTACCTTCGCTACCAAACATAGCCAACATAATGACGCGTCTCTTCGCTCTCGACTTGCAATAATCATTTCAATCTCTCCGGCCAAATCGAAGATTTTCCATCTCCTTCTCAAAGTTCGGCAGCCTCTTCTGAGTTTACTCCTGGGTATCGATCGAGTCAAGTTCAACGATGTAAAATGGGTCAGATTTTTCATGAAATCTAAAGCCGTAGGGTTACCAATACGAATACTATTCGGAAACATCTCTCGATCAGTAAGCTAATCTACAATGCTATCAGGAATACCATATAGCACTTGATATTGATACGTGGGAGGATTGCCTTCAAGAGTGTATGGGACGAAGAATCGGCAAAGTGTTTATTGGAAATTTCTATAAACTGTCGGTCGCATTGAACAACCGAAAGAATGAATCAATTCATTTTCGGGTTGATTCCATCATATTTTGTTATGAACTGAATTCAATTCTAAAATGGTGTGTCTATGATATGTTCATGAATTCATTAAATTATGCAATTCAAATCGTTTTCGTGTAAATATATTTTGAATAAATAAACAGTTGACCACTCAACGTCGAGAGAAGGGGATTTGAGCAGCAAAAAACCGAGAAGGGTGTTAAACTAAAAAACGACCCCTCCGAAGATCTGAAAGCCCCAATTCTGACCAATCACTGTGGGAAAATTAATGTTTTTGAGAGAACTTGAACGCATACTGGCATATTGCCAAGGCGCGCTTTCGAAAGTCGATGCTAGTCTCACTGTAAACTACTCTCGACGCCTCGCTCGTTTCGAGATGTTGCCTTTCGACCTGATGAGCAAGTTAATCGAATATGCGCCGGAGGTTTTCCATCTAAGACTGGTAATAAGAGGCCGTTTGCGTTAGGGTCAACGAGTGCCTGGAACAGCTGAAAAATCCTATATGCTCAAAAGTTAGCCCCTGGGGTGACTTTTGATTCTGAATCGACTGGCGTTTTCAGTTTTTCGATCTGAGCCTTCTGAATCCGATTACGACGCGAAGTCGATTCTGCCAAAATATTGTTTTACGATAAAACCTTCCACTAAAAGGGTCAAAATGGACTCAGATCTCGCGAACCCGACCAGAATTTCATGCTCTTTCGAATGAAATTATGGTCGAGTGTGGATCTTTTTTTTATTTTCGAGAAAATGCAACTTTTTGACTAAATCATTTGTGTGTACAATGAAATATACTCGAACCGCCCTTTGACGTAGATTTCAACGGTATATATACAGTATCGTGCATAAGTCATGAGTCACTTTTTCATTCTTTCATAACTTTTGAGTCGTACGAGATTTCTTGCTCATACTTGGTCATGACACAGCACGCCCACCGAGTGTTAGGGTTATGCCATTGGGATATCACAGAACGCCCTCGTTGTTGCGTAGTGATGAAGCAATCAAGCAATACTTTTTCTAACAATCACAATTCTTACATGGATTTTTCCTCAGATTTCCTATTCGTTGTGATACTAGAAGTCATCGATATCTTTTCGATTAAAATATGTACTCATGGGAGGATGACGTACAGTGACTTTAGACTGTCTTAATTAGGATCCCGAAAAAAATGGATCTTCGTTCATATACATGCTAGAGACTCATTCAAAAGCTCAAAATGATCCTTATCACAATTCCTGATGATCCCCAAAGTTTGGCAACGCTAGCTCTTAATTTGACCTCAGGGCACGAAAAAGACGAATTTTTCACTTTATCACATAACCCTATTTTGGATGTTTACAGTTCTGAGGGTGATTTTCCTTCAAAGGTAATTCCAAGACACAACAGTAGCATATCCATAGAATATACGATTCACAACTTTTTAGAGCATAAGGATACCTTTCCCGCCCGCGGCAACCTAAAATCCGAGGGAGAAAATACTGTCACCAACCTACAATCCAAAAATCAGAAAGATCGGAGCATAGAAAAAAAAATGGCCCGCACTTTTGTCCAAAAAACCTGCGATTTTTACAAAATTTTCGAGGTTTTTCAAACATAACTTTTTTCATTCATGTTTTCATGAGCTCTCATATCAAAAAAAAATACACCAGAATTTCCTATAGTCATGTTTTTTGGAATTAATTTTTTTCCGACTTTTACCACTTTTTCACCATGTGGTCCCCCCTTAGGTTCGATTTTGGTCGAAAATTTTTTGTCTCAGAATCATGTCCCTATAGAACTTTCTGACTTATTTTTGAGCGTAGAAAACGAATTTGATAACTAGACCTCATGAAACCTCGAAATAAAAATGTTATGAACAGAATCCAAAGCAAATTTTTTTGGGATTTTCTTTATAGCATAATTTTTTTCGAATTTCGATATGAGAGCTCATGAAAACATGAATGAAAAAAGTTATGCTTGAAAAACCTTGAAAATTTGTAAAAATCGCAGGTTTTTTTTGACAAAAGTGCGGGCCATTTTTTTTTCTATGCTCCGATCTTTCTGATTTTTGTATTGTAGGTTGGTGACAGTATTTTCTCAAATCATTTTTCGGCGCTTATTGGAATAATCGGTATTCGTAAAGTTACATTACTTTTTTGAAAAACCGACCACCCCGATCCAGAGCATGGACGAGGAATGACATAACCAATATATGAAATGTTTCCCTTTGCCTCCTCATTCGATTACTTGTTTGGAATTGTCTCTAGCTTCATTTCAAAGCAAGTTATGGCTGTTTTCCTGAGGCAATTTCGGTCATAAATTTCGTAGTGTCCCTACTTTGACCTACCTATACTCAAAGATGAGCTCTGATATCGAAAATCTGAAATGCAGTTTGAAAGAGCAAAAGTTTCACTTTTGCTGACGATCTAAAAATATACCTCGCATTCGAAAAAGATGAACTGAGTGGTCCAATCAAACTTCAGGAATGTGTTGTTTCAATTTTGGAGTGGAGCGATATCTGGCAATTGCGAATTGCAATTGAGAAGTGTAACGTACTCCACTTAGGAAATGAAAATTCACTGTTGAAGTATTACTTGAATGGAACTCAAATTGATCCGAAGTCTTCTGTCAGAGATCTCGGTATTCAAATCGATAAGGAATTGACATTCAAAGAACACTTTGACATAGTGATCCAAAAAGCTGCGATCCGTTCCAACTTAATTTTCCGTGGACTCAGCACCAATAACGCTGCGGTGATGGTTAATGCATACACTACTTACGTTAGACCTATGGTAGAATTCAGTCCTAGTGTCGCATTTCCAGTTTTCGATAGAGAAGCTGGTAAACTAGAGAAACTGCAGAACAAAGTCACTAGGTTGATTAGCTACAAATGTTTGGGATACAACTTTGAAAACAGGCCATTACCAGTTGAACGAAACGAGATGTTCAAACTGACCACGTTGATGTACCGTCGAAAGATCAATGACTTTAAACTAGTCTATGAAATGCTATTCGGGAATTCAAGATTATCCCGAACCAGAAACGATTTTCTGGTTCTTTCCAAGTCTAATCTCAGAGGCGCAGGCTTCAAATTGTGTCGAGAAAAATTTCGAACTAAGATTCGCGAGCACAGTTTTGCAAACAGAGTAGGTAAATTACTGTATGTTGTACTTCGAAAAGGAAAAATACCTACAAACTATGCAGAGTTCGTGAATGTGATGTGTAAGGAGGTTGGATGATCTGTATACTTGCTCGCTCTACTCGCTTAGTTACCCCCCCCCCCCATTTCACACATTCTTTGTTCTTCTTGTTCCAACCACCTCCCCCCCCCACCCCTCCCCCCCACAACAATACCACCTGTGCGGATAAATCTATTCTATTCTATTCGAAGTACTTTGGGTTCACTTTTCATCGGAATCGGGGAAACTATTTCCTACGTCCGCTAATACCCCGAAACTCTCGAATCTCTCGCGATTCCTCTCATATAGAAAAATAGCCGATTTTGAAATTCGATTGACCTCGGATTTTAGGTTGCCGCGGTCGGGAAAGGCATCCTTATGCTCTAAAAAGTTGGGAATCGTATATTCCATTGATATGCTACCATTGTGTCTTAGAACGACCTTTGAACGAAAATCACCCTCAGAAAAAAAAATCACCCTTATGTGATAATGTGAAAGATTCGTCTTTTTCGTGCCCTGAGGGCAAATTAAAAGCTATCGTTACCAAACTTCGGGGAACATCAGCAATTGTGATAAGGATCATTTTGAGCTTTTGAACGAGTCTCTAGTATGTTTATGAACGAAAATCCATTTTTTCGGGACTCTATTTTGAGACAGTCTAAAGCCACAGTACGTCATCCTCCAATCAGTACATATTTTCATCGAAAAGATATTGAGGCCTTCTAGTATCACAACGAATAGGAAGTCTGAGGAAAAATCCATGTCAGAATTGTGATTATTTGAAAAAGTATTGCTTGATTGCTTCATAACTACGCAAGAACGAGGGCGTTCTGTGATATCCCAATGGCATAACCCTAACACTCGGTGGGTGTGCTGTGTCATGACCAAGTATGAGCAAGAAATCTCATACGAGTCAAAAGTTATGGAAGAATGAAAAAGTGACCATGACGTATGCACGATACTGAATGTCTGGGGTTTAGACGTGAGCAAAAATGAGTTTTGCCACTTTTTAAGCTCAAAATTGACATTTTTGTTGAAAAATAAGTGATATGATCATAAGGAATAGTACAAAAACACATTTGAAGAACCTACGGTCAAATTGGGAATGATATCTCACGAAACGAACCTCAGGTTCGACCCCCTCCGATGCATGATCTTTTGCAAAATTTGTTTTGGCCCGGAAACTATCAGAAACAATCAGTTTACCTCTAAAATGTATTTTAAAACTATTCTGAACCATTATATCACTTATTTTTCAGCAAAAATGCCAATTGTGAGCTTACAAAGTGGCAAATCTCATCTTTGCTCACGTCTAAACCCCAGACATATATGAGAGGAATCGCGAGAGATTCGAGAGCTTTGGGGTATTAGCGGCGGTAGGAAATAGTTTCTCCGATTCTTCTGAAAAGTGAAACTTAAGTACTTCGCATGATGCTCTTTCAAACTGCGTTTGCCGATTTTTGATATCTGGTCACATCTTCGAGTATTCTGAGGTCAAACTAGGAACACTGCGAAATTTACTACCAAATTTGCCTCAGGAAAACAGTCATAAATCGCTTTAAATCTTAGAGAGTTTTCCAGAGAAGCATTCGAATGAGGAAGCAGATAGTAACATTTCGTATGTTGCTGATTTCATTCCCCGACCAGGCGCTGGATCGGGGCTGTCGGTTGTTCAAAAAAGTTATGTAACTTTCCTAATACCGATCTCCCCAACAAGCGCCAAAAAGTGATTTGAGAAAAACCATGTACCTAACACCACCTCTTGAATAAGAAAGATCGGAGGTTAGGAAAAAAAAAGGCGGGACTTTTGTGACTTTTGTGTTTTTTTTTTGTTGACAAATTTCGATGTTTTTCAAGTGTAACTTTTCTCATTCTTGTTTTCATGAGCTCTAATATCGAAATTCGGAATCAGCGTGTCAAAACACATCAGAAAATCCTATGGACATATTTTCTCGAGATAACAATTTTTTTCGACTGGCCATTTTTCACCATGTGGTTTTGGTCCCATTTTGGTCGAAAACTTTTTGTCTTTGAATCATGTCGCTATAGGATTTTCTGACTTATTTTTGAGCATATAAAACAAATTTGCTAACTAGAGCTCATGAAACCTCGAAACAAAAAAGTTATGGTCGAAAAAAAATCCAAAAAAAAATTTGTTTTGGATTTTGGTCATAATTTTTTTGTTTCAAGGTTTCATGAGCTCTAGTTAGCAAATTCGTTTTCTATGCTCAAAAATAAGTCAAAATAAGAAAATCCTATAGCGACATGATTCTGAGACAAAAAGTTTTCGACCAAAATGGGATGGTGAAAAAGAGGTCAACGTCGAAAAAATAATTATCTCGAAAAATATGACTATAGGAAACTAGCGGGACTACGCCCCGTTCGTGTCACGTTAGGACGGGCACAATAAATGTCTCTGTGCACGTTTCGCTTATGTCATTGCAAAAAGCTTGTGAGTCTTCGAGCGTTCCGAAAAAGTTACGATGTAGACACTCCGCTTCAATCCGTGCCAACATCTGCAACTTTTCCTCCACACTCTCAACCTCATGAGCTTTTCACAATAGCATGGTCGGAGCATAGGTCCTGTTTTTTCTGATGAATTTGAAGCGAGCTGCAAGCGTGCACACGACTATGGTACCATACGTGGGCTACGACCACTGACCATGGCCCAAAACGTGATGTGTGAGGTCGACCAATGACCATGACCCCCGGAACATGGTCCAAAACGTGATGTGTGAAGTCAACCAATGACCATGACCCCGGTACATGGTCCAAAAAGAGATGCGAGAGGTCGACCACTGACCATGACCCCCGGTGCATGGTCCAAAAAGAGATTGACTGATGAAATCAGAAGTCTGACACACGGACTGACCCAACGCAACGGGTTACTGTAGGTTTCGATTACGGTTGGTATACTGTATGCGTCGATTATTGATCGATTGGGAAGCAAGGGCCACAATTACTTGATGAATCACGTTTCTGACCCACTGTCTGACCCGCTTGGACTTTCTGTAATTTTAAAAACTGTAGATATCGGTTACGGTAGTTGTCGATTTCAGATCGATAATTGAAAGAGATTTTTTTGATACAAAAACCAATTCATGGTAGATGCATGGTGTCTGACTGGCATGCCGACGCAGGCAGGTTCGACTCCCGCCCGCAGGTGATGTTTTGCAAGAGGTAGAGAAAGGCGCGCGCCCCAACCACTAGTCTCCGTCGAGCGTTCCCTGCGGTAGGCCGCCCTGGCCTAATGGGCATGGTGTCATTGGAAAGGAAACGCACCCTATGAGTCGAGGGTCAACGACCCCAATGAGTCCGAAAAGTCTTCTCTACCTCTTGCAAAACATCACCTGCGGGCGGGAGTCGAACCTGCCTGCGTCGGCATGCCAGTCAGACACCATGCCCATTAATGGATTGGATTTAGAATGGATTGGCCAAAGCTACCGTAGTTTAGGACAAACAGAAAAACACTCACTACGTTTGGCCATTTATCTCAAAATATACCCAACTTTTTTCCGATTTTTTTCTGCGTGATCGTCCCAAATCCGCCTTCCACACCTGATAGGAAAAAAATCAGTCACATCGCCGCACACTAATCCATTTACCTTACGGGTTTGGGTAACGTAATGAATTTTGGTGTATTTTTGCACGCTGATTCCGAATTTCGATATGAGAGCTCATGAAAACGTGAATGAAAAAAGTTATGCTCAAAAAACCTCGAAAAACTGCAAAAATCGCAGGTTTTTCGGACAAAAGTGCGAGCTTTTTTTCCCATCTTCGATCTCTCTGATTTTTGGGCAGGTGGTAGGTACCACAAGGAAGTAAAATCACTCTTGGGGGCTTCTCGGGTAATACACTTCCAAGAAAGTTATACCTTGTTTTTTGAATAACTGACAGCTTCGCTCCAGCGCATGGACCTGGAATGACATTGTCAACACATAAAATCTTTTCCCATGGCTCCTCTTTCGAATGCACAATGCGGTCTGTCTCTATCAATATTTTAAAGCGAGTTATGATCGTTTTGTGCAAAAAATTTGGACATTTTTTTCTTAATGTACCCAGTTTGACCTACCAATACTCAGAGATGAGTACCGATATCAAAATTCCGCAAACGCAGTTTGAAAGAGCATCATTCAAAGTACATACTTTATATTTTTGGGCTGGATCGGGGATACTAAATTCCTACCGCCGCCGGGCTCTCGATTCTCTCGCGATTCGTCTCATAAACGATCGTTACAGGCTATGTAATCATGTTTATTCGTAGAAAATACTAAAAAAACATTCTAGACTTCGCGACAGTTGAAGCGTAAACAATGACCATTCCTCTTATCTCGGAATTGATATTTAAAGTATTTTTTGCAGAATCATCTTCCGATTGTTGATTTGCGTAGTGGTGCAGGCGCGCAATGGACTGGGTAAGAAATACTAATTATTCGAAACTTATGACAATGTCCCATTGCGTGTGCCCGTTGTGCTGTTTCCTAACGCACCACCCCTCATAGCCATGGTGAGGTATCTCGCAGCTCTCGTCTTTCCATCACCATGCATATTCCGCTGAGCAAAATCAAGCTTTTCGAGCTGCGCCTCACAGTCCGACAGCTGCTTTATGAAATAGTCCCGTACATCGGTAGAGTCAAATATTTCGATTCAAGTAAACTTGCTTATACAAATTATGTAAGTTGTTTAAATTATGCCTGCTCTGAGATGCCAAGGTCCAAAACATCAGGAATACGAACTAGTCCTTGATATTGATACGAGGGACGATAACCCTGTGATTCATTGCCTCCGAGAGTGCATGGGAAGAACAATCGAGAAAGTGAAGATAGGAAGATTTGATGAAATGCCAGTGGCAGTATCCACTTTAAGAGATGATCGTCAATGCAAGAACTGATGTTCGATTCTTCTAACTATGAAATAATAACTCGTTGTGAACTATGCTCAATTCCTGATGTTTACACATTCGTTCTCCTCTTCATAAATAAATCTCAGTCTCATGTTTGTCGGATAAATGCGCTCTCAACATTTAAAAAATTGAGAGTATCTCAGCTATTCGCAAAAAAATCGCACACTTGTCCTCGTTTTATAATTGTTTTGGTAGTAATTATATCTATGAAAAAAGTTCGGCATCGTTGGAAATCGAACCATGGTGGTTAGAAAGAAGTTCAATCTTGAAAATTTGTCGAATGTTAAAATAAAATGATATTTTCAATCGTGTTATTGTTTTCCTGTTGATTCAATTGCATCGAAATAATGACATTGAAAAGTGGAATATGTGGTGCAAAAATATGTGAAGAACATGATATTAAAATGTAGCATTTGTAAATCAGTTAACGTATTCCACCAAAACGTCCGAATCTCAATTCTTACGCAAAGGACCTTCGGTTAGCATAGCCATAGCTGCAGGTAGTTCATCAAATTTGCCAATATCCACTTTGCCGATTCTCCGTCCCATGCACTCTCGGAGGCAATGAATCGCCGGTTGGTCATCGGAAACATCTTCATCCAGATAAAGATGGTATTCCTGAATATTTGTATTACGTTGTTGGAAATATACACAAATTTAATTGCGTTTCCGATGAAACAACGTAATGATTCTACGTAGATAGGTTTTAATAACTCACAAAATTTGGTTTCGTGTATACCATACGAGTACAACACGAGAACAATTCATGAATTGGTTGCCGAAGTTTGAGACGAAATCGGAAAAGCGTCGATTTGCTCCTTGGGACGTATATGAGGAGTGACAGACGAGATCTTCGAGATATTCTTCCGGAACGGCACAACTTAGCAATTAGAGATGGACGTACGTTCTACAATGCACAGAATATTACCAGTCATTTAACTAATGCATTTGTTTTGGTACGACTTTAAAATGGCACTTCGTGGGCTCTCAATAGTTTTGATTAGTCATTGATGGTCAATAGTTGACGCCAAAGTCTCTGAGATACGAAATGTATTTACTAATCCATGTTCTCTCTCTTACCCACAACTCCGAGACAAGAGGAATGGTTGTTGATTGGAGCCCATATTGATCCACATGGTACTTACACTTTCGAGATGTCTAGAATGTGTTATGTGTTTTTGACAGATATGATACAATATAGAAGAGCTGCTTATCATAGTTGCTATTGTAGATCAATTACCAGTCTCAGCTTCAACATAGCTGAAGGAGAATATTCGATTAAATTTCTCATGAGATCGAACGGCAATGTCTCGAGAGGAGCCGGGTTATAACAGTGGAGTGGTTGACAGCCTCGGCATCAATTGCATTTTCCGGTAATTCAAGGGCGCTCTCTCGATTCCCTGCACTATTTCTAGGGGAGTCAAGGTGGGGATCGGCCCCAATTGTTTCCCCGGATGTATGATGGCGGGTCTTTCGTTTAGACAGTCGTGCACCCATTCTGAAAAAAGAATTACGTGCTAAAGAAGAAGATTCTAAAGTATGTGAACAATGATCAGCTAAAAATAGCATAAATGAACAATTGTCAAACTATGGGTCCGAGCATGCTTGTGAACCGCAACGCGTGAGCCCATTGCCAAGACGCTTTTTCTCAAATCGATGTTATTACAGTATTAAAACCATACGACCATTTTTCATGCCGAGATCGCCATTTCCGCGCATTTTTTGTGGTTATCTATTCTCTGCCACTTTCTGGGTTTTAGTTTATTTATTTATTATTATTTATTTTTTTCCTTTCATAATTAGCTTCCAGTGGAGGTTGCACGCTCACGGAACATATAAAATATAATTTAAAATAAAGTTTGGCGTGTGATCTGTAATTTGTTATCACCGGAACGATGTATTCCCCAGGGCCGGCATTTTATAAATTTATAATATTATAGGCGCGGGGATACAGTTTTGCAGTTTTATGCGAGATCCATTACTATCCCTATTCTTTTTCAATAAGACATTGGTTGGATTATTAGAAGTAAATTCGGAATATTTGACGCTCGGAAAGACATTGTTTATATGAAATGTTTACAACAAAGCATGTATTCATATAACAAGGGTTAGCGTGTGAGGATATCAAAAAATGCTATAGGAAGAGCAAAAGACTGTGTAATATGATGATTTTCAAAGTTATGGAGTAATAGCGATTGAAAGCGATAAAAAAGTTTTGCAAGATAGCGACAAATTTGGGAACTCATGAATTCGTTTGACAATTCTTGCAGTCCTCCTTCGATTCCTTCGATTGAAGTCCGTCGATTAGCTTCGACACTGCGACTGGAAGCTCATCAAATTGTCCAATGAGCACTGTATCTATTCTTCATCCCATGCATTGTCGGAGACACTCCAACACAGGGTCATCATCCGACATACTAATATCGCAATAGAAGTGGTATTCCTGAAAATGATGAGGACGGTAAACAATTCTTGGGCATGGCATATTTTGCAGACTATTCTTAATAGCACATATTACATGCGTTTTCAAAATATTCAATTTCTTCTATTTCATAATTGATTAAAATTGAATCATTTACTCACATAATAATAATCAAGTTTGATGCAAGTTGGAAGACGAACGATAATCGGAGTGCTGCGGAGCCTGAGACGGCGCTCGAATATTCGTTTTCCGTGCAGGAACGAATATTCCGACTGATAGGCCAGTACGATCCTTTTGATTCTGCAAAATATCGTTGGTAAATAATGTCTCAAAGAAAGCTCACAGAAGTCATTTTGTATATTCACAATTCCTTGACGAGAGGAATGCTTGTTGATCAGAGTCCATACTCATCCACTTTATATCACATTGTTCGAGACGCCTAGAATGCATTTTAAACAGACTAAGAAATGTTTTAAAGAATATTTGTGGAAAAGTTATTATTTGTTTTTAGAAAATTACCAGTCTCAGATCTAGAACAGCGTCCGGTGCGAAGTCGATAATCATAGAAATGAGATCAGAAGGCAATAACTCGATCTTGGAACGATTCGCCGTGCTATGTCTAGGTGTATCGAGATTCGGATCGACTCCATTTGGTACTAGAGATGTCGAATCGAGCCCAACTCCTCTCATTTCGCATTCTCTCGCCGGTCAGAGAAACGGGAGAGCACGCTAATTGAGGAGAGATCGGTATCGATCTGACATCACTAGTTGGTACCGCGGCTATATGATGGCGGGCCTTATATTTCGCCAGTATTGCACCCATTCTGGAAACAAACGTTTCGCGTTAATGAAGAAAATACTGAAGTGAAATAAAATGACCAGACATGAATAGCACGAATAACCAATTGGCAACCTGTGGGTTGAACATGCTTGTGAACCGCGACGCGTGAGACAGTTGGCCCATTGCCAAGGCGTGGCTAACCGATGTCACAGTTTCATGACTACCCCTAGCATTATTATTAAGAAATTTTTCGGATTATCAGAGATAAATTCGGAATATCAAAGTCATTGACCTTTCGACGGTACATCAACGTGGTCAGTTTGAGCATCTCGTTTCGTTCAACTGGTAATGGCCTGTTTTCAAAGTTGTATCCCAAACATTTGTAACTAATCAACCTAGTGACTTTGTTCTGCAGTTTCTCTAGTTTACCAGCTTCTCTATCGAAAACTGGAAATGCGACACTAGGACTGAATTCTACCATAGGTCTAACGTAAGTAGTGTATGCATTAACCATCACCGCAGCATTATTGGTGCTGAGTCCACTGAAAATTAAGTTGGAACGGATCGCAGCTTTTTGGATCCCCATGTCAAAGTGTTCTTTGAATGTCAATTCCTTATCGATTTGAATACCGAGATCTCTAACAGAAGACTTCGGATCAATTTGAGTTCCATTCAAGTAATACTTCGACAGTGAATTTTCATTTCCTAAGTGGAGTACGTTACACTTCTCAATTGCAATTCGCAATTGCCAGATATAGCTCGACTCCAAAATTGAAACAACACATTCCTGAAGTTTTATTGGACCACTCAGTTCTTCTTTTTCGAATGCGAGGTATATTTTTAGATCGTCAGCAAAAGTGAAACTTTTGCACCCATGCTTGTCTATAACCTGCGATAAATCGGCAGTATATAGATTGAATAGCAGAGGTCCTAAAACTGAGACTTGTGGGACCCCACTAATGACCGGTCTTGATTCAGATAATGTCGTTTTGACTCTCACTTTTAATACTCTTTTGGATAAGTACTCTTCAATCCATCTCACGGTCAGCAGTGGAAAGCCCATTTTAGAGATCTTTTGAATTAATTTTGGATGGCTTACTGTGTCGAATTCTTTGGCATAGTCGAAGTATATCGCATCGACACACCTGTGCTCATCAATCGCTTTTGACCATTCATTAACCACTTCGATCATTTGTGTTTCAACTGAGCGATTTTTCCTAAAGCCGAATTGCGTGTCAGGAAAGAGACCGTATCTTTCACTGTCAGCAATCATTTGGCAAGACATTTCTCAAATACACGACAGGAGAAGCTTGTTATTGAGACAGGTCTGTAGTTTGACGGGTTTGAAAATGGTGCTGTCTTCTTGAGAGGTGTTATTGTGGATAAGCGCCACCTGTCGGGAACTTGAGATAATTCATACGATTTTCGAAAAATTATTTCAAGAGCCGCAGAGAGAGGGACTGCGGTATATTTAATAAAAATCATAGATATATTATCTGGAGTTCGACACAATGATGCTTTCCACTTTTTAATAAGCTCACAAATTTCAAACCGGCAGAAGGGGTCATCATAAACATTCGAAACTTTCTCTCTTTCAAGAATAGAATAGAATAGAATAGATTTATCATGTGTGGTCACATGGAATATGGGGGTAAGTAAATAAGGAAATGTGGTCGAAGTTTCTTCGTTGATTCATTTCTTCTCGTCAAGCATTGCCATCATGAATTCTGAATGAGATGTAGGAAGATTACCTTTCTGCAAAATTGATATTAGACGGTTAGTAATTCTATGTGCAAATGATTTTTCTCTCAGTTTTAAACGCGCAGAATCTACGACAACTTTATAACTGTAACGGAAGGATTATTACTCCTCCGTTAGTCTGTGGTGCGGACTACTAACTAGATGTTCAGCATCATTTATCGGGAGCTTCTCCCAGGGGGAGAAGGGACTAGAATGATGGGAGGGCGAGTCTAGTGTGTAATAGAGGACTGGTAGGTGGTGAACACGTAGACTCGCCTCCGAGCCTCACGATCTATGTTACATCCTACAATTCGGCAAGCGAGTGTCCTCACCGCTAACTTAATTGAGGGTTGGAAGCATGAATAGAACATACCAGGCGTCGAATCAACCTATATCAGCAGTAACAGAGAAAACCTACTGACAAACGACATGGAAACGGGTTGAATCGAACTTCCCTTGTCGACCCAATATCAAAAGCAGTACTTACAACAAAATGTGAACTAGTGTCAGAGGTGAAACATGAACAATTTTTAATGCGATAAAAGAAAGTCCTGTCCGATAGCATGTAATAATCCGCACTCACGCACACGAGCTGTCCCTTATCCGAAGTTCCCTCACTCCTCATCGAAGACTTATCTTGTCTTCTCTCCGTTCCATTTTGACTCCTTTGAAGACGTCCTTGCGTCCAATTAGCGCTCCTTTGGCGCGCAGCTCTTTGGCTGCTTCAGCTCCTTGGCTGTTGAGGGTACTCTCCGTGGTGATTATGATGATTATGATGGGAGTGGGGTGGTCATGGGATTGATTGAGTGTCTTGGAATGACTTTTGATCGAAAATCACCCTCAGAACTGGAAACATCCAAATTTGGGTAATGTGAAAAAGTGAAAATTTAATTTTTAATGCGATAAAAGAAAGTCCTGTCCGATAGCATGTAATAATCCGCACTCACGCACACGAGCTGTCCCTTATCCGAAGTTCCCTCACTCCTCATCGAAGACTTATCTTGTCTTCTCTCCGTTCCATTTTGACTCCTTTGAAGACGTCCTTGCGTCCAATTAGCGCTCCTTTGGCGCGCAGCTCTTTGGCTGCTTCAGCTCCTTGGCTGTTGAGGGTACTCTCCGTGGTGATTATGATGATTATGATGGGAGTGGGGTGGTCATGGGATTGATTGAGTGTCTTGGAATGACTTTTGATCGAAAATCACCCTCAGAACTGGAAACATCCAAATTTGGGTAATGTGAAAAAGTGAAAATTTCGTTTTTTTTTCTCGCGCCCTGAGGGCAAATTAAGAGCTATTGTTATCAAACTCTGGGGATCATCAGGAATTGTGGTAAGGATAATTTTGAGGTTTTGAACGAGTCTCTAGCATGTCTATGAACGAAAATCCTTTTTTTCGGTATTCTAATTTGAGACAGTCTAAAGCCACGGTACGTCATCATCCCATGAGTACATATTTTCATCGAATAGGTATTGAGGCCTTCTATTATCACACCGAGTAGGAAGGCTGAGGAAAAATCCATACAAGAATTGTGATTGTTTGAAAAAGTATTGCTTGATTGCGTCATCACTACGCAACAACCAGGGTGTTCTGTGATATCCCAATGGCATATCCCGAATACTCGGTGAGTGTGTTATGTCATGACCAAGTATGAGCAAGAAATCTAATACCAGTCAAAAGTTATGAAATAATCTAAAAAAGGACGATGACTTATGGACGATACTGTATCTCTTTTGAGAAGCATTTGAATATTTTTAAATCATCAGCAAATGAATAAAGAAGGGGTGTCACCATTGTCTTTCGTTCTGAGATAGATCATTCGAGTCTGGAGGGCACGAGCTCAAAGAAGAAACTAGAACACGCATGGACTAACGTCTACCAGTGAGAATCTTCTACGAGCAATGCGATCCAAAGCCCTAACCTACTCGGAGGATCCGAACACTTTCTCCAGCGATTGATTCGGCCTGTGATAAGGAAAGAAGACCGATCCCTCGACCCCGACCCAGACACAATGGCTTGAAACGAGAAGAACGACCCCAATCGGATGCCCCATCTTGATCAGCGCCCAAAAAGCGACACTGATAAATTCTGATTCTGATTCTGATTCAGCACACTTGCATACACCTCTACCTCTCAAAAAGGAGAGAATGAGCTCTGATGAATGGATGGGGGAGGGCGCCCATAGGACAAGTGAGACGAGGAGGCCTGAGTGGCATCAACCCCGTAACCACCACTGTTCGAACCCGGGAAAGCTTGAGAACGAACACCGGAGTTCCAGAAAGTGAGACCACCCGAGTTCCTCGCCACCCTCGTTCCTATGCCCGCTCGCGATCTGTTTTTGTCAGGAATGTTGTACACGAATGGCTTATCGGCTGAATTCGCCCTCTCTTCGCGTGTCAGAGAAGGACGCAGCCAGACCCGGCCAAGTTTGAAATGGGCCAGCAGATGCCGTCTGGAGATGACCTGGCTCTGCAGTTTAGAGCAGGGCAATATCACCTTTAGCAGACGTCCCCTGGGGTCGGGCGCTCCGTTCACCGGCATGCGAAAGACAGCCGTGGGCACTGCCTGGATGCCGAGGTGATTAAGAACATCCATGATCTGTGTCTGATCGTTCAATGCCCTGTTCGGAGTGGGCGTTGAGGCGAATTCGGGTAGACCGTAGATCACGACCGCCCTTTCACGTTCAACATCTTCAACAATCTCTCTCACTCTCACGTCACAATTCTCGAAAGTCATTTTGGGTGAAATGAGGGGGATGGGTGCGGTCGGCGCGGGTGACTTGGAATGAGTTGGTTGAGAGGGGACGGATGAACGGGTGGAGGAAGGATGGTAGAGGAAACGGGAAGGGGTTTCTTCTCTATCAGTTGCTCTCTCAGTCTTCTGTTTTCATCCAACAATTGCTCTTGACTCTTCTCCAATTCCGAAACGCGTTGACTCACAGCTCGATTACTTGACTCCATGCATTCCATCTTGACGTTCATTGCATCCATCGTGACCTTCATGGCTCGTACCAGATCCAGTAGGGGAACGGCATCTTCTGTCGACTTGGTGAACCGCGAGATGAATGACGAGAATCGAGCAGATGGCGAGAGTGGCTGAGGTGTGGAAGAATCAGGAAGAGAACACGTCGAAATAGAACTGGTGACCTCTGGTGGTGCCATAGTGTTGATTGAGTCCGGCACAAGACTCTTGGTGACTGCGATCGGTAGTAGGCGACAGTGATAGGCGACTAGACTTGTCCCATTGAGAGCGAAATTGCCAACCGACCGCCCCTCACTCTTGGTCAAGAGGGATGTTGATCGAAGACAGACTCCGGAGAGGGATGTAGATCGAATACAGACTCCGGAGTAAACTCGATAATCCTTCCGATCAGGTCGCAAGGCACTGACTCGAGGGGAGACTGGCCTCGAAGATATTCCATCGCTTTCCTCATCCCCAGTTCCGCAGCCATTTTGAAACAACTACACATGAAATGGCTATAGCTATCACGTTAACAATAGAAACCATCACCAGATCTAATAATAATAGGGCTGTATACGGTAGATCTCGAAATAATTATTTTTCGCTGATTATTATTAAGGACAATACGATGTGCATACATCGAATAGTGAAAGCGTGCCTTGACAATGGGCCAAGAGAATGCGCTCACACAGAGAATACGGTGTATTACGTTTATTACCGATAAGTGCTTGTGGAGGCTCAAGGCGCAAGTTTGCGTATTCCTTTGCATAGTTTTTGTTTGTGGTGACTGCACGAGCACTTCTCGGTATTAAATAAGGTGCTGTGAGCACAATTAGCTATTGATTTGTTCAAAGTACTGCATATATTCTAGGCCTATCGACAGATGAAACATCAAGTAGATGAATATGGACTTTTCTTCTCGTCGAAGAATTGATTATCGACCAAATAAATTTGGCAAGCGTCATATATTATTTGCATAACGAGATTTTACATTCTACATTTTACAGTTCTATACGCATGCTCGAAAAGATCGTACTGGAATATCAGTCCAAATGTACGTTCCTTCGCGCAAAACGAAGCTATTAGAGCATCGTCTCCAAGTCCAATGATCTCGGCCTGGATTTATTTCGAGTTTTGTACACGTACGAAAGGGTTCAAGATATGATGGCAATTACGTGATTTAATTTCGATCGATGTTTGAATAAATAGTTCGAAGAGTGATTGAGCATGACATCCAAATTCATGTAAACGTAATGATCATTCATCCACAAAATATGCCATTAAGCACTCGGGAATACCAAAAATTACTTGCCCTTCGAACCATTATTACTTCCAGGGCTACGTTTTTTGTCGCGATATTATGAAGAGATGTCGGATGAAGAGCCTGCACTCGAATGTCTCCGACAATGTAATCATTGAATCGAGAAAGTAATCATTGGACCATTTGATACAATTCCGTTAGCAGTTTCTAAGCTAATCGAAGATCTACAGTGCGACAATTGGAGATTTGAGTGATATATGCATACTGCCGTACTATATTTTATACTGTCATGCTATATTTTATTCACATATCCACTCACAAACAAAAAATTAACATTTATTTTATCGATGAAACTCGTGAAGGTCTCAAGGAGTTATTTACAAACTTGTTACGATAATTTATACGATTAGACAGCATGATATAACTCATGACCAAACGAAATTGTGGATGATTATTTGCTAAACTCGATTTAATCGGGCACATATGGAAAATATTCGCAATTGAATCAAAGTTGAAGAAACGAAAATCAATTATTACACTGCAGACCATCTGTCAACGTAGATACTGCGACAGGTAGTTCACCAAATCTTCCTTTCCTCACTTTCTTGACACTCCTGCCCACACACTCTCGGAGGCAATGAATCACAGGGTTGTCGTCCGACAAGCCGATATCGAGAGCAATTACATAATCCTGTATTTTTTTTAAATATTGATACTACAATAATCGGGGAGCAGACTCGTACCCGTATCAAATTTCTTAAGATTACTCACCCATTTTGAGTTTATGTATTTTAATTTACTAATACATGAGATCAATTGATCAAGAGGATGTCGGACTTTGAGACGAAGCTCAAAAATATTCGATTTCTTTGGCGGGAACGAAGAGACGTGTCAACATCTTGACACAAATCAAGGGTAGGACGATAATTCTGTAAGAAAGTGCAATAATATATCGTCTGAATGAACCAATATCACCCGAGTTTTTTCTCGAATCCATAATTCTTCGACGAGAGGAATGATCTTAGATTTAAGCCCATATTGATCCACTTGATGCTTCATCTGCCGAGATGTCTATAGTGTGATTATGTCTCTTGCAAATTGCAAAAAAGTGCATGTTAATTTCTAAAACATTAACCTGTCGAAGATCGAAAACAGACTCAGGCACGTATTCGAAAATCATCGACACGAGGTCGGGCAATTTCTCGAAGGCGCTTGGAAGATATTCGAGGGGTTTTCTGCGTGTTGCCAGTTGAGCCATTATGAAGCCACTGCAAAAAATGGCTAGTATTTCAGGTTTGCCGAAATAACATGTTATCCAAATATAACTATAAATAGGTAATAATACTTGATATGGTTGATCTAAATAACTGTTTCTTCTTCCGATATTAAGCGAAGCTAGAGATTTTTTTTTAAACGATTTATGGCGCGCAATTCGAACATTGATACCTTGGCAATGGGCCAATAATTTAACGCATTTCGGATCTCGAGAGTATTTGACCCGGAGAGTGTGTAGTGTCAATAAGAAGCCATCTCATCTGATATTGTTTCCCAGCTCAGAGTAACGATGTTGTCGTTTATCCTAATGTCATTGATGGGGAGGAAACCAGTTGCAGTGGAATATCGTCCAGGTCAATCCCTTTTTTTTGTTACCTCTCGATCTGGTTTCGATAATTATCGACTTCATACCGGAGGTAGTTTTCGATCTGAAACTGGTGATTTTCTATAAATAAGATCTCAAAAACTTTTTGATTATATAATTTGCCAAAAACGCATTCTAGACATCTCGACAAATGAAGAACCAAGTGGATGAGTATGGGCTCCAATCTATCATCATTCCTCTAGTCGCAGAAATGAGAATTGACCAAATAACTTTGGTAAGCTACATACCTTATTTGCACAACGAGATTTTACAGTATTATACTCACGATCGAATTGATCGCGCTGGAATAGCAGTCCGAATGTACGTTCCTCGCTACAAAACGAAGTTATTCGATCATCGTCTTAAAATCCGCAAAACTACTCGCGGATTTCTCTCGAAATTGAGATTTCCTGATTATTACGTGAGTTAGTATCGATTAATGTTCGAAATATTAGTTTGGAAAGATGATATCGAAGCGCGCTCCCCGCATGCGAAAATTGCTTTATTTGTTTATTTTAGGAATACCAGTTCTATCGCGATATTAGTGTGTCGGATGATGAAGCTGCGCTTGAGTGTCTCCGACAGTGCATGGGACGAAGAATCAAGAAAGTGGTCATTGGAAAATTTGATACAATTCCGGAAGCAGTTTCTAAGCTAATCGAAGACCTACAGTGAGTTTTGAATGATATATAAACTGTATTCACTGTTCACCAATACTGTCTTACTATATTGTATTCACATATTTATGAAACATCTATTAAACTCCGATAAAACTCGATGAAGGTTTCATAAGATGTTATATTTAAACGGGATATTCATACGATTATTTGTACGATTAGACAGCATGATTCAATTCATGATGAAAAAAAAGTTGAAGTATTATTTGTCAGTATTTATAATTTGATAAGATAAAGCACATATTCGCAATTGAATAAAAGTTGAGGGATCGAATATTAATTATCGCCTTGAAGACCTTCAGATAGAAGGGACACAGCAACCGGCATTTCCTCAAATCTTCCTATCGACAAATTCTCGATTCGTCTTCCTATGCAGTCTCGTAGACAACGAATGACAGTGTGATCATCCGCCATCCCGATATTAAGAGCGAGTTGATATTCCTGATTGAGTACACTAGAGATGTCACAAAAGTGATGACAAAACGGCTTTGTGTGCCGACATGATGGGTTCAACCCGAGTCGATGCCGACTTGCCGACATCACCAGTCACAACAGAAATTCCTCTTTTGAGAAAAACGAGATTGAGGAGACTGTAATGGGTAAATCCACCCATAGATAAGATCAATCGCACTTCTCTTTCTTTCCCCCCTTCTCGCTATTGTCCCACTGAGACACTTCATATATAAGTGCTAGATCTTTCACTCATGGCCAGAAATGTGAGATAAAGAGCTACCTAGTCGACTCTCTCTTGTCTCCCACAACACGATTTGTCAACACTAGCATAGAACCCTAGCTTCGGCAAACGCATTAAGTCTAACTCAAGTAACTTTTTCATAGTTTACAAATGTATGTGGACTGATGTACGGGATCCATAAAACTGAGCGGGATACGTCTAGGAAATCCACTATTGTCAATAATAATTCAAATTTCATGGAATGACTCACATATTGGACTCTTTTGGACTTGAATCTACTCATGAATGGTATCAATTCATGAAGGGGCTGTCGGAGTTTAAGACGGAGCTCAAACAGATTGGTTTTGTCCCGCGGAACCGTGATAACGATGGCAAGACGAGAAGCTTTGTCATGAGATTGGCACAAATCGATGACCGGAAGACAACCCTCCAAAGCATATTTTCAGTATTCGACAAACTGCATCAACATACCCATGTTCTTCCAACTATGGACAGCTTGCTGACAAGAGGAATGACAATTGATTGAAGCCCATACTGATCCACTTGATATTTAATCTCTCGAGATGTCTGAATGGAATAGTCGATCAATTATTTGCAAATACCGAATACATGTTTATTTTCCGATATTTTCAAGATCTAAATGTATATACATATATTATGATTTGTTTTTTTAAAATGTGGCAAATAGCACGGAGAATGGCCTGAGGGTCTACCTCACTCTCTCACTCTCGTCTCGTCAAAGGTCACTGAACCGGAGATCGGGAAAAACTCCAAATGCACCATTCTGGTATTCTCCACTATTAAAATTCGGGGTTGCTGGTAACTTTTCGAACCGTCTTTTCGAGCAAAATATAGAGAAAATTATTAATTTTAAAGGATTTATGAAAATACTAATGAAAATATCAATGGGCCATTCCCTCAGGCCATTCTCCGTGCTATTTGCCACATTTTAAAAAACAAATCATAATATATGTATATACATTTAGATCTTGAAAATATCGGAAAATAAACATGTATTCGGTATTTGCAAATAATTGATCGACTATTCCATTCAGACATCTCGAGAGATTAAATATCAAGTGGATCAGTATGGGCTTCAATCAATTGTCATTCCTCTTGTCAGCAAGCTGTCCATAGTTGGAAGAACATGGGTATGTTGATGCAGTTTGTCGAATACTGAAAATATGCTTTGGAGGGTTGTCTTCCGGTCATCGATTTGTGCCAATCTCATGACAAAGCTTCTCGTCTTGCCATCGTTATCACGGTTCCGCGGGACAAAACCAATCTGTTTGAGCTCCGTCTTAAACTCCGACAGCCCCTTCATGAATTGATGGAGGGGTGACATTTCCGCAACGACATTTCCGCAAATGGGCGTTTTCGACAAATCCGCAAACGACAATCCCGCAAATATATTTTTTTCCGCCAACGACATTTCCGCAAATGGGCGTTTTCGACATATCCGCAAACGACAATCCCGCAAATATATTTTTTTCCGCAAACGACAATTCCGCAAATATATTTTTTTCCGCAAGCGACAATTCCGCAACTCTGAATTTTTCCGCAACCGTCAAACTTTCCGCAACTTTCTTACAGTAATCTTTCAAATTTTCATTATCAATTTCAGTTTACGATTTCTCAATGAAGAGCTCAGTCTTTTTTGCTTTTCCCTCGTGTTTCCTATAATATCTCGTGTTAAGTATCGCCATTACATATTGTTATAAAAGGAAAACCGATGAAAAGGTAACAAAAATAGAAGTTGGGCAATCGTAAACTGAAATCCAAAGATTACTGTAAGAAAGTTGCGGAAAGTTTGACGGTTGCGGAAAATTTCGGAGTTGTGGAATTGTCGCTTGCGGAAAAAAATATATTTGCGGAATTGTCGTTTGCGGAAAAAAATATATTTGCGGGATTGTCGTTTGCTGGAATATCGTTTGCGGAAATTCCAATTGCGGAAAAAAATAAATTTGCGGAATTGTCGTTTGCGGAAAAAAATCGATTTGCGGAATTGTCGGTTGCGGAATTGTCACGCCTCCGAATTGATACCATTCATGAGTAGATTCAAGTCCAAAAGAGTCCAATATGTGAGTCATTCCATGAAATTTGAATTATTATTGACAATAGTGGATTTCCTAGACGTATCCCGCTCAGTTTTATGGATCCCGTACATCAGTCCACTTACATTTGTAAACTATGAAAAAGTTACTTGAGTTAGACTTAATGCGTTTGCCGAAGCTAGGGTTCTATGCTAGTGTTGACAAATCGTGTTGTGGGAGACAAGAGAGAGTCGACTAGGTAGCTCTTTATCTCACATTTCTGGCCATGAGTGAAAGATCTAGCACTTATATATGAAGTGTCTCAGTGGGACAATAGCGAGAAGGGGGGAAAGAAAGAGAAGTGCGATTGATCTTATCTATGGGTGGATTTACCCATTACAGTCTCCTCAATCTCGTTTTTCTCAAAAGAGGAATTTCTGTTGTGACTGGTGATGTCGGCAAGTCGGCATCGACTCGGGTTGAACCCATCATGTCGGCACACAAAGCCGTTTTGTCATCACTTTTGTGACATCTCTAGTGTACTCAATCAGGAATATCAACTCGCTCTTAATATCGGGATGGCGGATGATCACACTGTCATTCGTTGTCTACGAGACTGCATAGGAAGACGAATCGAGAATTTGTCGATAGGAAGATTTGAGGAAATGCCGGTTGCTGTGTCCCTTCTATCTGAAGGTCTTCAAGGCGATAATTAATATTCGATCCCTCAACTTTTATTCAATTGCGAATATGTGCTTTATCTTATCAAATTATAAATACTGACAAATAATACTTCAACTTTTTTTTCATCATGAATTGAATCATGCTGTCTAATCGTACAAATAATCGTATGAATATCCCGTTTAAATATAACATCTTATGAAACCTTCATCGAGTTTTATCGGAGTTTAATAGATGTTTCATAAATATGTGAATACAATATAGTAAGACAGTATTGGTGAACAGTGAATACAGTTTATATATCATTCAAAACTCACTGTAGGTCTTCGATTAGCTTAGAAACTGCTTCCGGAATTGTATCAAATTTTCCAATGACCACTTTCTTGATTCTTCGTCCCATGCACTGTCGGAGACACTCAAGCGCAGCTTCATCATCCGACACACTAATATCGCGATAGAACTGGTATTCCTAAAATAAACAAATAAAGCAATTTTCGCATGCGGGGAGCGCGCTTCGATATCATCTTTCCAAACTAATATTTCGAACATTAATCGATACTAACTCACGTAATAATCAGGAAATCTCAATTTCGAGAGAAATCCGCGAGTAGTTTTGCGGATTTTAAGACGATGATCGAATAACTTCGTTTTGTAGCGAGGAACGTACATTCGGACTGCTATTCCAGCGCGATCAATTCGATCGTGAGTATAATACTGTAAAATCTCGTTGTGCAAATAAGGTATGTAGCTTACCAAAGTTATTTGGTCAATTCTCATTTCTGCGACTAGAGGAATGATGATAGATTGGAGCCCATACTCATCCACTTGGTTCTTCATTTGTCGAGATGTCTAGAATGCGTTTTTGGCAAATTATATAATCAAAAAGTTTTTGAGATCTTATTTATAGAAAATCACCAGTTTCAGATCGAAAACTACCTCCGGTATGAAGTCGATAATTATCGAAACCAGATCGAGAGGTAACAAAAAAAAGGGATTGACCTGGACGATATTCCACTGCAACTGGTTTCCTCCCCATCAATGACATTAGGATAAACGACAACATCGTTACTCTGAGCTGGGAAACAATATCAGATGAGATGGCTTCTTATTGACACTACACACTCTCCGGGTCAAATACTCTCGAGATCCGAAATGCGTTAAATTATTGGCCCATTGCCAAGGTATCAATGTTCGAATTGCGCGCCATAAATCGTTTAAAAAAAAATCTCTAGCTTCGCTTAATATCGGAAGAAGAAACAGTTATTTAGATCAACCATATCAAGTATTATTACCTATTTATAGTTATATTTGGATAACATGTTATTTCGGCAAACCTGAAATACTAGCCATTTTTTGCAGTGGCTTCATAATGGCTCAACTGGCAACACGCAGAAAACCCCTCGAATATCTTCCAAGCGCCTTCGAGAAATTGCCCGACCTCGTGTCGATGATTATCGAATACGTGCCTGAGTCTGTTTTCGATCTTCGACAGGTTAATGTTTTAGAAATTAACATGCACTTGAGACATAATCACACTATAGACATCTCGGCAGATGAAGCATCAAGTGGATCAATATGGGCTTAAATCTAAGATCATTCCTCTCGTCGAAGAATTATGGATTCGAGAAAAAACTCGGGTGATATTGGTTCATTCAGACGATATATTATTGCACTTTCTTACAGACTTATCGTCCTACCCTTGATTTGTGTCAAGATGTTGACACGTCTCTTCGTTCCCGCAAAAGAAATCGAATATTTTTGAGCTTCGTCTCAAAGTCCGACATCCTCTTGATCAATTGATCTCATGTATTAGTAAATTAAAATACATAAACTCAAAATGGGTGAGTAATCTTGAGAAATTTGATACGGGTACGAGTCTGCTCCCCGATTATTGTAGTATCAATATTTTTTTTAAAAATACAGGATTATGTAATTGCTCTCGATATCGGCTTGTCGGACGACAACCCTGTGATTCATTGCCTCCGAGAGTGTGTGGGCAGGAGTGTCAAGAAAGTGAGGAAAGGAAGATTTGGTGAACTACCTGTCGCAGTATCTACGTTGACAGATGGTCTGCAGTGTAAGAATTGATTTTCGTTTCTTCAACTTTGATTCAATTGCGAATATTTTCCATATGTGCCCGATTAAATCGAGTTTAGCAAATAATCATCCACAATTTCGTTTGGTCATGAGTAAAATCATGCTGTCTAATCGTATAAATTATCGTAACAAGTTTGAAAATAACTCCTTGAGACCTTCACGAGTTTCATCGATAAAATAAATGTTAATTTTTTGTTTGTGATTGGATATGTGAATAAAATATAGCATGACAGTATAAAATATAGTACGGCAGTCGGTTGGCAATTTCGCTCTCAATGGGACAAGTCTAGTCGCCTATCACCGTCGCCTACTACCGATCGCAGTCACCAAGAGTCTTGTGCCGGACTCAATCAACACTATGGCACCACCAGAGGTCACCAGTTCTATTTCGACGTGTTCTCTTCCTGATTCTTCCACACCTCAGCCACTCTCGCCATCTGCTCGATTCTCGTCATTCATCTCGCGGTTCACCAAGTCGACAGAAGATGCCGTTCCCCTACTGGATCTAGTACGAGCCATGAAGGTCACGATGGATGCAATGAACGTCAAGATGGAATGCATGGAGTCAAGTAATCGAGCTGTGAGTCAACGCGTTTCGGAATTGGAGAAGAGTCAAGAGCAATTGTTGGATGAAAACAGAAGACTGAGAGAGCAACTGATAGAGAAGAAACCCCTTCCCGTTTCCTCTACCATCCTTCCTCCACCCGTTCATCCGTCCCCTCTCAACCAACTCATTCCAAGTCACCCGCGCCGACCGCACCCATCCCCCTCATTTCACCCAAAATGACTTTCGAGAATTGTGACGTGAGAGTAAGAGAGATTGTTGAAGATGTTGAACGTGAAAGGGCGGTCGTGATCTACGGTCTACCCGAATTCGCCTCAATGCCCACTCCGAACAGGGCATTGAACGATCAGGCACAGGTCATGGATGTTCTTAATCACCTCGGCATCCAGGCAGTGCCCACGGCTGTCTTTCGCATGCCGGTGAACGGAGCGCCCGACCCCAGGGGACGTCTGCTAAAGGTGATATTGCCCTGCTCTAAACTGCAGAGCCAGGTCATCTCCAGACGGCATCTGCTGGCCCATTTCAAACTTGGCAGGGTCTGGTTGCGTCCTTCTCTGACACGCGAAGAGAGGGCGAATTCTGGCGACAAGCCATTCACGTACAACAACCCCGGCAAACGCAGATCATCAGCGGGCATAGGAACGAGAGGAGCGAGGAACTCGGGTGGTCTCACTTTGTATAACTCCGGTGTCCGTTCTCGGGCTTTCCCGGGTTCGAACAGTGGTGGTTACGGGGTTGATGCCACTCAGGCCTCCTCGTCTCACTTGTCCTATGGGCGCCCTCCCCCATCCATTCATCAGAGCTCATTCTCTCCTTTTTGAGAGGTAGAGGTGTATGCAAGTGTGCTGAATCAGAATCAGAATCAGAATTTATCAGTGTCGCTTTCTGGGCGCTGATCAAGATGGGGCATCCGATTGAGGTCGTTCTTCTCGTTTCAAGCCATTGTGTCTGGGTCGGGGTCGAGGGATCGGTCTTCTTTCCTTATCACAGGCCGAATCAATCGCTGGAGAAAGTGTTCCGATCCTCCGAGTAGGTTAGGGCTTTGGATCGCATTGCTCGTAGAAGATTCTCACTGGTAGACGTTAGTCCATGCGTGTTCTAGTTTCTTCTTTGAGCTCGTGCCCTCCAGACTCGAATGATCTATCTCAGAACGAGAGTCATCGAGCCTAGGATCTGAGAGGCCAAACATCTTAGTAGGTCATACCCATCACACGGTGACCAGTCCGGCTTGGATGGAGATTCCGATCTTGTTGAGTTGAAAGAACCTACGACTGGCAGGACCCCTGGTACAGAATGTCACGATAACTCTGGGGAGCGTGGTCGATATGAATGTGTATGTTACCTTTGTATACTAGACAATGTCTAGCCATTTCGTATCAATTGCTTATTTAACAAATTTCAATGACGGAATCGAGCGAAGTTATCGATTTGTGATGCCCTATAATTACCGCAGTATTTTTAGCTGTTGAGAATAGTAGGTATATGTCGTTATGATAAAAACTAGATTGATGAATCTTCCAGCAAGAACCCGCGAAGGTAATGATAGCAATGTCCGTTCCCTTTCGCAAGTCGGAACTGTTCGAACTTCGCTGCATACTCCGACGGGCTGATCGTAAACGCGGTGTCTCCCCGAAGTGTAGGCGGAACTGTGAATTGTGGAAAACAGTTGCTTGAGTTGATTCGTTCGTAGAGTTTACAAAAGTTTTCAAGATATTATAATATAATATTCAATTAATTTCGTATGAGTCACATATAAATATGTGACTCATACGAAATTAATTGAATACGCGGATGAACTCGTACTGCTAAATAATTTTCCTAGAATAGCTCAGACTTTCACCTTTTAGGAGTACAGACTAGCATTCGACACCTGGTTTGACGACGAAAGTGTGCTGACGTTTCTCCGAGGCTGTATGGATGGAAGAGTTCGGGTGAGCAGCAATTTTTTTTTGGTTAGCTCAAATGATTGTGAAAAATTCTATTTACCGGCCAGTGGCCAGTTCTACGGCTGTAATGCGAGTACTCAATCTCTGATTTCTGTTTGATTTCGGACACTGGATCTGATGTTAGGGGAAAATATACACTACAGATTCTCGTCGACAAGACCAAGGACCGAGCTGGTGTAACCTCCAAGCTAATGGAGGGAATCGACGTTGGCAAGACAATCATTGAGAATAAGAGCATGTGGTGAATCCAGAGACGGACATCTGTATCTGCACACTCGTCGCCAAACCGATTCACTACAATCTTGTTTTTTTCTCGTAGATGCTCCTTGACGGAATAAAAAGTGAATGATAAAATGAAGAACTGAAAATCATATCATGTTGAGCGTTTGTTAAGATTAATTTGGTTTGTCGCTAGGTTATATTCGAAGCAAGTTATTCGAAGGGCCACGTTTAAGTCCTTTTGGGCCACAGGCCACATGCCACATTTGCGTCCATCTCAATGGATTAAATCAAAGTTGGAAATCGAGACACTCCGAAGCATTGAGATGGTATATGCTGGTCTTTATTCTATATGACGCCGTTCGCCTTATTTTCGAGCAATTTCGGATGAATCTCGCACAGCTCAAAAAGGTCGATTTACGCCCTACTCGGCTGTCGAGAGGGCTAATTTTAGGTGAAAATGTTTCCTAGGGTAGAATTGCATGGCGAACACGTCTGTCTTGTTAATTTTTCATGATTTTCAAAAATAATTTTTAAATTATCAACTTTTCGTATACTCAAAACAGAGTAATCCCACGCGATCGGGCGTCATGAGAGGATTGCAAATCTCGAATTTCAGCCAATTCTGTCATCCGAACAGCGAAATATTTTTCTGTCATCCGAACAGCGAAATATTTTTCTGTCATCCGAACAGCGAAATTACTTATATGATCTACCGGGCGAGATAGTGGAGACTCTGCGTCTCTGACCTCCCCTCTATCTCTCTCCTCCTTCGCTACTCTGGACTCTGTGCGCTCCCGCCGTAGATCAAGAGAGACGGCTGTTCGCTGACAGTGTATAAACACTATAAGTCGATTATTTCGCTGTTCGGATGACAGAATTGGCTGAAATTCGAGATTTGCAATCCTCTCGTGACGCCCGATCGCGTGGTGCACATGGGATTACGATGTTTTCAATATACGAAAAGTTGATAATTCAAAAATTATTTTTGAAAATCATGAAAAATGAACTAGACAGGCGTGTTCGCCATGCAATTCTACCCTAGGAAACATTTTCACCTAAAATTAGCCCTCTCGACAGCCAAGTAGGACGTAAAAATGTGATTTCGACGCGACGTCTTCTGGAGCCAACGAGGCCTCTAGGAACAAAATGGATATGCCCATCGTCTTCAGCACCCTCGATAACCCCAAATCGGGGGGGGGGGGGGTGACAAAAGAGCAAACGACAAAAGAGCAACTGGGAATAGCCCGGAGGTGAGTTGGCCAACCTAAATAAAAGTTGTCACATATATATTACTTTAGCCTAGGGATTACGGTAGCCCAGTCCGATGGGTCAGATCGAGTTCCTTGGGTCAGATTTTTTCGAAAATTTCTCCAATCGATCTCAAAATCATTTTTCGGTCGTCTAAAGGATCCTTTGAATTTTTTGACCACTTTCGCCTCCGGAAAACGGTCATCATTCGTTTTGAGAAAAATGATAGAGCTATCCCGATTATGACTTTCGATTCAGGAGACACGGAGGAACAATTCTTATGTTGATGATATCATTCCCAGATTTTTCGCTGGTGCGGGGTGGTCGCTTTTTCCAAAAACTTTTTAGATTTTCCCATATGAAACGTAACTGTCGAAAACTGCAATTATTCGAGAATCCCAGTAAAGTGATTTAAGTAAGTACCTGTACCGAGCATCACCCCAAATATCAGATGGATCTGTGGCGAGGTAAAATAATTGCTCGATATTATGTCCAAAAATTACGATTTCGACAATTTTTAAATTTTAACTTTTTTCATTATTTTTTTGATGAGCTCTCATATCGATTTTCGAAATCAGCGAGCAAAGATACACAAGAAAGACCTATGATCAGAAAGTTCTGGCAATTTTTTTATATTTCATTTTTTTCTCTCACCATGACCTATCATGATTTTTGGAAAAAATGTTTCTTGCGATTTGAATCGAAAATGTACTCTACCGTCCTTTAGACTACGGAAAAATTATTTTTGAGATCGATTGGAGAAATTTTCAACAAAATCTGACCCAAGGAACTCGATCTGACCCATCGGACTGGGTTACCGTAATCCCTAGGCTAAAGTAATATATATGTGACAACTTTTATTTAGGTTGGCCAACTCACCCCCGGGCTATTCCCAGTTGCTCTTTTGTCGTTTGCTCTTTTGTCACCCCCCCCCCCCCCAAATTACACTGTTTCAGAAAATCGACCTTTTGAGCTGTGCCAGACCTTGCTCGAAAATAAGGCAAACGGCGTAATATGATTTATTTCGTTCTAAAAAATAATTATCATAAACGTGACATTTTTATCTGACAGAACAACGAATAGATTCAATTACCCAGAAATGTGAGTTAAGCGAGCTCGAGGTAGGAGTGATCGAGCATCTCTTGACATGTAGGCCGATTCTTTGGATCCACTTGGGTTAGCCAACGCACAAATTCATTCTGAAATATCCTTGCCATTCTAAGAATGAGGAACGTGCCACTAACCGTTTCATAATCAGCAATGAGATCACTCTGCTTCCCTGTTCGATAGTTGTCGAATATCTGAAACATATTCAAATATGGACATTAATTAGCATAATTAGTATAATAATTAGATATTAATTATCTAACTTCACTTCGTGCCTCGGAATTCATCACCACACACAGTTCAGCGAGCATCAAACCGAGAGCGAAGACGTCCGTCTTCGAGCTGTACTGGTCGAACGATGATGTCTGAGAATTGCTAGATAAGTTGAAGCTGCGAAACCATGATCCGACATGCTCGGGGCTCATATAGAGCTGCGTGCCGGTTCGAGAACGACTAGCCGCCGTGTCTTGTCCTCTTCCAGCTCTTCGCTCCGTTGCTAGTCCGAGATCACACACTTTCAGCTTGTTCTCCTCGAAGAACAGGACATTTCCGGGCTGAAACGATGCTTTATTCTCCCAATTCGCCATTTTGGTATGAAGGTTTGAAATGATTAGGCTAATGATGAAGTTATTTCGTTTTTTCTTCAGGTGAACATAGTAGGAGTGCGTGAAAAGTCTTGTGAGATTATGCAATGTGTTTTAAATTACCTTCAGATCTCGATGAATCAAATTGTTCTTATGAATGTATGCGACAGCTTCAACAATTTGAGCGAACCACGATTTCATCCGAGGTACGTATCTTGTAGATGGAAATCTGTTATCATCGAGCCATCCGGCTAGTGAATTCATACAAAGCTATATAAGAAATTGGCATCGATTTTTAACGAAAACGCATACCGGCATTTGAAAGTAGATGAATGTGCTATCGAATTGTTTGTTGGGTTTCTGCAATGACAATTCTAACAATATTTGTTTTGAAATTCCCAAGCATAAATCCAGAGAGATAAAAAGAACCGCTCACATAAAGCGTCTTCGATGGTCCGATATTTTTGAGCATTTCCATGTCGGTCATGAACTGAATGAAAAATCGCGATTCTCTATTGAAAGCTAAGTTCGACCTGCCACTCCTCTGGTGGTCTCTCAATCCACATTTCATTATAGCTCATTATTCCCTGATGATTTATTCCCTGATCAAGCCGATCCATCGCTCTTAATTCTTGAAATGCCTTCTGTTCATCTCTGAAAATCGATGAATGCTGGACTCAATGGTTATTTTTTTGGAAGATTTCATACTTCGATTTGACGGAAATCCTCTTGATTGCATACTTGCAGTTAGTCCTTCGATGAATTGCTTCAAAAACCATTCCGAATCCACCAGCTCCGAGTATTTTATTGATCTGGTATTCATTGACGAATCTGATGGAATTTTTTCAGATTTTTTTCCCGATAAATACATTTTTTAAGCAAATTTCGCAAAAGAAACTGTCGACGACTTCAAAACGATAAGAAAACCACTCACTTAGAAAAAAATTCGGTTCCACTTCCGCTGCTGATTGGCTTCAAATTATCGCATTACGTAATGCTTTTCTCTCGAATACGTTGTTATTTTTAAAAAAATATTTCTCAAATTTATTTTTCCTATTTGGTCAGATTTGACATATTTTTTAAATATTTCTGTTTAATTTTGGTCGATTCCAAATCACCTCATCGCAATCGTTCCAATTCTGTATTTTAATACTTCCTCGTTCGTTTGCAGGGGACTTTTGCTCGAACTAAAAGTATCGTTAGTATCAGCTCATTAATACTATTTGAAGCAAATTAACGCTTAATTTAGAGAAGGTCCCCAGGTAAATTTGGGCGATAAGACACTTCGACAAAGAAATTTCGAAATAGGACATTTCGCAAAACTCCGCGGAGCGCGCACATCACTTTGGAAGCCATTTTCTCCTTATTAAACAATATTCTTTATTTAATTTTTTTATCAATTCTATATAAATTCAGGAAGAAGAATTCGAAAATGAAAACTAAATCACAAGAAACTATGAATGAAAAGTTATTTTTCGAAACGTCACTTTTCGAAATGTCCTATTTCGAAATTTCTTTGTCGAAGTGTCTTATCACCGTAAATTTGTGCATTCGTGAGATAATTGGGACACCCCTACTATCGATGCATCGGCTCAAACTCACGTATCCGGTTGGAAGCCAGGCAGTGCCCATTGCTCCGTCCACAACAGCATACACATCAGCAACAACCCTTCCATTTTCAACGCTATTGATGGACATTAATGAACAGTTATCGCTGAAACGAAATACAATGTTTGAACGATCGGCATGCTAACCAAAGTTGTAGAGGCGGAAGAAACTGCCAAGTATCGGTGTCAAGCGTGTACAACATTTTCCAACACGCAAAGTAGACGAAGCGATTGAAATTACGAGTCAAAATCGTTTTGCATTTACACTGGAAAGAGATAAAAAGATATGAATCAGGCAAAGAAGATTCACCCCGATTACTATCACGTTCGCTCCTATTTTGGTCACTGAAGGACGAGGAACTAATTTATCGGCCTGTGGCTCGTATTCATATCTCGCCTTTACCGTTGGTTCCGTGAAATAAATCGCCTTGCCTCTGCAAAATACAAAATATCTGGATTTTTTTTCATTTTGTGCGAGTGCTCGACTAATTTTATACCTATGCACAGCTTTCAATTTCAGCCCCTTCAGTTCTTCCTCTAGAGCATCGACGAAAATACCATCTGTTTCGGGATTATCACATATTTGGTAGACGAGCATTTTTACATCTCGTGATATACTGCAGACATTCTGCTCGATTCTCTCGTCCTGAGATTTTATTTGCTTCATTTCATTGGTCTTAGCGAACAAACCTTCATTACATTACGTATGAAAGTGACTGTAAATGAGTCTGACGGTGTGAAAACAACTCGAAAGATCTGAGAAATATTAATGGCATCTATGATACTACTAGGCTGATGCATAAGTTTTGGACTTTTTTTATTGGTGAGTTTGATAGACTGGCATTCAGCCGAGAGAGATCATCGAGCCATCTTACAAATATATCATTTAGGGATGGACTTTGAGTTATTAATCATCAACTCAGATGGTTTCCTTTTGTATGGGTACTTGAGATATTTTCATAAGTCGGCATCACAAAAATACTCAAATTTTAGACACGTTTCCGAACCTCCCGCTCTCATCGGGAAATTTTTCGCGTGGGATCTATCATACATAAATGGGTACCTAGTATCCTTGTCTTCCGAATTCGCTTGATATCTAAGGTCCACGATACCTATTTGAGTAGTGACGACTCGAAAACCAACGTGAATTTCATAGTATTGATGCTTTCAACAATTGATCTCAATTGTGTATATAAAGAGTGGCAAGGGTCTAGTGTGGGGCGCTGTATTTTCACCTGAAAAACATAAAATAAGCAGAAAATGGAATAAAAATCGCTGGATATTGGTCTGAAAGAATATGTGCCAGGTAGATGTCGGCGAGAACTGTACTCTAATCTTACTGTGAGCTGTACCAAAAGGGTCAATCTTCAAAATGAGTGCTGAAATTGATCCATAAGCTTAATCTCATAGGCAAGGGAAATTATGAAAACACGATCCTGACCTTCATGAATCGACAGCATTTGAAGACTCATAATGTTCATGTCTAGAGTGCCGCCAGAAAGCACATTAGATGCACTTCAAAACGCCCCTATACTCATTTCATAATTTCCATTCATAAAGAATTTGTAAACACTTGAAGAAAAAAGTCCAAAACTTATGCATCACCCTGATATGAAAGTTTTCATAGTATTCCCACCTTTTCTTTCGAGCATAAATATATCGCACTGTCGTATGCTCCATAGCATTTAAGCTTTTCATCAGGCAAATCAGCATCGATTTCTTTTCCGCTGAAATAGTTTTAGAACATAACACGGATTTCTATAGTTCTGTAGGAACGCTGACAACAGAAAAAAAGTCTCCGATTTCGTCTCCAATTTCTATGAAACTAATGTTATTGACTAAAGTTAGGACGGGGAGAACGCCTATCTATTTAGTTTGACAAAATTTACGTATTGATCTGACCTGTGAACTACCACTTCAAAACGCTCGATTTATAAATGATCTCGATCAAATGTGCTCACTTCCATTTCACATACAATCTCTGCGGTACACGCCCCTCCATAATTTTGAACGCCTTTTGCCAGTAGAGAAAGGTTCCTGAAGAGCTTTATTTCCTTACAAATTTCGATAACTTTGACCCACCATCGTTTATCTCGTAGACCGATACGAAATCTAAGAATTTCAGTTTATAATCCAGTTTGGATACTTCCATCGCTGAAAAAAAAACAATAATCAGGGGGTAAATCAGTATGTACAGTATCGTGCATAAGTCATGGATCACTTTTTCATTCTTTCATAACTTTTGACTCGTATGAGATTTCTTGCTCATACTTGGTCATGACACAGCACACCCTCTGAGTGTTAGGGATATGCCATTGGGATGTCACAGAACTCCCTGGTTGTTGCGCAGTGATGACGCAATCAAGCAATATTTTTTCAAACAATCAAAATTCTTACATGGATTTTTCCTCAAACTTCCTACTCGGTGTGATAAAAGAAGGCCTCGATACCTTTTCAATGAAAATATGTACTCATGGGAGGATGACGTACAGTGGCTTTAGACTGTCTCAAAGTAGGGTCCCGAAAAAATGGATCTTGGTTCATAGACACGCTAGAGACTCGTTCGAAAGCTCAAAATGATCCTTGCCACAATTCCTGATGACCCAAAAAGGTTGGTAACGATAGCTCTTAATTTGCCCTCAGGGCACCAAAAATTCCAATTTTTCACTTTATGACATAGATGTTTACAGTTCTGAAGGTGATTTTCGTTCAATGGTCATTCCAAGACACGATGGAAGCAAATCCATGGAATATACGATTCCCAACTTTTTAGATCATTTGGATACCTTTCCCGCCCGCGGAAATCTAAAATCCGAGGTCAATCGTTTTTCAGCCCAAAAAATGACCATGATACCCCATCATCAGTCGAATAAATTTTTCTCTCAGAACTTCCTGACTATATTTTCGTCTAGTATATCCTTGTGTGCTGAATCCGAATTTCGATATGAGAGCCCATGATATGATTAATGAAAAAAGTTAAAATTCATTATGTCGAAAAATAGCCAATTTCGAAATTTGATTGACATCGGATTTTAGGTTGCCGCGGGCGGCAAAGGTATTCGTATGTTCTAAAAAGTTGGGAATCGTATATTCCATGGATTCGCTACCATCGTGTCTTGGAATGACCTTTGAACGATAATCATCCTCAGAACTGTAAACATCCAAACTAGGGTTATGTGATAAAGTGAAAAATTCGTATTTTTCGTGTCCTAAGGGCAAATTAAGAGCTATCGTTACCAACCTTTGGGTCATCAGGAATTGTGGCAAGGATCATTTTGTGCTTTCGAACGAGTCTCTAGCATGTCCATGAACGATAATCCATTTTTTTCGGGACCCTAATTTGAGACAATCTAGAGCCACTGTACGTCATCCTCCCATGAGTACATATTTTCATCAAAAAGGTATTGAGGCCTTCTATTATCACACCGAGTAGGAAGTTTGAGGAAAAATCCATTTAAGAATTTAGATTGTTTGAAAAAGTATTGCTTGATTGCGTCATCACTACGCAACAACCAGAGAGTTCTGTGACATCCCAATGGCATATCCCTAACACTCGGAGGGTGTGCTGTGTCATGACCAAGTATGAGCAAGAAATCTCATACGAGTCAAAAGTTATGAAAGAATGAGAAAGTGACCCATGACTTATGCACTATACTGAAAAAAATAAAATCAAATCAAATCAAATCTAGCAAATCTAGAAATTACTTCAGTTTTCATCATAAATTTCGTAAATATTACGAAATTACAAGAGATGCAATCAATGAGGAAGGGTGTATTGAACGAAGTGCCTGTTTATTGCCTCCCTCTCCCTTATCATTAGGTGATAACACTAGTGAGAGAACCTTCTCGTCGACTAGTGATGCATCATGTCAATAACAAAGTATTTCATAATGAGCGCATCACAAAACACATCTCTGTTGACAGCATTTCCTTAATTGGCGGTTGATTTGACAATAATAACAAATTTACATGACTCTCAGAACGAGAATCCTGATTGAGGCGACATTGTGACAAACGCATTAAAACGCATTGTTTGAAGCGTCATTTTCGACCACCCACCTCGGACCGCACATCCTCAATACTCCAGAGCCTTTCTCAGAATGTCTAAATTGTTTCGATTTTTGAGAGCGGGCGTTGTCAATTGTTTCACGCGTCGCGGTTCGAAAGAAGTTTTCCATATTTAACGATGCGATATCCTTCGTTTCCAGAAAAAAAAATTCAAGCAAACAATCAAAGTTACCGAGTCCCGGAATGGGAGCGTCACTTGCGAAGATGAAGCGGTTCAAAAATGATCTTGCTCCTCTCGAGGTATGAAGCCAAATTATGAAAGAAACATAACGAGCTTGGTCATTAATCTGTAGAATTCTTGATGTGGTTGACGTCTCCATCAGGGATTTCTTTTCGATAATGGTAGAATAGAATAGATTTATCGTGTGTGGTCACATGGAATATGGGGGTAAGTAAATAAGGATATGTGGTCGAAGGTTCTTCATTGATTCATTTCTTCTCGTCAAGCATTGCCATCATGAATTCTGAATGAGACGTAGGAAGATCACCTTTCTGGTCAGAGTCTTGCGAGAGCAAGAAGAAATATTTAAAACGGCATAACCAGCTGCGATGGTTGACAATTATTTAACAAGTTTAATTTTGGGTCCCTAGATACTCCCTAGCCACACTCGGTAAAAATCAACCAATTGTACATTTCTTCTCCGAGTTCATCAGAAAAGATCCTCACAAAATTTCATATTGAATGAACACCTTTGTGGAAAGTTATAGATCGAGGACTTGGGTAGAAAACCTTGGTGGAACACCTTGCTTCAAAAACGAAAGCTGCGTAATTATTGTTCTAGGCAAACAACTGTGCTCAAAATTTGCAGGGAGTGTCAGGAAGTGATGGCGAACCCGCTTACAATTATAGCACTGTAGTAAACATTCTACGAAATTTCGTTTTTGAAGCAATGTTTTCCTACAACGTTTTTTACCCAAGTTCTCGATCTATAACTTTCCTCAAAGGTGTTCAATCAACATGCAATTTTGAGGGGTCTTCCCTGATGAACTCGAAAAAGAAACGTTCAATTAGTTGATTTTTACCGACAGTGGCTGGAGAGTATCAAGGGACCCAAATTGAACTTTTTCGAAAAACAATTTTTCGACGCAATGGTCCGATCGGGCCCAAATTATAACCAGTGATGTCTCAGTATATACTGACATATCCTACAAAATTTGAGGACTGTATCTCTTCTAGAACGAAAATTATGAAATATTTTCTGAATTTTGGAGTTGTTTGGAAATCCAGCTGTGGGGCTCATTCAAAGTGCGCTCAACTGTTCGTAATTTTCATCGTACATCTCTATGGTTGTACTTTCTACACAGTACGTTTGAGAGGCATCAAAAAATGTTGGTGAGCTATGTCCACATTTTGCTAAATTGCCTCTGCATTATGGGTGCTGAAAACAGAGATACAGAGCAGTGTCCAATTCAACAGCATCACGTTATTCTTGAATGTTTTTGCAATCTAATGCTTCAAACCGTGGATCTATATCTCGATTCCAAAAAAGTTACAGCGATTTGAAAATAGTTTCCATACTTTTGACCGGTACTCTAGTTTAAGATTAAATATCCGTTTTTGAATTGGAAATCGGAAAGAATTTACATGTTTTGATACCTACTCCCAATACATATTTTGTCTCTCTGCCCCAATCCTTCGGTAAGCAGCAAAAATTCATAAGAGGCCCACGCGCAAATACGCATGGAATTTAATTGAAAATATTAAACACCGGCAGGTATATCGATTGGTATTCTACCCGGGGTCGATGACGACTGTGTGCTGACAGGGCTAGCTGCATGGGAGGACGTGTCGGGGTGAGTATGTATCCGAGCAAGTAGTGACTCGCACCATTCTGCACACATTTTGTCAATACAACCCTTTTTTCATTAACTCTCGCTACCCAAGATCTGGGTTTTGAAAGGCTTTGAATTGGTTCTTCGAGAAATAATTGGGGGAATTGTGTTCTCATCAATACTGCACATTTTTTCGAGGCATTTTATCAGCTAGGTGAACTAATTTTTTTTTTAATTGTTTTTTTTTAATTAAAAAAAAAGAGAGCAGCCATCAGCCTTCATTACATCCGAATTCCCAGGCTATCTCCTTCCTGACGACGGACCAAACGGGAGTTCTAACGAAGCTCATGGAGGAAATCCGAGTCGAATGAATAGCCAACAACCTTTTTACCTAGTAGAGTCTGCACTTCATGCGAGCGGGGCATCTTCCTGAGTCACTCAAAAACGAGCACAAATGGTGGAACGAAGACTTCGCGGACAGTGAGGAACAGGATGCAACGAGAGAATACGATCTGACTGACAGAAAATAATTGCCTAACTTTATTTAAATTTTAATAATGTTGATATTTGAAGTATATTTTTTTATTGAAGTAACACGAGAACAAAGACTGTGAAAAATAAAATACATAGCAAATAGTCTTCAAATTAATATAGAGAAAATAATAAGAAAGTTACATTATAATAGTGATTATGAGCAGAAAAATCATGGTCAATAGTTGTTGAATGATGACTTTTCTGACTATTCATTCGACTCGGATTTCCTCCATGAGCTTCTTAAGGTCGCAAGTCGCTTCAAAATAGACCAAATCAATTGAAAATTTCAGGGTAAGCTTCTCAGAGAGGTAGCTTCAGATGGTTAAATTTGCATAGCCATAGCACAATTTTTATTTTTCTCATTTTTCATTGTTTTTCCTGTTGTTTTTTCTTCATCTATTGTGACCACGATGCCGATCCCAAACCTCGGCCAACCACCCTTGTAAGATTCTCCTCTAAAATGCCCATCCCCCTCGTCCGACACATCCCCAAACACTGCCAAACACCCCAGTGGATTAGCTTCAGAATTTGAAGTGAAGGCGAAACATATCCCACTCCGAACTGGTTCGTATTCTGAATTGCATCCTGGAGCTCATCCATGGTTTCCACTTTCCGTCTCCCCACCCCCTTGTTTTGCTTCCCTCGTCACGAAGACAGTGTCATGCCCGGTCCCATCCCACACATTCAGTTTCATATTTTTCCCGGTTCTACACTAGCCACTACACTAGTAACTCTTTTAATTGAAAATTTTTTTTTTTAAATATTGGATGATGCTGAAAAAAACAGGTCTAAAAAGGGGGGGGGCGACATTTGGACAACTCAATGAAGCTCGGAGATGAGTTGGCCTATTTCAATGAAAGTGCTCATATCGTTATCAGGATGTCTACCGTAACCCAGTTCCATATTCAGTTCCGTGGGTCAGATTTAGTTCCTTGGGTCAGAAATTTTCCTGTTACTTCCCAGTTGGTCTTAAAATGTTCCTACCGACTGTACGTTACCGTGGGAATGGTATCATTATTTTGAGACCAATAGGAGACTTAAAGGAAAATTTCTGACCCAAGGAACAAAATCTGACCCACGGAACTGAATATGGAACTGGGTTACGGTAGACATCCTGATAACGATGTGAGCACTTTCATTGAAATAGGCCAACTCATATCCGAGCTTCATTGAGTTGTCCAAATGTCGTTTGTCCAAATGTCGCCGCCCCCTAAAAAGTACCAATCACCGTTGCTGAAAGCACAACGTCAAAGTGCAAGAAGGAGGTGCAAGCCCAGAACGCTCCACCGAATATGTAAGAGATGTAATTTATGGACTTACTAAGAATATGCGATAAATAGTTTGTGTTATTTATGACATTTTCCTCGTCGAAAACGCACTGGAAAATTTGAGAATCCTGGATTCCCAAATCGATTTCACTGAGAATCATTCCATTCTGAGCGAAATAGAGAGGATCGGTTTTTGAGAGTCATTCCATTCTTGAACGCGCGTGAGGTATCGGTCGGTTCAGAATCAAACTTCCAACACTAGTTCCAACTTACCGTTCTTGGCTTTGGAATTGAATGCTGGGAAGGGAAGTGAAGTGTACAGCATAGATGCGAAAATTATCCCGAATACTCTGGAATTAAAATTTCAGAGATTCGATTTTCGTTCATCCGAACCTGTTTTTCTTCTTCTGTAATATTATCCTCTCTGATTCTCCTGTCAGAGCATGTACTGTTGCATTTACTGATTGACAGGTGGAAATATGATGTGAAGAAAGCCGGCATCTCGAAAAAATATTACTGTAAAATTACAGGGACCTTTGAAAAATTGAACTAATGATTAAAAAAGATACTACATACTACAAAGATCTATTGTATAATACAACAAAAAATAACCCATGTTAGCTTCTTACGTCCTTCATAAAGAAATATTTCTTCCATTTTGTCGAACATATTTGTTCTCATGTCTCCTTTCCTCTTACAGTCGCATTGAATGTCTTCGATTGTTAATTGTTGCGCAGCACGGCAAGTTAAGAGCAGAGCAAGTCTCCCAAAGCAGCATCCCATCTTTTACATCTAGATATTTCATCATTTTTTTGAAAATAGCAGATTAAACAACAACAACATTTGAAGAATCGAGAGAAGGTAGGACAGAACGATGGAGAGTAGCAAGGTTCATAACATCAGATTCGATTTTGTGAAATTTAGCGGGTGCGGCAAAGAAGATGCGCAACTTTCGAATTATGACGCGCGTTTCTGTGGGAGGAAGGCTTAACGAAAGTGTAAAAAAAAAATTATCGATCCGGCTAAGGACAATTTTCGTTCCCGGAAATTCAAACATTTCGCATTCGGTTGCCATTAGCAAGCACTCGCGATAGCCTCTCTTGTGTCCGCACATCCTGCTACAAAATAACAAATTTAAATGATTCTCGGAACGATAATCCTGATTGAGGCAGATATTGAGACAGACGCATTCTATTTGTCGCGTTATTGTCGACTACACATCTCGGACCGCACATCCTCAATACTCCAGAGCATTTCTCAGAATATGGAGTGCTCTGCGAACCGTGATATCGATATTTCCAACTTGCAATCGGATGTTATTAGGAAGATAATTACAATTGCTGGGCTCAACTCGATCGATGTCGTGAAACAGGTTGCAGTATGCTAGAATACAGTATTCTCTACTTATTTCGACCATTTTTTTTGTTTTATTTTCCTCTCCGTAATTCTCCATTGTCCCGTATCATGCACACTGTACATGTTGAAGTACCTGGTGTGCGATAAATGACACAATTCCAGATATCTCCTGCATGGAATCAAGTGTGTCATGCGCATATACATCGCCGGCATCTCCTTCAAGTAATCGTGAATGTCATTTGTACACGAAGTAGTGCCGGTTGGGAACTTCGAATACGTCTGCCGAACAAGTTCAACAAGTATTTCAATATTGACAGCTGGCGCGATTCTGATCACTCAGCTAATGACAAGGTAAGTTACAACGAAAACCAAGAAACCAAAGACACGAATTTATTCCTGTTGTAAAAGGTATCAACTATCCCATAATAATAGAGGAAATCCGTGTCATAATCTAACGATTCGTTGAAAGAATAGCGATAACAATTTAATTTAGATGGAAATAATTCAGACTGTTGAGCTGCGTGAATTCATGATATCGAGGATGACTTGAACGCCTTGAGCGCTTTTAACGCGCCGTTTAAGTGCCTTAAGCGATTGTTCAAGCGGTGTTCCCGCGTTGAGCGATTCAACCATTCAGGAATTATCTGTCATACAAGTGCTATGTCTGAAATGATGAGCGGTATCAAAGTTAATATATTTGAAGTCACGCTTCCAAATAGTCAATTGCTAGACGACTACAGGTTAGATTTTTTTATTCAAGCTCCTTTTTCTATCGATGCATCTATGCAAATTAAAATGTTGCATTAGTTGGTTCTCAATTGATTGTTTGACACTGAAATGTTTACTGCAGACCTTGCATACTCGACTTTATCAGAACACATGCAGTTCGTATAGTCATTTTCAACTCCGATAATGTCAATTGGGCTGAGATGGAAACATGTGAGTGCTCTCAGGAGATGACCTTTATGGCAATTATTATTTTTGTCATTCATTATTTTACGTATTTATAAACGTAATGGTCAATTTGAACTTCCTCTGTAAAGTGGGCACTTTTCATAGTGCGTACGTCATATATGTCAAGTTGGCAGTGCCAACCACATCATTATCATTCCCGAACATTTTTATAGTAACATTTTTTTAAACATAGAAATGAGCGGATTATCCACAAGCAGAAGCGCTTGGGGCATTATTTAATTCAATTACTCGGCGATACGACAACCTTTCTTTGTTTTATATAAATTTTTTCCTTCAGATTTTTCGACTTTATTCTCTGAAGCATGGCTCTTGGTGCTTACGATCGAAATTCGCATGACTCAAAATTCATATATTCCTCTGTCCGAAGAAATTTCTCAGTGGAATACAAGAAAGGACGATATTTTCGGAACTGGGAATTGTTCTGCCACAGTTCATGTTGAAAATCTCGAGTTTCGTGTTTTCTCCGTTAAAATTTCGGTCAACCGGGCGGTGTATTGAGTCAACTATTACTGATATTATAATTTTTTTTGGCATGTTTCCATTTTTTGCCTGCATGAATAAAGGATAATCCTAGTCATCTACCAAACATCATCCTTCATCACAATATAAACCATTCATTAAGTTAATGAGGCCGGTCGTCTACTATTCAATCAGGAGCTGGGACACTGATTTTTCGAAAATTTGTGAGAAGAGGTTCTCGAGGGTGCTGATCATCATGGTGGATTTAATTTTGCACCTAATCGATTACACCGCTTATTTCATTGGATTACACCGCTTTTCTAGGTGGTAGACAATGAATGAGCGATTGCAACTCATTCTATTCCGCGCTCGACACGCGAATTACGCGGTACCAAGAGGGAATGGTGATCACAAAAAGAGGCGTAGCAAAAAGATTACTATTTTTACCCTACACTATTTATACAAATATTGATCCTTTCGATCAGGCGCATCTTTTGATCGTAAAATTGGACTCCACTGCCTCCCCATATTTAAAAAGTATAGGTCAAAAAAGAGTTGATCATTTTCGGAACATCATGATTACCATGATTATATTTCCCATAGGCGTTTATCGATCGTGTCAAATTTTCATGATATTAGCTCATGTAGAAACCGAGATACTGGGCAATCGTGATTTGCAGCCCGGTTGCAGCTCGGCCGCACCGATCGATTAGGTGCAAAATGAAGTCCACCATGATGATCAGCACCCTCGAGAACCTCTTCTCACAAGTTTTCGATAAATCACTGTTTCGACCTCCGCACATGTTTTACTGAATAGTAGACGACCGCCCTCATATTGTTTTTAAAAAATAATAAAAATTATTAGTACGTTATTACGTTCATGGGTCAGCGATCGTAGACAGCGAAGACGTCCGTTTTCGAGCTGTACTCATCGGAAGAGTAGATATTTTTTTGCGCGCCGGAAATCATGAATCGACGTGATCAGGAGTTACAGTGGTATGCGGATTTCTCGGGGCGATGTATTGATCTCCAGAGCCGCGAAGCTTCCGCTTTGCTTTTACTGTTTGCGCGTTCTCGGTCTCGGTTTTTATGAGAGTGCCACTTAATACAACTCATTCTCATTTCAGTATTTTTGCGGTCTCCGTCCTTACTTATATTTGCCGTGATAAAAATTTTATTTTTCTAGACGGGTTGTTTTATTGGGAAACGATGCAAAGTGGCCACGAATACTCGATGTGATTGTGAGATGAGAAAGGGGATGCGTTTGAGATTCTTCGAACTTATGTGAGAGGCAGTCGAGAGACCACTAGATCAAACTTCTATGGTGGGAAGTTTTTTTTCTCGAACTAAATATTCCGTTTCTTGAGAAAAATCGAGAGCAACTCGCAATGACAATTGTCTCACTCTTTGTTGTTAATTATTATTTTTCAATGCACTGATAATTATGCATTATCTATATAAAAATGCTATCAAACTTAGAATGGGAAAGCCAGTCATACGGTAGTTGAGTATCTTCATGATGACGTGACCTACGCATTCAGATCGGAGCATTGTTCCTCGTCACATTCAATTTAAGCAACTACAAATGTCAACCATGTTCTGATATGTGGATCACTTCTACGAACGTGACAGAAGCAGAAAGACAGGTATTATGTCTCGAACATCTTTCAAATTACTATCAGTTCAAAATTCAATCTGTGAGGCACTTTCAATTGTCATAACATGATTTTTCTTGTGCGGATAGGACATAATTTTCGAACGAGCAGGGTAGTAGGAGGGTGGAAGCTATTGCGAATTCAACCACAACTCTTGTATCCAATAGTGATGTAATCGTAAAGCATACTTATCGGGTTGAGGAATAAGTAACGCTCGTTTTTGAATTTTTTTTCACTTTATCATAAAAAATTTACAAAGCACGATAGAATCTAAAAATATTCTCCATGCGCATCGATGACCTTCTGCCATCTACAAGGCAGCTTGTGGATGCCCTCGTGATAGAAGGACTGGGGCTGGTTCTTGAAATAGTTGGTCAGTACGGTCTGGATAGTGGCTCGGTCTTTGAAGCTCTGTCCCTTGAGGGAACGCTGGAGGTCTGAGAAGAGGTGGTAATCGGAGGGGGCAAGGTCGGGTGAGTAAGGAGGGTGGGGGAGGCAGTCCAGCCATAGCCCGCCAGCTCAGCCTTGGTCTTTCTTGCGACATGCGGGCGGGCGTTGTCGTGCTGAAAGTAGATTCGAGCGTCCTTCCCGCGTGTTTGTTCGACAGCGAGACTCAGCTTCCGTAGCTGAAGATTGTAGACCTCTGCCGTGATAGTCGTCCCCTCGGGTAGGAGTTCCTAGAACTCCACTCCCCGCACTGACCACCAGATGCACAGCATCACTTTTTTGGGGTGCAAATCGGGTTTGGGGACATCTGCTGGCTTTTGGTCCTCTCCGACCCACTGTCTCATGCGCTCATGGTTGTCGTAGAGCACCCACTTTTCATCACCTGTGATGACATTGTCCAGCCAATCAAACCGGCGATGCAGAGTGAGAAGAGTCGAAGCCATGTCCACTCGGCGATCCTTGTCATAGTCGGTCAGGTCATGGGGGATCCATCTCCCGAGTTTCCACTTCTTTCCAATCGCGTGAAGTCCATTCACGGCAGTTTTTTGGTCGACCCCAAGGAAGTCAGCAAGATCGCGCGTAGTGAGATACGGGTCAGCCTCCACCTCAGAACGCAATCGATCGAGGTCCAACTCCATGGGGCGACCGGGTCGGTCTTCATCTTCGAGGGAAAAGTCGTGTTTCTCGAATTTGACTGCCCATTTTCTCACGGTGGTTACATGCGGGGTATGTGTGGGGTAAACCTGCTCCAGTTGTTCATGAATGGCGGGCGGTTTCAAGCCAGATAGAAATTGAAAGAGCATCACGTTCCGAATGTGAATTCGGTCGGGGACGAAATTGTGCGGCATTCTCGCCTGGGAGACTAGGGAGAACTGAATCGAAAACATGTGTGGAATGCCCGAGGGGCCCTCTCTCCAGTGTAAACAGGGTGGCAGACGGCAACAACAAAAGAGCGAGCACGAGGGTTCTAAAGTCAGAGAGAAAAAACGAGCGTTACTTATTCCTCAACCCAATAAAACCATAATTTCAATTTGGTTTTCAGATGGCTCGGAACTATTTATTATTATTCGCTCAGCTCTTTTCTTCACTTGATCACGCAGTTGACTATCCATTTTATGAACGGTTGAGTATTTTTTTCAAGTAGATTCCATTCTTGATTTTTTTTTTTGCAGTAGTATGTTATCTGGGATCGTGCTGTTTCGTTTGGAGTTACTTCCACTTCTTCGTGAAATGAACGATAATGTCGCCATTATGGTGAGTAGAGTAAATTCTCCTTTTTTTGTCTCCTTTTTAAAATTATTATGTATCATGCACAGTTATGAAAGCCCCTTTCACATCATTTATATTTTCAGATTCCATTTACCGAACGATTGATGTATTGGGAAGGCATCATCCGAGAACGGTTGTCGGGAAAACCTAAGGACGAATGCATACAGGTTTCTTTGAGGCAAAAGAACATAAAATCTATAGTTTAGAGTCTGCATTTGCTGTACATTGGACAAATTTCGGAGCGAATTAAGAACCATCACAAGTGGTGGAATGAAGGTTTTGTTAATGGCGATGAGTTTAACGCTACCGAAGAGTATATTCTGACCGACTAAGCGGGTGAAGTGCACGCAATAATTTTCATTGACTTGGAAGTTTCGTAACTTTTGTGATATTTTTTTGTTAATTATGAAGTCACTCGTATTGTGATTATTTATTTTATTGCAATTTAATATCTTCAATAGCTCTATCATACACTGCTCGGGCATAATGGCGGTGAGGAAATTTCGCTGATGAGTGGGCGGAGCTTAGAGGGACTTGTCGGTTATAAACGGTTTCATTAATAAAAAAAATGTTTATTTTGCACAACGCACCAACTAAATCAATTGCGAAAGATACGAGTTATGATCAGTATGAAAATTATTGAACGTGAATCGATCTTAGGAGAAACGATTGGTAGAGAGCCGATTGGCGTCGCATTTGGCGTCTTCGCTGTGCAGAAAGAGAAAAACTTGCGAGCCTGAAATAAATATTATTTATGATATGCTTGAAAGTTTCCGTTGTTCACCAAACCATGATAATGCCTCAACTTATATCTTCTGCACCCAACAGCTCTACAAAAATTGTATCTTCAACCTGTCCTATTTGCTCCACCCACATCCTTCAGCAGGAACATGACCGCATTGCTCATCGCATTTAAATAAGGCGTCCCATGACCGCTCATGCAAATTGCAAGGTCGAGATGAGCGAGCCGATTTGCATGTGCGGTCTCTTCATTGTCCTCTTATCCCTCTTTCGTTGCCTGCATTGTCAGGCCCGCATACAGCCAATTTCTCATAGCTCAGTTTAAACGAAACCTCAAACCCTCTTCTTCATTCAAATATGCATGCAAAATGAGTGAAATTCGATAGAATGTCATGCAAAAATAATGTTGGTTTTTCAGTGAGTAATCTGAACCACATTTCCGGTTGGCGTATCTTTCCAATGATTGCAGATTCAGTTGCTTCTTAGTTGAATTATTGGAAATTATGATCTGCGAAAATGAAATGAAGACAGCTCCAGCAAATAAATTCGGGATCATTCTGAAAAGCTTACCGAAATATAGCAGAACATAGGAATGATTGAGCTGGCAACTTGCATCGGAACTTGACAAAAGTGGGTGCATAGTTCATCATTCGATCTCTCGGAATGTCACGATACGCGAAGATCGTCAAGTCCAGTTTGAAGCTGGAGAAAACATCAATAAATGCTTCAGTGAAATTCGAATTTATATTTTTTCTGAAGGGGCCAGCTGAAAACAATCATTCCTACTGCATACGAGTACGTTTTCAGGAAAGCATGAAACATATCCAATTCATCCTTTCTTATCTTCTCGTAAATTCCATAAAATCCTCAGTTTCTACAATGGCACCACAGGAATCGAATATGACAAACTAACCGGCAACTAGGACTGATTAATTGTGATGTTATTGTCACTGTGGTTGCCAAAATTTGTTGAACAGCAGCGATGATAAAGGTTCTAGATTCAGTAAAGAACGCAGAACGAAACAGCACGATTACCATTACTTTGAAACGAACTCGATGTTGAGAAGTTTCGAAAACCGATTTAAAGCCAGCGAAATGTGCGAGAGGGAATTGTTGGAAGCATCGAGATCGAATCGAGTAGTGCAGAAATGTAGGCTCGAGCAGATTCGCCGAGAATGTGATCCTGGAATTTCTTTTTTTAAATTAATGAATCTCAAATTTGCTAATACTATAACTCTCTGAATGATTACATGCATTCACTACACTTTCTCACGTGTCCGAAAAATCGCGCAAAGCAAAAAACATTCCCAATTCTAATGTCCCACCTGAAAGAAAACTGAAAGAACGAGGTAGGTCATGTAAATCAACTGCATTAGCATTATCAGATTACTGATTTATGGTTGGAGGTAAATAATGTATACGGAGAACTAAAATATTATATTGTTTACCATAGAACACCCACGAAAATCGTTTTTCACTTGTCCAACGAATCATAAACTCTTTATGAAACTCACATAAATCTTGCCATTTCTCCCTTTCACGATAAGTTGAAATAGAGTCATAGAATTGAGAACAATCTGCATAAATGTATTCCATTTTTTCGCTTACATTACTTACCTCGATTCCCGCTAGAACAATATAGCTGATGCATAAGACGACTTCCGAAAAGCACAAGTGAAATCGCTTTTCTCCTGCTGAACTCAACTCGAAGCCGGGAGAGATGGAGTGGGAAGGTGTCTGCACTATAGCTATAGTACCCGCTAAAGATTTACAATCGAGAGCAATTTTTTTTCCTCATTTCGCTCGTGCTCTCGATTTTTCTGAACGGCGAGCAACAATACAAACGATACCGATCGTTGTCATCTCTAGTACGTATTTTCATTGCACCGGTGCATTTTTCCCGTGCATTTTTTTAGGGTAGACAGCAATCTTATTGATCCCTCAATAAACCTGCTAGACATAGAGATATGCGTTAACTCTTGGTCATATGAGAAGAGATGAAGAAATATGATCGTCCTTCAGGTTAACAGGTTAACAGAACAACAGGTTCACAGTGTATTTCCATATGAAACAGATAAGAGGCTGTTTGTCTGATTGTCTTTGTCATCTGCTGATTACCCTCAACTGTAGATCTCACTCCCTCCCTAAAGGAAGCTACCATCCTGCAGGCCCAATGCCTTGAGGGCAGGATAATTATTGTGTTGTATTATATTGCATCACTAGTAATTGTTCAATGCGATTGCTCCCGCATCCACATAGTAATATGTTGCATGATATGATACAGGATCAAAGACTGCGCAGTTCATTCTGCACCCTATCTCGCCACTCTGACATGTAAGAGAGGGGGATATACGATATATCGTTTTTTTTTGTGTATTATATTGCATCACTAGTAATTGTTCAATGCGATTGCTCCCGCATCCACATAGTAATATGTTGCATGATATGATACAGGATCAAAAACTGCGCAGTTCATTCTCCACCCTATCTCACCACTCTGACATGTAAGAGAGGGGGATATACGATATATCGTTTTTACATCGTGCCAATTCGAACTATTGTTGCTACTAATGCGATGCTTGGTTTATGCCCATCTTGAAACCTACTACAAACATTGGTTTGGTTCTCGAAAATCCGGCGAATGGAGTATGTAGAATAGTGTTGCAAAATCGAACGCACAATTCGCACGAATTTCGAACAAAGTGTTCGATCAATCTCATTTCAATTGTGTTCGCAAATTTCGGGACCCGTTGTTTTTTAAGAGACAATCCACGGTATACAATCCACGGAAAGGGTCCACGGATGGCTGAAAATTAGATTCTCTTCATACTTTTTTCTTGAAGTAAGGGTCCCGAGTGCTGATCGCCGCCACTAATAGCTAAGGTCTCAGGTCGACTTTGACGGACTTACAGTAACCCACAGTTTTTGGTGTCGAAAAAGTCACTTTCTCAAAAATATATGAATGGTAGTTTTTCTGACGAATTTTTACACGTAGAAACTGAATTTCTATACTAAAGATCATGAAAGTTCGATAGAAAAAAGTTATGCTCGAAAAAACTCATTTTTCGATCAAAAAAGTCACTTTTTCGGTCATAACTAATTTTGAAAAAATATGCTTTTGAGGTTTCAAGTTTTTCGTGACCTTCAACTATATTAACACCTTCTAATTTTTTTACAGGATTTTGTAAATATAGAATCATCTTTTATTTTTACGTTGAAATTTGCCCCTCGCTGTACAAGTGACTAGTACGACCAAACATTATTCCTCATTTCAAAAAGAAATAGTCCTTTTTCCATCATATTTGTGTTTCGTTTACCGTTACTAAGCAGTTATGTTAACATTACAGGGCTGTGAAAGGAATATGATGCGGAAAAACCGAAAAATTTAAAAATCACTTTTTTGACATCTCAGAATTTCAAAAAATTAATAATTTATGTATCTGAGCTCCAAATGCGGCATATTCAACTGGAAATCACTTGTATAAATGTTATGAATATTATATGAGCTTTTTAGATGGTTTCAAGAAAAAATATTTCAACGAAAATTTTCTCGACTATTTGCCCACCGAAAAATCTCAATTTCTAAAAAGATTCGAAACTTCGCTATAACTGTAGGGAATTGTTGAAATAACTTAGTCTAGTGATTTCCAGTTGAAAATGCCGCATTTGGAGCTCAGATATATGACTTGCCACAAAATAATATGACTTGCCACAAAATAATAGGCTGATCACAAGAACTATTCATTCCACCCAAGAACTTTGCAAAAGATGGTCAAACCAGCCTCTAAATTCAAAAAGGGGCCTTTTTCGTAAAAACATCGCATTTGAAGTGCAGAAAACCCTTGCAAAAAATGATGTGGGCAGGCGGAATTGAACCCGCGTCGACGATTGCTTGCTAGTTTTTCGGGTAAATGAGTATGTGTGGTATGTCGCACATGATCGGCGTTATTTTTCCTGGATTCTCCTTGTACTTTCCAGGGGATGATGCCCATTGGAAAGTGGTGCTAGTTTTTTTTAAAGTTCAAAACTACTTTTAATCACATTTCTAAAATTCTAAACATAGAAAAGTTTCGAAAACTTGGATTTCTACATAACTTTTAACGCTCTATCGATTGATATACAGTCCGGTCAGGTCCCAATGTGAAAACTGGACGCCCCGGGCTTCCCCGGGTGTCCCCCCGTGTCCCCTCACCTTATCACGCCTCGGGGAAGTACTAAACCACATTCAATTTGTTAAATTCGGATTCCTCTTGCAAAAATGCACCAGAATCACTTATAGTTAGATTATTTTGAAATAAATAATTTTCAATTTTTTCATGACACTCATTTTGTGGTCAAAAAGTTGAAATCTCAGAACTATCTGAATATAGTTGTTTCCGACTCATTTTCACTCGTAGAAGTCGATTTTTTAGACCAGATCTCACCAAAATGTAAAATTAAAAAAGAATTATTTTAATTTTATATTTTGTTGTGTCACTATTCGCCCCGTTTCCTGCAAAACAACAGAGACCGCGTTCTAAAATATGTCGACATGAATCGATAGCACAGTATCGCCTCTACCCGACTTTCAAAAATTCAGTTTGGTTTATTGCTCCCTCGAGGCATGATAAGGCCAGGGGACACGGGGTTTTTATGAGAGTTTCCGCTAAATCAACTCACTCTCATTTCAGTATGTTTGCGTTATCTCTCCTTACCTGTGTTTGCCGCGATACAAATTTTATTTTTCTAGATGGGTTGTTTTATTGGGAAACGACGCAGTGTCCACGAATACTCGATGTGATTGTGAGATGAGAAAGGGGATGCGTTTGAGATTCTTCGAACTGATGAGAGAGGCAGTCGAGAGACCACGCGATCAAACTTCTATGGTGGTATGTTTTTTTTCTCCAGTTAACTGTCCCGTTTCTAGAGGAAAAATCGAGAGCAACTAGCAGTGATAATTTTCTCACTCTCTGTTGATATTTGTTCTTCGTTCTTTTTCAATGCACTGATAAGTATGCATAATCAATATTAAAATGCTATCAAAGGAAACGTAGAATTGGAAATTAAGCCAGACATACGGTAGATGAGTTTCTGGATGATGAAATTAAGCCAGACATACGGTAGATGAGTTTCTGGATGACCTATGCATTCAGATCGGAGCATTTTTCCTCGTCACATTCAAATTAAGCAACTACAAATGTCAACCATGTTCTAATATGTGGATCACTTCTACAAACGTGACCGAAGCAGAAATACAGGTATTCGAATTTTTTTCAAAATTACTTCATAATTTAATCTGTGAGGTTTTTTCAATTGTCATATCCAGTCGAGTAAACTGGCTATATGTATCACAGTTAAAATTTTTGAGAGCGTGACCAAAACGTGCGCGGTAGTAGAAAACACGAAATACATACGCTAAATTATTCCAACAGGAAGAATAAAGACAACATGATTTGTCGTGTGCGTATAGGACATTAGTTTCGACTGAGCAGGGTAGTGGGAGTGTGCAAGCTATCGCGAATTAAATCACAACTCTTGGGTCTAATAGTGATGTAAGCGTAAAGCATACGTAAAACCATAAATTCAATTTGGTTTTCAGATGGCTCGGAACTATTTATTATCATTCGCTCAGCTCTTTTCTTCACTTGACCACGCAGTTGACTATCCATTTTTTGAACGGTTGAGTATTTTTTTCAAGTAGATCCCATTCTTGATTTATTTTGCAGTAGTATGTTGTCTGGGATCGTTATGTTTCGTTTGGAGTTACTTCCACTTCTTCGTGAAATAAACGATAACGTCGCCATTATGGTGAGTAGAGTTAATTCTTATTTTTTGTCTCTTTTTTCAAATTATCATGTACCATGCACAATTATGGAACCCTCTCTCACATCATTTATGTTTTCAGATTCCATTTACCGAACGATTGATGTATTGGGAAAGCATCATCAGAGAACGGTTGTCGGGCGAACCTAAGGACGCATACGTGCAGGTTTGTTGAGGCAAAAGAACAGATCAAAGATATAGTTTAGAGTCTGCACATTCTGTACACTGGACAAATTTCGGAGCGAATTAAGAACCATCACAAGTGGTGGAATGAAGATTTTGTTAATGGTGATGAGTTTAACGCGCCCGAATAGTACATTCTGACCGACTAAGCGGGTGAATTAATTCGAATTAATTAATTAATCCGATTAAGCGGGTGAATCGCACACAATAATCTCCATTGATCATAGAAGTTTCGTTTATTCTCTCGCCTTTTATTGCATTTTTATCGTAGATTCCATGTGGAATTCTATTTGTTTTTTTTCAAACTCTCAAAACAATAACATTGAGAGAAATTCAAATTAGTTTCATGAGTCCGATTTATTCGATCTAAATTGAATGCATATGATGTTGACTTTTTGTTCGCCCAATCAACAGTTAAATGCTTGAGAATGTTGATAATAAAAAAAATAATAAACAAATCTTATCAATGAATTTGTCTCTTCTCGGGCGACTCGAAATCAATGGCTGCAAAGATGCCCAGTCCACGGGGATTCGGCACCAGGGAGGAGTGTCCCTTTAGAAATAATACATAATTATTATTACGTGACTGATCAGAATCTCCAATATAATAATCTCCAAAATAATAATCTCCGATCCATGGAAATATCTCAAATATGATTGAGTGACTGGGTACACTCACGCATTGCTGAAATTCAGACTGAATTTATCTCAGTGATTGGGTTATGTTTCAAGACGATCACAAAGCATCGTTCGCGTGAGTCAGAACAATCGATGAGCCAGGAATAACCGTACTGAAAAAATAACAGAAAAGGATCGGTTACTCTGTTGTTTCAAGGCCGAATTTGTTTCGGGAATTAGAGTTATAGCAAGATGAATGAATCTGATGTTTTTTTGCATACTTGCATCGGGCGCCTCATCGGGAGTTCGCATTTACCTATAATGAAATGGCTCACGACAGTCTGCTTTTCCTCAACAGCGCGAAGGTGCAAGTGAGGGCAATCGATGATTCCTGAGAAATGTTTTCTTTTCAGCATGATATTTGTGTTCCTTTACTCTTAAAAGATGGATATCATTGGCTGCAACAAAGCCAATTGGCTTCGAAAGAAAAAAAATCTTCGAAAATTATACAGGCAATGCTCACGAGGCAGTTCATTTCAGTATTCAGTCGGTGTGTCAGATCGAGGTATGCATCTCCACTATTTGTACACATTCTCGTTCCTCTGCCCGATCAGAGAGCACGTGATTTGAGAAGAGTCGTCTCAAATGGGCATCACTAGCATTCAGATCTTTTAAAAATATCTCCTCTTTTGTCCGTCAAATCGGTGTCAGCCATCTCTGCTGCAAATTGTATATCGTTTTTATGCCGTACCAGTTCCAACTATTGTTGCTACTAATGCGATGATTGGTTCATGCCCATCTTGAAACGCAATTCAAACACTGGTTTGGTTCTCGAACGTCCGGTTAAGGGAGTATGTTTCAGTATGTTCGTAAAGAGTGAATCGAGCAGGTGAAGACGATGGATTCGATGGTTTTCCCTTCCTTAAAAAATAAGAGAGGAAATTTCGAGTCAACCTCGTTAGACTGATTAATATTATTATCTGCGTTATAACAGCTAATAATTAAGCACTTCTTCCGTCATCCTTCTAAATGGTGTCCGGCCAGGGAAGACCAACAAGATAACAACGAGAAATGGAAGAATATTGAGAGTAGTGACGACATTTTGGTTTTGAATGTCCCCATTCTGCACAATCATCGGTCAGAATACGAGATTTCTCTCTTCGGTCAGAGAAACGAGAGATTATGCGGAATGAAGAAAGCTGAGAACCCAAATATCATCATTAATTGAGATTTTACATCAGCTATGTTCTCGTTTGATGTCAATTCTGTCCATTTTCAATCTGAAAAAAACCATGACAAAATTCGATTGATAGGATCGTGTGAATTACTGATGGTCAATGGGGGATGAAATATTCATGCACTCTCGCCGGTCAGAGAAATAATTGTCACACTTTCTCCTTCACGCTACAAGTCAGATAGAGAGACCCACCCTCCATACAAAACTCTCGGCGATTATTTTGAAGAAAAAAAGTTAGTCAACGTTTATGAGGCACAATTGTCGAGATGTTTGCTTTGCAATTAATACCGATCAAAATTCGTATTTTTATCTTGAAAAGCTCCGGTTAAGTAGTTCTCCTCTTTGAAAAATTAATAAACATTGTTGGTGCATGCATGAAAAAACAATTCTCTATGAGATTAAAAACTGTAGAATAATATCTTTATCATCATAGAGCGATTGCTTCTCAGTCACCCAAATAGACAGAAGAATGGGTGTCCGGTTCGCACCAGCGGGGAGGTAAGCAATCACAGCGAACCATCTAACTAATTTTTTGGGATTTTTTTTTTCTTTTTCTAGAATAGTATTAGTGCGAATACGAGGAGCAGATTCTTATCTCGGACCTGAAAGGACAGATGATTATAAGAGGTGCCGGATAGAATACAAGATTTCTCCATTCTGCACACTCTCAGTCAGGCGACATAGTGTGCAGAATGGAGACGACATCGTTACGTGATTGTCGAAACTTGATATTGGAGAACTCACTTGTTGAGACAATCCGCATACATAGGTTGATCAGCATACATAGATTTTTATCATATTTTTATAAATTATAAATCATATTTTTGTTGTTTTTTCTTATCATAAAAACAGCCCGAAGGCCACTTATATAATGGAAATCACAGCCAAAATGATGAGAAAGCAGCGAAGTAAGTCATGGGGAGACGAGATGGACGGTACGCCTCCAAAAGTCGAAGAACTATTAACCATAACTTGCTCCATGCTGCTTTGTAAACCGATGCCTTTATCAGCGTGAAGGCCCCTTTTATACGAGTGGATTCGTTTTGTCCAGGACAAGCAGAGTTGCACGTCTTGATAAGAATCATGACAGAATACGCCCTTCGAGAAGGAACGGTTTATGACATAGACAGCGGTGTCACAAAACCTGACTTTTGCTAACTCCTGAATGACCCGTGTAAGTGGGTCGTCTATAGTCGTTGCTTCGTCAATTGTGCATTCACCGTTTGGTAGTAGCTTAGTGACCACGTTTTTTCCAATTGTGACCCGGTTTTCGTTGTGCGCGATTTACACGAGCGATCTTCTAACCTCTAATTCGCACTTTGACGGAAGCCTCCCTCAATTTTCGTACTCAGTCTGACAGTTTGTATTAATTTGTTCGTCGCTTTACTCGATAGCTATTTAATTTAATCGTTATCGCCTTGACGGTTAATTACTGTTCTAATTTACTTGTTCTTCAGGCTCCAGAGCCAGTCATGATGATGCCACCGGCATTCGATTGTCCGGCCTATACAGTTTACGAAGATGAGGCCTACGATAACAGCATCCCTGACGTCCAGGTCCTTTTTAAACACCTTGTTCTTTATCTGGAAAATCCTTTTCCAGAAATTCGCCAAGAAGAACAATACGCTTCCGGTATGGGGAAATCAGAAGACCTGAATGGATTGGTCTTGGAAAATGTCCTACAAGTAAGTCGTACCATAAATTGTGGCTTACGCTTTTCGATCGTTATTTAATCCGTTTTATCTTCAAACAAGTTCTCGTTGAGTGCTCCATAAACGAGCAAGGGTCGATTAAATTTACAAGTCAATTTCTTTGTGATTTATTAGGTTAAGCAATAAATCCAACTTGGACTTAGCTGTTAGATAGTAGTCAGACCGAACGGAATCTTCCTCCTCCACCTCCTCTTCTTCTTGATCGGATTCAGTTGTTTGAGAATTCTGGGAGGGGCGGAAGGAAGATTCCTTCAATCATAATTCGATACCAATTATATCAGATCAGTGCAAACCGTTATGAGAGTAGGGACACTAGAAACCCCCGAATTCATTCTAGACACATTCACGCTTCGTGTTTCAGATGGTCGCTCATTGATCGCAAGCTGAGACACAGAGAGGGGGCGAGGAGGAGTCAACGGCTAAAGTATGAAGACAATTATATTATACTGTTTAATGATACATTTATGTTACTCGATTACTGTAGCCGAATCGAATAGTAGCTCTCTCTATTCTGCACACTGGTTTTACGTCACAATCACATGATATTGCGCAGAATGCAGAAAGCTACTACCGTATCAGGCAACTAGTGAAAAGGTTTGGTAATTTAATAATGACTCTCCTAATTGTGCATGTTTTCTCACAGATCATAGAAATGATGTTGTGTGGAAAGAGTCATTTTAAACTACCAAACCTAGTGGTTCACTGTTTCACCTATGGACTTTAAATGACCCTCTCTATATGGAGAATGCATTAGAAACAGATTCAAATTTGATTAAATTCATTTCAATTGTGAATAATAGGGAAGTCATTTCGGTCTCTCTATTCTCTCTCTATATCGCATAACATTACGATTGAGCTCTCTCTATTCTGCACACTATATCGCATAACATTACGGCAAAATAGTGTGCTGAATGGAAAGAGTGGAAAGCAAAGTGACCTCTCTAGTGAATCGTAGATTGTTCTTGTTGGTCATCACTATTGTATTTTCTACCGCTATTGATCTACATAAATGATGGAATCTACCCGATTGCTTTACAGCACAGTACCTCGTGTTGCTCGAATGGTAGATCATTGATCGAATCATGGTGGAAATCATTATCGCCTAGACCCCAATCGTCGTTTCCGTCCTGATATCAGCATAGAGATAAATGGAACAGTAATAGTCCTATTTTTAACGTAGTCTTGCACTAGTTGTGTTTCTACTATTGAATATAATGTCATCTTATTCGTTCTCACTTGCTCATTCCCTTCATATGCCCCTTCTCCCTCTCCATCCTCGAAGTGATCTACCACTTCCTCCTCCGGCTCACCAATCCTCCGCCGTTTCTATGAAAGACAATAAAAAGGGCAGACCTAGTATCACTATTACCTCTACTGTGCCTGTATCTCTGTCATCGCTAGGATGAACTGTTTCCTTCAAAATAATGGTTACTCGTCAAAGCGATAAATAGAAGCAAGTGCTACCTTTTTCGGCAATCCATCGACTCCAATGTGAAGGTGGCACCACCGTACATCATCTTTGGCAGTCAACCTAGCACGCACAGCCTCTAGTTCGCGTGAGGTTCCGGATGAGTCTAGTCCGAGAGAACTAATCCATAGTCGTTTAAGAGCTAGCTTCGAGTTAGCAGGGAAAGTGAACGTGGTGCTTGATGGTTTTCCACGTCGCGCACACTTCCTCATCCGCCGTTGTACAAGCGGATTCGAGCCGTTTGTCGGGTTTTTGAGCATAGCTAAGTAAATAATTGGTAACAAAAATCGCGAAAATAAGTCATCCCAGTCATTTCGGCGGTGAGATCTCGCCGGAATGACTGGCAAGATAGTTTTCAGAATGGAAAGTGGACAATAAAAGTCAATCACAATGAGCTGTTAGATCTCCGCTCTCTATTCTGCACACTCTCCCACGCGCGACTTTGAGGTTACACATCGAGCAAAATCACGTCAATTAGCACCGAATATATTGAAAAACTATGGCACTACGCATTAGAAGAAAAATTAAAACGCGAAATGATAAAAGTCAATCACAATGAGCGGATAGGTATGTGCTCTCTATTCTGCACACACTTCGAAGCGCGACTTTGAGGTTTCAGATCGAGCAAAACTACGTCAATTAGCACCGAATAGATAGAAGAACTATCGCACTACGCATTAGAACGAAAATAAAAACGCGAAATGGTAAAAGTCAATCACAATGAGGGTTAGCTCTGCGCTCTCTCTTCTGCACACACTCCAAAGCGCGACTTTGAGGCTACACATCGAGCAAAATTACGTCAATTAGCACCGAATAGATAGAAGAACTATCGCACTACGCATTAGAACGAAAATAAAAACGCCAAATGGTAAAAAACTCAACCAAAATAAGTAAATGCGCAAAAAAAAAAATTTCACAGCCGAGCCACTTTGAAAAGTCAGTTCACAGTTCGCCGGACGACTTTTCAATTCATGGCTGCCCGCGCATCGCACCACTTGATCCACCGTAATCTCACCATAAATTTCTTTATTTTTATTGCAACCGCAGGAATTTTTTTTAAATTTTTAAATTTTGTAAATATTATTAAAACAGTATGAGCTTCAAAATAAGGTCACATGTTCAATCTCTGCCAGGTCCCTTTAATTGAGAACTCAATCCTCTCGTCTCTTTTCGCAGGCAATAGTCAATTCAATGGCAGTAACGAAGGGGCGAATGTACAGAAGTCGGTCGCCGTAGTGTTCAACGAACCCAATGGAGCTAGGAGAGAAAAAAGCTGGGGACGAAACGAGAGATCACTGGAAATGAGGAGGTCCTTTACACAATCTATGGGAGCAATTGGAATGGAATCGAAAGTGTAAGTTATTGTAGGATTTCTTCGGATCTTCGACGTTTGAGTCATGAACATTCCATCACATTATCATCTCTTAGGCGCCAGATTAGACGCGCTTCCCAACTCTTTAGGATGCTTCGCGTTCTCGGTACTCGGCCTTATCGCTGACCTTTCGGGCGTCGAGAAGGGGACATGATCGTGAGGCTTATCATGAGGCGGAAAGACCAAGGAGCATAAAGGGTGTTTAATGATGAAAAATAAGCTTACAAGGGAATGGCCGGAACTCACATATCCCGAAAATTCTGAAAAATTCACAGAAAATGCAGAAAAAAATTCAATCCCGGAAACTACTTTCAAAAACTGCCAAATTAATTTTTGAAATGTAGATTTTGGGCGAAAATAGCGTTTTTAGGGCATTTTTGTCAGATTTCTTACCACATTTTTTTAAATTTTTTTTTACCAACGCTATTTTCGCACAAAATCGAAATTTCAAAGAAACATTTGGCAGTTTCTGAAAGTAGTTTCCTGGATAGAATTTTTTCTGCATTTTCTGTGAATTTTTCAGAATTTTCGGGATATGTGAGTTCCGGCCATTCCCTTGTTAGCTCGATATCGGAATCGCACAGCGTGTCAGAGTGAACGAAAACCCTCATTTGCGTGGCGCTCGCACTCTTTCCTCTCTCATACCTTCCCTCTCATTATCCACCTTTTACCTCGGCCTGATCGGTCGATTTGGTCGTGCGCAAGGCGATCGAATATTTAGCCTTGTTGTGAAACATAACTCGAATATTTCTGATTTCTTACTATTATTATGCCCAATACAATTTCTTTGGCAGTTGTTGTTAAAAAAATGCGCCTAATCAAATTTTTCATTTTTTTCTAGCTCCTTCGAGCGAGATAATCATAGAATTTTGGCGATATTTGTTGGATATTCGCGATTATCTCGAGATTTGATAATAAAATTGGAAAAAGCTCAGCTAGCAATTGTAGAGCATTTCCTCCCAATTCTAAAAATAATAATGAAGTGGGGTCTACCATCATTGTGGATCGAGATCATTGAGCTCGAAGGAGCTAGAAAAAAATGAAAAATTTGATTAGGCGTTTTTTTCACAACAACTGCCAAAGAAATTGTATTGGGCATAATAATAGCTCAGTAAAAATCCATTTTTGTGTCTACTATGCTTCACAGCGTGTCAGAGTGAAAGAATTGTGGCGCTGTGCAATTATGAAACTCATTCAATTCCTCTCATTCTCCGGGAGTGTATCGGTCGGAATGGAGAGGAATTGAAGTAAGGGAAAGTGAGATTGTGAAGGGGATGCTTGATAAATGATATCGAATTGATTACAAAACAGTTCTGTGATTAGCCAAGAGGTATTCTCCTTATTTTTGACCTGTTTTGTCAGCTTAATAAGTTTCTAGTCCCAGTTTTCGATTCCCTTGATTTTTGATGCACTTATTTTCAAAAATTTCCAAGTCCTCACTGAAGGAAACCATATCACCAATATTATTTTCTGACTCCTCAAGATCCGCTCTACATTTTGTATGATTTATAATTTTGAAAATGGCTTTTATTTACGAGATAATCGAGAAAAACCTATTTTTAAGCAGTTTTTCTCGATTATCTCAAATATAAAAGCCAATTTCAAAATTCTAAATCATACAAAATGTAGAGCGGATCATGAGGAGTCAGAAAATAATAATGGTGATAGGGTTTCCTTCAGTGAGCACTTGGAACTTTTTTTTTTGGAAATAGGTACTCCAAAAAAAAGCGAAAAGCTGTCAAAACAGGTCAAAAACAAGAAGAATGTGACTTAGCTAATCACAAAACAATTTTGTACGCAATTTGCTATCATTTATCAAGCATCCCCTTCACAATCTCATATTCCCTCTCTTCAATTTCTCTCCATTCCGACCGATACACGGAATTGAATGAGTTTCAAAATTGCGCAGCACCGCGAGAAACAAAGGAATCTTTCATTTTGGCACGCTGTGTGCTTTGAATATTTTAAAACAATTGTTTTCGAAGAAATCAATAATATTCGAGTTATGTTTCACAACAAGGCTAAATATTCGATCGCCTTGCGCACGACCACTCTGACACGCTGTGAATCGCTTTGATCTGATTCCTTGCTGCTTTTGGAATGTTTCGAATCGTCGTAAAAACGATTGCGAATATCGCGAGAACTGACTGGCCCATACTGCATTTGAGCTGGCAGAGGCTTCTGTATATATTGCATTCATCGTTGTTTCCACAAGTTTCGAGGCCGAGATGGCTTTCCATAGTGAAGGATAGTGAAGAGAATCTAAGCAAATTATCTATTTTTAAGAAAACTAATTAATTGAGAAGTCAATCCTCTCGTCTCTTTTCGCAGGCATTAGTCATATTTTCATTTGAAATTTTTAATATTTAATTGTTAATAATTTAGAGCTTCTATCATGATCCTTCTGGAGGGTGTGTGGATGAGTGTCAAGAGAAAAGAGAGGAAGAGGAGGAGGAGGAAGAAGAAAATTTAAAATTAATGAGAGATGCACTGTGTTTCTCGTTAGATGTAATTAGCGAATATGATAAATGCTTATCAGGAAAATTCGATTGATTGGAAGAGTTATGATGGCTATGAATTAGTTTGAACTCGCAGTGCAAATACAAACTATTCGAAGCTGTTAAATCTTCAATCAATAGTTCAATATTTGATTTTCCAGAGACGTTATTTACGATATTTCGCAAAATTGAATTGCAACCTTCCCTTGGTTTGATGACTTTTGCGATAAGGTGGCAGCACTGCGTGGGTTTTCATTGCAAAAAAGCTCGTGGGACGATCCAAAAGAAATATGATATAAACAAACCGAAGCATATAAAACAATGGGGCAGGGAGGGAAGATCATCGGCTCACCCATATCATCCGAGCCTTTTAGTCATTGTGTTCACAGTGCTCACTTTCATTATAAATGAAACTCACTACAATCCTCGCTTTTCTGCCCGAAGCGATGGGAACGATCTGTAAGAAGCGATGGGAACGACAGCACCCCACGAGGCAGAGAGGGGAGAATGGACTCGAACCAGATCGGAACACGATCCAGTTCGGATTGGGGATAAGTTTCACAAACAGTTCAAGTTCTGAAGCATCACTCTGGGGTGGTCTGATTATTCACTCACCTTATTCTCGACTTAATTACGCTGATTCTTGTCAGCGAGTCACTTTATCGACTTCTAGTTTTCAACGGTTTTTCTCTACTACCCCTAGGACTCCTGAGAAAGGATTAGTGTCTGGGATCTTTCCTGACCGCGCGGTCAGGAATGATCCCAGACACTAATCCTTTCTCAGGGGTTCAACCTAGTAGAGAATAATACCGTTAAAAACTAGAATTCGAAAAATTACCTGCTGACAGATTCAGATCGAAAATAAGGTGACTGGCGTGATATGTCTCTCAGTCACCAAACACAGATATCATTGCAAAAATTGAGTTTTTTTTTTCATTTTCCATTTCCTAAAATCAAACGGAGGGAGAGTGGGCCAGCGCTTTCGGCCGGTGAGGTAGGAATGATCGAGCATTCGTTGGCATGTTGGACGATTCATTGGATTCACTTTGGTTAACCATCGCACATACTTCCTCTGAAAATATTTTCTTGGTAATAATCTGATTACACAGTTTCTTACCTTTTCCCTATCAGGAATAAGAGCACATTGTTTTCCGGCTCGATAATTGTCGAAAATCTAAACAAAAAAAATGCAATTATGCTTGTAATATCTGGCTTATTTTAATTGTACGTACTTCACTGCGCTCATCGGAAGTCATGACCACACATAGTTCAGCAAGAATCAAGCCGAGCAAAGACGTCAGTTTTCGAGCTGTACTCTCCGATCGATGATCGCTGAAAGAATCTACATAGTTTATGCACACGTAATCTCGATCCAACGTGCTCAGGACTCATGTAAAGTCGTGTTCCTGGCCGATTTGCTGATCGACTGCCCGCCGTGTTTTGTTCATCTCCAACTCCTCCTTCTGTCGCACCGGCTGTGTCTTGAAACCCTCCAATTCGTCGATCAGTCGCAACTCCCAGATCACAAATTTGCAACTTGTCCTCTTCGAAGAACAGGACATTTCCGGGCTTAAATAATAATAAGCAGGTTGATTTAGGAACGTGACAGTTGTGCCAACGATTACCGGTCAACATAAGATTTTATGTAATGGTATGAAATATACCTTCAGATCTCGATGGATCAAGTTCTTCTCATGAATGTATGCGACAGCGGCGACAATTTGCTTAAACCACCCCGCCATTCGGCGAACGTCTCGTGTAGAGGGTTCTTTGTTCTCTTCAAGCCAACCGGCCAGTGAGTACATACAAATCTGTAAGCGAATCAACATCGAATCCTCATAAAAATGCTTACCGGCATTTGAAAGTAGATGAATGCGTTGTTGTATTCTTGAAAGTTGGGTGTCTGCAATTATAAATGATGTGTATAGCAATTGCCACTATTTTAATTGCAAGTTATAAGTATGCCCCAACGCTATTCCCTTCTCTTTTGTCGTCGTAACGACTTGTGACCTTTTCCCTTGTCTAATAAATATTATTATTACTGTGTAAGTCCCATACACAACATTTTTGGCGTTCAGACTGTTTAAATAGCTCCCGTTTTCTGCTCAATTGTATTGTTTTCTCCTTGTTTACTTTCCTGACTAGCGGACAGCTCTTCTGCCCCAAGTCGTGTTTGCCCGCGATCAGCATTTCTGGTCCAGCGCAAGTCTAGTTCAGCGATCAGCTCTTCTGGTCCAGTAACTGTCTCCCCAACCACTGTGCGTGGACTGAGAATTCATTGGGTACGCCGAAGGCTCTGCCTGAAATTCCCGTGAATTGCAGCTCTCTGCTGTGGAGAAGGAGAACCAGTCAATAAAGAAGAAACCACTGAGTCGAAACCCCACCGAGTGAAGGTGAGTCAGTAAACTCTGGGAGTAGTGATACTCTGAAGGGAGGAGGAGTAGATGTGATGGGAACACAGAGTACGATCAAACCAAATGGACCGACTATCGATGCGATCGAGTCGCGTATCGTGGATTTCGAGTATGATGTGGAGGAGTGCACGTTCGAGAACTGGTACGAGAGATACCGAGACGTTTTCGAACACGACATGAAAGATCTGGACGAGTGCCTGCCAGTGAGAATACTACTGAGGCACCTCAGTACGAAGTGCAATTCTCAATACAGAGATCACAAAGCCCCAGACGATGTCATGAAGGTGGCATTTGAGGATACTGTGAAAGAAAGAGTCAGATTTGTTCGGAAAGAAAGAGTCAGATTTCGAACTCCGAGTACGATTCTTCAATCAGAAGATGTCCACAATGGGTGGTAGTGATGTGATGAAATTCGCCGCGGAGGTGAATCGACTGTACCAAAAGGGTAATCTGAAGACGATTACTGAAGATCAAATGAAGATCACGATCTTCCTGGCTGGACTAGATCTGCCAAATCAGAAAACGATGCGTACGCATCTGTTCAATGCAGTTGGTCATAAGCCAGAGATCACATTCACGGAGTTGCTCGAGAAGTTCAACACTCTCAAGGCACTCGAGCGTGATGTGGCTGTGGTACAGAGGAATACTACCATGATGGTGCGATCATTTGAGATGGGAAAGAAGGATAAGAAGAAGAATCCCGAGAAGCCAAAGACCAATATCACATGTCGATTCTGTGATAAGAAGGGTCACTACGAGAATGAGTGCTACACGAAGTTTCCAGATAAGCGACCGAAGTCGTTCAGAAGGAACAACTACTCCGTGCGAGTGATTGACTGCAATCACATCGAGAGAAACAGAGTGTACGCGAATATCAGCGTGCACAACAGAGAGTTGGAGTTCCAAGTCGACACTAAATCAGATCTGACACTCATCTCGGAGAGTGACTGGAAGGAGATGGAAGTCCGAAGTTGGATTCCTCTTCCAGTGCGGTCACATGCGCCAATGGGCAAGGCATGGTGGTTCTCGCCCAATTCCGCAGTCACGTGGAGTACTGTGGTTTGGAGAGTGACGAATTGATCCACGTTACTCCAAGACCGATTCGACTAGTCGGCAATGATTGGTTCTTCAAGCTCGGCTTGAAGAGAGCATTCTCTGAGGAGGATGAGGAAACGGTAGTCGCACACATCAAGTCTGTTCCGGATGACTACACAGTCTGGGTAAAGGAGAACTTCCCGGCTATCTGTGAGACTGGACTGGGCAAGTACAATAAGTCTGCAGCGAGATTGTACGTGAAGCCGGGTTCGAAACCGGTATTCCGAAATAAACGGCCAGTGCCGTATGCCAACCAGCAGATGTGTGATGACGAGATCGATCGTCTCTGTGAGATGGGAGTGATTTCCAAGGTGGAACACTCGGAATGGGCGGCACCCTTCTTGCTAGTCGCCAAGAAGAATGGGTCAAAAAGGCTATGTGCTGATTTCAAGACAGGTCTCAATGACTGTTTGGAAGACAGTTCTCACCCTCTCAAATTGCCAGAAGACATCTTCGCTTCTCTGAATGGAGGAAGATTCTTCTCCACGATCGATTTCTCGGATGCGTATCTCCAAGTTGAAGTCGACGAGGAAGCCAAGAAGCTTCTCGTCATCAATACGCATCGTGGACTGTATCAGTACCAGAGGTTACCGTTCGGAGTGAAACCCGCTCCAGGCATATTCCAGTCCGTCATGGACCAGATGCTCGTGGGAATGCCAAGAACAATGGCATACTTGGATGATGTCATTGTGAATGGGAGGACGGAGGAAGAGCACGACGAGAATCTATGGAGAGTTCTCGAGAAGATACGTGATTCTGGATTCAGAATCCGACCGGAAAAGTGTGCATTTGGACAGAGTGAGGTCCACTTCCTTGGATTCGTTGTGAATGAATCCGGACGTCACCCAGATCCGAAGAAGGTGCAAGCACTCAAGGAGATGCAGGTACCCAAGGATGCAGCTCAGACAAGATCGTTCCTCGGAGGAGCAAATTACTACGGACAGTTCGTCAAGAACCTATCCGAGTTGAGAGTTCCACTGGATCGATTGCTCAAGAAGGATGTCAAATGGGATTGGACGAGTGAGTGCCAGAGAGCATTCGAGAAAATTCGAGAAGCTATCAGTGCAGATACGGTACTCGCCCACTATGATCCCTGTGAAGAGATCGTGGTAGCGGCTGATGCGAGTAAGTACGGTATCGGAGCAGTGATCAGTCATCGATACAAGGATGGAACTGAGAGACCTGTGATGTATGCTTCGAGGCGTCTCAAGGATGCCGAGATCAAATACGCACAGATCGAGAAGGAGGCGCTCGCGCTTGTCTTCGCCCTCAAGAAGTTTCACAAGTTCGTCTATGGAAGGAAGTTCCTCCTTCAGACCGACCATCGACCGCTGTTGTCAGTGTTCGGAGAAAAGAATGGAATTCCCGTCCATTTCGCAAATCGAATGCAAGATGGGCATTGTTCATGCTTAACTACAACTTCTCCATCGAGTATGTGAATACAAACAGTTTCGAAAGGCAAACATGCTTTCCCGACTGATGCGAGAATTCACGAGAGAAGATGAAGATGTGGTGGTCGCCCACGTTGCAATGGAAGATGACATCGAGGAGATTCTGCTCAGAGACGTTAGGGCAATGCCCGTCGTTGTCGAGGATATCAGAAGGAGTACACTGAAGGATGCGAACCTTCAACTGATCAGTCAGTATCTGCGTGAAGGTTGGCCCGTGAAGCCACCGAAGGACCAGATGGTACTTCCTTTCTACCAGAAAAGAGATTCGGTCTCATCTGTGAGTGGATGCCTCATGATGGCAGATCGAGTAATCATTCCTGCAAGGCTCAGAGAAGCAGTTCTGAAGGAACTACACTGAGGACATCCCGGCATGGTGCGCATGAAGTCGCTCGCGCGATCGTATGTGTACTGGCCAGGATTGGATCAGGCTGTTGAGAGGATCGTCAGATGTTGCGAAGGATGCGCAAGTGCTGCAAAGAACCCGGGTAAGGTCCACCCTGTACCATGGCCGAAGACAGTGAGGCCGATGGAGCGAATCCACATGGATTTCGCAGGTCCAATGAATGGACGGTACTACTTGATCATCGTGGATGTTCACAGTAGATGGCCATGCAGTAGAGGTGGTGACCATGCAGACAATCACGGCTGATGCAACCGTGAAGGCAGTGCGAGACTTCGTATCCAGATACGGAAGTCCGGAGACGATTGTCTCAGATAACGGTACTCAGTTCAAGTCTGAGAAGATGAGATTGTTCTGTGCAGAATACGGTATCTGCCAAGTATTCTCGCCCCCGTACCACCCTCAGAGCAATGGACAAGCGGAACGTTTCGTGGATACGTTCAAGAGATCGCTGTTGAAGATGAAGGGAGAGGGTCCGGAGGACGAGAATGTGCAGAAGTTTCTGATGATGTACCGTTGCTCACCGAACAATCAGTTGAAGATGTGTACCCCATCGGAGATCTTCCTCGGAAGAAAGATGAGGTTCCGTCTCACTCTCATGTCTCCACGGGAGGGAGAGGAGAGAAAGGGAGTAGATGAGAGCATGGCGACACGAGAATTCGCCAGAGGAGACTCTGCCTACTACCGTGATCGAGATGGACCAAATCATGAGAAATGGTCCGATGCTACAGTACTCCGGAAGATGGGAAAAGTACTGTACGAGATCGAGAGACTGAATGGTTCCACTGTGGTGGCCCATGCGAATCAGTTAAGAAGACGCATTGTGCGAGAGGAGATCGATCCACTGAGTGTGTTGATCGAGAGTTTCGATATCGGTCGAAACGACACCGTCACCGTCAATCAACCGAGCCCGCCTACCTCGCCAATCCGTTCGCCTTCCGTGTTCAATGGTGCCCGCCCGTCTACCGAGTTCAACGACGTCCGTCGTTCGCCTACCGTGCCTCGAATAGTGCCCCCGAAAGATGTGGGGAACGACAAGAAGATCATTGTTATCGAGCCCACGAAAGATGTGGAGAACGACAAGAAGAAACATTCCCATTCCAATCCCGATCGATCCAAACGAGATAGAAAGCCCCCTAATCGCCTGACTATCCATACCACTAAGGGCCAATCCTATTCTCACTAATCTGTACCATATTATTGTCAGATATGCAATTCATATCTTGTGACGGAGGTGCTGTGTATAGCAATTGCCACTATTTTAATTACAAGTTATAAGTAAGCCACAACGCTATTCCCTCCAACGCGAGTAGCGCGTGTGTACACGCGACCTTTACGATACCTCACCACCGCGTCTGGTGTACTTCCCTCGCTGACGCTCTCTTGCGTCATTCTTGTCGTCGTAAAAAATATAATTATTACTGTGTAAGTCCCATACACAACAATAAACAATTCCAGGTAATATATTATCAGCTTTTGAAAGGCGCTTTTCGAACTCTTGCTAAGAGAGACTTTCTGAGCCAGAGAACATATGAGAGGAATCGCGAGAGAGTCGAGAGCCCTGCGGACTTAGGAAATAGTTTCCCCGATTCCACTAAAAAGTGAAAACTAAGTACTTCGAATGATTCTCTTTCATACTGCGTTTCCGATTTTTATATCATGTCCCATCTTCGAGTATTGTTAAAGTCAAGTGCTTATCAAACCTGTCACGAGTTATCGAGCTAAAGCAGAATTATTTTTGGATGCTTTGAAAATTAGTTCTCATCGGTTTCGGTCATCTCAAGGCAAATTTCACGATCCTCAACGTTTAATTTTACTGTGCGAATTTTGAAGCTCCCTGGCCATATCAACCAAACCAAGAGAGCGTCTACTAAACAGGGTACCGCGCGTGCTCACCAGACTTCGAGAATGGTGGGACTTCCGTAATCACGGTTTATCAATCAGGCGCTTTCGTTTCGAGTACAAACTACTCAACCCGATTAGAATAAGAAAGATTTTTTTTAGTTTTGATTTCACCTCATACGTCACTACAAAGAACACTGTGACTTACATAAAGCATCTTTGAGGGACCGATGTTTTTGAGCATTTCCTTGTCGGCCATCATCTGAATTGAAATTATAATAGATGTATTCTCTATAGAAAATAGCGACCTGCCACTCCTCCGGTGGTCTCTCGATCCACATTTTGTCATAGCTCATTATTCCGTGATGATCAAGTCGATCCATTGCTCTCAATTCTTGAAATGTCTTGAATTCGTCCCTAAAATTGCTGACATCAAGCTCATTGATTCTTACTCTTCTGTCAATTTTTTGAGATAGTTCATACTTTATAGTGGATTATGTATAGGTACAACAAAATCTATGTAGTGACAATACAAACATTTAGAAATTACGGCACTTTTGATCGGCATTCAAAATAATGAAATTCATGAAATTACAGTGCAAATAGAAGCAATCGATGCGAAGTGATTCATCGCTATTCACTCTTTTCACTTTTTTATCATCAGGTGATAACACTCGTGAGAAAATCTTCCCGCCGTCTTTGACTGGTGATTATTTCGAAAGATGAGTAACAACAATAATAAATATCCCACAATTAGCAATCGCATTAGCAAAGACTATCCTCTTTGTCAGCACTGGCTGAAGTGCCTCTACTAACCATCCGATTGCAAAATGTAGAGGTTCAGTTCTCATTTGCTTTATTTGATCACATTGGAACCAGGTCGTTTTAAAATATTCGAATTATATCCTACTGAATAGGCTACATTGCGTACAACATACAAATATTATGTTCCCGAATGTTCTCATCAAAATCTAGTGACCTCACATTGCTGACAATCAGTCAGATGAAAGAGGTTTTGAAAGCAAACTGCATTTTGCACCCCTATTGGATCATCGCTTCTAGTATGTGAATCTCGATTGGTAATGGATTTGTATCTTGATTTTTGCGATTGAGGCTTCCCATGATTACGGTTTTAGACTCGAGTCTGGGTAGTATACTGGGTAGGCTTTCCATTCAACACAGTCTCTCGTCAGTCTGGCCAGCGAGGTAGCATCAATAATGCAGAAAACGAATACTCGCAAACGGGATACCGCGTTTCTCATTCAGACTCTTTCCGCGCAAGGAATCGGTATGTTCAGACCATTTTTTTTCTTTTTTTGCAACAGCTTGAAGTCAACACGTGAAATTTCCTATTTTTCCAAAGTTTCCGAATTTTCATTTCGATTGAAATTCAAATACGTCTTCTCAAAATAAAACATACGCTCGGGAAAGTTGGCAATAAAAAAATAATAAACAAACCTTGTCAACGAATTTGTCTCTCTTCTCGGGCGACTCGAAATAAATGGCGGCAAGAGTGCCCAGTCCACGGGGATTCTGCACCAGGGAGGAGTGAGCCTTCTGGAATTGAAAAAAATTGTGTAAGAGTCAGAATCTCCAATGACGGAATGCTATCGTTTGACGATAAATACTTTGCAATATTTGTGAATTATGTTTCGCTCATTTTAGCTTTCCACATGAGATTCACGACATCTTTTTTTGTTAGGTTAGCCCTTTTTGCCAACATTGATACTGTGACTTTGTTGTGAATAAACATCAATGAAATGTTGGGGGTTTTAATCAAATAGAATGCGATCAAAGATCAAAGATCAAACTCCGCACCTGGAACGATGCCAGATTCTTCAGGAACTCATGACCGACCTTGGCGATTTAGACCAGCCTGTCTTCCTGAAAGATACAGGATTTTCAAATATTCGAATTTTCAAGCGCGAAACCAAAAATTGAATATAATAATCATTGTTCTTAGTAGAGCCTTTGAATTGGCCATCATGATCACTGTTCTCAACTCAACCCAGTGATTCCTTAGTCTTTCGCTCGATTTGATGAACGTTGCAAACAGCTGGTAACACTGCGTGGGTTTCCCCTGCAAAAAAGCTCGTGGAACGAGCCGTGAAATATAAACAACCCGGATCGTATAAAACATGAAATGAAGAGATGGTCAGCACAGTGTGCGCTCTCGTTCTCTTCAAAAATGAATCTCGCTGCAATTTTCGCTTTCTTCTCTTGTCTCACAAGTGCGCTTTGTTATCCCTGCATTGCCAGGATAGACGTGAGCAAACTCTCTCAGGAACAGCAAAGTGAGATTCAAATCATAAATTTCTTTAAATTTGACCACACATATGTAACTCAAATGTTTTCAGACCTCGTTCCTCTAAAGATGAGAACCTTCCTCGAGAGCCTAACTTGCGCAGAAATGCGTGACTTCCAAGTGTTCAACGTGAAGAAATATTCTAGAGGGGAGCAAACTGTAAGTGTGTCAGACAAAATAAATTTATTTCATCACTGCAAATCCAAAAATTAATATCTTGATAGGCCATAGAGAATTTGAAGACCCGAAACTCGAAGTTGTTTGACAAATACGAAAACTATTTGAAGACTATTTTGGAAGCGATTGGAGAGGATTGATCGAAATTCGTCGAGCGTGTAAGTTGTTCAATATTGTTTTATTCTGAATTGGATTATTCCCATTTTACAGATCGATTTTTTCGCAGCGAAAGTTCGTGAAGAGGCTAGAAACGGAGCTTCGGAAACGCTGGAAATGCTCAAAAATGAGGTTATTTCTGTGGAATATTTATGTTCAATCGATACCGAACTCTCCTCAATTAGCATGTTCTCTATGGTTTCTGAAACCGGTGAGCGAGTAGGCAAATCGAGGAGAGTTTTGCATCATTATTGCTAATAAATAAGAGTGAAAGATGTGATTTCAGTACAAATCTCTGTCTGAGACGAAACTCGGAGTTGAAATTCCTGTTTTCCGTCACGAAAACGCGCTCGAACGCGTATTTGGAGTCACGAAAAAAGAATGAATGTATAGATTTTCATGTTGATGTTATTACCAAAACGATCTCGAACACACGATTTACGCGTTTCACTGATGAACATTATTGATTTATATGGGAACTGAACACATTTACGCGCGTATTTGTGCTCTTTCTAGTGATGTCCGCTCGAGACCGACTCTGTAGGAAGTATCTTTATTAAGTTCACTTAGGCAGTTTGTATCTATCTTTCGCATTACAAACCAAGTTTCTTTATAATCTCCTCAATTTGAATACTCCCTCGCTGGTCAGAGAAACGAGAAAGAATGCGAATTGAGGAGAGGGGATCTAGATTTTACATCTCTATTCTAGACCCTACTACAATAGTGTCAGAATTCTTTTTTCACTTCAGTTTATTTCTCATTATTTGTGTATTTATAAATTTCATACTCGAATTAATCGTTCTGTTAGATTCTCACCTAGGTTATCGTCGTTGTGAAGCATATCCTATTTATGTCCGCATTCCATCGGGTCGGCGTTTGGTATACGTTTCATGACGATTTTATATAGTGATTCAAACGATGTAATGTACTATGTGAGTGGGTATCGTTGCAATAAATAATTGATCACTCAACATGATGGTGGGCTTTAGTTTTCCCAGTTTTAAAAAAAGTCTGTAAAAAGTCGTTTCGTCATTATCTACGGCATTCTAACAGATCCCAACAATCGGTTTCTCGCTGTATATTTTGGGCATCAATTATTCACAAATCGCTTTATTATCATATATACTCGGTCATAGTGGCAATACGGGGAGGAATTGTCGTTGATGAGTGGGCGGAGCTTAGCAAAAAAGGGGCGGAGCTTAGAGGGACTTGGCGGTTTTCTCGAGCAGTTGGAAGGTGAGATCGAGGTGTTTCTTATCGTAGACGAGCGAAGGTCGGAAGCGAAGGGCGCGGTCGCCGCAGCCTCCACAATGAAGACCCAGTTGAATGGCCTGAGAGAGTATTTAAATTTGAATATTTGAATCTTCCGCCATTTTATTGTAACATCGAAGGTTTCACGTGAAATGTTATATTTTTCCAAAATCTACGAGTTTCGATTTTGAGACGATTTCAAACATGTTTCGCAGTCTCATAATATTCGGTCGAAAATGAATGGAGACGCTGTATCCTCCCATTTCAAATAAAATACCAACAAAAACAACGTTTAAAAAATCTTTAAAAAATAATTAACAAACCTTATCGACGAATTTGTCTCTCTTCTCGGGCGACTCGAAATCAATGGCGGCAAATGTGCCCAGTCCACGGGGATTCTGCACCAGAGACGAGTGAGCCTTCTGGAATTTGAGATAATTAGCTTAACAAATACATTATTTGTTAGCACTGAAGTTACATTTTCTCGCTTCTGCTTTATATGTCTGAGTGTGCAATTATTCTACTTTTCAGATTTCCAATCATTGATCACGCAGAACCGATTAGGTTTCACGCGATGTTTTTGTCAGTGCACAGTTATTGGAAACGTTATGAGTGATAATTGAAAGGGAAAACATGCATTTGTGAAATTTCAGCTGTTTTTTTTCAAAATCTACAGAGAAATATAAAAGAAGATCAAAGATCAATCTCCGGACCTGGAACGAGGTCAGATTCTTCTGGAACTCCTGGCCGATGACCTTGGCGCGTTCGAGCAGACCGTCCTTCTGAAAAAAGATCAGATTTGACAAAATGACGATTTTTACGCGCCAAATTCAAATTCGAATAATCACACTACCGTACCTTGTAGACGTTGAGCACTTGCTCGAGTAGGAGAAGCTTGGTCGGATCTCCCATCCAGGTGTTGTAGATACGGTAGCCCTGATCAGGGTATTGATTAGTAACTGTCTTCATCTAACACCCTGTCTATTTGCTTTGGCCCAATTGAATTTCTGTTAAACGCGGTAGATGTTGTAGGGGTAAATCAATATTCGATAAAATCTCAATGAATACCGTACCTCCTTGACCTTGAGGTGATCAGCGAAGTAGAAACCACCGGTGAGCAGCTTCTTAGAGAAGGTCACCTGTAAATTGCATATTTGAAATCTGGGTCGAAACAGGTCGAAACAAATCGTTTTGAATGAGTTTCACGTTATATATTTCCCCTGAAGAATCCTCTTTCAGAAATGCTGAAGAAGTTTGTTGTGGAAGAAGAACAATAATAATAATAAAAATTCCAACAATATCAGCGGGCTCCTGCAGGTTCCAGTGGGAGTGCGCCCAGATCTGGCCGTTGGCCGCGCCTCCGCCAGTTTGAACCTGGAATAATTCAAATTTGAATTTCGCGCCATAAGTTTCACAAAACTAAAAAAAAAGAGGCATTTTCATACAGGACAATCTAGTTTTTGGGTCCAACACGGAAAATAATGAGGATACTGTAGCCTCACCTCATCGACGATGAAGACGACGCCCTTCTTCTTCGTGAGATCGCGCAGTCCCTGACAATTATCGATTTTATCGTTGTTACCAAAAAATACAGCTTTTCCTATATTGTAAATTTTAGCGGGAAATTCAAATTCGAATATTGTGGTCCTCACCCTGAAGAAGGCGGGGCTTCCGTAGTGGTCGCCACCCTCGCTCTGGATCGGCTCCACGATCACCGCAGCGACGTCGTGGTCCTGAACGGAATCTCTGGGTCACGGTAGCGAACTGCGATTCGTTTCGCTGCCGATTCGAGAAAAGGCGATCGTTTTGTGTAGAGACTTTGAAAAGAGTGGCGGAAAATTCAAATTTTGATTTATTGGATTACTGTACCTTTGCTTTCCACTCGTCGATGAGACGCTCGACGTCAGCGAGGCACTCCTTGTCCTCCTTCGCGTTGAAAGCCTGGAGAAAATCGATAATTTGAATGTTTAAAGGTTCTGGTTTATGTTCTAATTCTTGAACTATATCGATATTGAGCATCACGTAATATTTTTCCCAAATCCTATCCCGAATCCAACGTCTGCATTTCATTTTTAACGAAGATGATAATCTCGTGAAACTCATTTCATTTCGTCTCATAAATCCCACTAAAAATAAAAGGTTTAAAAAAATAAAATAATAGTATGGTTTGTCTTTACTATCGATCTTTGTATCTACATGACAGTCTAAACACCTGGTTAACGTACTCAATCAGGACCGCATTTAATCCTGGTAATCCTGGTAGCTACCGTACCTCATTCTCGGCTAGTGGGTACTTGTAGCGGGGGAAGCGAGCGATCGGCCAGTCGAAGGCAGGAATGTCGACCTGAATTTAATTATTTACAAAATTTATCAAAAATTGATCGTTTTCTGTAGAGACTTCGAAAATCTTTAAAAGAGCGCGCGAAATTCGAATATTCAAATGTGGACCACCTTGTGGATGGCCTTTGAGCGCGTGACGGAGAGCATGCACAGCGAGCGACCGTGGAATGCGCCCTGAAATCATTTACTAAAATATTTTAATAAATCCTTGAAAATCTAGTGTTCACTTGAGTTTCACTCAAGGTTTTAAAACACCTGATCGCACATTTATTCGATCGGATTGGGGAGCGCGGTCGAAAAAAAATTGAAAATGTAGTGTTCGCCTGTGCTTCACTCAATATGAAAAAGACCTGAATGCAAAGTGATTCTATTTTTTGAGCGAATCATTGGCTTAAACAAATAATTCAACATCTCAAATACAGTATACTCGATGATCTCTAGAAGTCTACCTGGAATCCGAGCACAGCCAGCTTGGGAGTGCCGGGCTTCTGCTGTTTCATGCAGGACTCGAGGGCCGCGGCGTCCGGACCCTTGCCACCACGACGCTGAGCCATGTACCTAGAAGGACGTCAGCGATGATGCCGTCATTGATTGATTAGAGATCAAAATATGGAGATCAAAGATCAAACTACATTAAACTACAAGCTGTTCTCACCAGATGAAGGCGGTCTTGATGGCGTTCTCATTAGCAGAGGTTCCGCACAGCATAGTCTGCACGTTGTGGAGACCCTTGGGCGCGATCGGTTGGAAGACCGAGCTGAAATAATAATTTTAAAAATTATTGCTATATTTATTATTATTTTGCCCTTCTCCTTTTTTCTCAGTGGAATCGTGTTGAGTACACGCTTACTTAGGACATACAGTCGAAATTACGAATGTTTTGGCAAATGATTCGCTTGAGTTTCATTGTTTCGACAAAGACATTGAAATTTGTTAATGGATGATTGTAGCCTAAAAAGCAGGGGAAAATTAACAAGAAATTAAAATGGTTGCAACCTGTCTGGTGCCCCATGGTCCATGGGGCACCAGACAGGCTCGGTAACGGGAGATTTGTACCCAAAAAACCACGACTCACTTGATCTTCTCGGGCCAGTCGGATCGAGGGAAAGAGCCGAGCGCGGGACGAGATACGAGAGAGGTCTGAAGGGGAAAGTTCAAAGATCAATCTACGGAGGCCAACGAGCAACTCACGATGAATTCGGGCGACGAGGCGGCCTTGACAAGCGCGGGGTGGTTGTATCTGTAGAGAGAACAAATAGCAAACTACAGACTGCAAAACTACAAAGATCAAATATGAAACTACAAAGATCACGAACCCGAGGGGCAGCGAGGAGATCTGCGTGTAGATGTCGAGCAGACGGTTGCCGTCGACGTCGACCTTAAATCGAAGATCAAAGATCAAAGCACATACTAAAAAGGTCAATGATCAAACTGCAACGATCAAAGATCAAACTTCAATGACTCACTAGCCAGTTGCCGAACGACTTCTCAAAGTCGACGAAGATGCGCACGGACGAGGACATCTGGAAGTGGTGGGATCAAACTACGAAGATCAGAGATCAAAGATCAAACCTGGTGCTTGTCCATCTCCTTGAGGAGCGCCTTCGACTTGGGGCCGGGCACCGCGGACTTGAGGTCGACGTTGCTGAAGAAAATTAATTTTGAGAATCAATTAGAATTATTCATTTGCGCACTATTCCTGCTAATCAGAACTACATCAGCATCAGCTAGTTTTGGTGCTTTTTCACGCATAATTTGTAGAAATAAAATAAAAATTGCATCAAATTAGTGGCATAATTGCTACGCAATCGTCGCTCACCTGTGCTCCTGCGACGAAATCGTGGAGGCTAGGCGCGAGCAATGTCCTGAACGGAACGAATGAGGTTGCGGTAGTCTTGGACTACGGTAGTTTTGGGCTATGCAACAGTTCAGGATGATACGGTATCCTCAGATTCGTTATCGATTGTTTATTTCACGCGCGCATATCGAGTGTTGCTCGATCCCGTTGACGTTGAGAGTGACCACGTTTATCATCTCAATCGCCGCTTATCGGTGCCATTTTCGACCCCTCGGTTAGCCTTGACTGTTTCTATGCCGTCTCTCATCTTTTAACGCTCTCTCACCGGTCAGAGAAGCTAGATATTACTCAAAGTTTGGATGGCACGCGATCGCTAGCCTTGACTGTCCGTATCTCGGTTTACGATCAGCACCTTGTTTTGCAAGGGTTATTTCAATGCGCAAATGGGCAGCATCGATTCAAATATGTTTCACATGGTTCGTAAAGCATGGGGTTATGCTCGTTATCAATTTTGAGTCGGTTGCTCTGTCAAAACAAAATCTAACTTCGCCTTGGGACCGCCCACGATAAAAACATGTTTGATTATTTGCATGTGTTTCAAATTTCTTCCAAAGGTTGGAACGAAACTAGAACAACAATTGTTCGGGCATTACACGAGATTTTTAAAAAACAATCTAACCTTGACTGTTCTAAAAGTCGTTTGTCTGATGGCTGACGAGTCAGAATATTTTCCAGCCACATTAAAATCCGCCGTCCCTTTAACATTTCCGGAAGTAATTGATAGTTAGTGTTGACTGTCCATTTCTCGATTAGTGATGTCGTCTCTCATCTGGCAACGCTATCTCACTAGTCAGAGAAACGATAGACAACGCGGAATGAAGAGAACGCACCATGACTAGCCTTGACTGTCCCTATCTTTGTTGACGATCAACTCTTGTTTTGCGGAAGCGCGAGACATTTTGACGGTTCGGCTGCACACGAAAATCGCACACCAGGCGGTTCGGGTCAAACTCAAGACGAAAAAGATAGACAGAAATGTTTTAGGTGCTAGTGTGGACACGAAATCCGCACACGCGACAGTAGTTTTCAGTGTGATCTCGAATCTCGTCGGCATCAATGTTTCTGGATCGAAAAGCTCTTTCTCTCGGTCTCCATTTTGCCCACTATCTATGGCCGGTGGAATAGTAAGCAAAATAGAGAGAGTGGTATTTGATCGAACGATACTAGTCTGTGCATTGGCTCAACTGATATGTGATCAATCGCTTACTCTGCCCACTGAGTTCCTAGACTTTAGGCATGGTCATGCAAAATTAATGATAAGATCTATTAGAGCTTCGTTGGGCGTAAAATAGCCTCCCGATGTAATCAATACTGCTAATTAGAGTTCGTAAGCTGCTCATCGCGTGATCTAAACCACCCCATTCTGCGTACTTTTTACGTACCGCCCGCAAACTCTATGTTTCCCTCTCGAATCTAAGAGTTTCTCGGTGTGGCAGGGCTAGAGATCACGCGATTTGAAGAAGCGGCAGAGATGCAAAGACAGGCGAGATAGCGTGCCAAAGTGAGAGAGCATAGTTGGGGAAGATGGATTGATTACGAAGACGGGTCGAAGAGAGGCGTGGGGCAAAACGGAAACAAATGCGAGTGAGGAAAGAGGTGATTGCTGGCAAATGACCCCTCAATGAGAGATCAAAGATCATTTTGGTAGCATTTTCCATTTCTCTTCCATTTTCAGCAGCGTTCAGTATCATCTTCCCGGACTTTGACCCTCCTCAGTCTGGCTAGAGGTCGACAGAGGGTATCACACAAAGCAGTTTGAGAGCCAGAGAGGCAACACTCTAATCACTCCGAGCTTTTAGATCTTCGACCAGCCAAAATATCTCTGATCTACTCTCCGCTTTCGATTGGTCACACTCCACTCACTGGTTCGAGCACTCTTACCATTTAGTACCCGATTACTAGATACCGCTTACGGATAAAGCAACTGCACTTTGTAAAATAATAATACAATAGATACCTGAGACTGCCGCGGGGCGCGACAGGCGGGAGAGCATCCTGGCTCTGCAATGTATTTATTTAATTTAAATAATGTGGAATGAGTTTTGAAAATGCCATACTGCAATTTCGCACGCAAACCGCGACTGGCACTAGTTGAATCGACTGGCTTTGTTTAGGGGGGACGGGGAAAGCCAGTGAACAAAAACGTCCGAAAGTAAACTAAAAGGCAGGTTTAGCAGGGCGAATTCGTCCCTTTTTTACTTTCTCTAAAGTCTATGAATGAAAGACAGCTTCGCAGCCTTCTCTAGAAACCCGGAACTATGTGAGGAGGGTGAAATGAGTTTCAATTGATCTATGACAGTGAACAAGGAACCGTATCAACGATTCTTCTACTTCGTCGTGCGGATAAAACTATTACAAGGCCTTCAGAACTCCTAGAGTTCCGCTAGATCTTCGATCTCGCGAGGGGAGAAATGAGAAAAGAAGAAGGGACGAAGAAGAATGGCGAGAAGGAGTGGCTCTCTCTTGAGAGAGAAGGAATGGGCAGTGAGGGGAGAGATGAATGGGGGGAGGAGGGAGGGAGAGAGAGAGAGAGGCAGGGGCTATCAAGATTGACGGCAAAGTAGTTTCGGAACCGCGTGGTGCAATGCGTTCTGCGATTTGGCAAACGTCGACTCCGATGCGATGCAGAAGGGAGAATGGGCGGAATTGAATGGGGAGGGGAGAGACAAGAGGGGACGCGAGACAGAGGCTATCAACCCTTGAAATCGAAAAATATTGTCGGTTTACTCTCTCGTGTTCGCATGCTATCTCGCTCGTTGTTTACTACTTCATTGAAATCGAGCAGTGCCACTGGGATGGTTTTCAAGTGAGGTCAAAAGATGAACTTCACTGTGGTTATCTCACTCACAGGTCACCTTTCAGGCTCAAATTTCTGAATTAAGCGCGATTTGGCTCCTGCTGAAACTTCACTCGCATGAAAGAGAAAACTCTAATCCATATCATGAAAGAAAAGGGCGTGTCGTTCTCTCAAATGGGACGCAAGGATAATATTTATTGGGAAGAGTGTACGAGAAAACACGGAAAATGCAAAGAAAAGGGATGAGATCTCTTGATTTCGCATGCTGAGTTCGATGCTCCTTGTAAATTTTTCTGCCAAATTAACATTTTATATGCAGAATATTGAACTCTGCGTGCGCAATGGAGATAATCTCAGAGAAACTGGTGAACCAACCGATCTGTGGAAGAGAAGAATGCCAGAATGAGAACAGAGAAGATGGTTTATTGTGCTAATTACGTATCGAATTATGCAGAGAGATGGATTTGACTAGAGATAAAGTAAATTATTTAAGTGTCCACCAATTAGTAGTGTTACCGTTTTGCACACTATAAATTGCACATTCTCGAGGTTCAAATGGGCGAGTGTGCAGAATGGAGAGTGCACTTTTCGATCCGGCAACACTAGAAGGGGAAATCGCATGAATTATGTAAATTATTCTAATCATGGCGGAAATCATCTGGAAAATGACTGAGAAATTGTTGACAGACTAGAGATGACAGTAAGAGTAAGCGTAAAGCGACTGGGAGGGATGAGAGAAAAGATCAAAGATCACATGGCGTAAACACGAGGGGCGGTATCATGGTATACTGTAAGTGCGGTGGTGCGGTGGTAGCATTGTATTTTGTATTATATGGTGCGATTTCACATTCGTCGCCGAAGACGACTCAGATCTTCTTGGGCTTCCTGCGGCGCACCTTGTCATCGTCCTTCGCAGTTGGCGGAGGCGTTGGCTCGCGTGCGGGCTGCTGAAATGGATGTGGTGTGATGTTTTCTGCGATTTGATAAACGTCGCCTCCGATACGCACCTGCTCCTCATCCTCCTCCTCTTCTGATTCCTGCTCCTTCACCTCGACTCCATTCTCCTCCTCCTCACCATCCTCCTCATCTTGACCATTCTCCTCCTCCGGGAAGGGGTGCGCGCTCGATGCTGGAAAGGGTTATGGTAAGTGGTGTATGGTGTGATATGGAGTGCGCTGTGGTGGGGCGAGAAATGATAATCGTCGCATAACGCACCTTTGCTGTCCTCATCCTCGTCCTCCTCGTCGTCAACATCTTCATCTTCGGAGGAGAGATCTTCAGTCGCGGGCGAGCCCTCGGATTCGGACTCGGAAGCCTGGCGCTGAAATGATAAAAGGTCAGACTACAGACTAAAAACTATAAATATCAGACTGCAGACTGAAAAGATCAGTGTTCAAAGATAATCGGTGGAGTCGTTTTGTTCCCCGCGAACGATTTTTTCTGGACTATTATTTTCTAAATCAGATTTCATCAACTGACTTTAAAACATATCGTTTTTTTCCCTCGCTCACTTCGGCAGCATAGTTATGTTTCACATTTTAGACAAAAGAGAAACGGTTGCAATGAATCTATTCTTCGAAGGACGAATTGCGCAAATGGGAAATCAATAAAAGATCAAAGATCAAACTACACTCACTCGCCGACGGCCGCCCTGCGCGTCCTCGTACAGGTCGGACAGCTCCTTGAAGTCAGCGAGCGCCTGAGAGATCAGAGATCAAACTACAAAGATCAAAGTTCAAATTCCAAACCTTCTCGAGATCCTCCATGTACTGCGTCGTCTGCTCGTCGGGCAGCTCTGAAAAGGGTCGGGGATCAAAGATCAAAGATCAAACTACATACTACGAAAGATCAAAGATCATTTCACATTTCACATTTCCCCCCCCCATTTCACACATTCTTTGTTCTTCTTGTTCCAACCACCTCCCCCCCCCCACCCCTCCCCCCCACAACAATACCACCTGTGCGGATAAATCTATTCTATTCTATCAACTCACGCTGGGCAACCGACTCGAGGGTCTTGTCAGCCTTAGCTGGAGCCTGCTCTTTCTTGGCAGACTTTTTCGCCTTCGAGGCCTTGGGCTGTAAGGAGTAGAGTTGGTAATTCAAGTAACTCTTCATTTCGTGCGCTCTCTCGCTTTTCTGACCGGTGAGATAGTGTGCCGAATGGAGAGAATCATCCTTGAATTGTCAACCCTAGTAAGGAGGGGCTTCACCATAAGGCAATAAAAGTGAAATGTACAATTGCTCTAATGGAAATGGAGGATTCTAGGCTTTTTGGATTGCTGAAGAGGGAGATGTTGTGTCATCACTAGGCAATATTGTGAAAATTTCTCACATAACCAGAGAGTCGGAGTGGAGGAATTGGGAAGGATTCCATCCAGAAACACTAGCGAAATTTATTGCCCAGATATCTAGTTGTTCAGTCGTCAAAGAAGTTGTTTGTGCAATTTCCCCCCCCCCTCCTCAATCCAATTTCCTGTGATGATTGTGTCGCCCAGGCAACGTGCTTGATGCTTCACACACGGTGTTTCGAGAGCGGATAATTGGTAAAGAAACAGAGAAAACTAGAGATAGAGACCGCAGTCTCCGCACACTTGGGTGCAATAGAGAATTGCACAAAACTAGCGCGCGACTCGACAATTCTAGTTCTTTATCAATCAGGACGCTCTAAAGCGTTTTCTGTAGGTCTCAGCAGCCATTACAAAGCATGCAATGAGGAAAGTGGTCAGTGCATTCTAAGTAGGTCAACCGCGTCTTTAAAGGTCGAAAAACGTGATTTGAAGGCTTTCTAGTGATTGCCGCTAGCTCCGCAACTCAAATTCAGTTCAATCGTTTTTTAGAAAAAAAATTTTTAGATTTTTTTTTGGAATTTTAATAATTTTCTCCGAATTGTCGGCGAGCGCGGGGAGAGGCGAGCGAGAGGGCGGGGGGAGCGAGAGAGACACACGCGAAAAAGCAAAAAAAAATGTTATTCAGAACCATACCAACACATTGAGCACACATTCGAACCGATGCAAGCATTTTGGTAGATCACCCTGTGGTCTCTAACTAGAGATAAGGAAAAAGTGAGAGAGTACAATGCCCCCCCTCGCTGCTTTGATGCGCAATCTTTCTTTCCGTTCAAGACCCTATGCCCGTTCTCTTGATGTTTATGAAATGCTGTGTCACATAGATCCTCTAGATTGCTTATTGAGTGAGGAGAGGAGTATTTTTTTATAATGTTTTACCACAATGGATGACGATCCTATCGACCTCAGATAGAAACACACAACTATACTCGCGCTGTGAAACGTATCGCTATCCGAAAGCAGACTAAACTGATTGCAGAACGCGAACGATCACGAGAATATACTTGGTAAAGATGGTCCGGTGATGACGCACTCATATCTTACTCCTTGCTGCAATCTAGGGATGTACATGTTTTGGCTCTCTCCATTCTGCACACTATTTCGCCAGGAAGAGAAATGAGAGAGTGTGCAGAATGGGGGGAGTCGAAAATCGAAACGACATCGCTACTGCTAACTATTCACTTCGATTGCCTGGACTAGCAGCGATAAATGCTCTCCCTTTCAATATTCCCACACCATTTACAATCAATAGTTCTGAAGCAGCCGTAACCAGAGTTCTCTTGATGGAACCAATTCCGGAAATCCATAATCGAGAACAAAGGGCCTTTTGGCGAAAGAGTATGGATTATGAAGAGATTATTGAATTCCATTGGATTCCAATAGGAGAACCATGGCCGTGTCCCGACCGCAATTCCGGTTATGCTTCAGGTCTATTACTAATTTCGGTCAGCTGTTCTTCATCGCTATTCGGCACAGATATCGTCAAAAATCAAGATATATAATCAGACTTTCGAATTGGCGCTAGTGATGGCAAATCGGGTACAGATTATTCTCAATTCGCGCACAAATCGGGTACAGATTATTCTCAATTCGCGCACTCTCTCTTTTCTCTGACCGGCGAGACAGTATGCAGAATGGAGAGAGCCAGAACCGAATTTATATCCCTAATGGTTATGCTTCAGCTCTATTACTAATTTGGCCAGCTGTTCTTCATCGCTTGTAGCGAATGAAAACGTACAGGAAACAAAAATAATTTGTTTTTAAAGACGTTCCATTAGGCGCCAAATTCAAACCTTCTCGGCCTTGGTCGCCTGCTGGTCGCCCAAATTGGCCATCATCTCCGGCGTCAACTTGCCCTCCGACTGCGCCTTCTCCAGCTGAAAGGGTGGAGTTTGTAGTTTGATCTTTGATCTATGATCTCTGTAGTTTGATCTGTGTACTATGATCTCTGAATGGCACTGTAGACTTTCAAGAACAGCCACTTCGTAAGGTTTCAGGTATGTTTCACCTCCATGATATGAGAAACCAGAACGGACTCAGTTTGATTTTCACCAGAAAAGTATTTCAATAAATAATCAATTTTCGATAATCACTGCAGTTCTCATGGTGATCTTTGATCTCATATATTTGTAGGCTTTTTGTAGTTTGATCTTTGATCTCTGACCTGCTCGAGTATCTTGCTCATCGCGCTCTCGGTCTGCTTGAGGCGGTCCTGCAGGTCGCGCATCTTGCGACCGCCTGTAAGAAGAAGCCGTGAATTAGGAGACTAGAACCCGAACCGGGGTTTGGGAGCCGGGGAATAGCATAGGGAGCGTGTCAAAAGTTGAAGAATAATTTAACTCATCGTCCAACGCCTCTTCTGAAGAGAGTCCAAAACCGAATATGTTTCAGATCGGGGATAAGAATTGTTTCGATTAAGAGAAAATTGATTCATCACCCATTCTCCCGTCAAAAACTCTTATAATCCAAGGCTAGGGTAACCCTGTGGTGGGTCGTGTGAACCGGGAACACCATTTGGACTGGATTTTATGAATGGAAACTCACCCAGTTATCTCCTCTTAGAATTTTATCAATGCAAATCCAAGATTTGGACTGGATTTGCAATTTGGGATGGTCTTTATCAACAATCACTCACCAAGTGGCCGGCTTCTGCCCGCTCCTCCCCTGCCCTCATCCTCCTCGTCATCCGAGTACTCATCATCAGAGCCACGACGGCGATTCCGACGATTCTTCTTCTTCGACTGCAATTTGGACTGGATTATTTCGCTATTGGGCTGAATTCTTGCATTTGTGCTTGACTTTATAGTTTTATCTACGTTATGATCTCATTTTGAAAATAACAATCGTATTTTAATGATGATCAACAAATAACAAATTATCTGTGCTCATCATTCAAATATGTTTCAAGTCGTGTGCAAGTACTTCAAGCGAGGGATTCAATTGATGCGTTCTACGGTCGCAGCTCAAGACAAATAACCACCTAGTAAGAATTAGACATGCCGGATCGAATAGTGCTCTCTCCATTGTGCACACTCTCTAGCCGGTCAGAGAAACGAGATAGTGTGCAGAATTTGGAAAGCAACTATTAGATCCGGACACCCTAGTAAGAATTATTACATACCGGTGATATCGTTTCGGTTTTCCACTCTCTCCATTCTGCACACTCCCTCGTCGCTCTAACCGTCGAGATAGTGTGCGGAATGGAGTGAGCGGCTCTTAGATCCGGAAATCATAGAAAGCATATTTCTCGTGTAGGAACAAATTCCGGAATTCCATTATCGAGAACAAAGGGCCTGTTTGTGAGAGAGTGTGGATAATGTGAAGATTATGGTTTCCATTGGAGTTCTATTGTAATTCAATTCCCATAAGATAACCCTGATAGTAATAATCATTGCATACCTTGAATCCTTTGCGGGGCTTCGATTTTTTGAATAATTATTATTAAACAATTAATAATAATAATAATTAAATCAATACAAACCTTGAACATTGTATACAGTAGGAAGGCGATCACTCCAACAGTGTAGATGGGGATCATGAAGGTGTACAGAGATCGGGCGCCGCCTGAATAATTTGGACTGAGTTCGATCTGACTTTGGACGGTCCTTGGACTTAGTTTTGGTTAATTTTTGAGTAAGAATTTCGTAGTCTGTTTTTTATGAGGCTTGTGCCGATGATCAAGCCTAAATAACTCAAGCACCGGAGTAAAGTTTCGACTTTTTAATTAGAGTACGAACGAGGAAGTCATTAATTGATTTTTTTAAAGAGTGTGATCGTCATTAATGCTCACCGTGACTAACAGTCTATGTAATCGAGCTGAAGCATAACTCAGTCGAGCGTCCAATCACATTTATAATGACAACTGAATCATTTTTGTCGATGATGCGACCTATGCACTTGTGTCGCCGAATCGCACAGTAGCTCTCTCCATTTTTCAAACCATCTGGTCGGTGAGAGAGTGCAAATGAAAACAGGAATGAAATGGATTGGACGATTTGGACTGGATTTGGAATGGATTAGCTGACTGGACCTGGATTTTGAATGATATCAACAAGTTATCAGCGCGAGACTCAAAAATGTCTCTTACACGGGAATGACCGGAACTCACATATCTCGATTCCCTTCTATTTTCCACCATAGATAGGACCCCCATAGAGAATCTAAATGTCGTTTTCAAAAACTGCTAAATGATTCTGGGAAGTGATATTTTCGACATAATAGAAATCGAGCCGATTTCGAAGCGTCACTCGCGCGCCTTATTATCTAGAACAAGAACCAGCAGCATCGGTAGTTCAGGGGTAGTGAGTTGGGAAGGTCAAAGAGAGGGTCGTTGGTTCGAGTCCCCGAACCCAAAATTTTGTTTTGCTTATTTTTCCGAATGATCTTTGATCTTTTGATCATATGTTTTCATGGATGGCGAATGTTTTTTCATTAGTTCATTGAAGAATAATGTATTTTCCGTATTTCTTGCCCCACACTATGTTATGACGTTTTATACATCGTTTCTCTCAACTTCCGGTGTACGTGAGCTTTCGTGTGACCTCTCTCCCCTCTCCCTTGATCTACCATATCGCTCACTCTCGAGATCATCGAGAGACATGGTCGAGAGATCTGGCTCATTACTTCACCCATGGTCTCCGCCTCTCGAGTCGTCGGACTCCTCTCCCATTTAATGGGAATTGACACGGACCTCTCATCGGCCACACGGGAGGAACGCAAGCTGGCCAACACATTCACCCATTTCTTGAAAGAAGTGAGTGACTCTTGTCAATTATTCTTATTTGCGTTGTTTATCGTTGATTTCATATTCCCATTCTAGGCCGCTCTGGACTCTCTCGTGTACGATGAATTCGACGATCTCGACATCATCGAGCCGCACGAGCATGAAGGAGACCCGGATTGGACTGAAGATGCTCTTGACTTCGTCAACGATCGCCCTCCACCGGACCGGAAGCGCTTCATGTTCTCCAAGGGAGCCGCCACAATGGAATCTGTTCATCCTTCTCATCCCTACCATACACCATTTTATTTCCCTTACCTACTGTGTTCCTCATCTACAGAATCCATGTTACCGTTACAGATCATCGTCGCTGTTAAGGACTATCGGGCGACCACTAGCAAAGCGCATCGGAGTCTGTCTGCCATGACTACTCGCCATCGATTCATCGGAAATGAGCACGACCTACGGAAGATGGAGCAGTTTGCAAAGGAGGCTGATGCTAACTCTAGCCGTCGGGCAGGCAGAATAATCGCTCTCCAGTGCATCGCAGATGACCTCTGCAAGGAAGTGCAGGAGGCGATGGAAGACGGTAAGATTTAAAAATTGTTTTGTATTTTCACGGATCTGCATTAGTGTTACCAGCTCAAATAGTAGCTCCCTCTCTCTATTCCGCATAAACCCACGTTGCTTTATAGGATACTCGCTCCATGACGTCGACCTTCAAGTCATGGCGATGCAGATCAATCGCGCGAACAATTACATGGCCAACTTCGACGCTTCACAATCCTGGGTGATTCGGTTCAAGCAAAAGAGCCGGATCTGCTCTCGTCGGACAACCAAATTCGTCTCCAAGCGGAATCATGTCGACAATGCGCGCATCAAGCAGGAAGCTGCTGACTTCGTTGCTGGGATCAAACAGGAAATGACGACTCGTCTCCTCAACCAGATCTGCAATGCAGATCAGTCCGGATTTCTCAAGGAACTCCACTCGAAGAGGTATGATTTGTATCTTTATAGAGTGAGTCACCTGGACTAATCGATACTGGGGGCATATTTTTGTCGTTCAGGAGTCTGGCTCCAATCGGACAGAAGGCGGTCGTTCGAGTGGTTCAATCTACTGCATCTCTCACTCACAGCTACACCGTCATGCCACTCATCTATGCCGATGGGTCGATGGGCGAGTATCTCTTCGTAGTTTTGCAAGAGCCCAAGGGACAGTTCCCCAAGATGAAGCCCATCTTCAATGCCTCCAATCTGGTGGTCACTGCCGGTTCATCTCATATTATGACCAAGGAGCACATGAGAGAATGGGTCAGAAAGGTGGGTTACTGTACCTTATTATCTCTTCATTAATGCTTTGCAAAAAAGTATTTACAAATTTCGTTTTTCAGTGCATATTCACTCCGTCTACTACCTCCAATGATCTCCTCATCCTTCTGGACTCATGGACTTCGTTCCGAGATAAGGCGGCTATCGATTCATCCCTCCCCCCTGGCAAGACTCTCACGACTAGACAGATTCCCCCTAGCGCCACGGGCATTTGCCAACCCCTAGATGTCTTCTTTTTCCGCCCCTTCAAGGGTCTCGTTAGATGTATTCAGATCCATGCCTTTAAGAACCATCCGACCTTCATTGCCTTCCAGCGCGATAACATTCTAATTTTCATCTCTCTGTCTTTCCGCATTCTGTCTGCCCCTATTTTCAAGCCCATGATTCAGTATGCTTGGCATGCTGCAGGATACCTGGATTCGCCTCCCGCTTCCCGCTTCAAGACTCCCGTTCAGTATTGTTTCCCTCGTTCCGTTCATAGTCATAAGTGCCATTCTGTCAGTTGTCTCGCCATGAGTTTCATCCTCTGCCCTCATTGTGATCACACGTATTGCTTCAAATGTTATGTTGTGCAGTACCACTGTTGCTAAATAAACATATTTTGTTTGAATCTAAAAGAATATCGATGAAAATTTTTTTTAAAAGATCAAAGATTATTCTGAAAAATTAGCAAACCAAAATTTTGGGTTCGGGGACTCGAACCTACGACCCTCTCTTTGACCTTCCCAACTCACTACCCCCTGAACTACCGATGCTGCTGGCATAAGGGTTCTTGTTCTAGATAATAAGGCGCGCGAGAGACGCTTCGAAATCGGCTCGATTTCTATTATGTCGAAAATATCACTTCCCAGAATCATTTAGCAGTTTTTGAAAACGGCATTTAGATTCTCTACGGGGGTCCTATCTATGGTGGAAAATAGATGGGAATCGAGATATGTGAGTTCCGGTCATTCCCGTGTTAGTTAGAGACCACAGGCTCCGCCCACTTGGGAGGGATAGAGATTTGCCAAAAATCCGCAAGAGCTTGTACACATCCAGATCTAAATCAATTGATCCAATCAAAAACGTTTTCTGTAGCTCTCAGTAGTCTTCACAAATGACGAGTGGAGCAGCCTGATCGGTCAAGTCTAACTATCTCAAAAATCGATGAATAGGGTCGAGGTGAGTGGATTGAGAAACTTTCAATGAATGAAACACGCTGCTCCACTCGTAATTTATGAATTATATTTTTATATATATTTTAGAATAAAAATAGAGGGGAAAAATTAATCCCTCGAATTGTACAACCTCGACAAAAGTTAGAGTACGCGCGTATGCGTATTCGTATTCCGACTTCCGTTGTTTATCTTGACAACTAGCTGGCTGCAAAGGATGGGACTCGAACCTGAGGTTTCGGGTTTTATAAACTAGAGCGCTACCGATTGAGCCACAAGACCATGGGTTTGCTCGTCTTACGTGCGCTACATGATTGTGCGAGCGTGGATTAGACGAGTAATGCATTGGGAGCGTCGAGAGTACTTTTTTTCATATTTTCTCGACAATGAGTTGAGATATTGACAAACGCACAAAAGTATGATGTCATTCGGTCCCAGAGGGGTAGTTTGGCACTACTTTTCTCCTGACTGAGTGAAATCGGCTCTCGACCCTGTGGTCTCTACTCTTAGTCACGGAGTACATTGATACTGTGGCCATTAAAATCAAACAAATCGTAGTTCGGGTAACAACTCCTGCTCACTTGTGGCTGAAAAAAATATTACACTGAATCCATTCAAGTTTCCACACTAGCTCTAATTTTGTTCAACACAGCCTTCATTGCTATCGTTAGGGCTGGAAATGAAAACAATTCCTAAGACGAAATACACTCATTAGATGGTTTGGACTGAATATGGACTAGATTAGACTCACCCTTGCTTGCTGCACCCTCCACCTGCGACTGTGCGTACTGTATGGAGGGATGGGCGCTCGGACCGGGACCGCGCGAGCCCGCGGGTCCGCGACCGGCCATACCCGGGTGCATCGGTGGTCTGGAAGAGTGCGGTAAGCGATCAATATAGTACTTTAATCGATCGATAATAAACTAATTAATCGGACGCTTTATTTTTACTTTTTTGCTTCCCAACGTGATTTGAGGACTGTAGTACTACGACAGGTAAGGCAAACACGAGAGTGTGCAAAATATAGAGTGATCAACTCCGAAACGGCGTTTCTACTGCATCGGAGGTATTACAATATTTATTGATGGCATCATTTAAATACTTTTGTGTCATCAAAATGTTTGAATCAAGTATGTGTTGCTGTGTGTTCTCCATTCTGCAGAATGCGATTTGGTAAATGTCGCACTTCCGCACTCACCGATCACTCCTCGCCGCTTGGACTGGATCGGAGGAGCCTCCTCGGCCGATGAGGGACATAAGCAGGGGGTGGAAGACGTGCGGGTAGACGACAGCGAAGCAGACCACGATCACCCCGATGACCAGGCCTTTATTTGGAATTGCTTGGATTATTCGGACTAGATTTGGGGTTGATTTTGGAATGGATTTGATTGCCCCAACCGAATTTGGATTTGATTAGAGGAAATGGACTGAATTTGGAATGGATTCTTTGATTCGGCCTGGATTGGGAATAAATTTATCAAGATTTTCAGAGAGGGTTGATGTATGCTGATGGGAAAATCACTCAATAGCAGCATATATGGATATTGGTTGAAGTCGTAGTAGGCGTATCAAGTGTGCTTCACGGGATCTTCTTATTGTCAATGAGTGGTTCTTGCGCAATAGATCGAACTAATCAACTTCCGATCAATCTTTTTTCATGGTGTTGCTAAGTTATTCATTTTGTTATTTGCGAAGAGTAATGGTCATGATCTTATAATCTCGGTATTTTGCTCTCTCCATTCTGCACACTCTTTCACGAGTGAGAGACGAGAGAGTGTGCATAATGGAGAGAGATGCTATTCGATGCGGCAACTCTAGTACGCTGGTTGGTTAATCCCTCGATAGAATGACAATACAAATATGGAAAGAATAGAAAGAATTTATGGAAGTTATGGTATTTCAAACGTGTTTTAAGAAACCTTCTCCTTGTGAGTGATCAGCTTTTCTCATTGTTAAAGCGGTTTCCAATTGCAAAAAATATTCAACATCTATCTTGTCATTCCTCAAGATGTTGCAAAGCGTACGGTGAATTTAAATTTGAACATGGCTGGTATTATCCGGATCTCTTTGGAAGTGAAAAGCAAACATGTAATTATCGCTGATTCATCAATTACAGCAGCTGACTAGTAGGGCGGGCAATTTGTGTCCAATGGTGTTTCTCAGACACTTTTGTGTCGCAAAATTTGGGACACAGTTGTGTCTGAGACACAATTATGTCTCAAATTGAAACAAACAAACAATGAGGAACAAAGGAAGAACAAAGGCAATTTCAATTTCGGACACAATTGTGTCTGAGATTCGAGAGAGCATTTCTCATTCCGACTCTGTCTCAAAAGGGACGAGGGTAGCGGTTATTTCAGACACAAACTGCTAGCCCTACTGACTAGATTCTGATCAATAACGAGGCGTCAGATTGATGATTCAAGAATGCGACTCTCCAATGGAAGACTCATCCAAGAATCCAGTCCAAGGGAGAGTTTCCATTCGTAGAGAGGTACTTTTGGTTTAAGGTTTTACCTCTCTCCATTCTGCACACTCTTCCGGCTGTCCGGCTGGCAAAATAGTGTGCAAAATATAGAGAGTTAAGACCGAAAAGACATCACAAATTCGTAGTGCTAATACCGGCAGGCCGTGATAAGAGAGAACGCGAAATAAAAAGTCGAATTCATGAATTACGAGTGATCGTTGCAAGTGTGTGTCAATGGCTTTTCATTTTGAGACGGCGCGGCCGTTTCACAGTATTGTTTCCAACTTTTGGGTAAAAAAAAACAACCTATTCCAGCTCTGCCAATAGGCTCTCCCGGTAAATACAGGAATGGCCTAATCAGTCTTACTGGGGATGGCTTTCAGCTCTCTCCATTCTGCACACTATCTCGAGTGTCACACCGGCGAGATCGATTGCGAAGTTCATAGAGTAAGAATGGAAGTGGCATCATTTTCCCTATCCCATCAACATGGCATCCGCCCTACCGTATCCCTACCGTATCCCTATCACTGTATCTAACAACTCTCACCCAGCTGCAAGGGTCATTGTCCTACCACATCACGTGAACATCCGACTCATTGATCTCCATCGTCTGAATACCGTATTGTTACCGTATCGCTACAGTATCCCATTCACCGTATTTCACCTGGCTCACCCAGTTTCCAGAGTCCGTTGTTCGACAAATCCGTTGATCACAAAAGTATCCACCTCCATCGTATTTCTACCGTATCCATACCGTATCGATACTGTATTCCTACCGTGTCCATACCGTATCGATACAGTATCCATATCTAAAATCACTCACCCAGTTTCCATCCGCCGAATCCGCTGCCGTCCTCCTCCTCCTCTTCCTCGTCTCGTCGTCGACGATGGCGACTGCGTCGCGCGACGTCCGGCATCTGGAAGCGGCGACGTTTCGCAAATCACAGAACGCGAGATGCACCGAGCGGCACACCACTGTGATCACGACAATAGCAACTAGTAGCACCTTACCGAAAAGAACTCTCTCCAATCTGCACACTATCTCGTCCTTTAGAGAATTGGCAGTGTGCAAAATGGAGAGAGCTACTGTTAGATCCGGCAAGAATGATAGCAACAGTTGAGGTATTACTAGAAAAAGGTGGAGGATTCGGATATGCAGATATTGGGAGATTTGCATGACATCAGGAATCTGTTTCATTCAAATATGTTTCAGCTCGTTTACAAGCACTTCAAGTGAGGGACTCAATTGATGCATTCCTCGATCGCAATAAATAAAAATTTGAAAATTAAATAACTGATAAATGCTCTGTGTCTCTCTCACACCTCTCCGTACTCAGGTAATGTGAACAAGTCAGTGGAGAAAGGCAAAACATTGTTACTAATGAGTTTTTGAAATTTGATAGGTCCCAGATACATCGATTTTTCGTCGTTAGACGGTTGCTACCTGCATGAATGGGGTCGAATTACTGAGTAGTAGAGCAGTTCACAGCGTGCCAGCCAGAAAGAATGGCGGCGCTGAGCTATTCTGAAACTCATTCGATTCCTCTCATTCTTAGCGAGGGTGTCGGTCGGAATGGAGAGGAATTGAAGAAAGCGAAATTGAGATTGTGAACGGAATACTCAATAAATGAAAGCAAAATTAAAGCGAAACATTTCTGTGATAATCCGAGAGGCTTCCTCTTCAATTTTAGTCGATTTTGGCAGTTAAAAATGTCTCTAGTCCAATTTTTCGATTTATTCGAGTTTTGACGCACCTAATTTCAAAAAGTTCCAAGCCATCACTGGATGAAACTCCATCACCATTATTATTTTCTGAATCCTCAGGAGGTGCGCTACATTTTGTATGATTTAGAATTTTGATTTAGGTCTTCACTTTTGAGATATTCAAGAAAAACTGCTTAAAACCTAGGATTTTCTATATTATCTGAAAAGTAAAGACCTAATTAAAAATTCTAAATCATACAAAATGTAGAGCACCTCCTGAGGATTCAGAAAATAATAATGGTGATGGAGTTTCATCCAGTGAGGGCTTGGAGCTTTTTGAAATTAGGTGCGTAAAACTCGAATGAATCGAAAACTTGGACTAGACATTTTTAACTGCAAAAATGAGCTAAAATTGAAGAGGAAGCCTCTCCGCTTATCACAAACATGTTTCGCTTTAATTTCGCTGTCATTAATTGAGTAATCCGTTCATAATCTGAATTTCGCGCTCTTCAATTCCTCTCCATTCCGACCGACACACTCGCTGAGAATGAGAGAAATCGAATGAGTTTCAGAATGACTCAGCGCCGCATGAAACAAAGGAATCGTGAACTTTGGCACGCTGTGCAGTTGTTTCGGTAATCAGCTCTCTCCGGTCTGCACACTCTCTCGTCTTTCTGGCCGGTGAGTGAGTGTGCAGAATGGAGAAAGCCGAAATTAATCCCTAGCAGGTTCCGTCATGAATAGGCAATGAGAATGAATAGGGGAAGAATAGGACACTAGTGGAAGAATAAGCCATTTCATCAATTCTTCCAAAGATGAATTGAATATGTTTCAGCCAAACTATTTATAAAGTGTCTAGAACAGTGTGTTATGGGACGTCATAAAAAAATAGAAAATAGTGGAAGAGGAGCAGCAGCAGTATTGACAAAAGGGCCGGAGAATGACCAAATGCAATTGTATCGAGGGGGAGGCTTCCTTTCTCGAGTAGACTTGAGTAGTCGAGAAAAAGAAGGAGAGAATCGACTTGGAGGGGGTGCGAATAAAGCGAGTAAAGTCATCACTGGCGTGAAATTCAAGTGGAGTCAGAGGGCCACGGAGGCTAATCGGTCGAGTAACGTGGGGTGGTGGTTAGAGGATAGAGACGGGAAGAGGGCAAAGGGAGGAGAAAGGGTGAGGAAGAGGGGGGTACACCACTCATTGAGAGGAGTAGCGGGGGGTGGCTGGCTCTATCCCTTGAGGGAATCGATTGGTGTCTTGAGGAATTGCGGCAGAGCTCAAACAAAGCCCGGGGCGCGCGGAGCGGATTTCGCATAATCTGGATACGCGAAATCGATATGCCCTGAGGCAATGAGCTGTGCGAGGCCTCGAAACGAGGGAAGGTTGGGCTTGAATAATGCACAGAGGTAGTTAGAGACAGGCCGAGGCTGCACGGCGGTCATTTAGCACGTTTGCATGAATGCCAAATGAAATAGCAAGCAATCCACCTGAATAGTACGAAAGAGGCATGAATTAGGGAGCTCAGTGAACGGTACGCGCAAAGAAGCGATCGCTTTGCGCAGATGAGGTGAAGGCTGGCGCGTTGCAATCTCAGCTCAAATTGGTTCAACTTCGATTCCTACCGTCTTTGCTACTTATTCGTAGTGTTATTTTGTTATCGATTGATTGGTTTGTACTACTACTCCGTTGTTGCACCTGCCCTATTGTCCCTCTTTCTAATTCAAAACGACTATGAAGTTTTCTCCATATCTCCGGCGTGTTTTAGTTTATTTCAAACGATCTTTCGCGCTGGGTATCGCTAGCGCTCGCTCTAGTTCATAGTTATTTCTTGACACACATCGTGTTTCCCGACAGATGTTGTTGCGCGCCGTCATGTGTCCAGTGCTCTCTCTCTCTCTCACTTTCTCTCTCTGCAAGCGACGGGACTCTCTCTTTCTCTCACCCAATCACCCAAGCCTCGCACCTGAGTCGACTCAGGCGCGATTTCTACACTATCGAAACTGTTCCCTGTACGCGTGGCTCTGGTTGGAGGTCAACGTTCCCGATAATGATCGCACTAGTGAACTGTGTCGCTCTAAAACGACTAGCCGATTCAAATTGTAATTTCAAGATGCATTCCATTTAAATGTTCGAAGAGAACCCTAGTTGTGTGATCTTTTCTGCTCCGTATACTTTGACATGGCATTGCGCGCCATTTACTGCTCCCTTCTTTGTTTCTCTACTCGTCACGAGGCGCGCGTCCGTGACTTTTATCGTATTTTTTAGATCTTACCAGCGCTTTATCGATTGACCTACCGTATCCACGTGCTGTTGTGAGACTATACCATAAATGTTGCCGGATTGAATCGGCGTTCTCTCCATCCTGCACACTATCATCTCTCACTGGCTAGAGAGTGTGCAAAATGGAGAGAATTACTCGCAGCCCCTCTGTTTATTGACCACACACGCGCTGTTGACTGTTATCCGGCAAACAACGCCCGCTCTCGATTAGGTGCTGATAAGATAGGCTATCACTATCACCTGAATTCGGTTCCCTGATTTATTCATTGCGGCTCGTTTAGCCCCGGACTGGCTTGCGTCAGCTCCCTCCCGTTCAGAACCACTATTTATTTAGCCTTCGCTTGTCCTCTCGCCTCAATAGGAACACTTTTACTGAATATGGAGTCGCGACCGAGCACAGTTTAGTTGTTTCAAATGTATTGCTACAAATGTATAGTATGAAACCACTACCTGCATGAGTCCTTTATTTCCTTTTTAATAATGCTTGAAACATGAATCCTAGTTGTGCCGTAAGTTCCGCAAGTTTTGCTAGTGCTCACATGTGCGAAACGCATTTTTGCCGATTACCATGCACACTTTCCCAATGCGCTTTGCCCCTTCCAACTCATCACTTTTGACGTAAAGATGACACGGGACGTGAAGTGAATCACTTTCATCCGGGGCTCATCTGGTCCCCCCCCCTCTTTGAAGCTCCTAAAGCTAGTTTGTTTATTTTGCGGCAAGGCGAGGTTTGGGAAACCTCGCCTTAGTGCACTACGCGTTCGCCGTTCCTCTGCACCACAAAACCACGCGCCCTTGCTCCTTATCAGTTGTGTTGTACTCTTTCTGCCACTATCTCGCGCCCAGAACAATCTTTGATTGTCATCTGACTACACATTCGTATAGTCTTCGGCATTACTATGGGCGCTTGTTGACTAATGCGGTGCTCATGGCTGTATTAAGGCGATCCTTGTGACTTAGCACACGTGAATCACGCCAACGCAATTCTCTGCACAAAATTCTCTCGCCTCGAAATGAGCTGAGAGCTTTTCCCTCGTCGGCTCGTTCTCGTTATTCCCCCTCTTTCCACTTCTCGATTCTGTGCCAGCTCCGTCTCTTTCCTTGCGCGTCTTCCTCTTCCTCAACAACGACATCCGTCTCACTATTGATTGACGAAGTTCGTTCCGATGTTGTGGCTCTCTCCATTCTGCACACTATCTTGTCGGACAGCGATTAGGGGGAGTGTGCAGAATGGAGAGTGCTGAGAACCGAAACGCCATCATTAGCCCCTTCCCTGTCCGCTATCCATGCTTTACTTCTTTCGTTTTGCACTCTAAATGGAACACGTATCCGCCTTCCGCATGTAGTGCTAAGAAGTATTGATTCCACTCGTGCTCTGGCTGATCTAAACTCTAGGGTTGTTGAGTGTTTTCCGATAGTTTGTTTGAGAGTAAACAGAGACGCACTAGTGAGTAAGCAAGACGGCTTTATTGTCGAGAAAAAAACTCCTCAATTTGCCCCATTTCGCTCCCAATTTCCGCGCCAATGAGTTAATGGAATAATGGGCTCGTAGGAGAAGTGTCGTTTCGGTTTTTGCTCTCTCCATTCTGCACACTCTTTCATCGCTCAGAGATACGAGATGGTGTGCAGAATGGAGAGAGCAGGAGAGGGAGAAATCTTAGAGAAGAAGCCCCCCGTTGGTTGCCCCGGCTTCCACTCCTCTTCCATCCCGCTACTAATCGACGTTTCGCACGGGAAAACGCGCCTGAGTTGGTACTTATTCCCATTTATCGACTAGTAGGGATTCCAATGCGGGTTTCAGCTCTCTCCATTCTGCACACACTCTCGTGTCCATAGCGATAATCGAAACGACCTCATTACTTCCCGTTTATCGATCACAAGTTACGCTTTAGCGCGTCTCCGATAGTAGACCAGTGCTATTTCGATGCTGTTGAGATTCATTTCCCTAGATTAGGCCGGATTCCGGCGCGTTTCTATCGCAATTTCAGTCGCGCGCCGATCGAATAACAGCGGTTGTTGTGCGCGCCGACTCTCGTATTCGGCCAGCGACTGGCTCCTCGTCTCGCGTGCTCTCATTATTTTGTGTTCGTATTGCTGTACGATTTCGCATTATCATTCGCAGTAGATATTTATCATGCGTGACGCATTGATTCACCGTGTATCGAATACGTGCCATGTCGTGGTTTCGTTTAATTTAATTTAATATTTATATATTTATTTTAGAATGGCCGACGACGCGTCTCCGGCCGCGCAGCAGCCGCTGCCCGAGGGGCTCCGACAGCGGATTGCTGCAGGTATAATTATATTTATTTTAAATGTACTATTTTATCTAACGAGGGCTGCAGTCTCGGGGCTATTTGTGTGTGTCGCTGATAGTTGGTTGGTCATTATCACTTTGCAATGGCACCAGACATGCTATTGGAGTATCTCCCGAAAGCAAATTACTTCCAATGTGCGTGAAGCGGGTATGTACCAGGGTGAGAATGTGAATCTATTGGTGCATTTTTTTGCTCATGGTTGGGCATGTAAAAACGGCCTAGCTGGGTGCTACTACCATACACAAGTGCATAGAATAAGATATGACAAAAAAACGTTTCAACGTACAAAAGGCAATTGGCTGAGTAATTTAAATGTTTATATTAATATTTCAGCCGATCCCAAGCCAACGTCCGACGAGTCCGATATGGACAACATGTTCCGGGAGGAAGAGGAGAGGTTTGAACATATTTTATTAATAATTTAAATATAATATAAGTATTATCATTCAAATCGTTTTGTAACTAGAAAACAGGATTGTTTTGCAATTATTTGCATTTAAAAATAAATTATACAGTGATGCGCCTCAACGAAGCAAGAAGGAAACGTAAGTTGTTTTAGTTTAGCAAGCCTACTAATACACTAATCGATAGTGTAGCTACCGTAATCGCATGTTTGTCTCGCATTCTCAGTTGTGTGTAGTAAATCGATCGATTGATAGAGCTACCGTAACCCCGATTCTCGTTGTAGGATCGCGAACCTAACGAAGGTGCTACCGCAGGGATCGGACAAGATGGGCATGTTCGACCCCATAATCGATCTGGTTCCGGAGAGGTACGGTGTATTATTATCTGCCATTTCGGGATCATGTTGGTAGGTAGATCGAACCTACAGATTGCGGTTTCATTGATCCCAGAGAGATCTTTCTAGCAAATGAATCTCTAGTAGTAAGTAGAGTTCTCTTGATGGAATTATTATCAGATTGGAATTCCATTCTGTCCCACACAATTCCACGGAATCGGTCGAATATCGCACGTCCGCAAACGGAATTCCATTAGATTATGGAATTTCATCTCAAAATGGAATTTAGACCGTTCATTTTGCCCATTCGCCGTGGAGTGAGGCGGTAACGGAATTCCATTAGGTATTGGAATTCCGAACGACGGCACTGGAGAGGGGGAATCGAATTAATGGAATTGCGTCATTCCATTGTTCCGATTAATCCAATTCCGGAATCGATTCCATCAAGAGAACCCTAATAGTAACCTATCGATAAGGGGAAAACTGAAAAAAAAAGTACGAGTATCAGTTCAGAATCCTCTCACCAATTTAAGGTTGCAACGATTTATGATATACAGTAGATTACGAATACTATCAATTCATTCTCATCTCCTTTAAATAAAAAGTTAACTCATGAGTCCATAAATACTTATGATGTGTCGCTTTCCAGATGGCGTAACTGGGTGGTGCGTGGCATCTTCACAGTCATCATGGTCAGCGGGTTCTCATTCATCGTCAGCAGAGGACCCATGGCACTCATGCTACTGGTCAGTGCACGGTAGATATGGGGGTTACTGTAGGTGATAGGTACGGTAGAGTATTAGGTTAGGTACCGACGCAATTTTTGAAGAGAGTAACATGCGGTAGTTCTAATACAGACCAAATATGAGTGTGTTTATTTTCGACCGGTGAGGTGCAACTATTAATTAAACCTTCAGTAGCGAGGAGATCTGTTCATGCTGAAACTCGAGTGACTCTAGTTGGAACTCTAGTTGGTCTCAAGCAAGCAATAAAATAGTTATTTTAAGGTATTCGGCATCCAATTCATGTGCTTCTACGAGCTCATCTCCATTGGTCTCGTCGTCTATCGTGTCTTTGACCTACCCTGGTTCCGTCTCTTGTCGTGGTACGGTAGCTTTTTGGGTTACTGTAATAGATATTTTTTTAAATCTATTTGCAAACTTATCTATCAATGGTATATATTTTACGTTATTAGTCCATTCCACAATGGAATGCTTCCAGTATCTGAGCGCTATCTGAATGTTTTCCTTCAAAAACATTATAATTATAGGTACTATCTGGCCACTTCCAACTACTTTTTCTTCGGCGAGAGTCTCATAGAATTCTGGGGGATTCTGCTGAGAAAAGATGTTAGTTGATTGAAATTTCAGTCTTAATGTATTAACGGAACACATGGTATACGCACGTTTTTATCCAGCAAGAAAAATATAATCATCATGAAAACTAGTTGCGCGATTCGCGTTTCATTGACAACTTTCATTAACAACTTTCATTTTCATTAACGCGTTTCATTAACAACGTATTGAGCGAGAGTGATGATCGCTTCAGGGAAATTTTTTCCAAACAAAGTAAAATTTGTTTACAGCAATTCCTGCACTTCCTTGTCGCGTACCACCGTCTGATTTCATTCGGCCTCTATATATTCGGTTTCGTGTGGTGAGAATATTTTAAATTCCCGCCTAGATTTTGCGGAAAATTTAAAGTCTACAGGAAATGACCTAACTTTGTAAAAAAAATCTAATTACTATTTTTGGGATAGCATTGATTGAAATGCTTCCCAGGTTCGTCCTCTCGCTCCGGAAAGGCTACTACATGCGCCAGTTCTCGCTAGTAAGCCAATTGAAAGAGTTTTCTGATCATGGGAGTTTTTCTTTTCACAGTGAATACAAACTCGCTCTGATTGATGTAAACCGCAATGGACGATGCTTTTGTACAATAGATATTGAAAAATCCAACAATTCATATGACCTCTTTTCTTATGTCCTATTTAGCACTATTGGTTAGCGTGCTCAGGATTTCCACATTCTATTTGTTTTGATTCATTTAATTTATTTAAATAAATATCCCTTTCAGTTCGCCTGGACACACGTCTGTCTGCTGCTGATAGTCTCTCAGTCCTTCCTCATCATTGTCAACATCTTCCAGGGAATTCTATGGTGAGACATACTTATCAGTGGATGGGTTACTGTAGGTTAGCATAAGCATACTGTACGCGTAGCTCACAGTAACTGTTGGTATCACATTATGGAGTACTGCAGTCGATACGGTATCTTTCCGGGAAATTAATGGGGTTTTTTTCCATATCAGTAGGTGGTTTGCCGAAATTGTGAAATTTGTGTTCCACAAATATCGTAAAATGCCGGTGGATGAGTGTTTTTCAATATTTTCCGGTTTCGGGTGGCTAATCAATGTTATAATCGATGTATCGATGACAATCTTCATTTCTTCAGGTTCCTCATCCCCGTGGCGATGATCATCTGTTGTGATATCATGTCCTACATGTTCGGATTCTTCTGGGGAAAGACACCGCTTATTAAGGTAAGTATTACTGTAATTTCTTGAATCGATTATTGTAAATAAGTGATGTCACATCAAATAGCAATATCTCTATTCTGCTCACTTTCTCACCGGTCAGAGATATGAGAGAGTGTGCAGAATGGAGAGAGTTACTGTTTGATCCGTCATCACCAATATTTATAAGCTGGAAACGAATTTCGAGTTTCAACGCACCGCCGAATACAATCAGATTGTTTGAAGAATAAGAAACTAGTAAGGAGTGCGAAGCACTAATTCTCTAGGATACAGTTGAAGATGAGGATTTAATTTTTCATCACAAGCATGAACGAAATCGGATATTGCTTATCATGGAAAATTAGTTGCCGATGCGAAACATTATCTCGCCTGAGAAGAATACGATCTTCCTAAAATAATGTCTAACGGGTATTTACTTAATTAATTGCAGCTGAGTCCGAAGAAGACGTGGGAGGGTTTCATCGGAGGTGCGGCGAGTACCGTCGTGTTCGGACTAGTGGTACGGTAGTTTAAGATTACGGTAGTACATAATAAATCAGTCACATTGAGGGATCACGGTATAGATCTCGACAATCGCTGTATAAAAATAATTGAAAATATTGATCTAGTGAATTTAGAGTGTCTGCAGTCGTCATTATTCCTTTGAACAAGCAACATTTCGATAGATCTTTCAATGGAATCTATATAAATACAGTAACCCTCTCTTCTTCAGCTCTCGTACGCGCTTCTCTCCAATCCCTTCTACGTGTGTCCAGTGGAAGATTACGCCGTCGACAATGCCAACTGCACCATTCCCTCCTCCTTCCAACTCAGGGAATTCGCCCTGCCCAAACCGATCGGATGGATCAAGCCCAAGGTGAGTACGGTAGGGGTGGATCAAGTCCAAGGCTGCTAAAGTTCTAATGCACTTATTGCCATGGAAGTAATATCTAAGATGGTAGTTTTGGTTTGTTGTTGACATTGTTCGAAATGAGATTACGTTAATTCCATTTATGGGACAGTTCATAACGCTGTGACACCCGGATGCGCCAAGTTATAAATAACATGCATTTACAGATTTCCCTCTATCCCTTCATTCTCCACTCAATTCCTATGTCTCTCTTCGCCTCTCTTCTCGGTCCCTTCGGCGGATTTTTCGCGTCGGGATTCAAGCGGGCATTCAAGATCAAGGTATACGGTAGGGGGAATAGGGTATTGATTGAACGTGCGATGCGAGAATAACGACGACAATGCAGCATTTGGAGGTGGAAAACATAATATTCATGATTTTGTTTAAATATTTTAATAATTCAGGACTTTGGTGCGATAATCCCTGGCCACGGCGGTTTGATGGATCGATTCGACTGCCAATTGCTGATGGGAACATTCGTCAATGTGTACATTCACACATTCATCAAGTAAGTTGGATGGGGATACGGCAGTTATAAGGATATGGGGTAGAACGTGTAGGGATCGATCAACAACGTGATATTGGTCCTAGTCTCAGTCTTCGGGTGAAGCAAAAATTTCATAGGTGTGTGAAGAAACGGACAAATTCATAAAATGAAGGGGGTAAGGAGGGACGGTATACTGTATGGTATAGTCGAGCTCGAGTAATATGTATCGCTATATGGTGCATACGCATGTTCTAACTCACAGGGTGCAACGCGAATTTGCCTAATTGGCCATAGTTAGAAACGGGTGAAAAGAATACCCCATGGCCGTGCTATGATATGCTATGATAAACTGTAACAAATGAGCCGAACAGATTATCGGAGTAATTTCAAATTCCTGTCATTGGATTCTTTGAACTGTTAGGTTCGAATCTAATTGACGTGATGAATTTCATCTAAATCGAACTTGAACAATAGTTGGTGATTTAATGTTATGCGTGGTTATCATAGCCAACAGTTTTCCTTGAAATTCAATACATGGTTTCCTGTCAGACAAATGCCCAATAGATGACAATTAGCTGCCTGCCTGGTTCCTCAATGCTTCACGAGTTCTTTACCTCATCCATATTTTCTGGGGAGCAATTACAGCTTGAAATGGACTTCGAAAACAAATATTTTTGTGATGCATTTGTCCCGATCTCAGTTAGTGTCTCACACAGCGCCTATTTCTTACATGCAATGCGGCAAATGATCACTCTGATTTTGCGGCAAAAATATAAGAATAATTTTCAAAGGATAAATTGTATTATTTAATGTATTTATTTGCAGGGTTCCGAATCCATCGAAGCTGCTCACTCAAATCCTCTGGCTCTCACACGAAAACCAGTTGGTGATCTTCGAATCTCTCAAGGAGAATCTACAAAACGCCGGAATCTTGCCGCCACAATAAGCCCCGCCCCCTCTACCGTAACCCCTACCGTACCCCCTTCATTTCCCGCACCGATCTCACCACACGTCTACAGTTCACTGACGGTAGTATACTGTAAATAGCCATGTTCTCAAGCGTGACTCTCAGCTCTAATTGTGTGTATGGTATTATAGAAATAATCAAAAGTTTTTGCAACAACAGATTATGCATAGTATTGCGATAGATTTTTTTTTGTTTTGCTAAAGTAGACTCTCATGGATACCTTTTAAAATCTGCCCTCTTCTCCCCACCCCGGCTTTACAATGAAACAGTTTACAGCATTCGTTGATCAATCTTTGATCTTTGGCAACCAGGCATGCTACCGTACCCCTAATAATCCACCGTATTCCACACTGTATTGATTTGTCATCGATTCGTTGTTGATACCGTACCCAACCCCTGATGTTTGATCGATTTATCGATTTGATCCCCGGTCCACGGCCCCGTTCACTGGCGATACTGTAGTATCGATTGATCGTATCCCTTCCTCCCCGTTTTCAGACCATTTCGAGAGTTGTGTACATAGTACCCAGTGTTTCGTCTCTTGCTAACATTGTGCATACTGTAGCCGACATTTATGAAATCTCTCCTTTAGTGCCGCACACCATAGTTCACCACATCCCCTCTTTCTATGCATCATACGCAACTTGAATAAAGTATTTGTGCATGATTTATGTGAACTTGCGAACCCTATGCATGAGCTCAGGGTGGAAAAAGGTAGCTGAACCACCTTTCATCGTATCTGAAGATAACGGTACTTGAGAAATACGGTAGAGGTGGAAGACAACTGGATATTTAATTGATCCCTCTTTCAGTATGAGCACTGAAGAATTGGCAGCGTACCGAACTGAAGTTAGTATCTTTTTTTTGTTTATTTTTTATTAGTTTTGTGGCTTGTAGGAGCTGATTTACTCTCTCCATTCTGCACACTCGCTCTGTCTTGTGGAAGTGTGCAGAATGGAGAGAACACTTCTCGATCCGTGAACAGTGTTGGGTTGTTAAGAATTTGATCGAGTAGCTAGGTTGAGTATTCAAATATAACACCGTATGATAGATCTGTCGATAAGATTGATAATCTGCATGTGACGGTATTCAATCAATTACGGCTGCTGAAGATCGATAAATTTTTTTAAAAACCTAGGCTTCGTTCCTGCATTAATTAAATTAATCGAATATTTCTATAGTTGGTGTCTCTAATAGAACGTGGGTACTGTAGTTGGATAAATCAATAAATCGTTATTACTGTAGCTGGCATCTCTGAACTCTCGTCTGGCCTCATCTGATCTCGGAGCGACGGAGAGGGCGGAGTTGGAGACAACCCGCAATGATCTCATTGAACTACTGGAGTTGATGGAGTCGGAGGAGGTGAGGGATACGGTAGGAGGTGAGGGGTGCGGTAGAGGGAAGGGGTACGGTGGGAGGGAGGGGTACGGTAGAGGGAAGGGGTACGGTTAAAAAAATAGGAGTGGATAAGAGGTACTTGAAATAACTCAAAGTTGTTATTTTTCACCTGGCGAATACTGGTTGCACGGTGTTAGTATATTCGAAGGGTTGAGGGCATTGTCGATCGTAACACTTCTTTTGTGAGAATTAAATTTTTGGTGGCCGATACTGTAGTGAGTGATGGTAGAGATTTGGTAGTATCAAGGATTGGGCTGAATGAAATTAAAATATGCATCTTGGCAAAGAAAGATGCTTGTTTTAATTTAGTGATTTCTCATGGCGAATGCTTGTTGCATTGGTTGCACTTATTCTGAGAGTTCATAAAATTGTCGATGTAGATCGCGTGTGATTGAATCATCAAAAATCACATTCTTCTCCACATTTCAGTCGACGGAGGGTCTGGAGCTCAAGAAACCGGACGATGATGGCCTCGAAGATGACGACGATGAGGGGAAGACACTGGAGGAGGACCTCGCTGATCTGATCGGAATGAGATGCAGAGCGCCGTATACGGTAAGAGGATACGGTAGAATTTAAATCCTCGCCCTAAGAAAAAGTAAGACAAAGTTTCTTCTGAAAAATATCTATTTTTGGGTGACCATTAAAATTTTCCGATTTTGTTAAACCTTGGTGAATTATGGTTTCGCGTGATATGGATAGGGAGATGATGTTCAATAATTGTAATGGTCATTATGCACCCAAGAGTTTCTATGAGTGACTTTCTGACCTAGTGAAGATTGCCTTGGCAAAGCGAAAAAAATGGATTTCGCCCAGAATGTGTTAGATGATAGTACTCAACGAGTGTAGCTCAGCCGCCACTGGTTTAGTGTTCCAGATCATTCTCCGCTAAATGGCGGAAGTTTCACAAAACTACCGTAACCCAACAGACTTTGCTCTTTCGCGATCGTTTCAATCGAGTGATATCTCAAAAATTACACATTATTCATGTGATTACACATACCAAGTTTCATCCCGATCGGATTGAAACTCATCAATTAAGAACGATTTTTTCAAAAATATTTTCAAACTTTGATCATTAAGAAGAGCAAACACACAGCTCACCATAGTGCACAAATTAAACAAAATAAAAAATAAGTTTTAGAGAACTTCATCAAAGACCGCGGTCAACTCGTTGAAAAGTCAGTTCGTGATTGCGAAACAAACACAAAACAATCTGGTTTTATTTTTTTTGTCCAAATTGGTATTATTTCAATATTTCTTTTGCAACGTTATTGGCACAATGTCAAAGCAAATAGTACGAAGAGACTGGGAAAAAAACATAAATTGTGAAAGCTGTCTGTGATTTTTACCAACAAAATACAACCAGGTTGTTTTCTGTTTCGCAATCACGAACTAACTTTTCAACGAATTGACCGCGGTCTTTGATGAAGTTCTCTAAAACTTATTTTTTGTTTTGCTTTGTTTGTACTATATAAAGAGCTGTGTGTTTGCTCTTCTAAATGATCAAATAAAAACAGTACCTCGGGTACCTGCCAAAGGAGCGACAAGATAAAGTTTGAAAATATTTTCGAAAAATCGGTCTTAGTTGATGAGTTTCAATCCGATCGGGATGAAACTTGGTATGTGTAATCACATGAATAATGTGTAATTTTTGAGATATCACTCGATTGAAACGAAAGTCGGTTGGGTTACGGTAGTTTTTTGAAACTTCCGCCATTTTGCGGAGAATGATCTGGAACACTAAACCAGTGGCGGCTGAGCTACACTCGTTGAGTACTATCATCTAACAAATTCTGGGCGAAATCCATTTTTTTCACTTTGCCAAGCATCTGCACAAATATGTTCACTTGCTCAGAAAGTTACTCCTATAAATAATTTTGTAGAGGGCGAAACGTATTTGAGATCATCCGATATATGTTTTTCTCCAGAATATTTTTGATTCTGGCCCTTTCGAAAAAAAAATCAGATAATGTTTTCTTGCTTCATTGGGGTTGGATAAGCAAGTCGATTGGGTTTGAAATCAATTCAGCGAATTCACCAGATGGATTTCACATTTATCGATTTCACATTTGTCCTTTCATAACATTGTGCTCAATGATGTCTTGTGTTTCACAGGGTGCAGATAGGCAAGGTGGGAACGAAATGTCAATTGTTGCTGGGGGACCTTATGAAATTTTTTTTTTTAAAATCATTTTGCGATTTTTTGCGGTTTCTCAATTGTGTAGTGGAAATTCAGACAAAGAGGAAAATTTTTGAATAAGAGGCATATCCGCTTTGCGTATTATGTATTTTTTAAACTTGCTTCTGCGGTACATTCACAGCTTGGAACCCTGCGAATCTGGGTTTCGCCATGTAATCACAGAACCAACATGAAGAATGAAAATAATGTCGCCATTCCACACTCTTCTAAAATAATCACTTCATTTGTAAGTGCTTCCGCCTATCACTGCTACAGTATAACACACTCGTCAGAAAAATTTTATCTTACTGTAGCTACAGTATTCCATAGCTCAGTGCACGGCTACAGTAACCCTCCTATCCTTTCAGGGTGCTTCGATGCCGCTTGGACTAGACAAGCACGCGGCGATCGTGTTGGGCGTAGAGGGCATGGACGGCGAGCGAGGAGTGATGGTACGGTAACAGGACAGAACCACCGATCGATAACTGACTTTTGTTTATCTGCCGTAATGGAAAAATGACTGCATTTTGCGATTTTGGTTGGCGTGAAATTCAACTATTTCAGCTGTCGGTACTGTACTCGCACCCGCTCGTGGCAGCGATGCGGCCCTGCCCGCACTACCTGGCGGACGCCTGTCGATACGCGGACAAGTACGGTAGTCACACCAGATTGGAGTATTGAGAATTGACATTTAAAATGTCGATAATCGACATGGTCGATAATGGTTGTCACGCTAGGGATTTCAAGCTCTATCTATTTTGCACACTTTCTATCCGGTCGGAGAAACAAAGGAGTATGCAGAATGGAGAGGGCAAGCATCAGGAAGTACATTCCATTGGATAAGGGTTACTCTAGCTCAAGGAATACTATAATTGTGTCGCTTCTAGGTGCAAGTACTCGCACGGAACGAGTGTCCCGGCATCTGAGATCGAGGACTACGATGAGCCCGATTTTGAGTGAGTTTCTTATTTTAAAACCTTTTAAAAAATTGTTTGAAAAATAAAATAGCTGATTATCGTGAGATGTTTCTAGCATCACGGGGTTATTTGGGGAGCATAAAAACTCTGTCACAGAAATAATGTTCAAAATATCTCCCGCACTTTACCTACCGTAGTAACGGTCTATCACATCGCTCAGTTAACGATTCGAAAATGTAAGCTCTTCTAGAGGTTGTGCTCTCTATACGCGACGGGATAGAAAATGGCTCTCCTCTCTCCGTCCCCTGTCCGCGCGTTTCCACCCCGTCGCGTTTAGAGTGCACTCTCCCTTCATGTTCTCTCCCTCCGCCTCCTTCGTCGATTCAAAGCTCGAGGGGAACCTCTGTTCATTTTTTTGAGAGATATTTGTTGTAGTCTCAACCTGTGTGGACGGTCCCCCAGCAAATTCATTTGTATGGGACCGGCTGATTTGAGCCCCCGTGAGCAGGTGATCATGGGGTTCATTTAAATGCGAAAACAAATGTAGATTGGAAATTAAGATTCTTTATCTGTGTTGAAATAGGAATAGCAATTACTTCTCGGATTATGCTCTGGATAGTAGGAGAGTTCCCGTTTCATGCGTTTGTGATAATGTATTAGTGCGATGGTGTAATGATATTCATGCGTTACGCAATGGATCCCGCAAAACAAACGAAGAGGCTTTAAAGCTTTGAAACATTCCAATGTAATCCATTTCGACGAGGTGGCGATTGGTTTCAGTTGGTTGTCATGTACGATAAGAGTGAGAGATGATCAGTCGAGCGATCTTACTTTGGGAAAATACTGTAACTATCGCAGCCTACAACTACTCATTTTTCATTAAATGTTTTTAAAAAAAATTATTATTTTATTATTAATTGTGACATTTATCAGATCTCTCGCCGAGGGCAGTCCAGTGCTCGTGTCGGTCGCGCCGCTGTGGGAGGTGGGCGGAGTTTGAATTAATTACTTAATTAAATCGATAAATTGGTTATTTCACTATTCTTTCAGGTTGGCCGAGTGACTGCGAAAGACGGCGAGCAACTGGCTGTGAAGATTCTCAGAACGGGTACGGTAGGATTACGGTAGATTACGGTGGTAAAGTAGATCCTGATAGGAAGAAGGTTATTGTAGAATAGACTTTGCAGTCTATGGTGTGTGCACATATTTAATGGTAGAGTAGAATATAAAGCCACAATAAATTCTTTTGGTGTCATATTCGAATTGAATGCCGTTCTGGCTACTCTGGTATTCACTGTATTGAGATAACCATTGTAAACTGTCTTCGCTGATTATACTCCGTGACTTTATTTCAAAATAAATTATCTTATCAGCTTGAAGCTGTGTGGTTTTGGGTTTCGTGGCTTCGGTAATTATGTTGTTGATTATACTCCGGGAGCTTTTCAATAAATTCCCTCTGATACAGGAGCCGAGGTCAGCTCGTCGATCTCCTCTGTGCTGCCGATCGAGGGAGAGATCGTTGTGGAGGAGGATTACGGTAAGTGGTTCGGAGGGCAGATTAATGATCGGGGCAGTAGGAAGGAGCTGATCGATTATGCCAGTACGATAGGGCGCTCATTACGGTCAGATTTAATTTATCATGGTATGAAAATAATGATGAGGTGTACGGTAGGGTCGGTAAAAAGAGAATACGGTATTGCGGTAGGTCGAATCGACAACTGATTCATTCGGTATTCCAGCGGGTCCATCGGCGGGAGGAGATTTCGAGGAGCTGAAGAAGGAGCAGCATGGAAGAGTGAGCAAGGTGAGGAGGAGGAGGGAGGGGAGATGGAGAAGGGATTATGCAATAGATGAGGGGAAAAGAAATGATATAGTTGAGTGTGGCGTTGAGTAAGTCTTAGTTGCATTGTTAAGCAGAGAAGAATAAAATAATATCGATAAAATCGGTTAAAGTTGCATGTGGATTGCAGTCACACTGTGATGTTATCATTGCAGCGGGTCTTCAAAAACAATGCTTGTGAGAATGGTATGTCATTACACGAATAACATAATAATAATCTTTATTTAGGACGAGCTGGGCGACTGGCAGGGCGGTGGAATGGGCCTCAAGTTAATGCAGATGATGGGATACAAAAAGGTGAGGAGGGAGAGGAGAGGGGATGATGAAATGGAGAGGAACTTTAGTAGGAGTGATGCCGCTTCGGCTTTGAGCTCTCTCAATTCTGCACACTCTTATTTCTCTGACCAGCGAGAGACTGTGCAGAATAGAGAGACTCAAACTAAACATTACATGCCTATTGAGTAATATAGCTTGTATCACCGATCACTTGAATTTATATTTGATTTATGGGTGTATTCTTCTTCACATTAGTTACCCTGTCTTTATAATTGTTGGCCGTGCAACATGCATTCACCATGAAATATAAATTTTGATTTTCAATAAGTAGGTAGATTAGGCATTTTACAGGGGTTACTGTAGGCGCCTAATTTGTTGCTATAAATTGATCTAGATGCGAGATACTGTATCCATTCATTGTTCACAGCGTGTCAACGAGGGGCAAATATGCAATTTGCATGGCGTTGATCTAGCGTGTTTCATTCCATTCTGGGGTAATGGGAGCGGTGAAACAGACATGAAATGACAGAGCTGAATCGAGCATTGTATCTGGGATAAACCAGAATTGGAAATGAAATATGTAAATGTGATGCACCTAAGCGATGAAAGAATGAGTAAGGAGGCTGCTTCTCAGTTTTTGTAATTTTTCATTAGCTTGAAATCTCTCAATGAGCTTTTTCTTGAATTTTAAAAGTTCATGTGAGAACTCCTCTCTGAATATTAGTGGAAACCCCCACTCCATTATTATTTTCTGAATCCTAATGAAAAGATCTAACTTTCGTAGGAAAAACATTTTAAAATTTGTTCATGGTGTGAGAGTTATTCGAGTTTTCGTCCTGTTTTCTCAAATATCTCATGCAGTATAATTAAATTCTAAAACGTTTTTCCTACGAAAGTTAGATCTTTTCATTAGGATTCAGAAAATAATAATGGAGTCGGGGTTTCCACTAATATTCAGAGAGGAGTTCTCACATGAACTTTTAAAATTCAGGAAAAAGCTCATTGAGAGATTTCAAGCTAATGAAAAATTACAAAAACTGAGAAGCAGCCTCCTTACTCATTCTTTCATCGCTTAGGTGCATCACATTTGCATATTTCATTTCCAATTCTGATTTATCCCAGATACAATGCTCGATTCAGCTCTGTCATTTCATGTCTGTTTCACCGCTCCCTCTACTCCAGAATGGAATGAAACACGCGAGACCTCTGCCATGCAAATTGCACATTTACCCCTCGTTGACACGCTGCGTTGTTTATTGTATTTTCAGGGCGAGGGTCTGGGCAAGCGCAGCGACGGAATCGTCCATGCGATTCAGGCCAGAATCTGCCCCAAGGGTGAGTACGGTAGGAGAGTGAAGGGAAAGGACGGTGTTCAGTTTAATGTTGCAATGCGTCACCTAAGCTGGAGAATTTTTGCAAAGTAATTAATATCTGTGGAAGGCAGATAAATGTACACGGTGAATTCTTGCTGCACGGCATTCATCAGATAAATTGTGCCATGTGTCTTCAATTGTACCAGTATTGTTATTCTTTCAAAATCTTTCACCATTCGCATTCATGTTGCAGGTTGCGTTCTTTTTTGTTGTTGAAAATTTTGCTAATATCAATATACTCCTCAGTACACTCCTTAAAATTAAAATATTAATTAATAATTAGTCATTTCAGGTGCTTCCCTCGATGCGATCATGGATAAGAAGGGAAAGAGGATGCGAGTAGTGGATGGGAAATCTCTCCAGAGATTGAAGGAGGCAAAACCCAAGAATGAGGTCAGGAGAGGGATACGGTTGGATCGTGGTAGGATGTGGATGAGGTTTGGATACGGTAGATGGAGCATAGTGTGTTCGGGTAGAATACTGCTCTCTTCATTCGACACACTCGTAAGCCTGATCTGCTAGAGAGTGTGCAGAATGGAGAGATCTGAAAATCACACGAATACTAAATTACAGGCGGAACAGGGCATCTTCTCCTTCCTGAACAGGAAACTCGCGCCGGGAGCCGCTCTCACGCAGGAGGAAGAGGAGAAGGTACGGTAGTATTGATTGAATGGTTGCTCAGCTATCGATTAGTACTGCTCCTAGTATTGATGCGATAATATGACAGTTATCAATTTGCTATTGTAAAATTTGCGGGGTAAATCGATCAGATACCCGATTACTTATCTCCGTAGATCGTACTGTAGATTGGTCAGTTATCGATCCATCATTCGGGTCGGCTACCGTAATCCCTTCTCTTCGCCTCCAGAAAGAGGCGAAACGACTGAAGGAGGCTAGTGTTGCCGGCCTGGGGGCGCAGTCATTTGACACTGAGAGAAGAATGAAGGAATTGAAGAGTAAAGAGCAGAAACTGGTGGAGGTGAGTTGGGGAGGAAGGGTACGGTGGGTAGTAGGTTACGGTAGGGAGATATAAGTGATTATCTTTGCTTGAAACCTCAGTGTTGCTTTTAAACTGTGACAGTTTTCGGCTGCTAGATAGAGGTTACATTAGTGATATAGGTGTGCCAAACATTAATGGTTGATAATGTATCGTCTGGGTATCCGGGGGAAAATGTATCAAAAATGGATGATCTTTCAAGGACGTTCACGGTTTCGTTTGCGAAATATGAATTGTACCGATACAGCTGATTGAGGTGCTTCTCACGTTTGCTAACGTAATTTTCATTTCCCCAGGGTATCAAGCGTAATGCACGCGACAAGAGCACTGCTGCAAGGATGGAATTGCAGTTGGCAGCAGTGAAGAAGTGAGGAGGAGAGGGGGAGGGGAGGGGGAACGGCAGGATTAATGTAGCTAAAATATTAAGAAATTTTAAAGAAAGTCGAAGCTTTTGTGTTGGGTTTTTTGAGATGGCGTCCTCTTCTCAATTATTGTGTAAACTAGATCCGTCTGAAGAGAACCCAGTGAAACATTATTTGACGGGGTCTGAAATTTAGAAGTGTCCGCAATTCAATATTGGATGATACCTCAGAGGTCAAAGAGTCACTTGATAAAAATAAGTATATTATTTCGCATGATACTCAACGGGAAGTGATAATTTTAATAATACTCAAATATTGTAGAGAGATGAGCTCGCTGGAGGGCAAGAAGGGTCGGATCGCGAAGGAGATGGACAATAGAGTGGCCAAGAAGAAGGATATATTCTGAATTGATGGCGCAGTGGGCAGTGATGTAGACTACAATACCGTTGGTTGAGGGTTTGACCCCGCTCAGAAAACTGAGATGTTTGTACTTTAATTGTGCTGTAATTGTAAAATGTATTCTTTTTTCAGAAGCTTTTTCACCTATTTTGTATGCATCATAATACCTCTTTGGTCTCTCATCGCATTAGTGTATTGTCGGATCGATAGTCGCTCTCTCCAATCTGCACACTATATCTCTGGTTTGGCCTACGACAGAGTGGTGCTGAATGGAGAGAGTAACTATTATATCCTTCGACACTCGTTCACATTGATAAACGTAATGTGTATTGTGTTGTTGAGTGAATTTGAAAGTGAAACCTTCCGAGTCGGTGATATTACCTTCTACTCCCTTGTTCTTGTAGAGATTTATCTTATCTTCTCCTCGTTTGTCAGAGAAGACTAGAGAGCGTGAGAAAGTGAGAGAGACAGAGAAATCAGGAAATATTGTGTCCTCTCGTGTGACGTCTCTAGAATGATGTCTGCGAACCGCGTGGAAAAGGCCACCAGTCCGTTTGATATTTATTTCTTTTAATTATTATTAATTGCAGACCCATCTTATCCCAAAATGTCCGAGGTCGTGCTCAACTTCATGGTGGGTGGCGTCGGTGGAATGTGCACTGTGATCGTCGGCCATCCATTCGATACTGTGAAGGTACGGTAGGAGTACTGTAGTCGACGATGATAGATACGGTAGAAAAGGGTTACGGTAGTCCGGGAGGAGATGTTCGGTAGCTGGAAAGGAGGGTTAGGGTAGTCAATGGCGGAAACTGGTCGGTCATCCCTTTTATATGGCCGGATCTAATTGTGCTCTCTCCATTCTGCACACTCTCTTATCTGCACAAAAACGAGATTGTGTTCAGAATGGAGAGAGAGGAAAACCGAAAAGAAATCTCTAATTGTAAGAGGTACTGTATCATTTCATCCCTTTCCCTCTCCAGGTTCGCCTTCAGACGATGCCCATGCCTGCACCCGGCCAGAAACCAATGTTCACAGGTGAGGGATGATCTTTGATCTTTTATAGGTTACCCTTTGACCGTTGATCCCCGAATCTATGTCATTTATAATTTGTTTTCCACTATGATCGAAAAAAAAATTGTAACTATGATCGAAAAATCATTTTGAGCAGCACATACAGGTATGATGGACAGGGAGAACACGAAGTAGTGATGTTATTTCGAGCGCTCGTCACTCGCGAGCATTCCGCTCTCGAACGCCGGGCGCTCGCGAGCGATAAACGAAGAACCGCTCGCGAGCTATTTTCGCTCGAGTATCGGGCACGATTTTTTGAGACACATCCTCGTAGTGAAAATGCGGTGCAGTATTGACTCTCCTTTGCACAGAAATAAAAAAAAGATATTTTAATATTTTTAAAATGATTGTTGTACAATATTATCCTGTTGACTATTGAAACTGATGATGAGACTGTGTAGTGAAGACTCGCTGAAGCACCACTTCACTTCTATGAAATTGAAATTGCGAGTTATTTAATTAATTTTTCAGGTGCTCTCGACTGTTGCAAGCAGACCATGGCCAAGGAGGGATTCTTCGAGCTATACAAGGTGAGAAATGTGATCTTTGATCTTTTATTTCTAAGATTTGACAGCTGTACTGTGATAACTGAAATTTGATGCCGGAATATTCAGTTGGATTCCGGTTTCATACACTCTTGATCAGCCAATGCATATCAAGCAGAGGTGATAACTTCTTGAATGAGAGTCGAATAGTGCCCAATTGTATTCGAGTTCCGATGCTGATCTAAAGTTAGAAGGTGCCAGCGATTGCGATCAAGGTTGGACATTCCATGAGAAAATCATATCCACTTTTATTGCAAAATTTAAAAGCGTTGTTGAATTTTAATAATTGATCTTTGATCTCTCCTCCCTCAGGGCATGGCTGCTCCTCTGGTGGGAGTCACTCCTCTCTTCGCCGTTTTCTTTGGTGGATGCGCCATTGGCAAGTATATCCAGCAGAAGAACCCCGGTGAGGAGAGAAGGAGATTGATCTTTGATCTTTATAGTTTGGAGTTTGTAGTCTGTATGCAGGCGATTGAGCAAAGTAGAGAAGCCCCAATGATGAGGATTTCTTTTTAAAAAAAATATCTTTAATGGTATTCAGATATCTTCTGAAATCTGAGATTATGTGAGCTGGTGATTTGGGGGCGTCAATTACCGCGAAAGGCCTGCCGATATGAGTTAGAGCAATGGGTACTTGACAATCTTCTTAAAATATATTTTGAGACAATACATATTTGTAATATATATTTGAGCACATTCTGTGTTTTAATTTATCCAGGTGTTTCGGTGATACAAGGTATTGGCATAAGCATCTCCCTCCCTGCCTAAGCGATTCTTTCGTGTTCTTCCTGAGATACCTACCAATATTAACGATTATCTTCATTGACTACTCTTATATATTTGATCTCACCATCTGATCTTTGGTCTCTCCCTCTCCCTATTCAACTGATCTTTGATCTCTCTCCCTCTCCAACTGATCTCTCACTCTCCAACTGATCTTTGATCTTTCTCTCCTTTCAGAGGACGAGATGTCCTTCCTGCAGAACGTAAATTCTGGGGCGATCGCGGGAGTTATGACTACTGCTGTGATGGTGCCCGGAGAGAGAATCAAGTGTCTACTACAGGTATACGGTAGATGAAGTTGTGGAAGTGTCTACATGAAATGACCGAGTTTTTTAATTGTGCATATCGCAAACTGATTGTATTAGCTATGCGGTGAAGGGTAGGCTAGGCGAGAGAGTCAAGTGAATTTTTTATATATGGGATTACGCTAACTGCATGATCGAGTGGTCTTCAAATTGTATATTTAAATTTTTATGTTACTTATAACTAGAGTCTCGTCTCAATTGCAAAACAGCGCTCCGATAAATTTATGTTTTTTTATCATTGTAGCAGTAAACCGTTTGTCGCTAGTAGGCACGCATTTGTGTTAGAGTATGAGGGTTACGGTATCTCCTCCGCACACCACCGTATCTCTCAGGTGCAATCGGCGGGCCACGCTCCCACGGGAGTGCACTACGACGGACCGATGGATGTGGCGAAGAAGCTGTACAAGCAGGTATACGGTAGTCCCAGAATTAGAAGTCTCCACATGCAATTACCAAATTTGTCATTTGTGCTGAACGTCAACTGATGTTATTGGGTAAATTAGTATATTACGGTATGCAATTCAGGGTGGAATCGCTTCGATCTACAGAGGCACTGCCGCCACGCTGCTCAGAGGTATACGGTATCTTCCAGTGATGTCATTTCAATTTCCTGATCTTTATCTTCATTCAGCACACTCTCACTGTAACTTTCGAGAAAGTGTGCAGAATGGGGAGAGCGATAGACAACCGCTAAGAGTGTTTGTGTTTCACACGTTTCGTGTAGACTAGCCCGATTCTTTCCGATCAGTTATCATCCGAATTCTCAGTAAAAGAAAAGCATCAACTATTTTTATTCAGACATCCCCGCCTCTGCCGCCTATCTCTCCGTCTACGAGTACCTCAAGAAGAAGTTCGCTGGAGAGGGTACGGTTTTTTCCGCATATTTCGATTACGGTGGTTTGCGGTGCAACAGTTGTGATGAATCAAAAGAGAGTATCAAGGAGCTTTCATGTCGCATATTTGATGTATACGTTAACTAGTTTGATGCGCCTCGATTTCATGTAGATTCGGTGTGCTAGAAAAAAATAAGATTGATACCTATAGAGTCTACACTCGATGTGCTTTAGTTGATCACTACGAACTGGACGTGAAACACTCCAATTTCAGTCTAGGATCGGTCTGCTAGGGAAATTAAAATGTGTGATAAAGAGAGAGCCAGTCGGGTGATGATTCATCGTTAGTGTGCAAGAATTATTCATGTCTCACACTGCGCATCTATACGAATTATTCGCGTGCCGACTAATCGTGCGAGGCCTTCAGTTGAAAAACAATTATTGAAGACATCCTAGCTAGATAGATCTACTAGCAGCATCCGCGTTGCACATCCTATGCATAGGCCAGCTGATTTCTAGCTGAATGATCATTGAGATTCCGAGTGTCTAAAATATTCCTTGAAGACAATTGTGATGCCGGATCAAATTGTGTTCCCTCCATTGTGCACACTCTCTAGTCGCTTAGAGAAACGATCGGTGAATTACTACGTCAATACTATTGAACGATTAGCAAAAATCTGGCAAAGTCTAATGGGCATGGTGTCTGACTGGCATGCCGACGCAGGCAGGTTCGACTTCCGGCCGCAGGTGATGTTTTGCAAGAGGTGAAAGGCACGCGCCCCAACCACTAGTCTCCGTCCCGCGTTCCCTGCGGTAGGCCTCCCTGGCCTAATGGGCATGGTGTCTGACTGGCATGCCGACGCAGGCAGGTTCGACTTCCGGCCGCAGGTGATGTTTTGCAAGAGGCAGAGAAAGGCGCGCGCCCCAACCACTATCTCCGTCAAGCGCTCCCTGCGGTAGGATCGATCGTTATTCACACTCTTTTCTGTGAGCGGGAATGCTAGTGGTAGCCATAATACTTCTTGCAAAACATCACCTGCGGGCGGGAGTCGAATCTGCCTGCGTCGGCATGCCAGTCAGACACCATGCCCATTAGGCCAGGGCGGCCTACCGCAGGGAACGCTCGACGGAGGCTCCCGCCCCCTCACCTGAGGGCGGGAGTCGAACCTGCCTGCGTCGGCATGCCAGTCAGACACCATGCCCATTACCTGCCTGCGTTGGGGCGCGCGCCTTTTTCTACCTCTTGCAAAACATCACCTGCGGGCGGGAGTCGAGCCTGCCTGCGTCGGCATGCCAGTCAGACACCATGCCCACCATGCCCGGGCATGGTGTCTGACTGGCATGCCGACGCAGGCAGGTTCGACTCCCGCCCGCAGGTGATGTTTTGCAAGAGGGCGGGGGTCGAACCTGCCTCTCTCGCCCCAGTCACAATAATGGGCATGGCGTCTGACAGGCATGGCATGCCGACGCAGGCAGGTTCGACTCCCGCCGATGCCCATTACCTGCCTGCGTTGGGGCGCGCGCCTTTTTCTACCTCTTGCAAAACATCACCTGCGGGCGGGAGTCGAGCCTGCCTGCGTCGGCATGCCAGTCAGACACCATGCCCACCATGCCCGGGCATGGTGTCTGACTGGCATGCCGACGCAGGCAGGTTCGACTCCCGCCCGCAGGTGATGTTTTGCAAGAGGGCGGGGGTCGAACCTGCCTCTCTCGCCCCAGTCACAATAATGGGCATGGCGTCTGACAGGCATGGCATGCCGACGCAGGCAGGTTCGACTCCCGCCGAGAGAGATTCGAACGTTCACAAATGACCTGAAACCTCGAGAAGCTTCCAGAACTTTCCCATGCCTGAAGAAACTTCTATTCTAGTGTCACGTTCTTGTCAATACTTTCAAAATTAATGGGCATGGTGTCTGACTGGCATGCCGACGCAGGCAGGTCGACTCCCGCCCGCAGGTGATGTTTTGCAAGAGGTAGACAAAAAAGATCACTCGAGGTTTGAGGTCATTTGTGTGTACCTCTTGCAAAACATCACCTACGGGCGGGAGTCGAACCTGCCTGCGTCGGCGTGCCAGTCAGCCACCATGCCCATTCCAAAAAAGCATTCCCATGGGGAGGAGGCGCTCTTCGCACATTATTTTATTCAATTCTCCTGATGATTCTATGCCAAGTTATCAACTTTAAAATAAGAAATGAATAATATAAACTAGAGGAAAACACATTGAAAGTGCATGTGCGCGCTCGCGGAGCACACACCTCTGTCGCGGAACGGAACGTTTTATTCCTAGTGTAGGACATTTTGAACTACACGGAGCTTGGCAAAAGTGTTTGCACAGGCGGAATTCAAAACCAACTCCCGCTACCTACCTTGTATTCAAATTTCAAGCGCCTTACAAGGGAATGGTAACTAGTGACCGTAAAATTATCAGTGGAGACCTAGTGGAACTCAATCAGGACCATTGGGACATTCGATTTACGTTTTCAAAAAGTGCGCAAAAAATTATTCCCGCGAGAAAATCGATAATCAGTTTTGGCGGCGCCTCTGCTAGCGACGCTCTACTCAGATCTTTTCTCGATCAGAGACATAGAGTGGCGTGCCTTTCGTGGCTCAGTTGATGTGAGCTGTGCCTGTCCTACCTGTGGACTTTTGTCCTCGAAGGTTCGAATCCCGTCGAGGGTATGTTTTGCTACTTTTAGCGAAGTTTTTTTTCGATTTATAAAGGCTTGAAAAAAGGATCCCAGTAAGAGAGGGTGATGATATGTGTCCGAATCAAGTGTAAAGTTCATTGTTTTTTTCAAGGATAGCATTTCTCCAAATATTTGGAGAAAGTCGATTTTATCAACGATAAAAGCGTAACAAAACATAACAAATTCAACTAATGTAACAAGGTATGTCGAATATTGATTGTCTACGCACAACGGTGAGACTCAACGATGAAACAATGGATGCAGTGGGGCAGCTCGCAATATTTTTCCATCAAAAATGGACAAATAAATGAACTTTACACTTGATTCGGACATATATCACCACCCTCTCTTACCTCTCCTTTTTCAAGCCTTTATAAATCAAAAAAAGCTTCGCGAAAAGTTGCAAAACATATTACCCTCGACGGGATTCGAACCTTCGAGGACAAAATTCCGCAGGTAGGACAGGCACAGCTCACATCCACTGAACCACGGAAGGCACGCCACTCTATCTCTCTGATCGAGAGAAGATCTGAGTAGAGCGTCGCTATCAGAGGCGCCGCCAAAACTGATTATCGATTTTCTCGCGGGAAAATTTTTTTGCGCACTTTTTGAAAACGTAAATCGAATGTCCCTATGGTCCTGATTGAGTTCCACTAGGTCTCCACTGATAATTTTACGGTCACTAGTTACCATTCCCTTGTTAGACCACTCGGCCATGGGTCATGATGTTGTTTTGACATCTGTATTTCATCTGTGGTTGATGCGGTAGTAACTTTCGTGTTACACGCTCAGCTTATGAAGAAATTACTCGGGTATGCCGGGTACTCGGGTATTACTCGGGTAAATTATCTGCCGAAGGCACTGTGTACAAAATGTTTCATAATAATAAAAAGGTAGACCCCCACGGGGGCTCAAAAGCTCCTCTACCATACATTAGAAATGCACAGAGCATGGCTTCAACCGTCTAACCGTCTCGCCGCGAACTTTTATCCCTCGCTCCCCCTCTCCACTGCCTTTCTCCTACCCGGCGCGTCTAGCGTGCGCACACCTGACTACATCCACCTTGTAGATGTGCAGGTACCTCTCCCCCTCCCCTTCTCCTAACCGTTAACTACGGTAGATTTATTTGTGCGGAAAATATTTTTGAATGGGATTTGGGTGGCCGTCTTTTTATCCACCCCGTGACCCCGTAGGCACATTCGTGTTGCGCAGTCAATACATACGCAAGTCGACTGGGCACTGCTCGATTTGTTCACCGATACGGCGTGAAAAAAAATAGTAAATAAAAATTCTGAACTGCGGGATCGGCCTTCCGGGAAATTTCATGTTGCATAATCTATGTACGAAGAGAGAATTTTAGGCCTGATCGTTTCAGTGATTGATTCTGTTTTTAAAAAAAATTGCTGCCAACCAGGATAGATCCACTGCTCGAGCATTCGTGTTGCAAGCGTGGTTCATAGAGTATCTTGTATGCCAGGGTTTTAAAATATTTGTTGCTCGCATCTGGGAGTATTCCCGTTGCACTTACTAAACGTAGGCCAGATGACTGAGTGTTGGTTGATTTTTGGATATCAGATAGGGATAAAAATATTTGTTGAAGGCAACGCGGGTAAGCTGTCTCCGGGTGCGACTCTCATGGCCGGAGGACTGGCGGGAATGGCCAATTGGTGAGGAGGGGAGGGGGTACGGCAGGAAGCATGACATAGATACGGTAGCTATCGACAACTGTTTTTTTGTTGCTGTTTTGTTAGAAAAACGCCAATGTATCGATTGTTGGTATCCCTATAATAATAGCTCTCTCCATTCGGCACACTGCCACGCAAATCTGATAGTGTGCAGAATGGAGAGAGAGAGAAATATTCTATCTCCCAGCACTAGTGTGCTACAGCGTCACGTACCGTAGTCCATCACTAAGTAATTCAGAAAATTACCGTAATCAATCAATAAACTCTTTCCCTTCTCAGGTCAGTGTGTATTCCCGCCGATGTTCTCAAGTCTCGTCTCCAGACTGCGGCAGAGGGAAAATACCCTGGAGGATTGAGAGATGTACTGAAGGAAGTACTGAGAGAGGAGGGACCCAAGGGACTATTCAAGGTACGGTTGGGGATGGGAGTGGAGGGACACGGTAGAGAAGCATCGAGATCTGAATTTCCAATGTTGTATGAAGGTAGAGGGAGCAGAGGTTAAATATTGACAAAAAGGTAAGTAGAGCCACTAGGAAGATTTATGCAACTGGATTGATTCATTATCGATGCCGGTGGTTTATGTTTGATTTCACCATGCACAGCATGCCAAAGAGCGAAATTCCTTTGTTCTTCGCGGCGCTGCTCAATTGTGAAACGTATTTCATTCTTCGCGGTCTGAATAGAGGGAATGGAAATCAGGAAAGGAGAGAAACACATATTAATTTTATACAATAAATCAAACGAATCAGTGAAGTGATGTGATAAAATGCTTCTGAATCATTATACAACTTTTCTGGAGCTACCAAGAGCTTCCACACTAGGGACGGCAGACGGAATATTTGGCTACACCCTCCGACGCTTTGCCTTCCAACCTACCGTAATCTTCCTTGTAAAAGTTTTGATGAGGTTTTAAATATATTTAAGCATTGAATTTGATACATTATTATTCTGAGATAAACAAACAGGCGTATTGAGCAAACATAAAGCCAGACAAAAGGGTCCAAGCTGTTGAAACAAAGAAGTACGATGACCACCAAAAATATCGTGTTTTCAGAATAATGCTTTCAGGTCTGACTTTCACAGTGTATATAGAATACGGTGCACGAAATAATATTATAAAAATTAAAATAATCCTAATGAAATAGTCGCCGAGCATGAAGCCTTCGCAATTGAGCATTTTCACGTTGCGAAAATATTTTCTCAAGAATACTCAAAAACGGCGCATAGTACATCCGAGATTTTTTAACATAAATTCAAGATCAGTATCATCTACAGGATGCTTAAAAATAAGAGATGTACTATGCGCCGATTTAAAAAAAAAAGATTTTAAACTGTCACGACAATATTGTGACACAAGGAACCACCGTATCCATAAGCTTGGTTCCGCTTCTCGTGTTAAATTGTGACAAATAAAATTAATATTTTTGTTTTGTCATCGTCCCTCTTGACACTGGTAGCGCGAAAAGAGCATAGCGGAATTTCTTGAAGCATTTGAAAAATATTCCTGTGATTTCAGTTCACGATAGCATGATCAGAAGGCTGTCTGCGATACGCTCCAGTTGTACTCAAAGCGTCGCACCCTCCTCCTATTTTCTTTATCATTTTGCTTAATACTTTGGCATATTTTTTCAAAAAACTAAATTGAAAAGTCGAAATGGGGTAAGGTAAGCTTCCAATTGCGCAACAATTTGTGAACAATCTCGTTCATCCATTTACACCGCTGCCGTCCCTATTCCACACGCATTTCCCAATTTTCCCAATTTACGTTTCAATATTGAGCCGCGCTGCGGAAATGTAACTTTAGCATGATGTGCCATGATCTGCCGTAAAATAGTCGAGCAGGAAAAGGTCAATAATATGCTCTAGAGATTGCGGCAAGTTACGGTATCTCAGACGATTACGGTAAACACATCGATCCTTCTTTTCAGGGATTCACTCCTGTGATGCTGCGCGCTTTCCCCGCCAATGCCGCATGCTTCTTCGGTCTCGAGCTGGCCCTTTCCTTCTTCAGAATGTTCATCTGAGCGCGCTGAGGGTCCGCCTCCTTCCATAGCCCCGTCCCCTTCTTACGGTAGACCGATCATACGATCGTTAGTTAATTATTTATCTGTGACTTGTGTTATTGATGATTTTAATAAAATTACGAGTACTGCTGAATTGAAATCGAGTGTGCAAGTTATTTATGGATTGTTGATTACTGTAGTTAGTCATTATCTCGCTTTACTGTAAAATGGTCTCAATGATCACCGGTTTTTATAATGCATAATCAGTGATAAAGATTTTATAAATGATCGATAAATAACCAATTATTCGTCACCACAATACGCCACCAATACAGGTAGCTCAGTCTCCTTTCATCGTACCTGAATATTGCGAAAGCAATGAGGTAGACCGGATATGCGATCGCTGTCTTATGGTATGATCACTGAGAAGCTATCAATGAGCTGTCCTAGTGGTTGGCAGTGAATATTTTCGAGTACGCAGAAAATCGGAGTGATTGTGGTTCTTTCAACGATTTCGCGTGTTGTGCAAATTCACCAGGTTGATTTGTTGTGATGCGTGATTAAATATTTTTTATTAAATATTTTATTTTATTGTAACTAATCTTTTCCGAATGACCGACGAATCGTTTCCGCCCGTGCTGCACTCACAGCCCGAGCGCCTTCGACACAGCGTTAGATCATCTATTCAAAAACTTTTCGAAGTTCAAATGTTGTATCTTGCAAGGCTATTTCGGGGCTCTAGGGCGAATCGCAGTCGTTCGGTTGGCAGTTCCACCGTTGCTCTAGCGCCTATCAATGACAAACCTATGGAAGGATCACGGAAAAGCTGAAAAATGTAAATGGCGATTATGTAAAACAGATTAATGACCCCGATGAGCACGGTAGATCGAATCTATAACTTATTCCAGCGGGTCCATCAGCGGGAGGAGACTTCGAGGAACTGAAGAAGGAGCAGCATGGAAGAGTGAGCAAATTAAGGAGGGGGAAGAAAATATGGGGCAATATGTGGCGAGTTGCGATGTCGATCAGAATTGCGCTCTCTCCATTCTGCACACTTCATATTTGGTTAGATAAACGATAGAGCGAGGAGAGTAAAGAGCGCACTCTTCGACCCGGAATAGCCATTAGTTATTGTTTTCTGTCTTCAATGTTCTCTTGCGAGGTGCGAGTTGCAAAATATAGGAGGCCAGGTGTTTTCTAGTGCCATGTACAGTTCATGAGCAGTCATGACGCGATTAAGAGTGCAACTCTGATTTTTAGAGTGCCTCTGCCCGGACATGCCGCGAGGATTTTCAGTTTTCGTGACTTCAAAAATCGGTTTTTCGCCATAACGACCCACTTTTCGCGAGGGGGGAATTAGCCACCTATCACACAATGAAGCCCATGCAATTCTACGCCCAATGGTATATAGTACAGAAAATTTCATTATACCTCCACCTCGAAAAAATGGACATGAAACCTAAAAATCCTCGATTTCGGAAGAAAAAAATTGATATTTTTTTCTTTCTTGTTTTCATGAGCTCTAATATCGATTTTCGAACTCTGCGCACACAACTAAGTCAGAAACACCTATAGTCAGATTTTTCTGAAAAATATTTTTTTTCGACTTTTCATGACCTGGTCATGGTCAATTTGGATCTAGAGGTCGAAATCTGAGTATGTCGGATTTTAATTTTACCTTATATGACTTAGTGCGTAGAGTTCGAATTTGCAAACTAGAGTTCTCGAAAGCTCGTAAGAAAAAAGATATCCTCGAATTACTGTGTTTTCTCTGATAATATTGAAGTTTTCGCCTTACCGATCCACTTTGTTCGCGAACGGGGAAATAGTCACTCACCACAAAATGAAGCACATGCAATTCTGCGTCGAACATTATACGATTCAAAACATTTCACTAAACTTTATAATACACATTCAGCAAATCTTCTAAAATACACAAGACTTTTTTTTTTTAGTTTGCAAATTCGAACTCTACGCACTAAGTCATATAAGGTAAAATTAAAATCCGACATACTCAGATTTCGACCTCTAGATCCAAATTGACCATGACGACTCATGAAAAGTCGGAAAAAAAAAATTTTCAAAAAAATCTGACTATAGGTGTTTCTGACTTAGTTGTGTGCGCAGAGTTCGAAAATCGATATTAGAGCTCATGAAAACAAGAAAGAAAAAATATATCAATTTTTTTCTTCCGAAATCGAGGATTTTTAGGTTTCATGTCCATTTTTTCGAGGTGGAGGTCTAATGAAATTTTCTGTACTATATACCATTGGGCGTAGAATTGCATGGGCTTCATTGTGTGATAGGTGGCTAATTCCCCCCCCCCCCTCGCGAAAAGTGGGTCGTTATGGCGAAAAACCGATTTTTGAAGTCACGAAAACTGATTTGGAATCGACCTGAATCAGATCTCAATAGTGTTTCCATGCACTCTCGACATGTCTATGATTATGCAAAAGAAATTTTGAGTCTAGCTTGTCCGGCTGAGAAATTATGAAAAATCGATTTTCAAACTTCGCGCGCACCTGACGCGCCGCTTTGTTGACTCGGCGCCCAAATTTGGCCACTTTTGTAAACAAGTACCCAACATGCCTCCATGGTATGCGTATGGAGGTCTGAATCGAAAATCCTCGCGGCATGTCCGGAAATCTGACGAAAGGATAAAAAAAAATCAGAGTTGCACTCTTAAACAATGGAGACCCTGCCTTTGGCGAAACCAATAATACTTTCTTATGATCGAACTTTTATTTAACGGAGATGCGACCAGGCATATTCTCGTTGCAGTAATAGCATAGATGCGCGTCTCCAAAATTAACATTGTTCGAATTTACGGATAAACATCTCTCTGAAGTGTTTCTCGATTGACGGCTAGTTGAATTCCGGTGTCATGCATGGTAGATGAAGAAGATGCGATTGTGCAATACTGTTCTAGTTTCGGGTGAGAAATAACCATAAAAGGTTTTCAACGGGACTTTGTGATGATCGCATCCTTTGCTGACCTGGCGCATTCTTGCTCAACAACGAAGTTTTGTTCGCTGTGTGTCTCCCAAGGACTAATGAATGGATTTATCTTTCTGCTCAGGGATAATTCAATAAATTGCAAGACGGGTAGACCAGGCGCACTCAGGACCTGATGATTTTCTTAAGGAGATTCTAAGCACCAGGACAATTGAGTGCCCTTCTAGGTGTTTCAAATATCTGTCTCAAACTAAGATATTTTCTGATCTTTACCGGGAATATCTGTAGGCAAGCCGCGACTGATTAATCGTATTCCTTTAGAGTCAATCTTTAGAGACCAGTCTTGCGGGATGGTGGTCTTAGTTGAAATAGTGGCCACTAGTGTAACCGAATCGAATACTACGCTCTACATTCTGCACACTTTTTTATTCTTGTTATTGAGAGAGTGTGAAGGATGGAGAGTGCGTCATCACTAGTGATTATTGATTGCTGGCTAATATTTTCTCTTGCTAGGGGCGAGTTTTCGAATAAAAAATGTTTGATGCCAGGTGTTTTCTGGTGCCATGTAAGGACCAAGAGTAGGGAACGGGCATGGTGTCTGACTGGCATGCCGACGCAGGCAGGTTCGACTCCCGCCCGCAGGTGATGTTTTGCAAGAGGTAGAGAAATGGGCATGGTGTCTGACTGGCATGCCGACGCAGGCAGAACAGGTGTGAACAACATACAAAATGAAAGTCATGGTAAAAAAATTTCGTAATGTTAAATTTTTTTTAGAACAAGCATTCCAGAGTTTTTTCTACGACGAGAGGGTAGACATTTTTTCTCTGGGTTTGATTCTTCTCGAGCTTTGCGTCATTTTAACGGAACAACAGAAAGTCAAGGTAGATTTTTCGATCTCAAATTGACATTACTTAAAAAACAGATGTTCAATCACATTCGATGCGGAAAACGAATAGATCTGCCTGATCAACCAGTAACGGTAAAAAAAAGTTAATTTTTTTCTTTATTTCGAGCACGAATTTTCAGCTGGATCTCATTACAAAGCTAACAAAACTCGATCGAGATGAACGTCCAAGCATCGCTGAAATACTCATCCATCCCTTCTTCTCCGAGTCCATTATTTATTCATTTTGATAAATTTGAACTCAATTTCGATTGTTGCCATTGATGTTTAAGAAATCAGTACACTCATCATCTAAATAGGTACTGGTTGGCATATACATAGTTGATGCGATAAAATATCGTATATATTCATCATCTCCACACGACTACTTCGGAGCAGTGAGAAATTGAAAATCGAATGATAACATGCGCATCAATATGTACTCTTGATGCGCAAGAGTATGAGCCAGCCGCATCATAAGGAGACATATTTGGGACACATTACTTTCAAATATAGCTTTTCGCTCAGTCTCTTCTCAGCATAAGTCATGTATTTTCCTGCATCTGACTTACTGGATCTTACCACTCTTCCATCTGACGTTATTCTAGATATTATCTACGTAGGACAAGAATCCATCGAGACCATGCGATTGGTTAGTAAAATAGAGGAGTATTTTTCAAATCAAATTTCTAATTCATGTTTTTTGCTCAATGGTGTACCGGTTTCTATTGGCTTTTTCTTTTTCTCGTTTTCTCGAGATATATTCTAATTTACACTTGCAGATATCTCCTTTATGGAAAGATCTCGTAGTGCACAACATCTCCGCAATCATCGTAGACTTCCCGTAATCAAATTGTTTCGATGGGAAAAGGCTATGGAGCATCAGAATAGGAAGTGGTATCTCTCGATACGCATAACGAATAGATATCACGAATATTTCGGACTAAATTTCTGGCCTCGATTTAATTATGGTATGAATATCGTAGATGAGGTAAGAAAATATTGTTCTCTCTAAATTTCGGTGAACGCCAAATCCGCAACAATATTTATGTATTTATTCAGACTATCTCTTTTCAAATTCCTTTCAAAATGAGCACAAATCCGTTGTTGAAACGACTGAAACGCCTATTCTCTCGTTGCTCAAATATTGATACGTGATTGAGCAGATTCCTATCAAGAGTGCTATTGTCGGCTTGAAAATTGATGAACTTTCTATCAATGATGTTTCGAATCTCGGAACAAAGCAGACGTAAGCTCATTCAAATGAGATGTATATGTTTAAATGTACTATCTCAGACAAAATACTTAACTTTAAAGAAAGAATACGGCGCTTAGGAAATTGCATAATCGTTAGGAAATTATATAAAAAATTTCTTTCCTGAACGACAATCCTTATGATCATTACCGTATGTTCAGTTCAGAAGCTAGTTTTTAAACTGGATCCTCTTCATGAATTTTCTTCGAAGCACTTTATGCGCAACTGGAAATCAAGTAAATGTTGTTTTATGTCACAAATTAGCTGCATTGTGCGCAAAACGTGTACGACCTTAAATCAATCGGTTTTAATAATTTTCTGTTTAGATTTCATCTCGTTCGTCTCCGAAGCAACACGCATCGTTCCTTCGATAGAGTGTTATATTCCAACTTGGTTGATGCATTTCATCACTGATTCCGCGTCGACACTGCGTCTGAGTCTTTGTGAGGATACAATTACGGAGATGCTAAAGAATGCATCCGCCAGAGTGAACATTCAAGTACTTGACTCATGACAAGTTGTGATCAGAGTGACGACTCAATCAGCAAATTGAGATTACTCTGTGATAACTTATTGTTTTAATGTATTTTGCTCAATTATCGCTGAAACTGTATTTATCATCATTCTGAGTATTTTATAAAGTTAATTTGAACGAACTCAGTACAATGTATGTAGCTCTCATTATAGGCCAGCAAAACTGTCGAAATCGAGGATTTTTCATGTTCTATGTTCAAAAAGTCGTTCTAACCACCCCTTGAGAGGCAATGCCATATATTTTCCTACATATATGGGGACTAGTTCTCGGACATTCTGTAATAAAAATCCCTGTAAGTTGAATCCCTAATGGCGAAAAAATTTATTTTGTGAATTAAGTTGTACTTATTCAATCATATATTTTTCAATTCATAACCAATCCTCTCGCATTCTTCAGAAAAGTTGTTCAACTTATTTTTCTGCGTTTTTTAAGCCCTAAGCCTGCTTTCTAGCTCATCTGGGAGCTGAGATACAGTAGAGCCGGATCCTCGACCGGATATTTCCTAAAAGCCGGCTCTGGGACACATACCCGGGATAGTTCGAAAACTTGTCCACAGGGTATTCACTCATCATAGTATGGAAGGTTTCAGACAAGTTCGAAAAAAAAATTTCCAATGTGAGCTGTTTTTGCTCTTCCGGGTCGTGATACTGGTGCTATAATGTGTTCTTAACGCCGTTTAGCGAAAATTCGATTTGAAATTTATAAAAATTATAAACCACTTTTCAAAACGTGAAAAATCAGTTTGCGATCGATATCTCGGATCATCATAAAAGATGTTTTTGTTATCTAGGTATGTATGCAACATATCCACACCAACTTTGGACCCAGATGCTTTCATTATTTTTTTCTGATTTTCGAGTTCTCAAATTTCGACAACTCGGCATTTTTATGTTTCAATGACCTGGAAGATATAGTGGCCCGTTTGATGATGGGGACCCATTGGGGCATCCAGGGAAAAAGTTTGGGCCGGATCGCTGATATCGATGTCCGGCCCATACTGGAGAATAACCGAGCCGGTCTCTTTAAACGCATGCTTACTGAACATGTTAATTCTTGTTAAGAATTGTTTTCTGAAAGAGTGAATCGTATGATCATGACGAATATAATTGTCAGGGTATGCAATTATCGATCCGATAGGAGAATAGAGCCTCCTTCTTCTCGACACTGCCGATTATTCTCCTCATTTTCACACATTGAATCTCTCGTGCTACAAAATTCGCCGTGGTACTTGGAAATTGATGGAGCGCTGAGGACATTGGGAAATATACACGTGAAAATGCTCGAGATCCGCTACTCAACATGTGACGATGAGGATTTTTAAGTTCTTCACGAGTTTGAGACAATTTCATTCTTTTGAATCAGAAAAATATTAAAACATTTTAGGAAGAGAATCGTTGACATGGTTCGGTGGCATCGACATGTATTGATCGTAGCTTCGTACTTCAGTGCAAATAACCTACGTAAGCGAGCCATAACTCAATAGTAAACTTCGTATCCGTTTTAGAAATACACGTTCGCAAAATAACTAAAATGATGGCAACGGTCGACATCTACATCAAAGCCACATCTGAGATGCCAGAACATTTTCGAGATATTGGACGCTCTTGGGAAGAAAGTGCGGGCGATTTTGACAAGGATGGTTTCTCTATCAAAACGTCGAATTTCGATACGCGCCTGGCGAAGAGTAATATCAAGTTGCATGTTTGCATAATGAGTAACAAAGAACGAGAAAAGGGAGTGGGCATCCGGTTCATTGAACAGAGAGGCTACATGTGCCACTCGTAATTTCCATGAATATGTAATTTCGCGTAATTTATTTTCGTACTACATCAATTCATCTTTTGCAAAGTGCATTGTTCGCAACCTTTTCATACAAGTCAACTCATAAACCATTTTGGAACATTTTCATTTTGTCTAATAATCGGAATAAATGTATGTTATGTTTATTCAAGATTTCCTATGCAGATACGATACGTGTTTCTCAAAGAAAATAATCGTAATAAATCGATTGGAAAATAACTATCAACATAAAAATTACCATTTTTAGAAATAATTTATTGCAAATTCGATTTGAGAATTGTTTTTTGAGAATATTATTATTTTTAATAAATTCCAAACATTGATCTCTGGTCAAAACTCAAACGATACTTCTGCCAGCCGCATTCACCTCCCTTAGCTGTCCTTCATTGGGCTATCGATCCATCGATCGCAAAGAGCCTCAACTCATTGTCTTTGTCATTTGACTCAACAACCATTCGTCTAGATGTACAGAGATGTCTCATTGTCAATGTCATCGTCTTATCGACGATGTCCTCCCCTGTTCACCAGCCTCCCTTTCAACCTTGCCAACCTATCTTCCGATATCATCCAACTATTCGAATGGAAGATGAGTCACTTCCACAATTGCGATTTGTGAGCTTTACTGATACTATAAAATCAAACTATAATATTGATTTTATTGATAAAACAGTCAATAATGAAGTGTAAATGTGGTAAAAATCGATTCACTTTTCACTGAGCATAAAATTATTGAATTAATAAAGAAAATGAACAAATAGTTTCTTCTGTTCCAGATATCTCCGTCTTGGAATATTGTTGTGTTCGCACATCTGAGTGATCGGCGCTTCGCTCCTGCCATAGAACGACTATTTATCCGTGTCGCAAAAGTCACCGAAGTCAATGAGGCTGAAAATAATCGGGATCATGTCCGCATCTGGGCTGTGATTCCTGAGAAATGCGCCGGCGCAAGATTCGGACAAATGGCTGAGCGTCCATGCGAGGTTCCCTGGGGTGAGTATTGTCAACAGTTGAGCACGTTGGTGAGATAAATCATCGCTTTCAGGCAATCGAAGTGAGTTGCGCGCCGCAAAAGGTAGCGACAGGAATAGATGAAGAAATCACAACGGAAACTGTGAGACAACTGCATCAAAACACTCTGGATCCAGTACGAAATGCATTCAATCAACGAGCCCTTGATGTGAGTGCCTCTACTTATTTTTTTATCTCATTTCTTGCATTTCGATTCTTTTTGTTTAATGCAGATATTACTTGAATTTTTTGAGTACCCGGCCGAATCGGCCTCGGGCCATAAAAAAAATTAAAAGAATAGTTTTCCATTATTATTGTTTAAAAATCTAACATCATAAAAACATCGAAGGTGCTGGGCGGTGCACATTTCAGAGCTAGACGCAGCACCATTCCTCCCTACAATGCCCCCGCGACGGACTAGTCCGACTTCACAGTACCTTCTCGCTCTTCTCATTCCATCAAGCTCCTTTTCGCTGGTTCTCACGCTTTCGCCACTAATGCTAGGCAGTTTATCGATTTTCCAGGGTCGCCGCGGCTTTTTCGATCCTGAAAGAGAGATTCACATTCTCTGCCCTGCCTGACTGACGAGAGAGTGTGCAGAATGGAGAGAGAGAGAGCCGAGAACCGATTCGATATCACTACAGTTGACCATCTTGTTGTTCTATTTTTCAAGCGTAGCATTTGATCTAAGAGTTTTCTCTAGAGATTAGACTGGTTGTTGAAACGTCAACTAACCTAGGTAATTATATTTGGTTTGGATATCACTCGTATCCCCAAGGTATTGGTTTCATCTGGATAAAACTGAATTAGGCAGTAGCAAACATTGGTTCACCTTGCCAATTTTAATTTTCTAAAGTGTCTTATTCAGCATCTTCACGACGATCAGCAAGAGATTCGCGGCTTGAAGAGTCAGCAGTGAGAAGAAGGAGACGGTAGAAGCACCTTCGGCAGCGACCGCTGCAGGTGATCCGAGGGGTACTGTAGCTTTTTACTATTATATTCATTAGCTGAATGTAAGAATGGATGGCACTTTCCTAGATCGCAACCAAGCACCGCCCCCTCCAGTTGAGGGAAGGGCGGGCTCCTACTCAATTTAATTCAATTCAATTCAATTTATCATGCAAGAATAAATTGAATTGAATTGAATTGAGGGGGGGGGGCTTGGTTGCGATCTAGGAAAGTTCCCTATTTCCCGGCTTTGGCCTACGAGAGATTGTGCTGAATGGAGAGAGCGATTTTTCTATCCTTTGACACTCGTTCTCATTGATAAAAGTATTGATTACTGTGTTGTTGAGTGAATGAGTGAAAGTGAAACCGTTCGAGTCGGTAATATTACCTTCTACTCCATTCTTACTGTGATTTGTTCTTCTCTCTTTTCATTGGTCAGAGAATGTCTAGAGAGCGCATGAAAGTGAGAGAGACAGAGAAATTAGAGAATATTGTGCCCTTTAGTGTGACGTATCCAGAGTGATGTCTGCAAACCGCGTGGAATAGGGTTCGAACAGGGTACAAAGTTCGTCCTCTTAGAGGTTGTGAGAAAGGGAGAGAGCGCAGAGAAAGAGAGAGAGCGAGAGAACGCGATCAGAGATGAGAGTGTCAGACGGCTAGAGTGAGAATGAAAAAATGTGTTAGAGAGCGAGGAGATGTAAGAGAGCGGGTAGAGAAGCAGAGTGGCAACCCCCTCTGGTGTAGCTTGTAGTCTTGCAATCGTGGGGTCCAGAGGTGAAGGGGACTCATGGCTCGGCCGTTTTCCCCTGTTTTCGAGTCATTTGGTGATCGTTTCGTGTTGGAATAGGTTATTGGAATGAGTGAGCGTTCTTTGGGCTGATTTTGTAGTGTGGGAGAGTTTGTTTCCTCTCATTCGGCGCGGAATTGATGGTGACGAGAGGTGATAGAGAGGCGTTCGACCAATGAAGTGTTTCGAGTGATTTTGTTTTGGTTTAAAGTTTTGTAGTCGGGAATTGCGATCGAATTGTTTATGTGCTCTCAATTCACCCTATTGATTCCACTTTGAAACATAGAGTCTCCGCGTCGCTTTTCCGCCGAAGTTCTTTGCATGTTTTGTCGCTTTTATTAGCTTCACCATAATATTATCGTTTTCCTGTTACAACACTTATTTACGTGAAAACAACCTTGACGAGAATTGGCTAGCAGTTGTGGGGGGAGCGTTAAGAGATTGGTTGTGAGCGTTATCGAACTGTTGCCAATTGAATCGTGTCGAATCGAATCGAATCGCTCCCGCTTCTGTGCTACTGAATCCTCAACTAGCCACTTTCAAATCAATTAACGTACTGCATCGCTTTATTGGTTCATTCCGTTTGTTGTTCCTACTGCAATTTGCCCATGTAATGTAGTATTTTGTGGGCATTCAGCCTTCAGTAAGTTCCTTGATGCTTCACTCAATGGACATGCCTCTTTTGTGTTTCTGCTTTTATTGGCCTTTACTTGGACAATTGCGAAAACAATGAGTTCTTTCTCTCTTTCTTGAACAATATCTTTCCCAATGACCTTTCATTCGTTCTTTCGCGAAATCAGCATTCCGTTTGTTAATCCGTTATTGTTAAATATCGTTAAATAATTGCAGCCCCTCTCCCCTCTCTCCTCTACAAAATGTCCGAGGTCGTGCTCAATTTCATGGCGGGTGGCGTCGGTGGAATGTGCACTGTGATCGTCGGCCATCCATTCGATACTGTCAAGGTACGGTAGTCAGAAAAATAGTATTGTTTGGACAAGTACAGTAGTTGTTGATTGGTATGTAGCCATTAGTGTCGGCTGATCTAATAATAACTCTCTCCATTCTGCACACTCTCTTGTCACTCTAATCGGCGAAAGAGTACGCCGAATGGAAAGAGCTTTTATTAGATCCGGTAACTGTAGTAGCTAGTGGATGAGTATGAAGTAATCGGGATTAGTTTAATATCTTCTGAAACTTAGCAATTTTCGGCTTCAGAAATGAGTGTTCATCACTGAAAAGTATGTAGATGTGATAGACCAGACGAAGGTTAGATACACAGTCTAGCTCCTCTCTCACTGCATAATCGCAATGTATTATGTGGTGTCGGAGTTTCGTTGGTATGAGGAAATAATTCTCATCGCACAGTATAGATAGGTACAGTAGGGATACGGTAGATATGGGGAAGAGTACGGTATCATTAATTTCTTTCCCTCTTCAGGTTCGCGTGCAAACGATGCCCATGCCTGCACCCGGCCAGAAGCCAATGTTCACTGGTGAGGAGTGATCTTTGATCTTTGGAAGTTGACCTGATCATTTACTAGTTTGGAACCTGAAAAATTTTGATATATATATAATTTATTTTTTATACCCCCTTTCCGATTTTCATTAAGTTCTGAGATGACATAGCACATGCGTTGGATAGCTAAAACGGGAGCTCGCCTGGCATGATTATAGGTTTTTTTTAGACAAAAAGTCTGCTGTCTACTACATTCTCGAGGGTGTAAATGTAAATGAACATTTGGTGAATCGCGAACCTCGTTGTTCCAGCGATTGTGAATTTAAAAAGGCAATTCAACTTCGCTTCTCTGAACACCAACGCTTCAATAAGCTCTAAGCGCTTCATTCATATTCATTGAAATTAGATTGTCCTATAGTTCGATTGAGTTTTAAATTTTTGATCAGCCATTACGTACCACCCACTAGCGTTGGTATCGTTTCCTCTTACTAAAGGTTAGCGTGAAGCGCAATTTCTCCTTCTCTCAAAAATGAGCTCAAAAAACCACGTGGATGTATTGTGCGAGTCTCTATTGTGGCGTGCGCCCACTTTCAAAGATGTGTTGATGCACACACCGGTCCCTTGAGAAATCTAGACACTATATTTGTAATATATAATTTAATTAATAAAATAAATTACCAGGTGCTCTCGACTGCTGCAGGCAGACCATGGCCAAGGAGGGATTCTTCGCGCTCTATAAGGTGAGAAATGTGATCTTTGATCTCGAAAATTTCGTCGTTGGACTGTGGTATTTATGATTTGATCCCGGAGATATCCGTTGGATTCATGTTTCACACACTGTTGATCAGTAAATCCTGATCAAGGAAGCTGATTCTGCCGAGGATAACTTTCTAATAACACCCAATTGTATTTGAGTTCCACTGCTAATTCACAGTTCGATGAACTCAGAAATAACTGATCGTGACTACCTATGGTAGATTTCAATAAAAACATGGGCATCTTGATTTCATACAATTTATCATTGATCTTTGATCCCCCCTCCCCCAATCAATCCTCCTCCCCTCAGGGCATGGCTGCTCCTCTGGTGGGAGTCACTCCTCTCTTCGCCGTTTTCTTCGGTGGATGCGCCATCGGCAAGTATATTCAGCAGAAGAACCCCGGTCAGTGAGGACAGATTGATCTTTGTAGTTTGTAGCTTGGAATTTATATTGTATGGAGATCAGTTATGGAGCCAGGTGAGTGAGCGAAATTTTCTTACGCAACATATCTAGGTTTTTATTGAAAATACTAGACAAATAAAACGACGAACAGAAAAAATTACTAGTTGAGTTGGTGATTTGTGGACGCAGATGTAATAATAATGAAATGTACTATTTAGTACAACTTTCCCAGTTGGATCAATTTTGCTGGGAACGTGTCATACACCTTATCACGCCTCTCACCTTGTATTCGACCTAGACACGCTGATTCTTGTCAGCGGGCCACTTTTTCGAAATTGAGTTTTCTGCAGTTTCGGACTCTACTTGACCCCCGTAGGACCCCTGCCAATGGAATAGTGCGTGGGATCATTCCTGACCGCGCGGCTGCATCGGTCAGGTGCAGCCTGCCGACTTCAGCCCAACTTATCTACCCTTTAAGTTAGTCCTAGAAAAAAACTTTTCTTCGTGACGTAGGGCGATTTTCCGATGCTCTATCGACCTACCAAAAGGGTTCGTCGATAACTCGCTTTAGAACACCGCTAGAAACAGTGATCTGTATCTCGAAAACCGCTCGAAAAAACAAACTTATTCTTAAATACATCGATACATCTTGTTGTGACGATTCGAATGATATGTCTGCGCTCTCATATCGAATTAGCTAATCTTGTCTTAACCCTTTAAAACTGTCTCTTCAACTTTTGAACTTTATTTTCAACAGCCTCACGCCGAGTCATTCGGCGTTATCACGAGAAATGGCGCGGTCTCCGCGCGCGATTTTGAGTTATGTTTCATTGCGAGCGAGGCATTGTGATCACTTGTGATGACGTGAGGCTTTTTAAAAATGAAGTTCAAAAGTTGGAGAGACAGTTTTAAGGGGTAAAGACAAGATTAGGTAACTCGATATGACAGCGCAGACATATCATTCGAATCGTCACAACAAGATGTGTCGATGTATTTAAGAATAAGTTTGTTTTTTCGAGCGGTTTTCGAGATACAGATCACTGTTTCTAGCGGTGTTCTAAAGCGAGTTATCGACAAACGCTTTCGGTAGGCCGATAGAGCAGCGGAAAATAGCCCTACCTCACGAAGAAAAGTTTTTTCTAGGACTAACTTAAAGGATAGATATTAGGTTGGTTCATAAGTCTTGTCCCATTTTCAGAATTAAAGACGCCTAGCTCTTTCGATTTTGACCGACCACCTCTCGGTTTTCCATAATCGGTAAAACCTTCAATGCTCTCTTCCGCGCACTTTATCTTAGATCTCTCCGATCGGGAATACGGGCACTGAGTAAAATATCAATAAAATTGGCTATCGTCCAGTGCCAGGACGATACGAAGTCGAGTACCTTTCCCGTTTATATATAAGATAGAGCACCAAGATAGCTTCTCAGTTAACTGTATTTCAAACTGCAAAACTATTACTTAGCAGAGTACAACAATTTCAAAATTAAGTCTAAATTTTTTTTGAGAATTTGCTTTTGGCAAGACCTGAAATTCTCGAACATTCAGCAAGCTTGGCACAATTCCAAACTATTATCATGAAGCAAGGACATACCTCTATATAATACTACGAAGGCAGACCGGGGCGATTTGAGACTGACAAAATCTACGGGCTCAAACTTCAAGCCCGAAATGGGACAAGACTTATGAACCAACCTGATAAGTTGGGCTGAAGTCAGCAGGCTGCACCTGACCGATGCAGCCGCGCGGTCAGGAATGATCCCACGCACTATTCCATTGGCAGGGGTCCTACGGGGGTCAAGTAGAGTCCGAAACTGCAGAAAACTCAATTTCGAAAGTGGCCCGCTGACAGATTCAGGTCGAGAATAAGATGAGGGCGTGTTATACGTATACATTAGTAATTCATGATTTACGGCAATAGCAATCTGAAATTTTTGAATATTCAAGTATGCTGTTGATGTTCCTAGCAATTAGACATAGGAAAGTGTACGTTTTACGAATGGTTAAAATCACCATCACATCAGTAGTAGGTTTTGGCAGACAGTTATAATTCAGTATTTTGGGAGTAGGTGATTCAATGCTTCTAAATTTTATTTCAAGCTGCGCTAAAACAATTGTTCCAGCTATGACGCTCATGAAAATAAAATTAGTAACAGCGTAGTTCTGGTAACTGATGTAGGTGATTCGGTGAAGTAGGGCACACCCCGCCAAGCAGGGGAAAAAACCTCATTTGCGTGGCGGCGACGTGCGAAATCGAAAATGATCATTTTCATTCTCCCAATTCAAACCCATTCGGAGCGGTTCACGACGAATGACGTTTCCCCCACTGATTCATTCCCCATTTCACTCTTTGAATCGCGGCGCGTAGTCATTTCGGATTGAAACTCATTTGATTTCGTAAACTTTTTCGGATGAAAATGCTTGGAAACCGTGGAAAGTGAACACAATCTTTATCATTATTAGCAAAGGGAGTTTCTACAGTTATCATAAAACGGGAGACAATGATGTACAGTCAGGGGGGTAACGGCTGTACTGGCGCGTACTTCGGCCACAAAACAATGAGACTCCGATGCACGTGTTCAATGGTTTCGATCTATCTACCAGCGAAACCTTCTCGATCCATCGCTTCTCGCAAGTGAACCAAATAGTGCAGGGAGGGAGTGAGGAGGGCCGAGTTGACGATGACGACAATGATAGTAGAAAGGGAGAGGATGTGCGTGTCAGCTACGGCTTTTATACTCCCTGAAATCGTGGTCTGGTTTTGAAGGATTGTGGGCGCCATTGCCACGAGTTCGTCAGACAGGATGTACAGGAATGAATTGAAAAAGAGAAACCATTTCATTGAAAAGAATGGTAAAACATGTTGAAACAGGGAATAATTAGCTGAACAGAATTATTATATTAGTTTCGAGCTGAAACATAGCCGAATGAATGAGTTTGGAGGGGAAGATTGGCTGATTAGCGCACTTCAGCGCTATTAACTCTCTTCAAAATTAAGATATGGAGATGGCGTTTGCGCAGAAAGTTGACCAATCGCTTTCCCCAAAAAGTGATAGAAGCGGTTTTTAAGATTATAATCTCAATCATTAGTAGCTCTTGAAAATGTGATAAAGTCATCGAAATCGGTCGATTTTGCCCTGTTGGCCGTATTAACTCTACTTAGAGCCAAGCTACAAACATGACGTTTGTGCACAGCTGGAGACAAAGTCTTTCCTCGCATAGTGATAGAAAGCTTTTTTCGATTTTGACTTCAGTCGGCAGCAAAACGAGGGGGCGTGCATTCACTCCCATTCTTTCCTTTGTCTCCCTCCCCTCTCCCTTGTCTCACTAATTGATTTTCATTCCGCACGTCGCCGCCACGCAAATGAGAGTTCGGCGACCAATAGAGCTCGCTAAAATATTGATCTTTGATCTTTGATCTCCCTTTTTCAGAAGACGAGATGTCCTTCCTGCAGAACGCTAATTCTGGCGCCATCGCGGGTGTGATGACTACTGCTGTGATGGTGCCCGGAGAGAGAATCAAGTGTCTACTGCAGGTATACGGTAGATCAAGAAATGGAAGTGTCTACATGAAATGATCGAATTTTTGAATAGTGCAGATCGCAAACTGGTTTTACTGAAACAGAGCGTGTTGAATGATTTTTTTTACATCGAGACGTAGAAGTGACCAAATTGTAAGGAAGCTTTCAGATAAAAATTAAGCAGTGTAACATCAAACCTATGGGTGTGTATTGGAGAATGTGGCAAGGGTTACGGTATCTTCCTCGCACACTCTACAGTATCTCTCAGGTGCAATCGGCTGGTCACGCTCCCACGGGCGTGCACTACGACGGACCGATGGATGTGGTGAAGAAGCTGTACAAGCAGGTATAAGGTAGTTTCGCATGTCTCTACATGCAATGACCCAATTTTTAATTTTTGCCAATCACGAACTGATTTATTTGAGTAAATTAGTGTATTACGATTTGCAATTCAGGGAGGAATCGCCTCGATCTACAGAGGCACTGCCGCAACGCTGCTCAGAGGTATACGGTAGTTTTGATTGACCCCGTTGCTCTCTCCATTCAGCACACTCTCTTGCCGGAGAATTGGCGAGAAGGTGTGCAGAATGGAGAAAGCCGAAAAAATATTCACATCCGTAGTAGTTCTGTATTTGGTTTCTTCTCAATTTGTTTTAGAAATGGGAATCTCAAACTGATTTTATTTCCAGACATCCCCGCCTCTGCCGCTTATCTCTCCGTGTACGAGTACCTCAAGAAGAAGTTCGCCGGAGAGGGTACGCTATTTCCTCGGTTGAATACGGTAGATACACACCGTAGACTTTGTAGCGATAATGCGAATTTAAACTAGGAACAGTCGTGCCACACGAGTGAAGGCTTGTTGATTGAGTGCCACTCGGTCACTTGTGTTTTCCATCGATAAAACAACAAAAAAGTGCATCTGACTGCAAATATTCCGACCGGTAGCATTCGTGCCGCACCAGGGATGTTTAGTCGATTAGGGGCCGAATAATTGCTTTGTTCAGGGTTCGGCTTAAATAAAAACATCGCGCTGATCGATCGAGTGAAGCTTCGGTTGAGAAATAGTAAAAAAAATTGTGTATAGTTCTAGGAGCATCCGCGTTGCATAGGGAATATAAATGTGGACTCTTCGAATTCTGGCCAATATTACTTCAGTTAATCTCAATAATAAGATTATTAATGTCGTTGCAATGAGATATTCCATTGCGCGCTTAATAGATTTGTTATTGTGTTTAGGAGCATGTCTGTATTACATCTTGCACAACGAAACGTAGAATGTTCAGCCTATTTGCAGCCTAATGTGCTCCACTAGGCATATTTCTCTAATATGCAATTTGCTCCACTAGGAAAATCTATTTATGATCATTCGTCCGATTGATTCTACTTTTAAAAAAAATTAAAACAATCCTCTCGGAGCATTCCGGTTGCGCATCTGAAATTTCACCTGATTGGGTTGATAGTTGATAGTGCGACAATATCTTCTTGGAAAATAAAACACCTTTCTTCCTTCTACCGTGGTACGAGTAGCGTTCTCGTTACACACTCTACGCGTACACAACGAGATTGGAAACTTTTCGATCACATTCAGGTTCCCGGTTTGAAAATGTTCGATTGCAGGGAACCAGGTTAGACCCACTAGGCGAATTCGCGTTGCGCATCTGACTCATAGGCTAGATGACTGGAAGCTGACAAGGGAATGACCGGAACTCACATATCCCGAAAATTCTGAAAAAAATCACAGAAAATGCAGAAAAAAATTCTATCCAGGAAACTACTTTCAAAAACTGCCAAATGTTTTTTTGAAATTTCGATTTTGGGCGAAAATTGCGTTTTGTGGTAAAAAAAATCTGACAAAAACGCTATTTTCGCCCAAAATCGAATTTTCAAAGAAATATTTGGCAGTTTTTGAAAGTATAGGGGTGTCCCATAAGTCTTGAGAATTGCTCCGTAAATCATTGTTGCGCAATCGAATGCCTCGATTTTTTTAAGCAAATTGTAAACAAACTATTGCATCATGCTGACGTCGAAGGGGTATTGGCATTGCATCAGTTTAGAATTTGCCACAGTCATTCTAGTGATGGAGACTTATCACGATAAACGCGCTGTCTTACTTCATTCCTTCCGCATTGGTCGTACATCCAAAGAAGCTCATGCGGACCTGGTGCTTACGGATGGAGAGGATACCCCTTCCCTTATTACATGCCATCGTTGGTACACCCGCTTCAAGAAAGTAGATTATAACCTCGATGACCAACCCCGATCCGGTCGCTCAATTTCTCGTAAACCCACTCGAGTTCTCACTGCGCTAAAGAAGGATCCGAAGAAGAGTGTGCGCATGTTGGCGGCACAGACTAGCACTCCCAAGACCACCGTATGTCGGACCCTCCATCGGGCGGGAAAGACAGCGAAGCTCCCCCAAGTCATTCACCCATGACCTCTCCCAGGCACAACTCAAAAAGCGAGTTGAGGTGTGTCGGGAATGGCTCTCTCGTAGATCGAATCTGCGATGGGTAAATTCCATCATCGCAGCAGATGAGAAGTGGATCACCTATGATAATCCGGAGAGGAGACTGCAGTGGTGCGACGTGGATGAAATGCCCCAGCCCACCCCGAAGAAGGAGCAGCACGAAAAGAGGGAAATGCTGTGCTTCTTCTTCTGCTCCCTCGGTCCCCTCTATTGGGAGATCCTCGCCCCTAACACCTCGGTCACTGCCGACCTCTTCACTCAACAACTAGAAGAGGTCGCCATCAGGGTCCCTCCCGAACTCATGAGCGAGGGAAAAATCCTGATGTTGATGGACAATGCGCCCACCCATCACGCGAAAATCACCCGGACCAAACTGGACGAGCTTAATATGGAATAGCTTCCCCATCCACCATATTCCCCTGACATTAGCCCTGCGACTTCCATTGTTTCCGCTCACTGTCTGACTTCTGCAGGGGAAGGAATTTCAAGGACCGAGACTCACTCGTTCGGGCATTCACCGAATGGATCATCTCTAAGCCTCCCGAGTTTTGGAAGAGAGGTGTTACCACCCTGCCCGAAAGATGGAGACAAGTCGAGGGTTCGAAGGGGGCATACATTGATTATTGATTATTGTAAACTGTTGAAGAAATAAAAAAAAACAAAAAAAATAAAAATAATTATCAAAACTTATGGACACCCCTATAGTTTCCTGGATAGAATTATTTTCTGCATTTTCTGTGATTTTTTCAGAATTTTCGGGATATGTGAGTTCCGGTCATTCCCTTGTGAGTAATATCTCGCGGATTATTTTTTTCTAAATCCTTTACTGGTAACCAGGATTTATTCACTAGGTCCATTCATGTTGCACGTGTGATTCATAGGGTAACTGATTGGGCTGATAATTGATTATTTGATGATCTAAAAATAATTAATTGCAGGCAACGCGGGCAAGCTGTCGCCGGGCGCGACTCTCATGGCCGGAGGACTGGCGGGAATGGCCAATTGGTGAGGAGCGGATGGGATACGGTAGCGGTTAGCAAGGACAACGGTGGAGTTTAGGAATGATACGTCGGTGTTGGGCTCTCCATTCAGCACACTCTTTCGCTAATCAGTGATAAGAGTGCGCATACTGGAGATACCTTTACCGAAACACCATCCCTCGTGGCCAATTGTTTAGAAGGGCAGATTCCGTAGTAAGAGCTGGCTACGGTAGTGAGCGGTATGCGCTATTATTGCTAGTTACTGATGTGTATAGATATTGACAAAAATTGAAAAAAAAGAATAATCGCTGCATTCGTGCTTCACAGTTACTTTCTCCGATAGCCGAGTGGCCGATGTTTGATTTTATCGAATGATTCTAGCAAAAATGATGTTACTCGTTGTCAGCGTAATTACATTGTTATTACTTTCGCATCGTTGCATACCGTATTCCGGCATACTACCGTAATCAATCAATAATCTACTTTTCTCCTCAGGTCAGTGTGCATTCCTGCCGATGTTCTCAAGTCTCGTCTCCAGACTGCGGCAGAGGGAAAATACCCTGGAGGATTGAGAGATGTACTGAAGGAAGTACTAAGAGAGGAGGGACCCAAGGGTCTATTCAAGGTACGATAGGGAAAGAATCGAGAAATGAGTTTTCAAATATTTTGGTAAATTGTAGAAAGTTGTGACTGAAAAATGAGGGAAACTAGTAAAAACTATGTATCATACAACAAATAGGAGTGTTTGTGCCTCTCTTGTGATTGATTGGGTAGGATAGTGGCCGCTGTTTGGTTTTTCGACGGACAGCTTGACGTAAATAATCTTGACGAGGCTAGCGAGCATTGTTTGATATTTCGTCGAGTTGTCTCGTACGATATTATGATGTTTGGGATAATAAGAGGTGTGTAGAGTGCTGAACCAATGAGATTTCAAGAGATTGTGGAATGTTACTCTATTAGACGATCAATCCTCCATTTCAGGGATTCGCTCCCGTGATGCTGCGCGCTTTCCCCGCCAATGCCGCATGCTTCTTCGGTCTTGAACTGGCACTCTCCTTCTTCAGAATGTTCATCTAAGTGCGCCGAGGTTCCGACCCTTCCGAAGCCCCGCCCCCTTCTTACGGTAGACTGATCGATTGTTAGTTATCTATGTGTGGTTTTGTTATTTATATCCTAAATGTGCGCACGAGTACTGTGAAATTGTATCAGATTTTCAAAAACCAATTATTGATTGAATGCTGAGTACGGTAGACTACGGTAGCCAAGTGATTGATGTATGCAGATTTTCTGATGTGCCACAATCGATTGAACGCTATTTATACGAGAAAGATGAGGCTGTGATGATAAAATAAGTATGGATTTTTCTTCTCTAAAATGGTTCCTGCAAGCAAAGACCAGCAGAGTTGGCGAAATTTTTGGCGAGCTAGCAGAGTTGGCGAAAAAGAATTTATTAAGCAGTGCATTCTTGTTAATAAAAGATAACAACATTTTCTATATGCTCCTGAATATCAACGAAAATACGTCCATCTATAACTAGTTGAGTGACGAGACGTGTAGTGATACCGAATCGTATAATATAGTATGACTCTCCATTCTGCACACTCTCTCGTCGATCGGGTCATCCACATAGTGTACTGAATGGAGAGTGCGACTATTCATTCGAGTAACACATAACAAAATGAATTCCCACCTAGACGATGGAGTGATCGCATCGGAATATTGATGACAAATGTAACCCGCCCGACTCTCCTCAATTCGCATGCTCTCCCGCTTCTCTAACCAGCGAAAAAGAACGCGAACTTCGGATTGTAGTTTTCGCATCACTAATTGGAACTAGTGATGTAAAATTGGAAACAACCCTCTTCAATTGGCGTGCTATCTCGTCCGTCAGAGAAAGGAAAGAGTGCGCAAAATTAGGAGAGCCGAGTTCTGATTTGCCATCACTAATTGGAACCTAGCCCATGGACCAGCAGCTTGATGATATTATGGGATTTGATAAATTTTTTTATGAATCATTCGAGTTTGAACAAAACGACCGGGTAAAACTCAATCAATATGTCATACAGTATGATATGAGGCCGTTTGCCTAATTTTCGAGCAAAATCGGAGGGGTTTGGCACAGTCAAAAAAACGCCTATGCTTCAAAGTTGTCCCTAGAGTAACTTTCGATTCTGAATCGACTGGCGGTTTCCGTTTTTTGATCAGATGCTCCAGAATCCCGGTACGACGCGACGTAATTTTTTAAAATTTTGTTTTCTGCGATAAAAACTGGTCCGGGAAGAGAAAAATCGGCCGAAATCTCACGCACCCCGACCAGAATTTAATTCTCTACAAAATGAAATGTTGGGCGAGGATCTATCGTTTTTCGTTATCAAGTTATGGTCGTTTTTGACCCAAAAATTTGTTAGCTTATCAAGAAGCATAGTTTGTAGAGAATTAGCCTAGACGCGCGAGATGAATTTGACAAGTTGGAATTCATGAAAAGAATTCAGTTGCAACGAGCAGGACAGAAAGGAACCACCGTCAACGCGTTTCAAGAGTACGTCGCCAGCGAACTGGCGAAGATGAACATCAAACTCGGAACTTTCGTATATAATGAACAGCAAGTATCCCGGTGGGCGAGCGCATAAGGATAAGAGTTATCATGATTCGATGGCAATTAACCGGAGATTCGGACATGCACATCTTTTCATTACATTCACTGGAATGTTCTGGGATCCGATCGTAGAAAGTTTGGCACCTAACAACACGCCCTACGACGATCCAATGATGCTGGTCCGAACTTTCGACCAGTGCTTAAAGGAATTGAAACATGACTTGGTAGTGAGACAAGTTTTCGGAAAAGTGACTGCCTACGTAATGTCGATTGAATTCCAGAAGCGGGGCATGCCCCACGCTCACATTCTACTGACTCTTGAAAAAGGTGTAAGTGAGGACATGATTGATGAGATGATTCGGGCTGAGTTTCCCGAGAAACCCAACGAAAATGACCCCGTGTTCCAAGCAAAACCCGAAAAAGAGAAGGCCCAAATTCGTCGTGTCTACAATACGGTCAAAAATCACATGGTGCACGGGCCGTGTGAATTCGACGACGGTACTCGATTTAGCTGTAGGAAGGGACTTGCGGGTGCACCACAGTGTGCTAAAAAAATATCCTAAGTAGTTCAATAAAGAAACTACCTTGGAAAATGGTAAGTACGCCAAGTATCGACGATTGGATGATGGGGTAAGTGCAGTGTTCGGTGGTGGGAGGAACACGCGAGTTGCCACCAATCGACACGTAGTTCCACACAACCGTTTCCTTCTTGCAAAGTATGGTTGCCACATCAACGTCGAGGTAGTAGCCAGCGTCGAATCACAACGCTACATTCACAAGTACTTTTTCAAGGGATTTGACCAATGCTTAGCTGAAATTAAGACTCTCCATGCTAAGGCAGGAGATCTTTCAAAAGTACCAGGGATGAGAAAGTCGGAAAAGGGCGATTGGACGTATGACTATGACGAAACACGCATGTACATGATGTGTAGAATCAAAAGTACGCCAGAAGCCGCTTTCCGACTTTTCTCGATGGACCATTCTGACATGTCTCACGTCGTTTCAGCAATCAGTGTGCACCTCCCCGACCAGCAGAGATTCACTTTCATGGATGACGACGACGAAGATAGAATGGCAGAGAAGGCGGAATCGGCTAAGTCCAAGTTTATGATGTACATGGAGGCATGTGCAAACGACGTGATTGTTACGGTAGATGGGAAGGAATTCCCCGTTAAAGAGTTGACTTTTGCCGAGGCTGACGAAAGGTTGAGAGTAGTGGGAAACAATTACGTTCCATACAAAAACAAAATTCGAAAAATTTCGAGACTTCCAGTTTCACCCAGGAGAACTGAATTGTACGCGCTCTACGTAATGGTTCTCAGTGCAAAAGGATACGAGTCGTTCGATGATCTACTCAATGGAATCGATGGAGTGCCGTATGAGTCATTCGCAGAGGCAGCGCGTAAAAAAGGGTATTTAGTGGATGAAACAGAGTGGGAAGAATGTCTCCAAAGAGTTTCTGCTTTTGCTTTCCCATACCAAATGCGTTCCTTATTCGCAACTATAATAATTCAAGGATACGCACCAGATATCCCCTCCCTCTGGCAGAAATTCAAGAAGTTATTACACCCGAGAGACAAGGAAATTAAGATGAGTGAAGAGAAAAAAGATAGAGTAGTATTGTCCCATATTCAAGCAATTCTGAGACATCACGGAATCTCTCTCAGACAGTGTCATCTGCCCGAAATCGATGACTCTGAAGTGGAAGAAATCGAGGATCGGGACAGCGAATTGGAGGAGATTGCGGGTGAAATGATGAAGACGGACGGTATTTTGACTGATGAACAGAGATCAGTAACCGATGCCGTCTTCCACTCGCTCAAAAACAAAGACTCTCCTCAACAGTTGCACTTCTTGCAAGCGAGTGGAGGATGTGGCAAAACGGTTCTAACAAACTACGTGATTAACAGAGCACTGATGGAGGGTAGAAAGGTGGTAGTGATGGCGTCATCAGGAGTCACGGCTGTTCTGTTGAGGAATGGAAGAACCGTCCATTCCACTTTTGGTGTGCCTTTGAACCTGATTGAGCGTACTGAACCCACCCAGGACATCATGTCAAACGTTGGCAAATTTCTTCGTGGTACCGAGTTGATCATTTGGGACGAAGCACCGATGCAAAATAAGTTTGTCATGTACTGGGTCAGTGATACCATGAAGAACATTGTCCCCGCTGACCGTAGTCCTCTTCCCTTCGGAGGCGTGACTGTGTTACTTAGTGGAGACTGGAAGCAAACTCTGTGAGTGGTTAAGGGTGTTAGCGGAGAAGCGATTCTCCCCTACACTCTCAAGGGTGCTTCCGACATCTGGCCACTTTTCCGAATCCACAAACTCACCAAAAACCTTCGTGTCAACGAAAACGAAAACGACTTCAGAGAGTGGCTAGAAATGGTCGGAAGTGGTAGAATCAACAAATATGATGGAAAGACAATTGAGTTACCGGCCGAGATGACTTGCAAGACGAATGAGGAGGCGATCGAGCACGTGTTTCCGCAGGAAGTTCTTGACAATCCAATGGAGATGACAGGTCGGATGCTTCTTTGCATGAGAAACGACCAGGTTCTGGCGGTGAACAATGATCTCATGCAGAGATTCAAGGGAGAAATGGTGGAATTAGTTGGAGATACTATGCATGTTTTGAGTGCGGAGAACGAAGAACCCCTAGATACACTTGAAGACCTACAGGGCAGGACTCCGGGAGGAATGCCTCCGCACATTCTCAAGCTGAAAATCGGTGCTCCAGTTGTTCTCTTGAGGAACATCAACATTGTAGCCGGTTTGTGTAACGGAACGAGAATGGTAGTAGAGCAGTTTGTGAGGAACAAAGAAGGAGTGGTAATTTGCATTATGTGTAGAAACATCTCTGGCACATCGAAAACTGGCCACATCTTCCCTATTCCTCGGATCAAGTCGATTTACGAATCGGCTAAAGAGGGTCTCTCGTTTCCGAGAACACAATTCCCTCTCTGGCCCGCATTCGTGATGACTGTGAACAAGGCCCAGGGCCAGACACTGAGGAAAGTTGCTCTGATTCTAGAGAGTGACCGTTTAGTCACGGCCAAACTTATGTGGCTCTTTCTCGCGTTCGATGCCCAAGCGACCTGAAGATCTACACGACGAGGAAACTGGATGGAGAGGATGGAACAAGGATCGTGAGGAACATCGTGTTCGACAACATCGAGTTGTAAGACGCTTATTCATATTCAAAAGGTGGAGATGGGTTGAGGATGGTGGGAGGGACCCATCACAATAATATTTATTCAATTTTCTCCCTTTTTTGCAATTTGCACTAATTGTGCATATTAAATTTTGCACGATTTTCAAGTTATATATATATACATTTTTAAAAATATTTTGAGTGAATTCTAAAGGTGGAGATGGGGTGAGGTTGGAGGGAGGGACCTATCTCAATAATATTTTATTAATTTAGCACAATTTTAAACTTTTAAAAAAATGTTTTGAATGAATTCTGAATGAAAAAGGTGAAGATGGAGTGATGTGGACAGTTGGAAAATCAAACTGTGGTGAATTATGCAAATGAAAAGTGATGAAGGAAACGAGTGAGATATAAAAAATATATAATGAAAATATAATATAAAAAAATATATAATTAAATTCAAATTATTTGAGAAGAAAATTGTAAATATTCTAGAAGAAAATTGAAAGTGTATGTGTGTGTGTGTGGAGTTGGTGATGGGAGAGGAAGGAGGGTGGGCTTCATCACCGAAAATCATCAATCGAGCCAGGACGAAGGAGTTTTTCTCCCTTGATCGAGTGTGTGGCAACTGACAAGCCGAATTTATAAGCCGTACGGGCCTCCGAAAGGACGATTTCTGACAAGGTTTCCCAGAAAGGGTTGAGACTTTGTTTTCGGGGAGACGCGTGACAATACACGAGTTACCTGTGCGTAAGGTTAGCCATGTGCTTGGTCTTGGTGAGTTTCAGTATTAGGCCGACTACATGGAGAGGGAGTTGAAAAATGGTGAAGTTGTGAGAGAGAGTGTGTGTGTTGGTGATGGGGGAGGAAGGAGGATGGGCCTCATCACCGGAAAATTGAACCCAACTCGCGGTGAGTATGTGAATCTGGAGTGGTGATGGGGGAGGAAGGAGGATGGGCCTCATCACCGGAAAATTGAACCCAACTCGCGGTGAGTATGTGAATCTGGAGTGGTGATGGGAGAGGAAGGAGGGTGGGCCTCATCACCGAAAATCATCAATCGAGCCAGGACGAAGGAGTTTTTCTCCCTTGATCGAGTGTGTGGCAACTGACAAGCCGAATTTATAAGCCGTACGGGCCTCCGAAAGGACGATTTCTGACAAGGTTTCCCAGAAAGGGTTGAGACTTTGTTTACGGGGAGACGCGTGAAAATACACGAGTTACCTGTGCGTAAGGTTAGCCATGTGCTTGGTCTTGGTGAGTTTCAGTATTAGGCCGACTACATGGAGAGGGAGTTGAAAAATGGTGAAGTTGTGAGAGAGAGTGTGTGTGTTGGTGATGGGGGAGGAAGGAGGATGGGCCTCATCACCGGAAAATTGAACCCAACTCGCGGTGAGTATGTGAATCTGGAGTGGTGATGGGAGAGGAAGGAGGGTGGGCCTCATCACCGAAAATCATCAATCGAGCCAGGACGAAGGAGTTTTTCTCCCTTGATCGAGTGTGTGGCAACTGACAAGCCGAATTTATAAGCCGTACGGGCCTCCGAAAGGACGATTTCTGACAAGGTTTCCCAGAAAGGGTTGAGACTTTGTTTACGGGGAGACGCGTGAAAATACACGAGTTACCTGTGCGTAAGGTTAGCCATGTGCTTGGTCTTGGTGAGTTTCAGTATTAGGCCGACTACATGGAGAGGGAGTTGAAAAATGGTGAAGTTGTGAGAGAGAGTGTGTGTGTTGGTGATGGGGGAGGAAGGAGGATGGGCCTCATCACCGGAAAATTGAACCCAACTCGCGGTGAGTATGTGAATCTGGAGTGGTGATGGGAGAGGAAGGAGGGTGGGCCTCATCACCGAAAATCATCAATCGAGCCAGGACGAAGGAGTTTTTCTCCCTTGATCGAGTGTGTGGCAACTGACAAGCCGAATTTATAAGCCGTACGGGCCTCCGAAAGGACGATTTCTGACAAGGTTTCCCAGAAAGGGTTGAGACTTTGTTTACGGGGAGACGCGTGAAAATACACGAGTTACCTGTGCGTAAGGTTAGCCATGTGCTTGGTCTTGGTGAGTTTCAGTATTAGGCCGACTACATGGAGAGGGAGTTGAAAAATGGTGAAGTTGTGAGAGAGAGTGTGTGTGTTGGTGATGGGGGAGGAAGGAGGATGGGCCTCATCACCGGAAAATTGAACCCAACTCGCGGTGACTATGTGAATCTGGAGTGGTGATGGGAGAGGAAGGAGGGTGGGCCTCATCACCGAAAATCATCAATCGAGCCAGGACGAAGGAGTTTTTCTCCCTTGATCGAGTGTGTGGCAACTGACAAGCCGAATTTATAAGCCGTACGGGCCTCCGAAAGGACGCTTTCTGACAAGGTTTCCCTGAAAGGGTTGAGACTTTGTTTACGGGGAGACGCGTGAAAATACACGAGTTACCTGTGCGTAAGGTTAGCCATGTGCTTGGTCTTGGTGAGTTTCAGTATTAGGCCGACTACATGGAGAGGGAGTTGAAAAAAGGTGAAGTTGTGAGAGAGAGTGTGTGTGTTGGTGATGGGGGAGGAAGGAGGATGGGCCTCATCACCGGAAAATTGAACCCAACTCGCGGTGAGTATGTGAATCTGGAGTGGTGATGGGAGAGGAAGGAGGGTGGGCCTCATCACCGAAAATCATCAATCGAGCCAGGACGAAGGAGTTTTTCTCCCTTGATCGAGTGTGTGGCAACTGACAAGCCGAATTTATAAGCCGTACGGGCCTCCGAAAGGACGATTTCTGACAAGGTTTCCCAGAAAGGGTTGAGACTTTGTTTTCGGGGAGACGCGTGACAATACACGAGTTACCTGTGCGTAAGGTTAGCCATGTGCTTGGTCTTGGTGAGTTTCAGTATTAGGCCGACTACATGGAGAGGGAGTAGAAAAATGGTGAAGTTGTGTGAGAGAGTGTGTGTGTTGGAGATGGGGGAGGAAGGAGGATGGGCCTCATCACCGGAAAATTGAACCCAACTCGCGGTGAGTATGTGAATCTGGAGTGGTGATGGGAGAGGAAGGAGGGTGGGCTTCATCACCGAAAATCATCAATCGAGCCAGGACGAAGGAGTTTTTCTCCCTTGATCGAGTGTGTGGCAACTGACAAGCCGAATTTATAAGCCGTACGGGCCTCCGAAAGGACGCTTTCTGACAAGGTTTCCCTGAAAGGGTTGAGACTTTGTTTACGGGGGGACGCGTGACAATACACGAGTTACCTGTGCGTAAGGTTAGCCATGTGCTTGGTCTTGGTGAGTTTCAGTATTAGGCCGACTACATGGAGAGGGAGTTGAAAAATGGTGAAGTTGTGAGAGAGAGTGTGTGTGTTGGTGATGGGGGAGGAAGGAGGATGGGCCTCATCACCGGAAAATTGAACCCAACTCGCGGTGAGTATGTGAATCTGGAGTGGTGATGGGAGAGGAAGGAGGGTGGGCCTCATCACCGAAAATCATAAATCGAGCCAGGACGAAGGAGTTTTTCTCCCTTGATCGAGTGTGTGGCAACTGACAAGCCGAATTTATAAGCCGTACGGGCCTCCGAAAGGACGCTTTCTGACAAGGTTTCCCTGAAAGGGTTGAGACTTTGTTTACGGGGGGACGCGTGACAATACACGAGTTACCTGTGCGTAAGGTTAGCCATGTGCTTGGTCTTGGTGAGTTTCAGTATTAGGCCGACTACATGGAGAGGGAGATGAAAAATGGTGAAGTTGTGTGAGAGAGTGTGTGTGTTGGTGATGGGGGAGGAAGGAGGATGGGCCTCATCACCGGAAAATTGAACCCAACTCGCGGTGAGTATGTGAATCTGTAGTGGTGATGGGAGAGGAAGGAGGGTGGGCCTCATCACCGAAAATCATCAATCGAGCCAGGACGAAGGAGTTTTTCTCCCTTGATCGAGTGTGTGGCAACTGACAAGCCGAATTTATAAGCCGTACGGGCCTCCGAAAGGACGCTTTCTGACAAGGTTTCCCTGAAAGGGTTGAGACTTTGTTTACGGGGGGACGCGTGACAATACACGAGTTACCTGTGCGTAAGGTTAGCCATGTGCTTGGTCTTGGTGAGTTTCAGTATTAGGCCGACTACATGGAGAGGGAGATGAAAAATGGTGAAGTTGTGTGAGAGAGTGTGTGTGTTGGTGATGGGGGAGGAAGGAGGATGGGCCTCATCACCGGAAAATTGAACCCAACTCGCGGTGAGTATGTGAATCTGTAGTGGTGATGGGAGAGGAAGGAGGGTGGGCCTCATCACCGAAAATCATCAATCGAGCCAGGACGAAGGAGTTTTTCTCCCTTGATCGAGTGTGTGGCAACTGACAAGCCGAATTTATAAGCCGTACGGGCCTCCAAAAGGACTCTTTCTGACAAGGTTTCCCTGAAAGGGTTGAGACTTTGTTTACGGGGGGACGCGTGACAATACACGAGTTACCTGTGCGTAAGGTTAGCCATGTGCTTGGTCTTGGTGAGTTTCAGTATTAGGCCGACTACATGGAGAGGGAGTTGAAAAATGGTGAAGTTGTGAGAGAGAGTGTGTGTGTTGGTGATGGGGGAGGAAGGAGGATGGGCCTCATCACCGGAAAATTGAACCCAACTCGCGGTGACTATGTGAATCTGGAGTGGTGATGGGAGAGGAAGGAGGGTGGGCCTCATCACCGAAAATCATCAATCGAGCCAGGACGAAGGAGTTTTTCTCCCTTGATCGAGTGTGTGGCAACTGACAAGCCGAATTTATAAGCCGTACGGGCCTCCGAAAGGACGCTTTCTGACAAGGTTTCCCTGAAAGGGTTGAGACTTTGTTTACGGGGAGACGCGTGAAAATACACGAGTTACCTGTGCGTAAGGTTAGCCATGTGCTTGGTCTTGGTGAGTTTCAGTATTAGGCCGACTACATGGAGAGGGAGTTGAAAAATGGTGAAGTTGTGAGAGAGAGTGTGTGTGTTGGTGATGGGGGAGGAAGGAGGATGGGCCTCATCACCGGAAAATTGAACCCAACTCGCGGTGAGTATGTGAATCTGGAGTGGTGATGGGAGAGGAAGGAGGGTGGGCCTCATCACCGAAAATCATCAATCGAGCCAGGACGAAGGAGTTTTTCTCCCTTGATCGAGTGTGTGGCAACTGACAAGCCGAATTTATAAGCCGTACGGGCCTCCGAAAGGACGCTTTCTGACAAGGTTTCCCTGAAAGGGTTGAGACTTTGTTTACGGGGGGACGCGTGACAATACACGAGTTACCTGTGCGTAAGGTTAGCCATGTGCTTGGTCTTGGTGAGTTTCAGTATTAGGCCGACTACATGGAGAGGGAGTAGAAAAATGGTGAAGTTGTGTGAGAGAGTGTGTGTGTTGGAGATGGGGGAGGAAGGAGGATGGGCCTCATCACCGGAAAATTGAACCCAACTCGCGGTGAGTATGTGAATCTGGAGTGGTGATGGGAGAGGAAGGAAGGTGGGCCTCATCACCGAAAATCATCAATCGAGCCAGGACGAAGGAGTTTTTCTCCCTTGATCGAGTGTGTGGCAACTGACAAGCCGAATTTATAAGCCGTACGGGCCTCCGAAAGGACGCTTTCTGACAAGGTTTCCCTGAAAGGGTTGAGACTTTGTTTACGGGGGGACGCGTGACAATACACGAGTTACCTGTGCGTAAGGTTAGCCATGTGCTTGGTCTTGGTGAGTTTCAGTATTAGGCCGACTACATGGAGAGGGAGTTGAAAAATGGTGAAGTTGTGAGAGAGAGTGTGTGTGTTGGTGATGGGGGAGGAAGGAGGATGGGCCTCATCACCGGAAAATTGAACCCAACTCGCGGTGAGTATGTGAATCTGGAGTGGTGATGGGAGAGGAAGGAGGGTGGGCCTCATCACCGAAAATCATCAATCGAGCCAGGACGAAGGAGTTTTTCTCCCTTGATCGAGTGTGTGGCAACTGACAAGCCGAATTTATAAGCCGTACGGGCCTACGAAAGGACGCTTTCTGACAAGGTTTCCCTGAAAGGGTTGAGACTTTGTTTACGGGGAGACGCGTGACAATACACGAGTTACCTGTGCGTAAGGTTAGCCATGTGCTTGGTCTTGGTGAGTTTCAGTATTAGGCCGACTACATGGAGAGGGAGTTGAAAAATGGTGAAGTTGTGAGAGAGAGTGTGTGTGTTGGTGATGGGGGAGGAAGGAGGATGGGCCTCATCACCGGAAAATTGAACCCAACTCGCGGTGAGTATGTGAATCTGGAGTGGTGATGGGAGAGGAAGGAGGGTGGGCCTCATCACCGAAAATCATCAATCGAGCCAGGACGAAGGAGTTTTTCTCCCTTGATCGAGTGTGTGGCAACTGACAAGCCGAATTTATAAGCCGTACGGGCCTACGAAAGGACGCTTTCTGACAAGGTTTCCCTGAAAGGGTTGAGACTTTGTTTACGGGGAGACGCGTGAAAATACACGAGTTACCTGTGCGTAAGGTTAGCCATGTGCTTGGTCTTGGTGAGTTTCAGTATTAGGCCGACTACATGGAGAGGGAGTTGAAAAATGGTGAAGTTGTGAGAGAGAGTGTGTGTATTGGTGATGGGGGAGGAAGGAGGATGGGCCTCATCACCGGAAAATTGAACCCAACTCGCGGTGAGTATGTGAATCTGGAGTGGTGATGGGAGAGGAAGGAGGGTGGGCCTCATCACCGAAAATCATCAATCGAGCCAGGACGAAGGAGTTTTTCTCCCTTGATCGAGTGTGTGGCAACTGACAAGCCGAATTTATAAGCCGTACGGGCCTCCGAAAGGACGATTTCTGACAAGGTTTCCCAGAAAGGGTTGAGACTTTGTTTTCGGGGAGACGCGTGACAATACACGAGTTACCTGTGCGTAAGGTTAGCCATGTGCTTGGTCTTGGTGAGTTTCAGTATTAGGCCGACTACATGGAGAGGGAGATGAAAAATGGTGAAGTTGTGTGAGAGAGTGTGTGTGTTGGTGATGGGGGAGGAAGGAGGATGGGCCTCATCACCGGAAAATTGAACCCAACTCGCGGTGAGTATGTGAATCTGTAGTGGTGATGGGAGAGGAAGGAGGGTGGGCCTCATCACCGAAAATCATCAATCGAGCCAGGACGAAGGAGTTTTTCTCCCTTGATCGAGTGTGTGGCAACTGACAAGCCGAATTTATAAGCCGTACGGGCCTCCGAAAGGACGCTTTCTGACAAGGTTTCCCTGAAAGGGTTGAGACTTTGTTTACGGGGGGACGCGTGACAATACACGAGTTACCTGTGCGTAAGGTTAGCCATGTGCTTGGTCTTGGTGAGTTTCAGTATTAGGCCGACTACATGGAGAGGGAGATGAAAAATGGTGAAGTTGTGTGAGAGAGTGTGTGTGTTGGTGATGGGGGAGGAAGGAGGATGGGCCTCATCACCGGAAAATTGAACCCAACTCGCGGTGAGTATGTGAATCTGTAGTGGTGATGGGAGAGGAAGGAGGGTGGGCCTCATCACCGAAAATCATCAATCGAGCCAGGACGAAGGAGTTTTTCTCCCTTGATCGAGTGTGTGGCAACTGACAAGCCGAATTTATAAGCCGTACGGGCCTCCGAAAGGACGATTTCTGACAAGGTTTCCCAGAAAGGGTTGAGACTTTGTTTTCGGGGAGACGCGTGACAATACACGAGTTACCTGTGCGTAAGGTTAGCCATGTGCTTGGTCTTGGTGAGTTTCAGTATTAGGCCGACTACATGGAGAGGGAGTTGAAAAATGGTGAAGTTGTGTGAGAGAGTGTGTGTGTTGGAGATGGGGGAGGAAGGAGGATGGGCCTCATCACCGGAAAATTGAACCCAACTCGCGGTGAGTATGTGAATCTGTAGTGGTGATGGGAGAGGAAGGAGGGTGGGCCTCATCACCGAAAATCATCAATCGAGCCAGGACGAAGGAGTTTTTCTCCCTTGATCGAGTGTGTGGCAACTGACAAGCCGAATTTATAAGCCGTACGGGCCTCCGAAAGGACGATTTCTGACAAGGTTTCCCAGAAAGGGTTGAGACTTTGTTTTCGGGGAGACGCGTGACAATACACGAGTTACCTGTGCGTAAGGTTAGCCATGTGCTTGGTCTTGGTGAGTTTCAGTATTAGGCCGACTACATGGAGAGGGAGATGAAAAATGGTGAAGTTGTGTGAGAGAGTGTGTGTGTTGGTGATGGGGGAGGAAGGAGGATGGGCCTCATCACCGGAAAATTGAACCCAACTCGCGGTGAGTATGTGAATCTGTAGTGGTGATGGGAGAGGATGGAGGGTGGGCCTCATCACCGAAAATCATCAATCGAGCCAGGACGAAGGAGTTTTTCTCCTTTGATCGAGTGTGTGGCAACTGACAAGCCGAATTTATAAGCCGTACGGGCCTCCGAAAGGACGCTTTCTGACAAGGTTTCCCTGAAAGGGTTGAGACTTTGTTTACGGGGGGACGCGTGACAATACACGAGTTACCTGTGCGTAAGGTTAGCCATGTGCTTGGTCTTGGTGAGTTTCAGTATTAGGCCGACTACATGGAGAGGGAGATGAAAAATGGTGAAGTTGTGTGAGAGAGTGTGTGTGTTGGAGATGGGGGAGGAAGGAGGATGGGCCTCATCACCGGAAAATTGAACCCAACTCGCGGTGAGTATGTGAATCTGTAGTGGTGATGGGAGAGGAAGGAGGGTGGGCCTCATCACCGAAAATCATCAATCGAGCCAGGACGAAGGAGTTTTTCTCCCTTGATCGAGTGTGTGGCAACTGACAAGCCGAATTTATAAGCCGTACGGGCCTCCGAAAGGACGATTTCTGACAAGGTTTCCCAGAAAGGGTTGAGACTTTGTTTTCGGGGAGACGCGTGACAATACACGAGTTACCTGTGCGTAAGGTTAGCCATGTGCTTGGTCTTGGTGAGTTTCAGTATTAGGCCGACTACATGGAGAGGGAGTTGAAAAATGGTGAAGTTGTGTGAGAGAGTGTGTGTGTTGGAGATGGGGGAGGAAGGAGGATGGGCCTCATCACCGGAAAATTGAACCCAACTCGCGGTGAGTATGTGAATCTGTAGTGGTGATGGGAGAGGATGGAGGGTGGGCCTCATCACCGAAAATCATCAATCGAGCCAGGACGAAGGAGTTTTTCTCCTTTGATCGAGTGTGTGGCAACTGACAAGCCGAATTTATAAGCCGTACGGGCCTCCGAAAGGACGCTTTCTGACAAGGTTTCCCTGAAAGGGTTGAGACTTTGTTTACGGGGGGACGCGTGACAATACACGAGTTACCTGTGCGTAAGGTTAGCCATGTGCTTGGTCTTGGTGAGTTTCAGTATTAGGCCGACTACATGGAGAGGGAGATGAAAAATGGTGAAGTTGTGTGAGAGAGTGTGTGTGTTGGAGATGGGGGAGGAAGGAGGATGGGCCTCATCACCGGAAAATTGAACCCAACTCGCGGTGAGTATGTGAATCTGTAGTGGTGATGGGAGAGGAAGGAGGGTGGGCCTCATCACCGAAAATCATCAATCGAGCCAGGACGAAGGAGTTTTTCTCCCTTGATCGAGTGTGTGGCAACTGACAAGCCGAATTTATAAGCCGTACGGGCCTCCGAAAGGACGATTTCTGACAAGGTTTCCCAGAAAGGGTTGAGACTTTGTTTTCGGGGAGACGCGTGACAATACACGAGTTACCTGTGCGTAAGGTTAGCCATGTGCTTGGTCTTGGTGAGTTTCAGTATTAGGCCGACTACATGGAGAGGGAGTTGAAAAATGGTGAAGTTGTGTGAGAGAGTGTGTGTGTTGGAGATGGGGGAGGAAGGAGGATGGGCCTCATCACCGGAAAATTGAACCCAACTCGCGGTGAGTATGTGAATCTGTAGTGGTGATGGGAGAGGAAGGAGGGTGGGCCTCATCACCGAAAATCATCAATCGAGCCAGGACGAAGGAGTTTTTCTCCCTTGATCGAGTGTGTGGCAACTGACAAGCCGAATTTATAAGCCGTACGGGCCTCCGAAAGGACGATTTCTGACAAGGTTTCCCAGAAAGGGTTGAGACTTTGTTTTCGGGGAGACGCGTGACAATACACGAGTTACCTGTGCGTAAGGTTAGCCATGTGCTTGGTCTTGGTGAGTTTCAGTATTAGGCCGACTACATGGAGAGGGAGTTGAAAAATGGTGAAGTTGTGTGAGAGAGTGTGTGTGTTGGAGATGGGGGAGGAAGGAGGATGGGCCTCATCACCGGAAAATTGAACCCAACTCGCGGTGAGTATGTGAATCTGGAGTGGTGATGGGAGAGGAAGGAGGGTGGGCCTCATCACCGAAAATCATCAATCGAGCCAGGACGAAGGAGTTTTTCTCCCTTGATCGAGTGTGTGGCAACTGACAAGCCGAATTTATAAGCCGTACGGGCCTCCGAAAGGACGATTTCTGACAAGGTTTCCCAGAAAGGGTTGAGACTTTGTTTTCGGGGAGACGCGTGACAATACACGAGTTACCTGTGCGTAAGGTTAGCCATGTGCTTGGTCTTGGTGAGTTTCAGTATTAGGCCGACTACATGGAGAGGGAGTTGAAAAATGGTGAAGTTGTGTGAGAGAGTGTGTGTGTTGGAGATGGGGGAGGAAGGAGGATGGGCCTCATCACCGGAAAATTGAACCCAACTCGCGGTGAGTATGTGAATCTGGAGTGGTGATGGGAGAGGAAGGAGGGTGGGCCTCATCACCGAAAATCATCAATCGAGCCAGGACGAAGGAGTTTTTCTCCCTTGATCGAGTGTGTGGCAACTGACAAGCCGAATTTATAAGCCGTACGGGCCTCCGAAAGGACGCTTTCTGACAAGGTTTCCCTGAAAGGGTTGAGACTTTGTTTACGGGGGGACGCGTGACAATACACGAGTTACCTGTGCGTAAGGTTAGCCATGTGCTTGGTCTTGGTGAGTTTCAGTATTAGGCCGACTACATGGAGAGGGAGTTGAAAAATGGTGAAGTTGTGTGAGAGAGTGTGTGTGTTGGTGATGGGGGAGGAAGGAGGATGGGCCTCATCACCGGAAAATTGAACCCAACTCGCGGTGAGTATGTGAATCTGGAGTGGTGATGGGAGAGGAAGGAGGGTGGGCCTCATCACCGAAAATCATCAATCGAGCCAGGACGAAGGAGTTTTTCTCCCTTGATCGAGTGTGTGGCAACTGACAAGCCGAATTTATAAGCCGTACGGGCCTCCGAAAGGACGATTTCTGACAAGGTTTCCCAGAAAGGGTTGAGACTTTGTTTTCGGGGAGACGCGTGACAATACACGAGTTACCTGTGCGTAAGGTTAGCCATGTGCTTGGTCTTGGTGAGTTTCAGTATTAGGCCGACTACATGGAGAGGGAGTTGAAAAATGGTGAAGTTGTGTGAGAGAGTGTGTGTGTTGGAGATGGGGGAGGAAGGAGGATGGGCCTCATCACCGGAAAATTGAACCCAACTCGCGGTGAGTATGTGAATCTGGAGTGGTGATGGGAGAGGAAGGAGGGTGGGCCTCATCACCGAAAATCATCAATCGAGCCAGGACGAAGGAGTTTTTCTCCCTTGATCGAGTGTGTGGCAACTGACAAGCCGAATTTATAAGCCGTACGGGCCTCCGAAAGGACGATTTCTGACAAGGTTTCCCAGAAAGGGTTGAGACTTTGTTTACGGGGAGACGCGTGAAAATACACGAGTTACCTGTGCGTAAGGTTAGCCATGTGCTTGGTCTTGGTGAGTTTCAGTATTAGGCCGACTACATGGAGAGGGAGTTGAAAAATGGTGAAGTTGTGAGAGAGAGTGTGTGTGTTGGTGATGGGGGAGGAAGGAGGATGGGCCTCATCACCGGAAAATTGAACCCAACTCGCGGTGAGTATGTGAATCTGGAGTGGTGATGGGAGAGGAAGGAGGGTGGGCCTCATCACCGAAAATCATCAATCGAGCCAGGACGAAGGAGTTTTTCTCCCTTGATCGAGTGTGTGGCAACTGACAAGCCGAATTTATAAGCCGTACGGGCCTCCGAAAGGACGATTTCTGACAAGGTTTCCCTGAAAGGGTTGAGACTTTGTTTACGGGGGGACGCGTGACAATACACGAGTTACCTGTGCGTAAGGTTAGCCATGTGCTTGGTCTTGGTGAGTTTCAGTATTAGGCCGACTACATGGAGAGGGAGTTGAAAAATGGTGAAGTTGTGTGAGAGAGTGTGTGTATTGGTGATGGGGGAGGAAGGAGGATGGGCCTCATCACCGAAAATCATCAATCGAGCCAGGACGAAGGAGTTTTTCTCCCTTGATCGAGTGTGTGGCAACTGACAAGCCGAATTTATAAGCCGTACGGGCCTCCGAAAGGACGATTTCTGACAAGGTTTCCCAGAAAGGGTTGAGACTTTGTTTTCGGGGAGACGCGTGACAATACACGAGTTACCTGTGCGTAAGGTTAGCCATGTGCTTGGTCTTGGTGAGTTTCAGTATTAGGCCGACTACATGGAGAGGGAGTTGAAAAATGGTGAAGTTGTGTGAGAGAGTGTGTGTGTTGGAGATGGGGGAGGAAGGAGGATGGGCCTCATCACCGGAAAATTGAACCCAACTCGCGGTGAGTATGTGAATCTGGAGTGGTGATGGGAGAGGAAGGAGGGTGGGCCTCATCACCGAAAATCATCAATCGAGCCAGGACGAAGGAGTTTTTCTCCCTTGATCGAGTGTGTGGCAACTGACAAGCCGAATTTATAAGCCGTACGGGCCTCCGAAAGGACGATTTCTGACAAGGTTTCCCTGAAAGGGTTGAGACTTTGTTTACGGGGGGACGCGTGACAATACACGAGTTACCTGTGCGTAAGGTTAGCCATGTGCTTGGTCTTGGTGAGTTTCAGTATTAGGCCGACTACATGGAGAGGGAGTTGAAAAATGGTGAAGTTGTGTGAGAGAGTGTGTGTATTGGTGATGGGGGAGGAAGGAGGATGGGCCTCATCACCGAAAATCATCAATCGAGCCAGGACGAAGGAGTTTTTCTCCCTTGATCGAGTGTGTGGCAACTGACAAGCCGAATTTATAAGCCGTACGGGCCTCCGAAAGGACGATTTCTGACAAGGTTTCCCAGAAAGGGTTGAGACTTTGTTTTCGGGGAGACGCGTGACAATACACGAGTTACCTGTGCGTAAGGTTAGCCATGTGCTTGGTCTTGGTGAGTTTCAGTATTAGGCCGACTACATGGAGAGGGAGTTGAAAAATGGTGAAGTTGTGTGAGAGAGTGTGTGTGTTGGAGATGGGGGAGGAAGGAGGATGGGCCTCATCACCGGAAAATTGAACCCAACTCGCGGTGAGTATGTGAATCTGGAGTGGTGATGGGAGAGGAAGGAGGGTGGGCCTCATCACCGAAAATCATCAATCGAGCCAGGACGAAGGAGTTTTTCTCCCTTGATCGAGTGTGTGGCAACTGACAAGCCGAATTTATAAGCCGTACGGGCCTCCGAAAGGACGATTTCTGACAAGGTTTCCCAGAAAGGGTTGAGACTTTGTTTTCGGGGAGACGCGTGACAATACACGAGTTACCTGTGCGTAAGGTTAGCCATGTGCTTGGTCTTGGTGAGTTTCAGTATTAGGCCGACTACATGGAGAGGGAGTTGAAAAATGGTGAAGTTGTGTGAGAGAGTGTGTGTGTTGGAGATGGGGGAGGAAGGAGGATGGGCCTCATCACCGGAAAATTGAACCCAACTCGCGGTGAGTATGTGAATCTGGAGTGGTGATGGGAGAGGAAGGAGGGTGGGCCTCATCACCGAAAATCATCAATCGAGCCAGGACGAAGGAGTTTTTCTCCCTTGATCGAGTGTGTGGCAACTGACAAGCCGAATTTATAAGCCGTACGGGCCTCCGAAAGGACGATTTCTGACAAGGTTTCCCAGAAAGGGTTGAGACTTTGTTTTCGGGGAGACGCGTGACAATACACGAGTTACCTGTGCGTAAGGTTAGCCATGTGCTTGGTCTTGGTGAGTTTCAGTATTAGGCCGACTACATGGAGAGGGAGATGAAAAATGGTGAAGTTGTGTGAGAGAGTGTGTGTGTTGGTGATGGGGGAGGAAGGAGGATGGGCCTCATCACCGGAAAATTGAACCCAACTCGCGGTGAGTATGTGAATCTGTAGTGGTGATGGGAGAGGAAGGAGGGTGGGCCTCATCACCGAAAATCATCAATCGAGCCAGGACGAAGGAGTTTTTCTCCCTTGATCGAGTGTGTGGCAACTGACAAGCCGAATTTATAAGCCGTACGGGCCTCCGAAAGGACGCTTTCTGACAAGGTTTCCCTGAAAGGGTTGAGACTTTGTTTACGGGGGGACGCGTGACAATACACGAGTTACCTGTGCGTAAGGTTAGCCATGTGCTTGGTCTTGGTGAGTTTCAGTATTAGGCCGACTACATGGAGAGGGAGTTGAAAAATGGTGAAGTTGTGTGAGAGAGTGTGTGTGTTGGTGATGGGGGAGGAAGGAGGATGGGCCTCATCACCGGAAAATTGAACCCAACTCGCGGTGAGTATGTGAATCTGGAGTGGTGATGGGAGAGGAAGGAGGGTGGGCCTCATCACCGAAAATCATCAATCGAGCCAGGACGAAGGAGTTTTTCTCCCTTGATCGAGTGTGTGGCAACTGACAAGCCGAATTTATAAGCCGTACGGGCCTCCGAAAGGACGATTTCTGACAAGGTTTCCCAGAAAGGGTTGAGACTTTGTTTTCGGGGAGACGCGTGACAATACACGAGTTACCTGTGCGTAAGGTTAGCCATGTGCTTGGTCTTGGTGAGTTTCAGTATTAGGCCGACTACATGGAGAGGGAGTTGAAAAATGGTGAAGTTGTGTGAGAGAGTGTGTGTGTTGGAGATGGGGGAGGAAGGAGGATGGGCCTCATCACCGGAAAATTGAACCCAACTCGCGGTGAGTATGTGAATCTGGAGTGGTGATGGGAGAGGAAGGAGGGTGGGCCTCATCACCGAAAATCATCAATCGAGCCAGGACGAAGGAGTTTTTCTCCCTTGATCGAGTGTGTGGCAACTGACAAGCCGAATTTATAAGCCGTACGGGCCTCCGAAAGGACGATTTCTGACAAGGTTTCCCAGAAAGGGTTGAGACTTTGTTTACGGGGAGACGCGTGAAAATACACGAGTTACCTGTGCGTAAGGTTAGCCATGTGCTTGGTCTTGGTGAGTTTCAGTATTAGGCCGACTACATGGAGAGGGAGTTGAAAAATGGTGAAGTTGTGTGAGAGAGTGTGTGTGTTGGAGATGGGGGAGGAAGGAGGATGGGCCTCATCACCGAAAATCATCAATCGAGCCAGGATGAAGGAGTTTTTCTCCCTTGATCGAGTGTGTGGCAACTGACAAGCCGAATTTATAAGCCGTACGGGCCTCCGAAAGGACGATTTCTGACAAGGTTTCCCTGAAAGGGTTGAGACTTTGTTTACGGGGGGACGCGTGACAATACACGAGTTACCTGTGCGTAAGGTTAGCCATGTGCTTGGTCTTGGTGAGTTTCAGTATTAGGCCGACTACATGGAGAGGGAGTTGAAAAATGGTGAAGTTGTGTGAGAGAGTGTGTGTATTGGTGATGGGGGAGGAAGGAGGATGGGCCTCATCACCGAAAATCATCAATCGAGCCAGGACGAAGGAGTTTTTCTCCCTTGATCGAGTGTGTGGCAACTGACAAGCCGAATTTATAAGCCGTACGGGCCTCCGAAAGGACGCTTTCTGACAAGGTTTCCCTGAAAGGGTTGAGACTTTGTTTACGGGGGGACGCGTGACAATACACGAGTTACCTGTGCGTAAGGTTAGCCATGTGCTTGGTCTTGGTGAGTTTCAGTATTAGGCCGACTACATGGAGAGGGAGTTGAAAAATGGTGAAGTTGTGTGAGAGAGTGTGTGTGTTGGTGATGGGGGAGGAAGGAGGATGGGCCTCATCACCGGAAAATTGAACCCAACTCGCGGTGAGTATGTGAATCTGGAGTGGTGATGGGAGAGGAAGGAGGGTGGGCCTCATCACCGAAAATCATCAATCGAGCCAGGACGAAGGAGTTTTTCTCCCTTGATCGAGTGTGTGGCAACTGACAAGCCGAATTTATAAGCCGTACGGGCCTCCGAAAGGACGCTTTCTGACAAGGTTTCCCTGAAAGGGTTGAGACTTTGTTTACGGGGGGACGCGTGACAATACACGAGTTACCTGTGCGTAAGGTTAGCCATGTGCTTGGTCTTGGTGAGTTTCAGTATTAGGCCGACTACATGGAGAGGGAGTTGAAAAATGGTGAAGTTGTGTGAGAGAGTGTGTGTGTTGGAGATGGGGGAGGAAGGAGGATGGGCCTCATCACCGGAAAATTGAACCCAACTCGCGGTGAGTATGTGAATCTGGAGTGGTGATGGGAGAGGAAGGAGGGTGGGCCTCATCACCGAAAATCATCAATCGAGCCAGGACGAAGGAGTTTTTCTCCCTTGATCGAGTGTGTGGCAACTGACAAGCCGAATTTATAAGCCGTACGGGCCTCCGAAAGGACGCTTTCTGACAAGGTTTCCCTGAAAGGGTTGAGACTTTGTTTACGGGGGGACGCGTGACAATACACGAGTTACCTGTGCGTAAGGTTAGCCATGTGCTTGGTCTTGGTGAGTTTCAGTATTAGGCCGACTACATGGAGAGGGAGTTGAAAAATGGTGAAGTTGTGAGAGAGAGTGTGTGTGTTGGTGATGGGGGAGGAAGGAGGATGGGCCTCATCACCGGAAAATTGAACCCAACTCGCGGTGAGTATGTGAATCTGGAGTGGTGATGGGAGAGGAAGGAGGGTGGGCCTCATCACCGAAAATCATCAATCGAGCCAGGACGAAGGAGTTTTTCTCCCTTGATCGAGTGTGTGGCAACTGACAAGCCGAATTTATAAGCCGTACGGGCCTCCGAAAGGACGATTTCTGACAAGGTTTCCCTGAAAGGGTTGAGACTTTGTTTACGGGGGGACGCGTGACAATACACGAGTTACCTGTGCGTAAGGTTAGCCATGTGCTTGGTCTTGGTGAGTTTCAGTATTAGGCCGACTACATGGAGAGGGAGTTGAAAAATGGTGAAGTTGTGTGAGAGAGTGTGTGTATTGGTGATGGGGGAGGAAGGAGGATGGGCCTCATCACCGAAAATCATCAATCGAGCCAGGACGAAGGAGTTTTTCTCCCTTGATCGAGTGTGTGGCAACTGACAAGCCGAATTTATAAGCCGTACGGGCCTCCGAAAGGACGCTTTCTGACAAGGTTTCCCTGAAAGGGTTGAGACTTTGTTTACGGGGGGACGCGTGACAATACACGAGTTACCTGTGCGTAAGGTTAGCCATGTGCTTGGTCTTGGTGAGTTTCAGTATTAGGCCGACTACATGGAGAGGGAGTTGAAAAATGGTGAAGTTGTGTGAGAGAGTGTGTGTGTTGGTGATGGGGGAGGAAGGAGGATGGGCCTCATCACCGGAAAATTGAACCCAACTCGCGGTGAGTATGTGAATCTGGAGTGGTGATGGGAGAGGAAGGAGGGTGGGCCTCATCACCGAAAATCATCAATCGAGCCAGGACGAAGGAGTTTTTCTCCCTTGATCGAGTGTGTGGCAACTGACAAGCCGAATTTATAAGCCGTACGGGCCTCCGAAAGGACGCTTTCTGACAAGGTTTCCCTGAAAGGGTTGAGACTTTGTTTACGGGGGGACGCGTGACAATACACGAGTTACCTGTGCGTAAGGTTAGCCATGTGCTTGGTCTTGGTGAGTTTCAGTATTAGGCCGACTACATGGAGAGGGAGTTGAAAAATGGTGAAGTTGTGTGAGAGAGTGTGTGTGTTGGAGATGGGGGAGGAAGGAGGATGGGCCTCATCACCGGAAAATTGAACCCAACTCGCGGTGAGTATGTGAATCTGGAGTGGTGATGGGAGAGGAAGGAGGGTGGGCCTCATCACCGAAAATCATCAATCGAGCCAGGACGAAGGAGTTTTTCTCCCTTGATCGAGTGTGTGGCAACTGACAAGCCGAATTTATAAGCCGTACGGGCCTCCGAAAGGACGCTTTCTGACAAGGTTTCCCTGAAAGGGTTGAGACTTTGTTTACGGGGGGACGCGTGACAATACACGAGTTACCTGTGCGTAAGGTTAGCCATGTGCTTGGTCTTGGTGAGTTTCAGTATTAGGCCGACTACATGGAGAGGGAGTTGAAAAATGGTGAAGTTGTGTGAGAGAGTGTGTGTGTTGGAGATGGGGGAGGAAGGAGGATGGGCCTCATCACCGGAAAATTGAACCCAACTCGCGGTGAGTATGTGAATCTGGAGTGGTGATGGGAGAGGAAGGAGGGTGGGCCTCATCACCGAAAATCATCAATCGAGCCAGGACGAAGGAGTTTTTCTCCCTTGATCGAGTGTGTGGCAACTGACAAGCCGAATTTATAAGCCGTACGGGCCTCCGAAAGGACGATTTCTGACAAGGTTTCCCAGAAAGGGTTGAGACTTTGTTTACGGGGAGACGCGTGAAAATACACGAGTTACCTGTGCGTAAGGTTAGCCATGTGCTTGGTCTTGGTGAGTTTCAGTATTAGGCCGACTACATGGAGAGGGAGTTGAAAAATGGTGAAGTTGTGTGAGAGAGTGTGTGTATTGGTGATGGGGGAGGAAGGAGGATGGGCCTCATCACCGAAAATCATCAATCGAGCCAGGACGAAGGAGTTTTTCTCCCTTGATCGAGTGTGTGGCAACTGACAAGCCGAATTTATAAGCCGTACGGGCCTCCGAAAGGACGCTTTCTGACAAGGTTTCCCTGAAAGGGTTGAGACTTTGTTTACGGGGGGACGCGTGACAATACACGAGTTACCTGTGCGTAAGGTTAGCCATGTGCTTGGTCTTGGTGAGTTTCAGTATTAGGCCGACTACATGGAGAGGGAGTTGAAAAATGGTGAAGTTGTGTGAGAGAGTGTGTGTGTTGGTGATGGGGGAGGAAGGAGGATGGGCCTCATCACCGGAAAATTGAACCCAACTCGCGGTGAGTATGTGAATCTGGAGTGGTGATGGGAGAGGAAGGAGGGTGGGCCTCATCACCGAAAATCATCAATCGAGCCAGGACGAAGGAGTTTTTCTCCCTTGATCGAGTGTGTGGCAACTGACAAGCCGAATTTATAAGCCGTACGGGCCTCCGAAAGGACGCTTTCTGACAAGGTTTCCCTGAAAGGGTTGAGACTTTGTTTACGGGGGGACGCGTGACAATACACGAGTTACCTGTGCGTAAGGTTAGCCATGTGCTTGGTCTTGGTGAGTTTCAGTATTAGGCCGACTACATGGAGAGGGAGTTGAAAAATGGTGAAGTTGTGTGAGAGAGTGTGTGTGTTGGAGATGGGGGAGGAAGGAGGATGGGCCTCATCACCGGAAAATTGAACCCAACTCGCGGTGAGTATGTGAATCTGGAGTGGTGATGGGAGAGGAAGGAGGGTGGGCCTCATCACCGAAAATCATCAATCGAGCCAGGACGAAGGAGTTTTTCTCCCTTGATCGAGTGTGTGGCAACTGACAAGCCGAATTTATAAGCCGTACGGGCCTCCGAAAGGACGCTTTCTGACAAGGTTTCCCTGAAAGGGTTGAGACTTTGTTTACGGGGGGACGCGTGACAATACACGAGTTACCTGTGCGTAAGGTTAGCCATGTGCTTGGTCTTGGTGAGTTTCAGTATTAGGCCGACTACATGGAGAGGGAGTTGAAAAATGGTGAAGTTGTGTGAGAGAGTGTGTGTGTTGGAGATGGGGGAGGAAGGAGGATGGGCCTCATCACCGGAAAATTGAACCCAACTCGCGGTGAGTATGTGAATCTGGAGTGGTGATGGGAGAGGAAGGAGGGTGGGCCTCATCACCGAAAATCATCAATCGAGCCAGGACGAAGGAGTTTTTCTCCCTTGATCGAGTGTGTGGCAACTGACAAGCCGAATTTATAAGCCGTACGGGCCTCCGAAAGGACGATTTCTGACAAGGTTTCCCAGAAAGGGTTGAGACTTTGTTTACGGGGAGACGCGTGAAAATACACGAGTTACCTGTGCGTAAGGTTAGCCATGTGCTTGGTCTTGGTGAGTTTCAGTATTAGGCCGACTACATGGAGAGGGAGTTGAAAAATGGTGAAGTTGTGAGAGAGAGTGTGTGTGTTGGTGATGGGGGAGGAAGGAGGATGGGCCTCATCACCGGAAAATTGAACCCAACTCGCGGTGAGTATGTGAATCTGGAGTGGTGATGGGAGAGGAAGGAGGGTGGGCCTCATCACCGAAAATCATCAATCGAGCCAGGACGAAGGAGTTTTTCTCCCTTGATCGAGTGTGTGGCAACTGACAAGCCGAATTTATAAGCCGTACGGGCCTCCGAAAGGACGATTTCTGACAAGGTTTCCCAGAAAGGGTTGAGACTTTGTTTACGGGGAGACGCGTGAAAATACACGAGTTACCTGTGCGTAAGGTTAGCCATGTGCTTGGTCTTGGTGAGTTTCAGTATTAGGCCGACTACATGGAGAGGGAGTTGAAAAATGGTGAAGTTGTGTGAGAGAGTGTGTGTATTGGTGATGGGGGAGGAAGGAGGATGGGCCTCATCACCGAAAATCATCAATCGAGCCAGGACGAAGGAGTTTTTCTCCCTTGATCGAGTGTGTGGCAACTGACAAGCCGAATTTATAAGCCGTACGGGCCTCCGAAAGGACGCTTTCTGACAAGGTTTCCCTGAAAGGGTTGAGACTTTGTTTACGGGGGGACGCGTGACAATACACGAGTTACCTGTGCGTAAGGTTAGCCATGTGCTTGGTCTTGGTGAGTTTCAGTATTAGGCCGACTACATGGAGAGGGAGTTGAAAAATGGTGAAGTTGTGTGAGAGAGTGTGTGTGTTGGTGATGGGGGAGGAAGGAGGATGGGCCTCATCACCGGAAAATTGAACCCAACTCGCGGTGAGTATGTGAATCTGGAGTGGTGATGGGAGAGGAAGGAGGGTGGGCCTCATCACCGAAAATCATCAATCGAGCCAGGACGAAGGAGTTTTTCTCCCTTGATCGAGTGTGTGGCAACTGACAAGCCGAATTTATAAGCCGTACGGGCCTCCGAAAGGACGCTTTCTGACAAGGTTTCCCTGAAAGGGTTGAGACTTTGTTTACGGGGGGACGCGTGACAATACACGAGTTACCTGTGCGTAAGGTTAGCCATGTGCTTGGTCTTGGTGAGTTTCAGTATTAGGCCGACTACATGGAGAGGGAGTTGAAAAATGGTGAAGTTGTGTGAGAGAGTGTGTGTGTTGGAGATGGGGGAGGAAGGAGGATGGGCCTCATCACCGGAAAATTGAACCCAACTCGCGGTGAGTATGTGAATCTGGAGTGGTGATGGGAGAGGAAGGAGGGTGGGCCTCATCACCGAAAATCATCAATCGAGCCAGGACGAAGGAGTTTTTCTCCCTTGATCGAGTGTGTGGCAACTGACAAGCCGAATTTATAAGCCGTACGGGCCTCCGAAAGGACGCTTTCTGACAAGGTTTCCCTGAAAGGGTTGAGACTTTGTTTACGGGGGGACGCGTGACAATACACGAGTTACCTGTGCGTAAGGTTAGCCATGTGCTTGGTCTTGGTGAGTTTCAGTATTAGGCCGACTACATGGAGAGGGAGTTGAAAAATGGTGAAGTTGTGTGAGAGAGTGTGTGTGTTGGAGATGGGGGAGGAAGGAGGATGGGCCTCATCACCGGAAAATTGAACCCAACTCGCGGTGAGTATGTGAATCTGGAGTGGTGATGGGAGAGGAAGGAGGGTGGGCCTCATCACCGAAAATCATCAATCGAGCCAGGACGAAGGAGTTTTTCTCCCTTGATCGAGTGTGTGGCAACTGACAAGCCGAATTTATAAGCCGTACGGGCCTCCGAAAGGACGATTTCTGACAAGGTTTCCCAGAAAGGGTTGAGACTTTGTTTACGGGGAGACGCGTGAAAATACACGAGTTACCTGTGCGTAAGGTTAGCCATGTGCTTGGTCTTGGTGAGTTTCAGTATTAGGCCGACTACATGGAGAGGGAGTTGAAAAATGGTGAAGTTGTGAGAGAGAGTGTGTGTGTTGGTGATGGGGGAGGAAGGAGGATGGGCCTCATCACCGGAAAATTGAACCCAACTCGCGGTGAGTATGTGAATCTGGAGTGGTGATGGGAGAGGAAGGAGGGTGGGCCTCATCACCGAAAATCATCAATCGAGCCAGGACGAAGGAGTTTTTCTCCCTTGATCGAGTGTGTGGCAACTGACAAGCCGAATTTATAAGCCGTACGGGCCTCCGAAAGGACGATTTCTGACAAGGTTTCCCTGAAAGGGTTGAGACTTTGTTTACGGGGGGACGCGTGACAATACACGATTTACCTGTGCGTAAGGTTAGCCATGTGCTTGGTCTTGGTGAGTTTCAGTATTAGGCCGACTACATGGAGAGGGAGTTGAAAAATGGTGAAGTTGTGTGAGAGAGTGTGTGTATTGGTGATGGGGGAGGAAGGAGGATGGGCCTCATCACCGAAAATCATCAATCGAGCCAGGACGAAGGAGTTTTTCTCCCTTGATCGAGTGTGTGGCAACTGACAAGCCGAATTTATAAGCCGTACGGGCCTCCGAAAGGACGCTTTCTGACAAGGTTTCCCTGAAAGGGTTGAGACTTTGTTTACGGGGGGACGCGTGACAATACACGAGTTACCTGTGCGTAAGGTTAGCCATGTGCTTGGTCTTGGTGAGTTTCAGTATTAGGCCGACTACATGGAGAGGGAGTTGAAAAATGGTGAAGTTGTGTGAGAGAGTGTGTGTATTGGTGATGGGGGAGGAAGGAGGATGGGCCTCATCACCGAAAATCATCAATCGAGCCAGGACGAAGGAGTTTTTCTGCCTTGATCGAGTGTGTGGCAACTGGCAAGCCGAATTTATAAGCCGTACGGGCCTGCGAAAGGACGCTTTCTGACAATGTTTCCCTGAAAGGGTTGAGACTTTGTTTACGGGGGGACGCGTGACAATACACGAGTTACCTGTGCGTAAGGTTAGCCATGTGCTTGGTCTTGGTGAGTTTCAGTATTAGGCCGACTACATGGAGAGGGAGTTGAAAAATGGTGAAGTTGTGTGAGAGAGTGTGTGTGTTGGTGATGGGGGAGGAAGGAGGATGGGCCTCATCACCGGAAAATTGAACCCAACTCGCGGTGAGTATGTGAATCTGGAGTGGTGATGGGAGAGGAAGGAGGGTGGGCCTCATCACCGAAAATCATCAATCGAGCCAGGACGAAGGAGTTTTTCTCCCTTGATCGAGTGTGTGGCAACTGACAAGCCGAATTTATAAGCCGTACGGGCCTCCGAAAGGACGATTTCTGACAAGGTTTCCCAGAAAGGGTTGAGACTTTGTTTTCGGGGAGACGCGTGACAATACACGAGTTACCTGTGCGTAAGGTTAGCCATGTGCTTGGTCTTGGTGAGTTTCAGTATTAGGCCGACTACATGGAGAGGGAGTTGAAAAATGGTGAAGTTGTGTGAGAGAGTGTGTGTGTTGGAGATGGGGGAGGAAGGAGGATGGGCCTCATCACCGGAAAATTGAACCCAACTCGCGGTGAGTATGTGAATCTGGAGTGGTGATGGGAGAGGAAGGAGGGTGGGCCTCATCACCGAAAATCATCAATCGAGCCAGGACGAAGGAGTTTTTCTCCCTTGATCGAGTGTGTGGCAACTGACAAGCCGAATTTATAAGCCGTACGGGCCTCCGAAAGGACGATTTCTGACAAGGTTTCCCAGAAAGGGTTGAGACTTTGTTTACGGGGAGACGCGTGAAAATACACGAGTTACCTGTGCGTAAGGTTAGCCATGTGCTTGGTCTTGGTGAGTTTCAGTATTAGGCCGACTACATGGAGAGGGAGTTGAAAAATGGTGAAGTTGTGAGAGAGAGTGTGTGTGTTGGTGATGGGGGAGGAAGGAGGATGGGCCTCATCACCGGAAAATTGAACCCAACTCGCGGTGAGTATGTGAATCTGGAGTGGTGATGGGAGAGGAAGGAGGGTGGGCCTCATCACCGAAAATCATCAATCGAGCCAGGACGAAGGAGTTTTTCTCCCTTGATCGAGTGTGTGGCAACTGACAAGCCGAATTTATAAGCCGTACGGGCCTCCGAAAGGACGATTTCTGACAAGGTTTCCCTGAAAGGGTTGAGACTTTGTTTACGGGGGGACGCGTGACAATACACGAGTTACCTGTGCGTAAGGTTAGCCATGTGCTTGGTCTTGGTGAGTTTCAGTATTAGGCCGACTACATGGAGAGGGAGTTGAAAAATGGTGAAGTTGTGTGAGAGAGTGTGTGTATTGGTGATGGGGGAGGAAGGAGGATGGGCCTCATCACCGAAAATCATCAATCGAGCCAGGACGAAGGAGTTTTTCTCCCTTGATCGAGTGTGTGGCAACTGACAAGCCGAATTTATAAGCCGTACGGGCCTCCGAAAGGACGCTTTCTGACAAGGTTTCCCTGAAAGGGTTGAGACTTTGTTTACGGGGGGACGCGTGACAATACACGAGTTACCTGTGCGTAAGGTTAGCCATGTGCTTGGTCTTGGTGAGTTTCAGTATTAGGCCGACTACATGGAGAGGGAGTTGAAAAATGGTGAAGTTGTGTGAGAGAGTGTGTGTGTTGGTGATGGGGGAGGAAGGAGGATGGGCCTCATCACCGGAAAATTGAACCCAACTCGCGGTGAGTATGTGAATCTGGAGTGGTGATGGGAGAGGAAGGAGGGTGGGCCTCATCACCGAAAATCATCAATCGAGCCAGGACGAAGGAGTTTTTCTCCCTTGATCGAGTGTGTGGCAACTGACAAGCCGAATTTATAAGCCGTACGGGCCTCCGAAAGGACGCTTTCTGACAAGGTTTCCCTGAAAGGGTTGAGACTTTGTTTACGGGGGGACGCGTGACAATACACGAGTTACCTGTGCGTAAGGTTAGCCATGTGCTTGGTCTTGGTGAGTTTCAGTATTAGGCCGACTACATGGAGAGGGAGTTGAAAAATGGTGAAGTTGTGAGAGAGAGTGTGTGTGTTGGTGATGGGTGAGGAAGGAGGATGGGCCTCATCACCGGAAAATTGAACCCAACTCGCGGTGAGTATGTGAATCTGGAGTGGTGATGGGAGAGGAAGGAGGGTGGGCCTCATCACCGAAAATCATCAATCGAGCCAGGACGAAGGAGTTTTTCTCCCTTGATCGAGTGTGTGGCAACTGACAAGCCGAATTTATAAGCCGTACGGGCCTCCGAAAGGACGATTTCTGACAAGGTTTCCCTGAAAGGGTTGAGACTTTGTTTACGGGGGGACGCGTGACAATACACGAGTTACCTGTGCGTAAGGTTAGCCATGTGCTTGGTCTTGGTGAGTTTCAGTATTAGGCCGACTACATGGAGAGGGAGTTGAAAAATGGTGAAGTTGTGTGAGAGAGTGTGTGTATTGGTGATGGGGGAGGAAGGAGGATGGGCCTCATCACCGAAAATCATCAATCGAGCCAGGACGAAGGAGTTTTTCTCCCTTGATCGAGTGTGTGGCAACTGACAAGCCGAATTTATAAGCCGTACGGGCCTCCGAAAGGACGCTTTCTGACAAGGTTTCCCTGAAAGGGTTGAGACTTTGTTTACGGGGGGACGCGTGACAATACACGAGTTACCTGTGCGTAAGGTTAGCCATGTGCTTGGTCTTGGTGAGTTTCAGTATTAGGCCGACTACATGGAGAGGGAGTTGAAAAATGGTGAAGTTGTGTGAGAGAGTGTGTGTGTTGGTGATGGGGGAGGAAGGAGGATGGGCCTCATCACCGGAAAATTGAACCCAACTCGCGGTGAGTATGTGAATCTGGAGTGGTGATGGGAGAGGAAGGAGGGTGGGCCTCATCACCGAAAATCATCAATCGAGCCAGGACGAAGGAGTTTTTCTCCCTTGATCGAGTGTGTGGCAACTGACAAGCCGAATTTATAAGCCGTACGGGCCTCCGAAAGGACGATTTCTGACAAGGTTTCCCTGAAAGGGTTGAGACTTTGTTTACGGGGGGACGCGTGACAATACACGAGTTACCTGTGCGTAAGGTTAGCCATGTGCTTGGTCTTGGTGAGTTTCAGTATTAGGCCGACTACATGGAGAGGGAGTTGAAAAATGGTGAAGTTGTGTGAGAGAGTGTGTGTATTGGTGATGGGGGAGGAAGGAGGATGGGCCTCATCACCGAAAATCATCAATCGAGCCAGGACGAAGGAGTTTTTCTCCCTTGATCGAGTGTGTGGCAACTGACAAGCCGAATTTATAAGCCGTACGGGCCTCCGAAAGGACGATTTCTGACAAGGTTTCCCAGAAAGGGTTGAGACTTTGTTTACGGGGAGACGCGTGAAAATACACGAGTTACATGTGCGTAAGGTTAGCCATGTGCTTGGTCTTGGTGAGTTTCAGTATTAGGCCGACTACATGGAGAGGGAGTTGAAAAATGGTGAAGTTGTGAGAGAGAGTGTGTGTGTTGGTGATGGGGGAGGAAGGAGGATGGGCCTCATCACCGGAAAATTGAACCCAACTCGCGGTGAGTATGTGAATCTGGAGTGGTGATGGGAGAGGAAGGAGGGTGGGCCTCATCACCGAAAATCATCAATCGAGCCAGGACGAAGGAGTTTTTCTCCCTTGATCGAGTGTGTGGCAACTGACAAGCCGAATTTATAAGCCGTACGGGCCTCCGAAAGGACGATTTCTGACAAGGTTTCCCTGAAAGGGTTGAGACTTTGTTTACGGGGGGACGCGTGACAATACACGAGTTACCTGTGCGTAAGGTTAGCCATGTGCTTGGTCTTGGTGAGTTTCAGTATTAGGCCGACTACATGGAGAGGGAGTTGAAAAATGGTGAAGTTGTGTGAGAGAGTGTGTGTATTGGTGATGGGGGAGGAAGGAGGATGGGCCTCATCACCGAAAATCATCAATCGAGCCAGGACGAAGGAGTTTTTCTCCCTTGATCGAGTGTGTGGCAACTGACAAGCCGAATTTATAAGCCGTACGGGCCTCCGAAAGGACGCTTTCTGACAAGGTTTCCCTGAAAGGGTTGAGACTTTGTTTACGGGGGGACGCGTGACAATACACGAGTTACCTGTGCGTAAGGTTAGCCATGTGCTTGGTCTTGGTGAGTTTCAGTATTAGGCCGACTACATGGAGAGGGAGTTGAAAAATGGTGAAGTTGTGTGAGAGAGTGTGTGTGTTGGTGATGGGGGAGGAAGGAGGATGGGCCTCATCACCGGAAAATTGAACCCAACTCGCGGTGAGTATGTGAATCTGGAGTGGTGATGGGAGAGGAAGGAGGGTGGGCCTCATCACCGAAAATCATCAATCGAGCCAGGACGAAGGAGTTTTTCTCCCTTGATCGAGTGTGTGGCAACTGACAAGCCGAATTTATAAGCCGTACGGGCCTCCGAAAGGACGATTTCTGACAAGGTTTCCCTGAAAGGGTTGAGACTTTGTTTACGGGGGGACGCGTGACAATACACGAGTTACCTGTGCGTAAGGTTAGCCATGTGCTTGGTCTTGGTGAGTTTCAGTATTAGGCCGACTACATGGAGAGGGAGTTGAAAAATGGTGAAGTTGTGTGAGAGAGTGTGTGTATTGGTGATGGGGGAGGAAGGAGGATGGGCCTCATCACCGAAAATCATCAATCGAGCCAGGACGAAGGAGTTTTTCTCCCTTGATCGAGTGTGTGGCAACTGACAAGCCGAATTTATAAGCCGTACGGGCCTCCGAAAGGACGATTTCTGACAAGGTTTCCCAGAAAGGGTTGAGACTTTGTTTACGGGGAGACGCGTGAAAATACACGAGTTACATGTGCGTAAGGTTAGCCATGTGCTTGGTCTTGGTGATTTTCAGTATTAGGCCGACTACATGGAGAGGGAGTTGAAAAATGGTGAAGTTGTGAGAGAGAGTGTGTGTGTTGGTGATGGGGGAGGAAGGAGGATGGGCCTCATCACCGGAAAATTGAACCCAACTCGCGGTGAGTATGTGAATCTGGAGTGGTGATGGGAGAGGAAGGAGGGTGGGCCTCATCACCGAAAATCATCAATCGAGCCAGGACGAAGGAGTTTTTCTCCCTTGATCGAGTGTGTGGCAACTGACAAGCCGAATTTATAAGCCGTACGGGCCTCCGAAAGGACGATTTCTGACAAGGTTTCCCTGAAAGGGTTGAGACTTTGTTTACGGGGGGACGCGTGACAATACACGAGTTACCTGTGCGTAAGGTTAGCCATGTGCTTGGTCTTGGTGAGTTTCAGTATTAGGCCGACTACATGGAGAGGGAGTTGAAAAATGGTGAAGTTGTGTGAGAGAGTGTGTGTATTGGTGATGGGGGAGGAAGGAGGATGGGCCTCATCACCGAAAATCATCAATCGAGCCAGGACGAAGGAGTTTTTATCCCTTGATCGAGTGTGTGGCAACTGACAAGCCGAATTTATATGCCGTACGGGCCTCCGAAAGGACGCTTTCTGACAAGGTTTCCCTGAAAGGGTTGAGACTTTGTTTACGGGGGGACGCGTGACAATACACGAGTTACCTGTGCGTAAGGTTAGCCATGTGCTTGGTCTTGGTGAGTTTCAGTATTAGGCCGACTACATGGAGAGGGAGTTGAAAAATGGTGATGTTGTGAGAGAGAGTGTGTGTGTTGGTGATGGGGGAGGAAGGAGGATGGGCCTCATCACCGGAAAATTGAACCCAACTCGCGGTGAGTATGTGAATCTGGAGTGGTGATGGGAGAGGAAGGAGGGTGGGCCTCATCACCGAAAATCATCAATCGAGCCAGGACGAAGGAGTTTTTCTCCCTTGATCGAGTGTGTGGCAACTGACAAGCCGAATTTATATGCCGTACGGGCCTCCGAAAGGACGCTTTCTGACAAGGTTTCCCTGAAAGGGTTGAGACTTTGTTTACGGGGGGACGCGTGACAATACACGAGTTACCTGTGCGTAAGGTTAGCCATGTGCTTGGTCTTGGTGAGTTTCAGTATTAGGCCGACTACATGGAGAGGGAGTTGAAAAATGGTGAAGTTGTGTGAGAGAGTGTGTGTGTTGGTGATGGGGGAGGAAGGAGGATGGGCCTCATCACCGGAAAATTGAACCCAACTCGCGGTGAGTATGTGAATCTGGAGTGGTGATGGGGGAGGAAGGAGGATGGGCCTCATCACCGGAAAATTGAACCCAACTCGCGGTGAGTATGTGAATCTGGAGTGGTGATGGGAGAGGAAGGAGGGTGGGCCTCATCACCGAAAATCATCAATCGAGCCAGGACGAAGGAGTTTTTCTCCCTTGATCGAGTGTGTGGCAACTGACAAGCCGAATTTATAAGCCGTACGGGCCTCCGAAAGGACGATTTCTGACAAGGTTTCCCAGAAAGGGTTGAGACTTTGTTTACGGGGAGACGCGTGAAAATACACGAGTTACCTGTGCGTAAGGTTAGCCATGTGCTTGGTCTTGGTGAGTTTCAGTATTAGGCCGACTACATGGAGAGGGAGATGAAAAATGGTGAAGTTGTGTGAGAGAGTGTGTGTGTTGGTGATGGGGGAGGAAGGAGGAAGGAGGATGGGCCTCATCACCGGAAAATTGAACCCAACTCGCGGTGAGTATGTGAATCTGTAGTGGTGATGGGAGAGGAAGGAGGGTGGGCCTCATCACCGAAAATCATCAATCGAGCCAGGACGAAGGAGTTTTTCTCCCTTGATCGAGTGTGTGGCAACTGACAAGCCGAATTTATAAGCCGTACGGGCCTCCGAAAGGACGATTTCTGACAAGGTTTCCCAGAAAGGGTTGAGACTTTGTTTTCGGGGAGACGCGTGACAATACACGAGTTACCCGTGCGTAAGGTTAGCCATGTGCTTGGTCTTGGTGAGTTTCAGTATTAGGCCGACTACATGGAGAGGGAGTTGAAAAATGGTGAAGTTGTGTGAGAGAGTGGGTGTGTTGGAGATGGGGGAGGAAGGAGGATGGGCCTCATCACCGGAAAATTGAACCCAACTCGCGGTGAGTATGTGAATCTGGAGTGGTGATGGGAGAGGAAGGAGGGTGGGCCTCATCACCGAAAATCATCAATCGAGCCAGGACGAAGGAGTTTTTCTCCCTTGATCGAGTGTGTGGCAACTGACAAGCCGAATTTATATGCCGTACGGGCCTCCGAAAGGACGCTTTCTGACAAGGTTTCCCTGAAAGGGTTGAGACTTTGTTTACGGGGGGACGCGTGACAATACACGAGTTACCTGTGCGTAAGGTTAGCCATGTGCTTGGTCTTGGTGAGTTTCAGTATTAGGCCGACTACATGGAGAGGGAGTTGAAAAATGGTGAAGTTGTGAGAGAGAGTGTGTGTGTTGGTGATGGGGGAGGAAGGAGGATGGGCCTCATCACCGGAAAATTGAACCCAACTCGCGGTGAGTATGTGAATCTGGAGTGGTGATGGGAGAGGAAGGAGGGTGGGCCTCATCACCGAAAATCATCAATCGAGCCAGGACGAAGGAGTTTTTCTCCCTTGATCGAGTGTGTGGCAACTGACAAGCCGAATTTATATGCCGTACGGGCCTCCGAAAGGACGCTTTCTGACAAGGTTTCCCTGAAAGGGTTGAGACTTTGTTTACGGGGGGACGCGTGACAATACACGAGTTACCTGTGCGTAAGGTTAGCCATGTGCTTGGTCTTGGTGAGTTTCAGTATTAGGCCGACTACATGGAGAGGGAGTTGAAAAATGGTGAAGTTGTGTGAGAGAGTGTGTGTGTTGGTGATGGGGGAGGAAGGAGGATGGGCCTCATCACCGGAAAATTGAACCCAACTCGCGGTGAGTATGTGAATCTGGAGTGGTGATGGGGGAGGAAGGAGGATGGGCCTCATCACCGGAAAATTGAACCCAACTCGCGGTGAGTATGTGAATCTGGAGTGGTGATGGGAGAGGAAGGAGGGTGGGCCTCATCACCGAAAATCATCAATCGAGCCAGGACGAAGGAGTTTTTCTCCCTTGATCGAGTGTGTGGCAACTGACAAGCCGAATTTATAAGCCGTACGGGCCTCCGAAAGGACGATTTCTGACAAGGTTTCCCAGAAAGGGTTGAGACTTTGTTTACGGGGAGACGCGTGAAAATACACGAGTTACCTGTGCGTAAGGTTAGCCATGTGCTTGGTCTTGGTGAGTTTCAGTATTAGGCCGACTACATGGAGAGGGAGATGAAAAATGGTGAAGTTGTGTGAGAGAGTGGGTGTGTTGGAGATGGGGGAGGAAGGAGGATGGGCCTCATCACCGGAAAATTGAACCCAACTCGCGGTGAGTATGTGAATCTGTAGTGGTGATGGGAGAGGAAGGAGGGTGGGCCTCATCACCGAAAATCATCAATCGAGCCAGGACGAAGGAGTTTTTCTCCCTTGATCGAGTGTGTGGCAACTGACAAGCCGAATTTATAAGCCGTACGGGCCTCCGAAAGGACGCTTTCTGACAAGGTTTCCCTGAAAGGGTTGAGACTTTGTTTACGGGGGGACGCGTGACAATACACGAGTTACCTGTGCGTAAGGTTAGCCATGTGCTTGGTCTTGGTGAGTTTCAGTATTAGGCCGACTACATGGAGAGGGAGTTGAAAAATGGTGAAGTTGTGTGAGAGAGTGTGTGTGTTGGAGATGGGGGAGGAAGGAGGATGGGCCTCATCACCGGAAAATTGAACCCAACTCGCGGTGAGTATGTGAATCTGGAGTGGTGATGGGAGAGGAAGGAGGGTGGGCCTCATCACCGAAAATCATCAATCGAGCCAGGACGAAGGAGTTTTTCTCCCTTGATCGAGTGTGTGGCAACTGACAAGCCGAATTTATAAGCCGTACGGGCCTCCGAAAGGACGATTTCTGACAAGGTTTCCCAGAAAGGGTTGAGACTTTGTTTTCGGGGAGACGCGTGACAATACACGAGTTACCTGTGCGTAAGGTTAGCCATGTGCTTGGTCTTGGTGAGTTTCAGTATTAGGCCGACTACATGGAGAGGGAGTTGAAAAATGGTGAAGTTGTGTGAGAGAGTGTGTGTGTTGGAGATGGGGGAGGAAGGAGGATGGGCCTCATCACCGGAAAATTGAACCCAACTCGCGGTGAGTATGTGAATCTGGAGTGGTGATGGGAGAGGAAGGAGGGTGGGCCTCATCACCGAAAATCATCAATCGAGCCAGGACGAAGGAGTTTTTCTCCCTTGATCGAGTGTGTGGCAACTGACAAGCCGAATTTATAAGCCGTACGGGCCTCCGAAAGGACGATTTCTGACAAGGTTTCCCTGAAAGGGTTGAGACTTTGTTTACGGGGGGACGCGTGACAATACACGAGTTACCTGTGCGTAAGGTTAGCCATGTGCTTGGTCTTGGTGAGTTTCAGTATTAGGCCGACTACATGGAGAGGGAGTTGAAAAATGGTGAAGTTGTGTGAGAGAGTGTGTGTATTGGTGATGGGGGAGGAAGGAGGATGGGCCTCATCACCGAAAATCATCAATCGAGCCAGGACGAAGGAGTTTTTCTCCCTTGATCGAGTGTGTGGCAACTGACAAGCCGAATTTATAAGCCGTACGGGCCTCCGAAAGGACGATTTCTGACAAGGTTTCCCAGAAAGGGTTGAGACTTTGTTTACGGGGAGACGCGTGAAAATACACGAGTTACATGTGCGTAAGGTTAGCCATGTGCTTGGTCTTGGTGAGTTTCAGTATTAGGCCGACTACATGGAGAGGGAGTTGAAAAATGGTGAAGTTGTGAGAGAGAGTGTGTGTGTTGGTGATGGGGGAGGAAGGAGGATGGGCCTCATCACCGGAAAATTGAACCCAACTCGCGGTGAGTATGTGAATCTGGAGTGGTGATGGGAGAGGAAGGAGGGTGGGCCTCATCACCGAAAATCATCAATCGAGCCAGGACGAAGGAGTTTTTCTCCCTTGATCGAGTGTGTGGCAACTGACAAGCCGAATTTATAAGCCGTACGGGCCTCCGAAAGGACGATTTCTGACAAGGTTTCCCTGAAAGGGTTGAGACTTTGTTTACGGGGGGACGCGTGACAATACACGAGTTACCTGTGCGTAAGGTTAGCCATGTGCTTGGTCTTGGTGAGTTTCAGTATTAGGCCGACTACATGGAGAGGGAGTTGAAAAATGGTGAAGTTGTGTGAGAGAGTGTGTGTATTGGTGATGGGGGAGGAAGGAGGATGGGCCTCATCACCGAAAATCATCAATCGAGCCAGGACGAAGGAGTTTTTATCCCTTGATCGAGTGTGTGGCAACTGACAAGCCGAATTTATATGCCGTACGGGCCTCCGAAAGGACGCTTTCTGACAAGGTTTCCCTGAAAGGGTTGAGACTTTGTTTACGGGGGGACGCGTGACAATACACGAGTTACCTGTGCGTAAGGTTAGCCATGTGCTTGGTCTTGGTGAGTTTCAGTATTAGGCCGACTACATGGAGAGGGAGTTGAAAAATGGTGAAGTTGTGAGAGAGAGTGTGTGTGTTGGTGATGGGGGAGGAAGGAGGATGGGCCTCATCACCGGAAAATTGAACCCAACTCGCGGTGAGTATGTGAATCTGGAGTGGTGATGGGAGAGGAAGGAGGGTGGGCCTCATCACCGAAAATCATCAATCGAGCCAGGACGAAGGAGTTTTTCTCCCTTGATCGAGTGTGTGGCAACTGACAAGCCGAATTTATATGCCGTACGGGCCTCCGAAAGGACGCTTTCTGACAAGGTTTCCCTGAAAGGGTTGAGACTTTGTTTACGGGGGGACGCGTGACAATACACGAGTTACCTGTGCGTAAGGTTAGCCATGTGCTTGGTCTTGGTGAGTTTCAGTATTAGGCCGACTACATGGAGAGGGAGTTGAAAAATGGTGAAGTTGTGTGAGAGAGTGTGTGTGTTGGTGATGGGGGAGGAAGGAGGATGGGCCTCATCACCGGAAAATTGAACCCAACTCGCGGTGAGTATGTGAATCTGGAGTGGTGATGGGGGAGGAAGGAGGATGGGCCTCATCACCGGAAAATTGAACCCAACTCGCGGTGAGTATGTGAATCTGGAGTGGTGATGGGAGAGGAAGGAGGGTGGGCCTCATCACCGAAAATCATCAATCGAGCCAGGACGAAGGAGTTTTTCTCCCTTGATCGAGTGTGTGGCAACTGACAAGCCGAATTTATAAGCCGTACGGGCCTCCGAAAGGACGATTTCTGACAAGGTTTCCCAGAAAGGGTTGAGACTTTGTTTACGGGGAGACGCGTGAAAATACACGAGTTACCTGTGCGTAAGGTTAGCCATGTGCTTGGTCTTGGTGAGTTTCAGTATTAGGCCGACTACATGGAGAGGGAGATGAAAAATGGTGAAGTTGTGTGAGAGAGTGTGTGTGTTGGTGATGGGGGAGGAAGGAGGAAGGAGGATGGGCCTCATCACCGGAAAATTGAACCCAACTCGCGGTGAGTATGTGAATCTGGAGTGGTGATGGGAGAGGAAGGAGGGTGGGCCTCATCACCGAAAATCATCAATCGAGCCAGGACGAAGGAGTTTTTCTCCCTTGATCGAGTGTGTGGCAACTGACAAGCCGAATTTATAAGCCGTACGGGCCTCCGAAAGGACGATTTCTGACAAGGTTTCCCAGAAAGGGTTGAGACTTTGTTTACGGGGGGACGCGTGACAATACACGAGTTACCTGTGCGTAAGGTTAGCCATGTGCTTGGTCTTGGTGAGTTTCAGTATTAGGCCGACTACATGGAGAGGGAGTTGAAAAATGGTGAAGTTGTGTGAGAGAGTGTGTGTGTTGGAGATGGGGGAGGAAGGAGGATGGGCCTCATCACCGGAAAATTGAACCCAACTCGCGGTGAGTATGTGAATCTGGAGTGGTGATGGGAGAGGAAGGAGGGTGGGCCTCATCACCGAAAATCATCAATCGAGCCAGGACGAAGGAGTTTTTCTCCCTTGATCGAGTGTGTGGCAACTGACAAGCCGAATTTATAAGCCGTACGGGCCTCCGAAAGGACGCTTTCTGACAAGGTTTCCCTGAAAGGGTTGAGACTTTGTTTACGGGGGGACGCGTGACAATACACGAGTTACCTGTGCGTAAGGTTAGCCATGTGCTTGGTCTTGGTGAGTTTCAGTATTAGGCCGACTACATGGAGAGGGAGTTGAAAAATGGTGAAGTTGTGTGAGAGAGTGTGTGTGTTGGAGATGGGGGAGGAAGGAGGATGGGCCTCATCACCGGAAAATTGAACCCAACTCGCGGTGAGTATGTGAATCTGGAGTGGTGATGGGAGAGGAAGGAGGGTGGGCCTCATCACCGAAAATCATCAATCGAGCCAGGACGAAGGAGTTTTTCTCCCTTGATCGAGTGTGTGGCAACTGACAAGCCGAATTTATAAGCCGTACGGGCCTCCGAAAGGACGATTTCTGACAAGGTTTCCCAGAAAGGGTTGAGACTTTGTTTTCGGGGAGACGCGTGACAATACACGAGTTACCTGTGCGTAAGGTTAGCCATGTGCTTGGTCTTGGTGAGTTTCAGTATTAGGCCGACTACATGGAGAGGGAGTTGAAAAATGGTGAAGTTGTGTGAGAGAGTGTGTGTGTTGGAGATGGGGGAGGAAGGAGGATGGGCCTCATCACCGGAAAATTGAACCCAACTCGCGGTGAGTATGTGAATCTGGAGTGGTGATGGGAGAGGAAGGAGGGTGGGCCTCATCACCGAAAATCATCAATCGAGCCAGGACGAAGGAGTTTTTCTCCCTTGATCGAGTGTGTGGCAACTGACAAGCCGAATTTATAAGCCGTACGGGCCTCCGAAAGGACGATTTCTGACAAGGTTTCCCAGAAAGGGTTGAGACTTTGTTTACGGGGAGACGCGTGAAAATACACGAGTTACCTGTGCGTAAGGTTAGCCATGTGCTTGGTCTTGGTGAGTTTCAGTATTAGGCCGACTACATGGAGAGGGAGTTGAAAAATGGTGAAGTTGTGAGAGAGAGTGTGTGTGTTGGTGATGGGGGAGGAAGGAGGATGGGCCTCATCACCGGAAAATTGAACCCAACTCGCGGTGAGTATGTGAATCTGGAGTGGTGATGGGAGAGGAAGGAGGGTGGGCCTCATCACCGAAAATCATCAATCGAGCCAGGACGAAGGAGTTTTTCTCCCTTGATCGAGTGTGTGGCAACTGACAAGCCGAATTTATAAGCCGTACGGGCCTCCGAAAGGACGATTTCTGACAAGGTTTCCCTGAAAGGGTTGAGACTTTGTTTACGGGGGGACGCGTGACAATACACGAGTTACCTGTGCGTAAGGTTAGCCATGTGCTTGGTCTTGGTGAGTTTCAGTATTAGGCCGACTACATGGAGAGGGAGTTGAAAAATGGTGAAGTTGTGTGAGAGAGTGTGTGTATTGGTGATGGGGGAGGAAGGAGGGTGGGCCTCATCACCGAAAATCATCAATCGAGCCAGGACGAAGGAGTTTTTCTCCCTTGATCGAGTGTGTGGCAACTGACAAGCCGAATTTATAAGCCGTACGGGCCTCCTAAAGGACGCTTTCTGACAAGGTTTCCCTGAAAGGGTTGAGACTTTGTTTACGGGGGGACGCGTGACAATACACGAGTTACCCGTGCGTAAGGTTAGCAATGTGCTTGGTCTTGGTGAGTTTCAGTATTAGGCCGACTACATGGAGAGGGAGTTGAAAAATGGTGAAGTTGTGTGAGAGAGTGTGTGTGTTGGTGATGGGGGAGGAAGGAGGATGGGCCTCATCACCGGAAAATTGAACCCAACTCGCGGTGAGTATGTGAATCTGGAGTGGTGATGGGAGAGGAAGGAGGGTGGGCCTCATCACCGAAAATCATCAATCGAGCCAGGACGAAGGAGTTTTTCTCCCTTGATCGAGTGTGTGGCAACTGACAAGCCGAATTTATAAGCCGTACGGGCCTCCGAAAGGACGCTTTCTGACAAGGTTTCCCTGAAAGGGTTGAGACTTTGTTTACGGGGGGACGCGTGACAATACACGAGTTACCTGTGCGTAAGGTTAGCCATGTGCTTGGTCTTGGTGAGTTTCAGTATTAGGCCGACTACATGGAGAGGGAGTTGAAAAATGGTGAAGTTGTGTGAGAGAGTGTGTGTGTTGGTGATGGGGGAGGAAGGAGGATGGGCCTCAACACTGGAAAATTGAACCCAACTCGCGGTGAGTATGTGAATCTGGAGTGGTGATGGGAGAGGAAGGAGGGTGGGCCTCATCACCGAAAATCATCAATCGAGCCAGGACGAAGGAGTTTTTCTCCCTTGATCGAGTGTGTGGCAACTGACAAGCCGAATTTATAAGCCGTACGGGCCTCCGAAAGGACGCTTTCTGACAAGGTTTCCCTGAAAGGGTTGAGACTTTGTTTACGGGGGGACGCGTGACAATACACGAGTTACCCGTGCGTAAGGTTAGCCATGTGCTTGGTCTTGGTGAGTTTCAGTATTAGGCCGACTACATGGAGAGGGAGTTGAAAAATGGTGAAGTTGTGAGAGAGAGTGTGTGTGTTGGTGATGGGGGAGGAAGGAGGATGGGCCTCATCACCGGAAAATTGAACCCAACTCGCGGTGAGTATGTGAATCTGGAGTGGTGATGGGGGAGGAAGGAGGGTGGGCCTCATCACCGAAAATCATCAATCGAGCCAGGACGAAGGAGTTTTTCTCCCTTGATCGAGTGTGTGGCAACTGACAAGCCGAATTTATAAGCCGTACGGGCCTCCGAAAGGACGCTTTCTGACAAGGTTTCCCTGAAAGGGTTGAGACTTTGTTTACGGGGGGACGCGTGACAATACACGAGTTACCTGTGCGTAAGGTTAGCCATGTGCTTGGTCTTGGTGAGTTTCAGTATTAGGCCGACTACATGGAGAGGGAGTTGAAAAATGGTGAAGTTGTGTGAGAGAGTGTGTGTGTTGGTGATGGGGGAGGAAGGAGGATGGGCCTCAACACTGGAAAATTGAACCCAACTCGCGGTGAGTATGTGAATCTGGAGTGGTGATGGGAGAGGAAGGAGGGTGGGCCTCATCACCGAAAATCATCAATCGAGCCAGGACGAAGGAGTTTTTCTCCCTTGATCGAGTGTGTGGCAACTGACAAGCCGAATTTATAAGCCGTACGGGCCTCCGAAAGGACGCTTTCTGACAACGTTTCCCTGAAAGGGTTGAGACTTTGTTTACGGGGGGACGCGTGACAATACACGAGTTACCTGTGCGTAAGGTTAGCCATGTGCTTGGTCTTGGTGAGTTTCAGTATTAGGCCGACTACATGGAGAGGGAGTTGAAAAATGGTGAAGTTGTGTGAGAGAGTGTGTGTGTTGGTGATGGGGGAGGAAGGAGGATGGGCCTCATCACCGGAAAATTGAACCCAACTCGCGGTGAGTATGTGAATCTGGAGTGGTGATGGGAGAGGAAGGAGGGTGGGCCTCATCACCGAAAATCATCAATCGAGCCAGGACGAAGGAGTTTTTCTCCCTTGATCGAGTGTGTGGCAACTGACAAGCCGAATTTATAAGCCGTACGGGCCTCCGAAAGGACGCTTTCTGACAAGGTTTCCCTGAAAGGGTTGAGACTTTGTTTACGGGGGGACGCGTGACAATACACGAGTTACCCGTGCGTAAGGTTAGCAATGTGCTTGGTCTTGGTGAGTTTCAGTATTAGGCCGACTACATGGAGAGGGAGTTGAAAAATGGTGAAGTTGTGAGAGAGAGTGTGTGTGTTGGTGATGGGGGAGGAAGGAGGATGGGCCTCATCACCGGAAAATTGAACCCAACTCGCGGTGAGTATGTGAATCTGGAGTGGTGATGGGAGAGGAAGGAGGGTGGGCCTCATCACCGAAAATCATCAATCGAGCCAGGACGAAGGAGTTTTTCTCCCTTGATCGAGTGTGTGGCAACTGACAAGCCGAATTTATAAGCCGTACGGGCCTCCGAAAGGACGCTTTCTGACAAGGTTTCCCTGAAAGGGTTGAGACTTTGTTTACGGGGGGACGCGTGACAATACACGAGTTACCCGTGCGTAAGGTTAGCCATGTGCTTGGTCTTGGTGAGTTTCAGTATTAGGCCGACTACATGGAGAGGGAGTTGAAAAATGGTGAAGTTGTGAGAGAGAGTGTGTGTGTTGGTGATGGGGGAGGAAGGAGGATGGGCCTCATCACCGGAAAATTGAACCCAACTCGCGGTGAGTATGTGAATCTGGAGTGGTGATGGGAGAGGAAGGAGGGTGGGCCTCATCACCGAAAATCATCAATCGAGCCAGGACGAAGGAGTTTTTCTCCCTTGATCGAGTGTGTGGCAACTGACAAGCCGAATTTATAAGCCGTACGGGCCTCCGAAAGGACGCTTTCTGACAACGTTTCCCTGAAAGGGTTGAGACTTTGTTTACGGGGGGACGCGTGACAATACACGAGTTACCTGTGCGTAAGGTTAGCCATGTGCTTGGTCTTGGTGAGTTTCAGTATTAGGCCGACTACATGGAGAGGGAGTTGAAAAATGGTGAAGTTGTGTGAGAGAGTGTGTGTGTTGGTGATGGGGGAGGAAGGAGGATGGGCCTCATCACCGGAAAATTGAACCCAACTCGCGGTGAGTATGTGAATCTGGAGTGGTGATGGGAGAGGAAGGAGGGTGGGCCTCATCACCGAAAATCATCAATCGAGCCAGGACGAAGGAGTTTTTCTCCCTTGATCGAGTGTGTGGCAACTGACAAGCCGAATTTATAAGCCGTACGGGCCTCCGAAAGGACGCTTTCTGACAAGGTTTCCCTGAAAGGGTTGAGACTTTGTTTACGGGGGGACGCGTGACAATACACGAGTTACCCGTGCGTAAGGTTAGCAATGTGCTTGGTCTTGGTGAGTTTCAGTATTAGGCCGACTACATGGAGAGGGAGTTGAAAAATGGTGAAGTTGTGAGAGAGAGTGTGTGTGTTGGTGATGGGGGAGGAAGGAGGATGGGCCTCATCACCGGAAAATTGAACCCAACTCGCGGTGAGTATGTGAATCTGGAGTGGTGATGGGAGAGGAAGGAGGGTGGGCCTCATCACCGAAAATCATCAATCGAGCCAGGACGAAGGAGTTTTTCTCCCTTGATCGAGTGTGTGGCAACTGACAAGCCGAATTTATAAGCCGTACGGGCCTCCGAAAGGACGCTTTCTGACAAGGTTTCCCTGAAAGGGTTGAGACTTTGTTTACGGGGGGACGCGTGACAATACACGAGTTACCCGTGCGTAAGGTTAGCCATGTGCTTGGTCTTGGTGAGTTTCAGTATTAGGCCGACTACATGGAGAGGGAGTTGAAAAATGGTGAAGTTGTGAGAGAGAGTGTGTGTGTTGGTGATGGGGGAGGAAGGAGGATGGGCCTCATCACCGGAAAATTGAACCCAACTCGCGGTGAGTATGTGAATCTGGAGTGGTGATGGGAGAGGAAGGAGGGTGGGCCTCATCACCGAAAATCATCAATCGAGCCAGGACGAAGGAGTTTTTCTCCCTTGATCGAGTGTGTGGCAACTGACAAGCCGAATTTATAAGCCGTACGGGCCTCCGAAAGGACGCTTTCTGACAAGGTTTCCCTGAAAGGGTTGAGACTTTGTTTACGGGGGGACGCGTGACAATACACGAGTTACCCGTGCGTAAGGTTAGCAATGTGCTTGGTCTTGGTGAGTTTCAGTATTAGGCCGACTACATGGAGAGGGAGTTGAAAAATGGTGAAGTTGTGTGAGAGAGTGTGTGTGTTGGTGATGGGGGAGGAAGGAGGATGGGCCTCATCACCGGAAAATTGAACCCAACTCGCGGTGAGTATGTGAATCTGGAGTGGTGATGGGAGAGGAAGGAGGGTGGGCCTCATCACCGAAAATCATCAATCGAGCCAGGACGAAGGAGTTTTTCTCCCTTGATCGAGTGTGTGGCAACTGACAAGCCGAATTTATAAGCCGTACGGGCCTCCGAAAGGACGCTTTCTGACAAGGTTTCCCTGAAAGGGTTGAGACTTTGTTTACGGGGGGACGCGTGACAATACACGAGTTACCTGTGCGTAAGGTTAGCCATGTGCTTGGTCTTGGTGAGTTTCAGTATTAGGCCGACTACATGGAGAGGGAGTTGAAAAATGGTGAAGTTGTGTGAGAGAGTGTGTGTGTTGGTGATGGGGGAGGAAGGAGGATGGGCCTCATCACCGGAAAATTGAACCCAACTCGCGGTGAGTATGTGAATCTGGAGTGGTGATGGGAGAGGAAGGAGGGTGGGCCTCATCACCGAAAATCATCAATCGAGCCAGGACGAAGGAGTTTTTCTCCCTTGATCGAGTGTGTGGCAACTGACAAGCCGAATTTATAAGCCGTACGGGCCTCCGAAAGGACGCTTTCTGACAAGGTTTCCCTGAAAGGGTTGAGACTTTGTTTACGGGGGGACGCGTGACAATACACGAGTTACCTGTGCGTAAGGTTAGCCATGTGCTTGGTCTTGGTGAGTTTCAGTATTAGGCCGACTACATGGAGAGGGAGTTGAAAAATGGTGAAGTTGTGAGAGAGAGTGTGTGTGTTGGTGATGGGGGAGGAAGGAGGATGGGCCTCATCACCGGAAAATTGAACCCAACTCGCGGTGAGTATGTGAATCTGGAGTGGTGATGGGAGAGGAAGGAGGGTGGGCCTCATCACCGAAAATCATCAATCGAGCCAGGACGAAGGAGTTTTTCTCCCTTGATCGAGTGTGTGGCAACTGACAAGCCGAATTTATAAGCCGTACGGGCCTCCGAAAGGACGCTTTCTGACAAGGTTTCCCTGAAAGGGTTGAGACTTTGTTTACGGGGGGACGCGTGACAATACACGAGTTACCTGTGCGTAAGGTTAGCCATGTGCTTGGTCTTGGTGAGTTTCAGTATTAGGCCGACTACATGGAGAGGGAGTTGAAAAATGGTGAAGTTGTGAGAGAGAGTGTGTGTGTTGGTGATGGGGGAGGAAGGAGGATGGGCCTCATCACCGGAAAATTGAACCCAACTCGCGGTGAGTATGTGAATCTGGAGTGGTGATGGGAGAGGAAGGAGGGTGGGCCTCATCACCGAAAATCATCAATCGAGCCAGGACGAAGGAGTTTTTCTCCCTTGATCGAGTGTGTGGCAACTGACAAGCCGAATTTATAAGCCGTACGGGCCTCCGAAAGGACGCTTTCTGACAAGGTTTCCCTGAAAGGGTTGAGACTTTGTTTACGGGGGGACGCGTGACAATACACGAGTTACCTGTGCGTAAGGTTAGCCATGTGCTTGGTCTTGGTGAGTTTCAGTATTAGGCCGACTACATGGAGAGGGAGTTGAAAAATGGTGAAGTTGTGTGAGAGAGTGTGTGTGTTGGTGATGGGGGAGGAAGGAGGATGGGCCTCATCACCGGAAAATTGAACCCAACTCGCGGTGAGTATGTGAATCTGGAGTGGTGATGGGAGAGGAAGGAGGGTGGGCCTCATCACCGAAAATCATCAATCGAGCCAGGACGAAGGAGTTTTTCTCCCTTGATCGAGTGTGTGGCAACTGACAAGCCGAATTTATAAGCCGTACGGGCCTCCGAAAGGACGCTTTCTGACAAGGTTTCCCTGAAAGGGTTGAGACTTTGTTTACGGGGGGACGCGTGACAATACACGAGTTACCTGTGCGTAAGGTTAGCCATGTGCTTGGTCTTGGTGAGTTTCAGTATTAGGCCGACTACATGGAGAGGGAGTTGAAAAATGGTGAAGTTGTGAGAGAGAGTGTGTGTGTTGGTGATGGGGGAGGAAGGAGGATGGGCCTCATCACCGGAAAATTGAACCCAACTCGCGGTGAGTATGTGAATCTGGAGTGGTGATGGGAGAGGAAGGAGGGTGGGCCTCATCACCGAAAATCATCAATCGAGCCAGGACGAAGGAGTTTTTCTCCCTTGATCGAGTGTGTGGCAACTGACAAGCCGAATTTATAAGCCGTACGGGCCTCCGAAAGGACGCTTTCTGACAAGGTTTCCCTGAAAGGGTTGAGACTTTGTTTACGGGGGGACGCGTGACAATACACGAGTTACCTGTGCGTAAGGTTAGCCATGTGCTTGGTCTTGGTGAGTTTCAGTATTAGGCCGACTACATGGAGAGGGAGTTGAAAAATGGTGAAGTTGTGAGAGAGAGTGTGTGTGTTGGTGATGGGGGAGGAAGGAGGATGGGCCTCATCACCGGAAAATTGAACCCAACTCGCGGTGAGTATGTGAATCTGGAGTGGTGATGGGAGAGGAAGGAGGGTGGGCCTCATCACCGAAAATCATCAATCGAGCCAGGACGAAGGAGTTTTTCTCCCTTGATCGAGTGTGTGGCAACTGACAAGCCGAATTTATAAGCCGTACGGGCCTCCGAAAGGACGCTTTCTGACAAGGTTTCCCTGAAAGGGTTGAGACTTTGTTTACGGGGGGACGCGTGACAATACACGAGTTACCTGTGCGTAAGGTTAGCCATGTGCTTGGTCTTGGTGAGTTTCAGTATTAGGCCGACTACATGGAGAGGGAGTTGAAAAATGGTGAAGTTGTGAGAGAGAGTGTGTGTGTTGGTGATGGGGGAGGAAGGAGGATGGGCCTCATCACCGGAAAATTGAACCCAACTCGCGGTGAGTATGTGAATCTGGAGTGGTGATGGGAGAGGAAGGAGGGTGGGCCTCATCACCGAAAATCATCAATCGAGCCAGGACGAAGGAGTTTTTCTCCCTTGATCGAGTGTGTGGCAACTGACAAGCCGAATTTATAAGCCGTACGGGCCTCCGAAAGGACGCTTTCTGACAAGGTTTCCCTGAAAGGGTTGAGACTTTGTTTACGGGGGGACGCGTGACAATACACGAGTTACCTGTGCGTAAGGTTAGCCATGTGCTTGGTCTTGGTGAGTTTCAGTATTAGGCCGACTACATGGAGAGGGAGTTGAAAAATGGTGAAGTTGTGAGAGAGAGTGTGTGTGTTGGTGATGGGGGAGGAAGGAGGATGGGCCTCATCACCGGAAAATTGAACCCAACTCGCGGTGAGTATGTGAATCTGGAGTGGTGATGGGAGAGGAAGGAGGGTGGGCCTCATCACCGAAAATCATCAATCGAGCCAGGACGAAGGAGTTTTTCTCCCTTGATCGAGTGTGTGGCAACTGACAAGCCGAATTTATAAGCCGTACGGGCCTCCGAAAGGACGCTTTCTGACAAGGTTTCCCTGAAAGGGTTGAGACTTTGTTTACGGGGGGACGCGTGACAATACACGAGTTACCTGTGCGTAAGGTTAGCCATGTGCTTGGTCTTGGTGAGTTTCAGTATTAGGCCGACTACATGGAGAGGGAGTTGAAAAATGGTGAAGTTGTGTGAGAGAGTGTGTGTGTTGGTGATGGGGGAGGAAGGAGGATGGGCCTCATCACCGGAAAATTGAACCCAACTCGCGGTGAGTATGTGAATCTGGAGTGGTGATGGGAGAGGAAGGAGGGTGGGCCTCATCACCGAAAATCATCAATCGAGCCAGGACGAAGGAGTTTTTCTCCCTTGATCGAGTGTGTGGCAACTGACAAGCCGAATTTATAAGCCGTACGGGCCTCCGAAAGGACGCTTTCTGACAAGGTTTCCCTGAAAGGGTTGAGACTTTGTTTACGGGGGGACGCGTGACAATACACGAGTTACCTGTGCGTAAGGTTAGCCATGTGCTTGGTCTTGGTGAGTTTCAGTATTAGGCCGACTACATGGAGAGGGAGTTGAAAAATGGTGAAGTTGTGAGAGAGAGTGTGTGTGTTGGTGATGGGGGAGGAAGGAGGATGGGCCTCATCACCGGAAAATTGAACCCAACTCGCGGTGAGTATGTGAATCTGGAGTGGTGATGGGAGAGGAAGGAGGGTGGGCCTCATCACCGAAAATCATCAATCGAGCCAGGACGAAGGAGTTTTTCTCCCTTGATCGAGTGTGTGGCAACTGACAAGCCGAATTTATAAGCCGTACGGGCCTCCGAAAGGACGCTTTCTGACAAGGTTTCCCTGAAAGGGTTGAGACTTTGTTTACGGGGGGACGCGTGACAATACACGAGTTACCTGTGCGTAAGGTTAGCCATGTGCTTGGTCTTGGTGAGTTTCAGTATTAGGCCGACTACATGGAGAGGGAGTTGAAAAATGGTGAAGTTGTGAGAGAGAGTGTGTGTGTTGGTGATGGGGGAGGAAGGAGGATGGGCCTCATCACCGGAAAATTGAACCCAACTCGCGGTGAGTATGTGAATCTGGAGTGGTGATGGGAGAGGAAGGAGGGTGGGCCTCATCACCGAAAATCATCAATCGAGCCAGGACGAAGGAGTTTTTCTCCCTTGATCGAGTGTGTGGCAACTGACAAGCCGAATTTATAAGCCGTACGGGCCTCCGAAAGGACGCTTTCTGACAAGGTTTCCCTGAAAGGGTTGAGACTTTGTTTACGGGGGGACGCGTGACAATACACGAGTTACCTGTGCGTAAGGTTAGCCATGTGCTTGGTCTTGGTGAGTTTCAGTATTAGGCCGACTACATGGAGAGGGAGTTGAAAAATGGTGAAGTTGTGAGAGAGAGTGTGTGTGTTGGTGATGGGGGAGGAAGGAGGATGGGCCTCATCACCGGAAAATTGAACCCAACTCGCGGTGAGTATGTGAATCTGGAGTGGTGATGGGAGAGGAAGGAGGGTGGGCCTCATCACCGAAAATCATCAATCGAGCCAGGACGAAGGAGTTTTTCTCCCTTGATCGAGTGTGTGGCAACTGACAAGCCGAATTTATAAGCCGTACGGGCCTCCGAAAGGACGCTTTCTGACAAGGTTTCCCTGAAAGGGTTGAGACTTTGTTTACGGGGGGACGCGTGACAATACACGAGTTACCTGTGCGTAAGGTTAGCCATGTGCTTGGTCTTGGTGAGTTTCAGTATTAGGCCGACTACATGGAGAGGGAGTTGAAAAATGGTGAAGTTGTGAGAGAGAGTGTGTGTGTTGGTGATGGGGGAGGAAGGAGGATGGGCCTCATCACCGGAAAATTGAACCCAACTCGCGGTGAGTATGTGAATCTGGAGTGGTGATGGGAGAGGAAGGAGGGTGGGCCTCATCACCGAAAATCATCAATCGAGCCAGGACGAAGGAGTTTTTCTCCCTTGATCGAGTGTGTGGCAACTGACAAGCCGAATTTATAAGCCGTACGGGCCTCCGAAAGGACGCTTTCTGACAAGGTTTCCCTGAAAGGGTTGAGACTTTGTTTACGGGGGGACGCGTGACAATACACGAGTTACCTGTGCGTAAGGTTAGCCATGTGCTTGGTCTTGGTGAGTTTCAGTATTAGGCCGACTACATGGAGAGGGAGTTGAAAAATGGTGAAGTTGTGAGAGAGAGTGTGTGTGTTGGTGATGGGGGAGGAAGGAGGATGGGCCTCATCACCGGAAAATTGAACCCAACTCGCGGTGAGTATGTGAATCTGGAGTGGTGATGGGAGAGGAAGGAGGGTGGGCCTCATCACCGAAAATCATCAATCGAGCCAGGACGAAGGAGTTTTTCTCCCTTGATCGAGTGTGTGGCAACTGACAAGCCGAATTTATAAGCCGTACGGGCCTCCGAAAGGACGCTTTCTGACAAGGTTTCCCTGAAAGGGTTGAGACTTTGTTTACGGGGGGACGCGTGACAATACACGAGTTACCTGTGCGTAAGGTTAGCCATGTGCTTGGTCTTGGTGAGTTTCAGTATTAGGCCGACTACATGGAGAGGGAGTTGAAAAATGGTGAAGTTGTGAGAGAGAGTGTGTGTGTTGGTGATGGGGGAGGAAGGAGGATGGGCCTCATCACCGGAAAATTGAACCCAACTCGCGGTGAGTATGTGAATCTGGAGTGGTGATGGGAGAGGAAGGAGGGTGGGCCTCATCACCGAAAATCATCAATCGAGCCAGGACGAAGGAGTTTTTCTCCCTTGATCGAGTGTGTGGCAACTGACAAGCCGAATTTATAAGCCGTACGGGCCTCCGAAAGGACGCTTTCTGACAAGGTTTCCCTGAAAGGGTTGAGACTTTGTTTACGGGGGGACGCGTGACAATACACGAGTTACCTGTGCGTAAGGTTAGCAATGTGCTTGGTCTTGGTGAGTTTCAGTATTAGGCCGACTACATGGAGAGGGAGTTGAAAAATGGTGAAGTTGTGAGAGAGAGTGTGTGTGTTGGTGATGGGGGAGGAAGGAGGATGGGCCTCATCACCGGAAAATTGAACCCAACTCGCGGTGAGTATGTGAATCTGGAGTGGTGATGGGAGAGGAAGGAGGGTGGGCCTCATCACCGAAAATCATCAATCGAGCCAGGACGAAGGAGTTTTTCTCCCTTGATCGAGTGTGTGGCAACTGACAAGCCGAATTTATAAGCCGTACGGGCCTCCGAAAGGACGCTTTCTGACAAGGTTTCCCTGAAAGGGTTGAGACTTTGTTTACGGGGGGACGCGTGACAATACATGAGTTACCTGTGCGTAAGGTTAGCAATGTGCTTGGTCTTGGTGAGTTTCAGTATTAGGCCGACTACATGGAGAGGGAGTTGAAAAATGGTGAAGTTGTGAGAGAGAGTGTGTGTGTTGGTGATGGGGGAGGAAGGAGGATGGGCCTCATCACCGGAAAATTGAACCCAACTCGCGGTGAGTATGTGAATCTGGAGTGGTGATGGGAGAGGAAGGAGGGTGGGCCTCATCACCGAAAATCATCAATCGAGCCAGGACGAAGGAGTTTTTCTCCCTTGATCGAGTGTGTGGCAACTGACAAGCCGAATTTATAAGCCGTACGGGCCTCCGAAAGGACGCTTTCTGACAAGGTTTCCCTGAAAGGGTTGAGACTTTGTTTACGGGGGGACGCGTGACAATACACGAGTTACCTGTGCGTAAGGTTAGCAATGTGCTTGGTCTTGGTGAGTTTCAGTATTAGGCCGACTACATGGAGAGGGAGTTGAAAAATGGTGAAGTTGTGAGAGAGAGTGTGTGTGTTGGTGATGGGGGAGGAAGGAGGATGGGCCTCATCACCGGAAAATTGAACCCAACTCGCGGTGAGTATGTGAATCTGGAGTGGTGATGGGAGAGGAAGGAGGGTGGGCCTCATCACCGAAAATCATCAATCGAGCCAGGACGAAGGAGTTTTTCTCCCTTGATCGAGTGTGTGGCAACTGACAAGCCGAATTTATAAGCCGTACGGGCCTCCGAAAGGACGCTTTCTGACAAGGTTTCCCTGAAAGGGTTGAGACTTTGTTTACGGGGGGACGCGTGACAATACATGAGTTACCTGTGCGTAAGGTTAGCCATGTGCTTGGTCTTGGTGAGTTTCAGTATTAGGGCGACTACATGGAGAGGGAGTTGAAAAATGGTGAAGTTGTGAGAGAGAGTGTGTGTGTTGGTGATGGGGGAGGAAGGAGGATGGGCCTCATCACCGGAAAATTGAACCCAACTCGCGGTGAGTATGTGAATCTGGAGTGGTGATGGGAGAGGAAGGAGGGTGGGCCTCATCACCGAAAATCATCAATCGAGCCAGGACGAATTAGTTTTTCTCCCTTGATCGAGTGTGTGGCAACTGACAAGCCGAATTTATAAGCCGTACGGGCCTCCGAAAGGACGCTTTCTGACAAGGTTTCCCTGAAAGGGTTGAGACTTTGTTTACGGGGGGACGCGTGACAATACACGAGTTACCTGTGCGTAAGGTTAGCAATGTGCTTGGTCTTGGTGAGTTTCAGTATTAGGCCGACTACATGGAGAGGGAGTTGAAAAATGGTGAAGTTGTGAGAGAGAGTGTGTGTGTTGGTGATGGGGGAGGAAGGAGGATGGGCCTCATCACCGGAAAATTGAACCCAACTCGCGGTGAGTATGTGAATCTGGAGTGGTGATGGGAGAGGAAGGAGGGTGGGCCTCATCACCGAAAATCATCAATCGAGCCAGGACGAAGGAGTTTTTCTCCCTTGATCGAGTGTGTGGCAACTGACAAGCCGAATTTATAAGCCGTACGGGCCTCCGAAAGGACGCTTTCTGACAAGGTTTCCCTGAAAGGGTTGAGACTTTGTTTACGGGGGGACGCGTGACAATACATGAGTTACCTGTGCGTAAGGTTAGCCATGTGCTTGGTCTTGGTGAGTTTCAGTATTAGGCCGACTACATGGAGAGGGAGTTGAAAAATGGTGAAGTTGTGAGAGAGAGTGTGTGTGTTGGTGATGGGGGAGGAAGGAGGATGGGCCTCATCACCGGAAAATTGAACCCAACTCGCGGTGAGTATGTGAGTCTGGAGTGGTGATGGGAGAGGAAGGAGGGTGGGCCTCATCACCGAAAATCATCAATCGAGCCAGGACGAAGGAGTTTTTCTCCCTTGATCGAGTGTGTGGCAACTGACAAGCCGAATTTATAAGCCGTACGGGCCTCCGAAAGGACGCTTTCTGACAAGGTTTCCCTGAAAGGGTTGAGACTTTGTTTACGGGGGGACGCGTGACAATACACGAGTTACCTGTGCGTAAGGTTAGCCATGTGCTTGGTCTTGGTGAGTTTCAGTATTAGGCCGACTACATGGAGAGGGAGTTGAAAAATGGTGAAGTTGTGAGAGAGAGTGTGTGTGTTGGTGATGGGGGAGGAAGGAGGATGGGCCTCATCACCGGAAAATTGAACCCAACTCGCGGTGAGTATGTGAATCTGGAGTGGTGATGGGAGAGGAAGGAGGGTGGGCCTCATCACCGAAAATCATCAATCGAGCCAGGACGAAGGAGTTGTTCTCCCTTGATCGAGTGTGTGGCAACTGACAAGCCGAATTTATAAGCCGTACGGGCCTCCGAAAGGACGCTTTCTGACAAGGTTTCCCTGAAAGGGTTGAGACTTTGTTTACGGGGGGACGCGTGACAATACACGAGTTACCTGTGCGTAAGGTTAGCAATGTGCTTGGTCTTGGTGAGTTTCAGTATTAGGCCGACTACATGGAGAGGGAGTTGAAAAATGGTGAAGTTGTGAGAGAGAGTGTGTGTGTTGGTGATGGGGGAGGAAGGAGGATGGGCCTCATCACCGGAAAATTGAACCCAACTCGCGGTGAGTATGTGAATCTGGAGTGGTGATGGGAGAGGAAGGAGGGTGGGCCTCATCACCGAAAATCATCAATCGAGCCAGGACGAAGGAGTTTTTCTCCCTTGATCGAGTGTGTGGCAACTGACAAGCCGAATTTATAAGCCGTACGGGCCTCCGAAAGGACGCTTTCTGACAAGGTTTCCCTGAAAGGGTTGAGACTTTGTTTACGGGGGGACGCGTGACAATACACGAGTTACCCGTGCGTAAGGTTAGCCATGTGCTTGGTCTTGGTGAGTTTCAGTATTAGGCCGACTACATGGAGAGGGAGTTGAAAAATGGTGAAGTTGTGAGAGAGAGTGTGTGTGTTGGTGATGGGGGAGGAAGGAGGATGGGCCTCATCACCGGAAAATTGAACCCAACTCGCGGTGAGTATGTGAATCTGGAGTGGTGATGGGAGAGGAAGGAGGGTGGGCCTCATCACCGAAAATCATCAATCGAGCCAGGACGAAGGAGTTGTTCTCCCTTGATCGAGTGTGTGGCAACTGACAAGCCGAATTTATAAGCCGTACGGGCCTCCGAAAGGACGCTTTCTGACAAGGTTTCCCTGAAAGGGTTGAGACTTTGTTTACGGGGGGACGCGTGACAATACACGAGTTACCTGTGCGTAAGGTTAGCAATGTGCTTGGTCTTGGTGAGTTTCAGTATTAGGCCGACTACATGGAGAGGGAGTTGAAAAATGGTGAAGTTGTGAGAGAGAGTGTGTGTGTTGGTGATGGGGGAGGAAGGAGGATGGGCCTCATCACCGGAAAATTGAACCCAACTCGCGGTGAGTATGTGAATCTGGAGTGGTGATGGGAGAGGAAGGAGGGTGGGCCTCATCACCGAAAATCATCAATCGAGCCAGGACGAAGGAGTTTTTCTCCCTTGATCGAGTGTGTGGCAACTGACAAGCCGAATTTATAAGCCGTACGGGCCTCCGAAAGGACGCTTTCTGACAAGGTTTCCCTGAAAGGGTTGAGACTTTGTTTACGGGGGGACGCGTGACAATACATGAGTTACCTGTGCGTAAGGTTAGCCATGTGCTTGGTCTTGGTGAGTTTCAGTATTAGGCCGACTACATGGAGAGGGAGTTGAAAAATGGTGAAGTTGTGAGAGAGAGTGTGTGTGTTGGTGATGGGGGAGGAAGGAGGATGGGCCTCATCACCAGAAAATTGAACCCAACTCGCGGTGAGTATGTGAATCTGGAGTGGTGATGGGAGAGGAAGGAGGGTGGGCCTCATCACCGAAAATCATCAATCGAGCCAGGACGAATTAGTTTTTCTCCCTTGATCGAGTGTGTAGCAACTGACAAGCCGAATTTATAAGCCGTACGGGCCTCCGAAAGGACGCTTTCTGACAAGGTTTCCCTGAAAGGGTTGAGACTTTGTTTACGGGGGGACGCGTGACAATACACGAGTTACCTGTGCGTAAGGTTAGCCATGTGCTTGGTCTTGGTGAGTTTCAGTATTAGGCCGACTACATGGAGAGGGAGTTGAAAAATGGTGAAGTTGTGAGAGAGAGTGTGTGTGTTGGTGATGGGGGAGGAAGGAGGATGGGCCTCATCACCGGAAAATTGAACCCAACTCGCGGTGAGTATGTGAATCTGGAGTGGTGATGGGAGAGGAAGGAGGGTGGGCCTCATCACCGAAAATCATCAATCGAGCCAGGACGAAGGAGTTTTTCTCCCTTGATCGAGTGTGTGGCAACTGACAAGCCGAATTTATAAGCCGTACGGGCCTCCGAAAGGACGCTTTCTGACAAGGTTTCCCTGAAAGGGTTGAGACTTTGTTTACGGGGGGACGCGTGACAATACACGAGTTACCTGTGCGTAAGGTTAGCCATGTGCTTGGTCTTGGTGAGTTTCAGTATTAGGCCGACTACATGGAGAGGGAGTTGAAAAATGGTGAAGTTGTGAGAGAGAGTGTGTGTGTTGGTGATGGGGGAGGAAGGAGGATGGGCCTCATCACCAGAAAATTGAACCCAACTCGCGGTGAGTATGTGAATCTGGAGTGGTGATGGGAGAGGAAGGAGGGTGGGCCTCATCACCGAAAATCATCAATCGAGCCAGGACGAAGGAGTTTTTCTCCCTTGATCGAGTGTGTGGCAACTGACAAGCCGAATTTATAAGCCGTACGGGCCTCCGAAAGGACGCTTTCTGACAAGGTTTCCCTGAAAGGGTTGAGACTTTGTTTACGGGGGGACGCGTGACAATACACGAGTTACCCGTGCGTAAGGTTAGCAATGTGCTTGGTCTTGGTGAGTTTCAGTATTAGGCCGACTACATGGAGAGGGAGTTGAAAAATGGTGAAGTTGTGAGAGAGAGTGTGTGTGTTGGTGATGGGGGAGGAAGGAGGATGGGCCTCATCACCGGAAAATTGAACCCAACTCGCGGTGAGTATGTGAGTCTGGAGTGGTGATGGGAGAGGAAGGAGGGTGGGCCTCATCACCGAAAATCATCAATCGAGCCAGGACGAAGGAGTTTTTCTCCCTTGATCGAGTGTGTGGCAACTGACAAGCCGAATTTATAAGCCGTACGGGCCTCCGAAAGGACGCTTTCTGACAAGGTTTCCCTGAAAGGGTTGAGACTTTGTTTACGGGGGGACGCGTGACAATACACGAGTTACCTGTGCGTAAGGTTAGCCATGTGCTTGGTCTTGGTGAGTTTCAGTATTAGGCCGACTACATGGAGAGGGAGTTGAAAAATGGTGAAGTTGTGAGAGAGAGTGTGTGTGTAGGTGATGGGGGAGGAAGGAGGATGGGCCTCATCACCGGAAAATTGAACCCAACTCGCGGTGAGTATGTGAATCTGGAGTGGTGATGGGAGAGGAAGGAGGGTGGGCCTCATCACCGAAAATCATCAATCGAGCCAGGACGAAGGAGTTTTTCTCCCTTGATCGAGTGTGTGGCAACTGACAAGCCGAATTTATAAGCCGTACGGGCCTCCGAAAGGACGCTTTCTGACAAGGTTTCCCTGAAAGGGTTGAGACTTTGTTTACGGGGGGACGCGTGACAATACACGAGTTACCCGTGCGTAAGGTTAGCAATGTGCTTGGTCTTGGTGAGTTTCAGTATTAGGCCGACTACATGGAGAGGGAGTTGAAAAATGGTGAAGTTGTGAGAGAGAGTGTGAGTGTTGGTGATGGGGGAGAAAGGAGGATGGGCCTCATCACCGGAAAATTGAACCCAACTCGCGGTGAGTATGTGAGTCTGGAGTGGTGATGGGAGAGGAAGGAGGGTGGGCCTCATCACCGAAAATCATCAATCGAGCCAGGACGAAGGAGTTTTTCTCCCTTGATCGAGTGTGTGGCAACTGACAAGCCGAATTTATAAGCCGTACGGGCCTCCGAAAGGACGCTTTCTGACAAGGTTTCCCTGAAAGGGTTGAGACTTTGTTTACGGGGGGACGCGTGACAATACACGAGTTACCTGTGCGTAAGGTTAGCCATGTGCTTGGTCTTGGTGAGTTTCAGTATTAGGCCGACTACATGGAGAGGGAGTTGAAAAATGGTGAAGTTGTGAGAGAGAGTGTGTGTGTTGGTGATGGGGGAGGAAGGAGGATGGGCCTCATCACCGGAAAATTGAACCCAACTCGCGGTGAGTATGTGAATCTGGAGTGGTGATGGGAGAGGAAGGAGGGTGGGCCTCATCACCGAAAATCATCAATCGAGCCAGGACGAAGGAGTTTTTCTCCCTTGATCGAGTGTGTGGCAACTGACAAGCCGAATTTATAAGCCGTACGGGCCTCCGAAAGGACGCTTTCTGACAAGGTTTCCCAGAAAGGGTTGAGACTTTGTTTACGGGGAGACGCGTGAAAATACACGAGTTACCTGTGCGTAAGGTTAGCCATGTGCTTGGTCTTGGTGAGTTTCAGTATTAGGCCGACTACATGGAGAGGGAGTTGAAAAATGGTGAAGTTGTGAGAGAGAGTGTGTGTGTTGGTGATGGGGGAGGAAGGAGGATGGGCCTCATCACCGGAAAATTGAACCCAACTCGCGGTGAGTATGTGAATCTGGAGTGGTGATGGGAGAGGAAGGAGGGTGGGCCTCATCACCGAAAATCATCAATCGAGCCAGGACGAAGGAGTTTTTCTCCCTTGATCGAGTGTGTGGCAACTGACAAGCCGAATTTATAAGCCGTACGGGCCTCCGAAAGGACGCTTTCTGACAAGGTTTCCCTGAAAGGGTTGAGACTTTGTTTACGGGGGGACGCGTGACAATACACGAGTTACCTGTGCGTAAGGTTAGCCATGTGCTTGGTCTTGGTGAGTTTCAGTATTAGGCCGACTACATGGAGAGGGAGTTGAAAAATGGTGAAGTTGTGAGAGAGAGTGTGTGTGTTGGTGATGGGGGAGGAAGGAGGATGGGCCTCATCACCGGAAAATTGAACCCAACTCGCGGTGAGTATGTGAATCTGGAGTGGTGATGGGAGAGGAAGGAGGGTGGGCCTCATCACCGAAAATCATCAATCGAGCCAGGACGAAGGAGTTTTTCTCCCTTGATCGAGTGTGTGGCAACTGACAAGCCGAATTTATAAGCCGTACGGGCCTCCGAAAGGACGCTTTCTGACAAGGTTTCCCTGAAAGGGTTGAGACTTTGTTTACGGGGGGACGCGTGACAATACATGAGTTACCTGTGCGTAAGGTTAGCCATGTGCTTGGTCTTGGTGAGTTTCAGTATTAGGCCGACTACATGGAGAGGGAGTTGAAAAATGGTGAAGTTGTGAGAGAGAGTGTGTGTGTTGGTGATGGGGGAGGAAGGAGGATGGGCCTCATCACCGGAAAATTGAACCCAACTCGCGGTGAGTATGTGAATCTGGAGTGGTGATGGGAGAGGAAGGAGGGTGGGCCTCATCACCGAAAATCATCAATCGAGCCAGGACGAAGGAGTTTTTCTCCCTTGATCGAGTGTGTGGCAACTGACAAGCCGAATTTATAAGCCGTACGGGCCTCCGAAAGGACGCTTTCTGACAAGGTTTCCCTGAAAGGGTTGAGACTTTGTTTACGGGGGGACGCGTGACAATACACGAGTTACCCGTGCGTAAGGTTAGCAATGTGCTTGGTCTTGGTGAGTTTCAGTATTAGGCCGACTACATGGAGAGGGAGTTGAAAAATGGTGAAGTTGTGAGAGAGAGTGTGTGTGTTGGTGATGGGGGAGGAAGGAGGATGGGCCTCATCACCGGAAAATTGAACCCAACTCGCGGTGAGTATGTGAATCTGGAGTGGTGATGGGAGAGGAAGGAGGGTGGGCCTCATCACCGAAAATCATCAATCGAGCCAGGACGAAGGAGTTTTTCTCCCTTGATCGAGTGTGTGGCAACTGACAAGCCGAATTTATAAGCCGTACGGGCCTCCGAAAGGACGCTTTCTGACAAGGTTTCCCTGAAAGGGTTGAGACTTTGTTTACGGGGGGACGCGTGACAATACACGAGTTACCTGTGCGTAAGGTTAGCCATGTGCTTGGTCTTGGTGAGTTTCAGTATTAGGCCGACTACATGGAGAGGGAGTTGAAAAATGGTGAAGTTGTGAGAGAGAGTGTGTGTGTTGGTGATGGGGGAGGAAGGAGGATGGGCCTCATCACCGGAAAATTGAACCCAACTCGCGGTGAGTATGTGAATCTGGAGTGGTGATGGGAGAGGAAGGAGGGTGGGCCTCATCACCGAAAATCATCAATCGAGCCAGGACGAAGGAGTTTTTCTCCCTTGATCGAGTGTGTGGCAACTGACAAGCCGAATTTATAAGCCGTACGGGCCTCCGAAAGGACGCTTTCTGACAAGGTTTCCCTGAAAGGGTTGAGACTTTGTTTACGGGGGGACGCGTGACAATACACGAGTTACCTGTGCGTAAGGTTAGCCATGTGCTTGGTCTTGGTGAGTTTCAGTATTAGGCCGACTACATGGAGAGGGAGTTGAAAAATGGTGAAGTTGTGAGAGAGAGTGTGTGTGTTGGTGATGGGGGAGGAAGGAGGATGGGCCTCATCACCGGAAAATTGAACCCAACTCGCGGTGAGTATGTGAATCTGGAGTGGTGATGGGAGAGGAAGGAGGGTGGGCCTCATCACCGAAAATCATCAATCGAGCCAGGACGAAGGAGTTTTTCTCCCTTGATCGAGTGTGTGGCAACTGACAACCCGAATTTATAAGCCGTACGGGCCTCCGAAAGGACGCTTTCTGACAAGGTTTCCCTGAAAGGGTTGAGACTTTGTTTACGGGGGGACGCGTGACAATACACGAGTTACCTGTGCGTAAGGTTAGCCATGTGCTTGGTCTTGGTGAGTTTCAGTATTAGGCCGACTACATGGAGAGGGAGTTGAAAAATGGTGAAGTTGTGAGAGAGAGTGTGTGTGTTGGTGATGGGGGAGGAAGGAGGATGGGCCTCATCACCGGAAAATTGAACCCAACTCGCGGTGAGTATGTGAATCTGGAGTGGTGATGGGAGAGGAAGGAGAGTGGGCCTCATCACCGAAAATCATCAATCGAGCCAGGACGAAGGAGTTTTTCTCCCTTGATCGAGTGTGTGGCAACTGACAAGCCGAATTTATAAGCCGTACGGGCCTCCGAAAGGACGCTTTCTGACAAGGTTTCCCTGAAAGGGTTGAGACTTTGTTTACGGGGGGACGCGTGACAATACATGAGTTACCTGTGCGTAAGGTTAGCCATGTGCTTGGTCTTGGTGAGTTTCAGTATTAGGCCGACTACATGGAGAGGGAGTTGAAAAATGGTGAAGTTGTGAGAGAGAGTGTGTGTGTTGGTGATGGGGGAGGAAGGAGGATGGGCCTCATCACCGGAAAATTGAACCCAACTCGCGGTGAGTATGTGAATCTGGAGTGGTGATGGGAGAGGAAGGAGGGTGGGCCTCATCACCGAAAATCATCAATCGAGCCAGGACGAAGGAGTTTTTCTCCCTTGATCGAGTGTGTGGCAACTGACAAGCCGAATTTATAAGCCGTACGGGCCTCCGAAAGGACGCTTTCTGACAAGGTTTCCCTGAAAGGGTTGAGACTTTGTTTACGGGGGGACGCGTGACAATACACGAGTTACCTGTGCGTAAGGTTAGCCATGTGCTTGGTCTTGGTGAGTTTCAGTATTAGGCCGACTACATGGAGAGGGAGTTGAAAAATGGTGAAGTTGTGAGAGAGAGTGTGTGTGTTGGTGATGGGGGAGGAAGGAGGATGGGCCTCATCACCGGAAAATTGAACCCAACTCGCGGTGAGTATGTGAATCTGGAGTGGTGATGGGAGAGGAAGGAGGGTGGGCCTCATCACCGAAAATCATCAATCGAGCCAGGACGAAGGAGTTTTTCTCCCTTGATCGAGTGTGTGGCAACTGACAAGCCGAATTTATAAGCCGTACGGGCCTCCGAAAGGACGCTTTCTGACAAGGTTTCCCTGAAAGGGTTGAGACTTTGTTTACGGGGGGACGCGTGACAATACACGAGTTACCTGTGCGTAAGGTTAGCCATGTGCTTGGTCTTGGTGAGTTTCAGTATTAGGCCGACTACATGGAGAGGGAGTTGAAAAATGGTGAAGTTGTGAGAGAGAGTGTGTGTGTTGGTGATGGGGGAGGAAGGAGGATGGGCCTCATCACCGGAAAATTGAACCCAACTCGCGGTGAGTATGTGAATCTGGAGTGGTGATGGGAGAGGAAGGAGGGTGGGCCTCATCACCGAAAATCATCAATCGAGCCAGGACGAAGGAGTTTTTCTCCCTTGATCGAGTGTGTGGCAACTGACAAGCCGAATTTATAAGCCGTACGGGCCTCCGAAAGGACGATTTCTGACAAGGTTTCCCAGAAAGGGTTGAGACTTTGTTTACGGGGAGACGCGTGAAAATACACGAGTTACCTGTGCGTAAGGTTAGCCATGTGCTTGGTCTTGGTGAGTTTCAGTATTAGGCCGACTACATGGAGAGGGAGTTGAAAAATGGTGAAGTTGTGAGAGAGAGTGTGTGTGTTGGTGATGGGGGAGGAAGGAGGATGGGCCTCATCACCGGAAAATTGAACCCAACTCGCGGTGAGTATGTGAATCTGGAGTGGTGATGGGAGAGGAAGGAGGGTGGGCCTCATCACCGAAAATCATCAATCGAGCCAGGACGAAGGAGTTTTTCTCCCTTGATCGAGTGTGTGGCAACTGACAACCCGAATTTATAAGCCGTACGGGCCTCCGAAAGGACGCTTTCTGACAAGGTTTCCCTGAAAGGGTTGAGACTTTGTTTACGGGGGGACGCGTGACAATACACGAGTTACCTGTGCGTAAGGTTAGCCATGTGCTTGGTCTTGGTGAGTTTCAGTATTAGGCCGACTACATGGAGAGGGAGTTGAAAAATGGTGAAGTTGTGAGAGAGAGTGTGTGTGTTGGTGATGGGGGAGGAAGGAGGATGGGCCTCATCACCGGAAAATTGAACCCAACTCGCGGTGAGTATGTGAATCTGGAGTGGTGATGGGAGAGGAAGGAGAGTGGGCCTCATCACCGAAAATCATCAATCGAGCCAGGACGAAGGAGTTTTTCTCCCTTGATCGAGTGTGTGGCAACTGACAAGCCGAATTTATAAGCCGTACGGGCCTCCGAAAGGACGCTTTCTGACAAGGTTTCCCTGAAAGGGTTGAGACTTTGTTTACGGGGGGACGCGTGACAATACATGAGTTACCTGTGCGTAAGGTTAGCCATGTGCTTGGTCTTGGTGAGTTTCAGTATTAGGCCGACTACATGGAGAGGGAGTTGAAAAATGGTGAAGTTGTGAGAGAGAGTGTGTGTGTTGGTGATGGGGGAGGAAGGAGGATGGGCCTCATCACCGGAAAATTGAACCCAACTCGCGGTGAGTATGTGAATCTGGAGTGGTGATGGGAGAGGAAGGAGGGTGGGCCTCATCACCGAAAATCATCAATCGAGCCAGGACGAAGGAGTTTTTCTCCCTTGATCGAGTGTGTGGCAACTGACAAGCCGAATTTATAAGCCGTACGGGCCTCCGAAAGGACGCTTTCTGACAAGGTTTCCCTGAAAGGGTTGAGACTTTGTTTACGGGGGGACGCGTGACAATACACGAGTTACCTGTGCGTAAGGTTAGCCATGTGCTTGGTCTTGGTGAGTTTCAGTATTAGGCCGACTACATGGAGAGGGAGTTGAAAAATGGTGAAGTTGTGAGAGAGAGTGTGTGTGTTGGTGATGGGGGAGGAAGGAGGATGGGCCTCATCACCGGAAAATTGAACCCAACTCGCGGTGAGTATGTGAATCTGGAGTGGTGATGGGAGAGGAAGGAGGGTGGGCCTCATCACCGAAAATCATCAATCGAGCCAGGACGAAGGAGTTTTTCTCCCTTGATCGAGTGTGTGGCAACTGACAAGCCGAATTTATAAGCCGTACGGGCCTCCGAAAGGACGCTTTCTGACAAGGTTTCCCTGAAAGGGTTGAGACTTTGTTTACGGGGGGACGCGTGACAATACACGAGTTACCTGTGCGTAAGGTTAGCCATGTGCTTGGTCTTGGTGAGTTTCAGTATTAGGCCGACTACATGGAGAGGGAGTTGAAAAATGGTGAAGTTGTGAGAGAGAGTGTGTGTGTTGGTGATGGGGGAGGAAGGAGGATGGGCCTCATCACCGGAAAATTGAACCCAACTCGCGGTGAGTATGTGAATCTGGAGTGGTGATGGGAGAGGAAGGAGGGTGGGCCTCATCACCGAAAATCATCAATCGAGCCAGGACGAAGGAGTTTTTCTCCCTTGATCGAGTGTGTGGCAACTGACAAGCCGAATTTATAAGCCGTACGGGCCTCCGAAAGGACGATTTCTGACAAGGTTTCCCAGAAAGGGTTGAGACTTTGTTTACGGGGAGACGCGTGAAAATACACGAGTTACCTGTGCGTAAGGTTAGCCATGTGCTTGGTCTTGGTGAGTTTCAGTATTAGGCCGACTACATGGAGAGGGAGTTGAAAAATGGTGAAGTTGTGAGAGAGAGTGTGTGTGTTGGTGATGGGGGAGGAAGGAGGATGGGCCTCATCACCGGAAAATTGAACCCAACTCGCGGTGAGTATGTGAATCTGGAGTGGTGATGGGAGAGGAAGGAGGGTGGGCCTCATCACCGAAAATCATCAATCGAGCCAGGACGAAGGAGTTTTTCTCCCTTGATCGAGTGTGTGGCAACTGACAAGCCGAATTTATAAGCCGTACGGGCCTCCGAAAGGACGCTTTCTGACAAGGTTTCCCTGAAAGGGTTGAGACTTTGTTTACGGGGGGACGCGTGACAATACACGAGTTACCCGTGCGTAAGGTTAGCAATGTGCTTGGTCTTGGTGAGTTTCAGTATTAGGCCGACTACATGGAGAGGGAGTTGAAAAATGGTGAAGTTGTGAGAGAGAGTGTGTGTGTTGGTGATGGGGGAGGAAGGAGGATGGGCCTCATCACCGGAAAATTGTACCCAACTCGCGGTGAGTATGTGAGTCTGGAGTGGTGATGGGAGAGGAAGGAGGGTGGGCCTCATCACCGAAAATCATCAATCGAGCCAGGACGAATTAGTTTTTCTCCCTTGATCGAGTGTGTGGCAACTGACAAGCCGAATTTATAAGCCGTACGGGCCTCCGAAAGGACGCTTTCTGACAAGGTTTCCCTGAAAGGGTTGAGACTTTGTTTACGGGGGGACGCGTGACAATACACGAGTTACCTGTGCGTAAGGTTAGCCATGTGCTTGGTCTTGGTGAGTTTCAGTATTAGGCCGACTACATGGAGAGGGAGTTGAAAAATGGTGAAGTTGTGAGAGAGAGTGTTTGTGTTGGTGATGGGGGAGGAAGGAGGATGGGCCTCATCACCGGAAAATTGAACCCAACTCGCGGTGAGTATGTGAATCTGGAGTGGTGATGGGAGAGGAAGGAGGGTGGGCCTCATCACCGAAAATCATCAATCGAGCCAGGACGAAGGAGTTTTTCTCCCTTGATCGAGTGTGTGGCAACTGACAAGCCGAATTTATAAGCCGTACGGGCCTCCGAAAGGACGCTTTCTGACAAGGTTTCCCTGAAAGGGTTGAGACTTTGTTTACGGGGGGACGCGTGACAATACACGAGTTACCTGTGCGTAAGGATAGCCATGTGCTTGGTCTTGGTGAGTTTCAGTATTAGGCCGACTACATGGAGAGGGAGTTGAAAAATGGTGAAGTTGTGAGAGAGAGTGTGTGTGTTGGTGATGGGGGAGGAAGGAGGATGGGCCTCATCACCGGAAAATTGAACCCAACTCGCGGTGAGTATGTGAATCTGGAGTGGTGATGGGAGAGGAAGGAGGGTGGGCCTCATCACCGAAAATCATCAATCGAGCCAGGACGAAGGAGTTTTTCTCCCTTGATCGAGTGTGTGGCAACTGACAAGCCGAATTTATAAGCCGTACGGGCCTCCGAAAGGACGCTTTCTGACAAGGTTTCCCTGAAAGGGTTGAGACTTTGTTTACGGGGGGACGCGTGACAATACACGAGTTACCTGTGCGTAAGGTTAGCCATGTGCTTGGTCTTGGTGAGTTTCAGTATTAGGCCGACTACATGGAGAGGGAGTTGAAAAATGGTGAAGTTGTGAGAGAGAGTGTGTGTGTTGGTGATGGGGGAGGAAGGAGGATGGGCCTCATCACCGGAAAATTGAACCCAACTCGCGGTGAGTATGTGAATCTGGAGTGGTGATGGGAGAGGAAGGAGGGTGGGCCTCATCACCGAAAATCATCAATCGAGCCAGGACGAAGGAGTTTTTCTCCCTTGATCGAGTGTGTGGCAACTGACAAGCCGAATTTATAAGCCGTACGGGCCTCCGAAAGGACGCTTTCTGACAAGGTTTCCCTGAAAGGGTTGAGACTTTGTTTACGGGGGGACGCGTGACAATACACGAGTTACCTGTGCGTAAGGTTAGCCATGTGCTTGGTCTTGGTGAGTTTCAGTATTAGGCCGACTACATGGAGAGGGAGTTGAAAAATGGTGAAGTTGTGAGAGAGAGTGTGTGTGTTGGTGATGGGGGAGGAAGGAGGATGGGCCTCATCACCGGAAAATTGAACCCAACTCGCGGTGAGTATGTGAATCTGGAGTGGTGATGGGAGAGGAAGGAGAGTGGGCCTCATCACCGAAAATCATCAATCGAGCCAGGACGAAGGAGTTTTTCTCCCTTGATCGAGTGTGTGGCAACTGACAAGCCGAATTTATAAGCCGTACGGGCCTCCGAAAGGACGCTTTCTGACAAGGTTTCCCTGAAAGGGTTGAGACTTTGTTTACGGGGGGACGCGTGACAATACACGAGTTACCTGTGCGTAAGGTTAGCCATGTGCTTGGTCTTGGTGAGTTTCAGTATTAGGCCGACTACATGGAGAGGGAGTTGAAAAATGGTGAAGTTGTGAGAGAGAGTGTTTGTGTTGGTGATGGGGGAGGAAGGAGGATGGGCCTCATCACCGGAAAATTGAACCCAACTCGCGGTGAGTATGTGAATCTGGAGTGGTGATGGGAGAGGAAGGAGGGTGGGCCTCATCACCGAAAATCATCAATCGAGCCAGGACGAAGGAGTTTTTCTCCCTTGATCGAGTGTGTGGCAACTGACAAGCCGAATTTATAAGCCGTACGGGCCTCCGAAAGGACGCTTTCTGACAAGGTTTCCCTGAAAGGGTTGAGACTTTGTTTACGGGGGGACGCGTGACAATACACGAGTTACCTGTGCGTAAGGATAGCCATGTGCTTGGTCTTGGTGAGTTTCAGTATTAGGCCGACTACATGGAGAGGGAGTTGAAAAATGGTGAAGTTGTGAGAGAGAGTGTGTGTGTTGGTGATGGGGGAGGAAGGAGGATGGGCCTCATCACCGGAAAATTGAACCCAACTCGCGGTGAGTATGTGAATCTGGAGTGGTGATGGGAGAGGAAGGAGGGTGGGCCTCATCACCGAAAATCATCAATCGAGCCAGGACGAAGGAGTTTTTCTCCCTTGATCGAGTGTGTGGCAACTGACAAGCCGAATTTATAAGCCGTACGGGCCTCCGAAAGGACGCTTTCTGACAAGGTTTCCCTGAAAGGGTTGAGACTTTGTTTACGGGGGGACGCGTGACAATACACGAGTTACCTGTGCGTAAGGTTAGCCATGTGCTTGGTCTTGGTGAGTTTCAGTATTAGGCCGACTACATGGAGAGGGAGTTGAAAAATGGTGAAGTTGTGAGAGAGAGTGTGTGTGTTGGTGATGGGGGAGGAAGGAGGATGGGCCTCATCACCGGAAAATTGAACCCAACTCGCGGTGAGTATGTGAATCTGGAGTGGTGATGGGAGAGGAAGGAGGGTGGGCCTCATCACCGAAAATCATCAATCGAGCCAGGACGAAGGAGTTTTTCTCCCTTGATCGAGTGTGTGGCAACTGACAAGCCGAATTTATAAGCCGTACGGGCCTCCGAAAGGACGCTTTCTGACAAGGTTTCCCTGAAAGGGTTGAGACTTTGTTTACGGGGGGACGCGTGACAATACACGAGTTACCTGTGCGTAAGGTTAGCCATGTGCTTGGTCTTGGTGAGTTTCAGTATTAGGCCGACTACATGGAGAGGGAGTTGAAAAATGGTGAAGTTGTGAGAGAGAGTGTGTGTGTTGGTGATGGGGGAGGAAGGAGGATGGGCCTCATCACCGGAAAATTGAACCCAACTCGCGGTGAGTATGTGAATCTGGAGTGGTGATGGGAGAGGAAGGAGGGTGGGCCTCATCACCGAAAATCATCAATCGAGCCAGGACGAAGGAGTTTTTCTCCCTTGATCGAGTGTGTGGCAACTGACAAGCCGAATTTATAAGCCGTACGGGCCTCCGAAAGGACGCTTTCTGACAAGGTTTCCCTGAAAGGGTTGAGACTTTGTTTACGGGGGGACGCGTGACAATACACGAGTTACCTGTGCGTAAGGTTAGCCATGTGCTTGGTCTTGGTGAGTTTCAGTATTAGGCCGACTACATGGAGAGGGAGTTGAAAAATGGTGAAGTTGTGAGAGAGAGTGTGTGTGTTGGTGATGGGGGAGGAAGGAGGATGGGCCTCATCACCGGAAAATTGAACCCAACTCGCGGTGAGTATGTGAATCTGGAGTGGTGATGGGAGAGGAAGGAGGGTGGGCCTCATCACCGAAAATCATCAATCGAGCCAGGACGAAGGAGTTTTTCTCCCTTGATCGAGTGTGTGGCAACTGACAAGCCGAATTTATAAGCCGTACGGGCCTCCGAAAGGACGCTTTCTGACAAGGTTTCCCTGAAAGGGTTGAGACTTTGTTTACGGGGGGACGCGTGACAATACACGAGTTACCTGTGCGTAAGGTTAGCCATGTGCTTGGTCTTGGTGAGTTTCAGTATTAGGCCGACTACATGGAGAGGGAGTTGAAAAATGGTGAAGTTGTGAGAGAGAGTGTGTGTGTTGGTGATGGGGGAGGAAGGAGGATGGGCCTCATCACCGGAAAATTGAACCCAACTCGCGGTGAGTATGTGAATCTGGAGTGGTGATGGGAGAGGAAGGAGGGTGGGCCTCATCACCGAAAATCATCAATCGAGCCAGGACGAAGGAGTTTTTCTCCCTTGATCGAGTGTGTGGCAACTGACAAGCCGAATTTATAAGCCGTACGGGCCTCCGAAAGGACGCTTTCTGACAAGGTTTCCCTGAAAGGGTTGAGACTTTGTTTACGGGGGGACGCGTGACAATACACGAGTTACCTGTGCGTAAGGTTAGCCATGTGCTTGGTCTTGGTGAGTTTCAGTATTAGGCCGACTACATGGAGAGGGAGTTGAAAAATGGTGAAGTTGTGAGAGAGAGTGTGTGTGTTGGTGATGGGGGAGGAAGGAGGATGGGCCTCATCACCGGAAAATTGAACCCAACTCGCGGTGAGTATGTGAATCTGGAGTGGTGATGGGAGAGGAAGGAGGGTGGGCCTCATCACCGAAAATCATCAATCGAGCCAGGACGAAGGAGTTTTTCTCCCTTGATCGAGTGTGTGGCAACTGACAAGCCGAATTTATAAGCCGTACGGGCCTCCGAAAGGACGCTTTCTGACAAGGTTTCCCTGAAAGGGTTGAGACTTTGTTTACGGGGGGACGCGTGACAATACACGAGTTACCTGTGCGTAAGGTTAGCCATGTGCTTGGTCTTGGTGAGTTTCAGTATTAGGCCGACTACATGGAGAGGGAGTTGAAAAATGGTGAAGTTGTGAGAGAGAGTGTGTGTGTTGGTGATGGGGGAGGAAGGAGGATGGGCCTCATCACCGGAAAATTGAACCCAACTCGCGGTGAGTATGTGAATCTGGAGTGGTGATGGGAGAGGAAGGAGAGTGGGCCTCATCACCGAAAATCATCAATCGAGCCAGGACGAAGGAGTTTTTCTCCCTTGATCGAGTGTGTGGCAACTGACAAGCCGAATTTATAAGCCGTACGGGCCTCCGAAAGGACGCTTTCTGACAAGGTTTCCCTGAAAGGGTTGAGACTTTGTTTACGGGGGGACGCGTGACAATACATGAGTTACCTGTGCGTAAGGTTAGCCATGTGCTTGGTCTTGGTGAGTTTCAGTATTAGGCCGACTACATGGAGAGGGAGTTGAAAAATGGTGAAGTTGTGAGAGAGAGTGTGTGTGTTGGTGATGGGGGAGGAAGGAGGATGGGCCTCATCACCGGAAAATTGAACCCAACTCGCGGTGAGTATGTGAATCTGGAGTGGTGATGGGAGAGGAAGGAGGGTGGGCCTCATCACCGAAAATCATCAATCGAGCCAGGACGAAGGAGTTTTTCTCCCTTGATCGAGTGTGTGGCAACTGACAAGCCGAATTTATAAGCCGTACGGGCCTCCGAAAGGACGCTTTCTGACAAGGTTTCCCTGAAAGGGTTGAGACTTTGTTTACGGGGGGACGCGTGACAATACACGAGTTACCTGTGCGTAAGGTTAGCCATGTGCTTGGTCTTGGTGAGTTTCAGTATTAGGCCGACTACATGGAGAGGGAGTTGAAAAATGGTGAAGTTGTGAGAGAGAGTGTGTGTGTTGGTGATGGGGGAGGAAGGAGGATGGGCCTCATCACCGGAAAATTGAACCCAACTCGCGGTGAGTATGTGAATCTGGAGTGGTGATGGGAGAGGAAGGAGGGTGGGCCTCATCACCGAAAATCATCAATCGAGCCAGGACGAAGGAGTTTTTCTCCCTTGATCGAGTGTGTGGCAACTGACAAGCCGAATTTATAAGCCGTACGGGCCTCCGAAAGGACGATTTCTGACAAGGTTTCCCAGAAAGGGTTGAGACTTTGTTTACGGGGAGACGCGTGAAAATACACGAGTTACCTGTGCGTAAGGTTAGCCATGTGCTTGGTCTTGGTGAGTTTCAGTATTAGGCCGACTACATGGAGAGGGAGTTGAAAAATGGTGAAGTTGTGAGAGAGAGTGTGTGTGTTGGTGATGGGGGAGGAAGGAGGATGGGCCTCATCACCGGAAAATTGAACCCAACTCGCGGTGAGTATGTGAATCTGGAGTGGTGATGGGAGAGGAAGGAGGGTGGGCCTCATCACCGAAAATCATCAATCGAGCCAGGACGAAGGAGTTTTTCTCCCTTGATCGAGTGTGTGGCAACTGACAAGCCGAATTTATAAGCCGTACGGGCCTCCGAAAGGACGCTTTCTGACAAGGTTTCCCTGAAAGGGTTGAGACTTTGTTTACGGGGGGACGCGTGACAATACACGAGTTACCTGTGCGTAAGGTTAGCCATGTGCTTGGTCTTGGTGAGTTTCAGTATTAGGCCGACTACATGGAGAGGGAGTTGAAAAATGGTGAAGTTGTGAGAGAGAGTGTGTGTGTTGGTGATGGGGGAGGAAGGAGGATGGGCCTCATCACCGGAAAATTGAACCCAACTCGCGGTGAGTATGTGAATCTGGAGTGGTGATGGGAGAGGAAGGAGAGTGGGCCTCATCACCGAAAATCATCAATCGAGCCAGGACGAAGGAGTTTTTCTCCCTTGATCGAGTGTGTGGCAACTGACAAGCCGAATTTATAAGCCGTACGGGCCTCCGAAAGGACGCTTTCTGACAAGGTTTCCCTGAAAGGGTTGAGACTTTGTTTACGGGGGGACGCGTGACAATACATGAGTTACCTGTGCGTAAGGTTAGCCATGTGCTTGGTCTTGGTGAGTTTCAGTATTAGGCCGACTACATGGAGAGGGAGTTGAAAAATGGTGAAGTTGTGAGAGAGAGTGTGTGTGTTGGTGATGGGGGAGGAAGGAGGATGGGCCTCATCACCGGAAAATTGAACCCAACTCGCGGTGAGTATGTGAATCTGGAGTGGTGATGGGAGAGGAAGGAGGGTGGGCCTCATCACCGAAAATCATCAATCGAGCCAGGACGAAGGAGTTTTTCTCCCTTGATCGAGTGTGTGGCAACTGACAAGCCGAATTTATAAGCCGTACGGGCCTCCGAAAGGACGCTTTCTGACAAGGTTTCCCTGAAAGGGTTGAGACTTTGTTTACGGGGGGACGCGTGACAATACACGAGTTACCTGTGCGTAAGGTTAGCCATGTGCTTGGTCTTGGTGAGTTTCAGTATTAGGCCGACTACATGGAGAGGGAGTTGAAAAATGGTGAAGTTGTGAGAGAGAGTGTGTGTGTTGGTGATGGGGGAGGAAGGAGGATGGGCCTCATCACCGGAAAATTGAACCCAACTCGCGGTGAGTATGTGAATCTGGAGTGGTGATGGGAGAGGAAGGAGGGTGGGCCTCATCACCGAAAATCATCAATCGAGCCAGGACGAAGGAGTTTTTCTCCCTTGATCGAGTGTGTGGCAACTGACAAGCCGAATTTATAAGCCGTACGGGCCTCCGAAAGGACGCTTTCTGACAAGGTTTCCCTGAAAGGGTTGAGACTTTGTTTACGGGGGGACGCGTGACAATACACGAGTTACCTGTGCGTAAGGTTAGCCATGTGCTTGGTCTTGGTGAGTTTCAGTATTAGGCCGACTACATGGAGAGGGAGTTGAAAAATGGTGAAGTTGTGAGAGAGAGTGTGTGTGTTGGTGATGGGGGAGGAAGGAGGATGGGCCTCATCACCGGAAAATTGAACCCAACTCGCGGTGAGTATGTGAATCTGGAGTGGTGATGGGAGAGGAAGGAGGGTGGGCCTCATCACCGAAAATCATCAATCGAGCCAGGACGAAGGAGTTTTTCTCCCTTGATCGAGTGTGTGGCAACTGACAAGCCGAATTTATAAGCCGTACGGGCCTCCGAAAGGACGCTTTCTGACAAGGTTTCCCTGAAAGGGTTGAGACTTTGTTTACGGGGGGACGCGTGACAATACACGAGTTACCTGTGCGTAAGGTTAGCCATGTGCTTGGTCTTGGTGAGTTTCAGTATTAGGCCGACTACATGGAGAGGGAGTTGAAAAATGGTGAAGTTGTGAGAGAGAGAGTGTGTGTGTTGGTGATGGGAGAGGAAGGAGGATGGGCCTCATCACCGGAAAATTGAACCCAACTCGCGGTGAGTATGTGAATCTGGAGTGGTGATGGGAGAGGAAGGAGGGTGGGCCTCATCACCGAAAATCATCAATCGAGCCAGGACGAAGGAGTTTTTCTCCCTTGATCGAGTGTGTGGCAACTGACAAGCCGAATTTATAAGCCGTACGGGCCTCCGAAAGGACGCTTTCTGACAAGGTTTCCCTGAAAGGGTTGAGACTTTGTTTACGGGGGGACGCGTGACAATACACGAGTTACCTGTGCGTAAGGTTAGCCATGTGCTTGGTCTTGGTGAGTTTCAGTATTAGGCCGACTACATGGAGAGGGAGTTGAAAAATGGTGAAGTTGTGAGAGAGAGTGTGTGTGTTGGTGATGGGAGAGGAAGGAGGATGGGCCTCATCACCGGAAAATTGAACCCAACTCGCGGTGAGTATGTGAATCTGGAGTGGTGATGGGAGAGGAAGGAGGGTGGGCCTCATCACCGAAAATCATCAATCGAGCCAGGACGAAGGAGTTTTTCTCCCTTGATCGAGTGTGTGGCAACTGACAAGCCGAATTTATAAGCCGTACGGGCCTCCGAAAGGACGCTTTCTGACAAGGTTTCCCTGAAAGGGTTGAGACTTTGTTTACGGGGGGACGCGTGACAATACACGAGTTACCTGTGCGTAAGGTTAGCCATGTGCTTGGTCTTGGTGAGTTTCAGTATTAGGCCGACTACATGGAGAGGGAGTTGAAAAATGGTGAAGTTGTGAGAGAGAGTGTGTGTGTTGGTGATGGGGGAGGAAGGAGGATGGGCCTCATCACCGGAAAATTGAACCCAACTCGCGGTGAGTATGTGAATCTGGAGTGGTGATGGGAGAGGAAGGAGAGTGGGCCTCATCACCGAAAATCATCAATCGAGCCAGGACGAAGGAGTTTTTCTCCCTTGATCGAGTGTGTGGCAACTGACAAGCCGAATTTATAAGCCGTACGGGCCTCCGAAAGGACGCTTTCTGACAAGGTTTCCCTGAAAGGGTTGAGACTTTGTTTACGGGGGGACGCGTGACAATACATGAGTTACCTGTGCGTAAGGTTAGCCATGTGCTTGGTCTTGGTGAGTTTCAGTATTAGGCCGACTACATGGAGAGGGAGTTGAAAAATGGTGAAGTTGTGAGAGAGAGTGTGTGTGTTGGTGATGGGGGAGGAAGGAGGATGGGCCTCATCACCGGAAAATTGAACCCAACTCGCGGTGAGTATGTGAATCTGGAGTGGTGATGGGAGAGGAAGGAGGGTGGGCCTCATCACCGAAAATCATCAATCGAGCCAGGACGAAGGAGTTTTTCTCCCTTGATCGAGTGTGTGGCAACTGACAAGCCGAATTTATAAGCCGTACGGGCCTCCGAAAGGACGCTTTCTGACAAGGTTTCCCTGAAAGGGTTGAGACTTTGTTTACGGGGGGACGCGTGACAATACACGAGTTACCTGTGCGTAAGGTTAGCCATGTGCTTGGTCTTGGTGAGTTTCAGTATTAGGCCGACTACATGGAGAGGGAGTTGAAAAATGGTGAAGTTGTGAGAGAGAGTGTGTGTGTTGGTGATGGGGGAGGAAGGAGGATGGGCCTCATCACCGGAAAATTGAACCCAACTCGCGGTGAGTATGTGAATCTGGAGTGGTGATGGGAGAGGAAGGAGGGTGGGCCTCATCACCGAAAATCATCAATCGAGCCAGGACGAAGGAGTTTTTCTCCCTTGATCGAGTGTGTGGCAACTGACAAGCCGAATTTATAAGCCGTACGGGCCTCCGAAAGGACGCTTTCTGACAAGGTTTCCCTGAAAGGGTTGAGACTTTGTTTACGGGGGGACGCGTGACAATACACGAGTTACCTGTGCGTAAGGTTAGCCATGTGCTTGGTCTTGGTGAGTTTCAGTATTAGGCCGACTACATGGAGAGGGAGTTGAAAAATGGTGAAGTTGTGAGAGAGAGTGTGTGTGTTGGTGATGGGGGAGGAAGGAGGATGGGCCTCATCACCGGAAAATTGAACCCAACTCGCGGTGAGTATGTGAATCTGGAGTGGTGATGGGAGAGGAAGGAGGGTGGGCCTCATCACCGAAAATCATCAATCGAGCCAGGACGAAGGAGTTTTTCTCCCTTGATCGAGTGTGTGGCAACTGACAAGCCGAATTTATAAGCCGTACGGGCCTCCGAAAGGACGCTTTCTGACAAGGTTTCCCTGAAAGGGTTGAGACTTTGTTTACGGGGGGACGCGTGACAATACACGAGTTACCTGTGCGTAAGGTTAGCCATGTGCTTGGTCTTGGTGAGTTTCAGTATTAGGCCGACTACATGGAGAGGGAGTTGAAAAATGGTGAAGTTGTGAGAGAGAGAGTGTGTGTGTTGGTGATGGGAGAGGAAGGAGGATGGGCCTCATCACCGGAAAATTGAACCCAACTCGCGGTGAGTATGTGAATCTGGAGTGGTGATGGGAGAGGAAGGAGGGTGGGCCTCATCACCGAAAATCATCAATCGAGCCAGGACGAAGGAGTTTTTCTCCCTTGATCGAGTGTGTGGCAACTGACAAGCCGAATTTATAAGCCGTACGGGCCTCCGAAAGGACGCTTTCTGACAAGGTTTCCCTGAAAGGGTTGAGACTTTGTTTACGGGGGGACGCGTGACAATACACGAGTTACCTGTGCGTAAGGTTAGCCATGTGCTTGGTCTTGGTGAGTTTCAGTATTAGGCCGACTACATGGAGAGGGAGTTGAAAAATGGTGAAGTTGTGAGAGAGAGTGTGTGTGTTGGTGATGGGAGAGGAAGGAGGATGGGCCTCATCACCGGAAAATTGAACCCAACTCGCGGTGAGTATGTGAATCTGGAGTGGTGATGGGAGAGGAAGGAGGGTGGGCCTCATCACCGAAAATCATCAATCGAGCCAGGACGAAGGAGTTTTTCTCCCTTGATCGAGTGTGTGGCAAGGGTTGAGACTTTGTTTACGGGGGGACGCGTGACAATACACGAGTTACCTGTGCGTAAGGTTAGCCATGTGCTTGGTCTTGGTGAGTTTCAGTATTAGGCCGACTACATGGAGAAGGAGTTGAAAAATGGTGAAGTTTGAGGTGTGAAAATGAGAGTGTTGAGTTGTTGGAAATTCGTGTGAGGAAAATATATATCGAAAATATTGATGCCAAATTGATGGACAAAGGAGAGGGAAGAATTTGCAATTGGAATGTCTGAAAGTGTGCTATGATTTTGATATTTTAATGAAAGAATTGTAGTTCCGAAAAATTTACTGAAAAATGATCAGTATTCAAATTTTTATAATATTATTCTCAGTTCTAAAATAAACATTTAAATTTCAGAAATCGATTCGAGACAACGACATCTCAGTTCCAGAATGCCGTTCGAGGCGAAGATTGAGACTTGCGACGATTGTGAGAGCGAGTGAGAGAAACACAGAGAGAATGGCATATTTTTGCAAACTTTCGATATTTTGGAAATGCACAATGCACACATACAATGCATCTTTTGAAACGTTTGACCCCATTCGTCCTTGCGATAAACCTTTCGCATTCAAGTATATTTGTTTGTGCACAGCATAGAAAATAATCTTCGATTCGTAAATCACAAAGAGAATACGTTTCTATCTCATATCCTTCGAATTTCGTCATACTTTGATCTTTGACCTTTGTTCATTGACTTATTTGATCTTTGATCTTTGTTCGTTGACTTATTTGATCTTTGATATTTGTTCTTTGAATTCTCTGATGTTTGATCTTTGAATAGAACGAGAAGAAGTGAGAAAATGGGATGAGTTTCACAGAAAAAATAAAAGAAATTGGAACAAAGTAATAAGATCTTAACTCAATTATCAGAAACAATAGTTAGAGAGAACGTTCGAGAGTCCTCTAATTTAATTTGTCATCGACAATGAGAAAAGGACTCTTCCATTCCATTCACTTCGTCATCACTTCGCCTTCTTCGTGGGTCGTCGAAATGTCCTACGTTGGTTTACTTTATTTTCTTAGGCGTGTCAGGTTTTGTATTACTGGAATACCACGAAGACCCCATGAGTGTTCCAGAGAAATTTCAACTCATACGGCGGCCGTGGATCGAGAGGAGGACAAACTGGGTATGTTTCAGAAATTTTTTTCTAATTCATAGTCAAATAATCATTCTAGCCGATGTTGACAAGTCTTTTGATATTGCAGAACCCCCAATCGTTCTCAAGAAGAAGGGATTGGAGCTGCATGGCAGGAGATTCACAAGGAGCGGGTGGCCATCGAGAAGCAGAAGAAGGAGGTCGAAGAAGAGGGAGAGAAATGTCAGTTTAAGTGTTCATTTCAGTTTGATTGTGTTATTGCTCATTCTCATTTGTCATCAGTGAGAAACTTAAGAACGTTGATGATTCGACAAAATCTTTCTTTATTTTCAGGAACGTATTGTTGCAACTAGCTTGAAGCTGCAGGCCCAACTCGCTCTTTTCACCCTCTCGGAGGTTGAATTGAAACAAAAATTGGAGGAGAAGGAGTTGGAGTTGGCGATGCTTAGAGCAGCTGTAGAGAAGAGATGGTTAGTTTTTAATTATTTTATAAGGAGCCGCTCACTAAAAAATCGAAAAATCAGGAGTGTTCTAGAAGCATCTACAGATATGTTGTAGTTTGTAGTATATATTCTGACAATCTATAGTTTGTCAATTTGAAGTCTGTAGTTTGATCTTTGTAATAGACAGTTTACTTGTTGGTCGTTGTGGTTCCGTATTTCGATAATTGCAATCGATTTGGAATGGACTTTACTGGGATGGGTCAACATGAATGCTATTCAATCTTTCAATTGCATACAATTTTCAGAAATGGAGAAGGAGATGAATGTGCTGACGAAGCACCTTGGATCTTCCATCGGAGAGAAACGGAATGCGGACGACCCCGAGGACGAGCCAGAGGGAAAGAGAGCTAAGATGGAGATCACTCTATCGCCGGTAATGAGTGATGTTGAGTGACGAAAACAGTATCACTTTTAGACTGTCGCATCCGCTCTCAAGACGACTTGTTCAGCTGCCTTCGGCTTCTTCGTTGCATGTGCAGTTTTGTCTGCTAAAAATTACTACGGTCTTTAAATGATTTCCAAATATTACTAATAAAATTATTGATCTTTGATCTTTGTCGATCCATCCCAAAGTTTCAATAGAACAATTTGAATACGCGAAATGATCTTTGGATCAATCGATAACTCATCGAGAGCAGGAACAAAGATATTATCCCTCAATTGGAATGAAGTGAAATTTGAATCGAGAGTGAACCCTCATTATCAGTTCTATGACGATTAGTTTGAATCGCACTTAGTTATAAACTAATTTGTTTAAATGAATTATCTCTCACCCTACAAACTACAAACGGTCCAAATTAGTCTCTCTGTTGTACTCGTGTATTCGCGATCGAACAGAGATCAAAGATCAAGCTGTAAGTACTCGAGTACTCTTTCACCTTTCTGTAAGTACTTGAGTACTCTTTCTCATTGACTACGACACGTGATCTTTGAAACAATCGATCACTCATCGCCCTCACAAACAAAGATATTATCGATTTTGATTACTCAATTTGACTATAGAGTGAAATGCGAGCGAGAGAGCGCACGTGCACCTCGCCTCATTCTCATCACTTCTCACTCCATCCAACGGTCGGATGAAGTCACCTAGAAAGAGATCTTCTCGTTGGGATGAGCGAAGCTCCTCCACGAAGCGACCGAAGGTTATAATTCACCATGTTTGAATCAGATGCTTGACTCACTACCGTAGTCTGGAGATTAATTTGACCCTACCGTAACCCTGATCCCTGATCTTTAGGAGGATGAACTCGCAACCGATACCGCAGCAGCCCTTAACGCCACTGAAGCCGTCTCCCTTGCTTCGGTACGTTATTCCCTCGGTTCCGGGCCTAGAGAATACCGAACCCTCAAATATTGCCTGATTATTGAACCCTAGAGTAATCGATAGGATACCGTACCCTCAGCTATTTATAGTTGTCTATTGGATACCGTACCCATCAGTTGTCAATTGATTACCGTAGGGTAGCGGTATCTATTATTGATTGGATTACTGTATCTCTTTCGTTGCAAGATGACGAATTCTCGGAGGCTGAGGACAAGAACGATGAAAAGAAGGAGAAGAAGGATGGAAAGAAGGAAGCAAAGTCGAAGGAGAAAGAGGGAAAGAAAGAGGAGAAGAAGATCAAGAAGATAGAGGAGAAGAAGGAGAAAGAGAAGGAAAAGGAGAAATCGAAGGAGAAGGATCAGAAAGAGGCCAAGACCGCTCAACCCTGTCAGGATGCCGCTCTGAAACAGGAAAAGTGGGTCTTTGATCTATAATCGTTGATCTTTGATCTCTTGACCACAGGAACCGAGCCAATTAGTGATGCCCGTTCGCATAGTGCCCTCTCCATTTCTTCACGTAATCTACCGTATTCCAGGCCGAACGGGGACAGTGAGTCCGCCCGATCGATGGACGGGAGAGGAGACACGAAGGAGGAGGTTGTTGTTGCTGCTGCACCCAAGAAACCGGACGGAATGAAGATGCATGAGACAAAGTGAGGTCTAGAGATCAAAGATCAGATATTAGAGATCAAACATCACAGATGAAAGATCAGAGATTAAAGATTAGAGATCAAAGAGCAGATATTGGAGTTTAGAGACTAGAGATCAGAGATCAGATATTAGAGATTAACGATCAAATAAATGATACAATAATACGCCAGGACGAACGGGGACAGTGAGTCCGCCCGATCGATGGACGGGAGAGGAGACACCCGCCGCAGGCGATAGCTTCCGTGAAACGGAATCTAGTCATCACACTATACCTAGACGTCGCACTATACCTAGACGCGTTTCCCATTTTCGCGTGGTCACAATCTGGCGCATTGATTGGATTACGAGTGGAACAATGGGACTACGTGCGCCCCCCTCTCGGATTAGTCGTGAACAATGGGCGATGGGAGGGGCAGTCAAATCCAGTCAAATCCTCATTCCGAGCGCAGCGAGGACTAGCGAGCGGTCGGCGAGGGGCGCGCAGCGCCCTGAGCCGACCGCGAGCCAGCCCGCCGCAGGCGATAGATGATGCCGTCAGGCATCAGCTAGTCACACTATACCTAGACGCGTTTGCCAATTTCGCGTGGTCACAATCACACTATACCTAGACGCGTTTGCCAATTTCGCGTGGTCACAATCTGGCGCATTGATTGGATTAGGAGATGAACAATACCCCCCTTGTCCCGGGACAAGGGGGATTAGGAGGTGAACAATGGTCGATCATTGTCCATTCTTACTCACTCATTGTGCGAGTGCGCGCGCGTGCGAGGCGGTTCACGCTCGCTCATTCGATGAGGAGGGAGAGGAGGAGGGTGGCTGTGTGCAGGGGAATTGGCAATGAGGCGTCCGGCAATCCGGCGCAATAACTCAATTAGGGATTTCCATTCAGACAGTCTGATTCAATTAGGGAGGGGAGAGGGGGAGAGTGGTTTCTCCAAATCAGTCGGTTTCGAGTAGCGGCGACGAGAGGTGGTCGGTGAGTGGGGTAGAGGGGAGAGGGATATAGGGATCCAGGGATCGAGCTGGGATCCCGGGATCCTGGGATCCTGGGATCCAGCTGGGATCCTGGGATCCTGGGATCCAGCTGGGATCCTGGAATACTGGGATCCAGCTGGGATCCTGGAATACTGGGATCCAGCTGGGATCCTGGAATCTTGGGATCCAGCTGGGATCCTAGGATCCTGGGACCTGCTGGGATATTGGAGTAGGGGTTACTGCATCGGATAGGAGGAAGGTGAAGGGGGATCTAGGTGGGATCCAGGGAAGATCTAGGGGTACGGTGTAGGGGTACGGTACCGGTGTAGGGGTACGGTACCGGGGTAGGGGTTCGGTACCGATGTAGGGGTACGGTGCCGGGGTAGGGGTAAGGTACCGGTGTAGTGGTACGGTACCAGTGTAGGGTACGGTACTGGTGTAAAGGAAATGTACCGATGTAGGGGTACGGTACCGGTGTAGGGAAGGGTAGCTGGGTTGGGTACGGTACCCGGGTTGAGTACGGTACCGGTGTAGGGTACGGTATCGGTGTAGGGGAACGGTACCGATGTTGGTTAAGGTACCTGGGTTGAGTACGGTACCTGGGTTGGGTACGGTACCTGGGTTGGGTACGGTACCTGGGAATTGAGTGAGAGGTGACTACCGCACCGCGAGTGAAGAATGGGATACAATGAGAGAGAAGTACACGTTACAAAGTGCACGAAAGGAACAGAATAACCGCACGACAAGCAGAGGCGACGGCGAAATGAGGAGCAATTGAAGAACAAAGAGGGAGAGGGAGAGTGGAATAGAGGGGGAAAGTGTAGATCATTGAGGGAGATCTTTGGGGTGGGGGGGGGGTGAAGGTCAGATTAATGAGGTACTGATCTGGAGAGCAGACCGCTCGCCCCGCACCCTCCCAACTGGAAACACCCGGCTCGGTCGCACCACCCAAGGCGCATCAAAGGGCTATTGTGGGTAAAAGGAGGGATTGGGTAGGTTACAGATTACTGTAGGTGGGGATATACCTAGACGCAAAAGCATATTTTCTTGGGGACAAAATCTGGCGCAAATACGTGACTTTCGTTGCTCCCCCCTCTCGGATTAGTGCGGGACAATGGCCTACGTGTATCTCCCTCTCGGATTAGCGGTGACTGACAATTGTCCATTCTTGTTCACTCATTGAGCGAGTGCGCGCGCGTGCGAGGCGGTTCACGCTCTCTCACTCGATGAGGAGGGGATGAGGGTGGTCGTGTGAAGGGGTTTTGGCACTGAGCCAACAGATTGCTGGAGTCGTACTGTAGTCTGTTAGAGGGGACGTAACGGGGAAGTTATTTGACATTACAGTACCCGTGACATACAGTATCCCATCACTCAACGGGATTACATTACCCGTGACATACAGTATCCCTTCACTCATTGGGATTACAGTACCCGTGACATACAGTATCCCTTCACTCATTGGGATTACAGTACCCGTGACATACAGTATCCCATCACTCATTGAAATTACAGTACCCCTCATATTCAATACTTCACATACTGAGCCAACTGTATTCTGAAATCGGACTAAAATGCTTATTGTAGCCTGGTAGAAGGTTTATTTTATATCCACTCTGATCTATTTTCAGGTCACTGCAAGTTGTCTAATTGCGAATCTTTTCTTCACTCAAAAGATGTACTCGTCAAGATGTTTTATTGTTGCCATTTCCGAGCTACTGGATCTTGTGTTTAACACATTTCTATGTTGCGATAAAGATAAGTAATTACAAATGCGTGCAGGGGTGCTGTGTTAGAGTTTGGGTTCGGATTGAACGCCGATTTGAATGAAGAGAAGGGGAAACTAGGGATATGTTTCACAAATGTAATAACTTGTTTCTATTTTTTTTTTCGCTATTGTTCACCCTTCGCGAACAACGAATCAATAATGGTAAATCAATTATCGATAATTTAACAGACGATGGGAGACAAGGGATAGAGGGGATTCTTCGAACATTTCGAGTGTGAGCAGCGGAGTCGAGCGGCAGTTTGAGAAGAGGGACAGCGAAGAAGGTGAGTGAGGAGTGTTGCTAGAGGGGTTTCAATACTGCAGTTGCACGGCATTTCACCCGGGCATTGTGTGGTTTCATATCCGAAACCTCGTCGTGGCGGGAACTATGATTTTTTTCCAAACGCTCACGCAATTTTTTGTCTGGCGCGCAGTGAAATACCGTATATTCAGCTTTATTTTCTGGTATATCCTGAGACCGACCAAAATTAAAATTCCCTCCAAAAACAAATACCGTAATTTTCGATTGATTTTAGGCGGATCGTGGTGGGGTGACGAAAATGATCGTGTTTTTTACCTCTCTGGTTATGAAACGGTATCCCATCACTCATTGAAATTACAGTACCCCTCATATTCAATACTTCACATACTGAGCCAACTGTATTCTGAAATCGGACTAAAATGGTTATTGTAGCCTGGTAGAAGGTGTATTTTATATCCACTCTGATCTATTTTAGGCGGATCGTGGTGGGGTGACGAAAATGATCGAGTTTTTTACCTCTCTGGTTATGAAACGGTTATGGTAATGGCTCCAGCTTCAAACTTATTCTGTTTAGTTAGTGCCGGCTTTGCGTGGGAACGAAATGCCGTGGTTGGTGTGAAAAGATTGTAAAAGTGTCAAGTTAGGTTTCTGTAGGTATTTCGGGATACTGTAGGTATACTTTATATAATGTTCGAATTTTGGGAGTGTTCGAAATATTTCACAAGAGAATAGTGTCGCCGAGTGTGAAGGACTAGATACGATTTGAGATACGTTATACTGGGTAGCATGCCTTTTTTCTGAGATTACTGTAGCGCGAGGTGGAATGTTCTGGATTTTCTTTTGAAGAAATGATCTATCATTTCAGTACACTTCGTCGTCAATCTTCTCTTCTGCTTCTCGATTGCAAGAGCATCAACTTTCTTCAATCGAACATCAAAGATTTGATAAATTTATTTCTTCTAATTAAATTATCTAATTATCTATTGAATTAAATTAATAATAATATTCTAATCTAATAATATCTAATAATTAAATTAAATTAAAATAAATAGTGTAATAATAATAATGAAACCTAACGTTATGTTCCCTCTTATCGCGTTCCTTTCCACGATCACGAGTGGAAAGAAAAAGAGAAAGAATGAGGTCACTAATGATAGCAAAATTCAGTTGCCCAAGTCTCCAGAAAATAAAATCGATCCCGTCAAACTGAACGATACGATCAACAACAGCATGAGAATGATAGCCGGACAGGAGCAGGATCTGAAGGACTTGTGCGGTAACGAATGTCTGGTGAATGACATAGTTGATATCGCTTCCGAGAAAATTCTTGAGCAGTCGGGAAGAAGTGATAGTACGCTTCTGTTCAAGTCCGACTTCTTTAACACTATTGAGAACTACCTCGCACATGATCCTAACATGGATAATGTGTCGATTAGACTGACGGTAAATTCGCCGGTTCCGAAACCTGACGGTCTTGACCTTAAGTTGACTGTTGTGGAAGAGACTCTGACCCAGAAAAAACTTGCTAGAACGGACACGGTAGCCTTCATGGTGCTGGACAACAAAGTCCGTTTCCACTACTACCTAGCCTTTTTCGAGAAAGTTTCTGGAACCGTGCGAATCTACGACAGTTTGCCTACTAATGACCGTATCAAGTATGAATGGGTAAAGGAATCGATCAGTAAGGCCCTGGCTGCGATGAATTTCAGAGTCACTCAGTACGTCTATGCACTGTGCGAGAAGCAAGCGGACAACACGAGCTGTGGAGTGTTCGCACTCAAGAATCTGGAGTGTATCATGAAAGGAGAAAGCGTGCCAATGAGGGGAGTGAACCAGACAGAGTACCGTAAGACTATCTATGACATGGTACTTCCCAAGTACCGTGAATGGATTGAGGGACAGCAGAGAAACTTGGACCAGGCTAGAGACACTCTATCCGGAGTTACTGCGCGGTCGCCAGATACTGGAACTGATCGTAAAAAGAGAAGGACTGGTAATCAAGTGACTACGGTAGATACTTCGGATATGCTGTCGGACATGGTTTCGGAAAGAGTGATTACTGAGCCGATTGACAGTGCCTTGCAGAGACTAGAACTCCTAGAGTTTCTGAACACCCCTCTTTTCCCTTCTGAACCCGAGCCAAACCCTTCTGAAAAAATCACTTCCGAAATCAAGGTCGTGTTCGATCCCAAGCGAGTGAAAGAGGAACTGATGGACTACGAGGAATATCGTCAACTAGTGATAGATAATAATCTTGTGAATAATTCTGAGGATCCGATCACGTTTGACAACGACGAATTCGAGCTCAACTACCTCTCGATGATGGAAGAGCGTGTTCACGACCCACTTGCGGAACCGGAGTTCATCATGAGTTTAAATTCTTATCTCTCATTGAACGGAACTAGATGGTTGAATGACGAAGTCATTGACGCATACATGTGTCTGTTTCGAGATCATTTGAGATTCATGAGTGGAGAGTGTCTGAGAGAGAATGAGTTCATGCCGAGAAGAGTACTGCCCGTGCTCTCCCAATTCTATACTAGAGAAAGAGAGGGCAGAATCCTCAGGAGAGAAAACGTATACGGATATGACTTCGTTGTTCTACCGTACATGACTAGAAACCACTGGAAACTGTGCATCTTTGTTGTTGGAGAAGAGAAGGCGATCATTTTTGATTCTCTTGACATGCAGTTCACCAAGAGTGAAAAAGACCAACTTGTGAAAGTGTGGAACGACTTGAGAGATGCACAGGATCGAGACGGAAAGCCCCAGTTGACATTTGAAGTCAACCCCCAGGGTAAAACAATGACCCAGAAGGACAGTTATAACTGTGGAATGTACGTATGCATGCATGCGTTCACGTATCTAGGTGGATGGAAAATTTCTGATAACGCGATATGAGCGATTGAAAATGATGACTCAAATAATGGATTCTGAGTACATCGCGGTCAAAGACGAGAGCGGGAATCTTCTCGGTTGGCGTGAACTGCAGAAACTGAGAAAGGAGGACAAGGATGAAGCAGATAAGTGGTTTGAGAACTATGTGGCAGAGAGGAAAAGTATGGGAAAAAATATCACGGATGTAGAAATGGTAGACGTGTCCGAGGAAAAGGAAGACGAAAAAGTGCCATAGAGCATGGCAATTGTTGAAAAAACGAGAGAGAAAAATGTTGAAAATACGTCAGAAAATTCGGTGAAGAGCAACAAAAATAATTCGAAGAAAAATTCAGGGAAATCTAAGTCAATACAAGAGTCAGTTGCACTCCCGCATGGACTTTCATTGAATATGAAGATGAAGCCGGAACTAATTGATGATTTCTTCGAGAAAATGACTGTGAAGGAAAGCAATACTTTTGTTTTCCCTGTTGCTGCTTGGAAATTTGACGGAATAATCGAAAAGGCTCAGAGACTGACGATTCCGATGGCAAAGATGGAGCGAATTTTCATCCCATTCGTTTCCGATGTGGAAGCTAATCCGTATGCTTTGCTGATAGTAGAGAAGAATAAAAGTAAGTGGAAGGGATCAGTGTTTGACTCGACGAACACGAGCTTGAGCAAGGGAATTAGAGAAAATGCGAAAGCATTTTTGGAAAAGTATGGTATTAAAAATGCCACGCTTAACATTCGCAAGGAAAATGAGGTTGGAAGGCTAAGGTCTTTCTCTGGAATTTACATCTGTACTAGATTAGTTGGAGTGTTGACTGGAAACTACGAAAGTGGACTTGAAGAGTCTAAAAAAATAATCGAAATTTTTTTAGATCACAGTGTGATTCCCTGGCTTCAGAAAACGGATCCTGAAGAGATTCCAGAGGAAATTGAAGACAGCGAAATGGAGACGAGAACTGTTCGTCTGATTCAGAAGGTTGAATCTAAGAAAAAACAGCGTCAAACGATTGTGGATGGAATCACTGTCGCTGAGAGGGATGCACAGATCAAAAAGGCTAAGTACGCAAAAGAGAAACTTGGTACGGGTAGAATCTACGTGAAAAGAGAAGCAGCTCACTTAAAAAAACGGTCTTCCTGACCCCTTTGTGTTCCCTGAGTTTGTTGAGTGCACTTACTGTGGTGCGAAGAGATTCCCGAAAGAACCACCTAGCCACTGTTGTAAGGACGGATCGTGCATTCCGCCTGAAGAGTTGATGTCTGTGCCAGAGTTTATGAGAGACGTCAGACTTCACCTTATGAACAACACCAGTGAGAGTAGAAGAGCGTTAGATGCGATCCGTCTGATTAACAGTTTCCTCTCTTTTGTTGGTAGTAACTCGAAATTCCTGAGTGTTAAAGATCTGCCTAAGGGCGGTCCGGTTCCAGTGATTCTAGAAGGGGAGTATCTCAATGGAGTCTGCAACCTTCTTCCCGCGGATCCCGGAAAAGTCAAGTTTGCGCAACTTGCCTATTGCTCGGAAAATACGGTGATGTCGAAATTTCAAGATTTCTTCACTAAAACTGGTCAGAAACTAGATTCTGCCATAGAGAAAGTCATGATGGACTTGAGGCAAATCGTCAAAATTTACAACCCTTTCTCGAAGGCCTACGAAGCCATGTACGACATTATGACTAAGTTGATGTCGGAGTGTGAGAAAAACAAAACGAAAATGCCTCATGTCCAGATGACTTTGAAAGAGATTAGAGAAGTTGACTCTTCTTTGCATCACTTAGCGAAGGATGCTCATCCAGGCACCACTACCAAACCATTACTGGATACTCAAGTGTTTGCGATTTACACTACAGATGATGGGCAACTCGATCGGGACGTGGTAGCGAAAGGGACGTTCGTCTACCCGAAGCACAACATCTTCCGCAAGTGCAACAACATCGTGCCATGGAGCTACAATTTCTATCCACTGAAGTTTCCTTTCATATTTTTCGAGGAGCGTCCATTCAATATGGACGCGAAACGAATTAACAGTGAGAAAAGTAAGTCGAAAATTGAGAACAAGAAAATGAGTTTCCGAGAAATGTCTGTCGGTTTGTTGAGACATAAGGGTGACATCGAGTTGCATAGAGTACTCGGTTACGGTAAACTGACTCAAGAGTTTGTGATTAGTTTGGATGCCAGAGATGAGTTCTGTAGATTGGATTACATGAAAAAAATTCAGTTGGAACGAGCAGGGCAAAAAGGAACAACCGTCAACGCTTTTCAAGAGTACGTGGCGAGCGAGCTATCGAAGTTGGACATCAAACTCGGAACCTTCGTAATCATGAAAAGCACGTATCCCGGTGGGCGAGCGCACAAAGATAAGAGTTACCACGATTCTATGGCGATTAATCGGAGATTCGGACATGCGCATCTTTTCATGACATTCACTGGAATGTTCTGGGATCCAATCGTAGACAGTTTGGCGCCAAACAACACGCCCTACGATGACCCAATGATGTTAGTCCGAACTTTCGATGAATGCTTGCGTGAATTGAAGCACGACTTGTTAGTGAGAAAAGTTTTTGGAGAAGTGACTGCCCACGTAATGTCGATTGAATTCCAGAAGCGTGGCATTCCGCACGCTCACATTCTACTGACTGTGAAAAATGGTGTGAGTGAGGACACTATTGACGAGATGATTCAAGCAGAGTTCCCCGAGAAACCGAATGAAAATGACCCCGTGTTTCAAGCGAAACCCGAGAAGGAGAAGGCGAAAATTCGCCGTGTTTACAACACGATCAAGAACCACATGGTTCACGGGCCGTGTGAACTCGACGACGGTACTCGATTCAGCTGTAGGAAGGGTTTAGCGGGTGCTCCACTGTGTGCTAAAGGGTATCCCAAGGAATTCCAAGAAGAAACAACGCTGGAAAATGGCGGTAAGTACGCCAAATATCGACGATCGGACAACGGGGTAAGTGTCGTGTTCGGTGGTAGAAAAAACACGCGGGTTGCTACCAATCGACACGTAGTTCCACACAACCGTTTCCTTCTGGCAAAGTACGGTTGCCACATTAACGTCGAGGTAGTAGCCAGCGTTGACTCTCAACGGTACATTCACAAGTATCTTTTCAAGGGATTTGACCAGTGCTTAGCTGAAATTAAGACTCTCCATGCAAAGGCAGGAGATCTTTCGAAGGTACCGGGAATGAGAAAATCGGTAAAGGGAGAGTGGACGTACGATTACGACGAAACTCGCATGTACATGATGTGTAGAGTCAAAAGTGCACCCGAAGCCGCTTTCCGACTTCTCTCAATGGATCATTCTAACATGTCTCACGTCGTTTCAACAATCAGTGTTCACCTACCCGATCAACAGCGATTCGCGTTCATGGACAACGACGATGACGAGAAGATGGCAGATAGAGCGGAATCGGCTAAGTCCAAGTTTATGATGTACATGGAAGCATGTGCAAACGCCGTAATTGTTACTGTAGAAAGAAAGGAAATTCCTGTTAGAGAACTGACTTTTGCCGAAGCTGACGAGAGGTTGAGAGTAGTGGGAAACAAGTACGTACCATACAAAAACAAGATTCGAAAAATTACGAGACTCCTTCCAGTATCACCCAGGAGAACGGAACTGTACGCGCTCTACGTGATGGTTCTCAGTGCGAAAGGATACGAGTCGTTCGATGACCTACTCAATGGCATCGATGGAGTACCGTACGAATCGTTCGCAGAGGCGGCGCGTAAAAAGGGGTATTTGGTGGATGAAACAGAGTGGGAAGAATGTCTCCAAAGAGTTTCTGATTTTGCTTTCCCTTACCAAATGAGATCCCTCTTTGCTACAATTATAATTCAAGGATACGCTCCAGACATCCCCTCTCTCTGGCAAAAGTTCAAGAAGTTCCTCCACCCGAAATTCAAGAATGCAAATAAGATGAGTGAAGAGAGAAAAGATAGAATAGCGTTGTCACACATTCAAGCTATTCTGAGACATCATGGAATTACTCTCAGACAGTGTCATCTGCCCGAAATCGATCCGTCTGAAGTAGAAGAAATCGAGGATGAGGACAGCGAAATGGAGGAGATTGCGAGTGAAATGAAGAAGACGGACGGTATTTTGACTGACGAACAGAGATTTGGGATGAAGCACCAATGCAGAACAAGTTTGTCATGTACTGGGTCAGTGATACCATGAAGAACATTGTCCCCGCTGGCAGGAGTCCTCTACCCTTCGGAGGCGTGACTGTGTTACTTAGTGGAGACTGGAAGCAAACACTGTGTGTGGTGAAAGGTGTTCGCGGAGAAGCGATTCTCCCCTACACTCTCAAGGGCGCTTCCGACGTCTGGCCACTGTTCCGCATTCACAAGCTCACAAAAAACCTTCGAGTCGACGAAAACGAGAACGACTTTAGAGAGTGGCTAGAGAAGGTCGGAAGTGGGACAATTAATACACTTGATGGAAGTGCAATTGAGTTACCAGCCGAGATGCCGTGCAAGACGAAGGAGGAGGCAATCGAGCACGTGTTCCCGCAGGAAGTACTTGACAACCCATTGGAGATGACAGGTCGGATGCTTCTTTGCATTAGAAACGACCAGGTTCTGGCGGTGAACAATGATCTCATGCAGAGATTCAAAGGAGAGATGGTGGAATTAGTGGCAGACACTAGGCACGTTTTGAGTGCAGACAACGAAGTACCACTAGACACTCTAGAAGACCTTCAGGGTAGGACACCGGGATGAATGCCTCCACACATTCTCAAGTTAAAAATTGGATCCCCTGTAGTTCTGTTGAGGAGCATCAACATCGTTGCTGGTTTGTGCAACGGAACGAGGATGGTGGTCGAGCAGTTTGTGAGGAACAAAGAAGGAGTGGTAATTTGCATTATGTGCAGAAACATTTCTGACACTTCGAAAACGGGTCACATCTTCCCTATTCCTCGGATCAAGTCAATTTACGAATCGGCCACGGAGGGTCTGTCGTTCTCGAGAACACAATTCCCTCTCTGGCCCGCATTCGTGTGAACAAGGCTCACTGTGAACAAGGCTCACTGTGAACAAGACTGTGAACAAGGCTCAGGGTCAGACACTGAGGAAAGTTGCTCTGATTCTAGAGAGTGATCCGTTCAGTCACGGCCAAACTTATGTTGCTCTTTCTCGTGTTCGATGCCCGAGTGACCTGAAGATCTACACGACGAGGAAACTGGATGGAGAGGATGGAACAAGGATCGTGAGGGACATCGTTTTCGACAACATCGAGTTGTAAGACGCTTATTCATATTCAAAAGGTGGGGATGGGTTGAGGATGGAGGGAGGGACCCATCACAATAATATTTTAATATTTATTGTGCATTTTTTTTCAATTTTGTAATCAATTAATTTATTTATTTAATATTTTTTTTTGTAATCTTGCACTAAGTTTGCATAATCAATTTTGCACAATTTCCAAATTATATTTTTGAAAATGTTTTGAGTGATTTCTAAAGGTGGAAATGGGGTGAGGATGGAGGGAGGGACCTATCTCAAAAATATTTTATTAATTTTGAACTATTTCCAAGTTATATATTTTTTTTAATGTTTCGAGTTAATTCTAAAGGAGGATGTGGAGATGGAAAATCGAACCGTGGAAAATTATAAAAAATAATAGTGATAAAGGAAACGAGTGAGACATGAAACTTGTGTGTGTGAATGTGGAGTTGGTGATGGGAGAGGAAGGAGGGAGGGCCTCATCACCGAAAATCACCAATCGAGCCAGGACGAAGGAGTTTTTCTCCCTTGATCGAGTGTGTGGCAACTGATAAGCCGAATTTATAAGCCGTACGGGCCTCCGAAAGGACGGTTTCTGACAAGGTTTCCCTGAAAGGGTTGAGACTTTGTTTACGGGGGGACGCGTGACAATACACGAGATACCTGTGCGTAAAGTTAGCCATGTACTTGGTCTTGGTGAGTTTCAGTATTAGGCCGACTACATGGAGAGGGAGTTGAAAAATGGTGAAGTTGTGAGAGAGAGTGTGTGTGTTGGTGATGGGGGAGGAAGGAGGATGGGCCTCATCACCGGAAAATTGAACCCAACTCGCGGTGAGTATGTGAATCTGGAGTGGTGATGGGAGAGGAAGGAGGGTGGGCCTCATCACCGAAAATCATCAATCGAGCCAGGACGAAGGAATTTTTCTCCCTTGATCGAGTGTGTGGCAAGGGTTGAGACTTTGTTTACGGGGGGACGCGTGACAATACACGAGTTACCTGTGCGTAAGGTTAGCCATGTGCTTGGTCTTGGTGAGTTTCAGTATTAGGCCGACTACATGGAGAAGGAGTTGAAAAATGGTGAAGTTTGAGGTGTGAAAATGAGAGTGTTGAGTTGTTGGAAATTCGTGTGAGGAAAATATATATCGAAAATATTGATGCCAAATTGATGGACAAAGGAGAGGGAAGAATTTGCAATTGGAATGTCTGAAAGTGTGCTATGATTTTGATATTTTAATGAAAGAATTGTAGTTCCGAAAAATTTACTGAAAAATGATCAGTATTCAAATTTTTATAATATTATTCTCAGTTCTAAAATAAACATTTAAATTTCAGAAATCGATTCGAGACAACGACATCTCAGTTCCAGAATGCCGTTCGAGGCGAAGATTGAGACTTGCGACGATTGTGAGAGCGAGTGAGAGAAACACAGAGAGAATGGCATATTTTTGCAAACTTTCGATATTTTGGAAATGCACAATGCACACATACAATGCATCTTTTGAAACGTTTGACCCCATTCGTCCTTGCGATAAACCTTTCGCATTCAAGTATATTTGTTTGTGCACAGCATACAAAATAATCTTCGGTTCGTAAATCACAAAGAGAATACGTTTCTATCTCATATCCTTCGAATTTCGTCATACTTTGATCTTTGACCTTTGTTCATTGACTTATTTGATCTTTGATCTTTGTTCGTTGACTTATTTGATCTTTGATATTTGTTCTTTGAATTCTCTGATGTTTGATCTTTGAATAGAACGAGAAGAAGTGAGAAAATGGGATGAGTTTCACAGAAAGAATAAAAGAAATTGGAACAAAGTAATAAGATCTTAACTCAATTATCAGAAACAATAGTTAGAGAGAACGTTCGAGAGTCCTCTAATTTAATTTGTCATCGACAATGAGAAAAGGACTCTTCCATTCCATTCACTTCGTTATCACTTCGCCTTCTTCGTGGGTCGTCGATATGTCGTCCTACGTTGGTTTACTTTATTTTCTTAGGCGTGTTAGGTTTTGTATTACTGAAATACCACGAAGACCCCATGAGTATTCCAGAGAAATTCCAACTCATACGGCGGCCGTGGATCGAGAGGAGGACAAACTGGGTATGTTTCAGAATTTTTTTCTAATTCATAGTCAAATAATCATTCTAGCCCATGTTGACAAGTCTTTTGATATTGCAGAACCCCCAATCGTTGGACTGATCATTAGTCGGAAGACTGTCGAAGATGATTCCAGTTATTTTCTCTATTCCAGTTATTTAGTTATTTTCTCATAGACACACACATAGTAGTGGTATCTGATTTTGTTATCAAGAATCACAAATATCGCCCTTTCAGTTTTGTCCAGTTTTTCACGATTCAAATTATCCACCCAATCACAAAGGACATCATCGGTAACAGTAGGATCAGGAATCGGTTCAGTATTGTCGAATCTGATGGACAAATTTCTGTTAGGATTAATTCCAATATTATTTTCCATCATATTAAAAAAGGGAGTTTTAAAGAAAAAAAAAGCCCCCCGTCACCCCCGTCAAAAAATGGACATTGGAATTTAAATTTAAAATTAAGGGTTATGGTAATCAGGCGACGGAGGGAAATTTAAAATCCAGTCCTTCTCTTTTTACGATCAGTTCCAGTATCTGGCAACCGCGCAGTAACTCCGGATAGAGTGTCTCTAGCCTGGTCCAAGTTTCTCTGCTGTCCCTCAATCCATTCACGGTACTTGGGAAGTACCATGTCATAGATAGTCTTACGGTACTCTGTCTGGTTCACTCCCCTCATTGGCACGCTTTCTCCTTTCATGATACACTCCAGATTCTTGAGTGCGAACACTCCACAGCTCGTGTTGTCCGCTTGCTTCTCGCTCATTGCATAGACGTACTGAGTGACTCTGAAATTCATCGCAGCCATGGCCTTACTGATCGATCCCTTTACCCATTCATACTTGCTACGGATCAAAAGAATCGCGCACCGGAACACGCTCTTCCATCATCGAGAGGTAGTTGAGCTCGAATTCGTCGTTGTCAAACGTGATCGGATCCTCAGAATTATTCACAAGATTATTATCTATCACTAGTTGAGGATATTCCTCGTAGTCCATCAGTTCCTCCTTCACTCGCTTGGGATCGAACACGACCTTGGTTTCGGAAGTGATTTTTTCAGAAGGGTTTGGCTCGGGTTCAGAAGGGAAAAGAGGGGTGTTCAGAAACTCTAGGAGTTCTAGTCTCTGCAAGGCACTGTCAATCGGCTCAGTAATCACTCTTTCCGAAACCATGTCCGACAGCATATCCGAAGTCTCTACCGTAGTCACTTGAACCCTGTAGGTTGTTCGGCTAACGCAGGTCGAGGTAGCTCGAAATTAATAATGCGTTTGGTGTAGTGAGCTTTTTTAAAAACAAAACCGTTGTGTTCTCTGATCATTGCTATAACTTATTATTTTCAATTTCAGCGCGTTTCGGACGGTCATCGTCCTTCGTCGGCCCTTCGCGGGACGCACGCGTAGGAAGGACGGTTTTTTCAAGTAAGCGTTATTTGATACTCATTTGCAATCGATAATTTGAATCGTGAAAAACTGGACAAAACTGAAAGGGCGATATTTGTGATTCTTGATAACAAAATCAGATACCACTACTATGTGTGTGTCTATGAGAAAATAACTGGAATCATCACTGTCTTCGACAGTCTTCCGACTAATGATCAGTCCAAGTATGAATGGGCCATTCGTGCCATTTCTGCCTTTCTCATGGTCATGAAATTGAATGTGAAGAATAATGTGTTCTTCAAATGCGAGAAGCAGCCTGATTATACGAGCTATGGTGTATTCGCTATCCGTTTCTTCGAATGCATAGTGAAAGGTGAGGGAATTCGCATTTCTGGATTTAAGATTGCCGAATATCGAAAATACATTGACGGATTAGTATTGCCTTACTATACTGAGAAATTCGAGAGGGCTATGACAATTATTCGTGATTGTGAAGCGAAAATTACTGAAAATACTATTCGATCAGATGTGACCAAGTCACCGACTACCAATACTGATCGTAAAAAGAGAAAAACGAATCAGGTTACAGATATTACTGCAGATGCTGTGTCTGAAAATGTTGTGACTGAACCGATCTATAGTGTCTTCAGAAAGAAACTAGACTTTTCGAAATCGATGAATGAGAATTCTCCCGAAAAAACGACAGTTCCAGATACTAATGAGATTCAGATAAAATTCGACCCAGTTGGTCAAAATGGAACAAATCGATGATGAATATGAAAAATCTAATTCCGAACCGATCATAATAACTGAACCAATCGTAATCGATGAGAATGGTAACGAGTATCATTTCATCATTGATAATGCGACTAACGATGGTGGGAACACTGAGGTTGTCGAAGAACCCGAAAAATCAGAGTTTCTTATGAGTTTGAAATCACTTCTTACTATGAATGGGACTAGATGGTTGAACGATGAAGCTATCGATGGATACATGACCATCTTTAGAGAACCAAAAAGATTCATGTCTCAGAGATGCTGGGAAAAGAACAAGTTTGAGCCGCGCAGAGTTCTGCCTGTGTCTGCCGGACTATTCACTAGCAAGAGAAATGGAAGAATTTTGAAAAATGAATGTGTATATCTCTACGACTATGTCGTATTCCCGTATATGATCTCGGACACTGGAAACTGTGCATTTATGCTGTTTGGGAACATACGGCATTGATTTTCGACTCCTTGAGCATGGCTTTCACTCCGTTTGAGAAGGAACGAATTAGGCAGGTTTGGAATAATTTGAGAGATGATGACGAGATAAAGGAAAAACCTGAGTTGTCTTTCATTTTCAATCCTGGAGAATATCTTATGAAGCAGGATGACCCGTTCAATTGTGGAATATATGTGTGCTTGCACGCATTCTACTTTCTGGGAGATCATGACGTTAACTTGACAATGGACATTACGCAAGAGCGCAAACGAATGATGTACCAGTTTATAGATTCCCATCACATTGCGGTGAAAGATGATAATGGAAAGATACTCGCTTCAAGAGATCTCATTCGAATAAGAGAGGATGACATTCCCGAAGCTGATAAGTGGTTTGATAATCACATGGCTTACGTTACAGAAAGGAAAAAGAAAATGGCTGATCAGTTGAAAAATGATTCTTACATGCATGAAATACCTCAGCGAATCTTGGAAGATAGTGATGTTGAAATGATGGATACTTCCGAGATCACCGAGATAAGTGTAGAGAACATCCCGAAAAATATCGAGATAAGTGTAGAGAAAAAGTCGAACATAAGTGTATCTAAAAAATCGACCTCGAAAAATGATTCTAAAAAGATTCCAGCTAAGCCTAAACGAAAGCAGGATTCAATTGAGGATATTCCTGCTGGATTCAGCATGAACATGAGAATGAAGCCAGAGTTGATTGATGAATTCTTTGAGAAAACAGTGGGGCATGATAGTGATTCATTCTTGTTCCCTCTCTCAGCTTGGAAAGACGATGGAATTATTGAAAAAGTTCAGAAAATTATGCGTTCATTAACTCTGTTCAAGCGAATTATCATTCCATTCCAATCATATGACGATTCGTTGTATGGTTTGTTGATCGTCGAAAAGAATGAAGCAAGTAAGTGGAAAGGAACTCTTTTTGACCCGAAGAATTCTGTAGTCAGTAAGGAATTGCGAGAGAAAGCTAAATCCTTTTTCACGAAATATGGGTTCAAAAGCGTTACACTGACTATGAATAAGAAACTGAATGAAACTGAGCAACCAGATTTATACTCTGGTATTCAGATATGTACGAGATTAGCAGGTGTTCTTAGCGGTCATTTCGAAAATGATACAGAACTGGCTAAGAAACTCATTGAAAATGTGATAGATCATAGCACCATTCCGTGGTTAAACAGCGAAGAATTAGATAATGATTAAGATATTGCACAAGGAATGAGTATCCAAACAGTGCGACAAGCACAGAAAGTAGAGAACGAAAAAAGAAGGCTTGAGTCTTTTGATGGTGTGCGCGACTCTGAAAAGACTTCTATGAGAAAAAAATACGCTAATGAACATCTTGGTAAGGGCAGAATCTATGTGAAACAGGAAGCAGCCTATCGTGGCAAAATAGAAAGGCTTCCTGATCCTTTCGTTTTCGATGCATTTGTAAAGTGCGTCCATTGTGACGCTGAACGATTCCCGACTGATCCACCGAGTTTCTGTTGCAAGGACGGTTCATGCATCATTCCCGATGAGCTAATGCGGACTCCGGAATTCATGAAAGAAATCAGAGAAGTTTTAATGACCGATTTCCCTGATGAAAGATAGGCTGTGGAATCTTCTCGAATGATGAACGGATTCTTGTCATTCATTTTTTTTCTCGGAGCGAAAGATCTACCGAAAGGTGGTCCAGTTCCAGTGATTCTTGAAGGACATTCGATCGAAAAATTAGGGTTTTCAAGCATAACTTTTTTCTTTCGAGCTCTCATGATCTCTAGTATGGAAATTCGGTTTCTACGCGTGAAAATACTGCAGAAAAATTACTAGTCAAATACTTTTGAGAAAGTGATTTTTTCGACTCCCAAAAGAGTGGGTTACTGTAAGGACACCAAAGTCGACCTGAGACCTTAGCTCTTGTTGGCGTCGATCAGTACTCGGAACCCTTACTTCAGGAAAAAAGTATGGGACGAATCCATTTTTTGGCCATCCGTGAGCCACTGTACAAATGTACCGAAATACCGTGGACGGTCTCTTTTAAGACTCATTTTACATTTTACTTAAAAGTCATTTTACACCGTCACCGCACCGCTCATTTCATAGCGCGCGCAATGAATGGTCTCCATTCTCTTGTGTTTCACTTTCGCGCCCATTGTTCCCCATCGAAAAGAGTTCCTATACTTTTGAGTTATGGGCCCTTGAATGTAGCTCTATCAGAGGCACTTTCTAGACCTCCGGTTTGGATTGAAAGATAGAGCTCGGAAAATTAGCCGGGGTCACTCAGGTGACATTTTCCCTCCAAAAATGCACCAGAACTGAGAAAATCGATGATAAAGAGGAAACATCCGAGAAGGTGCCCGGTCTAGGTAGCCTCGGAATGATCCCAGGCATATGAGATGCTGGGGGATGGAAGGACTTGTCGAGAGGAGCCAAAAACCGATGAGAACTCATTTTGCCATTTTTGCTCCATTCTCAAATAATTCGGTTTCAGCTCGAATAACTCGTGACAGGCGTGATATCCAATTCGATTCAATTTTATCGATCGGAGCGATCGGAATGGGAGGGGGAATAATTGGAATATCTTGCTTAGGTAATTAGGCAGACCCATGCAATTACATGAGCATGTAATGTGATGACCGAGCATACTTCCGGATTGTCTATGAGTAAATTAGTCAACATTTGGCGCCCATCTCCTTACTATTCTCCAATTTTATCAGTTTGTCCATTTTCTAAGAGCTATTCCTCGGAGCTCAATAATTGAAATATCGATATCATAGAGAGCTCTACAATTGTTATTGATTAGATTTTTGAGATTTTGGGATTTCGATTTGTAGTCGCAATATATCTAAAACATGTGAAAACAATAGGATTACTTGAAAACAAACAACAATTTCGAAAATCCAATCAATGAGTTTTGTAGAGCTGTTGATGAGGATTCCGAAAACAATAGTAATGTCGGTTTTTCCATTGTTGAGCTCTGAGGAATAGCCCTTAGAAAATTGAAAACCGGACAAAATAGGAGAATAGTGAGGAGAAGGGCGAGAAATGTTGACTAAATTACTCATAAACAACCCTGAAGCATGCTCGGTCATCACATTACATTATCATGTAATTGCATGGGTCTGCCTAATTACCTACGCAAGATATTCCAATTATTCCCCCTTCCATTCCGACCGCTCTGATCGATCAGAATGAGTCAAATTGGATATGTTTCACAATGGCGCAGCGCCACCAAGAACAAAGGAGTTTTGCTATTTGATGCAGATAAAATATTTTTAGGAATTCGTATCGTGCTTTTGATCGCACTAAGTTAATCCGAAGAGGATCAGCCGGCCAAAGTGAATGGTTAGTGATGAAAAGTCAAAATTATTTCTTAATTTTGCGTGTTCTCTAGTCGGTTAGAAAGGCGAGAGATAAGCTATAAATATGATATAAATAAGCTGTTCCAATTCTAGGTTTTTCTCAATTTCAAAGAATCAATTTACTGAATACAGATACAGTAGCGAGCAAAACTCTATCACCTTGTATGTTTTCGGCCATAACTCCTTTCAAAATGAATCAATCCTCATGAAATTTTGGCTACGATTATATTTTTTCGATTTGTAACATATGGTATGAATGTTTTGAATCTATATCAAAATCTTCAGTATGCACTCAAAATCAATTTTTAAACAAAATGTCTCATATTTCAAATGTACGAATGGCTAAATTATAGGCGAAACCTAGCAACACCATCACATTACAGATTCGAAAGGGCAATATGAGAGCTTTCTAATCCACTTTTTGAAAAACACAAAAGTATCTTTTTGACTTTGTTATGGTAAATCAAAAATACAACATTTTTCGAAGTTCAGAAGCTGTAGTTTTCTCCGCAATGGATATTTCGAGCTCAAATTGAGAGAGTATCTTCTACTAATGGCTCCTAAGTTTCTATGAACATTTGGGGATGATAGGTCTCCATTTCCAGAAAATCGCCATTTTCAGTACTACTCTGGAGAAGAGCAGTCGCTTCTGAGACGAATTTTTGACCAAGTCGAAATCAAAATTGGAGACTCTACAATACATGTACGAACACTGTGCGAAGTTTTGGAAATATTAGAAAACGGGTTCCTGTATTATAAGTCATTGAAAAGTTTCAGAAACGTCAAAAATGAGCCATTTTGTGCATAAATGGCGTATTTTGGCTCGATTTCTCTAAAATTAAAGTATAATAACTTTGCACTTTGCAAGCGAGTCATCACAAAACTTCACACAGTGTTTGTACATGTATTGTAGAGTCTCCAATTTTGATTTCGACTTGGTGAAAAACAGAAGCGACGGCTCTTCTCCTGAGTAGTACTGAAAATGACGATTTTCTGTAAATGGAGACCTATCATCCCCAAATGTTCATAGAAACTTACTAACCATTTGTTGAAGATACTCTATAAATTTGAGCTCGAAATATTCATTTCGGAGAAAGCTACAGCTTCTGAAGTTCGAAAAATGTTGTATTTTTGATTTACCATAACAAAGTCAAAAAGCTACTTTTGTGTTTTTCAAGAAGAGGATTATAAAGCTCTCAGGTTGCCCTTTCGAATCTGTAATGTGATGGTGTTGCTAGCTTTCGCATAGAATTTATTCATTCATACATTTGAAATATGTGACATTTTGAGTAAAAACTGATTTTGAGTGCATACCGAAGACTTTTATATCGATTGAAAACATTCACAGCATATGTTAGGAATCTGAAAATATAATCGTAGACAAAATTTCTTGAGGATTGATTCAGTTTGAAAGGAGTTATGGCCGAAAACATACAAGGTGATAAAGTTTTGCTCGCTACTGTAGTTATCCATTACAGATACATTGCCTCTCGCTGTGATGACTCGCATCTCAATACCTCCTCATCGAGCATTCAGATTTAATGATTTATCTTTGATCTTTTATAAATCTGATTTAATGATGCATGTTCGATTAGGGGTGATTCCTAGTGAAAAGTAAAATTGTGTGTGTTTGAGCCAGTATGGCGAATTTTATTTTGTTTCATGAATGGACACCGGTTGAGTTACGTTTCACGAAGAGCATAAAGCGATGATGCGATGACAGCGATCAGTGGACGCAAGGTGGACAGGTTGCAAAAAATATTATTTCATTTATTTGTGCGTCCTGTCGTCAATCAGAAAAAAATTCGACAGCAAACTCTTACTGACCGCACATTTCACCTATATTTCATCGCTTCCATAACTGCAGAAACGAATCCGTTGTAACAAGTTAGCCAAATGTCACTACGAGGAAATTTTACTTGCACAATACACGAAAATGAGAAGATTAGGTTTCACGACAATCATAAATAATGTAGTGTACTACAATCTGCAATCGCGTGATGATTTCCTTTAGAAGAAAGAACATTTTAAAGCTCGAGTAGTAGAAAGTGTTAAGAGCCCATCGTCTACAACTCTTGCCGCGAAATCTCTTGTGTTTACATTCATTCACCAAACGGGATCAATTTCGAAATTGTATTGCCATCGATTAAGATGTGTTTCAAAATGATCATAAAACAATGATCGAACGAGAAGCGACGATACATCTACGGAAGATGGGGGGATACAAAAATGCCATTCAATTATTTATTACTGTTTTCCTGTGGATGAATAGGTTCTGGTTGCTCATTTTCATCATTGCCAGCCCTCAAAATCAAAAGATATTTATATTATTAGAAATTTCTAACTTTAAAAATGTCTAACATTCTCAGCGGCTCGTATTTTGAACATTTTCGAAATTTATTAATTGAAAGGCAGATACAATGCGGATTGAGTGAAATTATTTTGAACGATTAGACTCAATCAATTTACGTCGATTCGACACATTCCAAAAGCAGAAAGGCATTCAGATCAATGCGAGCTTTTCTCATCATTAAACACCCTTTATGCTCATTGGTCTTTCCTATTCCACACGATAAGCATAGTACCCTGTGCCCTTCTCGACGCTCGAAAGGTCGGCGATAACGCCGAGTACCGAGAAAGCGAAGCGTCATAAAAAGTCGGAAGACGCTTCTAAACTGGCGCCAACGAGATTATAATGTGACAGACTGTTGATAAATCATGGGTTGAAGAAAGGGAGGGGGGGGGTAATATTGGGTGGAAAAGGTTGAGTAGAGGAGAAGAGGAAATTTGAGATTAGAACTAGCGGTTTTTTAAAAACATTTTGGTATTAATAGCGGTTCCCAGAGTACAAAAGTATGATACATTTTTTTTGTTTGTTTCTTGTCATTAAAAGAGTAGTAATTGCACACTATTTACTTTTGGAGTGGCTAGCTTCACGGGGAAGCGAAATACTGTAATTTTCAAACTTTTCCATCCTCCTTTCCTCCACTTTTTCCACCAAGGAAAAATCTCCCCTAACTGTTTCCTCAGCATTATTCTATAAAATGATAAATAAAGCGTATTGTAAAACTTGCTCACATAAGTGTCAGATTGCATTATGTGACACTAAGCCTTTCTTCTCGAAGGAAATTCTCTGTCACGACTCTTATCAAAACGTGCACCTCCGCTTGTCCTTGACAAACGAATTCACTTGTATAAAAGGCGCGATAGCGCCGATAACGGCATCAGTATACAAAGAAGCACAATGGAGGCATTTATGGCCAATTGTTCTACGACTTTTGGAGGAGTTCTGCCCATCACGTCTCCCCTTGATCGTCTCCATTGCTTCCTAATCATTTTGATGTTGATTTCCATTATATAAGTAGCCTTCGGGCACTATATATAATATGAAAAACAACAAAAATAATGATTAATATTACATCAAGTATACGATCACTATCTATGCGGTTCGTCTCACAAGTAAGTTCTCAACTATTAATCTCATTTTTTTTGCCGGATGTGCTCTCTCCATTTTTCACAATATGCACGATAAGCATAGTGCCCTGTCCCCTTCTCGAGACTAGAATGGCTAGAAATGTCCGCGATAACGCCTAGTATGGAGAAAGCTAATCACACTAAAGAATAGGAAGACGCTATCGTGACTCATTCATTAGGAAACGAGATGATTGAGAAACCGACGTGTCTTTTTAAAAAATACTTATTTCATACGTATTTTCTAAAAAAAAAAATCACCCTTCGTTTCAGGTCCGAGATAAGACGTCGAATCTGCCCAGCACAACGCACAAAACGCACAAAAAAAACAGAAAAAATTGCACAAAAAAAAGATGGTTCGCTGTGATTGTTCACCTCCCCGCTGGTGCGAACCGGACACCCATTCTTCCTTCTTCTGTATATTTGGGTGACTGAGAAGCAATCACTTTAAGATGATAAAGATTCATAAATTTACTGCCAGTTATTACAAATATTATACAATACATTAAGGAATCAATAATGATTCGTTTCGTCGTAACAAAACAGATTTTATCGCGAAAAATCCGTGTTTTCGTGGTTATCAATGTCTCATAAAAGTTGTCCCATTATCATTCTTATTATTGCCAAGGGTTGCGACAAGTGGGAAAGGATGTTGGATCCGTCTTTCTGTCTAGTGAATGAAAGAAAAAAGTGTAAAATCATGGGGAGGAAAAAGCCATTGAAATCGGCCTTTATCATGGATGGGAATGACATTTAACGGGAATCATAGTGCTTCACTCCTCATCTTCTTCATTTCCCTCTTGACATTCTTCCTTTGCCAAACATCCTCCAGAAGGATGACGGTAGAAATGCTGAAACATTAGCAGAATTTTCCGTAATTATTAATATTAATTAAATATAATTAAGCTATTAAAGCAAGCTCGAGGTTAGTTCGAAAATTCAAACAAAAAGCATCCTTATTGTCACCTTATTGCAATGGCACGCTCCAGGGGCGCAAATTTGTGGGCATTTCTTCTTAATTTTTGAAAATGTTTATGAGCGTATGAAAATTCTGGAAAATAGTGATTTTCAAAGTGGATGCAAATAAGTGTAGATATCGCATGAACTAACCGGCTTATGTTGCTCGCATTCATCCTCGCAGATTGCTCCACATCTACCATAATTCTCGTTGTCTCCGCAAACGTAGGCCAAGATGGAAAGGGATGGAAAGGGGAATGAGTAGAATCTGAACTGATTTAATGAAATCAGAAGAATATACTCGGTGATGCTCGTCAAAAATGGACTAGATGATTTGATCATCGATCTTTATTCACGACTGATAAAGACACAGCGTGTCAAAAAGTGAAATTCATTTGTTCTTCGCGGCGCAACGGATTTGTGAAACGTATCTCATTCTTTTCTATATATTCTGATCGAAGCTGGGTTGTGGGAAAAGCTACATTAAAAGATAACCGCAACTATGAGTTAGCGAAGGGACTAAATCAGATCCGACAAACGACAAAGATAGCGTTGTAGCGAGTCATTAAAAAAAATTTTGAGAGCAGAAATTCTTCGACCATCGGTTTCACTCTCTCGATGTCCATCTACTGAAGCACACCCCACTCCCCTGCCAGTCAGCGCACTAGATATATTTTCCTGTCTGTGAGAAGGCAAGAGCTGAAAACCGAAACGACGTAAAATTGATTGAAACCATCTAGACGCACCCGCTTTTTCAAGTTTTTGAAAAGCGAAGACGTCATCAAAATCTCGGATATCAATTATAAGTTTTTTTCTGAAAACAATTACACCACTACCGCTAAAAGCTGCGCGAACCAAGCATTGTGATCCACATGAAACATAACCAACCTTCTCGCGAATTATAATATGTCATGATTTTAATCTTTAAAAAGTATTAATGTTGACTGAAATCTCATGCTCTCCAAAAACTTCTCTGTTCCAATTTCTTCATCGAATTATGCAAATGAAAGTCTTCAAGGGTAATGTACAACAATATCCAAAGAATTCTGTCAGCGATTGAGATCCGTTTCACCATCATTGTAAAACGAAGAATTGTGCATGAGCAGTGCACAGCGTGCCAATGTGGACGATTTTGTATGTCTCGCGGCGCTGCGTAATAGTGAAACTCATTCAATTCCCATCATTCTGTGCGAGTGTGTCGGTCGGAATGGAGAGGAATTGGGGGAGAACAATAGTGCGAATGTGAACGAAATACTCGATAAATGATATCAAAATGATTACGAGACATTTTTTTTTGGATTAGAGGCTTCTGTCTTATTTTTTATCCATTTTATCAGCTAAATTGGCAACACTTTATCTGATCCCACCTCTGTAACATCAGGCGTTCCGTGTATCGGCCCGCTACTATTCTCTATTACTATCATGTATCGGCCCGCTACTATTCATTCTATTCATTAACGATCTCTCTAAAGTGTTGCCTCCTGAGATAAAGTACGGTATATATGCAGATGATCTAAAGATCTATGCAAAGGTTCCGCTTCACTCTCACATCTTACAACGTGCTATTGACTCTGTATTCGCTTGGTCTCTTGAATGGAATCTATCCCTAAACGAGACTAAGTGCACTGTAGTCCATTATGGATCTCTCACACCGCGTACTCTTTACACAATTAATAGTATTCCTCTATCTGCTTCACCTTTCATGAAAGACCTTGGTATTATTATGAATCCATCCCTTAAATTCTCCGACCATGTCTCTAAAATGGTAACTAAAGCGAGAGCGAAAATTAATATCATGTTTAAGAGCTTTTTCTCTCCTGAACCCCAATTGTACTGTCGCGCATTCGCTATTTTTATTCGACCATTGCTCGAGTATGGATCAGTTGTCTGGTCTCCTCACACCGTCATTCTTGCAAATCAAATTGAAGATGTTCAGCGTAATTTCACGAGGCGTCTATTTGCACGGTGTCAAATCCCATATTCATGTATCCGGATAGACTGTCGCATCTTTCACTTCAAACTCTTGAACATCGTAGATTGATCTTTGATCTTCTCTTCCTTTATAAATCAATTCATGGATTATACTCCTACGACCATTCATATTTATACAGATTAGCCCCGCTTGCACGTAACCTTCGTGGATCCCATAATTTGCGTATCTCGCTGCCCTTCGTACCTCCTAAGTCTCACTCAAGTTTTGCGACTAGGATTATTGAAAGATGGAACGCGCTTTCTGCTGAAATCGTTACAATCTCATCTGATAACTTCCGATCTCATCTTCTCTCAATTCCTTCTATTTCTTTCATGCCAGAATCGCTTTTGCGACTCTAATATTGATACCAAACCACTGCACTTCCCGAAGCCCCACCCCTCTCCAACCACCGATTCGCCAAACAAGACGACGGACCTCCACCTAAACGGTAATGAAGATCTCAGCTATTCCTATCTCCTGATACCCCCTGGTGGATAAATAATTGAATTGAATTGAATTTAAAAGATCTCAAGACCTCGTTTTCGACGAGATCGCGAAGAAAGCGAAGAACTCCTGAAGAAAGCGGTCTACAAAGCGATTTTGGCGAAAACGAGGTCTTGAGATCTTTTTAGCGGATGAAATGGACAAAAGTTAAGACGGAAGCCTCTTCTCTAAGCACAAAAATGCTTCATAATCATTTTGCTATAATTTGTCGAGTAATCTGTTCATATTCGCACTAATTCTCTCCCCAATTCCTCTCCATTCCGACCGACACACTCACTCAGAATGAAGGGAATTGAATGAGTTTCACTATTGCGTAGCACCGCCATTCTTTCTCTCTGGCACGGTATGCAGTGGTGGTATCTTCCGATTGAATAGAAGTGTAAACAAAGATAATCTAAATAAAATAAATCATCCTGGATGGCTCTCGGCTACGATACGCTCTCCGACAACGGCATGTTCATGTTCCTGCCCTCGAATTCGTCCAAGTTATTTACATTCCTTGTCGCCTATTTCGAAGACATTGAAGAGGCTCAAGAATTGGAATGATAAATCACTGAGAGCTAGTTAACTCTTTTAGATGTTTTCATGTTTATAAACGTGTACTAGTGATGTCGGATCGAGACCGAGTCTCCTCAATTCGTACACTCTCTCGCCGGCTAGAGAAACGAGAGAGCATGCAAACTGGAGAGAGATCTCGACCCGACATCTCTCTCAATTAAAAATAGGCGGGGTCAGTGGATGCAGTAGATATGTAAGTTTTTTTTCAAGAAAGACTACAGGAAAAATCACTTCAATCATGCGATTCAGCATTTACAAATATCCTGGAACACATCAAAACATTTGTAACTCCGATCAAAATGTTTCGGCGTGACGATAAACTAAGTGTCAATAATTATAAATGATGCGTTTTTTTTGCTGCTCCCTCAATGAGACAAAACCAATAACAAAACATGGATCTCTACTCATTCCGGAATATTCTATCTACTCTTTCGGCCGAATTCCGAATTCGGAGCTCAGATTGATATTTTGTGGAAAAATAGAGCTCAATACCAATATGAGGCCGGTTGTCTTATTTATTGTTGTGAACCTACTTTTCTTCTCTTTCACACGCATAGGTAATCGGGTAGAACTTTAGACTTTGGATGGTGATGAGTTGGGATGCGTGTGTCATGCGAAGATAAGGCGATTATCGAACCGGAAGCAGCAAGTGTGCTTTCATTCTTGCTGGTGACAGAATCAATCAACAAATAATCCGTTCAGTGGCACATGTAGAAAAATATTTTTCGAATCCAGCAATACTATCTCCTAGTCAAAAGTAACCAAATTTCAGCTTAACATACCAACTGACCATACTATTTGAAAGTATAATTTGGATGTCAGGTCGGATATTGGTTGTTCTGACCGACGATAGAGTGGGCAGAATGGAGAGAGCTTCATAGAACCTGTAGCATCCCTTCTATTAGGCCAATGTAATTGTAGAGATGTTGATGTGCTCATTCATTTCCCAAATCACTCTTGTACATCATGATGTCATCAAAATGATCATCGTAAAAGTAGGAGATTTAGAGGTGAAGTGATAGGTTCATTGCATCTGCGAAACAAAGAACCCCCAGTGTGTGAGTAATTTTTTAAAAAAAACTTATGATATAATTTTCCTAGTGGCTCCACCTTTCATGTTTGTAATTCGATAGCACTGCCCGACAATTATGCCAAATTTTTGAATCAAGTAAAAAATCATTCCAAAACATCAATGATTTCTGGCAGTGGTCATGGAGGCGCGGCGAGAAGAGTAATACCATCTTGTCGCTCATCGTTCATGGTGTTGTTGAGGTGTTATCGTTATTGTGTAGAGATGACCCCCAATGATAACAAAAATACCTTAGTTTCTGAACGTTTTTCATTGTTGATTGTATTTTTTGAAGACAAAAGAAGATTGGACTAACGATGAGCGAGAAGAGAGACTCTTGCAAACCATGTGAAACATATCCGAACAAAAGAATAATTCATCACAAAGTGGAAAACAAAACCATGATTGAAGCTATATTTCATTTATAAAACAGCATTACCCAAGCCTAATAAATCATTCATGTTGTCGCGTACCTCACTATTCGTGCCGGATGGCCGATACGCTTTTCGTTGCGATTCTCCGCCCGCAATAACCTGCACACTCTTTCCCATGCACATGACAAGACAGTGTGTAGAAAGGAGAGATCAGAGATTCGAAATAATCCATACTACGCCCTAATGAGTGTATCCATCTCAACGCACACATTTTCTTCCCACGCTGGTACAGCAACGATGTCATCGGAATATCGAGGATCTATTATTGTATATCATGCAAAGAAAGCACTCGTGCATTGCTCTCACCTTCGCAAACCAGGATATGTAGAACTCTTGAAACATATTCCAGCCCGATCGCCAATCAAATTCATTTGAAAAATGAGACAACAATCCCGATGCAAAATCATTGGATTCGATCCTTCATTCCAATCGAAAGCTCTTCCTCGAATCCATCGTTTAGAGTCAAACAATAGAGATGCGTGATCAGCTCTAACTGCACACCCGCCACTATGGAATGACCATATCATTGTTTGATTTTTTGATATTGAGAATGATGAAATGATTGCATTCACTCTCGAGTTCCTCTAAAATACGAATTAACATATTTCGAGATGAGGAACATTGTGCGTTCAAGGGAAGTGCCGAAATGACCCTATTCCCAACCTTTATCTCGATGTTTGACTAAGTTAGACATGATAGTGCATGCTCCGCATCATGTCATTGATAGAGGAGGGTGAGAGCATCATGTCAAGCTTTTGAGCGTGTGATTTGGTTGCGTCTCCGAGGTGTGCTCTCTCTCGATCTCGCTTTTGAGGGGAATGGTGTCGAGGGAAAGTGGGCGGGGCTTGTGGCCCCTAGGTATACGCTGCGGGACGCAAGTTCTTTGAGTACCATTCCTCCTTGCAGAATCTATGTCATGAAGATTCTGTCATGAATTAGTTCACTTGTATTCTCTACAATTTTGTACTACAATTTTTACTTGTGATTCAAGCTACTTACATTGTGTTCATAGCTCGCCAGCTAGATAGTGTGCAGAATGTAGAGAGAAAACCACTCATAGTGGAGACAAATCGGCACCCGACGCTCTTCAATTCGCGTGCTGTCTCGCCTCTTTATCCGACTAGAAAGCACGAAAAATATGGAGTGCTCCACTCGAACTGAGCGCGACAGTAAAAGAATCTCTGAAAACATTTGTTGTTACAACCAATAATTTGTTTGTTATTTTCTGTACCCGATCGCAAAAAATCATCGTTCAACACCGCGCGCACCTTGATTTACGAGCGCCATGAAGCATAATTCAAACACAGTTGAATGTTGAGCAACCAGAAAAAAATGTATATTTGGTTCACATGAGCTTGAGAGTAAGATCAAACGTGCGAAAATAAGGAGCATTTCCTGAAACAATTTTACCAGCTAAAAATCGGGGCTCGTCTTGGATGCTATGGTTACACCACACATTAGTTCACATAATTAAAGGTGTGTAGGGGAGACTTGTCAATTGCTGATTATATATTTTTTTCAAGCACAGAAACCTGAACCTATCGATCGACTCGCTCGCCACTTGGTTTATGCCCGTTATGAAACATAGACAAATCACTGACCTATCAATGTTGCCGGATTCAATAGTATCTCTCTTCATTCTTCACAGTCTCTCGCAGCTCTAACCGACGAGATAGTGTGCAGAATGGAGAGAGCACTATTCGATCCGGCTTCACTAAGGACTTCTCCATGAGATACGCCACGGCGATTGACGTACGTTTCATATGAGCCCGTTCGCCTAATAGTCAGCAAAAGTTCAACGAGCCGGAGAACAGGCAAAGAACAATGTATGCTCAAAAGTTGGTCCTATGGGTAACTTTCGATTCTGAATCGAATGGCTGATTCCGTTTTTTGATCTGAGTCTTCTGAATCCCGGTACGGCACGATGTCAATTTGGCCAAAATCTGTTTCTGCGATAAAAACAAGTCCGGGAAAGGCAAAATCGGCCAACATCTCACGTACCCGACCAGAATTTAATTCTCTAAAAAATGAAGAAAAAAAATTGAGGCTCGGATCTTTTTTTGTTTTCGAAAAAATGTCGATTTTTGATCTACCTGCGGCGCACCATAAATACTTACACATTAGAAAGAGCATGCGTTTTTGATCATTTCGGTATATGGGATCATGGCATTTTCAGTGCGCAAAGTTGTTTTATGGACCATTTTCCGAGGCCAACTCGCTGTTTTTGAGGTTTTTTTATTGTATTTTTCTTGTTTCGTCGTTTCATGATTTCTAACATATAAATTCGGTTTCTACGTGCAAAAATACACCGCATAGTCTCCTGTATTTCGGAAAATATGATTTTTTTCGATCCTGACGTCGTCGTCGTCGTCGATTTCTGGTCAAAAAAATCATTTTCTCAAATTCACCTGATAATACGAGTTTCTGGCGTATTTTTGCACGTAGAAACCGAATTTCTATGTTAGAAATCATGAAACGACGAAACAAGAAAAATACAATAAAAAAAACCTCAAAAACAGCGAGTTGGCCTAGGAAAATGGTCCATAAAACAACTTTGCGCACTGAAAATGCCGAACCGAACATGTGTTTGGAACCGTTCGGATCGAAGATCACTTTGATAGCGTGGCACATCACCAAATTGTCATCAACGCATGTTTCGAAAATGCCGCAACTTCCGTTGGCAGGGTCCCCATCAACATACAGAGTCTTCAATGAGCCAGTACATCTCATGTAGTTCCCGGTGATCGTCGGTTCCTCGCAGGGGACTGTCACGCCAGCGCAAAAGTTTTTGAACGGGAATGGGGGGGGGGGAGATGAAGAAATTTCTCGTCGCTTTCGCTTAATAATTCGCTTCCACTGATCTAGTATTTCGAACTCTATTCTGCATAATAAGTCAACGCTAGAAAATGATATCAACCAAACAGCTATTATTAACAGAGCACATATCTGAATACTATTTTTTCCGGGATTTATGTTACCATAAGCGCTGAAATATATTCGCCGAACATATTCATATTCAATCTGACCACAAATACAACAAGTAATCACACAAATAATAATCAAGTGGTTATGAAGAACATCACAGAATAATCGGATTTTTGCAATAGTCTGTCGGCTTAGTCATCATATCATTGATTGCTGGCCTTTGGTATGATATTTCCGAATCGCACTGCGAATTCTCCATTCGAGAGAGGTGATATTCGATCCATCATCAGAATCTTTTCTTCCTCCACTCATATATCGATTGGGGAGAAGTCTCGATGGAGAGAGAGATGCTCTCGAGAGGGTAGCATCAGATCTTGAAGAATGGATATTGTAAGAATGTCTCATATATTTTTCTGTGAGATGGAAGGTATTCTACTAGAGATGACGCTTCGGTTTTCAATTCTCCTTGTTCTACGCATTCTCGAGTTTTTCTGACTAGCCATAGCGTGTGGGGAATGGAGAAAGCCAAAACAAAAGTCACTTCCCCTATATTCTACTATGTGATAGGAATGCAAGGTTTTTGCTCTCTCCATTCCGCACACTATCTCGCGGTTCAGAGAAACGAGACATTGTGCAGAATTAGGAGAGCCGAAAACCGGAACGGCATCACTGCTATGTGACTATGTGACATGACATGCATTGACAGGCCTGTCATTACGGCACCGCACTGCCTCCTCGCCTAATTTCGCAATAGTCGAGAGAGAGTGCGACGCAAACAATAACATGTCGAATTTCCAACACTAACGTGAATGGTTCATCCGAGTTCAAAGAAACCGGTGATACCTTTCGAATCCATAGAATCCCTGGAGTGGAAGTTCCTGAAGGATGAATGCAGTGGCGAATGAAGTGAGAAGAAGAAGGAGAAAGAGAGATCGAACCATTCTGAAAGATCCATCATCATTCATCCGAAGAGGGGAGATTCTACTTCGTATTTAAAATAGTAGAAGACGCACGAGCAAAATAATAGGAGCTAACGAAAACACGTTAAATTTCTAACAACAATCCCTATGTAGATAGATAAAAATTGTTGTAGAAAATTGAATGATGATAGAAATATAAGGAGCTTTTCCTGCACACTGTGAGATGAAAGAAGAAGATAACAAGGATAGGTGAAAGATATAACAGAGAATGGGATGAGGAGTGGATAAGATACTAAGTGCTATCACTTCCCTTCACGTGTCGATTCGAGGGAGGAACTTATTTTGGGAGCGGTATTTCATCCTGACTGCACCCCTTCTTCAAATTGGGAGAGGTCAGCGATAATAGGGTGAAGACAAGTGATGTTTAGGGGAAGTACGACCACTATGCTCCTTCGAAAGTGAAATTTTTTCATACCCAATAAGCAGCTGATTTGCATTAGTAAGAATGTTTGCAAGCAGATCGAAACAATAGAGAGAAACATATCTCAGAGTGTCAACGCATCCTTTTGTTCATGAGAAGATACGAGATGGATATACCCAATATGAGAGAGAGATCGTCGAGTCTCAGTAGCAATGATGAATATTTTCGGGAATCGGAAGTATCCCGCATGCCATCATTTAAGCCTAATCCGTTGAAATTGAATTCCGTTTGGAATGATTCTGTTTCTGGTAGAGATCCCTTATTGAAATTGATCCTCGCCCCCGGGGGAAATGACGAGGTTGCTTATTGGAATCGCACTCTGAATGAAATTACAATAACCTAATGTAATTGAACGATCACTCTCAGTCATCCGAATTCATTGTCGCACAAGGATTGATGAGCATTATTGGAAATAACTTCATTTCCATAAAACGTCTTCAACATAACAATTTCAATCGGAGGAAAAGTGAACTTGTAAATAGACAAAATGTTGTCGTCAAGTATTCATTCCCTCTGCACTACACAAACATGGATGACTATGCATACTGATGACAAATCTTTCTACATCATTTGTCTCGGTAATGTCTGCATTGATAAGAATTTGATGCAATGCCTGTCTTCGCAAATATCCCAAAAATGTAAATCTCATGTTCGTTCCTACAAAAATCACTTTTAGATCATGAACTGGTTTCCCTGTACAGTTCGGAACATTTTTTTGCAACTTATAAAAGGGCATGATGGTGAGCTGTTTTACACAAAGATTATCACACAAGTGAAGAGTAAGGTGACTTTGACGACTTAGAAAATGTGCTCTCAAATATCGTTGATGCAAGCTCACCGCCAATCCCAATACAGTCACTCCTCCATTCGGTTTCCAGGTGACTCTCATACCGTTCACGGAAGTTGTAGTGTAAGTTACATTACTTATCTGTCCGGTAAGACTGAATAAATCGTCAAATGCCTTATATAGTAAAAAAAAAAAAGTGTTCTTACTTAGCAAGCGCAGTTCCGCCAAAGTATCCATCGTAGATTACCAGCGAATCACAGCACGAATTGGCTTCGAGCATAACGATCTGGAATGCAAAAGCTTTAATATTGCGAACACGTGTGTTCTATTCAACCTCCAATTCTACTTTTTTGCCTTCGTCCACTATAAGCATATACTCGCAAGGCGTCGAAGCGGTGTAGGGAAAACCGGGAGACGTGATCTGCATTACGAATCAGTAAGTGAGTGTGCTTTTTAGGCAACGTACTATTGTGCCCTCTTTCCAAGTATCGCTGCTACACTTCGGCTCGACGAGAGGTTGCTCTGAATACGATAAGCATTAGGAACTTATTGGAATTACACCTTACTTAGGCGTGGAAACAGTAAAGCGCGAATGCCACTCCAAAAACGCCTATAACACGTTTACGAATACAGGCGACGGGTAAGTTTGCGGAGCATTCGACATTCATCCATTGCCCGGTGGGAGTTGAGGTATCTATGACGATACAATCACCAAGACCGGGTATCGGGAAGCCTCAAAAGTAATATTTGTCATTATCTTACTTAATCTTGGTGGAAACAAATGAAATTATTACCTGGGGAAATTATTATCCAATCTGTTCCATCGATCCATCCAAAATCGTTTCCCTTTCCTGAGACGGTTCCTCCGAGAAATACTCCGTTTACTGCTCTTTTCGAAACTGCCAACCGGCGGACGAATGAATTTTCCTAAACGTTTATGCTAATGAGCACTTCTACATGAGTTCGATAGCATACTGGATTTCGAAGTCACCTGAAGGTTATGAATCGATGCTAGGTCGGCTCCGAAATTTCGACAGAACATCTGAGCATCTTGCCAATTCTCAGCACCCTTGCCTATCTGAAAAATATAATTGATTATAATAGGATCGCATTAGAAATTTTGCCTTAGCCATTTAAAAAAAAATTGTTTCAACCTGGTAACAGACTCCATCTTCACTATCGTCTTCGAAACTTTTGCAGACATCGTCATTTGGAGAAGGCTGTTGCAGTTGAGTCGTACAGTAAATATTTTCGTAACCTGCGCCCGACACTAAAAAAAATTTAGCTATATGTATGAATTTGAATCGTGTTTTTATCCGTAAATAGTCTAGAATGAATCAATTATCAGTGAGTGTTAATTAACCTCACCAGGAGCCCAACGACCCTCGCCATCTATTGACAATGTTTGATTTGTGCAAGCAGAGAACAGATCTGAAGGCAACACGGTATAAGCGTCATATCAATATGAGTTCGGGATACTGGATGGGTAGTGAAGTGGCGTGTAGTCTATAGCGGATCCGTCAGCCCACTCCCATATCATCGTATTGGCGTTGCAAGTCAAGCCTTTAACAGTTTTATTCATAAAAAAATCTGTATTGCATTAACCTATTGGTGACCAGTCTCTCCTGTCCAGTACCTGACGATTAGACCAGTACGATTGATGCTGATGATTGATATTTATATATTGGGGTATCCCAAGAGTCTTGATATTTTAGCATTTTTATTTTTAACGAGAGATGTGCTCTCCTAGTGTAGTGGATAGTGATTCTGGCTCACATTTTGGACGACATTGGTTCGAATCCAATTTCGACAGAATGTCTTGCACTATTTTTTCGTAATATATTTTTCGTGTTTTTCTCCGCAGTATACTTTATGATCATGTAGTAACATTTAGCAAATGAACAGCAGAAAATATTTTTCATTCTTTAAGAAAAAGAAAGTAATAGTTGATCACGTGGTATACTGCTGCGATGAAATACGAGAAATTATTACGAAAAAATAGTGCAAGACATTCTGTCGAAATTGGATTCGAACCAATGTCGTCCAAAATGTAAGCCAGAATCACTATCCACTACACTAGGAGAGCACATCTCTCGTTCCCTTGAAACTTGGAGATGAGTACGAGCGCCGTCTGCTCAGATTTCCCACGTATTTTGCATGACCTATTTTAGGTCCTCAGGAACAAAGTTCACACTTTTTGCAAAGCGGTTTTATCACCCCCCGGGGGGGGGGGTATCTTTCAATCCCTGGCAACAAATTTAAGATTGACCGCGGTGTACTTTTTCTTATCTAGGATGATGTTGACAAGACGGTTCGCCGGGCTGATTGCAAGGAAGAAAGGAGTAATAAAATGGGTTGATGGCTTTCAGTGTGAATCAACAAACAATGGCTAAACATACAGTCGCGCTCATAAGTCATGGACTTTTATTTCTTTCATAACTTTTGACTCATGATAAATTTATAGGTCAACCTATGACATGTCATAGGTTGACTTTTTCTCTGAGCTCCAAACTTTCTGATATTTTAGATCAGTAGGAGAGCTACCCAGAAAATTTTTTTGAAGTTGCTGCTCTATCGCACTTTGGCTACAGAAGTGCTCAACGTAGGGTACCGAAAAAATGGATTTTCGTTCATAGACATGCTAGAGACTCGTTCAAAAGCTCAAAATGATCCTTACCACAATTCCTAATGATCCCCAAAGCTTGATAACGATAGCTCTTAATTTTACATCAGGGCACGATTTTTTCACTTTTTCACATAATTTTTTTCAAGACCGATTTTTGTTCAAATGTCTTTCCTGGACAGGTTAGATGCAAATCCATTGAATTTACGATTCCCGAATCTTTGGAACATTTGGATAACTTTCCAGTCCGCAGCAACCGAAAATCCGAGGTCAATGAATTTTCAAAATCGGCTACTTTTCGACATTATGAGTTTTAACTTTTTTCATTAATGATATCATGGGCTCTCATAACGAAATTCGGATTCAGCACACAAAGATATACCAGGAAAAAATTAAGTGAGGAAGTTCTGGGAGAAATATTTTTTCGACCAATGATGGTATCATGGTCATTTTTTAGGTTGAAAATCGATTGCCTTCTTATTTTCGGTTGCCGCGGGCTGGAAAGTCATCCAAATGCTCCAAAAATTTGGGAATCGTATATTCCATGGATTCGCATCTAACCTGTCCAGGAAAGACATTTGAACAAAAATCGGTCTTGGAACTGTGATCGTCTAAAATAGGGAGAAAAAAATTATGTGAAAAAGTTTTAAATAAGGTGCTCTGAGGTCAAATTAAGCGCTATCGTTATCAAACTTTGGGGATCATTAGGAATTGTGGTAAGGATCATTTTGAGCTTTTGAACGAGTCTCTAGCATGTCTATGAACGAAAATCCATTTTTCGGGACCTTACTTTGAGCACTTCTGTAGCCAATGTGCGATAGAGCAGCAACTTCAAAAACTTTTTCTGGGTAGCTCTCCTACTGATCTAAAATATCAGAAAGTTTGGAGCTCAGGAAAAATCCATTCAAGAATATTTTAAAAAAAATTGAGATTGATTGTGTCTTCACTACGCTACAACCAGGGAGTTCTGTGATATCCATATGACATATACCTAACACTCGGAGGATATGCTATGACATGTCTTAGGTTGACCCATAAATCTATCATGAGTCAAAAGTTATAAAAGAAATAAAAAGTGATCCATGACTTATGAGCGCGACTGTACATATGTTTAGGGTCCACAAGCTCCGCCCACTTTTGGTGCACTCGATTTCCCTCGAAAGCTAGATCGATGGAGCACAACCGGCATTCGCAACCAAATCACTCGCCCAAAAGCTTGATCAGCAGCTATTGACCTCCTCTATACATTGAGTAACCCGCACGCATGATAAAACTATTTTGAATCTGTCTAAAATCAATAAATTGGTCCAGAAATGGCGATTTATTTGCTTTCCAATAAAGTCACGATGTTTGCGGAAAGATTTTCAGATTAGTTCTTATTTTAGAGGAATTTTAAGCACAAAATTGCATTTTTAATAATTTCCCTAATTTTGTGCTTGAATGAAATATGAGAGCGGGAGGAGCGCGGCGAGAGAGCGGGGGAGCGAGAGAGACACACGCGAGAGAGACTCCGCCTCTTTATCTCTCGTCTCGCCTCTCTCCCCTCTTTGACTGGGGAGTCGCGCGCGCTTCTAAAGCTCTCCTGGGCTCCAGAGAAGAGATAGCGACAAGCGTCCAAATGCAAAAATGATATTGAGACCCTGACGGTGATATTGAGCCTACTTTCGACCAGATTCCGAGAAATCGGATATCAGGCTTGCGGACCCTACATATGTTGTGTGAATTCCGAAATTCGATTGTTTTTCAGAGATTCAATTTACCGTGAAAATATTACAAGCCCAAGCGAAGAAACACAAATTCAATAGATAATACGTTTGCTATATTTGACAATTTTGAAAAAAAAATTATCTATCACTTGTCGAATAAACCTACATAAATATGCACTTTTTGAACGGATCCTTTATATTTGTCACCATAAGAATGATCAGAATGATACGTATGATCGGAAGAAGGAAAATCAGAAGCGTTATGATCTGCCATGATCTGCGGTGTCATTCTAGAGCATTAGGATCATCATGTGAACTACGGTTTCACAGTAGAAGTGGAGCCTATGGCCACTTCACTGAAAGTTATCTGGAAAGTGATAATTTGTTTGTGCAAAACCTCTATCAACAAACCATCATTCCCCTCACATTCACTCCACCATTCGGTTCCCAGGTCACTCTCATGAAATTGCTGTTCGAAATGTATGTCTTGTCTGTGATTTCACCAGTCAAACTGCATAACAAATTTCAAGCAGTTAATCTCGAAGTTAAAAAATCTCACTTCGCAATCGTATTTCCTCCGATGTAGTTATCAGTAAGAATCAGAAAGTCGCAGCAAGAATTAGCCTCAAGGTGCATGACCTGCAAGGATATTTGGTCGCTACAAATGTCAAAATAACAAACTGCGACCTGCACTGCTATTCTCTTCCCTGCTTCAACCGAAAGGAAATAATCACATGGAAGGGAAGCGTCGTAAGGATAGCCAGGCGAATAAATCTGTGTTACGAAAATTCAAAATATCACAATTTCCAGAAACTTACAATTTGTCCCTCCTTGAATGGACCAGAAGTGCAAGCGGGCACTTCCTCGCCTTGAAATTATCAACAGTGAAACGACATTTTTAGTTTTGAAGTTCAATTTCAGCACAATAATCGTGAGCATTCATTCGTAAAATGTAGAAGTACTCACGCGGTCGAGCACATGCGACAGGGAACTGGGATGAACAGGCGACATTCATCCACTGTCCAGCAGTATTCAATGTGTCCATCGTCAGACACTCGCCGAGCCCGTCAACAGGGAAGCCTTGAATCGGCATCATTGAACACAAATCGGCTTCCTCTTGTCCTCATGTGACATGTAAAAAATATGCGAATCGAGAAATATGCGAAAATATGCGAATCGAGAAGATTCGGAAGACGATTCGTCATCACTAATCGGTATCTGTATCCAGAACTGTGAAAATAATGTACCTGGGTGGAAGTTGTCATAGTCCCAATCCGATCCATCAATCCACCCAAAATCCTTTCCTTTCCCTGAGATGGTTCCGCCAAGGTACAGGCCATTCAGCGCTCCTTGTGAAACAGCCAATCGACGGACGAATGAGTTTTCCTCAAATTTGATTATGCTAATAATGATGACAGAATAAGGATGCAAACAACCTTCTGATTATGAATCGACGCAAGATCAGCTCCAACATTGTGGCATGTCATTTGAGCGTCTTCCCAATTCACAGCCGACGTTACGATCTGAATGAAGACGATCTCGCTCTAATTTATATTCAAAAAAACCCATACTACTTCACGATACTAGTTTTGACATTTAACGAACCTGATAGCATACTTCGTCTTCACCGTCGTCCTCGAAACTTTCACAACCATCTCCGGACGGCTGTTGCAGTTGAGTGGTGCAGAATATCTCTGCGGTTTCCAGTGGATAAAAATTCCAGACGGTGCCATCGGCTGAAATTTATACTAATGAGATGAAGACTATGATTTGTATTAAAAATATTAGTTTAATTTGTCTCTGGGATTTCATCAATGACGGATTTGAGTGCCAGATAAAAGCTGACGAGTCAATCTCTAATCGGGATGAGATACGCGGAATAATGATTTTCTCTCGCATTTCGTCTCATAATGTAAGTGAGAGCATTGATCATGCACGAGATAAATAGCTCTACAAAAATGGTTTAAATTTATATTTAAAATAAAATGTTCGAACTTACTTGCGTCCCAATGTCCATTTTGTTTTAGGGTCCATGTCAGCGCTTTGGCTTCCGGTCCAACACAATCCGTATCCAAACCCAAAATTGGGCTAAGTACAAAAGGAAAATGAGATCAGTAATATATTTTGTACACTATTAACATCATTGTCCAGAACCGGCATTCGGGGATTTTTCGGATATGGTTCCGGTTCTATTATCCTGAAGCTCCTAGTTGAGCTACAATGCGGGCGGAGCTTAGTCTGTTAAATTTAGTTACATGTATCGGGTTGAGGAATAAGTAACGCTCGTTTTTGAATTTTTTTTCACTTTATCATAAAAACTTTACAAAGCACGATAGAATCTAAAAATATTCTCCATGCGCATCGATGACCTTCTGCCATCTACCAGGCAGCTTGTGGATGCCCTCGTGATAGAAGGACTGGGGCTGGTTCTTGAAATAGTTGGTCAGTACGGTCTGGATAGTGGCTCGGTCTTTGAAGCTCTGTCCCTTGAGGAAACGCTGGAGGTCTGAGAAGAGGTGGTAATCGGAGGGGGCAAGGTCGGGTGAGTAGGGAGGGTGGGGGAGGACAGTCCAGCCATAGCCCGCCAGCTCAGCCTTGGTCTTTCTTGCGACATGCGGGCGGGCGTTGTCGTGCTGAAAGTAGATTCGAGCGTCCTTCCCGCGTGTTTGTTCGACAGCGAGTCTCAGCTTCCGTAGCTAGTGTAGACCTCTGCCGTGATAGTCGTCCCCTCGGGTAGGAGTTCCCAGAACTCCACTCCCCGCACTGACCACCAGATGCACAACATCACTTTTTTGGGGTGCAAATCGGGTTTGGGGACATCTGCTGGCTTTTGGTCCTCTCCGACCCACTGTCTCATGCGCTCATGGTTGTCATAGAGCACACACTTTTCATCACCTGTGATGACATTGTCCAGCCAATCAAACCGGCGATGCAGAGTGAGAAGAGTCGAAGCCATGTCCACTCGGCGATCCTTGTCATAGTCGGTCAGGTCATGGGGGATCCATCTCCCGAGTTTCCACTTCTTTCCAATCGCGTGAAGTCCATTCACGGCAGTTTTTTGGTCGACCCCAAGGAAGTCAGCAAGATCGCGCGTAGTGAGATACGGGTCAGCCTCCACCTCAGAACGCAATCGATCGAGGTCCAACTCCATGGGGCGACCGGGTCGGTCATCATCTTCGAGGGAAAAGTCGTGTTTCTCGAATTTGACCACCCACTTTCTCACGGTGGTTACATGCGGGGTATGTGTGGGGTAAACCTGCTCCAGTTGTTCATGAATGGCGGGCGGTTTCAAGCTAGATAGAAAGAGAAAGAGCATCACGTTCCGAATGTTAATTCGGTCGGGGACGAAATTGTGCGGCATTCTCGCCTGGGAGACTAGGGAGAACTGAATTGAAAACATGTGTGGAATGCCCGAGGGGCCCTCTCTCCAGTGTAAACAGGGTGGCAGACGGCAACAACAAAAGAGCGAGCACGAGGATCTTAAGTCAGAGAGAAAAAACGAGCGTTACTTATTCCTCAACCCAATATATAAAAATCAAATCCGTTCTGCTTCAGTATCGACTAAGAGAAGAAAGCAAAATCCGGATATGGAGCAAATGTTTTGGAGTCGCCGGCTCAGGAAAAGTTATTCTCTGAAGTTCGTTTCAGTTTTTCAAATATTGCAGATTGAAGATGACCTGTCTTCTTTCTCAATGAAAAAGTTTCCTATTATATTTTCGTACACATTTGGAGCCCTATATCTTTCTTTGAGCAGGATGTGATAACCAAAAAATGCCCGTTCAAAGTTTAACTCGTCTACATTACACTCTAACATAATTATCTAATGACTTTTGTACACACTTGGGGTCCCAGTTCATCAATGGTGTCGGTCTGCTGCACTCTCTCTCGCTCCCTCTCTGCCAGATTACACGTAATTTAATTTTTTACCTTTGTAGTATCCAGGGGGCTTGTAGTCCACTTTCGAACCGTCAGCCCATTCAATTCGGTTTGTATCGTCGTTGCACACCAAGCCTGTGATATTGAGTACTGTCGATATATTGGAAAATGTTTTACCTAAAACAAGGTAATTTGGACGATTTATGAGCATAGCCTGAGTGTGCCAGTAGGTTTGTTGCTGTAAAAAACAAATAAGTTATCACAAATAAGTTATCGCGAAGGCATTCCGATATCATACCTCCTCGTCGTGTATGGTGACAATTTGTGCATGGATATCATCGCATTTTTCGATTGCAGTTTTAGGGACTTTGGCGTTATAATCAGTAATATTTGTATAAAATCCTCTGCACTGTCCATTTCTAACCAATTCGAAACCCTCTGGGCATGAGCCGTGGACAAGTTCTGAATACAATTCCTTTACGAGAGTATATACAGTATCGGACAAAAGTCATCGTTCACAAATGCAAAGTGGTGTAACTTTTGAACCAGATAAGCAATCGGTTTGATGTTTTGGCAGGATACATTAGACCTATTGATGCATTGCCACCGATAGTGACGTCATGCTACGATTTCGCAATATTGCATAGTGATGATGCAATCATATATATGTTCTTCACTTGTGATTTTAAGGTCATTGGGATTTTTTTCTAAGTCTTCTCTTTTTTTGTGATGATAGAAGGCCTCAGCATCTACCGATTAAAAAATAGTACTCATGAGGCGTTGTCGTACAGAAGCAGAAAACAGGTTCAAAATAGGGTCCCGAAAAAAATAATTTCCATTCATTGACGTGCTAGAGACTCGTTCAAAGGCTCAAAATGACCCTTACAATAATTCCTGATTACCCACAAAGTTCGATATTGATATCTCTTAATTTGACCTCAGGGCACGAATTTTTCACTTTTTCAAATAATTGTTTTCTTCCTATTTTGGATGATCATAGTTCCAAGGCCGATTTTTGTTCAAATGTATTTTCTAGACAGGGTAGTTGCAAATCTATGGAATATACGATTCCCAACTTTTTAGAGCATTTGGATAACTTTCTCACCCGCGGCAACCGAAAATCAGAGGTCAAAAGATTTTAAAAATCGGCTATGTTTCGACATAATAAATTTTAACTTTTTTCATTAATGATATCATGGACTCTCATACCGAAATTCGTACTCAGCACACAAAAATATCCCAGAAAAAAATTTAGTCAGGAAGTTTTGAGAGAAACTTTTTTTCGACTAATGATGGGGGTATCATGGTCATTTTTTGGGTTGAAATCGATTGACCTCTGATTTTCGATTGCCGCGGGCGGGAAAGTTATCCAAATGCTCTAAAAAGTTGGGAATCGTATATTCCATGGATTTGCAACTACCCTGTCAAGAAAATACATTTGAACAAAAATCGGCCTTGGAACTATGATCATCCAAAATAGGAAGAAAACAATTATTTGAAAAAGTGAAAAATTCGTGCCCTGAGGTCAAATTAAGAGATATCAATATCGAACTTTGTGGGTAATCAGGAATTATTGTAAGGGTCATTTTGAGCCTTTGAACGAGTCTCTAGCACGTCAATGAATGGAAATTATTTTTTCGAGACCCTATTTTGAACCTGTGTTCTGCTTCTGTACGACAACGCCCCATGAGTACTATTTTTTAATCGGTAGATGCTGAGGCCTTCTATCATCACAAAAAGAGAAAAGACTTAGCAAAAAATCCCAATGACCTTAAAATCACAAGTGAAGAACATATATATGATTGCATCATCACTATGCAATATTGCGAAATCGTAGCATGACGTCACTATCGGTGGCAATGCATCAATAGGTCTAATGTATCCTGCCAAAACATTAAACCGATTGCTTATCTGGTTCAAAAGTTACACCACTTTGCATTTGTGAACGATGACTTTTGTCCGATACTGTACGTCCATTCTAATGCAATCTTGGAAAAAAGGAGAAAACGAAACCGACGTAAGATTGTCAGGAGAAGCAGAGCTATCAGCATCGTGAGAGAACGAGAGAGTGTGTCAATGCAAACTGTGCTTGAGCGTCGCTTCCTCTTATCGCCACTTTCATCGGCGTTGTTTGTTAATGATGTGAAACTGATAAACGGAGCCGAAAGCACCGAAGAGTATCGTTATGTTAACGTTGAAGAGATGGACACGTCTTTATCACATGATAGTGGATTGTGTACTGGATTCTGACTACGATGCCAGAATTGCCAGTTTATAGTGTGTACGTTGTAGTATAAGATAAAGGCTAATAAATAATTATTTCATTAATCAATAACAAATTATAAGTGAAATGGCGTAGAGAATGGGCTTCAAGGGAGAAAGAAGAAGTGGAAGTAGACTAAGAATGGAGTGAAATGGGTAATGGGTGAGGAAACGGTGTGGAGATAGTAACGAAATTGAATGGAAAGAAGAAGAAGACTACGACTAGCGAGTCAGTCGAAGTCTGGGATGGGTGGAGAAAACAACGTACCAGTGAGTCGGTGTTGCTCCTCCGCGATTGGTTTGTAGTGGACTTCGAAGAGGACGAGGTCCTTGTGCAAGTAGAGGGCGGTGGGCAGGAGAAGAAGACTCCTTGCGACCCGTGGCAACTCAAACTTGGGTAATTAAACCCACTAAGCTAATTAGCGAAGTATACGAGGCAATATGCGGCACTGGAGGGTGAGGGAATGACGATAAACATAAAATAAATGGAATAATAAAGAAACGAGTGACCGCAACGTGGAGAAGAGAAGAAAAAGTAGGCCAGCTGGGGGAATGCGAAAGTGAAAGAGAGCCGTCTGGGATTACGGTAGTTGGACATCAAGGTTGTCGTGGTAAGAGTCAGCCGTGGTCAAAGCCAGTCGCGAACTGATTTTATTTAATGGAATTGGTGAATAATATTTAAATATTATTATTATTTAATTAAACGGATATTTGGGCACTGAATTGTATGGAATTCAGTACAGATTGTGATTGTAATTTTTTTTGGAAATTCAGTATGTTTGACAGGGATTCAATTCTCGGAGAAATTAATCAAAGCGCAGAACGACTATTTTGATCGTGCGAGGAACTTTTTTCCCTTTTCTTTCATTCTTCACTCGTGCCAAGATATAGTCGATTAATTGCTTACTCGTATAGCTTGGTGACTGCGTTTGTTCTATCACTGCAAAACCGAGCTGCAAAATTCATCACGCTCACTGAAAACGTGTATTGCTATGCAAGCTTCATTTTCCCACATGTGTCAGTTGATTTTCAGCATTTTTCCGTTAAAAAATCTGGATCTAGAGCAACATTGTATTCGAATATGCTCCTCCTTCTCTTCTTCTTCATTCTCGCATTCGCTGGCGTCGAGTCGCAAACAGAACAGGACCATATAGATGGGGTATGTACAATAAATGTAACAATTTAGAACTGGATTTGTCTCACTTAAGCGTAATTCCATTTCATGAAGTTGCATTTAATTTTCTGTAGATGATTGCAATGAGCGCTCAGCTCGAAGGTTACTCTGCCGACCAAGTTGCTTCTGAATTCGAGGTGAAATTCTTTTCATTTTGTTTTGTTCAAATGAATTGAGTTATCGACTGTAAATACCGTATATTTGCAGACATTCTGGACCGAAGCCACTGCCTGCGGCTCGAAACTCGATGGTTTCACTTCCATTTTCAAGTGTTCGGGCTACCATATGTTTGCTGGAACGCATGCCGCAACTTACCCAGGATTGGCGGCAAGACTCGATGAAATCCAGGATCGAATTGATAATAATCGGAAGGGCAAATGCTAAGGAGTACGTGTTCAAGTCAGCAAATAAAAGTACAGCTCGTGCGTCGAATATACACAAGTAAAATATTAGGGAAATGAGCTGCTTGTAAATAATTGTCATGCGGCACAAGTCAAATAAACATGAAACAGTCTTCTCATCGCATATCTGGCGAGTATTGAAACCATTGTTAATGTAGGTAGTGAAGACACCCAATAAAGTGGTCTGGTTTCAGAAAACTCCGCGGAATGTCATCTGCAACATATATCATTTTTTCTTCTCAGGCACACTCACCATCATTCCTCGCACATTCACTCCCTTGTTTGGGAGCCATGAAACTCGCATGAAGTTTGACGATTGAGTGGTATACGTTTCATCCGTGATTTCGCCGGTTAAGCTGAAAAGTAAATCATAAACTCAAATTGATTGTGAACTCACTTAGCGACGATATTTCCACCAAGCATATCGTCACTGAGAAGCAGATGGTCACAGCAAGAGTTTGCTTCGAGTAGGAGGACCTTGGGATTTGTTTGATTATTATCTTGAATCGAAACAAAATCAACTTCGACTTGCACTCTCTTTCCTGCAGCAACAGAAAGGAAATAGTCACATGGAACTGACGCATCATAGGGGTAACCGGGGGAATAGGTCTGCATGATTTCACTTAAATTTAACATTAACGCATTTGTTTTCACCACTTCTCCTTCTTTCCAAGGGCCCGAAGTACACGTGGGTCTGGGGTTGGCTGAAACGAGTTATTTTCCAATATTTTGATGTAATAAAATCATGCCTGGTCTCGCACACGCTACAGCAAGCTTGGAAGAGCAATCCACATTCATCCATTCTCCAGTCATGGCAAACGTATCCATCGCAAGACAAGATCCGTGCCCATCAACCGTGCCCATCAAGGAATCCTAACATCTTAAGAATTTAATAGTATCGTGGCATATACCTTCGTATTCTTGGTAATCGATAAACAATAATAACATACCCGGATAAAAATTGTCATAGTCCCATTCCGATCCATCGATCCATCCGAAGTCGTTTTCTTTCCCTGATGCGCTTGCACCGATGAAAACGCCGTTCACTGCTCCTTTTGAAACTGCCAAGCGACGTATGAACGAGTTTTCCTGAATGTGTCGCATTTGAAATTAGATATTTTTTTTGTCTGAGACCTGCACATTGTGGATCGATGCGATATTTGCTCCGAGATTCCGACACGTCGTTTGAGCATCTTGCCAGTTTAAGGTAGCTGTGTCTACCTAGAAGAAGTGGATTCTGGAGTATGTATAGTCATCGACATGAAGTCCCCGATTTTGCATCACTTGCACGCTATCGAAAGATGCATTGAAAGAGACTAAACCGACCTCATAACATCATCATCGTCGTCATCGAAACTATCGCACCCATCCCCAGAAGGCTGTTTAAGCTGCGTCGTGCAGAAGATTTCTTTGTCAGCGACAACATCATCGCAAGCTGTATAAAAAATATGTGTCAGTTATGAAAATAGGAAATTCAAACCAAAACAAGAGAAACATAGTAAACATCACCCCGATGTCTAACTTTTGAAGTTTTACACTGAATCGATTATTTTGCTTAAGATGCTTGTACACAAAGAGTATATACAATTTACTAGAATTATCCTTCATAGGTTCACAAATTTTGAAGAATCACAAGCTAATGCCCTGCTTACATAGACGCCACTCGCCATCAGGAGTTCCAAGCCAGCCACATCCAGTCTTACAATCTGCATCCAATTCTGAATTAATAAATATTGATAGATATTGCCCTGCCTTCTACCGTATCTCACGCCCCTCCTCTCCCCTCTCCAGTCATTACGGTAGGGTATGGTAACGGGTTACGGTAGGATTACGGTAGGGGTAAGAAACCCGGGTTACTGTAGGATTTTGGTAGGGGTCAGATACCCGGGTTTTTGTAGGATTACGGTAGGGGTAAGATATCCGGGTTACTGTAGGACTACAATATGGGTAGGATACCCGGGTTACTGTATGATTACGATAGGGGTACGATACCGGGGTTACTGTATGATTACGATAGGGGTACGATACCTGGGCATACCTGTCCAGTTCTTCCAGCGAGTGCCATGTTTGCAAACAGGTGGGCATAAATATGTTGCCCACCTGCGTGCATACCATGACCCAGGGTCATGGTACAAAAAGTGATCTCATGTTGGCTCGACTCCAAGTAATATTTTTTTAAAGTGCACTACAGTGACTCCACATGCCACAGTAACCCAAAATACCGTAATCCGGTTATCGAGAACTGACTTTAAAAAAAATGAATTTTTAAAATATGTACTTTGGTGATAACTCTGTAAGTTTTTTTGGAGAGCGTCATTAATAATTTATTGTGAACGAGCAGAATCTGCTCTACAATTCGTATGACAAGAGCTAAGAGATCCGACTCACGATTGATTTACTGTGATTTTTAGCATCAGAGCAGTTCTGCGTCGGGCAACTTAGCTCGTGTCATACGAATCGTAGAGCAGATTCTGCTTTTTACATAAAATTGTGAATAATGCTCTCCAAAAACATCACTGAGTTATCACCAAAGAACGGATTTTTAAAAATCCTTTGAAAACATCTTTTCTCGATAACCGGATTACGGCATTGTGGTTACTGTAGAATGTGGAGTTACTGTAGTGCACTTTTTATGATACTTGGGGTCGAGCCAAGATGATATCTAACACTTTTTGTACCATGACTTTTTGTACCACTTTGTGTACCGTGTCATGGTATGCACGCAGTTGGGCAAGATATTTACGCCCACCTGCGTGCAGACACGGCACTCGTCGCCGGTGTGCAAATGTATGTGCCCGGGTCTCTCTGGATGATTCAAGAAGTTTCGCAACACTCGCTCTCTTGTCTGTTCACACTCTCTTCTTGCTCACCGTCTGGCACTCTCTCTCTCTCTCTCTCGAACAGAGAAAAAAAATTAGTACAAATCTCCGTTCACCTGGATAATGAACAGGTGGTTTGTAGTCTACGGGCGATCCATCGGCCCACTCCCATTTCTTCGTACTGGTATTGCACACCAACCCTTTAAAATAATCACACCAACCCTTTAAACCAATATGAATTATGCTAAAATCCGTTAAAGTTTAGTGTTCGAAGAACTAAAAACTAACTTCGTCGTTGTGAATAATTACTGGCTGTCCTTGAATTTCTTTGGACCTCGCAATTGCCTCTTGAGTAATCTTATTATGAGCGATTTTCTCAGTGATGTATAATCCTCTACACTCTCCATCGCGAACGAGGTCGAAACCAGTAGGGCACGAACATGAAACGATTTCTGTAAAGACGCCATTACTTTATTTATAAAAGCTATCCATTGTCAGTCATAACTTGGAGATTGTAGATTATCATGATAGTTCTGAATGATGGCTGACAATCATTAACTGTATCCAGAATTTCAAACTCACCTAATATCGAGAACAGTAGAATAAGCTGCTTCATAACGAGTGAAAACACGAGATAATGATAAAGCAGAGGGAGAAATGACGAGTTGTAAGCTTTTTCTTTGTGCCTTTCCGGCGCGCGTTATCTAAAAGATTAGTTGATAAGACGGTTTTCAGAGCCGCGCGCTTGTAATATAAGCCGATAAAGAATGCCTTACCGATAAGTATACATATTGATTTGGGCCGAGATGATGGCTGATTTATCGCGACACTTTAAAATACATTTCAGTGTAACATGCTCGATATTTTGATTGTCTCGAGAAGTTAATAACTGAGAATTCTTTATTGTGCGAGCATCAATACTTTTTTTTTATTAACGCAACAAAAAAAGAAACTGATAGTATATAAATAGTACTGGCGATAACATAACATACGACAATTATCGACACACAACATCGTTATAGACTATTCGATATTCGACAACTAGAGAAAAATAACAAGAATTTCATATCGCTCATATCGATTCCATCCATTATTGGGAACAGAAGCATGTTGCAGTAGTTCATAGTTCACCGTAGTAATATTTATTTGCGGAAGTTCGTTCTCATATACTGTGAAAATGCCATTGGGATGCTTGGGATGCTTGCAACCCTGCAAATATATTTCTGATTTGGAGTTTAAAATAAAAATAATTACCTTCATTCCTGGTTTGATATCGGCCAATATCGTAGCTATATCGACTTTTCCCAAAGTTCGCAATGACCATTCGCCTTTACATTGCTTGCGTTGACGCCACTGAAATAACACGATAATTCTGTGCCTTTTTTGTGAAATTACATTGATCAGCTCCATGAATGTATCAGTCTTGAAAATTATGCTCAGCATTTTAAAGTTTGCAAATTTTGAAATTACTGCCAGGGCACTCTTGCTGGTTGGAGCATCTGTTGGCTGAAATTTTTCATGAAAATAACGGAAGATTAAATGAATACTAAACAATTATTTTAAAATTAAAATATTTAATTAGTAAATTTTTTGACAAAAAATGTAATGCAAGTTCTCACATAATAATCTTGGAGACTCGAAAGTTCCAGTGAGGGTTGTGGTATATCACATAATTGTGGTATATCACATAAACATTTTTTCGTTCAGACAATACAGTTTTGCCATACCGCGTATATGTCGCTACAGTGTTTATGGACATATTATCATAAAAGCAAATATGCAACCAAAATGTTACTAATCCGCCGTCACTTGGTCGCAACCGGAATGAAGGCGCGAATCCTGGGACCTAACTACGTTCCCGGCAGCAGAGACGATTACCAGTACAAGACCATCCAGAAAACAATGCTCATGATGGGCCGAGTGGTCGAGCCAATCGATGACGTTCCCGCCGGCAACATCGTTGGCCTGGGCGGCGTCGATCAGTACCTCATCAAGGGCGGAACCATCACCACTGCCAAGGTAAGCGTTTATATCGGGTTGAGAAATAAGTAACGCTCGTTTTTGAATTTTTTTTTCACTTTATCATAAAAACTTTACAAAGCACGATAGAATCTAAAAATATTCTCCATGCGCATCGATGACCTTCTGCCATCTACCAGGCAGCTTGTGGATGCCCTCGTGATAGAAGGACTGGGGCTGGTTCTTGAAATAGTTGGTCAGTACGGTCTGGATAGTGGCTCGGTCTTTGAAGCTCTGTCCCTTGAGGAAACGCTGGAGGTCTGAGAAGAGGTGGTAATCGGAGGGGGCAAGGTCGGGTGAGTAGAGAGGGTGGGGGAGGACAGTCCAGCCATAGCCCGCCAGCTCAGCCTTGGTCTTTCTTGCGACATGCGGGCGGGCGTTGTCGTGCTGAAAGTAGATTCGAGCGTCCTTCCCGCGTGTTTGTTCGACAGCGAGTCTCAGCTTCCGTAGCTGAAGAGTGTAGACCTCTGCCGTGATAGTCGTCCCCTCGGGTAGGAGTTCCCAGAACTCCACTCCCCGCACTGACCACCAGATGCACAACATCACTTTTTTTGGGGTGCAAATCGGGTTTGGGGACATCTGCTGGCTTTTGGTCCTCTCCGACCCACTGTCTCATGCGCTCATGGTTGTCATAGAGCACCCACTTTTCATCACCTGTGATGACATTGTCCAGCCAATCAAACCGGCGATGCAGAGTGAGAAGAGTCGAAGCCATGTCCACTCGGCGATCCTTGTCATAGTCGGTCAGGTCATGGGGGATCCATCTCCCGAGTTTCCACTTCTTTCCAATCGCGTGAAGTCCATTCACGGCAGTTTTTTGGTCGACCCCAAGGAAGTCAGCAAGATCGCGCGTAGTGAGATACGGGTCAGCCTCCACCTCAGAACGCAATCGGGGCGACCGGGTCGGTCTTCATCTTCGAGGGAAAAGTCGTGTTTCTCGAATTTGACTACCCACTTTCTCACGGTGGTTACATGCGGGGTATGTGTGGGGTAAACCTGCTCCAGTTGTTCATGAATGGCGGGCGGTTTCAAGCCAGATAGAAAGAGAAAGAGCATCACGTTCCGAATGTGAATTCGGTCGGGGACGAAATTGTGCGGCATTCTCGCCTGGGAGACTAGGGAGAACTGAATCAAAAACATGTGTGGAATGCCCGAGGGGCCCTCTCTCCAGTGTAAACAGGACGGCAACAACAAAAGAGCGAGCACGAGGGTTCTAAAGTCAGAGAGAAAAAACGAGCGTTATATATTCCTCAACCCAATATTTAAACTTACTTCTTTTCGCATAAACACGTCATAACAAACAATATTTCATCTAAATGATCCATTGCCTTATTTTACCAACAACCCTACTTTCAGGACGCCCACAACATACGCGTCATGAAATTATCCGTATCTCCGGTCGTCCGAGTGGACGTAGAACCCAAGAACCCCTCAGATCTGCCCAAACTCGTCGAAGGTCTCAAACGCCTCGCCAAGTCCGACCCGATGGTGCAGTACATCATCGAGGACTCGGGAGAACACATTGTCGCCGGCGCCGGAGAGCTGCATCTTGAGATTTGTTTCAAGGATCTGGAGGAGGACCACGCCGGTGTCCCTCTGAAGGTGTCCGACCCCGTCGTTTCCTATCGTGAAACGATCTCTGCCGAGTCCAGCAAGATCTGTCTTTCCAAGACGCCCAACAAGCACAACCGTCTCTACGTATCCGCTGTACCCATGCCGGACGGACTGGCCGATGATATCGAGAAGGGTACCATCGATATCAAAATGGACTTCAAGGAACGAGCAAGAATTCTGGCTGAGAAGTACGCGTACGATTCCGCTGAGGCCCGGAAAGTAAGTGAATTGATTGCTTGATTGATTGAAAGTTTGGAGTCATAGTACAGGGAATACTGTATTATGATATGATTGCAGATCTGGTGCTTCGGCCCCGACGTCACCGGGCCCAACATCCTCGTAGACGTCACCAAGGGCCTGCAATACCTCAACGAGGTCAAGGATGCGGTCGTGGCCGGATTCCAGTGGGCGACGAGGGACGGAGTACTCTGCGAAGAGAACATGCGTGGAATCAGGTTCAACATGCACGACGTAACGCTCTTCTCGGACGCCATTCACCGCGGAAGTAAATATTTCAATTTTAAAAATAAATAAATAGTAAATACATATTTATTAGTTCCTTAATTTCAAGCGGACAGATCATCCCAACTATTCGTCGAGTGCTATATGCTTCTGTTCTGACCGCCAAACCCCGTCTGCTCGAGCCCATTTATCTCGTCGAGATTCAGTGCCCCAAGCAGGCGGTAGGAGGCATCTACGGTGTGCTGAATAGGCGAAGGGGACACGTTTTTGGCGAGTATCAGGTAGGCAGGAAACCAGAAGTTAACACTCAGTAATTTGATATTTGCAGGTCCCTGGAACGCCCATGTTCGTCGTCAAAGCATATCTCCCTGTGAATGAGTCTTTCGGTGAGTCTTGTCTTAGTAATGTATTTTTTTCATATAGTCCTGGGAACTAGGGATATTTATCTTTGACGATGACCATAGATTAATTTGTTTTTAGGATTAACGACAGACCTCCGCTCCAACACTGGCGGTCAGGCATTCCCTCAATGTGTATTCGACCACTGGCAGATCCTTCCCGGAAATCCCTTGGAGGCCGGAACCAAGCCGAATCAAGTTGTCGTCGAAACCCGGAAATGGAAGGGACTCAAAGAGGGAGTTCCCGCTCTTGAAAACTTCCTCGATAGGCTGTGATCAATCGATATTATTGTTTGTTCTGTGTTCACGAAAATGTCTGAACTTTTAGGTTGCTGAGAGTTGTTTCCATTTGAGTGTTTTTCAAATATTAAATATTGCATGACAAATGTATTGCATTGCTTGCAATCGAAAGATAACTCAATCTGAGGATCGGTCGAAATAATTAATTTATCAAGTTCATCTCAGTTTGTTATTCCCACACAAGGATGTCTGAACAAGTAATGAATCCTTGAACGAAAGGAATGTACTCATCACTCTGAAGATATCAGCAATTCCCAAATAGACATAGCTGCTGATCTTTGCGTTGACGTTGTGGAAAAATACCCCCGGCATGTCGACACGTTTGATATGCAGTTGGTCTGCGAGGCGGCAGTGGCTACTCTGACTACTAACGTCGAACGCTCGAGTCTACCTTACCGAAGAAGCTCTGCATAGCGTACTGAAACAAACAACGTCTCATCGTTCAATGGTATCGTTTTGTGTTCGTCTAGTTGACCCAAACGCAGATCGATTATGCTCACTCTGATGAATTTATTGTTATGTAACGTATCACAGGATTTGATTCAATTAGGAAAAGGAGATAGAAGGTATTCATCGTGGTCGCTGTGGGTGAAATACAAACAAAAATGAGCTTCATTCTCATGACCAGCGTACACTGCTGTCACCAGGCGACTGTGTAGAAGAAACAACAAAAAAAACAAAGACATGAGCATATGTTTGATCGTTGATTGTTGAGAGAGAAATATATGTCAAATATAAGTTGGTGTTGTAGTTGCTACTTCTCTTTTACGCTTTATTTCTTTAATGTATGCGTTTTACCATGAAAAATAGTGTGAGAAGTACAATTAAGAACATCCTGGAGCATACGGATCAACCTCACAATCCGGACAGCCAGGTGCTGAAGGATCGGCAAAACAATCTGGACATCCAAAACCGTTAGGTTCGGCAACACAGTCCGGAACACCACGGAACGTCATCTGAAATGTGACGATCTTTCAAAATCTGTGAAAAAAAATACAAACCATCATTCCTCGCACATTCACTCCTCCATTCGGTTCCCACGAAACCCGCATAAAATTCGTGTCCGAGGTGAACACTTTGTCCGATATCTCACCGGTCAGGCTGCAAGTATATCACGCGTGTCGCCTAAGATCGAATAAACCTGGTCACATTGGAAAATTCGAAAATGAGTTGAATACATTTGAAGGTAGTCCTCACTGTCCCTCACAAGATAGCATTGAGCTTTGCTCCAAATTCTCGATTTCAACGACGACAGACGTCGTCAACTTTTTAAAATTCTGAAGTGCGTTTTTCAGAGACGTGTAGTTTAGTTTCTTTCGGAGTAATGGTAGAAAGATAAGTTCAACAGATAAAATGTGCTAAATAACGAGGGGAATACGCCTGCACAATGGGCAAATCGATATTTTGTCTTGCATTTTCTTGAATTGAGTTTTTTGAATAACTTTTGCCACATTTTCGGGCCCAAACGGCGCCAACAGGAAATAGGTCAGGCTCGATGAGACGAATCGAATGATATGCTGTTCATATGGTTTTCATGCGGGACTAGCCGGAAAACTATTTTAAGCTTTTCAGTGCGATCTCTAAACAGTGACGCCATCGTGGGAAAGTACGGAAAAATTTTGGCCAGTTCGCACACCCCGCTGGTTCAATGCCCCGCCGGTGCAGACATCTTTTGCTGCATTTTTAAATCATTTGCGTGTTTTCCCGATTCCTTATTGTGTATGGAAATATCATCCAGCAACTTTTTGAGATAGGTTTGAAGCCAATTGTGATCTACCTAGCGATTACATTTTGATTTTTGGCAATGATTAGGTTCTCAATGTGATTTTTCATCATCATTTTCATTTTTAAAGTTGATTTATTCCAAAATAGACATTCATTTTTAGATCACATTTTCAATTGTTTTTCGACAATGAGTTGAGATATCGACTAACTGCCAAATGTATGACGTTATTGGGTCCCAGAGGGATACCTTGGCACTGTTTTTCGCCTGACTGAGTAAAATCGGCTTTCGACCCGGTGGTCTCTAAATGTACAAATCAATTTTGTGCACTAGAGATCACTAAAGTGCAAAAGAAAAAAAGCTAGGACCGAAAAAAATTTTTAAAACTTTTTTTTTACCCAAAAATGACCATGAACAATTTTCATGAAAAAGTTGAATTTTTTTGTCTTGGAATATTCTGACTATAGGTGTTTCTGGTATATTTTATCACATTGATGAAAAATCACATTGAGAGCCTAATCATTGCCAAAAATCAAAATGTAATCGCTAGGTAGATCACAATTGGCTTCAAACCGATCTCAAAAAGTTGCTGGATGATATTTCCATACACAATAAGGAATCGGGAAAACACGCAAATGATGTAAAAATGCAGCAAAAGATGTTTGCACCGGCGGGGCATTGAACCACCGTGTGTGCAAGACAAAAAATCGATGAGCCCATATTCTACTCGTTATTTAGCTCATTTTATCTGTTGAACTTATCTTTCTACCATTACTCCGAAAGAAACTACAGATCTCTGAAAAAGGCACATTTCAGAATTTTAAAAAGTTGACGACGTCTGTCGTCGTTGAAATCGAGAATTTGGAACAAAGCTCAACGCTATCTTGTGAGGGACTATGAGGGCTACCGAAAAACGTATAGAAACATATGGGTTAAAAAATGTGATCAATAACCCCATATTTTATTCGAATATTAGGTGAAACGCGTGATATACCGTATTTTGAAGAACTTTGGCGGACTTACAGTAACCCACAGTTTTTAGGGTCGAAAAAAAGTTTGAGAAATTTATATCAACGAGTAATTTATCTTACGTTTTTTTGCTCGTCAGGTTGCAGTGCACGTTTGTAAACAAGATAACACCAAAAACGGGTAAAAAGGCTCCAGAGAGGAGACGAGTGGGAAAATTACCTTCGTAAATCAGACGATATTCTATAAGAGAAGCCATGTCAATTGTCGAGGCATTTTGACTCCCGAACATCAAGTATTCAATTATCTCTTTATTTGTTTATCTAATTAGTTTTCCATCCGTTCTCGTTGTTTCTCGTATTATGTTTCTATATCCAATCCCTGAGAGTCGCGTGCTCATTTAGCACACTTTTTGTATGTAGATTATGAAAGATGTCGAATAAATATATGTATTTTAATATCCACTCGAGTAAAAAAGCCTTAACACCTTTTAATTTACCTTTACTTGAGTGTGCTGTTGACATCATACGAACAATTACAGTGTTTTCACTGTGTGTTATTGCGAGTTATACGGGTCGATTGAGATATCACTAGCAGGAAAAGTAACGGACTTCTCTATTTTCATTGAAGTTTATATGAAGAAAAGAAAGCTTGTAAGATCTGCTTTACTCTGCCAACGAGAGAAGTTCATGCGGATTATAATAATATAATAATTTATCCACGCCCGATGCGCATAATATAATAATTTATATCGTATTTGTTGTACAGGCTGAATTGGAAACATGTTGCTTGGTTCGCACGGCAATAACGGCGTCAGAACAGCCGAACAGGCGACGTAGAGCGCTTCAATATTCAAATCTCATAAACACAATGTTTTCCCCCAATCACCATTCATGTTTGTGAAATAGTCAAATTTTCTTCCACTCAAATGGTTGCACAATCCACCCAAATGTATCGGCACACATCAATCGCTAGCTACTCTATATCTCTTACTCCCTTCTCTACTTGACTGATCGATTTATGGATTACAATGCTTACAATATGAGGGGTTCCCGATAACTAGACGTTGTTAGAATGACAATCGCAGTGTGAATCGAAGCATGAGTCATTTGCACGCAGAAAAAACAATTGCTGATGTCTGTAAAAAGCAATTAACACCACTAATCGTTGGTTGTTAGTTTCTCTTCGTATTTTTTCCAAACACCTGCGTCAGATGTTGTTGTTTTTCTTACCGGGAAACACAGAAATGGAGACAAATTGTTGAGCGGGCCAGATTTTTATTCGCTTACCAGGTTTCAGCGCAACGAAAACCATCGAATAGGCGTAAACGGCATAAGGCAGACATTGGATGGTCAAAGGGACGATAGTCTGAAGTAGTGATGACAAATCGACATCCGACTCTCCTCAATTCGCCTGATCTCTCGTCGGTCAGAGACACGAGATAGTATGCAAATTGAGGAGAGCCGCGTGCCGATTTGTCATCACTTGTCCGAAATTAGTCGGTGCTTCCGAGAACACGCAATGACTCACTTGAACTATCAGCAGTAGCATAAGTTTCCGCTGAAGCATTCTTGTTTTTGAACTAATTGTAGATGTCTGCAAAGTAACTGAGAACCACAGTTGGAATTAGTATTTACCTTCAGTTTGAGTAGATAAAAAGAGGCAAAAATGAAGAAACCTCCGATAACATTGTCGAGAAAAAGGATCGAAAAAAAGAAAAGTTTTGGACTACCATTCATCGCCGATTTACGAAAATCATAGTTGATGCAAAAATAATAGTGTCGCCCGGGTACAGTGTGGGATCATAAACAAAAGGGCGATATTGAGGGCTCTCGAACAGATAGTAAAGCGATGGATAATTCTGAGATCCAAAGGTTACGAATTATTTCAAAACAGTTCGAACTTTTCGAATAAACTCAGGTCCACCAACGATACTCCGATTTACACATAAGTGAATCAAACAAGGAATACTGCAAACGATGGTAAACAAAACTCGAAACATGGCTCGATTAAGGTTCTGAAAATCGATATTTCGAATTTGGATCCTTGAGCAGATCAAAACCGAAACTCGTCGATGGCTCGCCATTTCGAGAATTGTCAGGAACTTGAAATGAAAGCAGAAAATGATCGCAACTCCAACATAGGCTGTCGTGAAGAACATTAGAGTCTGAGGATTTTTTATTTGCAATTTCAATATTGAATTGCCGCTCACTATTCCATAATGGCCAGAGATTCCAAACGCCGTGCATAGTACACCATTACAGAGGCCGCCGGGTATCGGAAACAAACTAATGGGAGCTGCCAGAAAGCCGAAATTGAAATCGACAAGAGTTATTAGGACCTAAAAAGCATATCCGTCAATCGATATCGCTCTGGTATTTTCTCCTCTTTTTCTAAATATTTCCCACATGTCTCCCAGTGATTCCCCCTCTGATTCCCCATCGGCATCTTTGATGTTTTCCTACTGGTGAGTGCGATGGGATCCCATTGGGAAAAAATAACTAGTAAAAAAAAAGCAGTCGAGTAAAAAAAACTCACCTGGAGCAGCATTAGATACCGTGCAAAAGGTCGACCCGGCGCGGGAGTTTTCGTGGCCATCAAACGAATTGCCAGGGCGGAGAGGAGATGCGTGCACGCGCCAATTGCATGTTGATACGCGGGCATCGCAGTGTGCCATAGCGGGTGAAGGGTGAGATTTGGCATGATGAGGTCGGGCGAGATACCACGGTTGTATGTGCAATGCCCGGGGTGGGGAAAGAGGCGAACGACCAGTGGACCAGATGCTTCCCTGTTGTTGTTATTCGCTCAATCATTCGAACACCGTGCAGGTGGGAATTGATGCTGTCGTTTCGGTTTTTGACTCTCTTCATTCTGCACGCTCTCTCGTTTCTCTAACCGGCGGCATAGTGGGCAGAATGGAGAAATCCATCAGCGAATTTACATCCCTAGTGTGAATAATGGCACGGCAGCTGAATCAGCGAAAGTTTTCCTCTCAAGCGATCAGTTTCGAACCCGAAAATGTAGATGACGAGAGGGTATTCGTGCACTCGAACAATCTAAATTATCAGTGATTCGATTGCTATCATGGTAGACTTGCTTCAGAATGGATTTATATGCAGTTTTGTTTTGCAACTATTGGTCAGATGATCATTGATCAACGCATATTATCTTTGGTTTATGACAGTCCTGAAACATATCTCAATTGCTGAAGGATCCATTATGTTCCTGCCACAAACGGTCCTCGGTGAAGTTATGTTTCAGAGCAGTCGTAAAACGTGAGTGAAGCGAGAGGGTGTGATATGGATGTGGCTCAAAGCGAACCAATTAAACTTTGGAATCGGATTTTATCTTTGGTTTCTCTGAACGAGGAGAGAAATGACACTTCCTTTCTCCAACCGCAATTTGCATGTTAAAAAGCGATTTGAGCCCATACGGCAAATGAGGTCTCACCTAGAAGTTTCTGCCAACATGCACAAACAAGTTTGGCTCTTTCCGGAGTGCCGACGTGTCCTCTCGCTTTTTCGAGACGCATTTGACGTATTGTAGAGCTAGACCATCGCAGTTTTACTGAAGAGTGAGACACAGCGTGTCAGAGAGGCGAAAAAGCCTCATTTGTATGGCGGACGCCTCGCTTGTGCTAATCATTTACATCTCATTCTGCGCTTATGGGAGCGGTGAAACAGATGTGAAATGACAGGGGTAAATCGGGCTTTCTTCACGCAATAACTCAACAATTATCATTTATTATACAAAACAGATTTGTCTTAAACAATGACGTAATGTATTGTGTGGGGTCCGGCTTGTTTTTGAATTTTTGTATTCGCTTAAATTCATGAAATCTCAAGTTTTGCCAGTTTCACATTTTTCAAATGAGAACTCGTCCTTGGGTTTTAATGCAAACACCCACTCCATTATTATTTTCTGGAACCTTACGGAAATCTCTACAATCGCAAAGAGGCGATTTTGGATATTCATTTTTGTTCTCGAGAAATTAAAGAAACCTCTCAATTTTCGTCGTTTATAGACTATTTTTCGAGAACAAAAATAAATATCCAAAATCGCCCCGGTGCGATTGTAGAGATTTTCGAGGATTCAGAAAATAATAATGGAGTGGGTGTTTCCAAGAAAACCCAAGGACTAGTTCTCATTTGAAAAAACTGAAACTGGCAAAACCTGAGATTTCATGAATTTAAGCAAATACAAAAAATCAAAAACCAGCCGGACCTCACACAATACATTACGTCATTGTCTAAGACAAATCGTTTTGCATAATAAAAGATATTTTTTGAGTTATTGCGTGAAGAAAGCCTCATTTACCTTTGTCATTTCACATCTGTTTCACCGCTCCCATAAGCGCAGAATGAGATGGAAATGATTAGCACAACCGAGGCGTCCGCCATGCAAATGAGGCTTTTTCGCCTCTCTGACACGCTGTGTGAGAGAAACCTAAAAGGAAAAGTCCGAATTTATCCAAAAGAACACACCAAAATGGATATAAAAAAATAAAACAATTTAAAAAAGGCTCGCCGGCAGGCAGGGATCTCCGTATATTTACGAAGGAAAGAGGCGAGAGCAAAATTACCTTCGTAAATGAGGCTATTCTAGAAGCCACGTCAATTGTCGCTCCTTTTCGATTCATCAACGTCAAGTCTTCAATTATCGCTTTATTTGTTTCACTAATCTGTTTTCGTTGTTCTTCTTGCCATGTTTGCCTCACCTCGTTCCTCTTCCAATCCCTGATTATTTCCTCGCTCATTTAATGCCCGAAATGGTTTGTGTTCCCAGGTCGAGCAATAATAGCGGTCCGATGCCCAATCGTTGTTTACGTTCATTGCTCACTGAGCACGAATAATAATAATGAGCTGCTCTTCATTTCTCTCTCAATACGGAACGCATTTATCTATCCAGTATTGTTGTTGCATGTTCATAGCTACAGAGGGCGAGTTTATATACAGATATAATATTATAATTCAGGGTCATTTCATTTTGAGTGTTAAATTGAGATAGCCATGTTATTAGGTCCGTGCATCCTAGAACCCTAAACAACAAAATGCGCCGTATCTAATTGAGATGAGCCTATGGCTCTCTGCTGGCAATAGTAATAAGCTTCTCATTCTCTGTGTGAGATAGAGGCCCAACGTTCGTCAACCCTGATCAATCTCTTTCCCCTTCTTCTCGGGATGTCGCTCTCTGCTCTCTCTCCATTTCACACGCTTTCTCATCGCTCTGCTCGGCAAGAGAGTGTGCAAAATGATGAGAGCTCTCCTTCTCCCTTCTCCCATCACCCCTCGGCTCTTCTGACACCTTCCCGCTGAGTTACACCATAGTGATCACTCAAGCGGCATCTCGCTTTCGGAGCCGCGTTTCCTGATTTCTGATTGACTAGCGATTAATCAATCTCACGTTTTTCTTCCGCTTTCATACTTTGAGAACTATGGAACCGGAAAACTTCTTTTTTTTGTCAATCATGAATGACAAGCTCAGTACCCTAGAATCCTCAGCCTACCTACGCAGGCATAATATTTAAATGACGTGTTCTATGTTTATTCTAGAATCACAGTTAGTTCCTTTCCATTGTCTTTGTTTAAATACGGTATGTGAGATACAAATCATTTGCAAATGGGCATGGACTAGAGTGGGTTAGCGTGGGATATCAAGGCCAGGATGTGACCTCGCGTAATGCAATACCCAGTGCACGAGTGAGTTGGAGCCAGATCATCCTCTCCTCCATTTGCTCTTTTGTCTGACATGCGAGAGAATATGTAGAGGAGAGTCGGTCTCGATCCGGTATCACTGCAAAGCACGAGTGTATGAGAACGAGAGAAACGCGATATCCGAGAGTTCAGCAAAGTTATGATAGCATGTCCGCCCGCGTGTTTTTTTCAGCTCGAATTACACGATCTGCAAGAGCAGAAAAATGAGAAACTGCGCTTGATTTACTGGCCTCCATGCAATTTACAACATTTCACTCTCACTAAATTTTTTTTATATGCCCATACATTCCTGAAATGTGCTTCCTATCAACCATTGCTATCAAAAATGTCATTATAGCGCTTGTTCTGGTGGACGGTTGTGCCATTTCCCGTGTTGTTATTGCAAACATAGACTATTCTCGGCATTTTCGTTGTTTCTAAGCCCGATTATTCATCTCCATCCTCGAGTTTTCCAACAACAACGCGCATGATTAACGACTTGACATCGGTGCTATTCTCAGAATTTAAAGCTAGTTATTTTCGTTGCTTCTACGCTATCCTAATCATCTGAGATTGGTCTCCCAAAATTTCCCGATTCACCAGTTATGAAAATATCGAAAACAAGAAAAATCGTCGTTATTTCGCTTGTTTTACTGCTCGATTGTGACATTTTCGTTGTTTTTGTCTATTTTCAACATTGATATGCAAGCTATTTCCGTTGTCTCCAGGCTATCCTATTCATCTCCATCCACAAGATTTGGCTCCCTCGATGTTGGGGAGGGGAAATTCCCCGAAGTTAAGTGACGTCGTTTCGGTTTTCGACTCGGTTCATTCTGCACACTTTCTCATTTCTCTGACCAGCGAGATAGCATGCAGAATGGAGAAGGCTAGAACAAAAGTCACATCTCTACTAAAGATTAGTGGCATGCTGTTTCATGTCGAACAATCACGTCTGCGTGCGATCATTTATTAGGAGAGTGGCGAGAATGGTTTCTCCATTTCGCACACTATCTCGGCAGTCAGACAGACGAGAGACTGTGCAGAATCAGGAGAGTCTCAAGTCATCCCTATCATTTATCTCTGTCCCTCTGCCCGGGGATGCTTTTTGCCAAGTCTCCCCCGCCCGACTCTCTCTCGTTTTTGCGTGATCACTAGCACTGCGTGAAGCAGCGAGGGGCTTAGGAGTCGACCCGCACTTTTGAGTTATGTTATGCTGAAACCTTTTCTTCTGCTTTACAATCGCATGCAGTTGGGATTGAAATTAGCTGAACAATTCATTCATAACAGTGATGAGTTCATTCCAATTCGATTCCTCGGCGATGTTAGTTTCCTTTTTCTTCTGAGAGAGAAACCATGAAATCTGTTCCGACATCTAGAAGTAGGGCCTTAGCTGAGCTGAGCATGGGTAGCTTTCCCAACTGCTCACTAGGCGGTCATTTGCTGGACTTACTGACCTTCTTCTCTTTTTTCGCATACCCTGTTTATTCCCGCAATATTCCTCAATCTCCGCTTTCTTCCGTGTTATCGTGTTGATTTATCTCTGAAGCCGACTCGGCTGCCAAACAACAAGCACGCCACTAACAAGATTTGTTGCGCCGGAACCACTCTCTTCATTCCGCACGCTATCTCGTCGCTCTGACTGATGATAAAGCGCGCAGAATGGAGAGATAACAAGATTTGTCGCTCGCGGCAGTCGGCAGGCGTAGGAAAGTGTGTAATACGTGAGGCTGTGTTCCGCTGTTTGGCGTGTCGTTTTTTTGTCAAATCAGATTTGCCTCATAGTACGATCATCGGAAGATTTAGCGATGTGTTTCACGCTTACCATTTCAAGCTAAACGCACAAAGGTGTGCGATATATGTAGAGACCACAGGGTCGAGAGCCGATTTCACTCAGTCAGGCGAAAACCAATGCCAAGGAACCCCTCTGGGACCCAATAACATCATACTGTTGGCCGTTGCTGATATATCAACTAATTATCGAGAAACAAGTGAAAAGGTGATCTCGAGACTCCCACTATGCATTACTCGCTATTCCACCCTCACACAATCATGTGGCACACGTGAGATGAGCAACGACATGGTCTTGTGGCTCAATCGGTAGCGCGCTCGTCTATCAAACCGTGAACCTCCGGTTCGAGCCCCATCCTTTGCAGCCAGTTTTGCTTGTTGTCAAGATAAACAACGGAAGTCGGAATACGAATACGCGCGTACTATTACTTTTGAACGTGAACGGCAATTCAGAGACACTTCTGATCTTCTATTTTTCACCTTTAATATTTCTCAAAAAATCGAATAAACGATATGCGAGCTGCGCATCTGGGTACGAACACTAGAAACCCATATTTCGCCTATCATCGACCCTTTACCTTGAATTTTGACCTACTTAACGGTGATCAACCACGCTGCGCATCAGGTCATTTGTGAAGGATCCTCAGACCTATAAAACGCGCCTTTGATCGACCGATTTAGTTGAGAACTCGATTTGCCGGAGCTCTTGCGGATTTTTGGCAATTCTGTATCCCTCCCAAGTGGGCGGAGCCTGTGGTCTCTAGATATATGCGCTCTCCCCTATCTATGAAAAAATATACCACCAAGCGCAGCACACATATTTCACTTTACCGACCTCCTTTTTACTTTTCTGCTCTCTACATTTCGCACGCTCTCTCGTCTGTCTGACCAGCGAGAGATAGTGTGAGGCAAAACCGAAAATATATCGCTACTTAATACATTATCGTGCAAGGGTTTGGAGCGATTTGACTATGATCGCTCAATAATTATTGCTTGGGCAGATATTTTCCTCTGCGGAATCACATCTCGCTCGGAGGTTTTCTTTATATGTTTCATGCTTTGCATTTATCTACAACTTGGCACAGACGAGTGATTGGCCATATCACTAAATATAAAATCGTCGCAGAAAGCTAACATCAATGTGGTACCGTACTCCGATTCCATCGCCTCTCTCATTTCAAGCCACTAGCATATCTCCATCTGCATAGATTTTATTATTTCGCTCATCTTCCTTATTTTGGCGCTATGTTTCATACTTATCATTTCAAGCGAATGATTATTTTATTATTCAAAACTCAACATTTCTGTTCCAAATAGTACAATAATCATCGCCCGGTTTCTCGTCTTTCAATAAACTTTCAATAAATGATTTCGCCTTCCCCATCAGCATTCTTGCCTCGATTTCACTAACTTTTCCTCTTTATCATATCGAACCGCACAACGTTTCAGCAGTATGGATTGGACATAGGGTCTGAAAAGAAAGATTGCACATCAAAAGAGCGAGCGGAGCCAAAGTAACAACGCGTCGCGGCTCGCGTCACTCTCTCACTTTTGCCTTATCTCTAGTTTTTCTCTGCTTCTCTAACTCTTGCTCTCTCTCGAAACGCTGTGAACCGCTCCCATAATGGGCTAAAAAATCTGGAGACATACGTATCCATTTGTTCAGCATGCAGCGATTTGACTATGACCAGTAAGTTTGTTTAGCCACTGGTGTTGCGATATTTCTTTAATCGGAATCTTTTTGCGATATGTTTCGCGATGTTCATATCACGAGAACTTGGCGCATACGAGTGATCGTCAGCACATGGATTATGATAAACAAACATACTATACCGACACAGACACACCAAGTTGAGCGGGGGAAAAAAGGTTCATTTGCGTGGCGCGGCCATTCTCACCTCTAACAAGATTAGTGAGCGGTGTGCGTGAGAAGTGAAAGAAAAATAAAAGAGAGGGCAACTAGCTTCGGAGAAAAGATAGGACTGTGCGGAAAAGAGGACTTGATACTTCAGCTCAATGTCTACAAGAATCCAAAATTTCGTAAGATCGGAACATTTTAAGCAACTTAAAATATCGATTTTCTTGTTTTGTTTACTTAATAGTACTTCCGAAGTTACAAGCTTGGGCGAAAACTAGATCGAAATCGGAAATTCGGCCGCGTTCAGATTGTGTGGAAAGGGTTTGGGTAACTTTCTATGCAACCGCCATGTCCATAGCTTCATCCTCGGCTGAGGAGTAGTCTCTGGAAGAGGCAAAGTAGTAGTTTTTGCTCGAAAATTCATTGAAACAGACTATGTTTCAAGCAAGCTTGAAGACGCATCTTCACCGGAAAACCGCTGAAAACCATTTCCAAAGTCAAATTTGGTATGTTTCATAAGGGGATGAAGAATGAAGGACGCGGTACTCGCGATTCTCCGCCAACCGACTCAGTGGCTGGTGTGAGGCGAAAATGGGAGAGAGGATTAACTCCAAAACCAAGTTCGCCACGCAAATGAGCCCTCTTCCCCCACTCAACTTGGTGTGACAGACAGCTAACTTTCGTGTGAAACAATATTCGTCTTTTTCTCCCTCCCGTTTGCTTTCTCACCGAAATGAATGATCCTACTCGATTTCGTTCCCTCTTCATCATAATGATCCTCACAGTTCCCGTAGACTGGAAAAATACAAAAAATACTGGAGAGTTCCACAAAACTCGGAACAGCCTAAGCCATCATTCTAGCAATCGGACTAATTTTATCTCTCATTTGCATTACTGTGAGCAAAGTAATACTTCACTAGGGATGCCAAATCGACATCGGCTCTCCTCATTTTGCGTGATCTCTCGTAGGTCAGAGACAACGAGAGATCTCTGTTTCACACCCGCAATTTCAATCGAATTTCGTACAGACGAGCGATTTGAGCGAAGCCTTTTCCTAAAACATCCAATCATCTGTCAAAAGTTTTGACTCAAAACTGTCCCAAGGTCAGAAAGTTCTAATTTTATCTTTCATTATCCCTCAAATAAGAGCATTATCTCGCCTTCGCCATCAAATTTATCGCTTCGATTTTCTTCTTCATCATAGCAAATTTAAGCATTGAAAAGTGCCAAAATGCGAATCACAATGCGTTTCACGATCATAATTTAGGGCTGATCGCGCACTGCTGCGCAATCACAGTTTCGCATTTCTCTGCAAAACCTCAACAATTCATGCAGTACTCATCTCAATTCCTCCCAAATAAACACATAATATCGCGTTCGCCATGAAAGATTCTCCTCGATGACAGACTTGACAATGTTCACGCAATAATCATTATATTGCTCGAAGAGATAGTTCCTTACAGCGTGATCGTTCGTAGAGTATTGGCAGATATTGTTGGCAACGTGCCAAACGAATTCCCGTCGAAACCTCACTCGTGCTCTCTCATTTTCACGTACTATCTCGCAATTCGCATGGTTACTCTACCTCTCTGCTTTCGTTCACCTCATGTAGAACGCTTGAGCGTGTCTTTATTATCCGCGATTTAGAACACTTCAGTTTATTTTAGATCATTTCGTGATATGTTTCATACTTATCATTTCAAGAAAATCGCGCACAGTAGTGTGATGTGATTGAACATCCTGGTGTTCCAAAACTCATGAACAAACTAAAAAAATCATCATTCGCTCTATCTCCTTTAAATAAACGCATTATCTCGTTTTTGCATTCAGATTTCGTGACTACTTTTCGTTTGCTTTCCCTCTTCATCATTTCTAACGAGAGCGTCGCACGCGGTGGAGCAAAAATTGCGATACCACGCACATTATTCAAAACGATCCGATCATAGTCGTGCGATCAGTATCATGTTCCGTTTCAAAACCTCAACATTTATATATTTTCATATTCATCCTTCCATCCCTTTCCTCCCAAATAAACGCATTATCTCGCCTTCGCCATCAGATTTCCGGACTCGATTTCGTTCGCTTTCCCCCTTCATATCATAACGAATTGGTCCCTAGCGAGCACAAAAAAGCGATCCCCTCTGACTCTCTCCATTTCGCACACTCCCTCGTTCTATTTAACCTCTGATAGAACAGGCAAAATAAAGAGACGAAAGACAGCCAAAAAAAGGCCAAATGTTCCCGAGAGAATATATATGCGCCTCAATTGCCCACACTCTATCATCTTTTCTGACCGGAGAGGGCGCGCGCATTGAATAAGATGGGGAAGGGATATTGAGGGGCCATATTTCTCCATATCTTTCGGGGGCTATCTATGCGCCTCCGACCCATCCAGGCCCAAGGGACAACATTTTCGTTTCTCTTCCTCATAGCTCCTCATCCTCCGGTGTAGTATCGTTTGTGTACTTCCGGAGGTCTTTTGTCAATGGTCTCATCTGATAACCGCACAACATTATCTATTTGGGCATTAAAGGAGGTGTCCCACGACCATTTGGCTGTATGAGTTCTCGACGTGAGATTGTGGGGATCTGGTACCCGACCAGACTTCTGAAACTCCCATGTGTTGAGGTCTGGTTTAAACTGAGCTATGAGAAATTGGCTGTATGCCAAGCGGGCCTGACAATGCAGGCAACGAGAGAGGGATAAGGGGACAATGAAGAGACCGCGCATGCAAATCGTTTCGCTCATCTCGGCCTTGCGATTTGCATGCGCGATATTTATTGTCTATATCGTACTTTGTAAACAAAAACAAGTGAACAGTTTTGTTAATTTTTGTCACTTTTTGAAAGTCGCGAGACAAACTTAAAAATTCTAATTTTTGTTTCTTATTTTTTGTCCACCCCGATTTGCCGGAATCGATCGGACATGTCACGGTGAAATATTCCTTTAAAATGGGGAAAACGTGAGCAAAAAATATGAAATTTGAAAATATACTAGGGATTACGGTAGAAATTATCTACCTACCTCATACTACCGTAATCACTGACTTAGAGCTCTCGTTTTTCTCCACTTTAAAGAAATATTTCACCGTGACATGTCCGATCGATTCCGGCAAATCGGGGTGGACATACAATAAGAAACAAAAATTAGAATTTTTAAGTTTGTCACGCGCGACTTTCAAAAAGTAACAAAAATGAACAAAATTGTTCACTTGTTCGGTTTTGTTTACAAAGAACGATAACCAATCAATCCGTTGACCTCTATCTGGTAGCCTCAATATTCTTATTTTGCTTGGCGGAATAGCACACGCTCCTAACAATCATGGGCGGTACACCGCTTCCCCATTCGATCAACCCCTTGAGTTTTAACAATTCCGAACAGAGTGATTAGAACGCGTCGTATGTTTGATCCTGATCGGTATGCCATTCCCACGAAACTTCTTCTTCGTTCAACTCTCGTGACTTCTAGCTGGTGTCCTCAATCTCTCTCCCCTTCTTCGTCATATGCCTCCCTAATCGCATTTTTTTCTCGATCAGAGCGCGTGGAATGCATGTAACAAGCTATATGCCATTCACATTTTTAGTCGGTGGCTGTATCTTTTCCCAGTCACCTTTTTTTCAACGCCGTGACTCCATGGTGTCCTCAGTCTCAATCTCTCTCTCTCTCTCTCTCTCTCTCTCTCTCTCTCTCATTCTCTTTCTTCCTCATATTCCCTACCCCTACTCATATTTCCGACAAGGGGGGCGAGTGGGGGCTATCTGAGAGTGACTGGTCTTCCTCTGCATCAAGAGAGGCAGAGAAAAACTCTCTCACTTTCACGCACTCTTTCGTTCTCGTGCGATTTCAGTTTGCAAATTTCTCTCCGAATTTAACGCACTCGCCGCTCTGATCCACCACACTCCGTCTTCAGCACGCTATAGAGAAATAGAGAACGGCTCTCTAAATTGGATCAACTCCTCGTTTCTCTGGCAGGCGCAATTCTGAACTCCATAGAATGAGAGGAAGACTCTCTTCATTTCTCACACTTTCTCGTGTCTCTCATCGTGATTGGAGAAAAAGAGGAAGACTTTCTTCATTTCGCTCGCATTCTTCCTCATTTCTCTGGCGTATAAGACTGAGATTTCTTCGCTACAGAGAAATAGCGAGAGGGACAAAGGAGCGGAAACGAATGAGAGAGGGGAGAAAAGGATATCGCGTCGCGCGACAAGAGAAATGAGAACTATGAGGATGAATCTGAGTCGTCTTGTTTTGGTTCTGGTTGTTTTGCATTTCATAATTCCAAGTGTAGTTCTGTGAAGTTACTCTTGGCATAGTTGGTTTTCTTCTCGTCCAATAAGCAGCTACATTGCTCCTACACCCTCACTACGAGCATTATGACCACCCTGAAACATAACAGATTCATTCTAGAAATTCGAGCGGCAAACGAAGAGGATGAATCTCGGTCTTCTTGTTCCTATACTTGCGTTTTTTGAATGTTTTATACCGAGAAACCGTCTTGACGATCACATCCTATAGATTTATAGTTTTTTTCATGACTGACCTGAAACATATGTACCCCAATCTTGACTCTGAGATGAACAAATAAATCAGAATCAGACAGCAAGTGCGTCATGTCTCAGGATGGACGAGAGGAAAAACAACTGGTAAACTACTGGGATAAATTGTCAAAAATTCTCTAGAGTAAGAGGGCCTAAGGGGCGCGAAAACGAGAAAGGAAAAAAAGGAATATCGCTCGAGCTATGAGGATGAATCTGAGAGTCTAATTGTTCTCATAATCCTCGCTTATTTTTTAACACTGTTTACTATATTATACAACCGAACCGCTACAACCATCATATTCAGTCGAGTACTCGCTACTTTATGACTATCCTGAAACTCACCCCAATCTCCGACTCTAGAATATGCAGATAAATCAGAATCAGTCAGCAATTGCATCATGTGAGAGTGAGAGAGGGACACGAGAGAGTGAGAGAGGGACAAAGGAGGGCGGAAACGAGTGAGAGAGAGGCGGAGAAAGGGATATCGCGTCGCGCGACCAGAGAAATGAGAGCTATTATGTGAGGATGAATCTGATTCTGATGCCGCTTTGGCCTTTAACTCTCTCTTACTCTCGTCCCCGGAAAGATCGACGAGTAAGTGTGCAGATTGGAGAGAGTTAGCAGAAATAAGATCCATAGCAATGCTATGAGAATGAATCAGGCTGCTTTCTTGTTCTGTCTCTTCTTCTTCTGCATTTGAGATTTTCTAGAGTAGCATAGTGAGGTTCTGTTCTTGTTGTAGTTGGTTTTCTTGGCAACGAACCCGACGGCCGTAAAACGTAACCCATTTCACTCTTCAATTTCGGGCAATGGGCGACTAGGACGAATCAGTCTTCTAGTTATTGTTATACTTGTTTTACACTAGACAATGGTCTATTTTTTCCACCCGCGAACGAACCTGTAATCAGCTATCATTCCGAGCAATATGGCCTACATGAAACATAACCCGATTCCTTTAGGGATTCGGACAGAAAGTGTTTAGAATGAATTTGATTCTTTTAGTTCTTGTTCTGCTTGTTGTTTTCATTGTGGTTTCCGACGGAGTAATGCCTAATAGCTCGGATCCGGGTGTTCTTGCACGCCGCCGCATTAGAATGAGTGATGACAAATCGGCATCCGACTCTCTTCAATTCGAGTGCTATCTCGCCTATCTGTCCGATGATAGATCACTCAAAATGAGGAGAGTCTATGCCGATTTGTCATCTCTAATTGGAATCTTGTATTATCGCAGTGTTCTACGCAACATGTTGTTGGTCTCTCTTTATCTTTCTCAACGTCAATAGTTATAGCTGTTTTTCTTTTCGGTTCCGATGTACTAATGGCCTCGAGCGCGTTTTCTGACCGTCTATTGCACTCGAAAATCTCTAGTTGCGCACGTTTTTGTTCTTGGATCATGATGGTCTCTCTTTCCGAGAATCGCTCGCATTGGTTTCTTTTAGTCGCGTTGTTTCCCCGTATTGGTACCTGAACCTAAAACTGTCGGTTTCACTCTGTCCGCGCATAAATCTAATTGACAGACAATAAGCCATTCTATTCCCCTTCCTGTTGTTTTTCGTCATCATGAATTCTGGCCTAATGGCGGGCTTTTCATGTCTGGCCGAACACGAATCTGACAGACAATAAATATAGGTTCTTCCGGCGAAGTTTCGCGTCTGTGATGAATGCTAGTGGTCTGATATGTCTTTTCCTCGAGCCTTGCTCTTCGATCAGCTCTGTTTCCTTGTGCTTTCTGGTATATTTCTCAACTCGTATTTCCAACCAAGGGCGATGGGGGAACAATTCTCATTGTCTCTCTCTCTGCTTCATGTCTAAGCCTCCTCTCTATTATGAATCTCTCACACTCACACTCTCACCGAAAGCTCGTAGTTTGTGTCTGAGAAGATTCGTTGTTGTCTGCGCGCGCATTTCTGGCAGGAATATCCGAATGGTGGGAGAATAAGATTCACTGTCTGCTTTCCTCGTCTTTCTGCACTATACGTAGATTTGTCGGAACTTCTTCGGTGTCTGGCCCCAATTGCAATTGCGCAGATTAAACTGAGCAGGAGGGATTGTAAATCGAGGAAGCGAAAACTATCACATCATGTTCTGGACCAGCAACCGAATAAGTTCCAATGCGTCGCCAGTTTAACCCAGTTTTCCCGCCCGTGCCCTTATAGCATTCTTTCCGGACGTCTTCTCATTCACTTGTCAGGGCTAGATATTTGTATGCCCTAATTTTCACTAATCCGCTGAACGTTCCTTCTTTTGCACGCATCCTGAGCATCATTACATGTCATAGGTGGGTTGTTCGTTTGCACAATTGTGCTATTAGCAATGCTAATCTGCTCAACAGGCCTTCTCTGTTGACGAAAACTGGGAGAACGGGGGATTGCAGAAGAAGGCTTGAGGCTAAACTGATTTGCCTCTCGCTTAGCTCGGAAGAGGAAGGAAAGGAAGGGGAAGGAGGAGGCTGGGGGAGGGCTGGAAGAAGTAGACGGCATGACTAGGACTGAATTCCGCACGTTCGCGTAGTAGTGATGACGAATTACACGGACTATTTTCGATTTCCCAATTCACTACTAAATAATTCATGAAAGAACTTGTTTTCTATACCAGATGTTTCAAAATTCGCGCCTTTTCTAGTAATTTTTTTCCTTCTCAAACACCCCCGTCCAGTCTAGTTAAATTTCAGAAGATTCCCCATTTGACTTCCATTCTTCCCCTCCCGATTCGTGAAACTCGCTGGCTGATTGCAGAGAATGCGATTGCTACTTGATAGGAGGAGAAGGAGGATTGGACTCTCCAATATTCGCGTACTCTCTCGTTTCTCTGACTAACGCGAATTGAGTTGAATCGTGTTCCCAATTGAATGTTTAATGTTCCCTGATTCGTTTTCCTGAATGTCGGAGATTTTCGCATTGACTCTCCTCGATTCTGAACTCTCCACATTTGTTCCATTCGTCTGCGGTCATAGTTTTCAATGCGCGCGTCAACTCATATTTTCGACTACAGATGTGTGATTGGCTTCACTGATCTATGATCTTTGTAGATTAATGCACATTTGCGCTCGTCCCCTCAACATCACTCGGCGGGCCTGCTGCCAGCTGGTGGCCATGCTGAATGACACTGGGGTGAGAAAAATATAAAATTGGAAAGAGAAAACAAAAACACAACAACGCGTTTCAGAGGAACATCGATAATTTGTTGATTTTATTGAACTCGGAATCCAACAACCAACGTCATTTCTCGCTTGATTCACTTTTTAAAACCATTCTGAAACATACATCAAGACTATTGATACACAAACATATGATGGGGAACGGTTGAGCGGTTTGAGTATGTTACAGAACGATCGTAAAAAAAGTAGAAAGAGGATATTTCGATGGGCGCACGACAGCCGGTTAAAAAAAAATAACAATACAGTATAAATCAAAAATTTTCAGGTCTCGCCGTGTACCCCAACCATGATTGCTAACGATGACCAGAACGGGACCGTGTCTTTCAAGGTGGGAGTTTCCATCGACAAGCGATCAAGTCGAGCTCAGACTCGCTCAACTCACTCGAACATGGCTACCCACTTTATTGTCTTTCTATGATATTATGTGTCATCCATAAATGTCTGTTTTTCTTTTTTATCGAAATTGACAACTTCTCTTGAATAGTTTACTTCAAAAATTTTTCAGTACTCCGCTCCCTCCTACCTTCCCGAACCTGAGGAGATACGTGAGGACCACGTGACGTTCCTACTCGGTGAGTTTTTTGTAACTAAAGTTGTTTGGGGGTATCCTGTTTCAAGAAATATTTTAAAACAATTAAAAATCGAAAAGTGAATTTTCAGGAATTCTAATTCTCATGCTCATCGCACTTACATGTACCTTCGCTTTATCGAGGATCAGTCGGCCAAAGTGGGATATATTTTAATTCTTGAAATTTCGAAAATATTAGTTTTAGCCCAGTTTTAGCAGTACTGTGCTAGTATTCTGGCCAAAACTGTGCGCGTCAGACACTGTGGAACAGCAATGATACCATGCTACTGCTCCTAGCAGTTGACCTCATCAATAGATACTCGGTATCATTCTCGCTTGCGAGGCCATTCTTTTGTGATTATCTTGAAAGTTCACCCAACTCTATCGTTCATCAATATCGAGATAATGCCTAAAGGTGGTCCCATGAGTAACTTTCGATACCGAACCGAATGGCGGATTCCGTTTTTTATCTGAAATTTTGAACCTTCCGAGTACAGTACGCCGTTAATTTGGCCAAAATCGGTTTATGCGATAAACGCGGTCGGACTCTGAACAAAAACATACAGGATCGCTCTCGGATACGGATCCCTCTCCAACTACGGAATGTTCATGTTCCTGCCATCGAATTCGTCAAGGTAATGATTTTCTGGGAAGAACATAGTCCATTCTGTGAGTCATGACTGTAATGCATTATGTTGGCGTTCATCACATACCACTTCATAGAATATTTATATTATCTACGCCCGGGGGCGCATCGAAATAATGATACATTTGAATAATATGTGATTTCTAAAACGATTCTCAAAGAATAATATGTGATTTCTAAAACGAGGGAAAAAAAGGGAGGGAAAACGAGAAAAGGAGTGGGACGGTAGTGAAAAAGATCTAATAGTCTGGAATAACATGATATAAATGAGATTGTGAACCCTCAATGATTTTCTCCAGAACCTCAATGATGTCTGGGAGTGCTCGTGGTGGTGCCCCGCCGGGAGGAGGGCCGCGTCGTCGCTCTTCTTTCATGGTTCTATTGAGGTGATTTGTTTCTTAATTTACAAACAATTGGGAGTATTCTGACCAACATGTTTGCATTATTTGATGCAAGCAGATTCATCTTAAACTATAGTAATTGTGAAGATATGATTCGTAGCCTGAGCATGATTGCACATATTGCCTGGGTAATTATTTAAAAAGTGGTTAATTGTTTTTGTAACACCCATGAAGAAACCACTAGAGCGCATCGAAAGTAAAGAGTCTTAGGAACATTCCGAAACATATGCGAATACAACCACCCTTTTTTCCATCCCTTTTCAAATAATCGAAGAAAGTTTATACTTTGATCGAAGAAAGTTTATACTGCAATTGCTCGAGTATGATCGGGTTTCATCTACCCTCTCGAGATGTCTGACAAGCGAGAAAGACAAGAGTCTAGTGTGACCCATTCCAAAGGTCTATTTCAACAATATTCATCCTAATTCATTCCAGGGAAATAGCCTGTCGTCGAGACGAATCTCACCGCAACACATCCTCACTGAGCATCCTCAGTCAGATCGAGTGAGTGATCAGATTTTTAAAGTTATAAATTTCCAAACTATTATCAGTGAAGAAGGCCTTAAATTATGTTTCATTATGATCATAATAAGAGGATCAGACGCAAGTATCGATTCTTGCGGGAAAATTCTGCTAAAAAAACGAAAATGACAATGAAACAATTGCATGTCGATATGTCCCTCGCACCAGGAGACGACTGTCCAATAATCTAATCACGAGCAGAATCTGTTCTGTCGTTTGTTCCAAAAATGTGATTATAAAAGCCGGAATAGTTTGGTAAAATCATATTTATTACCGGTGCATTTTCCAGCATGTCCCTCCTCCCGTCCTACCAGACTGCCACTGCAACTCCCACTTCCACTGCCTCCGCACCTCCCCCGCCCTACCATTTCGCCCATGGAGGAAGGAGAGGGAGGAGAGGTGAGTATCGAGAGATGATCTTTGATCACGGTGCATCTGCTTTTGCTCCACCATACGCTGCGCGTGAGGTGTCAAAAAGGATGTTTGATATGACATACCATGACTTTTATTTCCCAGTTTATTCGCTTATTTGAGACCATGATCTTTGATCTCAGGAGATCGTGAAGACGTGGAACTTCCTCTCACTGCGATGACCTCGCCAGCGGACTCCTTCCACTCATACGCCTATCAGGTGAGAAGAGATCAAAGATCAATCCAAATAGTTAGAATAGTGTGGTAAAAGCCATAATTTTGAACGTAGCCAGCTCTAGATCATCTTTCATTTGAATAAGAAGTACAGTAACGTTAAACGGCATAACTTTGCTTATTTCTAACATTCAGTAAACAAGTGTCTAAGCGCGATAATTTCAGGAACCACCTCTCGAGATGACTCGAAGCGTCTAACCTTCTTGCTTTGATTATTTTTATAACCACATTACACCCTCCTTCCTTCTTTCCCGATTGCCCACACACTGTTACGAGTTCATTATCCAATACTGGTATATGTTTCTTGCCGATAAACGATTCAATGTTTAAAGACGTCAGCAAAATTTGATACGGAAAGTTGAGACAGTACCATTGAACCTTAATATTATTAACAAACGAACCCAAAATGAGTTGCGTTTCACGTTGATCATAAGACGATGATCGGGAGTAAGGTATTGATCTAGTGCGCGTGACTCTTTTGCTACAGACAAAACAATGTGTGTGTCATCTCGCGCTTCCCGAAACCGATGCATTATAAAAATAAAATTTAAAAATAGAAGAACAAAGGCCATTATGAAACCTAAATACTCCAGCATCTGGTATTCCGTCAATGTATGGCACACGCATATCAAATAAAATCGCTCCCTGATGTGTTGTTAAAATCCTGGAAAAGTAAAAAGGGTGTTGATTTTTCGCTGGATAATTAAATGGAAAACTAAATAGATTTAAATTCCCGCAATTTCGTATCTCGATTTCCATTGCAGCTAGCGATTTGAAAGTCGGTTTATATGCTTTTTCGAACCTTGTAACATCTAGAACCGATTTTCAAGTCGCTAGCTGCTGAAAAAGTGAAAATTTCGTTTTTTTTCTCGCGCCCTGAGGGCAAATTAAGAGCTATTGTTATCAAACTCTGGGGATCATCAGGAATTGTGGTAAGGATAATTTTGAGGTTTTGAACGAGTCTCTAGCATGTCTATGAACGAAAATCCTTTTTTTCGGTATTCTAATTTGAGACAGTCTAAAGCCACGGTACGTCATCATCCCATGAGTACATATTTTCATCGAATAGGTATTGAGGCCTTCTATTATCACACCGAGTAGGAAGGCTGAGGAAAAATCCATACAAGAATTGTGATTGTTTGAAAAAGTATTGCTTGATTGCGTCATCACTACGCAACAACCAGGGTGTTCTGTGATATCCCAATGGACGAGTGAGATGAGGAGACCTGAGTGGCATCGACCTTGTAACCGCCGTTGCTCGAACCCGGGAAAGCCTGAGAACGAACACCGGAGTTCCAGAAAGTGAGACCACCCGAGTTCCTCGCCACCCTCGTTCCTATGCCCGCTCGCGATCTGTTTTTGTCAGGAATGTTGTACACGAATGGCTTATCGGCTGAATTCGCCCTCTCTTCGCGTGTCAGAGAAGGACGCAGCCAGACCCGGCCAAGTTTGAAATGGGCCAGCAGATGCCGTCTGGAGATGACCTGGCTCTGCAGTTTAGAGTAGGGCAAGATCACCTTGAGCAGACGTCCCCTGGGGTCGGGCGCTCCGTTCACCGGCATGCGGAAGACGGAGTTCTTCTCAAGCAGTTCCTCTCTCAATTGTCGATTATCATCTATCAATCTCTCATGACTTCTCTCCAATTCAGAAACGCGTGTAAACAGCCTTTCTCCGTCCGCCGAGGCAGGAATGACAAATAAGTGACCGTTTGTCAAATATGGGCCCAATACCCACCTAAAACCCATGTATGGGCTCGGGATTTCCATTGCTAGAGGAACGGTTACGGGGGGTGGTCCAAAATAACCGAGCCGGTCTCTTAATTTACATTAATTTCCGTATCAATATCAACATTTTAATTATTTTTTTGTCTATTGTCCAACACACTTCTATCGCTGTACCGCCACTTCGAATTGTCTTATGATAATTGTGCAACTCATCTCAAACTTTTCACATCGAAATACCATCGATAATGATGTTTTCGGTTTAAAATTTCCTGTATTCATGTTAACTCTCACGCCAGTCAGTCAGAGAGAAGCGAAAACATCTGACCTTAGCCGATTAATCATCGACAGGTCAAAGGTGTAAGTGAGAGCGATCAGTCTCATGATGAGAATTTCTGAAGAATCTCGAGATTATTGTTTTTTGCTCTCATAACAGCCGCGACTATCGCTTCTTCGCGCGCCGTTTTCAATTTATGATCATCGTGAAACATATCCCGTTGACTTCTAAGAATGATCCCATTTTATTTTTAGAAGCCTTCACGATCCTATATTTGTATTGTTTATAATAAGATATTCGTTACCGAACATTCCTCTTTGATTTCAATGCGATCATCATCAGAATGCGGACTACTAAAGGATTTAGAAATTGGATTTTTATGGACCGCACAGTCGGATACTATCACTTCGTAACGCGCTTTTCCCATTCTATGCGAAAAGTGAAGCATAATCCGATCACTTTTAAGAATTGTCCCACTCTTACGTTTTCGAAGCACTTATAACTCAGTATTTTATTGTTTATTATGAATTGTTCGTACCCTAGCTGCTTTCAGGCAATAAGACCGATCGAGGCCGGACCCTCTTAATTACGTCCGCGATCTTGTTTCTCTGACCGGCGTGATGGCACGCGAATTGAGAAGAGTTGATTTCGATTTGGACATATTATTTAAAGAAACGGGAAACTACTCGAGTAGAAACGTCACTTGCTCCCCGGGTATCTACTAGGGTTAGGGCATGTGGGACTGAGGGGAGTAATGCACACGGTTGTAGAATTGAACTATTCAACAAAATACGATAAAATTCCCACCTTGAAGGACTTGATCCCGTCAGTATCATAGTTTGCTATCATGGTGGGTGTACAGCGCGATACTTGCGAAATCAATTATTATTCTGTTGTATTTTTCTCAAGGAAGCCCGCGCAAGATCGAAATGGTCGAATTCTACAATACGTGACTTATGACCGTCCTGAAAGATACCTAAATTGCTGCTCCAGTCTGATCTTTGTATGTTTATCACAAGAACGGTGTCGAACCAAGTGAATAATAATGATATTGTATTGTTTGTCTCTTTAAAAAATAATAAAATAACGATGGTCCTTTGAAAAACACTTGACCGATGGTTTTGCTCGATATTTTTCCTTTCAAAATTTCATTTGCCTCACCCCAGTGTCATTTTTCTTGGCCAAGAGCTTGCCGCAGTACCGTCGCGTAATGGCTCACCGAGATCATATCATTGAGCGAGCCCCTTTGCTGGAGGTGGAGTCGGGCGGGTTAGTGAAGAGGAGCGTCTGGACGAGATTAGGATCCCTTCCCCAAAAGAAGATCAAACTGTGGATTTGAAGGCGCGAATTTAAGCATGCATGAGACAATCATTAGGCACTTGATTGTAATATTCTTCAAGATGCTAATCTAGATGAATGTCTGACATGTGCGATCCCCGAATTGACAATGCAGCGCTGCTTTGACTCTTTCAAAGTCCTGTTGCCCTCGTCCAACACTAATTTCGCCTCAACATCACGAAACGATATTTGAATGATTTATCGAGCAATGTATTGATCGGAGATTGAGAGAGATCATGGAGTTAAACCCTTCCCAGTTTTGGATTTGTACGCGGGTCGTCGACTTCTGAGCCTACTTTTATTCTGATCCAATTAGTAGAGAGGCATGTGGAGTTCCGGAATGGAGTATGTATGGCATTCCTTGATCTAGAGAAGGCATACGATCGCACCCCGAGGAGACAGATTTGGAGAAGTTTGAGAGATAAAGGAGTTCCTGAGAAATATGTGGAGTTGATTCGAGAGATGTATGAAGGAGCATCAGCACGAGTACGGACTCCGTTTGACCCAACTGCAGATATGACCATCAAAGTTGGAGTCCATCAAGGGAGCGCATTGAGTCCGTTACTGTTCATTACCGTGTTTGAATCGATACTTGGTGATGCAATGGAGAAGGCACCGAATTGTCTCGCGTACGCTGACGATCTATGTCTCATAGATACAGATGTTTCGAGATTGGAGGCAAAGGTGCAAGAAGTGCAGAGAAAGTAGCGTGCTGGAGGTCTCACCCTCAACACTCGCAAAAGTGAATTCATGAGTAGGGAGGATGAGATTGAAAGGCAAAGTGTACCGTACCCTTATTAGACCAGCCATACTTTACGGAAGTGAGCATTGGGCGCTAACCGAGAGATTGGAAGAGAGATTGAGTGTCGCTGAGATGAAAATGTCGCATCTTCAGCATGTCCCTCCTCCCGTCCTACCAGACTGCCAATGCAACTCCCACCTCCACTGTATCACATCATATTTATCCAGGGCGAACTTGCTTACAATGGGGGTCTTACAACAAATCACAAAGAGAACGAAGGGGTTCGTAGTAGCATTGAAGCGTAGCTCTCTCCATGCTAGGCAGGGTCTGGATGTGCTATCTTCGCCTTGTGGCTCATATCGGAGGATCTCTCTACATCCTCCCTTATCTTATGCGCCTCCTCTCCCTTATCTTATCCACAATTGAGGCAATTCCAAGCGTTCCTCTTATCCTCTCATTTCTCACTTTATCTCGTAATCTCACTCCGACTATCCATCGTGCCATTTTCATCTCAGCGACACTCAATCTCTCTTCCAATCTCTCGGTTAGCGCCCAATGCTCACTTCCGTAAAGTATGGCTGGTCTAATAAGGGTACGGTACACTTTGCCTTTCAATCTCATCCTCCCTACTCATGAATTCACTTTTGCGAGTGTTGAGGGTGAGACCTCCAGCACGCTACTTTCTCTGCACTTCTTGCACCTTTGCCTCCAATCTCGAAACATCTGTATCTATGAGACATAGATCGTCAGCGTACGCGAGACAATTCGGTGCCTTCTCCATTGCATCACCAAGTATCGATTCAAACACGGTAATGAACAGTAACGGACTCAATGCGCTCCCTTGATGGACTCCAACTTTGATGGTCATATCTGCAGTTGGGTCAAACGGAGTCCGTACTCGTGCTGATGCTCCTTCATACATCTCTCGAATCAACTCCACATATTTCTCAGGAACTCCTTTATCTCTCAAACTTCTCCAAATCTGTCTCCTCGGGGTGCGATCGTATGCCTTCTCTAGATCAAGGAATGCCATACATACTCCATTCCGGAACTCCACATGCCTCTCTACTAATTGGATCAGAATAAAAGTAGGCTCAGAAGTCGACGACCCGCGTACAAATCCAAAACTGGGAAGGGTTTAACTCCATGATCTCTCTCAATCTCCGATCAATACATTGCTCGATAAATCATTCAAATATCGTTTCGTGATGTTGAGGCGAAATTAGTGTTGGACGAGGGCAACAGGACTTTGAAAGAGTCAAAGCAGCGCTGCATTGTCAATTCGGGGATCGCACATGTCAGACATTCATCTAGATTAGCATCTTGAAGAATATTACAATCAAGTGCCTAATGATTGTCTCATGCATGCTTAAATTCGCGCCTTCAAATCCACAGTTTGATCTTCTTTTGGGGAAGGGATCCTAATCTCGTCCAGACGCTCCTCTTCACTAACCCGCCCGACTCCACCTCCAGCAAAGGGGCTCGCTCAATGATATGATCTCGGTGAGCCATTACGCGACGGTACTGCGGCAAGCTCTTGGCCAAGAAAAATGACACTGGGGTGAGGCAAATGAAATTTTGAAAGGAAAAATATCGAGCAAAACCATCGGTCAAGTGTTTTTCAAAGGACCATCGTTATTTTATTATTTTTTAAAGAGACAAACAATACAATATCATTATTATTCACTTGGTTCGACACCGTTCTTGTGATAAACATACAAAGATCAGACTGGAGCAGCAATTTAGGTATCTTTCAGGACGGTCATAAGTCACGTATTGTAGAATTCGACCATTTCGATCTTGCGCGGGCTTCCTTGAGAAAAATACAACAGAATAATAATTGATTTCGCAAGTATCGCGCTGTACACCCACCATGATAGCAAACTATGATACTGACGGGATCAAGTCCTTCAAGGTGGGAATTTTATCGTATTTTGTTGAATAGTTCAATTCTACAACCGTGTGCATTACTCCCCTCAGTCCCACATGCCCTAACCCTAGTAGATACCCGGGGAGCAAGTGACGTTTCTACTCGAGTAGTTTCCCGTTTCTTTAAATAATATGTCCAAATCGAAATCAACTCTTCTCAATTCGCGTGCCATCACGCCGGTCAGAGAAACAAGATCGCGGACGTAATTAAGAGGGTCCGGCCTCGATCGGTCTTATTGCCTGAAAGCAGCTAGGGTACGAACAATTCATAATAAACAATAAAATACTGAGTTATAAGTGCTTCGAAAACGTAAGAGTGGGACAATTCTTAAAAGTGATCGGATTATGCTTCACTTTTCGCATAGAATGGGAAAAGCGCGTTACGAAGTGATAGTATCCGACTGTGCGGTCCATAAAAATCCAATTTCTAAATCCTTTAGTAGTCCGCATTCTGATGATGATCGCATTGAAATCAAAGAGGAATGTTCGGTAACGAATATCTTATTATAAACAATACAAATATAGGATCGTGAAGGCTTCTAAAAATAAAATGGGATCATTCTTAGAAGTCAACGGGATATGTTTCACGATGATCATAAATTGAAAACGGCGCGCGAAGAAGCGATAGTCGCGGCTGTTATGAGAGCAAAAAACAATAATCTCGAGATTCTTCAGAAATTCTCATCATGAGACTGATCGCTCTCACTTACACCTTTGACCTGTCGATGATTAATCGGCTAAGGTCAGATGTTTTCGCTTCTCTCTGACTGACTGGCGTGAGAGTTAACATGAATACAGGAAATTTTAAACCGAAAACATCATTATCGATGGTATTTCGATGTGAAAAGTTTGAGATGAGTTGCACAATTATCATAAGACAATTCGAAGTGGCGGTACAGCGATAGAAGTGTGTTGGACAATAGACAAAAAAATAATTAAAATGTTGATATTGATACGGAAATTAATGTAAATTAAGAGACCGGCTCGGTTATTTTGGACCACCCCCCGTAACCGTTCCTCTAGCAATGGAAATCCCGAGCCCATACATGGGTTTTAGGTGGGTATTGGGCCCATATTTGACAAACGGTCACTTATTTGTCATTCCTGCCTCGGCGGACGGAGAAAGGCTGTTTACACGCGTTTCTGAATTGGAGAGAAGTCATGAGAGATTGATAGATGATAATCGACAATTGAGAGAGGAACTGCTTGAGAAGAACTCCGTCTTCCGCATGCCGGTGAACGGAGCGCCCGACCCCAGGGGACGTCTGCTCAAGGTGATCTTGCCCTGCTCTAAACTGCAGAGCCAGGTCATCTCCAGACGGCATCTGCTGGCCCATTTCAAACTTGGCCGGGTCTGGCTGCGTCCTTCTCTGACACGCGAAGAGAGGGCGAATTCAGCCGATAAGCCATTCGTGTACAGCATTCCTGACAAAAACAGATCGCGAGCGGGCATAGGAACGAGGGTGGCGAGGAACTCGGGTGGTCTCACTTTCTGGAACTCCGGTGTTCGTTCTCAGGCTTTCCCGGGTTCGAGCAACGGCGGTTACAAGGTCGATGCCACTCAGGTCTCCTCATCTCACTCGTCCATTGGGATATCACAGAACACCCTGGTTGTTGCGTAGTGATGACGCAATCAAGCAATACTTTTTCAAACAATCACAATTCTTGTATGGATTTTTCCTCAGCCTTCCTACTCGGTGTGATAATAGAAGGCCTCAATACCTATTCGATGAAAATATGTACTCATGGGATGATGACGTACCGTGGCTTTAGACTGTCTCAAATTAGAATACCGAAAAAAAGGATTTTCGTTCATAGACATGCTAGAGACTCGTTCAAAACCTCAAAATTATCCTTACCACAATTCCTGATGATCCCCAGAGTTTGATAACAATAGCTCTTAATTTGCCCTCAGGGCGCGAGAAAAAAAACGAAATTTTCACTTTTTCACATTACCCAAATTTGGATGTTTCCAGTTCTGAGGGTGATTTTCGATCAAAAGTCATTCCAAGACACTCAATCAATCCCATGACCACCCCACTCCCATCATAATCATCATAATCACCACGGAGAGTACCCTCAACAGCCAAGGAGCAAGGAGCCTTTGGCGCGCAGCTCTTTGGCTGAAGCAGCCAAAGAGCTGCGCGCCAAAGGAGCGCTAATTGGACGCAAGGACGTCTTCAAAGGAGTCAAAATGGAACGGAGAGAAGACAAGATAAGTCTTCGATGAGGAGTGAGGGAACTTCGGAAAAGGGACAGCTCGTGTGCGTGAGTGCGGATTATTACATGCTATCGGACAGGACTTTCTTTTATCGCATTAAAAATTGTTCATGTTTCACCTCTGACACTAGTTCACATTTTGTAGTAAGTACTGCTTTTGATTTTGGATCGACAAGGGAAGTTCGATTCAACCCGTTTCCATGTCGTTTGTCAGTAGGTTTTCTCTGTTACTGCTGATATAGGTTGATTCGACGCCTGGTATGTTCTATTCATGCTTCCAACCCTCAATTAAGTTAGCGGTGAGGACACTCGCTTGCCGAATTGTAGGATGTAACATAGATCGTGAGGCTCGGAGGCGAGTCTACGTGTTCACCACCTACCAGTCCTCTATTACACACTAGACTCGCCCTCCCATCATTCTAGTCCCTTCTCCCCCTGGGAGAAGCTCCCGATAAATGATGCTGAACATCTAGTTAGTAGTCCGCACCACAGACTAACGGAGGAGTAATAATCCTACAGTTATAAAGTTGTCGTAGATTCTGCGCGTTTAAAACTGAGAGAAAAATCATTTGCACATAGAATTACTAACCGTCTAATATCAATTTTGCAGAAAGGTAATCGTCCTACATCTCATTCAGAATTCATGATGGCAATGCTTGACGAGAAGAAATGAATCAACGAAGAAACTTCGACCACTTTTCCTTATTTACTTACCCCCATATTCCATGTGACCACACATGATAAATCTATTCTATTCTATTCTATTCATGAAAGAGAGAAAGTTTCGAATGTTTATGATGACCCCTTCTGTCGGTTTGAAATTTGTGAGCTTATTAAAAAGTGGAAAGCATCATTGCGTCGAACTCCAGATAATATATCTATGATTTGTATTAAATATACCGCAGTCCCTCTCTCTGCGGCTCTTGAGATCATTTTCGAAAATCGTACGAATTATCCCAAGTTCCTGACAGGTGGCGCTCTTCAACAATAACACCTCTCAAGAAGACAGCACCATTTTCAAACCCGTCAAACTACAGACCTGTCTCAATAACAAGCTTCTTCTGTCGTGTATTTGAGAAATGTCTTGCCAAGCAAATGATTGCTGACAGTGAAAGATACGGACACGATCCTGACACGAAATTCGGCTTTAGAAAAAATCGCTCAGTTGAAACACAAATGATCGAAGTGGTTAATGAATGGTCAAAAGCGATTGATGAGCACAGGTGTGTCGATGCGATATACTTCGACTATGCCAAAGCATTCGACACAGTAAGCCATCCAAAATTAATTCAAAAGATCTCTAAAATGGGCTTTCCACTGCTGACCGTGAGATGGATTGAAGAGTACTTATCCAAAAGAGTATTCAAAGTGAGAGTCAAAACGACATTATCTGAATCAAGACCGGTCATTAGTGGGGTCCCACAAGTCTCAGTTTTAGGACCTCTGCTATTCAATCTATATACTGCCGATTTATCGCAGGTTATAGACAAGCATGGGTGCAAAAGTTTCACTTTTGCTGACGATCTAAAAATATACCTCGCATTCGAAAAAGAAGAACTGAGTGGTCCAATAAAACTTCAGGAATGTGTTGTTTCAATTTTGGAGTGGAGCTATATCTGGCAATTGCGAATTGCAATTGAGAAGTGTAACGTACTCCACTTAGGAAATGAAAATTCACTGTCGAAGTATTACTTGAATGGAACTCAAATTGATCCGAAGTCTTCTGTTAGAGATCTCGGTATTCAAATCGATAAGGAATTGACATTCAAAGAACACTTTGACATGGGGTGAAATACTGGCGAAATATAAGGCCCACCATCATATAGCCGCGGTACCAACTAGTGATGTCAGATCGATACCGATCTCTCCTCAATTAGCGTGCTCTCCCGTTTCTCTGACCGGCGAGAGAATGCGAAATGAGAGGAGTTGGGCTCGATTCGACATCTCTAGTACCAAATGGAGTCGATCCGAATCTCGATACACCTAGACATAGCACGGCGAATCATTCCAAGATCGTTATTGCCTTCTGATCTCATTTCTATGATTATCGACTTCGCACCGGACGCTGTTCTAGATCTGAGACTGGTAATTTTCTAAAAACAAATAATAACTTTTCCACAAATATTCTTTAAAACATTTCTTAGTCTGTTTAAAATGTGATATAAGGTGGATGAGTATGGACTCTGATCAACAAGCATTCCTCTCGTCAAGGAATTGTGAATATACAAAATGACTTCTGTGAGCTTTCTTTGAGACATTATTTACCAACGATATTTTGCAGAATCAAAAGGATCGTACTGGCCTATCAGTCGGAATATTCGTTCCTGCACGGAAAACGAACGTATTCGAGCGCCGTCTCAGGCTCCGCAGCACTCCGATTATCGTTCGTCTTCCAACTTGCATCAAACTTTTGCACCCATGCTAAAACTTTTGCACCCATGCTTGTCTATAACCTGCGATAAATCGGCAGTATATAGATTGAATAGCAGAGGTCCTAAAACTGAGACTTGTGGGACCCCACTAATGACCGGTCTTGATTCAGATAATGTCGTTTTGACTCTCACTTTGAATACTTTTTTGGATAAGTACTCTTCAATCCATCTCACGGTCAGCAGTGGAAAGCCCATTTTAGAGATCTTTTGAATTAATTTTGGATGGCTTACTGTGTCGAATGCTTTGGCATAGTCGAAGTATATCGCATCGACACACCTGTGCTCATCAATCGCTTTTGACCATTCATTAACCACTTCGATCATTTGTGTTTCAACTGAGCGATTTTTTCTAAAGCCGAATTGCGTGTCAGGAAAGAGACACTGTCAGCAATCATTTGCTTGGCAAGACATTTCTCAAATACACGACAGAAGAAGCTTGTTATTGAGACAGGTCTGTAGTTTGACGGGTTTGAAAATGGTGCTGTCTTCTTGAGAGGTGTTATTGTTGAAGAGCGCCACCTGTCAGGAACTTGGGATAATTCGTACGATTTTCGAAAATGATCTCAAGAGCCGCAGAGAGAGGGACTGCACTTGATTTAATGAAAATCATAGATATATTATCTGGAGTTCGACACGATGATGCTTTCCACTTTTCAATACTCACAAATTTCAAATCGACAGAAGGGGTCAGCATAAAAATTGGAAACTTTTTCTCTTTCATGAGAAAAAGATGGGGTGTCACCATTGTCTTTCGTGAAGACCCTTGAGAATGTCTCTGCCAGTAATTCTGCCTCATCGCTGTCCGACTCAATTTGATGATTTGATTCATCTATGAGACAGTCTACAGCAGAAGTACAGGCATTTGAAAGTTTTGATTTTATGTAACCATTACTTAATAACTTCATGGTTATATTCCGCATGAAGCTTTTCAAAACGTTTCTTTGACGAAGGTTTTCCGTCATTCAAAAACGTTATCCAAGCATCGTGACGTTTCTTGGAGAGTCTATGAATATGACCAAGCAGTGGTTTCCCAGTTGAATCTATCCTCATCAAAGGGACAGATTTCTCGATTATATCCTCGAGTAGATGAATGAACTTCTCGTACATCTCATTCACAAAACAGAATCCAGTCAATACTAGAAAGTAGAGAATTTATCGCAGCATAGTTCGCTTCGAAAATTCTTTACATATCTCGCTTTTTGAGGTTCTGTTCTCATCAGTAATTGGAATTTGAATGCGCTGTGATCTGAATTGCCATAGTTCGGCAACTGCTCTAGATTACCCACAATTCTGTCGGAATCAGTCAGCAGTAAATCTAGAAATGCATTCCCTCTAGTCGGAAATGTGATGCGCTGTTCAAGTCTTACTTCAGTACAGCAATTAATGAAGTCCAGGTTGACACCGTTGTAATTTTGAGAGTCGAGTGGCCATTTGATATCAGGGAGATTGAAATCACCAACCATAACTGTTGGATGAGTGCATTAGGTGAAGTCATCCAATTTCTCCCAGATGTGCGCACTATTGGTTTGAGACAATGCCGGGACACGGTATAACAGAATAACTCGCGTACTCTGGGTACCAACACTCAGATCTACAATTAGTAGTTCATGCGATTCAGTTTTGGACTCGAAAACCAATTTGAAATCAATGCTACAGTGAATGATCATGCATACTCCACCGCCTCGTTTTTTCACACGATCACACCGAATAATATTGTAGTTACTCGCTAGTGACCCTAGAACCACTCCATCAGGGTCAGATTTACGCAGCCACGACTCAGTGAAACAATAAACGAGATACTCATTCGTCTCAAGTTGAGACTTCAAACAACTATGGTTCACCTCGTTCAAGATTGATCGAATGTTTGCATAAATCACAGTAACTTTAGGAGGCTCAGCACACTTGCGTTCACCTCTACCTCTCAAAAAGGAGAGAAGGAGCTCAGATGAATGAATGGGGGAGGGCGCCCATAGGACGAGTGAGATGAGGAGACCTGAGTGGCATCGACCTTGTAACCGCCGTTGCTCGAACCCGGGAAAGCCTGAGAACGAACACCGGAGTTCCAGAAAGTGAGACCACCCGAGTTCCTTGCCACCCTCGTTCCTACGCCCGCTCGCGATCTGTTTTTGTCAGGAATGTTGTACACGAATGGCTTATCGGCTGAATTCGCCCTCTCTCCGCGTGTCAGAGAAGGACGCAGCCAGACCCGGCCAAGTTTGAAATGGGCCAGCAGATGCCGTCTGGAGATGACCTGGCTCTGCAGTTTAGAGCAGGGCAAGATCACCTTGAGCAGACGTCCCCTGGGGTCGGGCGCTCCGTTCACCGGCATGCGGAAGACAGACGTGGGCACAGTCTGGATGCCGAGGTGATTGAGAACATCCATAACCTGCGCCCTATCGTTCAATGCCCTGTTTGGAGGGGGCATCGAGGCGAACTCAGGCAATCCGTAGATCACGATAGTCCTCTCGCGTTCAACATCCTCAACTATGTTTCTCACTCTCTCGTCATAATTTTCAACAGTCATTTTGGATGGAGTGAATGGGGAGAGTTCGGTTGGTGCAGGTTTTGGAATGGGAATGGGGACTGGAATGGTGAGGGGAGTGGGAGCGGGGGTATGAATGGAGTTCTTCTCAAGCAGTTCCTCTCTCAATTGTCGATTCTCATCTATCAATCTCTCATGACTTCTCTCCAATTCAGAAACGCGTGCACTCACAGCTCGGTTACTTGCTTCCATGCTCTCCATCTTGACATTCATGGCATCCAGAGTGACTTTCATGGCGCGTACCAGATCCAGCATTGGGATTGCATCTTCGGTTGACTTGGTGAAACGCGAGATGAAGTTGGAGAACCGGCCGGCAGGAGATTGTGGCTGAGGAGTACCAGAATCGGGAAGAGAGCACGTAGAAACAGAAGGATAACCTCAGAAGGTGCCATGGAATGATTTGAGTCCGGCACAAGACTCCCAGCAGGCGAAAAATGATCGATGAAAGTGTTGCACTGGCTTTTAGACATGAGTCATCAGAGCGAAATTGACGACCGACCGCCCCTCACTCTTGGACAAGAAGGAAAAATGTGTCAAAATGACGAAATCGTTCAGGATCGCTTTCGAATATGGCTCACTCTCCAACTATGGCATGTTGCTATTCCTGCACTCGAAATCGTCAATGTAATTGTGTTGTTGTTTTTTTTTATAGATGGATGCAGGAAATAACGAAAGTATTAAAAAAAGGAGGAGCGCCCCATCGACGTTCCTCATTGATAGTTCTGTTGAGGTGAGCTGATGATTTTCACACTTTCGTTATGGTTTCAAGATTCTTTGTTTTTTTAAATGAAAAAATAGTAAATGCGATTGATCGTGTCTAGGAAACACTGAACGACTATACCAAGAATCGCAAATCCGCACTGTTTCGATGAGTTTTTGTTTCTCTAATCGCTCATTAATTACAGAAACACATCGGTTATTATTGGATTGTTTTATACCACCTGTAAAGAAACCACTGATGTTGAAGAAAGGATAGAATTTTACGAACCATCTGAAACTTATCTCAAATAAAACATTCATTCATCACAAATCCGATAGGGTAAACTATTACCGATTAAATACATATCTACAAATGCTAAAATAAATTGTGAAATATAGAAAGTTGAACCCTCGCCGTTGCAGTGAGATTCATTCAAATAGTTTGTTCCAACGAGATCCATCTCACTATGACCCATTCCAGAGAAATTGCTTGTCGTCGGAATGACTCGCGCAACATGATCTCATCGTTGAGTATCCTCAGCCAGTTCGGATGAGTGATTAACGAGTTTTTTTGCAAGTTTCAAAACAGCCTCAGCACAGAATGAGTGAAATTTATGTTTCATACTGTTCATAAAGTTAGGATCAGATGCGATAAATTGATGGTGAACAAAAAAAAATGATTATGATGCAATGGCCTTTCAGCCTCCCATCCTACCAAACGGCGACTACTACTCCCACATCAACTGCCTCTGCGCCGTCGTCGTCCATCGGTCAGAGGATGGTTGGTTCATGTAGAATCGATAATAAGCAATACAATGAGACATTACAATGACGTCTAGTGAAACTTTGAACTACAGCAATGACGATAGTATGCTAAAACGTAAGAACGCAGCGTTTTGCACGTGTCATTATACAATAGTAAGTTTGACATTGGTTCCGTAATTGTTTACGAGTCACTTGTACAACATTGCTTGACCCCAATCGAGGAGCGCAAACCAGAGATCTAAAACTGATCGTTCTTTGAGGTACGAACCATGCGTCGACTCACCGGGTATCGACTCAATCAAATCAAGTGCTATCTCGTTTCTCGACCTAAGATAGAGCACGCGAGGAAAATCATTGCCCAGCGACTCAGGGGGGGGGGGGGGGGGGGGGGTTTTAGCGCTTTCCATGCCGATAACACTCTAGTGTATTAGCCTCTCTTTCTCTTTCGACGAATTCTTTGCCGGAATATTATGTTGTTGAGTTGTGAGCTAACCGTTTTGACCATTTTGCATTCATTTGAGCATCAACGTAATCCATGCTGTTCGAATACGTATCACAGGTCTTTTAAACCAGTGAGCTCGCACTGAATTGCTAATCGTGCAGTGTGGCTAGCGTCCGAAAAAAAAATTTGAAAAAAATAACCATGATCATCAATGATAATTTTGCGGTGTTCGCCGTACAAACTCAAAAGGAAAAGATAGCAATCGGTCGCGAGGTCAATACTCCGAGCGAAGTCAGTTTTGCTCCATCACTTTTTTCTGTGATTTTCACCTCGATATCTATCGGAGCGACCTGCGGCCTCTTCAGTCTTCCTTTCAGCCTTATCAATCTAATCACCTTCTCTGATCGCTCTCGAGTCTGCCTCTTCTCTCACCATTTCGTTGTCGCTCGTTTCTCTCTCTGACCTCTCCTGTTGTGAAGCTTTTCAATCCGTGCTCCTAATTGTTATTTTGAAAATAAATATAGCCAAATATAAACTAAAGTATTATTGCGAGGAAGCGATTCAGTAAAATGATAAATCACGCTTGCACTCGATGATGGATTGTTCTATGATTCTCCGCAAAATCGTCACTTCAGAATCCTTCCCTAAACCTCTAGATTCGGTTACGTCCCTCGCCCTATCACTATAATCACTTGCTCTGATATGAGAAGGCGAGGCACCTCTAGAATCTGCATTTTCTCTCACTCTCTGTTTATCTCTCGACTCTCTCCAATCCGCGAACTCTCTCGCTTTCTGCCGACTTTCTTCTCTCTTGATTCGACCTCTGATTCGTGCCGCGTGGCGATGACCTGCGCATTTTTGCTGTTTTATTCACTGCTTGGCAATTTCCCATGAAACTTGACCAAAACTACGGACATTCGTTATTTCTCACACCAAATTTTCGCATGCTGTCGACTACTTTCTGCAAGCTCTATAAATTTGCTTGAACGCGATCGTCCATGCATTATGGTGATCATTCGTTTATTTATCTTTTCTCCGGCCTCGAGTCGATCAACCGAGAACTTATGATATCTTGCTCACATTTCTATTTCTTTTTTAGTCGATGACCCGATATGTCGATTATTATTATTCTAACAAATTACAATATTAATATTTATATTATATTATTCTGTATAATATTCAGTAGCTCGATCTCGGCCTCGAGTCGATGACCCGGGCGCCAACGATGCTACTGAACTCGTTCCGAATCGCGTGCAGACAGATCAGATCTCCTGGAGGTGAGTTGTTGCAGTTTTCGAGTTCTCGTTCAACGTATTTAACATTTTCCAGCTGAACCTTGTCAATATTATCAGTCCTTTCTTGGGATTATTCTGTTATATAAAAATGATAATACTGTGCTTTCAGTAGCGAATGGCAGCTACGCTACGCTCGGTAGTCTCGCCCATCTCCCCCAAGGAAATCAGCCCTTCCCTCACTCTTCGCTGGTGGAGCAGCTGCTGAAGACGCCGTGAGTGATGTCGTTTCGGTTTCCGGCTCTCTTCATATTTTTGAAATATTATGCCGACTTTGAAACGTATTGACCTCAGTAGGAAGTGACGATTGTGCAATATCATTTTGTGATATGCTTCACTCTCCATTCAAAATAACGACACCCGGTAAGATATGATTTTTACTATCCCTATCGTACAAATTCATAACTCTATTTGTTCTAACTATCTAAACAGGAAACTTTTGGTGCTAAACATGCGATTAATTATGAATATAAATATAAATATTTCAGCCAGCTCTTCCCCTCGCCGGCATGGTCGCCAACGTCATCCTTCGCCACCTCTCCCGTCCCTGCGTCTCTGCTCACTCTTTCGAATTCACCGGCAACACCGGCGACTACTCCGGAGCAGTGGCCCGGTGCAGTATGGAGGGAGGAGAAAGAGCAGGAACGGTGAGAGAACGTGAAAATGTCATATCATTTTCTGTTTTACTTACTCAATTTCTGCAGTATCCTCGAGCTCACTCCTGCGGATATTGCTGTAGATGTTGGAGAGGTCGCAGAGGTCGTGCAGCCAGCATTGGTTGATGAAGAGACCGCTCTGCCCGACTTCCACGCCTTCATTGATGAAATTGTGCTGGGAGTCAAGAAGGAGATCAAAAAGGAAAACAACAAGGTAAAATATATTACATTTAAAATAACAAGTTCAATAGTAAGAAAAAATCATGAAGAGCGACACAAGACAAGCTTCCCATTTGAAGTAGATTTATTGTATTCTTTTCCACACGGTTCGCGAATGCAGCACAATCGGCGAGATCTCGCTACTAAACGGGATACGTGAAGCGTATTCGAAACTTCACATTCAATAAGTGCGAAACATAAGTATATTCATTTTCAGAAGAAGCGTTTCGTCCGAAAGGCCGTAAAGAAGGAGGAAGGAGAGAAGACTGTCGCTCCTCCAGTGGATGGAGAGGAGAAGAAGGAGGATGAGGATGGGTTCATGATCTGCTGTGGGCGGAGAGCCAAACCGATGTATGTGAATCATACATAGATAGCAAGAAAATAATTCTAAAACAAAAAGTCGCAAACATGCCGAGCTTTTGAATCAGAATGTATCTTTTGTAGCACCGATTAGCGACTCCATTGAATTCATCGGTTCTTTGATGATTAGATATTACAAATTTACAAAAAGGTTTTTTCCGGGAAATAAACTGTTCCGGCAATGACGAATTTACAAATTATTTGTTTACGCTATCCGTTAATTATATTTCCTTAATGCGCTGGGCGTGGGACCTCTTTAGAAGCAATTTAGCAAAAGAATAAATAAAGCAAATATATTCAAATATGCGAAAAGGCGATTCCAGTACGCAAAACCGGAGAATAGTTAAGCGTGAAACGTGCGCGGTCTCATCCTTTGGTCACTATTATGATCGTATGATTATAAACATGTAATAACCATGTGAAACATATTTGTAGCGATATCTCACCCCGCAAACGAAAGATGCCACTGAAGATTGCGACTGATATTGCGGCCACGAAGAAGAAAAAGGTGATCGTTTGCATTTTAGTCACAAATAATATTTTAATATGTGTGTTTTATTAAACATGCCTTCGAGTCATCAAACTCATTGAACATGGTCTGAAAAAATGGAAAAGTGGAACACTTTTACTGCGAAAAAAAACGGTGAAAAGTAGTTCAGTTATCAAATTTATTGACATTAAATATGCCATAAATCAATAATCTTGTCTTCCTGCAGGTTATGGACGCGGTAGAGACTAGTGACTTTTAGAGACTTTTACTAGTGGACGGCTTTCTTACAATATCATCCGAGAACCGTGATAAGAAGCAAAAAAAGATTAGTTAAAGACGATTCGTGGATTGATGTTTCAGATAAATATGAAGAAATAGGTCTTTCAAATAAAGAAGGGAAGGCACGAACGCCTACCGCCGGGAACGCTTGACGGAGACTAGTGGTTGGGGCGCGCGCCTTTCTCTACCTCTTGCAAAACATCACCTGCGGGCGGGAGTCGAACCCATTAGGCCAGGGCGGCCTACCGCCGGGAACGCTTGACGGAGACTAGTGGTTGGGGCGCATTCATGAACAAAACATCACCTGCGGGCGGGAGTCGAGCCTGCCTGCGTCGGCATGCCAGTCATACACCATGCCCATTAACGAATCACCACAATCTCCGCTATAGAAGTCAGTGAGCTAGATAAATAAAAAATTTAAAAAATAGATATTCGTGCCATCCCTCCTTTAATATTATTCAGGTAATGGACGCAGTAGAGATGGCCACTCGTATACGCGCGCAGAACAGAGCAGCCGCAAAGAAGTACAGACAGAAGGTGAAGGAGAGGAGGGTGGAGATGGATGAGGAGGTTTGTCTTTAAGATTATTAGAAGAGTATTTTAGCAGAACGCAAACCGAGCAACCATTCACCATAGCTTTATGTTACGATCGTATGAAACATATTCCCACTTGCACTTTTAATTTTTCATTGGAAAGGTATTGCTTGTTGATATTTGAACTTATTTAGACGTATCTTCTCGAGGAAGAACAACGTAGACTACTGAAACATGTGGAGATACTTACTGTTGAGGTGAAGATTTATCGCCCAGTTCCTGATCCTTCGCACTGATTTGCTTTGCGAAACTAAGATTTTAAATCACAACACGTGAAAAGGAGACAATGCTCCGGTTAATCGCTTCTCTGAGAACTAATCCTGTCTAAAAACTCAAAACATGATGTGAGCTTCTAGATGTGTTCACTAGCAATCGTTCTTCATGTCAAATTTTATGTATTATTCGTCCTAAGTGTGCATCATCGTATCGCGGATTTTGAAACCATGGCTTAATGATGAACATATTGTTCAGGTGGAGGATTACAAGCAACGCCTTCTCCAGACGGCCCTCCAGTGTCCCTTTCCCCAAGGCGACAATGGCTAACGGAAGGAGATCGAAGAAACAACAATAGAACTAGCTGATGTTTACAGTCCCCATTTGGGACGAAGTGTTGAATAAAAATTTTTTGTATGTGTTGTGTATGTTCTTCCACACAGCGTGTCAGAGAGGCGAAAAACCTCATTTGCGTGGCGGACGCCTCGCGTGTGCTCTTTCATTCTGCACTTATGGGAGCGGTGAAACAGAGGTGAAACGATAAAGACGATTCGACTATATCACGCGTGTCGCCTTATTTTCAAATAAACTCTGGCACATTGAAAAAAGTCGAAAATGGGCTGAAGTCATTTTTGGATACCTCATAGGGTCCCTCACAAGACAGCGTCGAGCTTTGTTGCCAAAGATCGTGTTTGAAGGGTAGGTACAGTATCGACCATAAGTCTTGGCTCACTTTTTCAATCTTTCATAACTTTTGACTCACGATAAATTTCTGGCTCAAACTTGGATATGTAGTAGTACACCCATTGTGTGTTAGGAATATGCCATTGAAATATCAGGGAACTCCTTGATTGTTTCCTAGTGATGAGTCAATCGCCACATGGTTTTTCTTGTCGGATTTTAAGCTCGATAAAATTTTTGCTTAGCCTTCCTACTCGGTGTGATAATAGAAGGCCTCAATACATTTTCGATAAAAATATGTACTCAAGGGAGGATGACGTACCGTGGCTTAAGACTGTCTCAAAGTAGGTTCCCGAAAAAATTGATTTTCGTTCATAGACGTGCTAGAGACTCGTTCAAAAGCTCATAATTATCCTTACAACATTTCCTGAAGATCCCCAAAGTTTGATAACGATAGCTCTCTATTCGCCCTCAGAGCACGAAATTTTCACTTTTTCACATTATTTTTTTCTCCCTATTTTGGATGATTCGATTCCCAAGGTCGATTTTTGTAGAAATGACGTTCCTGGACAGGTTAGTTGCAAATCCATGGAATATACGATTCCCAACTTTTTAGAGCATTTGGATAACTTTCCAGCCCGCGGCAACCGAAAATCCGAGGTCAATCGAATTTTAAAATTGGCTATTTTTCGACATAAGGATTTTTTACATTTCTCTTAAATTATATCATGAGCTCTCATATCGAAATTCGGATTCATCACACGAAGATGTACCAGAAAAAAAATAAGTCATGAAGTTCTGAGAGAACAAATTTTTCGACTAATGATGGGGTATCATGGTCATTTTTTGGGTTGAAAATCGATTGACCTCGGATTTTCGGCTGCCACGGGCGGGAACGTTATCCAAACGCTCTAAAAAGTTGGGAATCGTATATTCCATGAATTTGCTACCCTCGTGTCTTGGAATGACCTTTGAACGAAAACCATCCTCCGAAATCTAAACATCCAAATTTGGGTAAAATGAAAAAGTGAAAATTTCGTTTTTTTTCGTGTCCTGAGGTCAAATTAAGATATATCGTTATCAAACTTTGGGGATCATCAGGAATTGTGGTAAGGATCATTTTGAGCGTTTGAACGAATCTCTAGCATGTCTATGAACAAAAATCAATTTTTTCGGGACCCTACTTTGAGACAGTCTAAAGCCACTGTACGTCATCCTCCCATGAGTACATATTTGTAGCGAAAAGGTATTGAGGCCTTCTATTATCACACCGAGTAGGAAGGCTGAGAAAAAAATTTATCGATCTTAAAATCCGACAAGAAAAACCATATATTGATTGACTCATCACTAGGAAAGAATCAGGGAGTTCCCTGATATTTCAATGGCATATTCCTAACACACAATGGGTGTACTACTACATATCCAAGTTTGAGCCACAAATTTATCGTGAGTCAAAAGTTACGAAAGATTGAAAAAGTGAGCCAAGACTTATGGTCGATACTGTATGTCATCAAACTTTTTGAGAGTAGAAAAATACGTTTTTATGAGCGATACGGTGCCTCCCAGAGTGGTCTAGGAGCTTGGTCGTCAACAGAGAAAATGTGCTTACGGTCATGGAGAACACGCCTGTGCAGTTGGCCCATCGATATTTGCATTTGTATTTATGTAAATCGATTAAACTGAATATCTTTCACCACATATTCGGGCCCAAACTTTTGAAGAGCTTGGCTGATCAAGCTCGACGAGACGAATCGAATGGTTATCAGAACCCATACTTTATTTTAGTGGCCGACATCAGTTAACTGAATCAAAAGAATTATGCGATTCTTCGTCAGAAGAAACGCGATCGTCATTTGTTCTCTCTCTCATTTGGCGCTCGATGCCGGTCTCTCGGAGTGAGGTGGCGCGGAATAAGAGGGCGAACAATGGAATTCTGTCTCGAAACAGCGAAAAATAGTTCGAAAATATCTTTCAATTGAGGATTTCTCATGTCGGCCACTAAAATAAAGTATGGGTTCTAATAACCATTCGATTCGTCTCGTCGAGCTTGATCTGCCAAGCTCTTCAAAAGTTTGGGCCCGAATATGTGGTGAAAGATATTCATTTTAATCGATTTACATAAATACAAATGTAAATATCGCAATACATACAGACTGCGATACAGAAAATAACAAATTCGGGATAACATCAATGATCATCGAAAGGAAATTCCTTAGATGGGCAACTCCATATTCTTGCGGGCAGAGCTACTGCAACAACGACGACGCCTACTTTCCCGGGTTTCAGAAGAATCGGCTCACTTGTGGGCCTAGAATGTTCAATGGAACGCCGATGAATGCCGTAAGCGACGGAAATGACAAAACAGCCTTTCATGGAGGTTTTCCAAGTTTTTTTTATCTTTTTTTATTTTTTTTTTTATGAGTTTGACTCTCGATTGTTTATTTTACAATATTTGTGTGCATATTTATGCCAACTCGATCATGCGCTATGTTTTCCTGCAATGCGAATAATCAAGTGGTCGGAGTGGTGAGTTCATTTTCATAGCTCTCACTAAATGCATTTTTATATTTTTGCTTATTATTTTTAAATAATGATGTGCGCGATAAAAATTACAATCCAACACGCTTGCATTGCCTATTTTCACATGGAAGGTGTTGGAATTTCAAGAACAATATTTGGGGATTGTTTTAATTTCACTTGAGAATGATATTCATGACCTTCCCGAATCTTAAGTAAAGGGAAAACTGGGCTCATCGCCACCATTTTTTAAAAATTTAAACTGCAATTATGGAGCAGTTAGTTCATGTGTCTTCATCAGAGAGTTTTCAAGATAGGACGCTTGTATTGACGCTTGATTTGTTTACATGATTTGATAGAGATTGGTAATTTTCTCACTCGCAGATACAGTAGGAATCCCCGATGTCATTCCAGCACTTTTTCTTCATAGAGGCATAGATTCTGCCTTGAAGACAACCCTGAATATATCGTGTTCGTCGGATAGGCTGAGCAAATATTCGATCAATTTCTAGCTAACATCTAACGCCTGTATCTTTCAGCAATCGTCAACTCATATTAAACCTCAATAAATAAGGGCAAATCTCACAGTTCGCTGGATATACGCATCGCCGTCGACACTGAGGAACCGGTTCATGTAACAATAGTCACCGCAGCATGACTCTCTGATTTGTCTTATTATTATAAATTAAACTGTGTCTAATTAATAGTAAAATTCGACGAACTCACGCAGCAAATTCGTCATAGCACCGCACCGCAAGAGAACTATGGACGAGAGATAGGAGAAGGAGTAAATACAATGAGCGCATGGCTGACTGCAAGATAAAAGAATGTTTCCATGCAAAGAAGTTTCTATATTTTATGCGCTTAAACATTTATAAATCCAGTAAGGTTAATTCAGGGATACCTAGTGAAATTTCGAACAAGTTTACGATCGGGGCCTTTCGATATTTCAAGTCTAGAGCCGAGCGAGGGACAAAGAAAAAGGAAAGTTTGTACGAAAGAGAAGAGATATAAAATAGGTTCCATTGAATCGGCGCACGCTAGAAACTTGTGGTATTCATTCCGTTCCATTTAATCGCTGAGTGAAATAATCTGATATACCGCAAAGATACAATTGGACACAAGTCCCGGTGCGAAGTTCCTCGTGTTCGACGTTTCGAAACGTTCGACATTTTCTGTTACGTTCGTTATTGAGGGGTTTCGCTTAGCGTACGATACTGGAAGAAAACGTCCGCACCGAATGTGTGAATCTAATGTACAGCATCAGAAGCGCTCTGGCAGACGTCGTCTATCGCTTCTCGGGGTTTTTGATTGATTGATTCTGTACTTCTAAGGCACAGTAAACAAGACGACACATCAAATGATTTGGCAAGTGGAAAGTTTACGAACAAAATAAACAGACTTTATTACTCGATATTTTCCGGCTTGTCAGTAGCATCCGCGAGCGCGGAAAATGCTACGACATCTTGGTACTGTCTTCGGAGAAACTCCTGGATGTTCGCGATAAATACCCAGGTTCGAATGCAAAATGTGCGTTCAAGAGAATCCTTAGAGGCCTGGGGGAGATCCTCGAAATCCGAATATACCTGAATCGCAACTAGTATGAAAAAGAAATGAATGAAATTCCTAGAAATAAATGATGTTATAAACACTGGCCTTCTTGATCACTTTAGCCATGCGTGCCGCACGCAAATCGTTAGTCGACGCACTCACCATCTTTGAGAGTCTAACAATTCCGCCGAGAATGATGTCTTCGAGCTGAAACTCAGGGTATTTCATTTTATTCGCTCGGAGTTTGCAGAGCAGAACAAAGTGAGAAAACCCACGTCGCGCACAAACTTCTGAGCTGGTGCGTCGAGCTTGGGGAGTTGCTTCTCTATGATAGCAATTCGCTTCATGATATAATCATATGTTTTAGGAGCAAACTTTTTTTACCATATCGATTATCTAGAACTGTATGATATAAATAGGTTTTGTAAGACTGTGTGCCCGAATGCATGAATTATAATTTATTGCAAATCTCGGAGTTGAAGACCACGCTTCCGTTTTTTTTCTTGCCATGTATTAAATACTTCTATCTCATTTTCGCCTAAAAAGCCTAAAAAGGCCTAAAAAGCATTGTAGTGATGACAAATCGGCATCGACTCTCCTCATTTAGCTGGTGATTCTGAAACACATGATATGACTCGTATCGTTCAACGACTAACGTACGTCTTCGTTTTTACCCGACTTCGGAAGAGACTTCGATAGGGTGGCAAAGAAGTGATATTGATCAGCGGCGATCCGAGTGGGAAGAAACTGGTTACCTGATGGTTAGAATTTGACAAGTCTTAGAATTGTATTTATAAAAAATAAGTCCAACCACTCACAATCATCATGAATCGTTCGAAGGCTTCGCAGGTCCAAAGCCTGGTCACACTCAATAAGAATGCAACGACAGCCAGCGTCTGACCAACGGGAAGCAACAGTTGGTAGCTCAACACCTGAAAAGCATTGTAGTGATGACAAATCGGCATCGACTCTCCTCATTTAGCTGGTGATTCTGAAACACATGATATGGCTCGTATCGTTCAACGACTAACGTACGTCTTCGTTTTTACCCGACTTCGGAAGAGACTTCGATAGGGTGGCAAAGAAGTGATATTGATCAGCGGCGATCCGAGTGGGAAGAAACTGGTTACCTGATGGTTAGAATTTGACAACTCTTAGAATTGTATTTATAAAAAATAAGTCCAACCACTCACAATCATCATGAATCGTTCGAAGGCTTCGCAGGTCCAAAGCCTGGTCACACTCAATAAGAATGCAACGACAGCCAGCGTCTGACCAACGGGAAGCAACAGTTGGTAGCTCAACGCCTGAAAAGCATTGTAGTGATGACAAATCGGCATCGACTCTCCTCATTTAGCTTTATCTCGTCAGTAAGACAAACGAAAGCGCATGAGAAACTATGATAGTGAGATGTCGATTAGACGTCACTAGTCTGGCTCTCGTAAGATAATACAATACTCACCATAGCCACTAAGGTTGGGAGGTACATAAGTAAGCAGATGAGAGAAGTTGATTTCGAAGTAGGTGCCGCATCTTGAACAAGCTTGTTCTTGTTAAGAGACCGGTTCGGTTATTTTGGAGTATGGGCCGGACATCGATATCACCGATCCGGCCCAAACTTTTTCCTTGGATACCCCCATGGGTCCTCATCACCAAACGGGACACTATATGGTTCAGATCGTTGAAACATAAAAATGTCAAAATCTCGAATTTTGAAAACTCGAAAATCAGATAAAAAATAACCGAACGACCTGGGTCCAAAGTTAGTGTGGCAATATTATACACATGCGTAGGCAACAAAAACACGTTATAAGTTGGTTCAAGATTCCGATCGCAAACTGGTTTTTTCAACTTTCAAAAAAAAATTTTTTAATTTTTAAAAATCTAAATGCGAAAACCGCAAAACGGCATTATCTATAGACCTGAAAGAGGCTGATGAAAAAAAAGTTTCCATAACCTCATCAATATGGTACTCATTTTGAAGCCCACATCAAGTACTTTTTTGCGTTGACAGTTCGACCTGAAATTAATTTTTGAACATGTTAGTACCTTGAAAATTCATAATATTCTGAAATTTTAATTTTTATTAGTTTTTTTAAAAAGTTTTATAATTTCGTGAATTTTCATGATAATAATTTGTTTCAAAATCATGTTTAGGTCTAACTGTCAACACAAAAAATAAAGTACTTGATGTGGGCTTCAAAATGAGTACTATATTGATGAGGTTACGGAAACTTTTTTTCAACTGCCTCTTTCAGGTCTATAGATCCGAAAGGGGGCTAAAATTTAAAATATCGAATTTAGCTGAATCGACGCAGAATTCGATGTTCTACAACATGAGATAATCGCCGGAGTGCGATTTTGAACTTTTTTTTATTAGAATTAAAATATCAGAATTTTTAAGATTTTTCGAATTTTCATGGTAGTAACTTGATCCACGATTATTTTCAGGTCAAACTGTCAACACAAAAAATAAAGTACTTGATGTGCGCTTCAAAATGAGCATTATTTTGATGAGATAATGGAAACTTTGTTTTCAACTGCTTCAGGTCTATAGATCCAAAAGGGGGCCAAAAAAGTAAATTATCTCATTTAGCTGATTCGACGCAGAAACTAATGCTCTACAAGATGTGGTTAGAGCAGTGATGCGGTTTTTTCATATGGATTTTTAAAAATTAAAAAACCATTTTCGAAAGTTGAAAAAACCAGTTTGCGATCGAAATCTTGAACCAACTTATAACGTGTTTTTGTTGCCTGCGTATGTGTATAATATTGCCACACTAACTTTGGACCCAGGTCGTTCGGTTATTTTTATCTGATTTTCGATTTTTCAAAATTCAAGATTTCGACATTTTTATGTTTCAACGATCTGAACCATATAGTGTCCCGTTTAGTGATGGGGACCCATGGGGGTATCCAGGGGAAAAGTTTGGGCCGGATAGGTGATATCGATGTCCGGCCCTAACGGCCGAGTCCTAGAAAATAACGGAGCCGGTCTCTTAACATAAAAACGAAAGCAGAAAGAGTGTAGCAAAATCAGGGCTGAATGACTGACGAAAAATGTGTGGATTGCTAAATTGTAGTTTTTTTTTATTCTTCATGACTAAAATATGTTCTCACTCTGGCACACGTTGCAGGACCATTTTCCGACGAAAGAGAACAAACACGTACAATTGAGCGGATCGTTCGATTAGAAAGACGATCCTGTTTTCAATGATGGTATAATGTAACGATGATCATCTGATGCTGAATAACCTGACAGCTCCCATAGAGTTCGCAATATCTGACGAATTATCAACTAATGCATTGTTAAGCAGTAAAATGGAAAACGATCGTAAGGATTTAGGAGTTCTGAAAGCACTTTTGATGTTTCATGTTTCTAGAGCGGAAATTACCTTGTTAATATTGCGAATATCAGAACGCAATTGACTGTGATAGCAGAGAAATCCAGAAAGCACAATAAAGTAAGGTGTAGTCTATCAATTGGCGTTAGCATCTCGAAAAAATACAATGGAATCTGCAGAATTTGCACGATTGAGCTCTCTGAATGAACAAACGTTATTGAGACCGTAATAATAATAATAATAATTTATCATGCATTTAAGGTGAGAGAAACGATAGAAATGTGTGGAATGAGGGGTGCATGAGATACGATGTCGCTACAAGGCGACAAAGAATAGGAAACAAGACATGATGTAGAATTAATGATGACTAATTATTTTGATGAATGACTTAGAGTTCCTAGAAAGAATGACACTGTTGGGGAGCATATTCCATCTATTTACAATGCGATAACAAAGTAAATGATCGAGAGCTACCCTATTGAAACGATGTTTCTTAATTTGAAAACAATTACGACGGGAAATTCTATTAATAGCGGGGCGAAGGAAGAAATTATCAACTGTGAGCTCTAACTCTCTATGTACAATCTTGTAAGTACAACACAAATCAATATTGGCCCGTCGACTCTCGAGAGTGGCGAGATCAAGGGCACGTAGTCGATTGGAGTAGTTGTTGGGGGGCTCTCTGCACTTGTTGAAAACTCGCTCACTGAACTTTCGCTGAACTGATTCGATTAACTTGATCTGCTCTCGGTCGGTTGGTGACCAAAGTTAACTACCGTACTCTAGGATGGGTCGGACGTAAGAAGAGAAAAGACGCGCGTATAATTTGAGACTGCGGGAGGAGAAAGTGCGGGTGATGTAAGCACAACGTGCTTTAGCGCGGGACACTATTGATTGGATGTGACTAGCGAAGGAAAGATTGTGGTCGTAAGTAATGCCAAGATCTTTGAATACCGTCTTATTGGGGAGAAAGATTTGACCGATTTTGAAGTCAAAGTCTGGGTGTCTAGGGCCGATTTTCATAATGACAGTCTTAGTGACTGAAATAGATAGTCCCCATGTTAGAGACCAGGAAGCGAGAGCGTCAAAAGATTGTTGGTGGAGGGGAGGATCACTAATCGAGTACAACTTGATGTCATCTGCATAGAGATTGCAGTGAACACCAGGGAGAAGATCTGTCGAGCTACTCGCGAAAATCGATTAATGAAAGGCTCTCTGAGAGAGTTCGAATGGTGAAGGACTTTTTTTCCTTACCTTTTACAATGGGTTTGAATCATAATAACAACGCGAACCTGATCCGTTGTGCACAAATTCGAGCTATGCGTGCTCAGCGAACGTTGTCCTGTTCACAATTCTAACCCAAGGATGCTTTTCTAGGCTTGTGATTTCACACGGAATATTTCCGGTTGCGCCTGATATGTGCCTAGTTATCAGAATCGTCATGTCTGTGACATATGAGCCTGTGTGACTTTTCCGTGATCTCACGATCAAAACGAGATGAGCTTTCATTTCACTACTTAGTATTGCTCCGTGCGACCCCCGATATCATATTATTATAGCATAAAAAGTACTGTATCTCCACCATAACGACTTCTGATCGATCCGTGATATCTTGGACTATTTCCGTTCGGAGTGGATGAATCTGATGAACAGCATCAGAAAGTGTAACATATCTGAGAGAGTCGTTTGAGAAAAAACAAATTTTATCACAACATGGTAAACGATATTGGCAATAATGCTCGATATTGTCAATTTTACTCGATGTTGTCAATATTAATCTATATTATCAATAGTATCCGGAAGACTGCCATGAAATATTGTACGTTGTTGTCTGGGTTCACGATGAGAGCTGCGGTTTTGATGCAGAATGTTCGCTCAAGAGAAATCTTCGAGGCCTGGGGCAGCACTTCGAATGATCGAATGACCTGAAGAACGGAATCATGATATGTATAAATGATGACAAATCGGCATACCGATTTATAACCTCTAGCAGGCATGATAGGACAAAAAGTAATGTAACGAAAAGAAAGAAGGCTCTTTTCGTGGCGCTTCTCAGTGAATCATATCATGAATTTATCGTCAGGAAAAGGAGAGAAATGAAAAAGGCTAATATCGATTCCCCTGAAGAGCATACCGGACCGTTCCCATGAAGAGCTGCCGGTCCGAATTTTCCCACACACATTGGTTGTTTCACTCTTGCAACTAGGTAAGTTCGTCAAATTGCTCGAGTGCTCGTTTATCATAGATTAGAATACAAGTGTTAGTTACACGTCTACTCTCGTTCATCACTCTAGCTTGAACTCACATTCTCTATTCTTGTTTTGTTGATCGCACTGTACCGAAGGTCAATAAAGATTTCGTCCACGTTCTCTTTCTTCCGGCCCACAGCATGAAAGAATCACGAATAGTAATCATCAACTACAAATCTTTCGCTTCTCCAATCAAGATCTCGTCCCTTTCTAAGCTCTTTTCACTCCATTTTATCCACCTCACCCCGAATCCATCACACTTTTCCTCACGCGTTACACCAACCTCATTAGAACGGAGTTGTTGAGAGAGCGAGGAAGGCAGTGCCTTCCTTAGAAGAAAAGCAGTCAGAAGGCCGTCATCTTCGATGGACGTGGCCTCCTTCAACTCCACGTTGTCCATTCTCATCCCTTTAGCGGACTGGAACCATCCAATTCAATTGGTGGTGGGCGGAATCTCAATGGCTATGTGTCTACTACTGGCATTTATTGTGGAGAAGTGAGCGCATTGCATGTTTGTTTTGAATTAGTGGTGACAAATTGGCATCCGACTCTTTGACCGGCGAGAGCATGCGAAAACAGAAGAGTCAATGCCGATTTGCCGTCACTATTTTGAATATCCCATGATTATTCTCTGTTTCAGACACACCCCTGACGAGTTTTGTAGCAAGAAAGTGATGTTGCTTGTCCAATTGGGTGGATGCTTCTCTAACTCCCTTCTCTTTTGTGTCCTTCAACCATTCCCTCTATATCCTCACAAGGTGAGAAGACATTCCATTCCGCAGCAATAAAACGTATCGAAACTCTTGATCAGAACAAGATTCATTTATTTTTGTTTCCGAATTAAATTTAATTGTTGAGGTGTTCATGTTTACTGGTCCCTTACGTACTTTCGGAGTTGAGACATCGTCCATTTTGTTTGTTGCCTGGTCAGTCTTGCAAGCTTTGTTTCCTAATGAAGAAGGACAAGCAAGGTACTATGAGCTTGGGATGACAAAACGGACTCGGCAAGCCTGATGTACCGTTGAAAATGCAGGGTTGAAGCCGCTTGAGTCCTAGGCGGCTCTAAAGGCCGTTATTTTCATCACTAGTATGGGTGTATCTTCTCAGGTGCGGCAATCAGTCCTTTCTGTCTTGTGCTTCAATCACTATTTCATTCAATCACTACATAGAGACGATGGAACAATTTAAGTCAGCATCTCGTATCATTAGCAGATCTAGAATATATTGACATATGAAAGAGGAAAATAAGAAAGAGAAAGAGCATCTTGCAAAAAATATTAACCTATTGAGTTTGACTCAAGTTTCGAACGTAGTACAATTAATTAATAATAATAATAAATATTCAAATAATATCAATTAAATTCAGGCAAAAGAATGTCTTCTTCGAGTTCTTCCGTAACATTTCGATTCCTCGCCGAATGATCTTCTATTCTATATTCGTTGGAACCATTGAAATCATTGCTTCTGCCTCTCTTTTCTTCTCAATTGACGTCGAAAAGGTAAGTACTACTCACTAGGGTTGGCTTGTCAAGAAAAACAACAATACATTGTCAAGAAATAATTCAATTATAGAATCTTGACAATTTCTTGGATTCTTGGCAAAAATATCTTGGTAAGAAAAACTTCACAGAACGCCATTCAAAGGTCTCAAAAAGAATCACCTATTTCTTTCGAAATTTCTTGATCTTTTGATCTTGGGACATTGTATTCACTCACTTCTTGACAAGATCTGGCTTCTTAGCAAGACATTGTCAAGAAATCATTTCTTGTCAAGATCATTCCTCGCCAACCCGTTCTTGAAAAGCGGTTCATTTCTTGACAAGCCAACCCTACTTCTCACCATTCATTAATTGCATTTTAAGAGACGAATCGCGAGATTTTCGAGAGCCCCGTGGCGGTAGGAAATTAGTATCCTCATCCTGCTGAAAAGTATATTTTAAGTACTTCAAATGTCGTTCTATCAAACTACGTTTGCAGAATTTTGATATCGGCTCTCATCTCCGAGTATAGGTAGGTCAAATTAGGTACCCTATTGAATTTTTATGCCAAATTTGACTCAGGAAAATGATCATAACTCGCTTCAAAAAAAAGCTAGAGACAATTTCCGAAATGCATTCGAAAGAGGAAGCAGGGGGCAATATTTTGTATGTTGATGATATCAATACATATTTATGCGCTGGAGCGGGGCGGTCGGTTTTTCAAAAAAGTGCTATAGCTTTCTTAGAAGTGATTTCAGCAGAAATTTCCCGAGTGATTTCAGAAAAAAGTATTACCTACTCGAATTTGAAATATCAGAGAAATCGGAAATGTAATATTTTTTATGCACGTGGTTTTGTCCGAAAAACTGCCGATTTCGACAGTTTTTCAAAGATAACTTTTTTCTTTCATGTTTTCATGAGCTATCGTATCGAAATTCGGATTCAGCGCAAGAAAATACATAAGAAACTCCTATAGACATATTTTTTCGAGACGAAAATGTTTTCGACTATGACCACTTTTTCACAATGTGGTCCTATTTTCACCTTTTGGTCCTATTTTGGTCGAACAAATGTTGTCTCAGAATCATGTCCCTATAAGAATTTTTTAGCGCTGAATTCGAATTTCATAACACTAGAGCTCATGAAACCTCGAGATAAAAAAGTTATGCTTAGAAGAAAATTCAAAAAAAAAATTAATCTGAATTTTGGGCATAACTTTTTATATCGAAGTTTCATGAGCTCTAGTTATGAAATTCGAATTCAGCGCTCAAAAATAAGCCTGAAATTCGTATAGGGACATGATTCTGAGACAACATTTTTTCGACCAAAATAGGACCAGGGGGACCACATGGCGAAAAAGTGGTCAGAGTCGAAAAACATTTCGTATCGAAAAAATATGTCTATAGGAGTTTCTTATGTATTTTCCGGCGCTGAATGCGAATTTCGAAATGAGAGCTCATGAAAACAAGAAAGAAAAAAGTTATCCTTGAAAAACTGTCTAAATCGGCAGTTTTTCGGATAAAACCACGTGCATAAAAAATATTCCATTTCCGATTTCTCTGATATTTCAAGTTCGAGTAGGCACCACTATTTTCTGAAATCACTCTCGGGAATTTTCTGCGGAAATCACTTCTAAGAAAGTTATAGCACTTTTTTGAAAAACCGACAGCCCCGCTCCAGCGCATAAACATGGAATAAAATCATCAACAAACAAAATATTGCCCCCTGCTTCCTCTTTCGAATGCATTTTGGAAATTGTCTCTAGCTTTTTTTTGAAGCGAGTTATGATCATTTTCCTGAGTCAAATTTAGCATAAAAATTCAATAGGGTACCTAATTTGACCTACCTATACTCGGAGATGAGAGCCGATATCAAAATTCTGCAAACGTAGTTTGATAGAACGACATTTGAAGTACTTAAAATATACTTTTCAGCAGGATTGAGGATACTAATTTACCGCCGCGGGGCCGTCAATTCTCTCGCTTCTCTCGCGATTCGTCTCTTAAATGTTTGAGGATCCTTCACTGGTCGATGGAATCTTCAATTATCTCAGAGAAAAATACGCAATGATATATTTCAAGAGCAAGTTTGGAACTCTCGAAGTAAGCAATATTGTGGACTGATTCATTATCAATGACTTCCAGATTCTCAGTGGCACTTTTCTCGTATTCATTTTCTTCTATACTTTCATTGTTTTGTTCTTGAGAAACAATGTGTATAAGGAATTAGAAGAGGTTAGATGGCCTCTTCTATAATCATCAATTCAAATCTCATTAGCTCCGCCCTTCTCTTTCCCCTCGTACCTTCGATATCCTCGAGCAACTCTCCCATCTGCTCATCCTTGTTGACCTCACCCCAATGGCCTTCTTCTTTCTCCCATCGGGTTAGTGATGACAAATTGGTATCCCACTCTCCTCAATTCACGCGTTCTCTCACCGGGGGCAGAGGAACGAGAGATCAGGTAGAAAGAGGAGTGTCGGATGCCGATTTGTCACCATTGTTACAGAAATTATGATAGGAAGATGGAATTCTTATCCTGATTCAGGAATCTTCATATTCATTCCCTTTCTTTTTCCTTCTCTCGTTTCCACCTCTGGTCTGCTCATTTTCTTCACGCTTCTTACGATCAGTCAGTTGTAGTGATGACAAATAGGCCACCGACTCTCCTCGATTCTCGTGATTTCTCGTTTCTCTGACGGACGAGAGATCAAGCGAATTGAGGAGGGTCGATCCACATTGGAAAGAGAAAAATCAAATATTTGCAATTTCAGTTCTCTTCTCAGTGTATCCCTATGTCCACTACCTCCTTCTCATAATCGGTTTCAAATATTATCGTCGTGCCTTCTACTCCCTTCTCCTCCATCCGCTTTCCCTCTGTAGACCGTCGATTGCAATCACAGATGTCACCCTGCCCAAACCATCGACGACTACGTAAAAGACATAAATGGCTCGTATTTATTATCATCGTCTTATCGGAGTGTTCATGTTCAATCTTTGATTTACCATTTTTGATTTCATCTCATAGATTTTAACCTCACTCATCATAAATCGGTCGATACTCGGTCGATTGTAATGAGCACAGACAAATAAATCATTTCGACTGTTCATTTTTCTCTTTCGTTTTCCCTCACGATCACAATACCCACACAGCCATTTTCGTTCACTGTTTATCCGGATTCTGAGGGAAAGTGAAAATAGTGATAAATCAGGTGTAGTACGGAGGTCAGTCGATGGTGTCGAAAGAGGGGGGGGGGGGGCTCGTAGCAAGGGTATGGGATGCGGGGGATCAAGGGGAGCTCGTCGGTTGCTCTATGCAGGGCAGTAGGTCACCGTGAATTTCTCGCCAGCGTTGGCACATTTGTGACCCTGTAATATCCTTATCAGACTCGGTATTATGCAACCACTTGACTGACATCCGGCTCATCGCATGTCTGACTGTTGCAAAAAGTCGAGTTTTAGAAGCAAACAAAATTTTTCGAAAGAAACTATAATTGGATAGAATGATTAAGTCTTTGCAAGAAATAACTGATACACTCTATCACAACCCGAGAGTGCATGAAATGAAGAGATAGTTTCTCGCGAAGGCATCCCTGTGGTTTTATTTTATTGAGACGAGAAAGAAAGGTGAATACAGATCTACCCATCATTCTACTGTTGCCTAATGTCGCACATTGCACTTCGAGAAAAGCACAGGTTAATTTTTGGCACACTTCTTGACAGTCGCTTGCTTGCTACCGCAACGCGTTTGTTCTGACAACGCCTGTTTGGGAATACATGATTATTGTCTTCGTAATGTTGTTCGCACGTCTCCTCTCTTTCTGGTTTCTCTGTGTTTTCGATTCAAACGTGTGACTTTTCAGTGCAATGGATGCTCACGGGAATGGTGCCATAGTAGTGGATGAAGGTACCACTGACTGGAGGAGAGATGAACTCTTCAGAGACCTGAAGGATCTCGGACGCAAACGCTACGTACAAAGAGATGACTATGGAATAATCAATATTGACGTGAGTGTCGTTGCTTTGCAATGACTACATACACTCTCTTTAGAATCTGATAGTTTGTTCAGGGCTTAGAACAGCGATTTTTCAGAAATCAATTGATTTGGAAGCAAACGATAGGCATGTTGCTTGTGACAGCGGGATTAACATCCTTTTCAGCACCTTTTCACAAGCTCTGATCCTTGAATATTATAGATGTCGCTTTTCTTCTCTTCTGTGTATCATCGCACTCTCCTTCCCGATTATAAACCGATCACCATTGACAATCTGACTTCCGACGAGAAGAGGGTGGGTTTTCATCACCACACACTAGTTTTTCCGGTTCTAAAAGTCTTTCCATTCATCACATTCTTTCGACGGGCAAAGAAGATAGTTTATGCTATTAGTTTTGGCAACACTTGTAGACATAATTGACCATCCACTTCCCGTGGGGGAGTGTGATTTTCAGTGAATTTGGGTCCTCCACTCATCCTCTCTCGAGATTTATTTCGCGTAATATAACATTCCCGTTCTCAATAAAAGTATGTGAATCACATCTTGACCCAAATCCGCGCCCCGGGATCTCGAATTTGTACTCCGGTGGTCATTTCAATGCCAGTATGTGGTGATTATTCAATGTTACAATATTATGATTATTAGAGAAATCAAACCATTCTGTAGGATCTTAACTCGAAAATATCTCACTTTAACTCAATTCCAAATGATCAATCTTAGATAATAATGAGAATTTTCGCATTCAGCAGTAATATTCAATAAAAAGAGCTACAAAATGTACTTATTTAATATAATATTTGCGTACTCGCTCGAAACCTAGGCGCGAACGTAGGTCAAGATGTGATTCACATAGTTTTATTGAGAACGGGAATGTATACGCGAAAGAAATCTCGAGAGAGGATGAGTGGAGTACCCAAATTCACTCAAGGTTTGAGTTTGTCACAAACTGAAAATCACACTTCCCCACGGGAAGTGGATTCATTTACTTTTATTGATGCGTAGCATTAATTCTCGCGCAGAACGATTTGGATACCGTGAAAAGTGATCAAATTATATAGCAAGCAAGGGGGGGGGGCAAGCCCCCCTGGGGGGTTATGCATGACCGCTTAGGACCCATTAATCTGAAAATTATTACGAACTAAAAGACGCTTCTATATTTTGAGGAGTATCCATATGCTCATCAAACAAGCAAGGGGGCAAGCCCCCCTTGAACCCCCCTGTGAAGTTACATATATTTCCCTAGGCACGACAAAACATGTTCAACTATACCGTATACGACCGGTGAATGCTTGACAAACCGAACTTAATGCCACCCGGTGTGATCCTGAGCAGAAAGGATCCAGACCGAATCAACTCCGAAACAACCAGTGAAAATTATCTCCGAACGTGGTTCCAACATGGAACCGGACTGCTACTGGTCTATTACCATCTTCGTAGCATCCTGATATTTACATCAGACACCGCGAGTACGTTGTAATTTGCACAATAGGCTAACACAAGAAACATTTTATACTATTGATTGGATACTCGGAGATGGTATCAAGGTTCCCCTGCCTGAGCGCTATCCTCCTTTCTCGGTAGTTAAGTATCACGTCTAGGTTGTCCCGGGTCCCTACCCGTATGCCCCCAAACGCCAGAGGGTATGACCTGTATGCCCCCAGTGCGCGCTACCCGTATGCCCCCTGACCTTTATGCCCCCTCCCCTACCCACTTGACCTCACTACCCATACGTCCCCTGACCCAAACGCCCCTCCCTCTCACTGGTCGGTGAACATGAAATGAAATAATTTTCTTTGAAACTCTGAACTTTTGAGTTGGTTTGGATGGAGGTCGATCTAGGAAGGATCCGATCTAACATGATGGATGCTTTCCATTTCTATTAGGAAGGGTCCGTTCTAATAGATCGGAAGGGACCGATCAAACTAGGAAGGGCCCGAACTTTTTTTAATCGGATCACCTCGGGTATATAAGGACAGCCTACAGAGCAGCGCCACATGGGCTCTCCCTCAATTTTTCTTTGAAGTTATTTTTCGATTTTTGTTTTTTTTTTATTGTTACTTGTTCTGATTTTGTTTTCGTATGTCTGTGATTGACTTCTTTTCAGATGACTGCAACCTGGAGTGGATTTTCTTTGCCTTCTCTCAAAGGAAATCGCAAGATTGCCGCTTTTCGAATCAGTGGAGAGAAAGACTCCATCGTGTCTTACCGATTCAAGGACAAGATAGATGGAGACGATGTCCCGCTTTCGAACCGGAAGGCTAAGTATGTGTGCATCTCCTGTGAACGTCTCCTCGTGTGTGCATCTCCTCATGGTGCGTGGTCATTAGAGATAAATTGGCATCGAGAGAAATTGTACGTCTCAATTTCAGAAAACAGAGCTCGACGACAACATTTCCATAGTGGAGAGATTTTCGAGCTGAGAGAGGAGGATCAGGAGCGATCGATCGAAACTCTGTCACCCATGACTGAATTCTTTTCGCTTGTGGAGGAGAAGGACAATGCTGAGATTCTGAATTACCTAGATACGATGACTAAATTCTGCCATGAAAAACTTAATTGAAAAAAGAAACATACTTGGCAGAATTTTGTAATCTGATCTCCTTTTCTATATTCAGATAGGTGTTCCACTCTTTAATTTATTTTCTCATGTACAATCCTTTGAATCTCTTTCATTCACTTCTTGTACTAATTGTTCGCATTCCAGATTTCGGCACGAGATGAGGACGGAGACGTGAGAGTGAGACTAGCGAGAGTTGGTTATTTTGTGAGAGTTGAGCGAGAGTGCATTTACGAGAGAGGTTATTATTCTTTCGGCCTTTTGAAGCTATTTTGTGATACGCATTTTTCACTTTGGGCATTTTCGCAGTTTCTGAATGATAAATATCTTTCGTTCCCCTATACATGTTGTTCTTTCTTCCACATATAATGGATGTTGTCGAGTGGTCGCAAACCAATGAATTTCATGAAGATACGAGGTGTCATGAATCTGCTGATAATTTCTTCTTGTTTCGCCCTACAGAAGAGTTCTAAAGACAATTATTTCATAAGTTGATATTTAATGTTCACCGACCAGTGAGAGGGAGGGGCGTTTGGGTCAGGGGACGTAAGAGTAGTGGGGGCATGTGGGTAGGGGAGGGGGCATAAAGGTCAGGGTGCATACGGGTAGCGCGCACTGAGGGCATACAGGTCATACCCTCTGGCGTTTGGGGGCATACGGGTAGGGACCCGGTTGTCCCTTGAAATGGCCTCCATAGGCTTGTGGTTATTGTCCAGAGCCATAGGCATACCTGTGCAACCCTGGCGGCGACCCTTTTTCGGACCATGTATATCAGTTTACGATAACTGGATTACGGTATTTAGGGTTACGGTAGAATGTGGAGTTTATTTAGTACACTTTGGGATATGGTACTCGGGTTCGAAAAATGACCAAATCCATGACCCCCTATACATGTACATGACGGGCCTGACACTTTTTTGTCAGGCCCGTCATGTACCCGTATAGGGATCATGGTCCAAAAGTACCATATGCTAAAGTGCACTACAGTAACTCGACATTCTACCGTAACCCAAGATACCGAAATCCAGTTATCGTGAACTGACTTTTTTGCAAAATGAGTTTTAAAATCGGTTCTTTGGCAATAACTCAGTCAGTTTTGGTCGGAGAGCCTCATCCTTAATTTTATGTGAAAGAACAGAATCTGCTCTACAATTCGTATGGCAAGAGCTAAGAGGTTCGACGCACGGTAAATTTACTGTGATTTTAACCCACGATTTTTTTCAAAATAGATCAGCTCGGATATTTCGGAGATTTTGGACGTCAAAAATAACAGTAAATTTACCGTGCGTCGAACCTCTTAGCTCTTGCCATACGAATTGTAGAGCAGATTCTGCTCTTTCACATAAAATTAAGGATGAGGCTCTCCGACCAAAACTAACTGAGTTATTGCCAAAGAACCGATTTTAAAACTCATTTTGCAAAAAAGTCAGTTCACGATAACTGGATTACGGTATCTTGGGTTACGGTAGAATGTCGAGTTACTGTAGTGCACTTTAGCATATGGTACTTTTGGACCATGATCCCTATACGGGTACATGACGGGCCTGACAAAAAAGTGTCAGGCCCGTCATGTACATGTATAGGGGGTCATGGATTTGGTCATTTTTCGAACCCGAGTACCATACCCCAAAGTGTACTAAATAAACTCCATATTCTACCGTAACCCTAAATACCGTAATCCAGTTATCGTAAACTGATATACATGTCAAAACAAGAAGTCGCCGGCGGCGTGCACACCTATGGCCATAGGCATGCCGAGGTAGAGTGAAATCCGAAATGCATTGTAAACTGCGTTGACTATTCGGAAAATGTAATGCAAGGACCTGCGAGCGCGCTAACATACTCACTCGCTAGTCGTATATCGCATCAAGAGTGTCTCTCCATATCGCACCTGTGGCCATGTGGTTATCGCAATGGGCGAACACCCAGCCGAACCGGTTCTATTCCCGCCTGCAACGCATGTTTTGAAAATTTTCATTTTTTTGTTGTTTTTTTTATCGCAATATTTCAGAAACCACTTTATAGATTTTGCTGAAACTCGTTATAAAGGGGTATCTTGACCTGCTGAATACAATGGCGGGGGTTGAAAATCGAAGGAAAGACTTTCAGACCCTATTGGGCCGGAAATCAGCCTTTTCACGCGTTTTTGACACTAAGTGCCGACAATTCGGCTCAAAGTGGTGACAAGCGGTTCCTTTGAAGAAGTTAACCTTACATAAAGCCAGAAAGCTTAACTTCCAGATTGGAAGACTCAGGATCAACTCCGAGCTATACATGGAAAATATATGCACTGCGAAATTTGTCACACCCAGGGGTACCCGCCATTTGGCTCCCCGATGAGTTTTCGGGCTGAAATTTTTGTTGGTGCATTCCCAGACCATGGGCACAAAGTTTGCGAAGTTTGGTGAGCTTGCACCCACTTTGAGCCAAAAAAATGGAAGGAAAATAATATGTCTAAACCCAAATTACGCCGGCGTCAATTTTTATGCGATGACTCTTGTAACCGACTCACTACATTCCAGATCGTTCGTCGTTTCATAATCCAGTTCACTCGTAATTTCATGCGCATTAAAGTCATGCATCTTACCACAATGGAATAGTGAGATTTTATTTTATTCGATCGGTTGTATATTCGATCCCTATTTCCCTCTGTCTCCCCCTCGTCTCTCTGCTATTGCTAGTATCCCGGCCAGCAAGTAATGAGGCCTGTCCCTCTTCCCTAGGTAATTGAATTGAATTTTATTTTATTCGAGAGTCTCAATCAAATTTTTTTTTTCGAGCGCTCTGGAAAAGTTGCGATGTAGCCACTCCGCTTCGCTCCGTGGCTACATCTGCAACTTTTCCTCCGCGCTCTCAGCCTCACGAGTTTTCACAATAGCATGGCCGGAGCATAGGCAAAACTCATGAACACATATCCCTTTTGCCACGTCTGGCCGTCTTACACATTAGCCTAACACCGCTTACTTGCGAGTGGGGCGTATGTCATTGCAAAAAGCTCGTGAGGCTTCGAGCGCTCCGGAAAAGTTGCGATGTAGCCACTCCGCTTCGCTCCGTGGCTACATCGCAACTTTTCCTCCTCGCTCTCAGCCTCACGAGCTTTTCACAATAGCATGGCCGAAGTATCCTAAAACTTGTAAATCTTCTTCAAATGTTGATTGCCACTTCGCCCAAGGCTCTCCGATGATTTTGAATCGAGTTATGATCGAAAATATGAAGATTTCATAATGATGACGAAATCGATAATTGCGAAATCTAAGCACGGGGGGTCGATTGGCACTTCTCCCGAGGCTTTCCGATGATTTTGAAGCGAGTTATGAGCGAAAACGTGAAGATTGCGTAATGATGATGAAATCGATAATTGCGAAATCTAAGCACGGGGAGTCGATTGGCACTTCTCCCGATCTTCTCCGATGATTTTAAAGCGAGTTATGAGCGAAAACGTGAAGATTTCATAATGATGACGAAATCGAAGATTGCGAAATAATTGCTGCCAGTGAAAAGCGCTGACGATTCTGAGTCGATTGACACTATTGCCGATCTTTACGGACGATTTTGAAGCGAATTAGGCGCGAAAAACGGAGTATTGCCTAAGGATGATGAAATATTTCGTAATGATGATGAAATTATTATAGATTTTGAAAAAGGAGTTTACGGTGGTTCGATTGGTCAAGGACTTGTCCTCGGGCGATGCCTAGAAAGCGAGTTATTGAGGTTTGAAAAGTGTGACACACAGAAGGACGAACGAACGGACAAACAGACAGACACTTTGACTTTATAAGAGATAGAGTATTGTTGGATATTTCATCTCACAAGCAGACATAGTAGGGTTGCCTTTTTGGGCACTATTTGGGCCCGCCCCCTCTTATTGCGGACCCGCACTGAATTAGAAGAGGACAGAGGATGACTTAGCCAATCCTAATGCATAGCATGACTTAAGACGACGTCTCGATAATTTGCAAGCATTTTGGCCCCTGGCCGGACACGTTTCTCTAGCAATGAGAACCAGAAGCCCATACTGGGTTGCTGGAAGGGTCTTGGTACCATGATGCACAATCCATGACTTATTTGTTGTTACAGCCGTGGCACAGAGAGAAACATGATTTTAAAGGTAAAATGGTCGAAAAATCAAATTTTTCGATATAGACCCAATTTCTCTTTTGCGTTAATTTAGGGGTGCCCTAAGAGTCTTAAATACATGTTCTGATCGATTACTGCTCATTGCGAAATTCACTTTTTAGACATAATTTTTTGTTTTTCTTTAACATGATGCCCATTTTCGGAAAAAGCCCCAAAGGCCACTATATACGTTTTGTAGCCCTTTAAATTCTACATTGAATCCTACTTTTGAAATGTTCTGGCAGGGCCGCCGAAGATGTACTTTTTCGATTGAATCCAAAAAAGTGCCAATTTTGAACGTTTTTCGCGCATATCTTTTTTCTTTTGAGTTAAAATGAGCACTAATAGCAAAATTCGGATTCTACTCGTCAAAATACACCAGAATCACGTATAGTCAGATTTTTCCGAGATAAATTTTTTTCGACTTTTTCATGACCATGGTCATTTTATCATGGTCATTTTTTGGGTCAAAAAGTAAAAATCTCAGACCTATTCCACTAAAGGTGTTTCTATAGTATTTCCGCACGCAGAGAACGATTTTGCATGTTAGAGTTCACCAAATTGCGAAAGAAATAAGTTAAGGCCAGAAAACCTGAATGTCGCTGTTTTTCGAGCGTAACTTTTTTCTTTCACAATTTTCGTGAGCTCTAACATGCAAAATTGGCATCTACGCGCAAAAATACGCCTGAACACCTATAGTGGAATAGTTCTGAGATTTTTACTTTTTGACCCAAAAAATGACCATGATAGGGGTGTCATGAAAAAGTCGAAAAAAATTTATCTCGGAAAAATCTGACTATACGTGATTCTGGTGTATTTTGACGAGTAGAATCCGAATTTTGCTATTAGTGCTCATTTTAACTCAAAAGAAAAAAGATATGCGCGAAAAACCTTCAAAATGTGCACTTTTTTGGATTCAATCGAAAAAGTACATCTTCGGCGGCCCTGCCAGAACATTTCAAAAGTAGGATTCAATGTAGAATTTAAAGGGCTACAAAACGTATATAGTGGCCTTTGGGACTTTTTCCGAAAATGGGCATCATGGTAAAGAAAAACAAAAAATCATGTCTAAAAAGTTAATTTCGCAATGAGCAGTAATCGATCAGAACATGTATTTAAGACTCTTAGGGCACCCCTAAATTAACGCAAAAGAGAAATTGGGTCTATATCGAAAAATTTGATTTTTCGACCATTTTACCTTTAAAATCATGTTTCACCCTGTGCCACGGCTGTAGCAACAAATAAGTCATGGATTGTGCATCATGGTACCAAGACCCTTCCAGCAACGCAGTATGGGCTTCTGGTTCTCATTGCTAGAGAAAAGTGTCCGGGGAGTGGTCTCAAATTACCGAGTCGCCGTCTTAAACGCTGTTGGTTAAAATAACACTTTTCCAGAGACGACTAAATCTCCGTTTGCTTTGGTGGGAAGAGCGATGTCGATTCTTTCTCAGAACTGCTTGCGAAGAGGATCAGATCTGTTCGTAGTTTCTTTTTGTTGTAGCACTCTGCATTTTAATGATATCAACTTATTTTAGATCATTGAATGCACCAAACATGGTGAGTATCAGTGAAGAAATAGATGGCGGAGAGGCAAAGTCAGAATTGATCATACAAGACTTCAACGTATCACCAGTGAATACTACCTAACAGACTAACTATTGCAAGAAAATAAACCGTTTCACTTGTTATTACAAATGGTCAAATCTACTGTCTTTAGCAATCATTAATAAGGGATTCTAGACTTCAGTGTTTGTATTTAATCAGTGCATTTTGCGTCCAGGATCACATAGGAGAAAGATCGGGAATATTGGGAAACTAAATAAATAATTAGCGAATATTTTGTTCCGCTCATCATGCCTACTGTATACTAAACAGTCCATGACTCTAACTGAGTTTTTGAATCTTACAATAAGCATCATTTTCCGATCAAGATATTGCATTACACAAATTGCATCTGTTAATCTGATCTTCATTGTAAATGTTCATTTTGAAATTTTTTTTATAAATTGTCTTTGTTTGTGGTATTAATCAGTGTTGTTTTCGGGAACCATGTGTTGTGCATGAACATTGAAAATAGGACGGCAAAGAATGAGCTTAAACAGCTCAATAGCTCAATCGCTCTATCGCGGTTCTGTTATGCTTGAAACAATAAAGATGCATTTTCAGTTTTTAAGCTTCGAAATTGATCGAGAGAAATGTGTTACGAATTCAGAAGGTAAATCTATCCTGCAAATGAAGAAGGTGATTTTTTGTCGGAAGGTAAGTCGAGCTGACAGAGTAATTTGGACGTTTATTTTTTGACGAAAAAACCATTGAACGGTTTTTTTTCTATAATATTGGAAAGGTTGATTATCATCCAAAACAAGGCCAATGCTGAGAGAGTTCAATGAATGCCGATGTTTGACAATGCGCACCAGCGGTCCCTGTGGTAATGCTATTGTCTTCTACAGATATGTGAAAAGGACGAGCCTCACTTTGTCTCAGGGATCTGATGTTGTGTTAAAATCCTGGAAAAGTATACGGAAAAGTGAAAAGGGTGTTAATTTTTGCCTGGAAAAGTAAATGGAAAAGTAGAAAGATTTGAATTCGCGCCGGAAAAGTACTGAGATTTGAATTCCTGCAATTTCTATATCTCTCTTTCCAGTGCAGCTAGCGACTTGAAAATCGGTTCTAGAGGTTAGGTTAGGTTCGAAAAAGCCTATAAACCGACTTTCAAGTCGCTAGCTTCAATGGGAACCGAGATACGAAATTGCGGGAATTCAAATCAAATTCCTGCAATTTATATATATCTCTTTCCAGTGCAGCTAGCGACTTGAAAATCGGTTCTAGAGGTTAGGTTAGGTTCGAAAAAGCCTATAAACCGAATCTGTATCTTACTATTTCATCGAGATTCAAACAACTTTTTTCCTACCGCCGCGGGGTAGTCGAAGATCTGGCGATTCGTCTCATGTTGGAAGAATATTTGAACACGGTCTCTTTTCTCTTAATCTATACAGCACAATAAATTATTTTGGCAATCTCCATTATTTTATGACATTGCTTAAATTGTATCCGATTCAAGTAGTTTATCACTTCAGACAACACACGGGTTGCACTCCATAAAGGGAAGCCAATAGCTCGGGTTGAGTATCCGAGACTGGAGTGAAAGGTGAACACCGTTCCTGCACCAATGCACGAAATGCTCACAGTTGTTGTGCAGGAAATTGTAGTCTCGAGAGCAGAGCTTCAAAGTTCAGTTTGTTCTCGTTTCTTGTAAAAGCAATAGCTTATTCTGCCCTCTTATCGATTCAATTGCACTTTAGAAGAGTTTTCAACGCAATTAATCACTATCTCATTCTCTCTTTGCGCTCTCGGGTCGTAAATAAAATATAAATATAGGTAAATCTCTTGGAATGTCCCTTGTAAGAAATAAATTATGTATATTTTCTGATAAAAGATGCTTTGGTTCTGAAAAAAACTGACCTTTGATCGAGCTCGGTTCAAAATTTCAGTTTGCGGTAGAGGCGTCGATCTGAAAAGTCGTAATTCCAACTATATTCAACGCGCCTATTTTTCGTGTACATAATGTTGTTCAAGCTATGTACGTTAGTGAGTTACGATAAATACATGGAAAAGGTCTCACATTGTATCCACATGGTTGTTCCGCCGAATTTTGACTGTTCCCGCGACTTTCTGCAGCGGGTCTGACCTAAATATCAGAGATCGGCCTCGACTCTCCTCAAATCGCACGTTTCCTCAACGGTTAGATAAACGAGAAAGCACATAAAATGCTGAGAGTCGGGTCTGACCTCACTTCCGAGTTGCTATGCGGCGCGTAGTGAATAACGTGGTGGACACCGTCCTTGACTCCCTCGTACAGCGCCCAGTGCTGGGAAATCAATTTGAGAAGATTTTAAACGAAAATCACAGTTTACAAGATTGTTTTGGTAACTATGCCAATAAACTTACTAAAAGATATAAAGAAGATTTTAGTCCGAACCTGATACAAGTAGAGGTTGCTCAATGAGCGACTGAAATACGAGTTACATTATAATTATAACATTATATAAATATTCTTCAAAATTAAATCTATACCTGAACTCAATCGAGTCGCCCGGAATTAGCTCCTTGACCAAATCTTGCCACAGCATATACGATGAGACTAGAGCCATGCAATATCGGCGGAACTAAGCAGTGAAATGCCACAGTATCGGAGCCTTTACCGATACTTTTTTTCTGAGAGATGTACGGGGCTCCTTTGATATGACACAAGGTAGAGAAGTAGAAAGGACGACTTATCAATGCGTAGGAAAGCGGAAGGGAGCGTAAAAAGTTGTGTTCGGCGTGAAGTGATGCGAATTCGGAGAGAGGTTGGGAATGACGCGAGAGTATAAAGGGTGAAAGGAATCACCGACACAGATAGCAAGCCGATCTGTGTCTCTTATCATCAGTATTGTTGGCCTGATTGTATAGTGCTCTCTCTATTCTGACTCACCGGCAGAGAAACGAGAGAGAGCATGAAATGAGTCATTTATTGAATTGTAAACCTAAGCTATCATCACAATGACTCAGTTACTTCAACGGAGTCAACTGATATGCATCGAGATTATTAAATTTATATTATAGAATACATATACTTCAACTTCTTGACAGACACAATATCAACGAAATATATTTCGATGCGACGATAGTCGATAATTATAACCCAGGTCAGTGATACTTGCTTTAGTGGCATAAAGTGCAACGTTTTAGTGGGCTTTCTCCTTTATTTGTCAACAAATGTCCGATCCATTAAAATCAATCAAAAGTCTATGAGTGATGCCGGAAATCGTGATCATTTATTCGGTGTTAACAATGGCGATTGGTCTTCGATCTTTCTTGAAATTTCCTCCAGAAGACTGGAGAAACTTCACATTGTTAATAAATATTATCCGGACTATCTCTCTGCCCATAATGTCGATATCCTCAAAACCGTAAGCCCTGAAACATTAGTTTGTACACGTCCTTGCAAAATATCATCAACCTCAAACACCAAGTCTTCATTTTCGGAATTTTTCTAGTGAAAGTGAACCAGTTCCGAATTATTTGCGAATGACTGTGCAAGCGAAGAGCCATTGGTATTCTTCCATTTCATTTCATTTAACTTCAAAATCTGAGATCAAACATTTCGGCAAAACCATATATTTTTGACGGTTACGGCTGCCGTCCAAATGGCTGGCAACTTGCCAATTTCTCTGTTTCTCTCTACTATCTTTCTCTCTCCCTTTCCCTGTGGAATGCCGTGTACACATCTACTCTTAATAACGTTGTCGATATTTATTGTTCAATATTTCCTATTCACTTACGCCCGATACTACTTTCACGTACTCTGTTTCGAAATAAAGAAATTCTGCAACCAATTCCAATACATTTGCGCCGTTTTGTCTTCTTAACTATTTTGTAAATTACATCGGCGTGATAAACTACATTTCAAAGCAATAGTGGAGCTGCAAACAATCGTCATAGTGCGACTGAGAGTGATTTATCACAAATATTGACAGTTTGAAGCATGAAAATAATATTACAACGTGTGTTCTCAAAGAATGCTCAATTACATTGCTTGTTCCTCTTTTTGTGCGAGTATAGCTGGTTGAGGTAATCAAATCTCTGTCCGCAGGAAGCGCACTCGTGCGGTTTGATTCCATGCTCAATGCGGAGATGGTGCTGGAAAGTCAAATTGGAAAGGATATCAAGGCTTTTGCGTCACTGATCGGCATTGATCCTGACAGATCTACAGAAGAAAGCAATAAAAGGAGAGAAATTCAGTAATAATGCTCATGAACTAATGCGAGAGTGAGAGATTCTCACTCAATAGCGAAGAAGAAATCGGTTTCTAAGGTGCAATACCTTGAGCTGAGAGGAGCAGGTAAATCCTTCAATGCAGTCGTCAACAGTGCACTTATGAGGGCGCTCGCCTGTAAAAAAACATTTTGTTTGCAATTTTTACAGGAAAGAAAGACGGTTTGGCAGGAACGTCAAGGTGGAGACGAGCAAATATGATGACTTAAAATGTGGGAATGGTGCCTGTATGTATTTGAAGCTTTTAGGCCTAGTACGAAACAGATATGAGAAATAATATTGAGAATAAATAAAATACCTGTATGCAGGCACATGTGGGCTCTCAGTGCGGAGGGGCGTCTGAAAGTGAACGAACAGACTGTGCAAGGGAATTTATTCTTGTCTTGATCGATGACAAGCTCTTCATTGTCGCTTCTCTCATCGTCCTTGAATGAGGAATCATGCCCGGTGAGGCGTCGGCGCTTGCGAGATGACTGAAATAGACGAATCGAATTTGAAACATTCTCTGCACCAAAACCATGCTAACAAGGGAATGACGGGAACTCACATATCCCGAAAATTCAAAAAACATTTAGCAATTTTGAAAGTAGTATCCTGGATAGAATTTTTTCTGCATTTTCTGTAAATTTTTCAGAATTTTCGGGATATGTGATTTTCAGCCATTCCCTTGTAAGATTCCTATATTTCTCATCTCATTTCTGAGGACAAATTTAATAGATTTGTAATTGAAATTCTTCAGCGCGAATTGCATTTTGCCTTTTTTAGCGTATTCATTATTGAATAATATTAATATTATTGTAATATCATACCCGGTCGCTCTCCTGTTCTTCCTGTTCCTTTCCAGATGTTTCATTCATCTTTTCATCAAGCGTCGATTCATTCACAAGCTTCACATCTTCTGCGGTATGAACTGATCTCGAGTCTTCTCCATTTCCCAAGATGTTTTCAAAATCCTCCTGAAAGAATACGCTAATCATCATTTTGTTCAGTTCGTAAGGTTGGCGGAGGCCGAATGAGTATTCCATGTCTTCTATCCGCGTGGAAATTTTAAAAAGTGTGATAGCAAGAAGATAAGTGATTCGTGGTCTTTAATCTTTCAACTCACCGGCTCATCCTTGACAATGAAATCGTCGGGGATATCATTCTCCTTGTTAACAGTCTCCTTCTCGTTCTCTTCCTTCCTCATTTTATCCACTGATGGGGTCACTGCGGTGTGTTCCGATCTCTCATCTCCATCTTTTCCCTCGACGTCAACCGCATCGTCGTCCTAAATGAAAAATTTCAACGGACAACAGTGAATCGGAGAGAGGTGTCCGAATAGTGTTCTCTCCATTCTGCACACTCACTCGCAGATCAGAGAGATGAGAATGTGTGCAGAATGGAGAGCACAGGACTTATCTAGTATATGGAAACATCCACTCCATTATTATTTTCTGAATTCTTGTCTACTACCGCACAACTTCGCTAACTCAGAATTTTGATAACTGTTGTTACTTTTCATACATTTATAATTTTCGACTGTATTCGCAATTTATGCAAATATACTCACAAGTTCATCCTTGACTACAAAATCATTGGGGATATTGAGAGAGGCTTGTTCCATTTCCCTTCTCTCGATCATCTCCTCAATCATCGATCCGACCGATCCAATCAGACAGTACATCATCTCACGAAGAGGATCGCTTCTCGAAGATAATTATTGATTATTTGAATGACAGAAGTGACGATGTGATATTGCCAAATAAGTTTATCATCCATTTCGTAGGAAGAGTGAAACTCATTCGGTTGCATACAATTTTGTGTATCACTTTTCATTCTCGAATATTTTAATGAAATTCTAGAATTTCGATGCCACTTGATAACTCACGAATTCACATCCAATTTCATCGCGAGAACCCGCTCCTGGGCCAGGGATTGGGACAGGTAGCGCACGTTCTGGGGAGAATATTGATTGATTGATTTGTTTACATTGCCATATGTCTATCACGATCCGTGTTTCGAATTTCTTATTGAAGATTGAAGGAAACTCATTTAATTTATACCCCGTTCTCCGGATGCCGAAGATGCGGATGGGGGATTAAATGACTATTTACATTGCAAAAAAAGAAACATATAAAAATAGCCTGACCTGTCCATCGAGTCCATCTTTCTCATTTTTTTTGTTGATTTGATTTGTAACCGAACATTTGTAAGGAGACACTTTTCATCCCATAAAAACATATACAATAATCTGACCTGTCCATCCAAGCCATCCTTGACAACAGTAGAGATGAGATCGAATGACTTGGCGAGGACGTAGCCAATTTGGTCGTTGGAAGCGAATGAACAGGCCTGAAAGGGTGATGAATAGTGTGTTTTATCGGGTTTAGCTTTCTCTATGTGGCGGAGCTATTAATAAGAGAAGGAACTGCCGATAGAAAGTGCTGATACAGGATCGGATAGAAGCTCTCTCCATTCTGCACACTATCTCGCATACCTAATGATAGTGTGCTAAATGGAGAAAGCATTATTAGATCTGGCTTGAAACTCACCATCATTTTCATCTTATTGTAATCGGCCAGGCGCAGTTGGTTGCTCGTCATAGCTTCTGAAAATAAAAATGAAATATATCGAAAACAGAAATGTTTGAGATGAAACATGATAGCACGAGGAACTAGACTACAGAAAAGAGATAGTATATATGCTGATCCTTTTGAATGAGAGACACTGGAAACAGGGTTATATTCAAGAGAGCGTACCCAGTAGCGTTGCCCTAATGAATGGTGCTCTCTCCACTCTGCACACTCTCTCGCTGGTTAGGCGAAAGGGATGGAGAGCTTTCCCATTTGGTTGCTTGGGGACGAATGGTCATGCACAGAATTATATTCATCAAGCCATCAATCAATCATTTATCATTCAAGGAATCCTAGTGCCGATAGTAAAATACAATTAGTTGATTAAGATGCATCACAGAACGATGCCACACCTGTCATTGGATTTCTTACGCAACTTTTTTTGTTAGATTTCTTCATCCCCTCAATGTTAGCTCCATAAAAAATACAGTAGTATACATTGCGAACGAGCAACCAAATAACAAAGATCAGAATATGAGAGATCAAAGGCTAAAGATCAAATAAGCTCCAAAATGTATGACATGCAGTGACGTTGTGTGATGTTATCTCTCTTTGTGTGGAACAACATCAGGACTAATCTCAATCCTATATCAATATTCGATCCGTCTGAGTTGAATACAAAGTAGCACAAATTTACATGTGCGCGATGTGATTTGTAATTTAATCATGTGCTCTGCCTTGTGAGGTACAAACAAGGAACTAAATCTCAAGCTAAACAAGTTTGTCCCGATTCACTAATAATATTATAATTGGTGTATATAAAGACACATCTATGCGTGCCTTGTGGATTGTGTGTCTGCATTGTGTGGCACAAGTTTTAAAAAGTTTTTTAAAAACAATTTCAAGCTAAACAAGTTTATCCCGATGCTTGCTGGGATCATTCACCGTGCGCTTCTTTCGGCGTTCCGATTGTCGCTCATCCCGAGAAGGCGCTCAGCAGCAGCTGCAATGGGTACGGTATGGTTCCGGTAGGTCAGGGGTACGGTATCCATCGATCGATACCGTAGGAAGTACAGTACCTGAATGGCGAATATCCCGACGACGTAGGCCAGTTGTCCGACGCCCCTGCACAGTGACTTCTCCTTCAGACGCGCCGAGCACACCTCAATTACCGATTGATTAGTACCGTAACCGACTGCAGTATCCTGTCGATCAATACCGTACCCTACCGTATACCTGAGCGTGAACGAAGAGGAAGGCGGCGTGCGCGCCAAAGTAGAGCATCGTCGTCATGTGGAGGTTGCCGAGCTGAAAGAAACTAATAGTACAGTAGTCGATCCATCGATACCGTCCTCCTTGATTACAGTATCCCCTCTCTAACCGGGAAATAGGCAAATACGGTAGAGAGGACGAGCGAGAGAGTAGCCGCTCCCATGATGATCTTGTTCCGATCGAAGCCACGAGGAACGGAGATGATGTGGTTATCGATCTGAAGGAGAAGGTGGGTTACTGTAGGTGTACGGTTGGGCGTCATACGGTAGTCACACTATGCAGTACCCTCGGTAGGAGTTATTCCGGCATTACATTACCTCGATAGGGATACGGAAGTCAGGTCCTACAGTGGCCCCTAAGAGTACGGTAGTATGTGGCTACCGTAACCCTCTTATGTACGGTACCTCACCGTGAGTGCCATCACTGTAGGCGTCAGGAAGAGCAGCGAGGGGGCGAGGGCGAGCAGACGAGCACCTCCGAAGGTGAACGAACCTGATGAGTACGGTAGGTTAGAGGGTACGGTAGTGGATACTGTAGGGTACGTTAAGCATAGCGTAGGGGTACTGTAGGCACTCGCTCGTCGGTCAGAGTATGCAGAATGGAGAGAGGTGTTATTCGATATTTTGATCTTTGATCTTTGATCTCCCTTCTTGTCCCCATTCCTCACCCAGTAGTCCGAGGGAGAACGAGAGGAAGAAGATGGAGGTGCGTCGTTCAGTGTCGTCCATCGCTGAAATTATTGATTTCCATGTTATTATATTTTCGACACTCGATGCGAGAAATATCAGTTTCAGCAACGTCAATGGGATGGTATAGCAACGATGAAACACAAGATCGATGGGTAAATTTTCAACGAAATCGATCTTTGAATTTTTAGAACTTTCGTAATTTTTTCGTAGTTTTAGTTTGATCTTTGATCTTTTCGTGATCTTTGATCTCTGTTTGATCTTTGATCTCTCCCCTCCTCACCCGTCTTCTTCAGGAGCATTCCGAATCTGATGGGCAGAAGGACGAGCATCGCGAATGTCGCCCATGGAGAGAAGAGGTACCTGAGGGGATTGCGTCATCATGTGTCTTGGTACCGTATCCTGGAACCAGGTTCCGATGAAGGTACTGTATCCTGGAACCAGGTACCGATGATGGTGCCGTATCCCGGAACCAGGCACCGATGTTGATGCCGTATATCGGAACCAGGTACCATATGGTACCACAACTTGGATCGTACCACAACACGATGGTACCACAACTTGGATTCAGGTACCGCAACTCACTCAAGAATGGGCACGAGTAGAGAGGAGGAGCCGGCGAGTTCGCCCAGTGAGAGACCGATTAGGAGAACCTGAGGGTAGAACCAATCAATATCGTGGTACCGTAACCCAGAACCAAGTTGGTACCGTCCCCGAATGCATGGTACCGTACCATGATACCGTACTATGGTTCAGTAACCCTCATCGAAGTACCGTACTATGGTACCGTAATCCGGATCCAAGTACCGTACCGTACAGTACCCCGGTCCAGATACCGTACCACAGTACCGTATCCCTCCCCTCCTCACCGAAGTTCCGAGATACATCTCGATGAGTGTGTGTCGATCGTCTTCTACGATTTCCTCGAAGGGCTTAGAGTCCTCGCACGCAGAGGAAACCTAAATTAGTTAATTAATTAACAAATTAATTGCCTTTATTCATTAAGATTGGTTGAGAGGAACAAAGAGCCACAATGAAACACAACAGGAGAAACTAGGGATTTCATTTCAGTCAATGGAAGAGGGGTGAGCAGTCGATGATCAAATATCAGTGGAGGGGCGGAGTCAGAAATCAAAGATCAATCTCAGGGGGGCGGGGCCTTGACTGACGTAGTCCTTGAGATCGAGGCAGGCCGGTTCGGCGAAATCGCGGAGTCGATCGCCGGCGACTTGGACCTGTAGAGGGAGATGATTACGGTATGATAGGAGTACGGTAGGAGGTGGCATCGTGCCAAGACTGGTACCACCATGGATTACGGTACCTTGGAACCATGCCAAGACTCTCGCGGATTACGGTACCTTGACACCGTTCCAATTCTTCGGGACCACGTCGGGTTACGGTATCTTGGAAAGGTGCCAAGGGTCTCGTGGGTACAGTACCTTGGTTCCCAGTTTGGCGACGGAATCTCCGGCCGCGACCGCCCTTCTCCTCATCGTCTCGGCCGTCGTCCACATCTGCTCGTGCACACGCTCGGCGATCTCGGTCAGCCTGAATCAGGGAGAATTACGGTAGATCAGGAGAAGGCAGATCAGGGTACGGTAGTTAGAGTACACAGGCAACAATAGTGAGGGTAGGTCCCTGTGGTAAGGAGTACGGTAGGATCCCGGGATCTCGGGTAGGAGGGGTCATTGGGGGCCTACATTATCGATTGGCGAGGTGAGAGTGGTCGACCGCCGGCTGAGAGCGCAAGAGGAGAGAATGAGGGGAGGAGGAGGAGGGAGAGGGAGAGGCATCGATAATTGGATAGGGGATAATGTAGTCAAATCGGCAATTGTTTTGTTCGATCGATCATTGAGGATTTTGTAGTCAAAGTAGTGTGTGATCTTCTGATTGACACGTGTACTTGAATTTGCATAGTGATTGTGAAATCTCGTGAAAAATGAGATCTCCGGCCCCTAACTTGATCTTTGATCTCTTTCACCATCTCAGCTCGATCAGGTGGAGCTCTTCCGGACACGGAAGATATCTGCGGAGCAAGATTGCATTTTCGTATTTTTTTAAAAGCCTTCGGGGATTCCATCGAATCAGATCCATCGCCTGATGTTACGAGAACATACTGAAACTCAGAATCACGTGGGAATCTCTATCTGGCGTTCCACAAACGCGCTTGCAAATCGCATAGCCGATTCGAGCCGGGGGGATTGGATGCGCGGTCTCTCAATTGGCTTGTGCTCAGATCAGATCTGAGTCAAATGCCTCCCTCATTTTAATATTAATTGATTTTAAATATTAATACAGTGGGAACATTTGATTTTGCATCGAGTGCTCATATTTGGGTTGAGCGCACTGCTCATTTCATTGTCAACTAGTGATCACTGCCAGTGGGTAGGCTCTTCTTTTTTTATACTTCTGTCTGTCCGGTGAGAGAGTGTGCAGAGTGGAGAGAGACACTATTCAGTCAAGCAACGCTACTGGATAGGCTTCCCATCTGAATAAGAGGCCACCATTTCTCAGGGAGGAGCCCCCTTGTTTTCAAATGAATGTTGTACACGTTTTCCCGTCTCTTTCTCGTTTCGAGTCTGTTAAAATTTATTCAAAATTGTGTTCATCGTACTTTGCAGAAATAATGTCGAGCAATCAACTGCCCCTGGACGATTATGATAAGCTACGAATGATGGTAAATTTCCAGCTGGATCCTGCTCTCTCCATTCAGCGCACTCTATCATTATTTAGACATGCGAGACAGTGTGCAGAATGGAGAGATAGCTTTTATTCGAACATGTATCAGTATTTCCAGTCGACTGTTCCTTTTATTATCGCTACCCCTCTCTCTAACATAGTAGGCTGACAGTGTGCAGAATGGAGAGAGCTAAACACTAAATAACCAACATTCATCGACATTTCAGGCCTGTTCATTCGCTGCCAATGACCAAATCGGCTACGTCCTCGCCAAATCATTCGATATCATCTCTACTGTTGTCAAGGATGGCTTGGATGGACAGGTCAGATTATTGTATATGTTTTTATGGGATGAAAAGTGTCTCCTTACAAATGTTCGGTTACAAATCGGATGAGTTTCATTCAATAGCTAAATGAAAATGACAAGCAGGAGTTGCAATAACTTGACCTATCGATGTCTCAATCAATATTATTTCCAGCACGTTCGATACCTGTCCCAATCTCTTGCTGAAGAGCGTGCACTCGCGATGAAATTGGATGCAAATTCGTGAGTTATCAAGTTGTCGAAATACTATAACCTCATCGAAAGCAAATATCGATAGATACAGTAGCGGACATAAGTCAATGGACACTTTTTCGACCCGATGAAACCAATGAAAGAGAAAATGCCTTGATCTGATATGATGGGGTCTTATGTCAAATTCATCAGAGATTACGATGCAGATATTGGGGTATGACGAAATAGCCTCGCTCTTGCGTAGTGATGACGTAATCGGAAGCATACTTTTTCAAACTAGCATTATTCTTGGGAGAGATTTTCCTATCTTCTCAAACTTATGGAGGTACGAGATACTCCGGTTGTCCATTCAGGAAAAAAGTTTGGAGATGAGGCGTTTCCTCCTTTTCGCAGGAGCCCTGCTTGAAAATGGTGACCAAATTAAACTTTTTTGGGTTCTAGACTTGCTAGAGACCCCATCTTTGTGGCAAAATGATGCAAATAGTGAGCGTAATACGTCCCAAAAGTATGGTGACTAAAAACCATCATTGGCCCCTTTGGCACAAAAAAAGTCATTTTTCGTACTATCAGATGTCCAAGGCTTGAAAGTCTATGGAACGCTCCGGCGAAATTCTGCAAAGACGTGGATTTAGTAGAGAAACTTCTTGAGTACCGAACTGTCGGTGCGTTTAACGCTTCGATTTTTTTCCGGTCTGTGGTGATGAATCTCCGAGAGGATACCATGTTCGGCCCAACCATGAACCCCGGGTCATGGCTCAAACGTCACCATGACCCCGGGTTCATGGTCCAAAATGAGATGGGGTCAAAATTAGAAACAATGTTTAGCCGGTTGCACTAGGTTCACATTCACAGTGCTCATCAGCCCGATACTTCTATCCACATCAGTTGGAAGAATAGAAGTTTCGGGGCTGACCCATGAACCCCGGGTCATGGCTCCATTGAGACCATGACCCGGGGTTCATGGTCCAAATGAGTAGTCAGATAAAAGTTGGGATTCATGTTTGACTATAACCAGAGTAGAACGATCTTCGATCTAGAAGGCATGTTGCGTCATCGTTATGTAATATGACGTCATGAGAATGCGATAACCCGCTATTGTCTCGTTTCACGGCGAAAACTCAACGGAAAGTGGTGAATGAGGGGTCAATGGAAACAGAGTGGAACGATCTTCGATCTAGAAGGCATTTTACGTCATAATTTTGATGACATCTTTAGTATGTTGTTGTTTTTGCTTATTTAATTATTAACTGAATTGCCAGTGGGCTGATGGTAATAAATAATATACCCTTTCCAGAAGGAATGAATGTTCGACATCGCATACTCGGAGCCTTCCGACCCGAGTTCGGAACTGTCCAATCTGAGATCGGATTCTTCCAATCTGAGATCGGATTCTTCCAATCTGAATGAGTATAAAAGGCGCTGTACTTTTAATCAAACTCACACTCGCTCCTCAGTTCATCAAATGGATCCCTCGTCTACTACCAAGAAGCGAAAGCAGTACTCCTCGGATCTTCGTACAGTCATAGTGGCGATGCGATCTAAAGGCTTGAGCGTGCGCCAGATTTCGAACTTGACCAACATGCCCACGTCTTCTGTTCATTTGATCCTCCAGTTGTTCGGGAAAACCGGAACAACTGAGATTGAAAAGAGGTAAGTACAATGTTCTTCATAGACTTCAATTAGCGCAGTCCCTATATTTAATAACATTATTTCAGATCTGGTCGGCCAGCCAAGTTGAGTGATAGAGAGAAGCGTCATCTGAAGGTGGAGAGCATCAAGGATCCTCGTCTTCCTGCCACGGAGTTGGCGATCGACCTTAACAAGAATCGACCTAACGATCCCGTCTGCTCGAAGACTGTCCAGAGAGTTCTCGTCGCTGCTGGACTGCCAGGCAGACGGCCAGCCTACACGTCGTATATCAATAGGAGAAATAGAAGAAAACGTCTCGAGTGAGTGTCTATCTTATTGAAAAATAATAGCTGACATCATAATTCAAATAATTATCGATTATACTACAGGTTCGCGAGAGAACATCTCAATTGGACACCCAGACAATGGACGCATGTACTCTGGACTGACGAGAGCAAGTTCGAACTCTTCTCCGAAGGTGTGCAGTACGTCCATCGACCGGTCAACAAGAGATTCGACCCCAAGTACACTATCCCCACTGTCAAGCATGGAGGAGGCAGTGTCATGGTCTGGGGATGTTTCATCGGAGGTAAAGTCGGACCTCTTGTTCGGATCGAGGGCATTATGAAGAAAGAAGACTACAAGAAGATCATGAAGAAAGAAATGATTCCCTGGGCCAAGGCTAACTGCCCTGCTAGATGGAAGTTCCAACAAGACAACGATCCCAAGCACACCTCGAAGCTGGTTATGAAGTGGTTCAAGAAAAAGAATATCAAAGTGAGTTAATTTTCGAAGAATAAGGAAGAATAAGAATAAGGAGTGTGATAGCACAAATTACTTGCACAATACTTATTCCTCTATTTCAGAAAATCGAATGGCCAAGTCAATCACCCGACCTCAATCCGATCGAAAATCTTTGGGAAGTACTCGATGAGGCTGTCCGCAAGCAGAAGCCCACTAATGCCGCCGACAAGTTCCGTATTCTTAAAGAAGCGTGGGAGAAAATCCCTTCCGACACCCTTCTCGATCTTGCCCATTCAATGAAAGACCGATGTGCCGCTGTCATAGAATCGAAAGGTTACCCTACCAAATATTGATTGTGCATATTTTTATGTCATACCCATACCATACTCTAATAATAAATTACTTCAAATATCGAAGATCGTTCCACTCTGTTTCCATTGACCCCTCATTCACACCATGCCCATTAGTGGTTATGGTGCCAGAGCTGGGGATTTTTTGATTTGTCCCCGCCATGACGCGCCCCAACCACTAGTCCCCGCCATGAGTTCCCGGCCAGGGCTGGGGATTTTTTTGATTTGTCCCCGCCATGAGGCCGCCCCCCCCTGGCCTAGTGGTTATGGTGTCTGACTGAAGAACCCAATCCAGTCTCGACTCCCCGGTTCGTTCATCTTCGATACTGACCACCGATTAGTGCCGCCGGGGACGCTTGACGGAGACTAGTGGTTGGGGCGCGCGCCTTTCTCTACCTTCCGCCTTTCTCTACATTTCTATATTAGAGCTCATGACATATCGAAAGAAATTAGTTATGCTCGAAAAATACCAAAATCAAGCATTCCTGCACATTGTTTTGTAGAGCTCATCGAGCTGATCATTTTTCATGTACATCATTTTGCATGAAATTCATCCGCCGAGAAGCTAGAGTGCGGGAGTCGAACCTGCCTGCGTCGGCATGCCAGTCAGACACCATGCCCATTGCCCATAATGGGCATGGTGTCTGACTGGCATGCCGAAGCAGGCAGGTTCGACTCCCGCACGCAGGTGATGTTTTGCAAGAGGTCAGACACCATGTAATGGGCATGGTGTCTGACTGGCATGGTGATTATGGTAAGGGACCGTGATTATGGTAAGGGACCGTGAATCGAGACAATAGCGGGTTATCGCATTCTCATGACGTCATATTACATAACGATGACGCAACATGCCTTCTAGATCGAAGATCGTTCCACTCTGGTTATAGTCAAACATGAATCCCAACTTTTATCTGACTACTCATTTGGACCATGAACCCCGAAACTTCTATTCTTCCAACTGATGTGGATAGAAGTATCGGGCTGATGAGCACTGTAAATGTGAACCTAGTGCAACGGGCTAAACATTGTTTCTAATTTTGACCCCATCTCATTTTGGACCATGAACCCGGGGTCATGGTGACGTTTGAGCCATGACCCGGGGTTCATGGTTGGGCCGAACATGGTATCCTCTCGGAGATTCATCACCACAGACCGGAAAAAAATCGAAGCGTTAAACGCACCGACAGTTCGGTACTCAAGAAGTTTCTCTACTAAATCCACGTCTTTGCAGAATTTCGCCGGAGCGTTCCATAGACTTTCAAGCCTTGGACATCTGATAGTACGAAAAATGACTTTTTTTGTGCCAAAGGGGCCAATGATGGTTTTTAGTCACCATACTTTTGGGACGTATTACGCTCACTATTTGCATCATTTTGCCACAAAGATGGGGTCTCTAGCAAGTCTAGAACCCAAAAAAGTTTAATTTGGTCACCATTTTCAAGCAGGGCTCCTGCGAAAAGGAGGAAACGCCTCATCTCCAAACTTTTTTCCTGAATGGACAACCGGAGTATCTCGTACCTCCATAAGTTTGAGAAGATAGGAAAATCTCTCCCAAGAATAATGCTAGTTTGAAAAAGTATGCTTCCGATTACGTCATCACTACGCAAGAGCGAGGCTATTTCGTCATACCCCAATATCTGCATCGTAATCTCTGATGAATTTGACATAAGACCCCATCATATCAGATCAAGGCATTTTCTCTTTCATTGGTTTCATCGGGTCGAAAAAGTGTCCATTGACTTATGTCCGCTACTGTAGATAATGAAATGGGTTTCATTGCCGAAATGAAATTAAATGAGAGGCGTATTGAGATGAGTTTCACCCATACTTCGAAATGAAACGAGAGTTTCTTCTGACAGTAAAGAATGTCTTCCCTCTGTTTGTAATGTCAAAACATTCACTATTCCTCTTCCAGATCCGATCCTCATCGAGAGATGGTGTACTGTATGATAGGATCGATCGATTCGATGATTGAGGAGATGATCGAGAGAAGGGAAATTGATCAAGCATCTCTCGATTTTCCCGAAGATTTTGTTGTGAAGGATGAACCGGTGAGTTGTTAGAATGAAGAAGAGGAACCTAGCTATGCTTGCTGTCAAACTTTTTTTTTATTCCACGCGAATTGAAGAGATGGATTTCTCATTGGGCCACCTCTCCCCTTACCAACTGAAAAACATGGTCGATCGTGGGGCTCGAACCGGTGATATAGCGGACTTCAGTCAGTCACCATAACCACTAGTGGTTATGGTGTCTGACTTCGGAGAGAATGAGTATAATGATCATCGTATTCTTTCAGGAGAATTTCGAAAACTTCTTGAGAAATGGCGACGTCTCGATACCCGTTCATACCACAGAAGAAGTGAAATCTGTGAAGAAAAAAACACGGGAGGAGAATATGAATGAGACTCATAGGAAGGAAATGGAAGAGCTTGAGAGCGAGCGGGTATGGTAATCGAAGAACAATATAATAAAATAAGTACAATCTCAAGAACGAGAAAAGCAATATTAGAAAGGTTTGGGAGAGAGGATAAGACTAGAGATGGCTAACCAGGATTCGTATATTTCAATCATCTCGCAAGCGCCGCCGTCTTACTGGCAAAGATTTCTTAAACATGGGAGACGAGTCTTTTGACAATGAAGATGCGTGTAACACAAAGAAGAAGTACCCTTGTACAGTCTGTACTCACTCCTTCCCCCATCCCAGTGGCCACATGTGTCTGCATACAGGAATTGATTTCACTGAGGGATGCTAATTTATGCTCTCTCCATTCTGCACACTCCTGTGCCGGTCAGAGAAATTTGAGTACACTGATAGGCGATTTTCGAATCTTTGAAACATCTCAACCGTCATTTCGACTAATAACCATCTTATTCGATTACATAAGTGTTGAAGAGACACACACCATAAATTGATCATGATTACGTGTAAATATTAAAAAAATAAAATAAGAAAATCAATAAATATCAATTCAGGCAAGCGCCCCCACAAGTGCACTGTTGACGACTGCACCGAGGGATACACCAGCTCATCCTTGCTCAAGGTAACTGTTGGAATGATTTTGGAATGATCCTTAGAAGTCATTTAGTCACTCCATTTTGTTGCGTTTCAGACAGCATTCTAAAGAGAGTTACAGCCTCGGAAATGTCTGAGTCAATACAAACAGCATGAAACGTATTTCAACATATAAATCGGTCGTTGCTTGCCTTCACTATTTCAATGTTCAGCTCCATCTCCGCACTGACAAGGGAACCGCACAAGTACCCCGCGGTCCCGGTGAAATTTGTTAACGCAGGTTGCAAAGTTCCGATATTTGCTTCCTAAGTACCTTTTGGAGGTCATGCATAATACGTGGGAAATCTGTGAGGGCGGCGCTCGAGCTTATATCCGAGTTTCAAGGGATCGAGAGATGTGCTCTCGTGGAGTAGTGGTAGTGGTGTTCATGACTAACGTTTTTGACGACATGGGTTCGAATCCATCTTCGACATGTGTTTTTGCACTATTTTGTCGTAATATTTTTTTATCGCAGTAGTTTACCTCATGATCACGTAGTAATATTTAGCAGTTGAAAAGCTTAAAATATTTTGCATTAATTTTTCGCTTTTTCAATGAAAAATATGGTAACATACTACAAGTGCCATACTACTGAAATAAAAACGAAAGAAAATATTACGAAAAAATAGTGCAAAAACATATGAGAGGAATCGCGAGAGATTCGAGAGCCCTGCGGACGTAGGAAAAAGATTCCCCGATTCCGCTGAAAAGTGAACCTTAAGTATTTCGAATGATGCTCTTTAAAACTGAGTTTGCCAATTTTTAATATCAGGTCTCATCTTCGAGTATAGGTAGGTCAAAGTAGGGACACTACGAAATTTATGACCAAAATTGCCTCATGAAAACAGCCATAACTCTCTTTAAAATTATGCTAGAAACAATTCCAAAAAGTGTTCGAATGAGGAGGCATTGGGAAACATTTCATATGTTGGTGATCTCATTCCTAGTTCATTCGCTGGATCGGGGTAGTCGGTTTTTCAAAAAAGTAATGTAACTTTACTAATACCGATTATTCCAATAAGCGCCGAAAAGTGTTTTTAAGAAAAACTGTCACCAACTTAAAATCCAAAAATCAGATAGTTCGGAGAATAGGAAAAAAAATGGCAGCGCATTTTGTCCAAAAAACCTGCGATTTTTGCATTTTTTCGAGGTTTTTCAAGCATAACTTTTTTCTTTTATGTTTTCATGAGCTCTCATTTCGAAATTCGGAATCAGCGTGCAAAAATACGCCAGAAACTCCTATAGACATTTATTTTCGAAATAAAATTGTTTTCGACTTTGACCTCTTTTTCACCATGTGGTCCCCCCCCCCCCTTTGGTCCGATTTTGATCGACAAATTTTTTTCACAGAATCACGTCCCTATAGGATTTTCCGACTTATTTTTGAGCGTAGAAAACGAATTTGCTAACTGGAGCTCATGAAATATAGAATTTAAAAAAGTTATGCTATAAAGAAAATCCCAGAACAATTTTGTTCCGGATATTGGTCATAACTTTATTCTCTCTAGGTTTCATGAGCTCTAGTTAGAAAATTCGTTTTCTACACTCAACAATAAGTCAGAAAATCCTATAGGGACATGATTCTGAGACAAAATTTTTTCGACCAAAAACGGACCTAAGGGATCGTGGGGTCGAGGGTGCTCAGAACGCTAGGCGAGTAGCCAACATGTCGAGCTACACCGGTTTCACGGCCTAATATTCATTGACATCCCTAATATCTAGTAATCTACAGACGGACGCGAATGAGCATAGATGAGCAAAGCCGGCGTGATCTCGATTTGAAAGAGCGACCGAGCCTTCTTCTACCATCTTGCAAAACATGGTCGATCGTGGGGCTCGAACCGGTGATATAGCAGACTTCAGTCAGACACCATAACCAATAGCGCCACATGGTGAAAAAGTGGTCAGAGTGGAAAAAAAATTATCTCGAAAAAATATCTTTAGAACTTTCTGATGTATTTTGGCGCGCTGATTCCGAATTTCGAAATGAGAGATCATGAAAACGTAAAAGAAAAAAGTTATGCTCGACAAACCTCGAAAAACTGCAAAAATCGCACGTTTTTTGGACAAAATGCGCTGCCATTTTTTTCCTACTCTCCGATCTTTCTGATTTTTGGATTGTAAGCTGGTGACAGTTTTCTCTCAAATCACTTTTCTTATTGGCACTTATTGGAATAATCTTTATTAGTAAAGTTACATTACTTTTTTGAAAAACCGACCACCCCGATCCAGCGCATGAACTAGGAATGACATCACCAACGTACAAAATATTTCCCTATGTCTCTTCATTCGAACACTCTTTTGGAATTGTTTCTAGCATACTTTTAAAGAGAGTTATGGCTGTTTTCGTGAGGCAATTTTGGTCGTAAATTTCGTAGTGTCCCTACTTTGACCTACCTATACTCGAAGATGAGACCAGATATCAAAAATCGGCAAACGTAGTTTGAAAGTGCCTCATTCGAAGTACTTAAATTTCACTTTTAAGCGGAATCGGGGAAACTTTTTCCTACGTCCGCTGATACCGCGAAACTCTCGAATCTCTCGCGATTCCTCTCATATGTCGAAGTTGGATTCGAACCCATGTCGTCCAAAATGTTAGCCATGAACACCACTACCACTACTCTACGAGAGCACATCCCTCGATCCTTGAAACTCGGATAGGAGCTCGAGCGCCGCCCTCACAGATTTCCCACGTATTATGCATTACCTCAAAAAGGTACTTAGGAAGCAAATATCGGAACTTTTCAAAACGATTAGGAGGACTCCTGAGGGGTCTGAATCAACCTGCGTTAACAAATTTCACCGGGACCGCGGGGTACTTTTGCGTTTCCCTTGTGAGCATGGGATCAAGCCGCACGAGTGCGCTAATTGCGGCCAGAGGTTTGATTACATCACCCAACTTCAGTCGCACAAGAAGAGGAACGATCATTGTAATTGAGCGTTCTTTGAGAATATGACTTATTGATTCTTGTAGTCACAGCCTCACGAATGATTGTCAATTGTTAATTGAAAATGATGTTGTTGCACATTGTATCTGCATTGTAACCAATTCTTCTCACTCCTATGAATCAGATCTAAGGCTTCAACTCCGGCATCTATGTTACAGTGAGAAGAGTTCACAAACCCTTCAGGATAAACAGATGAAAAAGAACGAAGCTGAAAGATGATCGAAAAATGAGTAAAAAGCCAAAGTAAAGAAAGCCTAGCCCAAGAGGGGAAATCAATAGATCCATAAAACCAATAAGAGAAAAATTTATGATATCATGGGCGAAGATCGAACATGTGAAATTTAATTGTGGCTACCGTATCCATGTCTTACTGTACCCGACAAACACACCCCATATTCAAGACTGTGAGCACCAACAAGGCAGAATGTTAAAGAGACTTTATCAACTGGAAATTCTCTCAGAATCGGATCTTCTCCTCAGTTTCAGCCTCAGTCTCAGCGGCGCGCTTTGCGGAGCGCTGAAAAAGTGGCATTATTGATAGATCATTAAAGTGTCCTACAGTAACTACAGTATCCCATCGTATTTGTTAGTAGTCTATCGATCTACCGTACTCCTCACTTTGCGATAGTAGGGACCATACGTGGAGGTCTCGTAATCGTTGCAGTAGGGACCGTAGGTGGTAGCCTCGTAGTCGCGAGTGTTGTCATCGTACTGTAACGAGAGTAGGGTAGGATTGAGATACAGTAGACTACCGTAACCATCATCAAACGAACCGGTCAATAGTATCGATCGATCATTGGGCGAACAGTAACCTATATTACCCTAAGTAACCTACCGATCGATAGTATCCCGTGGTACGGTAGTAATCCTCGTCGTATCTCCTGGGCTGCTCAGTGGTGGTCTCGTAATCGTTGTAGTAGTTGGGAGGGTAGGTGGTAGTCTCGTAGCCGCGACTGTTGTCATTGTACTGTAACGAGAGTACAGTAAGATGTAGTACGGTAGCATAGTTACAAAATCATTGATCATAAAATGAGTCCACAGTAACCTACAGTGCCACAGAGACCCAGAAACGAACTGATCGATATTCGACAGTAAGCTATACGATAACGTACCTGCGTACCGTAACCCTCCCCAGTAAACGAACCGATCGATAGTATCCAGTGGTACGGTAGTAGTCCTCGTCGTATCTCCTGGGCTCATCAGTGGTGGAATCGTAATCGTTGTAGTATTTGGGAGGGTAGGTGGTAGTCTCGTAGTAGCCGCGAGTGTAGTCATCGTACTGTAACGAACGGTTTAGGATACAGTAGGATGTAGTACGGTAGCGTCATCCACAGCACCCAATCAACATCACGTGGTACGCTACTGGCCAATTGGCCATTTGTATAACAGTAACCTACAGTACCCAAGTTACTATACATTGACCTACCGATCTATAGTCTGCCGAGGTACGGTAGTAGTCCTCATCGTATCCCCTGGTGGGCAGTGGGGTCTCAGTGGTGTAGCCGTCATACTAACGCGAGATTGGTCATTAAATGAGTCTACAGCAACCTACAGTACCACAGTGACCCAGTTATAAACATATAGATAGTCGACCGGTTAGGCGAGACGAAACCATATGATACTACTGTAAACCCTAGTTCATATACCGATCGATAATTATCGGTGTTACGGTAGCCATCGTATCCGTAGTCGTCGGTCGGGCGCGGGTATCCCGTAGTACCATAGTAGTCGTCGTAGAGAGGCTAAAATGTGGGCCGATTGGGTTCGGTAGAGCCAAGACCGGGTCCGGCGGGTCCCCGAGCGTGTTATGATAGGTATCGTATCCATGAACGCACCGTGGAAGAGTAGGAAGTGTAGCCTCTCCGCCTCTCCGCCTCGCGCTTTGCCAGGGCCACCGGCTGCAATGGTACGGTGTGAATTACGGTTCGCTTGGGGGAAGAGTATAGTAGGCCAAGGGTACGGTAGCTTACGATGTCATCGGGGCCCGGCAATCTCTCCTATGCGTTGTTCATCGCTCTTCGCCTCGCGCTTTCCGACGTTGGGTTCATCCTGCAAGGAGGGAGGTCAGAGGTACGGTAAGCAGCAGGATTACTGTAGCCAGATCAGGGGTACGGTATCATCATCTCACATCATCATCGATGGGCGGCATGGCTTCGCGCTTGCGTCCGCTTGCGTCAGCGTCCGCGAGGTCCTCTGCAGTTGGCTGGGGGTAGGTGTAAACATAGGGTTCCTCCGACCCGTCCGCGGCCTCCCTCAGCTTGCGCTCGAGGTGGTCCGCGTAGCGACGCGCGCGCAACGTGTCGCGCTGAAATGCATGGGTTACGGTAGGTGAGGGGAGGGTACGGTGGAGGGGGGGGGGGGGTACTGTACGACCAGGGGGAGGGGAGGGAGAACGGTAGGGTCAGGGAGGGGAGGGGGTACGGTACCTCGTGGAGGGCGGAGACGGCGACGGCGGTGGCCATCAGAAGGCCGGCAACGACGGCGAGGTCCCTCCTCATTCTGGAGAGAGAGAAGACTGTGAAGGGGATGGACGAAGGGACCGGCCTTTTATAGTAGAAGAAGGCGAAATGGAAATGAGTTGCCCTCTCGGAATACAATGGTCTATCGTCATAATGGGGAGGGGGGAATAGGATAATGGGTTATTGATCGATCAAAACGCACGTCTCCGCTCATTTCTCATTTCCCTTTTCATTTCGCTACGCGCGCGCGTCACAGGGCGGCAGTTTCACTCTCTAGCACACACCAAAATGTAATTACGATCGATATCTGGGCATTTCGGCGCTCGGGAAGATATAGTAAACGATCGAACGAGGATACGGTAGTCTCGGAATACGAAAATCGATAGAAAAGTGTTAGGTACGGTAATCAGAAAGATCTATGAGTTTTGAGTGATCCTCCAGTTTTCTGGTTACGGTAATATCAAGATACGGTAATCGATCGAGGACATAGAACCTTGTCATATTTATACCATCGTTTGTTCTTGAGCAATATTTTTATCATTGAATTACAATTTTAGCTTTCAAAACATTAACAACTTTGAATACAGATAGAGAAAGGCAACAAGAACACAAATGATGAAAATTAATACAAGCCAGAATTATCGGTGACAGCGAGGCATACTGTAGCATTGTCTATAGGTAAAACCCATTCTAACAATCGTAACTGAGCAACAACTGATAACAAGGAGATAACAAGGAGAACAAGAGATATATCTATATATAGTGATATTGGCTTAGAGCAATAGATCACCGATTGCCGAGGGATGGGATACGTAGATTATCGATTAATAGAGAATCGAGGAAAACAACAACAAAAGAAGAAAACTTCATGAGTAAGAATAAGTAATGATCTCTCCTATTGAATGAGTCACATACGACGCTGAAATTTTTTTATAATTATCCAGATATGAGAGAAATGGACAAATTTTATATTTGTCCTTGAAAGAAACAGAGACTTCCAAGCGGACAATTTATTTTTCGCATTGATTACTTAGAACAATTAGAACCTTTCTCGTCGGGGGCTCTGCTTCTTCTTTCTCGTCTGCTTCAGTCACTTGATTCTGATAATCCTGAAAAAGATCTACTATTTCAAATTGAAGTATGTTATGTTCTCTACATTTTGAACGTTTATTTAGAGCAAGACTGTGATGATTAGGAAGAGCTAATACTCGATTATGCAGTACTGATGTCAATACAAACCCCTGCTCAAAGTACAATATTTGATTAATATTGTAGACTATTTTGTTTCGACATCTCCTATTCTGCAGTAGTGATATCGTATCGGTGTTCGGCTCTCATGATTCTGCACACTCTCTCGTTTCTCTCACGGGCGAGATAGTGTGCAGAATGGAGAGAGCCAAAACGGAAATGCCATCCCTATTCTGCAGTACTCACTGAGAGTAGTTGCTGCAGGGTCGGGTGGTGCAGCTCCGAGGTGTACGACTGAATCATAAGAAGGGAGTCGGAAGGCGACTTGGACAGAGCGAGGAGCCCGCGCTGGAATGAATGAGTAAATGTATTTTGTTCCTGTGTCTAGCCAGTTATATGGAAAATTTCATAATAATGCACTAAATGTGTTGCCGTAGAATGATGAGAAAATTCGGAATTTCTTCGGGACAAATAATTCTGCACTTGCTTTTTTCTCCCTCGTATATCTCGATTTCCATTCCTCTCGTTTCAATCTACGAAGTCGCAATCTGAGCCATGCAATGCCTACAACTCACAGCGAATTCCGATTCTTTCGGGAATCGAGCGGCAATCTGCATCAATTCCTGCATCTCCTCAATCGTTGGTTTGGAACGCATTAGATCGCGAAGAACGGGTTTGAGCACGTACGAAATCCGGAATCGATCGGCCATCGACAGATGCTCGATGGCATCACCGACTACAACAAACATATTATCTACACATCTATATAAAGCGCAAACGTGTGTGTGTCTGTCCGGTATGGTCGTCCTGCCAACTTTTGGTTAAGCTTGGTTCATCCAACATCAACCAGTGTTTTTTTACCCCACGTAGTCGTGGGGAAACGCTGGTCATATTATACAAGAATAAAATTAAGTTTTTCATCGCAAAATATACAGTATCGACAATAAGTCACCGTCCAAAAATTAAAAGTAGTATAACTTTTGAACTAGATGAGATATCTTTCTAAGGTTTTGACAGGTCGTAGTAGGTGTACTCCTACATACGCTCACTATGTCAGACCATATGGCGATTTCGCAATATTGCATAGTGATGAAGCAATATTTCAATAGTAGTTTAGTGCAAATTATTTGCTCAACGAATTTTTTCTCATTATTTATATTGCATGTGGTGAGAGAAGACCTCATTACCTCTTCGATAAACATAAGTACTCATAGGAGTGTTTAGTACAAAGGATTAGGATTGGCTCAAAGATGGGTCCCGAAAAAGTGGATTTTCGTCCAAAGACGTGCTAGAGACTCGTTCAAAAGCTCAAAATGATCCTCACCACAATTCCTGAAGATCCCCAAAGTTTGACAACGATAGCTCTTAATTTGCCATCAGGGCACCAATTTTTCACTTTTTAACATTATTTTTTTCTCAGTAATTTGGATGATCACAGTTCCAAGGCCGATTTTTGTTCAAATGTCTTTCCTAAACAGGTTAGTTGTACATCCATGGAATATACGATCCCCAACTTTTTGGAGCATTTGGATAACTTTCCCGCCCGTGGCAGCCGAAAATCCAAGGTACATCGATTTTCAACTCAAAAAATGACCATGATACCCCCATCGTTTGTCGAAAAAAAATTTCTCTTAGAACTTCATGACTAAATTTTTTTCTGGTATATCTTTGTGTACTAAATCCAAATTTCGATATGAAAGCCCATTATATCATTAATGAAAAAAATTTAAAATTCATTATGTCAAAAAATAGCCGATTTTGAAAATCGATGTACCTTTTTTCGGTTGCCACGGGCGGGAAAGTTATCCAAATGCTCCAAAAAGTTGGGGATCGTATATTCCATGGATTTACAACTAACCTGTTTAGGAAAGACATTTGAACAAAAATCGGCCTTGGAACTGTGATCATCCAAATTACTGAGAAAAAAATAATGTTAAAAAGTGAAAAATTGGTGCCCTGAGGGCAAATTAAGAGCTATCGTTATCAAACTTTGGGTATATTCAGGAATTCTGGTAAGGATCATTTTGAGCTTTTGAACGAGTCTCTAGCACGTCTTTGAACGAAAATCCATTTTTTCAGGACCTATCTTTGAGCCAATCCAAATCCTCTGTACTATACACTCCCATGAGTACTTATGTTTATCGAAGAGGTAATGAGGTCTTCTCTCACCACATGAAATATATTGGATGAGAAAAAATTCGTTGAGCAAATAATTTGCACTAAACTACTATTGAAAGATTGCGTCATCACTATGCAATATTGCGAGATCGCCCTATGGTCTGACATAGTGAGCGTATGTAGGAGTACACCGATTACCACCTGTCAAAACCTCAGAAAGATATCTCATCTAGTTCAAAAGTTATACTACTTTTAAATTTGGACGGTGACTTATTGTCGATACTGTATAGTATGCTGCACTGCGAAATCAGATTTTAAGCACAGCATAAGAAATTGTGAGTTATTGAGCACTGTGATAGAACTTTGCATCACTTTCAGGCAACAAAAATGTTAAGAAAGGAAAACCCGAATTGAAGGACCTTACCCGAATTGCTTCGAATTTCCTTCAAAAATATTTCCTTCAGGTGAAGATATTTCATGAACAGGATCATTCGAAGAGCCGAAACCTAAACTTGGGAGATTTTCAAATCAAACGTAGGAGATTCCATACATCTTTGATCTCGTAAAAATCTTTGTTCTTCTCAGCGAAATTCCCATCAAAGAGATTGAGGAAGAAATCAGAGTGAATTCCGAGGATCTGTCAGTTGGGATACTGATTAATTTCCCTATGAATTCTCAACAACAACAAAAACATTCCACAGAATAAATACGTTACATCTACATAGTTAAGCCTAGACGGAAACTCGAAAAAGACATTCAGGATCGAATCGAAAAAGTTGTCTGATACAAGCATCGAACAATAGAGTTGGTATCCCTAGTTTCATATAAATATATCAACGACACGAACCTCTCTGCTCACTGGGATCGTAAATCGGTGATTTGTAACTCCCTCGACAACTAATGAAGTAGAGTAGATGGGAAACATCGAAGAGTGATACGGTTGGCTGAAGTAAACATAATCAATTATTTTAATATTGCTTTTTTACAGAGAAATTGTCGAGTGCAAACAAAATTTTAAACTCTTTAGGAATGGGAATGCTGCAATGAATAAATGACCGAGTATGGGACCCGAATTTTATTCAATCGACCTTTTTTGATTGAGCTTCCTTTTCGACCAATCGACTGTAAAGAAAAAAACTGACCCGAACTTGTTTTTGATAAACATTTCATAGATGCGTGAACATTCGGGAAGCAATCGGTAAGCCTAAATGGAATCATTATTATAAGTTAAATTACACGTTTAAAAAATAACTGGAATAATAACGTTAGCGAGGAGAATTCTGGTATATTTTTCATTCAAACAATATTTCATTACGCGAGAATCTAGAATATTGGTACGAATTTATATTTTGAATATTATACTAAACATAAATGTTACGAACGAACCTTTTCATCCATCGCTGAGATCTCCTCTCCACTATCGAAAATCATCGGAAAAACAGAGTCGATTCGAATTGAGTAATTCCGTCCGCCTCTGTCGATAGGTACGGCCATTCTCAGAATTTTCTGAAATAAAATCTTCGATATTATTGATATAAACAATGCGATCTAGTGGGATAAATTATTCATTTGTAGTTCACTAATTATTAAAACAAACTAAAGAATATACAGAAGCCGGAAAAGGAAGGTATTGTAACGTGTTTACTACATTTATTGAAAGTAGCACCCATGACATCTGGGTATGGATGATGGGAATAACAAACAATCGGAGGAAATGACGGGGAATAAGCGAACACTGACCTTGTCTGCAGGGTCATTGACCTTCAACTCAACTTGGCGGATAAAACGAGCGGTATTTATCTAAAGAAATGTACAGTACCGTGCAAAAGTCGTGGTACGATTTTTAAATTGCCATAACTTCTTTCCAAATTGAGATAGAGACCCACGGTTAGAAGCATTAGGTAGCCCATATGTAGGAAAATAACCACCTATTATTGAATCGTATCCTACTATATTATTGATTTTTAGGAAAAAATGCAGCGAACAAGCTATATTCAAAAAATGACAAGTCTCACATGGATTTTTTGTACATGTTGAAATATCTAGTGCGGGTAGTACCACTTCAGATGTGAGCAGTCCACATTGAGGCACATTGATAGCATTTCAAATAAGGTCAGCAGAACCATTTTCCAAAACATAAGAAAATTATGAAAAATGGTGCAATTTTCGTTCTAGTTGAGCTGCAGCCTCCATATTTCGTAGGATATGTTAGTACATACTGAGACATCACTGGTTGAAATTTTGGCCCGGTCGGGCACTTGCGGCGAAAAATCGTTTTTCGAAAATTTTAAATTTCCTCTCAACTCCCCAGCCACTGCCGATAAAAATCAACCAATTGAACATTTCTTTTCCGAGTTCATCAGGGCAGATGCTCTCAACATTTCATCTTAATTGAACACCTTTGAGGAAAGTTATAGATCGAGAACTTGGGTACAAAACATCGTGGGAAAAACTTGCTTCGATATCCAAAGCTGCGTAATTATTATTCTAGCCGAACTACTGCGCTCAAAATTTGCAGGGAGTGTCAGGTAGTGGTGGTGCCTTCCTGCTTATTACTAGAGCACCGTAGTGAACATTCTTCGAAATTTGGTTTTTGGAGCATGGTTTGCCTGCACGGTTTTCTTCCCAAGTTCACGATCTATAACTTTCCTCAAAGGTGTTAAATCAACATGCAATTTCGAGTGAATCTTCCCTGATAAACTCGGAGAAGAAACGTTAAATTGTTTGATTTTTACCGACAGTGGCTGGGGAGTATAGGGGGGCACAAAATTGAAATTTTCGAAAAAAAACGATTTTTCGCCGCAAGTGCCCGATCGGGCCAAAATTTCAATCAGTGTTGTCTCAGTATGTACTGATATATCCTACGAAATATGGAGGCTGTAGCTCAACTAGAACGAAAATGGAAACATTTTTCATAATTTTCTTATGATTTGGAAAATGATTCTGTTGACTTCATTTGAAATGCTATCAATGCGCCTCAATGTGGATTGTGCACAACTGAGGTGGTACTAACCGCACTAGATATTTGAACTTGTACAAAAATTCCATGTGTGACTTGTCATTTTTTGAATATAGATTGTTCGCTGCAATTTTGCCTAATAATAAATAATAGAGCCAGATACGATTCAATAGTAGGTGATTATGTTCCTACAGATGGGCTACCTAATGAGTCTAACCGTGGATCTCTATCTCGATTTGGAAAGAAGTTATGGCAATTTAAAAATCGTACCACGACTTTTGCACGGTACTGTATTTTCAAGAATTCTCGCATGATAATTTATAAAAATTATGCATTAAAAATATAAATGAATTAGTAATTTTTTTTTGATAAATTACCGGAGCGAACAGAAGAGTCGATTCGTCACAGATCGTCGTTTCGCTGAAAAAAAAGATGGATGGAGAATCGTTTTGCTTCTGACACGCGGAGTGTGCAGAATAGTAACAGTTTTATTCGCTCCGACTCTATTATTTTCGCACAAAAAGTGATTGCAAATCGGAGTTCTGCCTGTCCTCAATTCGCGTGTTATTCAAACCATTGAGCCGGTTTCATATATCGTAATATTTTAATCGATCAGAAAAAAGATAATATCTTTTCTCTTACCGAAAGAGCGCGTGATCTGAGTTCTGTCGTTTATGTTTTTTCCACATTATTTGTTCAAACCTTTGTTTATCTGGATGAATGAACAGTCGAGTCGACTTCGACGCCAGTACGATCATTTCGAGTGATCACTGAAAGATCAAGATCACACTACAACGCAATTTTTATTTACGACAAAACGTATCACCCATAAATTTTTTTTTAAATCGAAATAATTCTCCGATCGATCATAAATAGCACATTTCTAGTAGTGAAGATCTGGAAAAGCAATAGATACTGTTCCAGGCCATTCAACTTTCTCTATCTCAAATCATTTTAACTTTTCACGCAATCATTTTATCGTATCGATGCGAAGTTCACTTTTGAAAGTTATATAATTACTATACAACAGATATGATAAATATCAAAATGACACTAATACCATGGCGCTAGGGTTCCTTAAATCAAATTCAGCCCCTTGACGAAATTTGGGGAGGTTGCCGCATCGGCAACCTCCCGTCCACCTTTTGTATAAAATTTACAGATACAGTGAAAGGTCGTCGAACCTTTTCATAACACTGTCATTCATTCAAAATTAAAACACTTTATCGAACGAAAACGAATTTATAAATAATACTCACTGAAAAAAGATTAAGTGGATACAGAAAAGAACGGGTGGATAGAACACTTGATCATAATGTCCGGATGAAGCAGTGAATGAAAAGGATGCCAAGCAATGGACTAATACTACAAATAGAAGAGAATCACTCGGGATAAACCTCGATTCTGGCGTATCCCTCTCTATTTTTTGCTTCCTCGAGCGAATTTTGAGTTTCGTACAATTTGAGTCTGAATGGACCCAATCCACTAGCGAACGTGATGTGGTCCAATAATATCTCGAGAGATCCGTCGAAGATTGCGTGTTCGATCACATCACCTTCTTCATGTCTCCACTCATATACCTACAACTATCAAGAGATTTGAACATATATTTGTGAATGAAGCTGACCTCAACGACTCTGTTCGAGTAGAATTTTCCATCTCTGAAGGCAATTCCGACGAGATTAAGGAATGAGGTAATCTTTTCCTTGTGAACTTTGTTGATGCTCATACTCCGGAGCTTAACAGAGCAATTGGACATGCCCTAAAATTTAAATTAAAAATACGAGACATATTGAAATTTGTCTTCCTACAGAAAATTCTTAATTACAGATTATACCTCAGACACTTGATGTAAAGCCTCTGGAGTAATGTTATAACATTCCCTCAAAAACATAGTCTTGCATGTTCTCGTAAGATCGGCAAAGAACGAGTCCACCATCATTTCCATTAGGATAATGTCGTGTGCCTTAAAATAATAAACTTGAGTGAAATTATAATCAAAAGTATTTATAAATCCTCATTGTTTTATTTTTTAAAAATCCTTATGGGTTTATTTTTTAATTTAAAAAAATAAATTGGAGAGAATTTCCCATACAGTATCACAGCGTGTCAACGAGGGGAAATGTGCAATTTGCATGGCGGAGGTCTCGCGTGTTTCATTCCATTCTGGGGTAATGGGAGCGGTGAAACAGACATGAAATGACAGAGCTGAATCGAGCATTGTATCTGGGATAAACCAGAATTGGAAATGAAATATGCAAATGTGATGCACCTAAGCGATGAAAGAATGAGTATGGAGGCTGCTTTTCAGTTTTTGTCATTTTTCATTAGCTTGAAATCTCTCAATGAGCTTTTTCTTGAATTTTAAAAGTTCATGTGAGAACTCCTCTCTGAATATTAGTGGAAACCCCCACTCCATTATTAATTCTGAATCCTAATGAAAGATCTAACTTTCGTAGGAAAAATATTTTAAAATTTGTTCATGGTATGAGAGTTTTTCGAGTGTTCGTCGGGTTTTCTAAAATATCTCATGCAGTATAATTAAATTCTAAAATGTTTTTCCTACGAAAGTTAGATTTTTTCATTAGGATTCAGAAAATAATAACGGAGTGGGGGTTTCCACTAATATTCAGAGAGGAGTTCTCACATGAACTTTTAAAATTCAAGAAAAATCTCATTGAGAGATTTCAAGCTAATTAAAAATTACAAAAACTGAGAAGCAGCCTCCTTACTCATTCTCTCATCGCTTAGGTGCATCACATTTTCATATTTCATTTCCAATTCTGATTTATCCCAGACACAATGCTCGATTAAGCTCTGTCATTTCATGTCTGTTTCACCGCTCCCATTACCCCAGAATGGAATGAAACACGCGAGACCTCCGCCATGAAAATTGCACATTTACCCCTCGTTGACACGCTGTGCTCTCATAGTCATCACACAAAGATATGCCCTCACACAAAGATATGCCAGATAAAAATTTAGTCAGGAAGTTCTGACAGAAATTTTTTTCGACTGATGATGGGGGTCATTTTGGTCATTTTTTTGGGTCGAAAATCGATTGACCTCGGAATTCCGGTTGCCCTGGGCAGGGAAGTTACCCAAATGCTCTAAAAAGTTGGGAATCGATTGTTCCATGAATATGCAACTACCCTATCTTGGAACGGCGTTTGAACAAAAATCGCCCTTGGAATTTTAATCATCCAAAATAATGAGAAAAAATTAATGTCAAAAAGTGAAAAATTCGTGCCCTGAGGGCAAATTAAGAGCTATTGTTATCAATCTTTGGGGATCATCAGGAATTGTTGCAAGGATCATTTTGAGCTTTTGAACGAGTCTCTAGCATGTCTATGAACGAAAATCCATTTTTTCGGGACATTACTTTGAGACAGTCCGGGGCTGCTGCACGGAAAACACCAGGTAGCACTTACTTTTATCTGAGAGGTATCAAGGCCTTCTATCACCACAGAAAAAAAATGGAAGGCTGAGGAAAAATTCTCAAAGCTTAAAGTTCGCTATGAAATAATATGTAAATGTTGCGTCATCACTATGCCACATTGCGGAATCATAGCAAGCTGAAACACATGTAGCATATGTATGAGTACTTGCACTATCACCTGCCAAAAGATCAAAAAGAAATCTCATCTGGTTCAAAAGTTACATAACTTTTAAATTCTCGACGTAGACTTAGTTCCGATACTGTATGTGGCCATATAATTAATAAAAATTAAAACATTACGTTTGGACCGAAATACAGTGTTCCGATATCAAATTCTTTGACCAGATTGAAGATCTTACGATTAGACTCGTTCAGATCACGCAGCTGAAATAGAGATTTCATAATTTAAAAAAAAATGAGAGCTCACATTTACACACATACGTCCGATAGATGCATTATGAGCGATTCTTCTGATAACGTCAGGTGAAGTAGATATGTCAAGGAACATAAACTTCACATAATACTTGGATTCCGATTCGATCTTGCGCAGTTTTTTGTTCACTCCGGCAACTCTCAGTCGATCTTTCATAGAAAGGAAAGAGATGGAGTGAGAGACGAGTTCAGTGGGAAGACCGAGAATGTTGAACTGGAAGGGGTAGACAGTAAAAATAATAGCGGATTAAAAAAGAATGACGTAAATGAGAATGAATATAATTTTATATTATCGATAAAATAGAAGAAGATCATTTATTAATGCAAACTTCAAGCCAACTCACATAGTCCTCCGTCAACTCTTCGTTCTTTCTTTTCCTTTGAGATCTTCTCAATACGGGAGTGGTCGTAGCTGCGGAGCCTGTTGAAATTCAGGTTGGACGAGATTTTACTTCAATTTTTTGAGATACATTCTGCATACATTATTTCCGGTCATACTGGAGAGAGATGCTCATAAAAGATAATAGAAAGAATCTATTTAACCTTGGATCGTCATTACGCTGGTAGACTTCGGTTTCGCTATTTTTGTAGCGCGTTTAGGTGGCATCTGGAACATGTCAAGATTTGCACATAACATCGGCGTTAGTTTCCTAGATATTATCGAATATTCCAAACAAGATTTGATTTAGAAATAGCGATCAATTGAATATCAAAAATAACATTCTGAAAAAAGGACAAAAAATTAGCCAAGAGATACTCTTCCAGGTCAATAAACCTTCAGAAATGTAAATTTCTTAAATTCAAACACACAATTATTTTATCGATAAACGAAATGTTTTCGGCTAAATAAACGACTGAAGATGAATCGTTGCAAGTAACGAAAAACGGAACAACAAAATTAGATACTTCGGATAAAATCAGTGAATAATTGTTTTTAAACAATCAGAATGAACCTAAAGACATATTCCATAGAGGCAACGGGATACTTCCAGATCAAACCAGCGAATTACGAAAATGTGGGACAACATGAAACAGGTTTTTCCATTCACCTGAAGCAAAAAAAGATAAATGGAATGAAACTTCGGATTAAATAATTGAGAACATATACAAAGAAAACTGAGAGAGCTTCAGAACTTTAATTCAACAGAAAAGCTATGCTCGATCAATAGCAATTCTCTCGAGTCTATGTCTGTTCTTCGCTTTCTCGAGTGACTCTCGAGACTCGTGCAATTTGAGTTCGATTCCATTCGAATTAAAATTGGTTATTTGGAGATTCCCGTCGAAGATTATCCAGAAAGGATGTCTCATGATAGTTGATTGTATACACTTGTACACCTGTAACGCACAATATTTTAACAAGAATAAGGCCGATACCGCGTACCTCGATGTCTCTTCCCCAAAAGTGTCATGGATTTCCTACGTGCGCTCTACGATGAGGGGGCGAAGTCCGGAGTGAAGGTTGACCCGAGAGGAGCAGAGGAGTAGATGAGAGTGGCTACCAAGAAGGGGGGAGGAATGTTGTTCTCGTTGGATGATCTTCTGACATCCAGGCAGATAGCCGGAGTCTACACTGGATTCAAGAAGACGTCGATTACTGCCAGGAAGAAGGCCGATGCTAAGAAGAACAAGAAGAAAAAGTTGAATGAGGACGAGGAGGAAGATGAGGAGATGGAAGAGGAAGAAGAGGTGGTGGATGAAGTGAACGATCTTTTCAATACGGAGGGAGACGAGGAATTGGAGTATGAGACAGAGCCACTATTCGATCAGGATGAGATTATGAGAAGAGCTGTGATGGACCAGTATGATGAGTTATTCACTGACAACGAGGAAGAACTTGCTGAACATGAGCATCCGACTGCTCATAAGAAGAGACCTCACCATCTCATGCATTATTATTTCATGTAATCACTCATATTATATTCTGCCTACATTTGTATGATGATAAATCCGCTAAAAAAGATTTTACGAAGAAATACTCAAGATAAAATGAAATTGACGAGTGAACTCAAATACAGGGAGACACAAAACCTTGAAACACACACAAAACCACCGAATATCGCTCACAAAGAATAGTATTTCTCGATAACGGATTATACAAATGGCATGGTGGGTGTCGATGAGAATGTATGTTTTTTTGTTGTTGTTTATTTTGCAACCGTAAAATCAGATTTTCACAACCGCCTATAGCCGCGGAAGTAAAAACATGAATAGTGAAATACCCAATAGAAGGATATTTTCACACAACTTTTTTATTTCGCTGTTTTGTGTGCTTTAGTATCAAAATTCGGTTTTTACGTTAAAAATTACACCAGAAAAACCTACTGTCAGTTGATTCTGAGATATCGACTTTTTGAACCAAAAAAAACCATGATATTTTTGGTTCAAAAAGTCATGAAAAAGTCGAAAATTTTGTATCTCGAAACTATACGACTATAGATGTTTCTAGCGTGGTTTGACGCATAGAATTCGAATTTCGCTATGCGAGCACATGCAACTTTGATGGGTAAAAGTTATGCTCTAAAAACCTTGAAATTGGCCATTTTTTGATAAATTTATCAACTTTTCGCGTTAGCGGAAAATCGGGATGTTCTCTGTTATAGGGGGACTTGATGAAGCATAAGTGGGACTACTTTATCATATAGTGCATTTAAGGTGCAAACACCTCTGGAGTACTGAGAACTGAGAAAATCGAAAAATCGGGTCGAAAAAGTCGATTTCAGAATTGCCCGGAAATCGTTCCCAATAGGGCTCCTGTGTACTTTGGACATGTCAAACATAATGCAAAAGGAATTTCGAGTTTATCTTGTTCGGTTGAGAAAATATGAAAATTCGATGTTTTTCACTGTGCCCGCACCTGGCGCACCGCATTGCGCGGCCAGACCAGTTTCCATACCATTATTGTAAACAAGGTCCAAGGCACCCTAGGTCCTATGAGTATGGAGACCGGAATCGAAAATAATGTACCGATGTCCGGAGGATGGTCGAAAATAACCGAGCGGTCGTCTTAAGTAGTGATAGTTTTTTATCGATTTTTGTGCCGCCAACTTGTGTTTTTTGGAGTTTTTCGACTCTAACTTTTTTCTTTCGAAGTTTCATGATCTCTAACATAAAAAATTCGGTTTCTACTTGCGAAAATACGCCAGAAAATCCTATAGTTGGGTATTTTTGAGAATATGACTTTTTCGACCCGACATTGCCAGATCGAGTTTTGGGTCAAAAAAGTCATATTCTCAAAAATAAGTCCATATAGGATTTTCAGGCGTATTTTTGCACGTAGAAACCGAATTTTTTATGTTAGAGATCATGAAACTTCGAAAGAAAAAAGTTAGAGCCGAAAAACTCCAAAAATCGATAAAACAAAACTATCACCACTTAAACTTATTCCTTAACCTTATATACCAAAATGATCAGGGAAGTCTGCTCTATCTTTTGGTTACGGCTTTCCCAGGGGATAGGCCTCTATCAAAAAACGATCATATCTCGATAACGGATGAAGATAGTCTCGTTCTTTTTTTCAGTTTGTAGAGAATTAAATTCTGGTCGGGTACGCGAGAATTCGGCCAATTTTGCTTCTCCCGGACCAGTTTTTGTTGCAGAAAAAGATTTTGGCCATTTTTGTGTCGTGCCGTACCGGGATTCAGAAGGCTCAGATCGAAAAACGGAAACCGTCAGTCGATTCAGCATCGAAAGTTACCCCTAGGGCCAAATTTTGAGCATATCCGATTTTTTACCTGTTCTCGGCACTTGTTGATCCTACCGCAAACGGCCTCATATATATATTGATGCAGGCAATGGAACCATTTCCAATCACAGATGCATTACTTGACTAAACAACATAATATTTTATCGCGAAAAAATACATATAGTAAACACACAGGAAAAGAGTAGACGAAAACAATAGAAAGATGGAACAGGACGCTTCCAGATCAAACCATGAGATTACGATAATGTGGGATAACACGAAACAGGTTTTTCTACACACCTGAAGCAAAAGAGATAGATGTAATGAGACTTCGAATAAAATCATTGAATATATGACAAGGATCGCGAGTTACGCGACCTAGAGGGGGAAATAGAAATTCATCATCTCCGATCCGGATGTAATTATAAAACAAGGTACTAGAAATGAAGCTCTACAAAACTGCGTTGGCAGAATATTTTAAAAAAAAATTTGTTTTCGATTACGGTAGGGTCAAACTTGTCGGGTCGAGACCAAAACAGGAAAATTCGCCATCGGAAATTGATCATAACTTGCTTCCAAATTAAGCTAGAGATTCATTATCTTTTTCAGAATGTAGAGCGAAGAACCCTTTAAAACTTTCGCATGAACAATTTCATTCCATCTCTCTTTCCCGATGCAGGGCGGTCGGTTTTCTGAAAAGTGTGCATAACTTTTGAAATGGGAAAATCTAATCTTTTCTTTTGTGGCCAGTTTTTACCTCATACCATATAGTTTTTATCACCAGAATACTAGAACAACCAAACTTTGTAAAAAAAAAGCGCTATCCATTTTGTACGAAAAAGTGACGATTTTGATGGTTTTTCCGAATTTCTATACGAGAACTCATGAAAACGTGCATGAAAAAAGTTATGCTTGAAAAACCATCAAAATCGTCACTTTTTCGTACAAAATGGATAGCGCTTTTTTTTACAAAGTTAGGTTGTTCTAGTATTCTGGTGATAAAAACTATATGGTATGAGGTAAAAACTGGCCACAAAAGAAAAGATTAGATTTTCCGATTTCAAAAGTTATGCACACTTTTCAGAAAACGGACAGCCCTGCATCGGGAAAGAGAGATGGAATGAAATTGTTCATGCGAAAGTTTTAAAGGGTTCTTCGCTCTACATTCTTTAAAAAAAAAGGATCGGCTACATACTTCCACAGGTGGTAGTACTCGGTGAGTCAGGAAGGTAGACCACCTTGGGGCTGACCGCGACGCGTCCGAACCGCGTCAGAGCGCGCGAAACTTGAAACACTTTTTCGATTTTTGCTCATTTTCTCTCTAATCGATTAGGAATTAGTGTCAATCGTTTCCTATGTGCATGGTGAACATTTTATATATTGGGTGTCAACCCATACGATTTCATCATCATGGTGAAATTTAATTTTAAAATTTTTTAAATTATGTGAAATATCGAGTTTTGAAAAAGTGGAGATTTTTATTTTGAAATATAGTCGATCGCATTTAGGAGTAACCGTTAAGAAAAAAAAATTGAGAAAAAATCCAACCTACGGGTCGAAAAGTGAAAAAAAAAGTATTTTGGGTTAATGTAGGAATTCACATTTCTGTCGTTTTCCCGAATTCCCCGTGCAAGCAGTAATACAACAAATTGGTATAAATGTTACAAGATTTAATTGAATCGATCGATGGTGAGCAAATTCGAATTCGCGCGATTCTGAAGAAATTTTTTTTGTAGACACAAAAACGTCTACATCTCAAATTTGTAGATACTTTTTCCATCTACAAAAATACTTTCTTCAGAATCGCGCAAACTGAAATTTGCTCGATTCAATTAAATCTTGTAACATTTATACCAATTTGTTGTATTACTGCTTGCACGGGGAATTCGGGAAAACGACAGAAATGTGAATTCCTACATTAACCCAAAATACTTTTTTTTAACATTTCGACCCGTAGGTTGGATTTTTTCTCAATTTTTTTTCTTAATAGTTACTCCTAAATGCGATCGACTATATTTCAATATAAAAATCTCCCCTTTTTCAAAACTCGATATTTCACATAATTTTTAAATTTTTAAAATTAAATTTCACCATGATGATGAAATCGTATGGGTTGACACCCAGTATATAAAATGTTCACCATGCACATAGGAAACAATTGACACTAATTCCTAATCGATTAGAGAGAAACTGAGCAAAAATCGGAAAAGTGTGTTTCAAATTTCGCGCGCTCTGACGCGTCGCGGTCAGCCCCAAGGTCTTCCTGACTCACCGAGTACTACCAACTGTAGAAGTATGGAGCCGATCCCTCGGATCGACCTTTTCCCCTAGTTCCACGCATATGTTCGAAATCTCAGAATGTCTCTCATATAGATTACAAAAACGGCGATAACTTCAAGACTTAAATTCAACAGGAAGAGGATCTAGATCTACTGACGATCAATGCGAATTCTCTCCATTCCACCTCTGTTCTTCACTTCCTCGAGTGACTCTTGATTCTCGTGATATTTGAGTTCGATTACAGAGTAATATTCGGATGTGATCTCGTAGATAGTAATTTGAAGATTTCCATCGAAGATCATCCAGCGAACCATTCTTGCACCAGTGTACTTGTACAGCTGCAAATTCAAATTTATGGAAAATAGTGAAATCTCGATTTTTGCTCTCTCCATTCTGCGCTATCTAGCCTGTAAGAGAAACGATAGTGTGCAGAATGAAGCGAGCTGAAACACGAAACGACATGACTAGTATGCACGCACCTCAATGTCTCTGTTGGAGAGGAATTCCCCATCTCTGAAGATGATTCCGATGAGCTCGAAAAATGAGGTCCATTGTTCCTTCGACACGGCCGTACAAAGCATGCGAAGTTTCGTCGAGTTCTCCATCATATTCTATGAATAACAAAAAAAAGTTATTAAGAAAAAAATTAATTCAGTACTTAATAGGGAATATTATTGACATTTAAAGACATTCTACCATCTAAAAAAATGTTTAAAATAAATAAATTGCATGCATACCTTGTACAACTGATGGAAGGCCTCTGGAGTGACATTCCAGCTCTTATTCAGTCGCAACTGCTTGCATGATTTAGACAGATCGAGAAGAAACGAGTCAGACAGCATATTATTCTGCATCTCATTAGTCTGGAAAGGCATACCATTAATAAATATTGTTTAATTATAATAGTATAATAATTTATTGTTTGGAAATACCTGGAGCATGTATAAAGCTTCAATATCGAAATTCTTGATGAGATTAAGAATTTCCCGATGAACGTTGTTCTCTCGATCGAGCTGCAAATATATAGGATCTCTCCATTATGTATCTCGCAGATCAGAAAGACGGTGTTCATAATTAAGAGTAGAAAGCCGAAACTAAATCTGATGTAGTACACCACTATTTCAGATGCTCCAAAAATAAATCTCACACGAACAGCCATTGTTCCAACGGAGACTTGCTGGGCGATTCTTCTTATGAACTCCGGTTTATGATAATTCTCGATATCCAGTCTCTTCACATGATACTTGGATTCAGCTTCGATGGTCTTCAGTTTCTTGTTCACTCGAGCTCTCCAACGATCTTTGATGCTAAGTGAAGAGAAGACGAGAGAGATGAGCTCATTTGGAAGACCGAGGATGTTGAACTAAAAAGAGTAGATATTGGTTGTAATAATGTTGGATGGTAAATCTATTTTGAAAAAAATAATAGGCATTATTTGATTTTAATATTTATATTTTGTATAGGGACCACCGAACCGGAAAAGTTAGACTCAGAGCCGGGAAAGGGTGTGTCTTCGGGAGGAACGTCGAAATTCCCGCGAATTCAAATTTGCACTATAAATTAGTTTCTTTTGATTTTATCGTGTGTAAGGGAATGCGCCTTTTCATTTATTTAAGAAATGTGAAGTCCGCATCAAATATATTCTCATATAAAAAAAATTTCAAAATTCAGTCTTCCAGAAAGTTATAAATTTTGCACTTTAAATTACCCGTTTCCGATTTTTATTGCCTAGTAATCGTTACAAGGAATGCGCCTCTGACTTTTTCATCGTTATGTGTTCTGCAACCGTTAATTAAAATTTCTGCAAAAAATAAAAGAAATCTGTCTTCCAGAAGTATCATTTATCGGGCGTTGAACTTTTGAATGAATCGCGCACCACGCGTTTAGTTTATCGATTGCCCATTTTTTGATTATTGTGAACCTTTAAACTACTTCGAAAGAAGTGAAATACGTGTCTCTGTAATAGATTGATTACGTATTCCACTATTTCGAGTGTTCACATTCAAGGATACCGTATACCTTACATATAATCGTGCTAATTACTTGTTGCATGTCCATAAAACTGACTTAGTATTTATCAATTATCAAAAACGCCACGATATTCCACTTATAGCGTCTGTGAAAAATCAAATTAAATATGTTTGAAATTTACAATCATTGACACATTTATCAAGGAGTGACCCACCAAGCGATTTGGTGCGGGACTGCACCACAAGGGGCGGGGCTTAGACGAGTTGGTCAGAACTCGCTGATTTATTTTTTTTCATAAAATTCTGAGTAACTTTAATGAATTCTGCACTCCCGATTCCCCAGATGCACATATAAAAGAAATTTTAGACTATCTTTAAAATCTTACGTGGTGGTCCCTATATATTGTAATTACCTATGAAAGAGCAATATAATTAACAAAGCATACTTCAAACTAACGCACATAGTCTTCTTCCACTCTCGCCTGCTTTCTTTTCCTTGGCGATCCCGTCACAATGGAAGATGATGAGGATGAAGCTGCGGCGCCTGATTAAGATATGCGTTAAAAACGAGAAATATGAGGAGCATAATCCGTTCAACGTAAGAAGTGACAAAATAAAACCACAATACCAGTAATCCTACCTTTCTTGTTGGCAGTTCTCGATTTGGCCGCTTTTATAACACATTTGGGTGGCATCTGAAAAGAGTTCAAGATGTGAGCATAAACAAATAAACACTGTCCGATAAGGGGTGAGGATATAATAGCACAATGAAAATTAACTAAACGAAACGCACTATTCTTAAAACATGCTCATAGCTGTGTTCGAAAAAAAAAACGGATGAGAATAGGAGATTGCAGAGGCAACTAGAGCACAAAGAGCAATATAAAATTCTAGCAGATACAGTAGAACGTTGTTGCGCATTCTGATAACAAAATTTGAATATATTTAGTTTTGATCCAATAAAATCGGAAGCTAAAGTGTCTCAGAGGCAAACGCGATATTTTGATCAATGTCTGAAGGTAATATACGTCAAAATATCAATAAAAAAACGGGCAGAATAGGACAAATGCGAAACAATGAGCAGAATTTCATCGACAGAGCTTAGACGAAACGTCAAGTATGTGAAAGTGTGTGGAAACAGTTTGACGATTCGTATTACCGTAGTAAGGGCTCATTCGAAACTTTACTAAGGCTGATCCGATTATTGCATTAATTATGCGCTATGTAATCACAGCCCTTCAGCCTGTTGCTTTTTATCGCTTCCTTCCCATTGGAAAAACGGGAAAAGTGGGCGGAATTCTGAGGCGAGGAGAAGTTAGACGGCAACCGGATCGCCAACATAGGAAGAAAGAAAACGTCCAGAGCTACAAACTACAAAATTAGACAAGCATCGTTGCCTGAATCACGATCGCGCGGTTCAAAATGCCTGATTTTAGCGTTCCGGAACGGTGAATCGCAAATTAAGCTTGGCGTTCAGGGTAATATTACTGGTACTCAGGCAATTGCACCGCATGATCGTGATTCAGGATCAACTTTCTACTGTATGATTTTACTTTCCCGGGCGAGTTTGCCTGATTTCCCCTGATGTTTTCGGACGTTTTATTTTTCCTTATGTCGGCGGCCCGGTTGCCGTGAAGTTATACACTCAGCAAATATACGCAGCCGCTAAGAAGCAAAACGTAGTAAAAGGCGTAGACTGCGAAGCAGCGCTGACAGCGTTACCTTCTGTAGTTTAAAGTTTTACGTATTTGAAATTTGCGCGAAAAAAATAACGGAAACCCCTTTGGGCTAGCGAACGCGGCTACAATATGAAATGGGCGGGGTATCCGGATATATCCCATTTCTAAAGCTGAGGAGTAGAGATCCGTGTATACAACAGATATCGTGTACATGTATGCAACAGATATCATGGAGAAATTTGTACAGATCATAATGACACTAATGCGCTAGGGCTCCTAAAATGGTCATGGTGCGGCTCTTCCCTCCTTCTTATCCGACCCCGCGCGGTAGGTCGAATAAGAAGGAGGGATCGAAGATTCGATGATTAATGAACAGATCCGGTAATGAGTTGAGCAGGTCTCGAATCCTAATCGGAGCCCTCGAGACAATTCTCGTGGATACAAAGAGGCATCGATGGAATAGGTTTCAGAAGGCGCCGAATAACTGGAATAATGGGCGAAAATCGATTTTATTCGAATCGACCAATAAAAAATTATAAGTTATCCTAATAAGTTATCCTCAATCCGTCGACGCCAATACAAACAAGTGAAGGGGGGAGGAGACTGTAGATCTTGATGCTACCGTAATCCAGACTGCAGACCTTGAGAGAAGTTAATCTATTCTTCCATATCTTTACCATCCATAGTGTATTCATTTCATTTTTTTCATTTTTTTTTCGTTGGAGAAGTTCAATGACGATATCTTTATTCGACTCTGGTGTGCGTCCCCAAGTTGGAATCAAGCTTGAATCGGGACCCCAAGTTGCCTCCAAGCTTGGTGGCAACTTGGGGGACCGATCTAACGATTCCCAATACTCTCTCGCGTTTACTCGGTGCAAGATCCGAACTTGATTCCAACTTGATGTATCCTGCGAGAGATCGAGACAAAGAGACAAAGTGAGAGAGCACGTTGAACGGAGAGATTATGGCGGTCCCCAAGTTGCCCCCAAGCCTGGACGCGCTTGGGGACCACGATTCTGCTTGATTCCAACTTGGGGACGCACACCAGAGGAGAATCGGTGGTAGGAGAGAAGAGAGAAAAAAACTGACGAATTCCTTCTCACAGTTCGGATCGATTTCAGGGCGCTCTGAATAAAGAGAAAAAAAACGATTATTTCGTGAGGTCCAAAGAAATCAAATACCACGTTAGACTACGGTAGTCATATGACTACATCAACTCATCTCCTCCCTGCAAGAGTTGCTTGAAGACGTATATTTCGGAGTTATCTCCATTTTGCACACTCTTTCCCCGGGCAGACAAACAGAAGAGTGTTATATAGGTTTCAGTGGGCACGGAATAGCTGTTGGAAAGATATGAAATCGATCGGAGAGTCGTTTTCATTTTTTTTTAAATCAATACTTTGTCTTCTTTCCTGCACCCCCGGACATTTTGAAGGCAATCAGCCAAGAAACATTCCTCGGGAAACAAAATTCACGAGGAAATTCGGGAACCGATAATCCAATCTTACTAGTTGTATTCATTTCGACTGTCCGACAAGGAGTGCTGACTATTCGAATATTTTTGCGCCAAATCCAATGTTATTTTATTTCGTTTTTTTGTCATTTCGGTTCGGGTCTCAGCTTTCCCGATTGTGCACGCTCTCTCGTCGCTCTGAACGTCGAGAGAGTGTGCAAAATGGAGAGAGACAGAAAAAATTTCAAACACTCCTAATTCCCCATGCTCTCTCACCGGTTAGAGAAACGAGAGAGCATGAGAAAAGATAAATGTGTGAAATTTACCGTAATCCAGGTTACAGACGATAAATCTAGAAATAAATGAATTATCGATTTGGTTCTCTTTCTCTTTCTCATTCACATTATTTTCCTTTCATTGGAGTCGCTCTGTTGTATTTCTCAGAATATCTGTTCGCAAATTCCAAGTATTGGACGTATCAGTATTCACCAGACAAATAAAAGTATGCGGAGTAGAAGACGGGGCGGAGAAGAGGGGGTCGAAAATGTTTTGGTTTGTGTCTGCGTCTCTGACCCGAGTGAAATAACAGACACTTAGTTCACTCGCAGTGAACCTTTTTTTTTAATGTTTTAAAAATACAAAAAAATAAACCAGCGTTTGGGATGGCGTCCTATAGCCATCGCAAACGCTGGTGTATTTTTTTGTATTATAAAAACATTTTTAGAAAAAATAAAGGTTCACTGCGAGTGAACTAAGTGTCTGTTAGTTCACTCAGGTCAGAGACGCAGACACAAACCAAAACATTTTTGACCCCCCTCTTCTCCGCCCCGTCTTGTAGGCATCAGGCAAGAGAAATAATCTTTCCATCCTGCACGATTTGCTATCAGAATTCCAACAAGAAAAGCATCATATTCGCACATGCAGTTTTTGAGAAATCAGGAATTGGAACTCTCCATTCAGCACACTCTCGAGTAGGCGAGACAGACCGGAGAGTGTGCAAAAGAGAGAGAGAACAAATATTAGATCCGGCAACACGTTCGCGTAAATTATGCTTCAATGGACGCTCAATAGCTGATGTAGCGGGAAGAAATCAATGGTTGTTCGATCGCCAACGTTCCAAAAAAAAAACAATTTTTTGTTTTCTTTGCTACGCCTCACCAGGATGTAATGCGAGCCGAGGAGGAAGCCATCGTAGCCCGCATACTACCGAACTCCTGAGATTTGGCAATATCAACTTGCATGTGCAATCTAGCAGGGATAACTGACCTCCAGTTACCTTGAGCATGAGATTACACTTGTTATCGTAAAAATCGCGTGTTATTCAAGGAGATCGGGAATCAGACAGATACGTCATCACCTTCTATTTTTGGATTTATCAATTTTCCTTATGTTCAGTTCTTATAGAAACAATAAGAAAAATTATTTCTAAATATAATAAATATTATTTTTTTAAATTAAAAGACTGACCCAACACAACACACCAACGCTAAATCATACGGTTTTCAGCACACTTATCGATTGATCGACCTCGGCTCGACAAGGCCTCGCGAGTTCGTTCAACCTCTGTTTTGCTGCTTATTGCCGCGCATTTTCCGTTATTTCCTCGCGTAGTATGTGCTCCGCGGATTCGTTTCTCATTCCGTGCTCCTTTTCCTCCGCGGCATTCTGCCCGGTTTCTCGGGAATTCTTACTCTCGGTTCGCCCTGTTGTCGCTGCGAATCATTATGGCGCGCCGGCAGTGGCTCCGAACGACAAAAAAGACGCTCCGCCGTCCTCCTCTTGTTCTGCGCTCTCACATTTCTCACCGTTGTCTTCCTTGTTCTTTCACTAGTTAGTGCGCCGAGAAAGCGCATGCAGATTGCCGGGCGTTTTGCGATCATTTAGAGTCTTTTGCGTGTGCAGTCGTCTAAAAAAATTTCTGTGCAAGTGGCGACGGGAACAAAGAGATAGATAAATGATAGAACTCAGGTAGATCAAGAAAGCGAGACAGTCGTGCGCTTTAAATGATGAAGTTATTGAGTTGTTCGTAATTTATATTTATATTCCAATGGGCTATCACTAAAACATCAAGTAAACGAAAGTCAATGTGAGCAAAGATGGGGAGCGCCTTTTGCCGTGAAAAGGGGTTTCCTTGTTTAGTGTGCTTTCCGATATCAAGGTTTTCTATTACAGTTCATTCTTTGAATCTAAGTAGCTCTTCTCTTCTGATTCCTCCGAACATCGAATTAGGGCAGTTAAGATGCGTGTGCGTTTTTCCTAATTAGTGCAATAACCATCTCAATTTTCTCTTTTTCGAACTGGTTTTTTCTCGTAATGCTCAAGCACTCTGCAAATTCTAGCTGTCTTGTTCGCACGTTGTAGTCGGCAATAGTGATGTCGTTTCGGGTTTAATCTCTTTTCATTCTGCACTCTCTCGTTTCTCTGACCTGCGAGACAGTGTGCTGAATGGAGAGAGCCGAAAACCGAAATGACATGACTAGTAGACATTTTCAAGAGTTCTGATTAGGTTTACATTTTCAAGAGTTCTGATTAGGTAGATTAGATGGGCTATAATAAAGCAAGGGAAATGGGGCCACGGAGACTAATGTGCATTTCGCGTAAATTCCCTGTGTGTATTTGAGGGAAATAATGACCGTATTTTGCATGATCACTCGTGTTTTTGCAGAACTGAAGCACGCTAGATAATTTCTCAGTCTCCCATGCTCTACTTCTACATCATTTCATATTCAAACGCCTGTCGCGCGCAGAGTTTTATTCTCTTCTTTTGCCGCGTCTAATCGTGATTTCAAGGCTTTATCGCATACTCTTACTCAAGGAATACTCTTGAAACGCCTCATTGCCTGTTTCTCATTTCATTGTTCCGACGTGCGAATTATCTTTCTTGGTCGAATAGTTGCTTTCTCCACTTTGCACACTCTTACGTCGCTATGAGTGTTGAGAAAGTTTGCTGAATTGCTCGATTCCGATGTGGTATAGTTCTTTTCTCTGCAATATCTGCAACTATACCATATTGGATCTGTTTTGTTTATATTAGTGGAATGAATATGATTCCTCTCTCTGGTCTCCTATAGTAATGTCCCATACGCAATCAATCCGCTCCATTTGTCATTTTGTCGCTACGACCCGTCAGATTTGGGGGCACTTCTTTTCGGTTTCACAACTGTTCTTTAGCCCAGAGTCTAGTTGGAGTTGTGATTTCCACTCCGTTTTGATCTTCAGCAAAAATTAATAGATCCTTTGTTCCCGTATCTCTAGGTAATTTCGTATGTGTTCGGAACACACGAATCCAATCTATGGCAGAATAGCAGACAGGCAGAACGAGTTACTTTCTATCTCTCGCTTACCCGCTGAAAAAAACCAAGCGCGTGTTCGAGCACGAAAAATCCAGAGCCGATTCTAGCAGAGAAAGCAGTGACATTTTGACACGATTCGCCCCTCTTCTTTCCCCCCTTTTGGCCGCATAGAGAACACTGGCCCAGGAGGAAAAAGGGAGGAGGGGAGCGGAAGAAACTAGCAGCGCTTGTCTCTCGTTTCGGCGTTATCTCTAACCGCTTTCTCTGCTTCTCTGGGCTCTCTCGGCTTCGCGTGATCTCTCTCCACCGAGTTTTCCCCTTGCGCCCTCTGGCTTTGCCGTGGTCTCTAGTCGAACCGCCAAGCCGAGCCGCTTCGAATGTTCCTCGGAACCGCCTTGTTTTGTTGCCGGATCGCGTTTCGCTCTCTCCATTGTGCAGACTCCCTCACGGTTCAGCGTGACGAAATAGTGTGCAGAATGGAGAGAGCAAGTAGTTGATCTACTGTTCCTTGCCCATACAACTCCGACACCGTTTTGTCTCACAATAACTTCATCTTGTATACCCGCCCGCACCAAATCTTGAGCTGGGAACAACACAAATTCACTCATTTATGCAGTTTCCACTCCAGATCCTTACTAGGTTTTCTCGTTGCTACATCCAACTTTAAGTCACTTCTTGTGCAAAATGTGTGTGCTAGGATGCCTTGAATACGTTTTTGCGTATTTTTCTGTTCGGCGAGAAAGTTGAAAGCAACATTCGCACGTAACCCGATGACTTTGTCTAGAATATCTGCGTCGAGAAAGCGCCTTGTGTTTTGAGATCCGCGGCGGCGGGGAAAATCCAGAGATGAGAGGGACAATTAGCGATTCGGACGGGGCGGATGAGAAAGAAAACTGCATGGGTTCTTGGATTCGGCGCTATTTCATATCTTTCTTTGAAATCAGAAGGACCGCTCCTTTTAGGTTTCACAACTGGTCCTTATATCCGAGTCGAGTAGCGGGTTTGATCGTTCCGCGTCTACAATGACTCAATATAAATTATCATTTTGCTGCATTTTAGAGTATAGTCGACTCAGAGTTGCCGGGAGTAGACCTGGTGATAAATCGTAAATCATGGTTTATTGTGTCTACTCGTGGCTACAAGTCATCGATGTCGTTTCTCGGTTCTGACTCTTTCTCCATTCTGCACACTCAGACCGGCAAGTGAATGTGCTAGATGGAGAGAGCTGAGAAGCGAAACAAGTCAATTCTAGCGCATTTTGCGCGCCCGAAAAACCGCTCCACTCTCCACTTTCCTCGCTACTTTGTGAGGCCCCTATTACCCGTTCGCTGACCTCGTTGCGAACCTTGTCTCTTCCTCTAGAGCAATGATTTCTGACCGGTGATTTAGTGTGTGGAATTGAGAGAGCGCTGATCTTTGATCTACCTTCGACTATGTGACTCCCCAGACTTTCGAGTTTCACCACACTCATAGTAGCAAGGGAGGGAGGCCAGGGGGGAAGCGAGGCGAGGAGAGAAGAAGAGAAGAAGGGAAGAAGGAAACAAAGGGATTGTGCAAAGGAGAGAAGAGAAGGGTGGCAAAGGTCATGGAATTCTTGAAATTGTGTGGCAGCATGCAAATAGTTGTGCTCTCCACTTTCTACACTCCATAGTGTATCTCATCAGAGAGATAGTGTGCAGAATGGAGAGAGATTTTGGATCCGGAAATACTATAACGTACGAATTGTGTCTTCTTTCGCTGTTTGCACTTCTCATTACCTACCAAAAAATCGATAAAACGCATCGCATTCTCACCTTTTCTGCCATTGTAGCATCTCGCTCTCCATTTTGCGCACTATTTTTCACCAACTTCGCGCGATATGTCAAACTCTGCATTTGATGCCATTTTCCGCACCTTCCATCATTGTTTCGTGATTTTTACGCGATATTAAATCATCCTGGAACGCCGAGTCACCTGCTTGTTTCGTATTGCTCCGACGTGCGAATCCTCTTGTCGAGTTCGTTATTTTTCTGGCGGATCTCTGTATAATATTTTCTTTCACTGACAAATCAGTCTATTCTTTTCAAATTTTGCCCTCGCAACTTTTCGAAATATTGCACGCTGTTTTTCCTGCGGAATGACGTCAAACGCGCCTCTCTCTCTCGCCTATTCTTAGTCATTTCTTCTTCTCTCGTCTTTTCACCCGCTTCAAGATTGAATCTGTCCCCAGTAGAGTTCGCAATCCGAGTCGGGTAATTCCGACCCGCGCCGGGTCGCGCGAGGAGTGAATGAGAAATGATCCGACCCGATACCGACCTCGCTAAATCGTTGAATTACCCGATACCGGAGGCGAAACCACTACGAAAACGCAGCACTATAAGCCTTAAAAATCACGGAAATCGGACTGGATACATAACTTTTGGCGGTCTTTCGAATGGCATACAAATTAGCGCTGAATACTAGCATCTGTTTTCCGAGAAAAGTTTGACCTACCCACCTAGAAATGTAGTAGATGCAAGCACAAATCATCCCGATCTCCTCTACTAGGTTTCAGCACGATGCGACAACTTTCCGTCATTTCCCCTCTATTTATGCGATCTCGCAGGGGAGACGTTTCACAGTAACTCTACCCTATCATTTTCTTGAAGCCAAGCAAAGCGAGTCGTAATGAATAATGAAAATCAATGATATCGCGAAGTGATTGCAATTGAAAAAATGGAGATTGAGTCATATTTTGACTTGCCGGTATCGGGTCGCGTGCGATTTTTCACGGGCCGGCCCGTATTCTTTGCCCTCTCATTCCTCATTCGCGGGGCCCCGTGGTATCGGGTAGTATCGTTTCTCGACCTCTAGTCCCCAGTGAATGGACCGCCATGTTTTTCCCCGACCGACGATTTTCGATTCCGATTCGGATGGATTCGCTCCCACTAGTCGGAACAGCTGAACAAGACTCTCCCCAATTCGCATGCTCTCTCGTGTCTCTGATTGGCGAGAGATCAAGAGAATTATGGAGAGTGCTGTCTCTTCAATCAGAGAGAGTGCAGATTGGAGAGAGCCAATATCTGGACTGTTGTATTCGTAAGGAGTGCGGTCGAATTAGAGCAGAACAGTGCCTAGAGTCGAATAGGGTCGAAAATTAGACGCCTGAACGCCAGATGGTCGCGAGGTTAGAAGACTGTGTGGTACCACGGAGGAGTCCGAACGCGGGAGAGGGCGAGTCAACCTTGGTCAACTTTTTTGTACATAAACACAGTGTCCGTTATAGAAATGTTTTGTTTGTTACGCTTTCAGGTTGACGCGTAGCCTTATTTTGAATATATGACGCCGTTCGTCTTATTTTCGAGCAAGGGTTGGCACAGCTCAAAGAGTCCAATTTTGTGAAACTGTGTGATTTGGGGTTATCGAGGATGGTGAAGGCGATGGGCATATTCATTTTGTCCACAGACCCCTCGTTGGCTCCAGATGGCGTCACGTCGAAATCACGTTTTTGCGTGCTACTCGGCTTCCGAGAGACCTAATTTTTGTAGAAAATTGTTTCTGGGGTAGAATTGCATGGCGAACACGCCTGTCTAGTTCATTTTTCAAGATTTTCAAAAATAATTTTATAAAAGTGAACTTTTCGCATATGTCTATGGGAGTGATCACAAGTGGATAACTCGATCGGGCATGACGAGAGAGTTCTAAATATATTTTTTCATGCAATATAAGCGTGCGGTTTTCGAGTTATGCGACTTACAATGTTGTGAAAGTGCAAGGAAAAGGGCTCAATCGCCTCTTCCTCTCTCTCCTCGATCGCTTCCCTGAAAAATATATTTAGAATCCTCTCGTCATGCCCGATCGAGCTGTCCACATGGGATCACTCCCATAGACTTATGCGAAAAGTTCACTTTTATAAAATAATTTTTGAAAATCATGAAAAATGAACTAAACAGGCGTGTTCGCCATGCTATTCTACCCCAGAAACAATTTTCTCCAAAAATTAGGTCTCTCGGAAGCCGAGTAGCACGAAAAAACGTGATTTCGACGTGACGCTATCTGGAGCCAACGAGGGGTCTGTGGACAAAATGAATATGCCCATCGCCTTCACCATCCTCGATAACCCCAAATCACACAGTTTCACAAAATTGGACTTTTTGAGCTGTACCAGATCCGCCCAGATTGGCTCGAAAATAAGGCGAACGACGTCATATACTGTGCTTTATACTCAATTAGCCAGAGTTCCGCTGTTTAGCAAGCAACGCTCACTCGCCTTGGACTCCTCCGTTGTACTATAATGTGAGCAAATTATCCTTTTTGTAGTTAGTTAAGCTTTGTTACACTACCTTTCGGTCATTGATCACATTTCCAAGACTCGATCGCGTATGAGAGATTTGTGGAACGCCGATTTTCCTGCTGCTCATTTCATTGCTCCGTAGCGGCAATCCTCTTCACGGGTCGCTCACAATTATCTGCCTATCGAATCTCTCTTATATCTTGTCTATTTCTGAAATACGGTGAGAAGCTTCACACGAGTCAAATCGTTAGTTTCTGAATTATTTGTCAAGAAAAAAGATTCCTTCCAGCTTTCGAGACAGACCCGTGATTAGAGATACCCCGAGAACACCGAGTTACCTGCTGCATTAGATTTTTTGTTCGCGAAGTAGAGGCTAATGACACAATAATGGTCACCCGATCCATTCTAGCCATGCTGTACAATAGTAGAAATTCTTGAATCATGCAACACTCATAATGGATACTCCCACAACTTGAAAGGAGCATTTTGAATCCTTGTGCCACCCCTGCACATTTCCCCTTCGCTTTTACAGATAATGCGTTTTAATTGTTATAGGGGTGATCCGAAAGTATCTTCCGCGTTTTTAAAACTTTTATTTCTTGCGAACTATATGGGTGTCCCATAAGTCTTGAGAATTGCTCCGTAAATCATTGTGGCGCAATCGAATGCCCCGATTTCGAAATGCAAATTGTAAAAAAACTATTGCATCATGCTGACGTCGAAGGGGTATTGGCATTGCATCAGTTTAGAATTTGCCACAGTCATTCTAGTGATGGAGACTTATCACGATAAACGCGCTGTCTTACTTCATTCCTTCCGCCTTGGTCGTACATCCAAAGAAGCTCATGCGGACCTGGTGCTTACGGATGGAGAGGATGCCCCTTCCCTTGCTACATGCCATCGTTGGTACACCCGCTTCAAGAAAGGAGAATATAACCTCGATGACCAACCCCGATCCGGTCACCCAATTTCTCGCAAACCCACTCGAGTTCTCACTGCGCTGAAGAAGGATCCGAAGAAGAGTGTGCGCATGTTGGCGGCAGAGACTAGCACTCCCAAGACCACCGTGTGTCGGACCCTCCATCGGGCGGGAAAGACAGCGAAGCTACCCCAAGTCATTCCCCATGACTTCTCCCAGGCACAACTCAAAAAGCGAGTTGAGGTGTGTCGGGAATTGCTCTCTCGTAGATCGAATCTGCGATGGGTAAATTCCATCATCGCAGCAGATGAGAAGTGGATCACCTATGATAATCCGGAGAGGAGACTGCAGTGGTGCGACGTGGATGAAAAGCCCCTAGCCCACCCCGAAGAAGGAGCAGCACGAAAACAGGGAAATGCTGTGCTTCTTCTTCTGCTCTCTCGATCCCCTCTACTGGGAGATCCTCGCCCCTAACACCTCGGTCACTGCAGACCTCTTCACTCAACAACTGGAAGAGGTTGCCATCACGGTCCCTCCCGAACTCATGAGCGAGGGAAAAATCCTGATGTTGATGGATAATGCCCGGCCCCATCTCGCGAAAATCACCAAGACCAAACTGGACGAGCTCAATATGGAATGGCCTCTCAATATGGAACCATATTCCCCTGACATTAGTTCTTGCGACTACCATAGTTTCCGCTCACTGTCTGACTTCTGCAGGGGAAGGAAGTTCAAGGACCGAGACTCACTCGTTCGGGCATTCACCGAATGGATCATCTCTAAGCCTCCCGAGTTTTGGAAGAGAAGTGTTAACACCGTGCCCGAAAGATGGAGACAGGTCGAGGGTTCGAAGGGGGCATACATTGATTATTGATTATTGTAAACTGTTGAAGAAATAAAAAAACAAAAAAAAAATTTTAAAAATTATCAAGACCCAAATTCAAATTCTACACAAAAAGTTACGTCAGAATAAAATATGATCATATTTTTCCGAGATTTTTTCCACTTTTTACCTGACCCCATGGTCATTTTTTGGTCAAAAAGTCTACAACTCAACAACTTAAAAATGTCAACTTTTTCTAGTTTAACTTTTTTATTTTTCATTTTGGTGAGCTCTAGTATGAAAATTCGAAATCTACGGGTAAAAATACGTCGGAAACATCTATAGTCAGATTGTTCTGAGATTTTTACTTTTTGACCAAAAAATGACCATGAACCCGGAGTCATGAAAAAAGTGGAAAAATTTGATCTCGGAAAAATATGATCATATTTTATTCTGACGTAACTTTTTGTGTAGAATTTGAATTAGGGTGTTAGAGCTCATAAGATCATGAAAGAACAAAGTTATTCTTAGAAAACGGTCGAAATCGAGCATTTTTTAGGTTCAATCGAATAAAAAGCGAATTTATCCTGAATCATAGAACCAATCATTTAAAAATTTAGACGTAGGAATGCACGGACTACAAATATTTATAGTGGCGCCTAGCACTTTTGGCGAAAATGGGTAATTTGGTCAAAAAAATCAAAATATTATGACAAAAAAGTGATTTTCGCAATGGGCAGTAATCGATTAGAACAGTTATTTCAGACCCTCAGGACACCCTTAAATTAATGCAAAAGATAAATTGGGTCTATCTCAATCGGTTGTGAAAATTTGATTTTTCGACCATTTTTCCTCGAAAATCATGTTTCTCCCTCTACCACGGCTGTAACAACAAGTAAGTCATGGTTTGTGCGCGCTAATTTCTTTGCTTGTTAATGCCAGTCTGTCTGAGCAGGTCCATATTGCGCCCACATTTTGTGCTTTTTTTTCGAAATCGTTTAATGCCACCAATGGGAGCCGTAATACAATATTAATATTGCCATCTATGTTATGACGATGATTTCGAATCGGAGGCGGGCTACAATCTTCAACATATGAATTTCTTAAAACTGAGTGAGAATAATTTTAACACGGCTAATGTCACTCGTATCAGCTACTCCCAAATTGATTGTTAGTTTTAAAAAAAATCGTGGAACACCGAGTTGCCTGTATCGCATTTTATTGCTCTGACGCGTGAATACTTTTGTTGAGACGCTTATCTGCCTGGCGGATCGCTTCATATTGCTTGTCTCCCCCCGTGCCAAAGTGGTTTTCAGACTGTGGGAACACGCAGTTGTATGTTTCACCGTACTTTTATATTACAAATATGTATTTTTTAAAATCAGTTTCTGAATGCCTGTTTCCTCAAAATTAATAACAATTCCTTCTCTGGTGTGCGCGCCCAAGTTGGAAACAAGCAGCAAAATTCGTTTCCAAGTTGCCCCCAAGCTTGTTTCCAACTTGGAAACCGCAATGGTTTCTCCATTCTCCATACTATCTCATTCTGTCTTTTTCTCTCGATCTTTGGATTTAGATCTACAAGTAGGAATCAACTTGTTTCCAACTTGGGAATCTCCCATAAGGATAGCGAGAGAGTATGGGGAATGGAGAGATCAGGTTTCCAAGTTGAAAACAAGCTTGTTTCCAACTTGGAGACTCCGACCCTGCTTGTTTCCAACTTGGGCGCGCACACCAGAGTTGTATGGGATGACGTCGAGTAGAGTCCAGTCACAATAAGATAATGCCCATCAGAATAGTCAATGAGGTCTGTGAAATCGATTGAATTGTTCTGAGCTTGGAATCTGCACGGATCACCTTCTCAAGACTTGATAGCGAAATAAGCGGTTCGTGGAAAGCTGATTTGCATTTTATTGAGCGCGAATCATCTTGTCGGGTTCCTTATCTGATTGTCGTAGTTTTTCATATAGGCGTATTACGTTTTTTAACGCTTATCAGTTCAATGTCAAGATTATTTACCTATCGTCCATTGTCGTTTCACAACTTTATCGCGATATGAAATACCTTTGGAACGCCGAGCTACCTGCTTTGCGCTTTATTGCGAATCCTATTATCGAGTTGCATATCTGCCTGGCGGATCTATTTATTGCTCGTCTCTTCCCGTGCCAGAGTCCATGTCAAGTAGTGTTGCAGGATCGAGCAGTCGCTCTCTCCATTATGCACACTCTCTCGTTTCTCTGACCTGTGAGAAAGCGTGTATATTAACGAGGCAACTTTGATCCGGCAGCTTTATATATTGACTTATGCGAAAAGTAAAAGCGATGTTACTTGTTTTCTATTGAGAAAGTCTTATTTTTAGTGAACTTCATGACCAAAACATTATTTCGATGTAAATGCGAAACCGTCCTTCTGCGTTTCATCGTCATATACTATTGAAACTGTTCTGCATTGATTTAATGTCAGATCGGATTATTCTTGTCCAGAAAAAAACATATATTGCAACCCCGTAGTTTCGTGCTTCATTGCCTGCCTAAACATAATGAAAATTCCGCTTCTCAATTTTATCGTTTCCATTTACTTTTGAAAAAAAAATTGTTCGCGTGAGTATCGTATGTTGACTTCTTCTCTTGCCCTAATAACACACATAATTAATCCCGTGCAGATCACTTTCTCACGCACCGCGAGCGTCAAGCCGCAGCGCCATCTCACGCGAGCAACGCGCAAAGATGGCGAAGCGCGCCGAACTGCAGGATGAGATTCGAAGGGTGGTGAGGGAGAAAGAGGTGAGAACAGTTACTGCAATATCGGAATAATGTAATAATCAGCCGTTGGTTACGGTAGCTTCGCGTGTAGAAGAATGTGATATTGAGTAACGGAAGCGCAGACAAGGGCGGTTGATGATCACGGTAAAAAAGTTTCGTGGTTTGGTACAAACAGAGTGAAACGGATTAAAGTCCGTATGTTGGATTACGGTATCTCTGAAGGTTACTGTAGTTTATCGATTTCAGCACAACGAGGCGACCCTGCAACAGTATCTGGCGGAAAGGGGAGCTTCAGAGGAGGGAAAGAAGACAGTGCAGGAGGTGAGGATTGATTGGTCGCGAAGAGTGACTTAGTGCTGAACTTTTTTTTTAAATCACGTAGTCCTGATTCTATCATGATACCTTGAAGACGGCGGATTTCAAAATCACGCAATATGAGTGTTTGGTTCATTCCTGGAACGTGAGGGTATGTTGCGTGAAAAAAAGGAAGTTATACTGTATTGGCGCCGGATCGAATACCGCTCCCTCCATTCTGCACACTCTCTCACCAGTAAGAGAGACCAGAGAGTGTGCAGAATGGAGAGCGTTGTTATTCTGTCCGGTGGTACTAATGTACTGGCCGCAGTCTCTTATCATTTCTGTTAAAGAGATTATTTTATTTCCTATTTTTCCGACGTGTATTGCCGTTACCTATATTGGTCGAGTTTCATCGGCGCTTGAAACCTTAAAGTTCGAGGAACTCGATCCCTCCAATATTTGTTCCTTGCTTACAGTATCGCAACGGTTTAAGATGTTATCTTTTCCATGTACAAAAAAACTCACGAAATCAGCAAGTGTTAAATTTATTGGTGAATTAATTAGGTCAATAATAAACTGAATAATAATAATATTAATGAATTCTCCAGATGCTTCTCTCCGGTGAGCTCATCGCTCAGCACAACTCGAAGTCGATCAAGCGCCATCTATTCATCTCCGCTGACATCAGAAAAAGGTGAGTGATCTTTGATCTTTAATCTTCTCTAGACTACGGTAGTAGAAAATAACTGATCTTTGATCTCTTGTCAAGTGTCAATCATCAAAGATCGATTTTTAAACGAGCGGTTCTTTTGATCTTTAGAGGGTGTGTCATTTTAGAACTGTCATTTTAGAACTGGTCGTTTTAGAACTCTCGCAAAAAGTGCCGTGAAGATCAAAATTTGAGTTGGTCGTTTTAGAATTGAATGGGGATCCTTAACACATGATCATTTTGGAAGTAGTAGTTTTAGAACTGGTCACTTTAGAACTATTTTAGAACTTTTGCGAGAGTTCTAAAATGACCACTTCTAAAATGATAATGTGTTAAGAATCCCTGTTCAGTTCTAAAGCGGCCAACTCAAATTTGGATCTTCACGGCACTTTTTGCGAGAGTTCTAAAACGACCAGTTCTAAAATGACACACCCTTGATCTTTATTGTGGAGGAAGGCACAACCGATTAGAAGGTCCGTGCACTGATCGTTTTTCATGGCCATTGAAACATGCACGTTCCTGGAATTCAGCAAATTCTGTAACTATTCTCTCCTATTTCGATGTACCTTCTGAGATTAGGTGGTTGGTCTTTCTGGTATGAGCTGTGTCATTATTAATTGGTGAGATGATAATAACCTGATTTATGTAATTATGATCTTTGATCTCTCCCAGTGAGCCTCCGATCGTCCTCCGCCCGCTACTCGATATGTCCCGGCGCATCTACTACGCACTCTTCACCTACCGCAAAGAGAAGGTTAATCTATTCTGAAATACTATTTAAATTATTAGTCATTTGTTCAAAGAAGACAAATTAGAATAACAATAGTCGTTCATTATCTTCAGACTAGTGGAATTCAAAGGATGATCAATTGATTGAGATTTCCATTATCTTGTGCAACAACAGTAGCTCAAAATTACCTATTCGAAAGCAAGTGAAACTTCCCTGGTATGGGATAAATAGTATCAAACTGTGATCTTTAAACACATATGAATCAATAAATAAATAAATCGATTGAAGGCGGAAGTGAGTAGAGACGAGCTGAAGGCGCTCTGCAAGCAGGTCTACACTATCGAGGTACAGTAAATTTCGCTGGAGTTACGGTAGATTTTCAAAAATTACTGTATATTGGGAGATTACAGTACGAAGTACAGTAGCTTTAAGGCCGACATCATCTAAAAACGGAAAAGTAGATCAAGGTAGATTTGAAAATGAGCGAGCGTGATGCGCTATGTGAATCTAGGTTGCAGCAGGGAATTAAGGCCGATCCCCTATGGGCTGTAGTAATTTTGCCGTTGTCACATTCTTACAACAACAAAAACTATACGAATTTGAATAACGGTTATTGTTAGCTTATCATTTGTTCACACTGTATTTTCTCCAATTTTTCTGTTACTCTGACAGTACCTCGGTTTTTATCTGACTATACCAATTCTTTTATTGTATGGGGGGGGGGGGGGGGGGGGGGTGTTGGCACTATGTCGGATGATCACCGTCGGATGATAACCGACTGGATGAGAACCAAAAAAAATGTAGTCTCCCAGTATTTTCTCAGATGGTTCCGGGCATCATATTGACCCTTCTGGCAAAATACTGGAAGACTGAAAATGTTTTGGTTCTCATCCAGTTGGTTATCATCCGACGCTGATCATCCGACCTAGTGCCGGGATGTTCAAGAGTAGAGGAAAATACCAGCATACTATCATAATATTATTTTAATACGGAGATTGGCAGTATCAGATAAAACCGTGTGAGAGTGTGTGTGTATCGAGAGAGCGCTACATGATCAGCCTGCTCAACCTTCTTCGGCTGTAGGCAAAATTTCGAAACGATATTCTGCCTGTTCTTTTTTGGGAATTACGGGAGAGTTCTGTTTTCCTTTCCCCAGAAACCTAATTGACACCAATATATGTCGAGTGTTCCTGGCATAAATTGCCTATCATGCTCATATTGTATTAGTATATAGTAGTAGCTCTCTCCATTATGCACACTATCTGGTTGGCTAGAGATATGAGAGAGTGTGCAGAATGGAGAGATCGGTATGCATAATTCAGCGATTCACTCCTTCGGCCTTCGATTCCTTCTTCGACTTCGGACTACAGAGGGCCATCGAGAGTGGGAAGATCGAGGTGGTGGGAGGAGAAAGGACTACGGCCAAGTATCGATCGGGAGTGAGGAGGAAGGAGGTACGGTAGATGATGAGGGTGTAGAAGTGTGGCATATACGTACTTGGTGCACCAGCAATGCTTAATGTTAGGACATTCTAAAAACGTGCATCTAAATACAGTTGTTTTTTTTTATTCTACAACGTTTGAATTCATGTGAAGTGGTGATTCTGTGTGACTGACAGTTCTTAAAATGATTGTAATATCTTTAGATCAATGATTCTGCACTTGTTGATCAAACTTTGCAATTGCACCTGAAGAATGATGAAGAATGAGTTAGGGAAGAATTATAGCGAAGCGGAATTTGACTTCTGTTCGAATAGGTGATTTTGTGCTAGCATCATTAAACAAGATTGGTAAATTTTCTTTCTATTAATATCTCTGGGAGATTTTTTTTATATTTCCAATAATATTGTAGAAAAGTATCTCACAGCTGTTCATAGCTGGTATGAGAGAGGGATTAATATTATTGGTGTCGGTTCGGTTTTCATCTCTCATCTTTCTGTTCTCTCGGTCCCTTCGTCGGACCGTGGAGAGTGTGCTAAATGGAGAAGGCTGAGAGCCGAGACGACATCCCTCGTTTAGAGTCGCATACGATTGAGCCTGGGTAAGAAAGAGCTATTGAAGAAGGATTGTGTGAATGAGCAGATAGAATAGAACATTCAATAGAACAATCTTGAAGTTCGCGGAAATGACAAAATCGCCAGATGTCGAAAACGAAAAAATCTCCAAAACCAAAATCGGCAGCGACAAAAAAATTCCATAACTCAGCCGGGAACGATGTTTGATACTTATCGACTTATCGGAGACTTAACGGGCGATAACCCTTATCATCAGCTATCAGATGAACCCAACCAGAAGTCTCTAGCCATTCTGGTATTTGGCATTTTTATGGCGTTTGGCGATTTTCATACCCTGTTGACGATTTTGTGCTTCTGTCATGCGTTAGCTTTCCCTTGTTTTGGAGAAGGTGATTCTGTGCAGCGGTCATGATGTAAGATAAGGGATTTCACTTTTTTTTTCACTATTTCAAAGTTCTAAAATGATACACCCCCGATAATATCGTGCAGTTGATTTCCACTTTTTTAAGAGTAGGTGATTTCGCGCGGGGTTGATGGTATAAGAGTAGTCAGTTCTCCCTCATTCAATGGTTCAGGCTTTCAGTGAAAATAAATATTTATACTGAATTTGGCTGTTGAATTGATGTCTATCATTGAAATATTCGTTTTAATTTACAAAATTTAATTTTAAATATTGCAGCTGCTCATATGCGCGCTGTGCAACAACGAGTCGAGCGACAGCCACGAGCGCAAGCTGGAGTGCATCAATTGCCGATGGCAGAGTGAGTGGATACGGTATCAGGGATGAGGGTACGGTAGTCCGGGTCTGTAAGCTTACTGTAGCAGACCGGTGCAGTGTGAGTCAGGGGGTAGTTTAAAAGGGAAATTGATTATGGTAGCAGGGATCAGCGTTACAGAAGCTACAGGGTGTCCTGAAATCTTACCGTATTCTATACTTACCGTAACCCAATCCTTTTCCTTGCAGGACACGCTTCGTGCATGGGCCTGCGCAAGCACAAGATCATCGGCGACTTCGAGTGCGAGCGATGCACAAAGTGCGCGGAGTGTGAGGGAGAGGTGGGAATATTGATTGATCGATTAGGGTTACGGTAGGATTGAGATTACTGTAGCAACGGATAGGATTGATTGATTACGGTAGGAATACGGCATACCATCGTAATAGAGCAGTGCTCTGTGGTAAAAGACCAGTAGGTTTTCGAAACCGATGCAGTGTGCTGGGGAGAGACTGGATTATCGATTGATTGGGCTGGTCAGGAGTACTGTAAGCATACCGTAGTGAGGAAAACGGTCGAATTGTATTGTAGAAACATACGACATTAGAAAATGTAGGAAAAGTGCGATTGAAAAACCGGGAGTATTGGGGTATTGGGGTATCTTGCTGAATCTGCTCTGCACTCTGCGTTTTTTATATTCGATAACGCATGACTGCTGATTTGAGTTGTTTCATTGTTGTGGCATAATAAGTAATATTCCTGAAGTAGCTCTTCATCCTATGTTGTTTTAATATTTCGTGGATACTTATCGAATCTCTTTTGCACGGGGTGTCTATGAAATCCAATTACTCTTGCCTGGCGATTTGTTCGCTATTCGTAGGGTAAAATATAAAATATTCCTGGGATTGCACTTTATCTCATACTCTCCCGCTTGTAAATGTTGCGCGACAACTCGTTGAATCTGTGCTACACGGTGTGCTTTTGATATTCGATTGGGTATGCTCAGCGGTATCACATTCATACCGTCGTAAATTTCATAGACATTATTCCTGGGCTTTCACATTTCCTCCGCCTTGTCCGTTTGCTACGCGACCAGATGTTGAATATATGCTTCACGGGACATTTAAGATATCCGATTACGCATGCTTGGTGGTTCAAGCATCTTGTGACTTGGAAGTAAATTTAAGTTTTTCGTGTGGCTTTATTTTCCTTACGCACATCGAGGCACATTTTATTGGACTGACTCACCAAAGAAAGAGAATCGTAGAAGAAGGAAATCACGAGATTAGAGCATTCGCTTAGTAAGTAAGCTTGTACGGACTAATGAGAAAATGAGAATTCTGCCAAGAGAATACGTGTCTTTACTCAGCTTCCGGGTTTTTGAACTACCCTCATTTCCATTTTGTGCGCACCAGAAGACTACCAGGCATATGGCGAAATCGCTTAAGATGCTGTCCCGCGACTCTTCTGCCATTTCTCAATAGTTGTTTATAAATTTAGGGGGAATGGGCAGTAGAGTTCGCAATCCGAGTCGGGTAATTCCGACCCGCGCCGGGTACCGCGAGGAGTGAATGAGAAATGATCCGACCCGATACCGACCTCGCTAAATCGTTGAATTACCCGATACCGGAGGCGAAACCACTACGAAAACGCAGCACTATAAGCCTTAAAAATCACGGAAATCGGGCTGGATACATAACTTTTGGCGGTCTTTCGAATTGCATACAAATTAGCGCTGAATACTAGCATCTGTTTTCCGAGAAAAGTTTGACCTACCCTCCTAGAAATGTAGTAGATGCAAGCACAAATTATCCCGATCTCCTCTACTAGGTTTCAGCACGATGCGAAAACTTTCCGTCATTTCCCCTCTATTTATACGATCTCGCAGGGGAGACGTTTCACAGTAACTCTACCCTATCATTTTCTTGAAGCCAAGCAAAGCGAGTCGTAATGAATAATGAAAATCAATGATATCGCGAAGTGATTGCAATTGAAAAAATGGAGATTGAGTCATATTTTGACTTGCCGGTATCGGGTCGCGTGCGATTTTTCACGGGCCGGCCCGTATTCTTTGCCCTCTCATTCCTCATTCGCGGGGCCCCGTGGTATCGGGTAGTATCGTTTCTCGACCTCTAATGGGCAGTGAGAAAGAAGGGGTATGAGAAGGGAGGAGAGGAAAGAGAGCAGCCCACCCCACCACGGGATTTCGCTAGTATGGACCTCGAGTCATTTTTTCTTGATCCCGGGTGGATTATGTTTCGCGCTCGGTGATGGCACGTTTTGGAAACTCCATTTTGGAACCCTACCAAAACAATGGAAAAGGACTTTAGAACTGTCATTTGAATACGTATATGTTTCTATTCATCATATATGTGTGTAGCAATGTCACCTGTATTCAAATGACAGTTCTAAAGTCCCTTTCCATTGTTTTGGTAGGGTTCCAAAATGGTCATTTCTCAGGATTCCAAAAAAAACCTTCGCGCTCATTAAGTATGAATGACGAGGATGTGAGGTCGATTCAATTGCATCTTGCCGTATTGTCTTTCCAAACACTTATCCCTTTTTTCTTGTGTCTTCTGTCTTCGACCATGCGTTTTGAGAATTTTCGCGAATCCAGCCTTTCGTCTTGGCGCTTCAAGCTCAAATTATTAGTTTGTAATTCGAGATAGTTCCAATTATATGTCCTTTTTCTCTGTTCAACTAATTCATCCGCTCATGCCAATGGCCGCACTGTGATCGTTTAAAAAATCATTTTCTCTGATCGATGATTTTCTGGCGCTCAATCGTTTCAAAAGATGGAAGACCACGATTCTTGCAACCTGTATCGCCTTTTTTGCCTTGATTCATGCTCCCTTCCTATTATTTCTGTGTTCCACACTAGTGATGACAACCCGTAAAAGACTGCTCAATTTGATCTCTCGTTGATCAGAAAAACTAGAGAGCAGACGAAATGAGAAAAGTCTGCTGCCGATTTGTCATCAGTATTCCACACTTAGGAAATGAGGGGGGGGGGGGAGTTTCGAGACTGTAGCAATAGTGATCTTCCATGGCATCTTGACATTAGCCACCCACTCGGTTGATTCGCGCTTCGCATTCACGATTTGAATTGGAGATTCGGCGCTGTTTCAATATCTGAAAGACATGTCTTCAAATTATTGTTTCGCGCACACGCTATCTGTAGACGAACTGTGGTTGTTTCAATAGTCGGCAGTAGCTCATGTATGTGAAACAATAGTTCTGAAATCTCCAGAGATATCTTTCCCTTTTGTTCAGTGTTTCACGGTCGCAATATCAGCTTGTGAGTGCAACCGCGATGTCGATTGATTCCTTGATATTCATTTGCGTTCCGTCAATCTTTCGGCATTATGATATCAGCCAAAATTCATTGATATTTTCAATATTGTTGAAGAATTTAAAAAATATATATTCTTGACTTCTCATCCAGCAACTACTTCTCCCATTAGTGTGGCGTATGCTCAGTGCAGACGTGCACATTCCACATGATCTCTTCTCTCCTCGCCCTTCTCTCCCATCTGTGACGCACGACGTTTCCCAAAGGCTATTTCCGGGTCTCGGCTTCTTTTGAACTCGTTGTTATATGTTTCAGTCTCTACCTATCAGTTAGTGTTTAAAAATGGTTTCAATCGTATAATTCGCCAACATTGACAATAACTTTTAAATGCGTAGGATGGAACACGCAAGTGGCGGGTCGGGAGCAACTTATTTTTTTGCGCTTTTCTTCATCGGGAGATAAAAGAGGTCAATGAGCAAATGGATATGGAGTTTTGTTTGACTCGCTATGAATAGTTATTTTGAAAGCAAAACGAGAGAAGTAGTGTTAGATACAGCGTAATAAATGGGGAAATACGCTCGATGCAACAAGTAAGAGACTGGTCTCAATTTCACATTCATTAGCACAACATGCCTCTTCCTTTTCTGCAGTTTGCGTTGTTGCTTCACCAATAGAGAAAGATTGCTCGACTTGCCATCAATAAGCTTGTTGGCATAATGAAAAGGACAAAGGCTCGTCGTCCAATATCTCATCTCCCCTCTATCCAAACCCCAATCTCTTCTCATTTCCTCGCTTTCCGATTCAAGCTCGTTTACCCGCCACTCTCTCCATTCAACAAACTCTCTCGTGTGTCTGACCAGCGAGAGAGTGTGCAGAATGGAGAGAGCCTGAACCGCCGAAACGACATCACTATTACAAGCTTCGCTCTTGTTTCTCGCGGCCTTTTCATCCCATTCCTCCATTCTCATCTCCCTCCTCTCTTCTCTTCTTCTTCCTCTCATTTGTCCATCTATCGACAACGCCCAAGTGTCTCCAATTTCAAGCAGATTCTAAAGAGAGGTAGAGATGGCATTTTACTCTCTCCATTCTGCACACTCTCTCGTCGGTCAGAGAGTGTGCAAAATGGAGAGCGCACCTACGTCACCTAGCATCTCTCGGTCAATTAGGAAACGCTTCAAAGGTTGTGCATGGTGAAATTAGCCGCCTAGAGTTGCACATCTCTTTTTGCCCATCAGAATTCGGCACGTTTGACTTGCTTTGAGCATAATCTTTGATTAAAGGTGAACGATGTTGATTTTAAATTCGTCACTTTTAGTCACTCTGAAAAATAGCCCCCTCCCCTCTTCTTTTGAAATTCATTCGCTCTTTCTCTCGCTGGCTGTTTTCAGACTATTCCTCGCGCGTAGAAAGGGCGTTCCGAGTGCCATTCTCTTCTCATTCCTTTCTTCCCTCTCCCCGCCCCTTCTTTTCTTCCCCTCATACAGAAGTCGAGAGAGACAGATTCACAGAACCAATCCGAAAAATAATGGACGAAAATAGGGCGGTTTAATCTTTATTTTGAGACAAAGAGGCAATGATTTCGTTACCATAACACCGAATCATAATACAATTTATGTCGTCAGAAGGCGAGAATACGATCTGTTTCTGCGAAGAACAATCGGTTTTCCAGAGAGATTGAAGTTTGTCTCTCTGACGGTATATTGACGGACTGGAGAGAGAAAGACTATTCATAGTTATGGAGAGAGAGTTATTCCCGGAGTGCGGGCTGTTGACAATTTGCATGATGTCATTCCGTTTGATTGTTCGCTAGGAGTGAGATTTCTGTTTTTTGCTCTCTCCATTCTGCACACTCTTTAGTCGGACTGACCAGCTATAGAGATCCCTACTAGTGATGGCAAAGCGACATTCGACTCTCTTCAATTTGCGTACTCTCTCGTTTCTCTGACCGGCGAGATAGTGTGCAGAATGGAGAGAGCCAAACCCGAATTTACATCACCAATCCCTTCTGCCTGCACATCCTTATCGGCTCTTTTGTTGCCTCACTCGCAGTCTGTTTCATCATCAGAGTGGACGGGCAGATTTTCTCCATTCTGCACTCTCTCTCATCGATCAGACAGAGCGAGACAGTGTGCAGAATGGAGAGAGACATTGATCGTGTCTCATCCTTTCTCTTGTTTGAGAATGGGTTCTTTGTGGTAGTACCGCCAATAAATCAGCGAGCGGGAAAATGCACAACTATATGATACAAGGCTCTACTCCCCTCACTCCCTGACCATCAAGTCCATTTGGAATGGACATTGTCCAAGCCATTTCACTGGCGCGGGTCTTTCTCTGACCGACGAGAGAGCAGGCAGAACGAAGAGAGTCTCGCAGCTCTTCTGACCTTGAATTCGCGCTGCCTTCCGTTGGAAAGAGGCAGAAAAAGAGTGAAAAGTGATCCGAAAAGGAAGAGAGAATGGGGGGGGGGAGAGAGAGGTGAATCAATGTGGTCTCTGACTAGAGATGCCGTCTCGATCCTCATCTCTCTCTCCATTCAGCACACTCTCGTCTGTCTGACCTCCCAGAAATATTGCGAAATTAGGAGAATAGTGACTCTCTGGCGAGTTGGCAAATCAACAATGGATTCTAATTTCACTTGATCTATTTCCAATAGACAGTGCGCGAGTTCAGGAAAACCATTCTGTGAAGCAATTACGCTATTGCTCGTGATGTATTTCCTTGGCCCTTTTATGATCTCTCTTTTTTATGAATTCGAGCTATGTTCCTGATTAAGCGCTTAGGTGGTTTTTCTTCGGCTGACGCTCTTCGTTTTTGTGCATATGAGGCCGTTTGTGTTAGAATCAACAAGGGTCCAACGGGGGTCTGGAACTGATTCTGAATCGACTGATGAAGCACGTTTTTCGATCTGAGCCTCCTGAATCCCGGTACGCCGCGACGTCAATTTTTCCAAAATCTGTTTCTGTGATAAAAACTTATCCGGGGAGTGCAAAATTGGCCGAATTATCGTGTAACCGACTAGAATTTGATTCTCTACAAACTGAAAAAAATTGAGGCTCTGTCTTTTTTGGTTGTCGTGAAAAAGTAGATTTTTGACAATCGAGGAGAGGAGGGGGGAGAAATCCCATGGCCATTTTAAAGAGCACATTCTCCTGATCATTTTGGTATATCAGGTTGAGAGTTTGACTTACAGTAAAGTGGTTTTACATCACATGTCACGAAAACCTGCGATTTTTGCAGAGTTTTTTGGCCATGGGATTTCTCCCCCCTCCTCGATTGTCAAAAATCTACTTTTTCTCGACAACCAAAAAAGACAGAACTATTTTCTTTCGTAGTTTCATGATCTCTAACTTAAAAATTCGGTGGTTTCTACGTGCGAAAATACGCCAGAAACCCCTATTTTCAGGTGAATCTGAGAAAATTACTTTTTTGGCCCAAAATTCGACATCGACGACGACGTCAGGGTCATATTTTGATTTCTCCCCCCTCCTCGATTGTCAAAAATCTACTTTTTCTCGACAACCAAAAAAGACAGAGCCTCTTTTTTTTCAGTTTGTAGAGAATTGAATTCCGGTCGGGTACACGAGAATTCGGCCAATTTTGCACTCCCTGGATAAGTTTTTATCGCAGAAACAGATTTTGAACAAAATGACGTCGCGGCGTACCGGGATTCAGAAGGCTCGGATCGAAAAACGGACTTCATCAGTCGATTCAAAATCAAAAACTACCCCTATGGCGAACTTTTGAGCATAGGTTATTTTATTGATGTTCCAGCCACTTGTTGACCCTAACGCAAACGGCCTCATATGCTCCCTTGCAAATCTTGTATGACTGGCCTAGCAGCTAGTTCAGATCTACGTATACCGTACCTTATGAAGGCTTTTGTAACGGCTTTTGAAGCCAGATTTTTTAACTTTGAAGCTGGCAAGAACCCTAGTCGAAGCTGGCACGCCGAGACCGTTTTCTCATCTCTAACGTGCGAGCGATTCGATCGCGATGGTCTGGTCTGTCCCAGAGGGGAGCGACTCGGAATGAACAATGCACGGCGTTTTACATGGGGTGAGCGAGAGAAGAGAGAGCGGCCAGGGGAATGGCGAGAGAGCATGCAAATGCAAGAGTGTGCACGATGGTCTCACCACGAAAGCGCACTTGGCGTTTTGCCAGCAGAACGCCGTGCAATGCGCGCGAGATCTCTGACTTGTGTTCGGACATGTTTGTGTCGCTTTTCCTTCATCGACAATCGTTGCCAATTCACTCGCACAATTTCTGGGCGCTATCATTTTCTCAGCTTTTCTGATTGGCGAGAGTGCGTTCTGAAGCGACAAATCTCATTTTGTTTCATGTTGCGCAAGACCCGCCACTTTCTGGTAGCATGACTCGCATTTCCACGTTGGCTTGGTCTCCGAATGCAATATTGCCGTTACTTTCTTGAGAATGAAAAACATCTGATTGAATTAAGTGATTGCGATTTTTTGTTAATAATTAGTCATGATTTGGCATTGCATCATCACCGTTGCTTTCCTCATCCCAGAAAAATGGACTTTTTCTGCCAGATTGTTTGATAAATCCTAAATAGTGGCGGCTTCTTTTTATCTCTTAGCGTTAATGAGTTAATGAGGTAGTTTAGCGGGGGTTCGATGACATCGGCAAAACGTATATTTTTGCGCCAGCCAATTATTGATGCCAAATCGAATCGTAGCTTTCTGCATTCTGCACACTCTCTTGCCACTCTGACAGCCTTGGAGTTCGTAGACGCACTCTTTGCTGCTTGGTGCTTGCTCCTAAAATGAGCTCATTTAGAGTTCTGTAGGATAACAAACGGCCATTTCTCATTCGTTTCATTCGTGTTCCTTAAAACCCGCCACTTGCTGGTTGCATCGTTCGCATTTACACATTCGTATCGGCGCTGCTGACAATCTTTCTGGTTGTAGCGTTCGCATTTCCCCACTTGTCTTTCGGCTGCTGACAATTGTTGGTCTTTTCGTCGTTTATCATAAAACTAACCCTCCATTTGAATTATTAGTGCTTGTTTTTGAATGTCGATGACCTCATCATTCTACTTCCGGAGGTCGCCCAGAAAACTAGAAAAACGCGTTTCGTGAATGTTTCTCACAACCCGCCACTTACTCGTTGCATCGTTCGCATTTACACATTCGTATCGGCGCTGCTGACAATCTAGGCTTCACTGACTTGAAATTATTCCGATCAAATTACATATCGATGAACATCTCTTCATCATTCCTCTTCCTACGTCCTTCGCCGCGTCGAGAACTAGAGAGATGCGATTCATGAATAGCCGCACAATGTGCCCCGATCATCCTCAACTCGCTCCGAATCCTCGAGCAACCGTTGCTAATGACGGCGTTTCGGTCTCGTCTCTCTCTATTCTGTACACTCTCTCGCCGGTCAGAGCGACGAGCGAGTGTGCGAATTGGAGAGAGCAGGGAACCTACATTAGGCTAGTTGCTAGTTGACGCGCTAGGTTGGGCAGGGCGAGAAACGACGTGGTAGAAGAAGAACCGCAACTCATTCTTTAGTCTTCGAAAGGATTCAGCACCTAGGGATTTAGAGTTTCGATGTTAATACGAAGTGATTGAGTTTCTCAAATCACAATCCGCCTGTGGTTACATTGATAAATTTTAGCTGTAATTTATCGCGTGCAAGGCTTTTTCTGTCGACGATTAGCTCGTGAGTCTCAGTTTCAACTTACTACTACATTGTTGATTTTTCATCACAGCTCAATAACAGCTCTCTTTCCAGGGAATAACTTATTTCTATGTTGCGCACAAGGTGTTTGTCCTCTATAGCCGATGAGTTCACGATTCTTCTCTCATGATTCTGAGTTTCAACTTTGCTACGTATTCTTTGGGTCTCTCCAATGTGCAATCATGTGGTCATTTATTCTATAAAAATTTTAACAATATTTTTTGCATATTTTGCTCTCTCTTGCACGCAAGGCTCTTCTTCTCTATAACCGACTAGAACGTGATTTTACTTACTGTGATTCTCCGTTTCAACTCCGCTACATGAATCTTGGCTGTCATCAAAACGTAATGTGAGTTCCCTTCTCGTGTCAAAAAAGTCACCAATATGTTTTATTTTTCGTTCGTCTCGTTTGTTTTTTTTTTTCTTCTCTATGAACGACGATATCCTCGGCATTTATAAATCATCAGAAATTCCTTCCTTTCGCCATTGCGAACTAGCAATGGCGTGTCGGTTCTTTGCTCTATGAATTCTGCACACTTTCGTCGCTCTAACAGCCGAGAGAGTGTGCGAAATGGTGAGAGCAGAAACCAAAATAATCAGTGCGAACTCAGTCTGCGTTGTTTCGTCCAGACGTGCGAATTATTTAGCGCGAGCAACAGCATCTTAAAATTGTGCAGTTTTTTTCGAGAGAGATATATTACTGGTTTCTTCGTAGTAATGTGTGTTGAGAAATCTCACAGTGTTTACTTCTCTCGTTTCCCATCTTTTCGGCTCTCATCTCTCTCCATTCGGAACACTCTCTCTCTCGTCGGTTAGAGAAGCGAGTGAGTGTGCAGAATAGAGAGAAACCTTTCGCGGCATCAGCATTTCCAATGACTGACTGGCCACTTTTTGCCTGGGTTTAGCTTCCCGCCATTTCTGCCTCATTCGACTTCCACATTCTCTCATACATACTAGCGTTTCGGTTCTGACTCTCTCCATTTTGCACACTCTTTCATCTGCCCGACCTTCGGGTGTGCAGAATGGAGAAGACTAGGAATCGAAACGAATACATGCATATCGCCCCGCGCTCTCACGTTGGCATCACATTCAGCAGCTTTTAAGCACTTTCTCATGAAAAATCTTCTTTTTCTTCCCGAGTAATACGCGTTTCACTTTTGGGTCAGATAGTTCATAAAGATTAGAGGAATGATATGAGCCCGTGAACGAGTATAAAAACCCATTTTGTAATTGTTAAGAATTACAATTCTGCTCATGTCCAGATAATTTTTTTCCCTGGGTGATTGGCGCTTCACGTTAGGGTCAAGTTGCGAAAATGAAGTAGAGTTGTAATTTGACGAAGGCTTAGCTTGTTAAAAAAAAATATGGTAAACGCGCTAGAATGCTGCACCTGTCGTTGGAATTATTATGACCGTGGGGAATTGCTCGAGACTCGAGTAATAATCGTTCAAAGGAGAATGTGTCGCGTGACTTGAGTTGTTGATAAGTTTTTCAAGAACTAATGAAATGGCTTCGCGCGCGATCGCGTAGGCTGAATTGGGTGTAATTTGTGTGTTATCTCGCCGACCTTCCGCCTGATTGATTAGAGGAACAACGACATTGGGGCTTCGCATCCGCTTCTAGAAAAGAAGATGCTGTAGTTCTGTTAATTGCATCGCGAATTTCGGTAAAACGAATGTTTGTCTTGCTTCTTCGATTAATGCTTGGGACAATGCTTCTTCTTAAAATATAACAATTATCAGTATCTGATTGTGAGTGATACATTTTGATACTCTGATAATCGTGAGAAATAAGTCGAAAAAATGTCTAATTGATTCGGAGCACGGTGTTTTGCTGGAAACTCGCAAAAATGAATTCCCGTCGAAACCTCTCTCTCTCTCACTTTCACGTATCTCGCCAATCCCCTGACCGCTCTCTTTCTCTTGTTCAGCCCATGGAAAAGGCGGAGTATTCAGTTCCACTTCACGAGACTAGAATCTAGACACCTGTCATCGCCTATCAGGATATGTGTCGTCTAAGCCTTTAGAAAAAATATTCAAGACACAGATTTGGTTATACATCGTACAATCTCTGAGAGAAAAAGTGTTAAATTTTGTGCAAGAAATGCGGAGCTTCTAGACGAAGAACTTTTGGGGCTTCACTTCATCATCATAAGTCTGACAATCTTGCAACGGGAATTTTCACTAAATAATGATGTTTTTTTAAAAGATGCGCGAAGTGGGTTTCACCAGAATGTTTGGCGCTTCACATCCTCTACTAATTGACTGTTTTAGTATTTTCAGGGATCTGAGTCCGTCTTTCAGACAAAATATGCATATTTTTGCAGACAAGGATGTGAACTAGTGATGGCAAATCGGCATCGGCTCTCTGCGTTTCGAGTGATCTCTCGCCGGTCAGAGAGACGAGAGAGCAAGCGAATTGAGTACAGTCGGTTGCCGATTTGTCATCACTAACGTGTTCCTCATCTCCAGTCATCATAGATTGGTGCATCGAGGATGAAGTAGACAGAGAGCAGAGATAGTCAGCGAGAAGCAAGGGGGGAGAAAGTCCACCAAAATGACTCAATTGACCTTGATTTGTTAACAATTGGTAACTTTGGTTCACCCGGGAAATCCAGGCTTCAGATGCTCCTCGTAAATTAACGTTTGTCGTTTCTGTTGCTGATTCCTTGGATGCTTGGCTAAACAAATTATCATTCCTCCTCTCCTACTCCTTAATACGGGTATAAATTCGGGTGTAGTGTGGATGCAGTAGACAGAGAGCAGAGATAGTTAGAGGGGCGGGGGGAAGGTCCACCCCAAGTCTTTATTGACTCTCTTCTGTGTCTCTCTCTCTTCCTTGCTTCCACTCCTCCACTTCTTCCCTCCTTTCCTTTTCGACGACTCACTCTCCACACTCTGGCCATTAGAGATGCCGCTATCTCTATTCTTCACACTATGTCGTCTGCCCGACTGTCAGATAGTGTGCAGAATGGAGTGAGCAGGCATCCCTATTCGTCATCACTAAATGCGAGCGGGAGAAAACTCGTGTGTGGTCCCTTCCAATCTTGTTGTTTTCCCCCGTTCCGAGTGATTCTGCGCTTCAGCAGGGAGTTAAGAGATGAGTGCCAACAGATTGGTATTAGGAGATCGGTCGCTTGTGGTTTACCAGAACTATTTAATTGATGTCGTAACTTTTTTCCGCAGTATTCCGTACTGGTGATTATCCGTTTCGAGCGTTCGTCTTGAGGTGACATAACACGCTTCGAGTCGCGATCAATCTGATGATATACCCGAGGAATTCTGCCAAAAAGTCTAACATGCTTTTTTCCTCGTGTTTCCCACCTCTCGATCTCCTCCCCCCTCAGATATTTAACCATCACGAGGGTTGGCTCACTCTTGCTTGCTGTTTTCTTTCTTCCCCGCCCCGCTTAAAGGGCACGATCTCTCATCCCTCCGAAATAGGGGGGGGGGGTGTCATTTCGGTTTTGGTTTTCTCCATTCTGCACACTTATGAGACAGACGAGTGTGCGTAATGTATAGTACAGAAAATCGAAATGACATCTCTACCTTGAACTCTATGAATACTGAGAAAGGGTAACTGACTGGGGGGAGGTGATAGAATTGCTCGATTCACTTGTTTTTCTCGCCCAAGAGCTACTACTAGTCTCTCATCCTCTTCCTATTTCGACGTCTGGTCCTTTTCTCGATATTGGGCCTTACTCTGCATCTCTCAATAAGGAAATTCTCAGAACTCTGCAGACTATCTATTCTTCATTGAATGATGCCATTTCGTTTTTCGACTCTCTCTATTCGGTACACTATCTCGTTTCTCTGACCAGCAATAGAGTGCAAATTGAGGGCAGTCGATGCCGTTTTGTCATCACTATTTTGAAAGTGCCCGCATTTTTCGGAGCGCTGCCCAATATTCGAGATTGACTAGCATTAGCATGTAAACAGCTTGTCTGTCATCTGCTGATACCCGAATATATTTATTAAATGCCAATCTTGTCAGTATTTTTAGATGCGTCTGCTTCTCTTTTTTTGGTTTATTCACTATGAGAAAATTTAGCGGCGCATGGTCTTCGTCTAATTGATTTCATATACATAAAGATGCAGAAGTTCCCAGAGCCGCTGCAAGCATGATCCGCTCTCCGCTCTCTTATTTCATCTCTCTCCAATTAGCACACTATGTCGCCTGTCTGACCGACGTTATAGTATGCAGAATCGAAAGGGTTGCAAGCATGTTCCTTACTCTCTTCTTTCCTCTCATTGCATTCTCTCTTCTATTCCTTCCATATTCTCTGCAGGCGCTTCTCCTTCCTTCCAGCTTCTAAATGTGAACCAACATTTGCTGCTATTTCGGTTCTCAGCTCTCTCCATTCTGCACACTCCCTCTTCGGCCAGGCAAACGAGAGAGTGTGCTGAATGGATTAATTAGAGCCATATTTTTGTATAGTTTCTTATTTGCAAGCACCAAATGTGCGAGAAAGCAAAATAGAGAATTTATCATTTGTTGAGTTTTGGATTCAGCTGTTTCGAAAAGTTCTGAACGCTTTTGAAATATTGCACATTTCCTCATGTGACGCATGAAAGGCGTAAATGATAGAGGAGAAAGGAGAGAAGGAAATGCGAGAGCGAAAACATGCACTAAAAATGCAGTGCAAAAGGGGGAAGAAAGGGGAGAGCGGTTGAGAGCGAATTTCAAGTCTATTTCTTCCTCTTCTTTCTTCTCAAGAAGGACCACAAATAGAGCGCTGAAGAGTTGCACGAAGTTATTTATTTCCTCTTGCCTATCTATTTTTTTTGGAAAAACCTACCATTCATGCGCTCTCGGCTGACCTTCTAAAATGCCATGTGCTTTGACGTTTCCAGTTCTTTTATTTTGCGCAGAGCCGCGATAGTTGCTAATAGGGTCGAATTCGATTATCCAAACGTCATTATTTATTTGTGATGCCGGATCGACTATTGCTCTCTCCATTCTGCACACTGTCTCGCCGTGCAGTGCGACGAGATAGTGTTGCGAACTGGAGAGACAGCTACTACTTGATCTGGCTCCGCAAGCATTTATTAATCTTTAGTTCTTGTCTCGAGCACTTCGTAGACGTTTTCAGTATTGAAGTGACTTGTGAATGTCACTATTATGGCGATTGCTTAGAGATGACGTACTCGACGTAAGACCGAAATTTCGCGTCTATTCTCAAGCACGGGAGGTGCGTGACAAATTGGATAAGCGTCGGCTAGGGAGGGCGACGGGGGGGGGGGGGGGGGCGACGAGGGGGAGGGACTGGAGGGAGGGAAGAAAGACGCCAGAAAGCCGTTCGGTCTGATGATTTCTCATCATTTTTGATGGGTTATGGAAGCTTTGCAGACTTTATCGCTACTGCTTCCAGCCAAGTTTGAGATTTGACAGTTAGACAGCATTGAGTTGCAGTTTCAAAATCCTATCTTGTCATTTAGGAAGCGCTATTGCTAATTCTTTCTTGGCCTCTTATTTTCAAAATTCAAAATAATCTCCCAGTGTGTTGACGTTTCTCGTTGTTTACTTATGTAGAGTAGAGCGGAAATAATTGATGTTGGAAGGATTCGGCTGCGGAAAAATCATTCGTTATTCTGTACTGCGGTTGATAGACAATCTCGGTTACGTTTCTCATTTCGAGTGTTTGATTTTTTTTAAAGTAAAGAATCGTCCGGTTGAGTTTCAAAGTTTGATAATATGCGAGAGGAAACTCTATTGTTGATTTCGGATCCGATTATATCATCAAAAATTTAATTGAACTCCTGTTTAGGGATGGCATTTGTTGTCCAATTCGTTGTCTGAGACAACGCGTTGTCTCAGACAACTGTTGTCCCAACTAGAAATTTACGATATAAATACAGATCAATCATCTATTTTTTCAGAATTTCGAGCCCCTCTGTTATTTAAGGCGCTGAAAACGATGGTTCACATCATTTTGTATGAAAACGACTCGTTGGCCTGGGTTTAAATATGTTTCATCGCCCAAATTAAGCAGGCCGTTTCCCTCTCACTCATTCTTGACTGAACCCCGCGAGCAAAGGTGTTGGTTTAGACAACAATTGCCATCCCTACTCCTGTTGCATTGACGCTTCTTACTGTTCTCTTTATTTAGAGATGGGATCTTTGCTTTCTTGATGTTCTCGCACCTAAAAAAATCAATAATCTCCACATTAGTTCATAAAAATTCTCAATATCAGTTAGGTTAATCATTTCGAGTGGCTCCGTTTTGAGCTTTGCAATTTAGGTTGGATCTTCCCTGTTGAGTTCGAGCTTCTGAACTTGATAATATCAAAGTGGAAACTCCACTGGTTATTCGATCTCGATTGCCCGTTGAAAAAATTAAATCCATGTGCATTGACGTTTTTATGGTGTTCGTTTATTTTAGTTTCTGTATGCACGATATCTGAGCGATAACATTCCATTAATCTCAGCAGATGTTGATAGACAGCTTTCGGTTATGAGTTTGTACCTCATTTCTAGATCCTGGCAGTTTGATCCTTGCCAGTTCGCTCGAATTTTACCCTGTTGACTTGTTGATTCAACATGTCATCATGTCAGAGATGATGCTTGCAAGATATTCAATGAACGAGAAAGTGGAAAAATAAATCACAATCTCCACCAGTTGATTTGATGTTTAGTGGTGTTGACTCACAGCTTGACTTGACGTGTTGACTGTTGTTATTTCACGGATAGTTGCTATTAGAGGAGCGTCAACGGGATAAGATTTCATTAATCTCCCCAGATGTTGGTAGCGCATTTCGGTTATGAGTTTGTATGGTTTCTCATTTTGAGCGATTACACACGACTTTGACCTTTGCGAGTTCGATGGAGTTTACTCCTGGTGAGTTGCGGTTTCAAAGTGTAGTCCCAGAGAGGATGAATGAAAGTTGTTTACTCATTGGTTTCTCGAGCAAATAATTATAACAATTTAAAACATACTCCGGGTTGGTTGACGTTTCGTGGTGTTCTCTTGTTTTGCACACAGCTTTGATAATTGCTGTTTTTACGATGTTTGATCGAAAGCATTCCATTAATCTCCCCAGAGGTCGATAGTGATATTTGTTTATGAGTTGTGTGGTTTCCCATTTTGAGCGATTTCAGACTACGTTGAGCTTTGCTGTTTCGATCGAATTTACTCCAATCGATTTGTTGCTGCACAGTGTAGTCAAATCAGAGGGGAGTTGTTTCCTGGCAAAATTCTTTCGACAAAATAGAGTGAATACCAAGTTCATTGACGTTTCGTGCTGTTCTGTTATTTTGCACACAGCTTGGATAATTGATATCTCTGTACGATGTTTGAGCGATAACATTTCATTAATCACTCCAGAGGTCGATAGTGATTTTCTCGGTTATGAGTTTGTATGGTTTCCTCCTCCTCTGGCTATCAGCGACTGCTAATATCAGGGTGATATTCGCACTATGGATGACAAATCGGCACCCGACCCTCCTCAATTTGCGTGCTCTCTCGTCGGTCAAAGAGTGTGCAAAATGGAGAGAGAATTGAACCAAGTCATCACTAATTCGCACTCTCGCAATCATCCTCACTGATTTCTATCGTTTCTTTCTCTCTCGAGCCTCCTCTGCTCTTATCAACATCGGATGTTGATATTTCGCGCCTGACCACCTCGTCATTGCTGTTGTTTCTAGCGCGGAAAGTTTGGAATGATCATGAACAAATTTGGAATGAGTCAATAAAAGTTTCTAGTAGTTCTGTAAATCAGATATGCTAGTTTTCTAGGAATTTCCGCGCTCCAAACGTGCTGTTTTTCTTCATGTGCTGCAGGGTAGTATGTAGCTCCATGATTTGCAGTAGTGTTGCCGGATCGAATAGTAGCTCTATCCAGTCTGCACAGTCACTGATTTCTCTGGCATGCTAGAGAGTGTGCAGAATGGAGAGAGCTACTATTCAATCCTGAAATACAAATTTGAACCGTTTCCTGTATCAGTGACGTCGAGCAATGATGGCAGACGTTTTTTTGTTGTTGGATGGAACCTGTTGAGCTGTAGTTTAAAAAAATTATTCACACCAGAGAGGATGATTGGAAGCTGTTTCTTGAGTAAATTTCATCTTTGACAAAATTATCTCAAGGTTCGCAGCGGGGTTTTTAGTCTGCAATTTGTATGGATTCCTGTATCAGATGTGTCGACGTCGGTCCACGACGGCAGATGGTTTTTCTTCCTTCCTTCTCTATCCACTCAATTACGACAGCTCGGCGCATTTTTTTCTGCATGAGCCGTGCCGCATAATAATTTCCTGGATAAGTAAATGTGACGTCCAGGGATTGATTCAGGGGCGGGTCGTTAGATGATGATAGGGATTTTTTCCCTACTGATTCTCAGATGCGATTGGACTGTGAAGCAAGCTGCAAAGAAATGCATAATGCGAAACCCAAATACCACAAGGCATTTGTTCTATCTTTTTGTGCATCGTTGCATAGCATGCTTAAGCATCACAGTGGTGGTTGAGGCGCAAGTTTAGACTTTCTGCAGAAATATGCATGGTGCGAACCCTGTGATCCACCGGGTTTCCATTTATTCCTTCTCCTCCGATGCAATCTTCTTGTGCATTTTGGTTATTCCCAAGTTGTAGAGATATGCATGTCGCGAATCCGAGATCCACCGGGTTTCCAGTTTTTCCTTCTGCTGCTTCTCTTCCAACTTAATCTGTCTCTGCCTTTCTGTTTCTGCATCGTTGAATGTTGTGATAGCTGTAATTACCAATTGCAATTAGACTGTGATGCAAGCTTTAGAGATATGAAAGGCGCGAAGCAGAATGCCACCAGGCCCTGAATTTTATCCATGAGGCGTAGTGATGATTTCCTGGATAAATAAGTGCGACGTCTAACGGTAGGTACGATAACTGCAGCATACCGACTGATTGCTAGTAAATGCATGACGCGAGGATTTAATTCTACCAGTTGCCTTATTTTTTGTGATGCCTCTCTATACTCAATATTTTTTCTGCCTTTCTGTTTCTGCATCGTTGCATGTTGTGATTTCAGTTGTCATTGGACTGTGAGATGAGCTGCAGAGATATGCATAGCGTTAAGCCGAAATGCACCAGGCCCTGAATTTTGTCCATGAGTAGTAGTGATAATTTCCAGGATCAGTAACTGTGACATCTTGGGATTGCTAAGCAAAGTAGGGCTTATTCCTGCTAGACGATGTATGACGAGGTGTCCATTAGTGATGACATATTGGCATCGGCCTCTCCTCAATTAGCACGCTATCTCGTTTCTCTGACCAGCGAGAGAGTATGCAAATTGAGGAGAGTAGATGTCGCTTCGTCATCACTAGCGTCCATTTTTTTGCGCAAACTTTCTCTATATTTAAATATTAAAGTGGTTGTTGAGATGCTTGCCGTACGCAATACTGTGAGACGAGAGCTGCAGCAGAGATACGCGAAGCGAAATATCACCAGGACCTGAATTTTCTTCATGAGTCGTACTGATAATTTCCTGGATAAGAAATAGGGAATCGATATGCTGCAATAATTGCAGCATATCGACTGAGTGCTAACAAATGCATGACGCGAAGCCAAATATCATCAAGTGTCCTATTTTTCGTACTACCTCTACATTCTGCTCTCCTGTTTCTACATCGTTCTATATTGGGAATCCTATGAAAAGGCTCGTTTTGACGCCGGCGCGTAGCGCCGGCGTAATTTGGGTTTAGACTTATTTTGTTCCTTCCTTTTTTTTGGCTCTTAAGGGGGTCAGCCGACATGAACTTTTCAACGTGAGTGCAAGCTCACCAAACTTTGCGAACTATGTGCCCATGGTCTGGGGATGCAACAAAAAAAATTTCAGCCCTAAAACTCATCGGGGAGCCAAATGGCGGGTACCCCTGGGTGTGACAAACAACCCCGTCATCCTATTTTCCATGTCATAGGGGGAGTTGAGCCTGGGTCTTCGAATCTGGAAGTTAAGCTTTCTGGCTTTATGTAAGGTTCACTTCTTCAAATGAACCGCTTGACACCACTTTGAGCCGAGTTGTCGGCACTTAATGTCAAAAAAGCGCGAAAAGGGCTGATTTCCGGCCTAATCGGGTCTGAAAGTCTTTCCTTCGATGTCCAACCACCGCCATTGTATTCATCTGGTCAAGATACCCCTTGACAACTAGTTTCAACAAAATTTATGAAAATTTTGTGGTTTCTGAAATATTGAAGTGATTTCTGAAATATCGAAAAAGACAAACAACCGAAAATTTGCAAAATATTCGTAGCAGGCGGGAATAGAACCCGTGTCGAATGGGTGTTGTCCCAATGCGATAACCACAAGGCCACAGGGGCGATATGGTGAGACTCTCGTGATGCGATATACGACTAGCAGGTGAGTATGTTAGCGTGCTCGCAGGGCCTTGCATTACATTTTCCGAATAGTCAACGCAGTTTCCACTGCATTTCGGCTTTCACTTTACCTCGGCATGGCGATGGCTCTGGCCAATAACCCCAATCCTATGGATACCATCCCCGAGTATCCAAGCCATAATATAAAATGTTTCTGTTGTTTGCCTAATGTGCAAACTACACCGTTCTCGCGGCGTCTAATGGAAATATCAGGATACTACCAATATCGTAATATGCCAGTATCTGTCCGGTTACATGTTGGAACCATGTTCGGATATAATTTTCACCTGTTGTTTCGGAGTTGATTCGGTCTGGATCTTTTCGGCTCAGTATCACATAAAGTGGCACCAAGCTCGGTTTATCAAAAATTCAACGGTCGTATACGGTATCGTTGAACATGTTTTGGCATGTCTAGGGAAACATATGTAACCTCACAGGGGGATGGGTTGCCCCCCCTTGCTTGTTTGATGGGGGAGGGGGGGGGGGGGGTGGGGGGGTTGCCCCCCTTGCTTGTTTGATGATCATACGAATACTCATCAAAATATAGAAACGTCTACTAGTTCTGCGAATCTTCGCCAGAAAATTTGCATGTTTATCTGAGCATCTTCAATAATTTTAAGATTAATGGGCCCTAAGCGGTCATGCATATCACCCCAGGGGGGTTCAAGGGGGTTTGCTCCTCTTGCTTGTTGTACAATTTGGTCACTTACCACGGTATCAAAATCGTTCTGAGCGAGAATTAATGCTGCGCTTCAATAAATGTAAATGAATCCACTTCCCATGGGGAAGTGTGATTTTCAGTTTGTGACAAACTCAAACCCTGAGTGAATTTGGGTCCTCCCCTCATCCTCTCTCGAGAATTCTCTCTCGTAATTGAACAATCTCGATCTCAATAAAAGATGATTAATCACTCTTAGATCTGATTTCAATAAAAGTATGGGAATCACATCTTCACCCAAATTCGCGCCTAGGGCTTCGAGCGAATACGCGAATATGCTGATACAAGTCGAAGTACAGTTTATAGCTATTTATGTTATTGCTGAATGCGAACATCATATTTATACTCTACGATGCTTCATTTGAAATTGAGTTAAACTGAGATATTATTGAGCTAACGTCTTACAGAGTGGTTAGATTTTTCTAATATTCATAACATTTTAGCATTGAGTAACCATCACATACTGGCATTGAAATGACCACTCGGCGAACAAATGCGAGGAGCTCCAGGCGCGAATTTGGGTCAAGATGTGATTCCCATACTTTTATTGAAATCAGATCTAAGAGTGATTAATCATCTTTTATTGAGATCGAGATTGTTCAATTACGAGAGAGAATTCTCGAGAGAGGATAAGGGGAGGACCCAAATTCACTCAGGGTTCGAGTTTGTCACAAACTGAAAATCACACTTCCCCATGGGAAGTGGATTCAGTATTGTGGCTAACACTGTCATGCAGAGATATGCATGACGCGAAGCCGAAATGCACCGGGCTTGCCTCCGCAATGCAGTCAGCCTGCAGCAAGCACCTGCTCTCTTCTCTCTTTCTCTCGTAACAAACACGTCCCTAAAATAGGCCGGAAATTCGTCGCAAGCGAGCGGCATCGACTCTCCTTTTTTCGCATGTTCTCTGGTCGGTAAGAGAAATGAGAGAGCATCCGAATTAAGGAGAGTCGCGAGAGCGGCTATTTTCGCGCGGCCGCACTAAGACCCTCCCTTCCCTCTCTAGCTATTGAAGGGAGGTGGCAGAGGAAGGAAAGGGGAGGTGATGAGAAGGGTGACCGTTTTAGAACTGGAGCAAGTTGTCTTATCCTTTACTCTATGGCATTAGGACGGCTCTAAGGTGCTTTAGTTCGACCCTAAGGCTTAAGGAAGGACCTTATGAGAGGCAGGAGGGGAGGAGGTGAGGTGGGGGGGGGGAAGGGGAGGAAGGAAAAGGGGCAGAGGCAGGAAGGGAGGTGGTGAGGAGGGAGTGTTCTCTCTCACAGGACAGATGTGTGTGTATGTGTTACTTACCCCTCTCTCTTTCTCTCTCTCTGATGTCTAACTGCCTTCCTCTCCTCTCCGCTTGAATTCATTCCTAGAGAGATTCACCCCCTTCTTTTCCTCCCTTCCCCTCCCTCCCTCCTCCCTCTCTCTTTCCCGCCGTTTATCTTGCTAGCCTTCCACACATTATTCCGCCGCTGTCTCATGATCTTGCATGTTCTTCACTTCCCTCGTTTACCCCCCCCCCCCCCTCTCCTCCCTTTCTAGAGCCATTTCCCCATGGTATCTAACAAGTAATTGCTCCTCACATACTGTCCGCTGGGTGTGTCCAATACGTAAACAAATAAATAAATGTTCCCGATATTTCCTCCCCTCTATCTCCTCTCCACCTCATTCTAGAGAGCCATTCTCTCTCTCTCTATTTCTTCCCCTTCTTCCTTCCCCTCTCTCGCCATATTCCGTGCCCTTTTCTTCTCTTTCTTTCGTGTGTCTGGTGTTCTGTTCGATTGGCGACGACGCGAGAGAGGCTCTCGTGACATATGTTGAAAGTCTCTCTCTCCATTTAGCACACTGGTGTTGTCGTTTAGGTTTTCTGCTCTCTCCATTCTGCACACACTCGCGTTTCTCTGACCGGCGAGATAGTGAGCAGAATGAGAAAGCCAAGGCCGAATTTATATCTTTACTGGATGACTGTGCGGAATTAAGAGCGCCTGATAGGTATGACGAAATTGATAGCTTAGTGTCTGTTTCTCGCGATTTTATTCGCTTCTTCTCTTCGCCTCGGCTCAGTGTTTGTTTGTCTAAGTGCGGAGGGAGCGAGAGCGAGATAGTTAGGTGGATTGGGAGGAATGGTGATAGTTCGGCTGAGGGGAGAAAAATAGTCCTATGCATCGCGCTATTTTTCAACATCATTTTCTCCGGACATGTGCCCTTATCAGGTGGCCCAGGCCATTCGAGGGGAATTCAGGAATAATAGGAGAAAGAGAGTGGTGCCCAGCTGGTTCGGCAGGTCCGAAGAGGCCAGAGAAGTTCCCCTCACCCATCCCCCATCCTCTCCCATTTCGTGTGATGTTGTTCTGTGTTACTCGCGCCCGCCTGTCCGCCTCCGCTCGCTTTTCTTTCTTCTTTCGAAATCAATAGCCGAGCGAATCGTATGACAGTTTTCGGTTCTGACTCTCTCCAATCTGCACACTATCTACTGCGTCTGATTCGTTAGAGAGTGTGCTGAATGGAGAGAGCGAGAACCACAACGACATCAATAGAGATAGAACTGTATCGTTGTCTGTGGCAGAATGGCGGAAGAGATGATTTGGGATAGGGGGAGGTTTCAGTACTTTGCTTGTTTGTGAGGGATTGATGGCGAGTATTGATGTAAATGCGGTTTTGGATCTCTCCATTCTGCACACTCTCTCTGGTCAGAGAAAAACGAGAGAGTGTGCAGAATGAAGAGAGTCAATCCTTGAATTACCAATCCTAATGACGAGCCCGGCGATTAGTGGTTGCACCGGGGTGTTTACCGTGAATGGTGTTGATGAGAGGTAATAAACAACTGACTGTCTATCATTAAAATCCTCTAATAAAGCATAATATGTTTTTGTTCGTGCTAGTTACCTAGTGATAGTGATTGGATATAACCAGGCGACTACTGGTTGCACAGAATTTATCGCATTAACATTCATCGAAGAATGCTGATTGTACTGCACTATGAAGTATCGAACAATATTTACCTTCTGACCAAGAAACAGTTAGCGAGAGTGGAAAAACCCTGCTATTGGTGGTTCCACGTGATTGTTTTCAGTATAGTATTTCGAAAGGAGATAATGATCTCTGCATTTTCAAGAAAAAAATGCTTCCTCGTCTCATTTGTTCCCTAGTTCGTAAACGTCAATTTTCTGTCAATCGAAATGATCGGGAAGTAAAAATTGTGTTAGTTTGACGAAGGAAGTGACGAAGGGCAGGAGATGGGAGAACCGCGATAAGCGATATATTTTATTTGGAATTGATCAACAGAAGGGGCGATCCATTCCCAGTAGATCAACAGAAGTGAGAGAGCAAACAGTCACACCTACTGAGAAGGGCTGATAGGGGGAAGGACGGTGATAACAAGGATTCCTGTGGGCTTATCGTTGACAAAGTGATTTTAAAGATATGTTGCGATTTTATTCTGAAGATTTGAACTGATTGTGGGGGGGGAGGTGATAGGAAGGTTTCCCGTAGTCTTCTGTTATGTTCGCCGATTTTCTCTCGACAAGCAACCCCGTGATTTCGCGTTGTGTGCTGTGCTTATCTTGATCTGATGATCGTTATTGACGATATTGCCGTAAAAGACGCAGCATATTAATCATACTATGATCTATACTCGCTCTTATCAATGTTCCGGTTTTCGAAAATGCATTTATTTATTGTTAATTAATTAATTAATTAATTGCAGCCCACCTCGTGGAACCCTCTCGCGTGGTGTCCCGAGTGCTACCGGCCGTGCCACATCCGCTCGTGCGCAGAGCAACAGCCCCCGAAGGGAGTGAAAGAGGAGGTACGGTGGGGTTACTGTATCGAGTAGGCGGGAAGGGTACGGTATATGGAATGGATTACGCTAAGTTTCGGTAAAAGATGAGATGGAAGAATGGGAGCTGGGTGGAAAAGCGTTAAGATGGAGACAGAGTTGCATATTGGATACGGTGGATTGTAAGCAAAATTAGGAGTAGTGTAGGTAAAGGATACTATAGACGATGGGTCCTGGATTTTGGAATGAACATAGTTACGGTTTCGAATTACAGTCGTGGTGAGAGGTATTGGATGCAGCTCAGATCAGATTGTTTTGGAAGATCCCTGTTGAATCGGCGCTGCAGCGTGTGTATTTGTGTTTAGCTAGTTGCTCTTTTCGCTAGAAGTCTAGCAGGCCGTGGCAAAATATTAGTCTCAAAAATCAGATAGACTGTCCAGATAGACTGTCTCATCTTTCACTTCAAACTCTCAAACACCGTAGAATGATCTCTGATCTTCTCTTCATCCATAAATCTATTCACGGATTGATTCACTAGGCGAAATCGAAAACTTCGGTTTATCGCGAAGTTTTCGATTTCGCCTAGTGAATCAGTGCTTCAGCTGGTTGTCTTACAACGAGGTGATTGGTGTAGTCAATTTGTAACTGTGATTCTGCAGTATAAAATAAAAATGTAAAATTTGCCCTGCTAAGTAGTAAGCCATCTTATTCTTTATTTCGCTTACCTGGTGGATCATCGCTTCATCGAGCTGATTTGTGTAGAGTCTAGCCGATTAGTCGATCTTTCTCTTGCTTCTCGGGAAAAATGAAGGTCAGATAATGCGGTACGGTAGACGAGATGCTTCTACTGTAGAAAATGACAAGGGGGTGGGATAAGTTGTGTTGATTGGAGTTGCTACTTGTGTCTCGCGGATTACTGTAACTCTCTCCAGCTCGACGCTCCTCCTACCGTCCATCTCTGCACGGACTGCGGAGGGCAGCGACTGCAGACAACGCCTGTGAAGAAGGACCCGTGAGTTAATTAATCACAAATTAATTAATTTAAAAAAAAATATGAGTGTATGCACAATAATGAGTCAAGAGTTGGGTAGACAAGAAGGCTCATGTGTTTAATTATACGGAGATTACGGTAGCCATAGGTTAACATCGTCAAGGAGTTAAAAATCACTGCAGCTGAGAGGTGGGATTACGGTAGGATAGAGGGGTTTACAATAGACAGGGAACCGCAATGAGGAGTGTGGTCGAGAACTGTAGATGTTGTGAACCCGAGGCGCGTAAATAAACGGAAACGAAGGTGGTTCGATGCACCGGTCACTTTGTGTTTCGCGATTCGTATTTTGACGGGTTCGATTGGGAGAACGTAATTCTGCCGTAGGAAGTTGCGATATAAAATAACTTTTACTGTAGAATGTAATACACATACACCGTTAACCAAAGGAGTACGGTAGATGTACGGTATCCAATCGGAGTAATCAATCGATAACCTTACGAGAACACTTGTATGGTAATGGTTACGGTGTCGAGTAATCAATCGATAATCTCCTCCCTTCCAGAGAGCCCCTCTCTCCCGTCTCGCTGCCGGCAACGTGCTCCTCTGCCTCCTCGTCGGCCGCGATGACCACGACGCCCGGATCGGAGAAGGTATGGTAGGATACGGTATACGGTAGATAAAGAATGCAGTATCGTTGGGGTACTGTAAGGATACTTCATCGGAGAAGGTACGGTAGTTCTGGTGTGCGGTAGGTGTACAGTAGAAGAGGGAAAATGGCCACTGTAGATTACGGTAGGCACATCGTTTGAATCTACCATTTCCGGAAATGGTGGTTTTATGCTCAACGAATAGATTATGAACAGAATAAATAACGTATTTTCGATGTCATCACCATTTGCGATGTAAACACTGATAAATTTATCATTTGATCATTCAAATGTGTGATTGCTGATATTGTTGGGATCCTATTGTATCATTAGTAGATGTGGCTGACGTATTAACCATTCATTGATTTATAACACGTTTCTTCTCCAGAGCGTGGTGGGCAAGCTGGCCGACAGCCTCACCGCTTATTTCACGCCATCTTGTGAAGGGAGGAGGAGACACAAACAGATCAATACTCATGGTGAGGATGGGGTACGGTAGATATGGTGTATGAGTAAATAGTTATGTACTCGGAGTGACACGTTTCGGAGCTCTCCAGTCTGTCCACTTTCTCATCTCTTCCGGGCGAGAGAGTGTGCAGACTGGAGAGCGTTGAAATCCGAAACGATAGCAATATCACGATAACGATACCACATAGTGAAGTATAATAGACGTAGGGTATGGTCGAATGATCACTGATCGGGGAAGCGGTAATGTAGGAGTTGAGTACGGTAGTTTGAAAAGTAGGTATACGGTGCTTTTCAGAAAACTCGACGAGCGATGAGGAGCCGGACGACCGAGCTATGCAACACATGGTATTTATTTATTTATTTTTACATTTTGTGTCATTTCTCAAGCCAATATTTATCATTGATGTCAATATAAAAACGTCGAATTCGGACAATCACACTTGTGTTTCACTGTCAAATGGCATCTGGCGGTTGCTACTCTCGGGAATACTGCTAGAGATAGTTTTCCACAACAACATTCGGACCAAAGAAATATCTGATTTTGATGTCGTTTCTTTGATCTTTAATCTTTGATCTTTCCAGCATCCGCTAACAGTCGAAGTGACGCATGGCGAGGGCAGCAGTGGGATGGCCAGCAAGACGCGTGAGTTTTATTTTCTAAGAAAATTATTTATTTAATACTAGAATGAAAACTTCGATTGAACGGTTGAAATTCGATGAAACAGTTGATTCTCTGGAGCAGATGATCAGTGGTTGCGCGAGTTGCATAGTACGAGACTGCTTTCTGGTGAGACACCAATTAATCGGTGATTTCATGCTCCATCATGAGCTAAAATACATGATAGAGCAGTCAAATTCAATCATCGTTTCGCATTCTCAAAAAATCATCCTCGCCTTTTGTTGTGAATCTAGAGTGCAAACTTTTTTTGCTCAGCAAAGGTTCTACTAATTGGTTTTTTGTTTTTCGGGTATGGGTGATTCCATGCTGCATCATCGTATTGTCTGGAGTGCATTGATTGGCAGTGCCTTCAGGTTTGCGAGTATGACCATATTTCAATAACCCTTTGCACAAGAGGCACACCTGACCGGTCTTTTCTCTATAGGAATTTCTGACGGCGGTGACCCGTTCTCTAGAGAAGGAGAGGACGGGTAGCCGTTATTATTCCCTCCAATTGACCCTGTTAGCTAAAATATGGCGCACGCTAGACCAAACGGGTTAGAGAGAGGCGAGGGAGACACTCATAAATTGCTCAATAATTTTTTATTGCTAAGCATGGTGAATATATGTCGCACTGCGAACACAAAACAATATCACCAAAACAACTGTAATTGCTTGTTCCAAGCGTATAAAATAAGAAATAAGAATAAAAATAAGGAAAATAAGATAAAAAATAAAATAAGGAAAGTTTTGCTATTCGACATCTATTTGGAAAATGGGCGTCAGTTAAGTTAGTGGAGAGCAACGATCACAATCATTTCTCCCCGCACCATTCACAGCGAGCGGCTCGTGGCTAGTATACCATATACAATCCCAATATATTTTATGTCCATCAAGTTCACTGTGATTTCTTGTCGCAATGTAGATAGAAGAGCATACTTTTGCAATCTCTGTTAGTGATGCTGACATGTCTCTTACAAAAATTCTCATCAGCTAATTTTTCCGATTGTTTCGTTTTTTATTAAAAAATGAGGTCGGGATTGAATATGGATTACTAGTCTTGGTGATTCCTTGTCGCACCAAGTTCCTAAAATATAAGTAGTGTGGCTATGAGCAGTATTTTCGCGATGGTCTTTGATATACAACAACTAAAAAAATTTGCAATAATATTCTCTCCGCTCCCGGTGATTCCTCGTTCATTGTCTAGCCATTGCCTCGGCTGTATGATCAGAAACGATGCGGATTCTTTTCATATTCTTTAAAAAAAAATTCACTGTTTGCAAGCCTTGGCGATTCCTTGCCGCACACCGTTCATATTCAGAGAGTAGAGCAGTTTGTAGCAATTCCTATCTGATGCGCAGGAATTTACAAAAACCAATAAAACAAAATCGTTGTCTCTCTCTCAACAGTCCTCCCGGCGATTCCTCGCCGCATAGTGTTCGTAAAGACCTGGAGATTTGATCGGATCCGATATCACCTATGACTCTCTCTGTCAAAACAATTAGTGCCCATGTCTTGGTGATTCCTGGCCGCACCTCGTTCTTAATATGAAATAGCTGTCGATAGTGATACAAAAATCAATTAATCAATTCGCTGTATTATCGTCTCTGTCCCCCGGTGTTTCCTCGTCGCATAATGCAGCCATAGTCTCGGCGGCGTGATCAGAAACAATAACGATCCTTTTTGTCCTTCTCAAAAACCAATTATGTTTTTCATTTTTTGGCGATTCCTTGTCGCAACCCTATCATAAGGTGAAAGTACAGCCGTTAGGAGTGATACTTCTCTGACAGCCAATCTCATTAAAAACAATAATTCAACCTATCGCCTTATCCTCTCAACAGTCCTCTCAGTGACTCTTCGTCGCATAGGGTGCATAAAGTTCCGGAGATGCGATCACAATCGATCTCCCTTTCGCATCTGTTACTCAAAACATACAATCGGTGATATGTACTACATATATGCACGGATGAGACAGGAATAAAAAAGTAAAATAATAATAACAAAATTATATATTTATTTCCAGCCCCCTCGTCCTCCTCGTCCCATCATCGACGCGGCGAGCACCTGCACGACGCCCTTTCGCCCTACTTCTCGGCCGCATCAGGGAAGAGGAGGAGCGCCGTGAAGGTATGGTAGGGGTACTGTACACTGCGGAAGATCAGGAATGGTGTTGGTACGGTACGGTAAGACGACCTGTCTTACTTCTCGGCTGTTACGGTAGGGACGCTGTAGCTAGCGAGGTGCGGTGCCGTGGAATGGGAAATAAGGTACTTTTGGTAGGGTGTGATAGCCTGACTTATCGACCGCATCGGGCAAGTGAAGGTACGGTAGGATGAAAGATATTGTAGCTATATATCCGAGTACAATAGAGGAAAAGGAATTGGGAATGGTACTGCATAATTTTGATAGCAGGAGGTTTCACGTTCCTACCTGGATATGATTACACCGGGGGGTCGCTATCTCAATACTTGAGGGATCTCTTTGTTAACTGTAGAAAATATTGATCACGTTTTTGATAGTGAAAGGTGTATGCGTGGATTGCATCGGTTTTCTCGATACTGTAATCGACTACCGTATCCCTCCTCCTCGAAGATATCGTAACCTAAATTCAGGGCGAGTACGCACGCATGCAAGGCGGCAGCGGTAGTGCCAGTGGTGATGTCGGTCTTCTCTCGCCATTGGGAGGAATGGGAGGAGTCTCCGTTCAGGGAGGTGAGCGATGTTTAATTCATTATAATATTTAATTTATTTTTTGTTAATTCGGTTTGAATCTGTGAATAAGTTCACTCTGCGCGTAGCGTTAGTTCAAAGCGCTTCCGGTCTGGAGGCGAATCCGGGATCGAATAGTACCCACCCATCCTGTACGCAAGAGGTCGAGAAACGATACTACCCGATACCACGGGGCCCGGCGAATGAGGAATGAGAGGACAAAGAATACGGGCCGGCCCGTGAAAAATCAATATTTTTGAAGTCTTTGTTTTAAAAAAATGCTCAATCAATCCAAGTGCGGTTTCATTCATGGAAATGTGTTCCGGGTGGACAGCAGACAGACAGCTAATGTCAGATATTTGTTTTAACCCCACTATGCCGTATACAACGATCGTTTACTTCTCCCTTTGCGAAAGATGCGAAAGATGCGATGATTGAGTGGAACTGGGAATCAGGTGGAGCAAAAATTGTTTTGGATCCGTTCGACATATCAAAGCTAAGTTCTGCTCGTTATGAAATAAATCGAGTGGAGCAACGAGTCGGCGGGTGTCGAAAATTTCATGTTTATGCTTTAAAAATTTTACAATTAATAAAATAAAATATTTACAGAGCTGCTCACGCCCCGACGATCGCGCGGACGACCGCCCAGAAATTGTGTGTTATTTTATTATTTTATAAATACACTTTTTGGTAGAAAGAGGGACTAAAAGAGAACCATCGCCGAGCTTCTCTTGATTCGATCCCCATTTAGTTCAAATTCCTTGTCTTTCTCCGGATCAAGGTGCTAGATAGGGTTGTTTTTTTCGTTACTCCTCTTTCTGGAATTCCTGTTAAGTCGCATTTGCCACAACGTAGGCGCTGTGGAACCGCAATTCGATGAGCGCAATCTAATAGTTTGTTGTTGAATTTGTTAGCTAATTACTCAAACCATCTGATCTTCTTTCTCTTTGTCCGCGCCTCCTTCTTCTATTGCAATCAATGAGTAGCTAGAGTCAGAGATGAGGGACAGGGAACCGTCTTGTCTCTCTCTTCCTCTCCTCCCGCTAATTCTTGATAGGGGCAGATGAGGATGAGAGAGGGAAGGTGGTAAGGAGTGATACCGGATCGGATAGTTACTCTCTCCATTCTGCTCACTCTCTAATTTATGGAACCGTCTAGAGAGTGTGCGGAATGGAGAGAGTGGTAAGAGGGTGGGTGGGGGCAGAGAGACAGAGGAGAGAATCACCCCCCTAGAGCCATCCATCTGGCTCGCTAGTGCGTAGGTAGGCGAGAGAGCGGGCGGATCGCAGAGAGCGCCAGACGAGCAGAGAAAGGGCGAGAGACCATGCAGATAGGAGAGAGGACAGACGGAAAAGAGAAGGAAAGGCTTGCGTATTCCCGAATGAGAGAGAAGGAAGGTGTTATGGGAGGCGGGAATGTAGCGTTTCCGATTGCTTGTTGTTATGACTTTTTGGATTTTTTAAACTGGATCTGTCACTTTCAATGATTTCGAACTAGCCATTTGCTTTTTTTCACATATCTCTATAATGTGATTGACTTCCTGCTAATCGCTATTACGTTCTCAGTTTCATCTGTTTTTCAAATGCGCGAGATCGCCGTAATACTGATTGTTGAAAACTCTCCACTTTACGTTAATCAATGAAGCCGCAAGTTGCCGGGTATTTAGCATAACGATATATTGCCCGCTGCGTTTCCTATTGCTTACTGATGTGTTTTTGGGGGTAGAACACTGCTGGAACCCACTGTTTCAATCGAATTTTTCGCATTTTAACTTGTCTCTGTAACCACCGGGTACTAGCATAGCGATATTTTGTCTAAGTTTTATCCGTGATCAGCAGCAACACTGGCTTTGAGCGCATTACTAGTAATTTGACTGATCAATATAGCCGTAAACTGACTGGTTTTATTCGTATCGGTTCTGCACATCCAAATTCTATTGCGAGTGTGTGATTGTTAGAGCAGTCCATCATGGCACTGTTTTTAATGAGCTCCTCATCATTTTCGCATATCTCTATAGCCGCAAGCTACCTGGTTCTATTCGTAGCGAAATATCACTCATCCATTACTATTGCCGATTAGGATATTCATTGCGAGCGCTCTTCGGATTGATATTGTTTTTCAATCCGTTCTTCATTATTATCTCTTATCTTTGTAACAGCAAGTCACCGGGTGTGTAGCATTTCGATTTAATCCGCACCGACCTGAACCACAACCTGACCGCACCCATCGCCACGACTTGGGCTTGCTATTTTTTTTACCGAAAAAAAAGAGACCACTGATTTGATCGTGTTTTGATACCGTTTTGAATATCATTGGAGCAACGATTGGCCGGGTGTTTAGCATGTCTAATGGATGTTGCGATTTGGAATTTGAGTGGGTTTCATACTATCTTTATATTGTTTTTATATTGAGTGCTACAAATACTGATTTACCTCACCATCTCACCATTTGTCTAATCATTGCTACTAAAAACTGACGGGTTCATCGCGCCAATCTCTTGTTCTCACGATTAGTGTTGCAGGATCGAATAGTACCTCTCTCCTTTCTGCACACTCCCCCGTCTCTCTAACCGACGAAAGAGTGTGCAGAATAGAGAGCGCACTATTAGACCCGGCAACAGTGAATATGAGACCAATAAGGGGATAGTTTTAAATTGTTTACATTCAGGGCGCACGGAATACTGAATATCAATGCGCGCTCCATAATTTCTCTTATCGGTGTAGCCTCAAATTGCCGTGTCATCGTCTCGCGCTCGTTCGACTCCTGATTGTTCACTGACAATCCTTTAGATTTCGAGTTTTTATTTTTTTTTATCTATCACAATTTAGATGGATACTTATTGTTGGGAATATCTCATGGAATAGATTGTTTGCTTTCTGTTGCAGCTTTTTGTAGAAAATATATCGCTAACTCATTGTATGACTTCCCTATTTCCCCGCTCTCTCTCTCTCGAGTCCTCGACGCGCCGTTGTTTTGGAGTAGCAGTAGCACCAGCGGGAGGAGAGAAAAGGAGAAAGAAGTGGTGGGGAGAAAGAGGAGACCGTCTCGAATATATATCCACTCACCGCACAATATCCCCCATTCGCGTCTGCTATTTTTTTGTTCTGAATGCTCGAGTTCTAAATACGGTTCTCTTTCCTCTCCATTCTGCACACTTTCTCGTCTGTCGCGGGGCCATTCAACGAAGCCCCGAAAAATGTCATCAAACATGCAGTAAAGATGCCCTTTTTCCATTGTTGGATAGTGCAGTAGGGGACGTAGCTCTAATTAACCGCGAGCGCACTTTATCGGAAATAGAAGGGCCCCGTTTGAGTCGTATGACATCATCAGTTGGAATTCTGATTGCGATTTCGTCATCATTAGGTAATTAAGTGAATTCATATTTCATCATAATTATGCAATCTCTTAAAAGCAGATCTCCTAATTATTATGTCAGGAGGTCGCGATTTCGCCGCGGTTGATTGATGAAAGAGGCGAGGCCTTGAACGAGTCTTTTTTTTGCACGGCAGTAGCCATTTTACTTTCTTTCTCCTTTCTCCTCTCGCCTTCGACTCTCTCAATATTGCATTATGTCTCGCCGGTCAGACAGACCGAGGGAGTGTGCTGAATGGAGAGACCGAGACCCCCTTCCGATATGGCCATTACATTACCCGAGCGAGCGCGGTGTCTTTTAGTGCGATGCGAGTGCGCGTGCGCGATAGGTTTAGAGAGATGGAGTGACCTACCTTCAGACTCTTGTTCTCCTATATAATATTACGTGATCACTAGGAAATCGATTTTATCTAAGTAAAATCGATTTTTATATAAAATTTTGTGAGAGAAGGAGAGGAACGTGCTATCACATTTTCTGTTTCGCTGCTCGACGGTAGGTGATTTGACGTTGCACCAGATAGTTTTGGCAAGCTGTATTAGTTCATTGTTGCTCGTGCGCAAAGTTTGTATGATAGATAAAAAATATACTGATGCATGAAAGAAGCCGCTCACTTGATCTTCGTGGTTTGAATCTCACGAGCCGGTGGATCCGCGATACAGCGGATAGGTTTGTTTCGAAGTGACCGCTGATGGTAATGAAACTGTGATGAATCCCATTCGAAAATATATTACTATTATCCGATGCATTTTTCTCGGTGAGTTTTGATCAGCTAGACGAAAAAAATGATTACTTGCGTAATTTATTCCATGTCATGATTCCTCTCATTGCTCTGTCATGATTCCTCTCATGTTTTTTTATCAATATGTTTATTCTAAGTGGGACATAATGGTAAGCTAAGATCGGGATGAGGGAGAGATATGAGAAGGCCCCAGCTGCCAAAATCGTGGATAGGTGGATTGTCGTTTTGCAAGATAGTTTTGCCAAAATGCCTTAGTGATTTGTTCCTTGAGTAGGAGAATGTACTTCAAAATAAATACTGATAAAGAGGAAGAGGTCAAAAGTCGGTCATCTGATTTGTTTGTTTGTTTTTCATTTGTTTGTTGCGGTTTGAATATCCATGGTAGATCGGCGTTACAGTGTTTGGTGTAGTCTCGAAGTTTCCGCTCGTGGTAGTGTTCCAATAACTTTCGGAAGAAAATGTTTTTATTATTCATTTTTTTTACTCCATGAGTTTTGATCAGCTACTCACACACATGATTCTTTGCGTAATTTAGTCCTTGATACTCTTACATGATTTTTCTCGTACTTTGGCAATAGGGGGGGGGGGGATTTCAAGGGGGTTAATTGATATTTTCGTAACGGTCTTCGTGCTTTTGTCGTTGGTATTTATGTCGTACCCCCGAGAATTCAAGCAGAGTTGAGTGACACAATGTCAGGCTCGGAATGGGATGAGTGAGGGAGATAGGAGAGGAGTAGGCCCCAGCTGCTAAAGTCGGAGGATAGGTTGATTTGAGTTTTGTAGTTTAGCCAAGAAGGTATTAGAGGTCAAGGATGTTCAAAAATATATTGATGCAAATTTAATGCAAAGAAGCCCGTCATTTGCATGCCTGGTTAATAGCGGTTTGAATCTCATGACCCGGTGGATCGGCGTTGCAGTGTTTGGTGTAGTCCCGAACGGGCCGCCCTATTGGAGCTTTTTTTTCGTTTCAGTTCTACCATGTCCCCGAGATTTGTGTTGGGTGACATAATGGCAGGCTCGGCATGGGATGAGTGAGGGAGGGATGAGAGGAGTAGGCCCCAGCTGCTAATTGATTGTAGTCGAGGGATGGAAGAAAGGAGGAGGGAAGACTCTCCCCTTTTCGCACACTCTCTCGTCCGTTAGACAGATCGAGGGAGTGTGCAGAATGGAGAGAGGAGCGACACCAACAGGAGAGGGGGCGATTTAATCTGGCATGCTCGCTGCACTGGACTCGCCATTAGAGATGGGCGCTCTCTCGGTTTGGCGCACTATCTCACTGGCCAGACCTAGCGAGAGAGTGTGCTAAATAGAGAGAGCCAGAACATGGTACAAGACCGCTCTCTCACTTCAGTACACTATCTCCTGTATTTTTGATGTTGGAGGGATCAATTGCCTGAGTCTCTTCATTTCACACGTTCTCTCGCTCAGAATATGTGAGGAGTACATCCACTAGGAAAGTCGGATGGAACACTCAGTCTCGTTATTCATGCTGGTCAGAGTGTGCTTGGTGGAGAAGAATCTCCAACGTTTACCCCGCAGCCTCTTGTTCCTGGATGTACAATAGAGGTCGAGAAACGATACTAACCGATACCACTGCCCCGCGAATGAGGAATGAGAGGGCAAAGAATACGGGCAGGCCCGTAAAAATTGCACGCGACCCGATACCGGCAAGTCAAAATATGACTCGATCTCCATTTTTTCAATTGCAATCACTTCGCGATATCATTGATTTTCATTATTCATTACGACTCGCTTTACTTGGCTTCAAGAAAATGATAGGGTAGAGTTACTGTGAAACGTCTCCCCTGCGAGATCGCATAAATAGAAGGGAAATGACGGAAAGTTGTCGCATCGTGCTGAAACCTTGTAGAGGAGATCGGGATGATTTGTGCTTGCATCTACTACATTTCTAGGAGGGTAGGTCAAACTTTTCTCGGAAAAACAGATGCAAGTATTCAGCGCTAATTTGTATGCCATTCGAAAGACCGCCAAAAGTTATGTATCCAGCCCGATTTCCGTGATTTTTAAGGCTCATAGTGCTGCGTTTTCGTAGTGGTTTCGCCTCCGGTATCGGGTAATTCAACGATTTAGCGAGGTCGGTATCGGGTCGGATCATTTCTCATTCACGGAAGGGGGAGCATAGGGCCACTGGGCCAGGGGTCGATAGCACCCATTTACTCTGTCTTCTCTCCACTCCCGTCCTCCCTCTCATCTCCCCCTGGCTCTCTCCATTCTGCACACTCATCCTCCTCTATCTATTCTAGTTTCGTCTGTCGCTCCTTTCTGCCGAGCTATCTCGCGTTTTATGTATGATGGATATGTATATAGATTTAATTGGATCAGCGCAATTATATTGTAGTCTCATGTTGCAAAATTTAAAAAAAATATATTTTGAATTTGATTTTATGTTTCGCGTTGAATATCTATGCTGTTTGGATCGTGAACCCACGATGAACTTCTCGTGCCACTCACATATATCAACTACTCTTACAACTCTTCCCGTAGCTTGCACATTCTCTTATTAATATTTTTATGCTCGCTATTTTTTAAATTTTTATTCTGATGCTCGCGCTCATTCCTGCTTATGCTTGCTCGGCTGTAACTCGGTGGTGGTTCTCGGCCAAATCTCTTGCACAAATCTCTTACAAATCTCTTGAGGAACCAAACTATCCAAAAATCAGAGATCAAAGATCAATCTCGATCATATTACGATTCATCAATTATTGAGGGATACTGTTGCCGAGCCAAATCTTGTTCTGTCCATTCAGCACACTTTCTCACCGGTCAGAGCGACGAGAGAGTGTGCGGACTGGAGAGAGATCGCTTTTTTTATAAAGTGATAATTTCAGCCTCGATCATCGGCTCGCCGCCTTCCTCAGCCAAGGAGGAGCCGGAGGACGAGGCGGAGGAGAGGGAGAAGGTATGGTAGTGGTACAGTAGAGGGTTGAGGTGTACGGTAGGTCTTTGGAGGATGATGTAGGTCTTGGAGGTCTCGATACGAAGTAGACGAGCGTAAAGACAAAAAAATGCAAGTTTCATAACCTGGTAAATGGCTTTGTAGTACGTAGGTTTATGGACAGTTGGTTGCTGCGGGGGTTGGTTTTATGCGGAGTTGAACTACTCCGAGCGGCGTCAAAATTTACAAACGAAAAACAATCGTAGGAACTTTCATGCATTATTTTGTTTTTAATTTCCATCGCTCGGTGATTCGATGTCGCAGTGGGTCGTTTAGGCTGGATTCTCGCTCCATAGACTATTGATACCACCTTTCTTGCACAGAAATCGATCCTGATGTCAGAATATTTGTTGCCTACTAGGTTTATTACTGATATAAAATCGGAAATAGCTCTCTTCGCGCTGAATTCGCTCTGAGACGACAGAATGTGCAGATTTGAGAGATAAATTTTTCGATCCGGCATCACTAGTGCCTGATCATCAGGCCCTGATGACTCAACCATGTAACAGGTAGTCTTTAATTGAACTGGTGGGTGTAGGTAGTGGAAGAGCATTGGGCAATGAAAACTATTATGAACCATTTTGGCAGCATGCCTGTTTCTTGACCTGGTAGACCGGGGCTGCAGTGAGCTATTATCATAAGATTCAACCTGGGCTGTTGTTTGGTAGAAGGTAATTCGCCTGATTAAAATATCATATGATACGATTATGATTCACGAATTTATTCACTGCCGTCACTTTGTTTCAGAGTCCCGGTGCATTGGTGGTTCAGTGAGGGCTTTAGTCGCGATGCGGTCGTAGTAGGCAATAGAAGCATTGCTGCGCAGTCCAATATTTAAGAATATAAATTCTAATTAATTCTTATGATTTAATATATTTCGTTGCCTGGTGAATCGGCGCTTCTTCATATGGGTTTCATTAGAAATGATTGTACAAATCAATGCGACGGGCGGTGCGATATGAAAAAATTCTAATTCTTATATTTTTATTTCATAAGCCCGTTAGATTAGCACCATCGAAATGTGCACCTATCGGATTGGGGCTGCAACTGCTGGTCAAGTCTAGAGTTAGAAAGAGTGGACAATCTACGAGGCAGAGGAGAAGAAAATGAAACTATATTCATTCGATTTAGAAGTGACATGCTTGTATAGTCTCTCAGAAAATCGGCGATGTGCGGGATGCTATGTTCAATAGTTAGAATGAGAAAAAGAATATTTATATCAAGAAATTAATCGATCGTGGGCGCAGTGTACAGTTTCGGGTACCTAGCCGATTAGGAAGGAACAGTTAATAATCTTCTCCTGGTGTTTAGCACAGCATTTACTGTGGAAATGTGAAGGAAACGCATCGATCTGGGATGAATCGGGAAAATTTCTGTCACCCGGTGAATCAGTGCTGTAGTGGATGATTTAGGTTAGAGTCGATCAGTGTTATCAATGTACCTTCCGATCATCCCGAAAGTTAATAATGACAGCCTATGAACATATATCACGAGATTTCGAAAAGTTGTTAATATTTAAATATACATTTTAATGTTATAGAATATAATTTATAATCCCATTTCCAGATGGCCCATGTCTCTCCGCGCAAGTCGAACGGGTCGTCACCATCAAAGAAGCGAGGAGGAGACGAGGAGGATTGGAGGGGAGGAAGGAGTACTCAGGTACAGTAGGGGATGGGTACGGTTTGCGGATATCTCGGTTACTGTTAATTGTAAAGAATTGAGATTGCGCGTTACGGTAGTGAGGGTGAAAATGATGACGAGGAGGCGTAATTTGGGAGAGAGGTTAGAGTGTGGGGTACGGTAGGTCTACGGCAATGGCTAGAATACGCTAGTGCTTGTAGGATACGGTATTGAGAGTAGTGCAGTAGATGATAATAGGTAGTGGAGAAGTGGTGGACGGGAAGGATCACTCAGGCATGGAAGGAATACTGTAGATTAAGGGGGACGGTAACTCACAAACCGAGCGTGTGAGTGAGGAGCATCTTGTTCGCATGAGATTCGATAGAGGGGAGATTCTGGGCATGTTATGTAATCTATGCTTTGCATGTAGCTTTTCAGAAGTTAGGTAGCGTGAACAGGGAGATGGTAGTTTCAATGGATCTAATTGAGAAACAGTGTGAACGGTTATTTCATTGTATCGTCGTACATCGATTCTAAATTACTATTTATGGTTTGAAGATCCCAAGTTTGACCTTTAAACTCTTGTTTCATTGTATTCTTAAGACTCCTAGCGCCAGAACTTAATTGATTTGAATGAGAAGTCCTACAATCAACAATCACACTGCAATCACATTGTGTCCCTTAGATTTTAGGTTCATGCAGTATAGATGATTGGCAAATTCGGATGGTATTCGATTTCTTTTCAGACTTCTTCTCAAAAATATTCTGTATATACATTATTAAATATATAAATATCAAATAATTGCAGAACTCCGCAGCCGCTGCTCTGTTCTCCTCACCGGATGATGAGAAGAGGAAAGGAAAGGGATCGGTGAAGAGGGAGAGTGAGAGTGAGAGCAGTCCAAGGAGAGGAAAGGTTCGATTTAATTTACAAATATAATTTAAAATAAAATAGTCATTATGATATTTTTAACATTTTCGCGTTATGAGTAATTATGTTTTCTTGAAATCAAAGAAAAGAATCTATTAGCAGTGAACATAGCGAGAAGCTAGTAATGTACCAGTGCAGCTCGAATCCGACTAGTGGCGTGCATTGAAATTTTAGTACTTTCCTGTTTTTTGCCCCCCCCCCCCCTCTTGAAATAACACATCTCATTTCTCAAATATCACTGTCTTCATAGCGGTCTACTCATGGTCAATATGAAATCGAAATTTTTTTATGAAACTTTTCCTAGAAGTGTACATCCCTCTCTAAGCCTAGATGAGGTCAAAATGAGTGGGCGGGGTTATTTCGAGGAGGGCCAAAAACAGGAAAGTACCGAAATGTTTTTTTGAAAAATAAAGGGCCTTAATCTTCCTATTAATCCTATTGGCCTAGTTTCTAATTTGGGATGTAGATACTGACATATTGATTGTGATAATTAGTGGGATCGAATAGTTACTATCTACATTCTGCACGGTCTAACTGACCGGCGATAGTGTGCAGAATGGAGAGAGAACACTATTCGATCCGGCATCTCTATTGATAATCCCGTCCTCTCCAGTCCTCCCGCCATCCTCCCACTCCATCCACAGTCGCCGCCGCGCCGAAGAGCCCCGCGCCCAAGAGGATCAAGCGAGAGGCGAGGAGTAGTGAGGAGGTAATTTCAATAAATAATATTAGTTAGAAAATCAGTGTCTAAAATTAACATCAAATAATTTTGGAATATGGCTTATGATTGAATTAGACGAACGCTAGTATACAGACGATCAGATTGCTGAAATAATTTCACACCAGGGAGATGCAAGTTCCCGAATGTCATCAAAGACCTGTAATCTAATTTCATTCGATATGTCGAACTATTCTGTTTCTCAATCCAAATTTCCAGGACACCTCGCAGCTCGACAGCACGGACAGCGAAGATAAGGTATTTATTTTAATATTTATATTATAATTTAAATATTAAAAAAAAAACATAGCCCAGGATTGTGTGAATTCAAAATATTTTGCACGCGCGACACGGGAATGATGGGTTCACATTTTTTTAAAGAATTACTAACAGACGCTCGTGCAACACACATCTGCCTGTTCCAGCATTGCTTTGCGCAATAATTCATGATTGGATAGATTTCGAATAATTGAGCTTCGGCCATGATGGAATTGTATCCAGCGTCTCAAAATAATTTTTGGTACGTCTGCGCAGCGCGAATTCACCTAAGACATCACTTTGTTGTGTTGATGCTATTCAGCATTTGGCTCTGTATTTTGGCACTCTATCACGCCGGTCAGACAAACCGCACAGTGTGCAGAAGGGAGTGAGCGAAAACCGAATAGCATCACTATCATATGACGCACTCAATATGCGCTACGACACTCGTCAGAAATTATTTTTTACCAATCGGATTGTTGACACAATTGTTTTTAGCTTTCGTGCTCATGTAAGAGCAACGCGCATTCACCAGGGCGGCGCAATTCTTTCGACAATTTTTATTGTTGACTAATGAGATGTCGGTTTATTTGATCTTCCTAATATTAGAATGCGAAAATATCTAAGAAAGATCGTGAGATCGTGATGCGTTGTTCATTAGAATTTTCATTTGATTCGAACCGAGAATATAATTGTGCAGAGCCGTCATAGTGATGTAAGACTAGGGGGCGCAGCATGTATTCGGTGAGCGCGCGCTTCGGCAGGAACGCTCCCGCTCTTAGCCATCTAATCACGCTTCGGTATCTTTGAAAGACTGATATTTTACTAATGTTATCGAATCAAATAGAGATCTCTCCATTCTGCACACTTTGTAGTCCGTCAGACAGACGAGAGCGTAGCAATTTTTCGATCAGACAAGACCACATTCAGCTTTGGATACTTCATTTGTTATTAGCATTTTATCATGATGTTTTCTGAATTGCGCTACGTCATTATTTAGAAAATTGTTTGGAATCAATATCATTGAGGCATTGAGCAGAACATGCATAACCGTATATGGAAGAGCATTATAAACAATCTTCTTAATAATGTCATAGGCTTTTCAGAATAATGCACATCATGATCAAATGCTAATACCAAATGTAATATCCAAAGCTGAATGTGGTCTTGTCTGATCGAAAAATTGCTACTCAGTAGCGCGCATTCGACTGGCCTTTCTTACAACTCATCAAATCGGATCGTGGGATATCGGCTCTCCTTCTCCGCCTGGCATTAGATCGCTACAACTGCTGCAGACTAGGGCGGCCTACCGCGGCCTACTAATGGGCATGGTGTCTGACTGGCATGCCGACGCAGGCAGGTTCGACTCCCGCCCGCAGGTGATGTTTTGCAAGAGGTAGAGAAAGGCGCGCGCCCCAACCACTAGTCTCCGTCAAGCTTTCCTCAATTCGCCCACATCACACATGGGCATGGTGTCTGACTGGTAGCGAGGGCGCGCCGAAGCGAACGAACTCCTCTTGATTGCGATCTAATCTGGCTCTGCCATCTCTGCACTGTTCCGTTTTCTCTGCGTTTTGAGCCATTTTCATACGCACTGTTGCATCGATTGAGTTTTATTTGAAGAACAGTGATCTCTTCTAAAATGTTCAGGCCATGGGCTTCCATTTTCGAGCCCCTAGTGAACTATGTATTAACCCAGTCAGCGATTCCGTGTTCTCCCTAATCTCTCCAAATCAAGCAGTATCTCGCTGTCGGCCTGGTGACAGAGTTATCGACCTAAGGGTCTAACCGTATTTTTAAAGCTTTCTGGGCGCTCTACCAGTGAGTTGATTACTTTCTACCGTGATGCTCTACCAATATCGAACAGATCAGGAATTCCCCTTCTAACAGAATCCTCTGCGGCATGCATGCGCCTGGTTTACTGACTTTATGGGACAATGTCGTATATATTTTATTTTTTTACCATTCAGTTCTCTCCAGGCATTGATCAAAGCCTAAATATGATCATATCAGCACTTTGTGCACCTTGCATTCGCTTGGACCTTGAAGCGCCCTATTTCATACACCGTCCTGTTGTCGCAACATATTTTTAGTTTTTTTTTCCAGTTGATGCAGAATCGATTAGAAGTAACCCACCCGGCAGTAGAAGAATCACTGATGTAGCGCGCTTTCACCTGGAAAATTAAAATAACGAAATTGCGGTTTCGTACTATGTTTTACATACGTTTCGCAAACATTTCTGCGCGCTGCGTCGCATAGATAATACAGTGAGACGCGCGGATCCATCTAAAATTGCGCAAAAAACTGGTATTATTATATGATAGGAAGTGCTGTTCAGCTTCAGCACCTATGCACAGTATTTTAAGCAGCGTTTCGTGCGCCATTTGGTCGCGCTGTGTCGCATCGATTGATAATTTCATTGGAGTATATGCCAAGAAGACAGTACTCAGTGTCCCATTTGCTGTAGAATAATAACAAATGTACCACGCGTTCGCCTAGACAATTCATACAACGAGCTGTGCCGGTGTTTGGCGCCTTACTTTAGCCATTTCTGCGCGCTGCCTCGCATCGATTTCGCCGTATATTCGTTCGCTCCTCTGCCGTACAGTTACTCCTGCTCGGCTAGAGTTAGTCGGTTAGGCTGTCTATGAGAACGGAAGGAGAGAAGGAGAGGGAAGCGAACGGGGGAGAGAGGAAAGAATAGAAGGGGCTACCCCCTGGCAGCGTCCCATGCTCTCTCCATTCTGCACACTCCCTCGTCGGACTGGCAGACGAGATAGTGTGCAGAATGGAGAGATTGCCACCGACCTTTCATCATACCTGTTTTGCCCTCAACCTCCTGTCCCCTTCCCCTACCCTTCCCTTCTCATCTCTCATCTAACCCACTGAGAGAAAGAGGGGCGAGGGAAATGCGGTAAGATAGCCCCTGATCGTTCACATTTCGCGTCGTTTCCTTTAAATCGCTTTCACTTTCAATAGGTGTTCCAGATTTAAGCAACTTTCAAGCACAGTTCTATCCTTGACAGACTTATCACTGATACCTCCTCGGAAAGTATCAGTTTCTTTAGATATTAGTGTTGAAGTCGCTAAGATTTAGGGTCGGGAGGAAAGCCAGGGGGCCTCGTTTGTTGGCGCGAATGGGCTCCGGTTTAGTGTGTGTTTTCGCGCCACTAGAGCCATGTCTAGTAGTGATGTCGTTTCAGTTTTCGACTCTCCATTCTGCACACTCTGTCGTATTTCTAACCGGCAAGAGATTGTGTAAAATGGAGAGAGTCTAAACCGAAAAAAATGTCTGTTCGCTTTGGATCACACGCGCGTTTTGTGACTGTAAAGGGGAGGGAATAAAGGGAGGTAGATAGTCTGGCGTTCGAGCCGGCGAGGGAGTGTGCAGAATGGAGAGAGTCCCAGAAGAGGAGGAAGGAGAAAGGAGGAGGAAGCAGCGGCAATAGCAAAACAGTAGTGGCTGACAGGGTGTTCCGCTCTCTCGCTTTCGCACACTATCTCGCCGTCTCTGCCTCTCTGCGTCTCTCACTATACCGTGATCCCTCGCTCCACGCATTCACTGTGCGTAGATTTGCACACAGCATAGCATGGTTAGGAGGGGGTGACGATAGGGGAAATGAGAGGCGAGGAGGGGGAGATGAAGGGTGTGTACCTCTCCTTCTCTCGTCCTTTCTCTCACTCGCCTACCACCCGATCAATCCATACTCGCAACTAACTTTCTCGTTTCTCCTCTTCGGTCGAGAGGAGAGGGGGAGAAGTGACTCCCTCCCTCTTCTCAGCCGACTTTTTCCTCTCTCTGTGTTTCTCTGCGCTCTACCGATTTCACGCGCTATTTAGCCGGTGAGGCGAGAGGGGCGATGAGTATTTTGCAAATCGTTAGAGAAGAGGCTGGTATCATTGATGGTTGGAGAGTTTGAAATAAGGGGGAATAGTCGCATCATTCTTACTTTGATCTGATCGTTCATCGCATTCGCTTATTAAATTCAATAGATCATGCAAAATGCACGTGTTTCGTAGTTGGAAGGCAATTAGCAAACTTAATTGTACATAATGTGATTGGTTCTAGGAAACCCACGATCGATCATTTTTTTAACAATCACATTTGCGTAAATGAGCTTCGTGAAACACGATTGGAGATGCTTGAAATAATTTGGCTCAGCGATTCTTATCAGCCCAATTGCCTATCTGAGACACAATTGGATGGCGCGATTTTTTATCATTTGAAGATGTGAAAAATCCCATGACTAATAGTTTTTAGCAATTGCATTTTCCCAATTGAGATGCGTGAAGTTGCACAAAAGCGCGTGATAGTATGTGATGCTTAAACTGCCGCGTTTTCTCTGCGAGCGATTCTTATCACTGCAATTGCCTATCTGACACACACACATGATTGCATGGGGCGCGTTTTGAAATGCGTAATCGATTGCGATTTCGCGCTTTATTTTAATTGTATTTAACTGAATAAGCTTAAGTTTAATATGTTATTGGATTTGAATCTGAATTGGGATTCCGCTATCGCGTTCGCCGTGTTCGCAATAGAATCGAGTTGAAAAAAATATTTATATTATTTTAAAAATACAACAATGCGACCGTTGCAGCCACTGATGCGACGCGCGGGCGCCGCGCCGCGGACGCCGTCCGCAGCCGCTGCAGCCACGCCCTCGACCTCGACTGCAGCAGCTGCGAGTGAGAAGAAGAGCAGCAAGAAGCGCAAAGAGTGAGTGCTTATCAATAGCGAATCTCCAAATTTCTGTTGTTGGCAGATACTGAAAGTCTACATCGATTTTAATCGAATACACAATTAATAAAATATTCAAAATGTGATGTAATCAAGGAAATATTGATTGATTTAAGTGAGAATCGCAAAAGCGGCTCAAGGAAAGATGCGGTCCGCGCGCATTCGCCATTGGAGTCAACCGGCACGGGTACGGTACATCGATATTGATTACGAATATGAATGCAGAAGTTTATGGTAGCTTATCGATTCATTTGCTCTATTTACTCTGCTTGGTATAAAATCTCCATCTTGTATTAGCTACTCGCACTGAGGCTGGGAAAGGCATAGGATGCTGAAACTTAAAAGTTACAGGTTTCCATCAATTCTTCCTCTTAGGTGCAGGCTCCTCGATAGCCGGATTCGAAGCGTGGGCCGACCACAAAATTACCGCCGACCAGTGGGCGGGATACGAAGCGTGCACTGCGAGGGCTAATGAGGTGAGGAGTGTAGATTGCAAATTGCTTAGGAGGGTGAATAGTGTGCATCCGTAATTGCCTGCGAAAGTGGTAATGTATCGAATATTTATTTTTGTCTTGCGATTCCTCAATGAATTAGTCGCATCCGAGAACTTCGGTACTTGACCGTATCATGAAACGAAAATGAGCCCGCTTGCCGATTGTTGCCCATATTGAAAACCTAGAGCTTGATTGTAGAAATAAACAGTGGTCGCTCAGTGAGTCTAGATCACAAACAAATTGGTGGTCAAACAATATACTCCGTCTAGTCTCTCCATTTCAGGGCATTGAGAAGACGGAACTTCTCACGGCTGACGGTAGCGAGATTCCGCGATGGCCAGAGACAATCTGCTTCGGTGAGTTGTGTAGTTGCTAATTTATTAACAATATGGGAGGGAGGGACCATTGTTGCTGCCCAATGCCTATGGGAATTCATTGGAAAGTGAAACGGAAATGAGGTGGAAAATAATTTTGTTGGTTAACAATCGTTCATATTGATATTTTTTACGAAAAGATTCTCCACCTATTGGGACTGGTGAGACAGTCTGCATGTAAAGGGTGACTGACACTAGAAAGTGCAAGGTTTAAAAAAAGTTATTTTATCCAAGATTGATTCAAGAATTGCTCATGCCCAAAGTACTTTGGTCGAACTGGCCGCTGAAACGGAAATAGGGTGGGTCTATGTGCGCTCTGAGTTTTCTGAAAAGAATTCTTATTAAGTGGAATTGAAAATGTATAGTGAGTGAATAGGAAATGACATTAATTGTATTGAAATCATATGTCTGATTTCAGGTCGGTGGGAGATGGAAACTTGGTTCACCGCTCCTTACCCATCCGAATACGCGAATACGAAGAAACTGTTCCTCTGCGAGTTTTGTCTCAAGTACATGAGGACACTGCCCCAGTTAGTGAGACACGCGGTAAGCTGATGATCTTCGATCTTTGATCTCATAAAGTTTATAAATCTTTCATGTGTCGTTAGAAGTCTCCTGACATTATATTTGAAAATTGATCCAATGTCTAAAGGGTGGCATAATTTTTATTAGATATATCTTCCTCTTTTTTCAGAAAAAGTGCGCTGCAAGGCACCCACCCGGAAACGAGATCTATCGCAAAGGAGATGTATCAGTATTCGAGGCAAATTTATTCTCTTTATCCTTTATTGCAATTCGCTTCAGATTTTTTAATGTTGAAGTTGTTTCCATTTGATGAAAAAAACGCTGAAAATATCTGCTGATGATTGAGAGTGGAAAGTGAAATTAGATGTGTCTAATATTTTCTATGAATATTAAGGTGGACGGAAATGTGGCGGGAGTCTACTGCCAGAATCTCTGCCTGCTTGCGAAACTGTATCTAGATCACAAGGTACAACTTTAATTATTATTTTAATGAATTTATTATTCGGGATTTCATTAACGAATATCGTGTTATATTTCAAACTACGGTTTTACTAGCGGTGCCTAATAGTTTAAACCGGGTGTTTGTTACTTCTTTCATTGACAGAGCTTCGCAGTGATTTTGTATTTCAATGTCGTTGCAAAGTCTTGAGTTCTCTCTGTCTTCGATATTAGTCCGGATGATTTCTTTTGGTAAAAATAATTGGAAAAAAATATTCATTTTGAGACCCTTTACTACGATGTCGAGCCCTTCCTTTTCTACATTGTAACGAAAAACGATGACAAAGGATGCCATTTTGTGGGATATTTCTCCAAGGTGAGTGGCAATTTCGATTTGCGTTCAACACGATTTCATCATGGAAGAATGGCATCTCACGCGAATCTTAAAGGGTTGGAATTTCGGTAGTGGGAAATTAGACGGTGTCATTGTATTCAGGAATAAAAACACATTTTAATACTTTTCCAGGAGAAATACTCGGCGCAGAAGTTCAATCTCTCGTGTATTGTGACTCTCCCATGCTACCACAAACAGGGATTCGGACGATTTCTTATCGATTTCAGTGAGTATTTCTAAATTTCTTTTTTCTGTTATAGTGATTGAGCATCTATCGGTTTGGATTGTCTAGAGTTCTTTTAATGAATATCGAAAAACAAGCAATCCCTATTGAATTTGCTAGGAGCATAGTTTTGTTTCTATTCTCAATGGTAAAAATATTGCGTTTTCCTCACATCAACAAACTTATGAAGTTTATGAGACAGAAATCCACCTACTTGCTCATAATAATGGAATCAGAAATCATAATCCTTGATACATTCGATATCCCAGGTTATCTGCTAACTCGTCGAGAAAAAATGGTGGGAACGCCCGAGCGACCGCTTTCGGATCTGGGAAGGTATTTAAATCTTTTTATCTTCTTTGTTGATCTTTAAAGCCCTGAATAGCTCTATTATTTTGGCGTTCAAAATTCGAAATAATGGATTATTATCATTTAAAGAGTGAGCTACGCTGCCTACTGGAAGTCGGCCCTTCTCGAATACATGAGGAAGATATTCAAAGTGGAGAAAAGGACGGAATTCAGTCTGAGTGGTGAGTAGTGCAATTTTCAATTGATCAGTGGTGCGAGGTGTACTTTCGTCTGTCAAATCACACACTATCCGGTGAAATGAAGCTTCAGAATATGATATAGTTTGAGAACGAGTCTTGAAGGCAATAACAGGTTACAATGAGTAATGAAACAATAAAATAATACATAAAATCCCTGACAGACAAGGTTGGTTTTGGCTGTAGTGGAATTTGAAAATAGAGATAATCAGTTGAAAGTGATGCGTCCGAGCTGAAGTCCAATAAATAAATGAAGAGCCTGTTTAAATTTGGTCTGTTTTCGGACATTTAAAATGATTACAAATATAATAAAAAAATAATAATTGCAGATATCGCTGTGGACACGGGAATTTCTCTGTACGACGCTGTTGAAGTGATGGAAGCACTCGGGATTCTCGTCAAGAGCGAAAACAGGTGAATAGATCATCATATTCTCGCCATGATAACAGTTGAATGAGCGAAAACAGGTGAGTGTATCTTCATACTCTCGCCATGATAACAGTTGAATGATCATATTATTGAGATATAAGACGTGGGAAAATCGTTGAATCACTGAATCGAGTGCTTCTACAGTTGCGGTGAAACACAAATCGAGTTGTTAAAAAAAGATTGAATCTCTTCACTAGAGTTTCCAATGAAGTGGTGATATCTGAAAGACTGATAATTTTCTCATTGAATCTGGATTTCAATAATATTTTTTTTTACAGCGGCTGCGTCGAGTTTCTGTACAAAGAGGACCTGGTGGAAGCTCACTGGAAGAAGGCGCAGGCGAATAAAGAAAGAATATGGATCGATGATAGCGCACTCAGGGTACGGTATCTATTGGTTTTGGAATAAAACTCGTAAATATATCTGGATTGAGTCAATAATGCACAAAAATTATGAATTGATGTTTCGTCTACCAATCCTGTATGCAATTTAGCGAGTACTATGATTCTACTGTGGAACACGGCTTGAAAACGCCAAGTCCTGAGAAACAAAACATTGACGTTTTGTGTTTCAACGATGGGTGAAAGAGATCGGGAGATCGGTTTATTTCGAGTTGTGCTTGAGATTAAGAGATTCAATAATAAGAAATCAAATCCACAATTTCCAGTGGAGGCCCACGCAGCACACTCCCTCGAAAGATTTTGGCGCTGTTCGCTCGCCGCCCCGAGTCGTCTCTCCAACGCCATCGGTAGGTCAAAGGGAGGACTATTGTAGTTGCAGGCAATGGTAGACATTAGAGATCGAAATCCGGATAAATGGCTCTCCATTCTGCACACTTTGTCAATAGGTCTTTAGTTTTGATACTGACAAGAAGGCTATTCTTTAGCTTATTTTGTGAAGCAGATGCAAAAGTATTTTACAAAAGTTACTGTAGGTTATAGTATTCTTTGATAATCGATTTCTGCAGCACGGTATCACTCCAACGGGCGTGCCGGTCGCAGCCTGCGGCAGTACGATTAAGCGAGGCCCACTGGCTGCTGCAAACGCCGGCCCGGCCGGAGCTGCGGCCGCTGCAGCTGCTGCAGGAGCGTCCTCCCCGAGGAAGAGCAATCCCACCCCCTCGAGGATAAATGATAAGGTATTATTCGCCGAGGACCATGAGTGTTATTGGAGTACTAGCAAGAAGACTTTTTTTAAAAAAATATGTGCGACATGATATCACCAGGTTCTGAAAAATGACTAGTGTTGACCGAAATAAAAAAGATTTCATAGTGATGACGTAATCACTTTCAGAAGCGATCAGCGGTGCGGAATCTCAAGCTGACGGACCTCGGTTTCATCGCCACACCAAAGGCAACGTCGACTCCCGCCCGGAAATCGAGAAGGGTACGGTATATTATCGATTACTTTTGAAATTCATGAAGAATATTCTATTTACGGCTGCTGTGGATTAGTAATATTACCGCGTGGTATATTGGCGATCTCCATTTGGCACACTCTTCTACAACAAAATATCGAGACAGAGTGTGCGAATGAAGACGGTACTATCGGAACCAGCGACATTATTGGCTACTATATTGATCTATTTTCGTTTTTACAGTATCCTGATGACTGATTATCGATTTTTTTACAGATCGCCGTCGCCTCTGAGGACTCTTCTCTCGCCTCGACGTCATCTGATGAGGAGAAAAAGACGGAAACGAAGTCGTCGTGCAAGAGTGAGTGCGGGTGGTGCGTGGTGCGAGGCGAGGTTTACTAAAGGTCGCCTTTCACAATTAATAATTGCAGATGATTCGGCGAGACGGAGAAACAAGAGAAGCGAGGACTCGGATTCGAGCGATGAGGAGAGAGAGAAGGATGAAAAAGCCACGCCGGTCAGATTTTGATATTAGTATTTAAACTAGCACCGGCTGAAGCATTATTTTCACGATGAACAGACTCAATATATCTACAACGTGAAACCTAACAGTGACATGTCTCTGCAGGGTGTTCAAAAAACTCTCCAGAAGCAATGAAACAAATATAGTGCAATTAAAATTAATTAAAATTAAAACATTAATTCCAGAAAAAGCGCCCTACCGCTCCTCCCTCTACATCTTCTGGTCGTCGTGCAAGCGGCGCCTCTCGTAGTGGAGGAGCCGTCGCAAGTAGTCCATCCAAGAGTAGAAAGAGGGGAGGAATGAAGAGGGATAGTGAGGATGATGAGGTGTGTGGATACTATTTATGCTGTGCATTTTTGATTTTTTGAGACCTTGTGAAGTTGTGTTGCGAGAATAATATTTAAACGCATGAGTTGTTGTAGGAGACAGTGAGTGCGTCTCTAATCGATAATAAAATAAAATAATATTCACTATTTTATTAATTAAATTACAGGAGGGTGAAGTCTCGTCGACCTACGCAACCACGAGCAGTAGCAGTGAAAGCGAAAGTGGTAAGTTATTCGATAATCGTTGATCTTTTTCTAGTTTATTTTATGTCGTCATACCATTCGCACTGGATTTCAACGTGGCCTTATTAGGTTGATCTACAAAGTATTGCCATTGATCTATGATCTTTCCAGACCACGACTCATCCTTCCATCCTCAGACCGGAAAAGCCCGTCGTCCTCCTCCCAGCAAGGGAAAGAAAGGCAGCAAAGTGAGAGGATATTGATCTTTGATCTATTGGTACTGTAGTCTGGATTTTAATTTTTTATCTTTCTCAGGGTGGAAAGCCAACTCCGAGTATTCCCAAGAAGGGCAAGCAAGTTCCTCAGAAGGGAGGAAAGAAGAACGGGACGACTGTGAATGCGGCAGGTAAAGATTTTTTAAATGCTAGATTATTTCCCAAAATATATATTTAAACAATATTCACTACCCATAAAGTGATCTGACTGTTGGACATTCCCACGGAGGTTCAGAAGCAGTAACTACAAGTGGCTTCGCAAACACTTGAAATTGAAAAGCGCGCGTTTGAGGCCATTCCAAAAACGGACGAGAGAGTGTGTGGAAAGAGGAGAGGGAACGCGACGCGAGGACCTCGCGTCGCGGTCCTTACAGAGTCCGCACCTAGTGCATTTTAGATGTTGGTAGAAGGCGATTTTGAGCACCCGTGATCCCATTCTACACAAAACAAGATATTAGATTGCCTAATAATGATGTAATACAATTATCGTGTTGCAGCCTCCTCCTCTCCTCAGCCAGTGATGGTGAACAATAAGAAGAAGGAGCTGAAGAGTCCAGGAAAGGTGAAAGTTGTTGAATATGAAAATCGGGGCGATGTCCGGTTGCCGGAGAAATTAGGCAGTCGGTGAAAGGGTTGTTGATGCGGTGTAGTTATGGGGCAACAAGAGGAGTAGGCTGAACGATTGTTTTTGGTGTTTCTCAGTACAGCGCGACCAGATTGAAGTAACGGGGTCTGTTCGACAGATAAAAGACTACTGAAACAACTTTTTAACGGGTTACTCGCAGGTCTTCCCTCCTAACTACCTGCAGACAATCGCAGCCCGCAAGCAGCAGAGTGCTGCTGCAGCTGCTGCAGCCGAGTCGGCGGCTGCCCCCAGCTGCAGCACACAGGCTGAAGTATGTGCAGCAACTGCAGCTGCAGCCGGAGAAACGGCAGACGACGGACGACCAGCCTCTCCGGCAGATTCACTCTGCTCGACTGCCACGATTCCCATGAGGTGAAGATGAATTAATGAATTGCACAAAATATTCGTGCTTAGGTTAATTCTGGTTGCGAGCTTGATTCTTGTACAGAAAAGAGTTTCTTTTTTTTTTTTTTTTTTTTTTTTTTTGTCGCTACTGATGAGATGGTGAATGAGAAAATGAACAAGGAAATTGAAGATATGTGATTAACTATTGCTGACTCTATTCTCTTCCAGACAAGCTCCAGACGCGACAGATCAATCGATGATGACTGATGATGCGCATGAAAGCGAGGGAAGGGAGCATACGGTAGGGGTTTGAATACTGAAAAATTTTGAAATACCGGACTGTTGAATATGTGTCTCAAGGTCTGTTGAATTGTAATCAATTTCAGGATGGGTATTATAGAACCGGTATATCATCCGAAACAAATACTTTTTACCTGCATAATCTGAATTTTAATCATCCATTAATTTATTATTTTTATGATCAATAAATAATATCAGCCGGGTCCTTCTGCCTCCGCAATGTCTTCTTGTCCCTCGAGTACAGCGAGAGGAAGGAAAATGGAGAAGAGAAGGAATGGGAGGATAAGAAGAGGAAGCAGTGAGGAGGAACAGTCGGATAGGTGAGAGAATTTGGCTCTCTCCATTTTGTACACTCTTTTGCCGGTCAAGAAGAGTGTGCAGAATGGAAAGGTTTGAAAACGAATACTACAATCCTTAGGAGTTATTTTAGTGTGATATAGTATAGTATCGATTGTTTCAGCCGGAAACCAGATTTTAGATTTATAAATGCAGGAAGAGGGTACTGAAGACTCGTTTACGGTATACGGTATCTCATCTGATCTTTAATCTCTTCAGCTCGGTGGGCGGTTCTTCGTCTGGTTCTTCGTTATTTCGTGCGGCGTCGCCACGACCAATGGGAGATAGAGTGCCCAGCACGAGTGGAGGTGAGGGCATACTGTAATAATGTAGCCTTGTTTTGTGATAAACGAATTCACCCAATGAATGGCCAACTTTAGAATCACCATCTAGGTATAATAATTATGCATATTATAAAAGTCACGGGTTTTACTCATCTACTGCGTTGGCATGTCTTCTTTCACGAAAAATCTCAAGGAATTTTCGAGTTTCAACGATAATACATCATTGTTGAAACATTAGCTCTCCCAGTGCTGCCCAGGTCGTTTCCGAAATTTTTTTTACTATACTGTAATTACTAATTCATCTTTCCCTTCAGGCACGATGAATATGGGTTGGGACGAGGAGGAGACTGACCCCGATCGAACGATCAGAATGGAGATGGGAGATGGGTACGGCAGTTTTACATTACTGTAGCTATAGGTTACGTACCTTCTCAGTTATTGATCAAAGGAATCTCGATTACCGTATCATCGACTAATTTCCTTCAAGTGCCCCTCCTCCCGTCTCTTCCTCCTCATCCTCCGAACGACCACCCTCATTGCAAGTGATGTCACCCATACAGAGACAGCCAGAGGGTGAGGGGTCGTTGAGATTTTAATGGACTAAAATGGCCAGCATCAGTGTTGGTAGAGCGTATTTATGAGAATATAACGATATGATCCACTTTTTATTCAATTTTCGTGATTAGTGATGTTGTGTGTGTTTTATTCATTTTATCATTTGATCTTTTTTCCTGGCTAGACCCTATTCACCATCAAAATTATGTAATCTAAGGATTCTTGTCATAATGGTGAAACTCTAATCGTCCGATGCCTTTCAAAATATCGTTAATATAAATCTTTGATTTTTCAGAGCCAGAACAACCGACACTCGGGGCACTTCTCTCTGAGGAAATGGCCAAGGGGAGACCATCATCATCAGCAGCTGCTGCATCTACTGCATCCACGCTGCAGCTGTCGCAGTCCCGCAAGTCATCGGATGCAGTCGCTGCAGCTGCGGCTCCGCCGCCGCTGCTGATAAACGGAGCGTGCAAGGTAAGAGTTTCCTTGTGTTATATGGACCCGGTGGTGAGACACTACCAGATGTGATTATTATCTGGGTGAGTATTGTTGCGGCGATAGCTTCATCCCGAAGTTCGCAATTTATCCGCCTCCATTCTTAAGAATAATACGAGCAAGTGGATTTATGTTGCGGAGTTTGCTTATGGTTGGAGTAAAACAACTGCCTAGGATAAAGAACAGACGTGTTGTAGAGAAAGATAAATTCAGCAGTTTCAATTAGTGCTTTCTTGAGCAACTGGTGAAGCAGTACTTCAAATTTTGGTGTTTATAGTTCCAGATTCGAGAGAATTATTAAGTAAAAGTAACCCCAATCGCATTCCAGCCCTCTCCCCATTCCGTCCTCTCTGGTGTCCCTCCTTCTGCAGTTGCTGCCTCGTGCAGTACAGACTCAGAGGATGATGCCCCACCATGTCTGTCGCCCCAATACGGAAGAGGAGTGAGTGATCTACCGGGAAATTGGGTTACGGTAGATAGGTTACGTCAATTTGGAGGGTTCTGTAGAATGGAGGCGTAAGCTATGTATAGTTCACGTGAGTATTGTAATGATCTAGCCAGCCTTGATGATCAATCTATCTGTAGATCATGAGCATACGGTATCTTCTTAATTATCGATTTCTCCTCAGGAAGGCGAGGGCGATTTCTCGACTGCGGGTGCGGGTGCGAGCAGTAGCAACGAGGACGGAGGAGCGTCATCGGACGCCAGCGCCGCCCCCATTCTGGCACCCAGTAATGTGAGTGAGGGAGATTACGGTATATAGGAGAGTTTTTTTTATACGGTAGAGAGGAGATGTGATCTCATTGAAGGATACAACAAATACTTGTCACGAGGAGCAGATTTGCATGATTTAAACTATGCCAGAAAAAGAATGAAAATGGGGAAATTAATAACATGGTGGTTTGCGGTTTAGCAACGTTTTTTAAAGAAATTCTTATCTGATATTCAGGGTTCATAACACGTTCGCCTTTTCTCAAAATATCATTTTCTGGTAGACACCTTAAAAACACCCTGTTAGAAAAAACAAGGAAACAAGAAATTTTAATGTGGATTCGGTTTCAATAATATCTGATAAAGAGACATGTGATCGATAAGGAATTGTTTCTCAGGTGTTACTCGAAAATAAACCATTATTCCATTTTCAGGTGACCCGTTCGATCTCGCTCGACCACACTTCGGCTGCAGCTACTGCAACCAGTGCTGCAAGCAGCAGTCACGGTCTGATGGGTCGTCGCATCTCCGAGCAGTCGTGCGCCGTCGCAGCTGCAGCTGCTGCAGCCTACGACCCGTTCAGCTCGCCGCCTAAGGTAAGAGATTAGATTTTTTTTTATCTCTCTTCATTCAACAAAAATTTACTGATGGGAAATCAGTAACAAGTTCAGGTTGATTAGGTTTTGTTGAAATTGCATGGTGGAGTCTGGTTACATGATTGACAGTTATTAAGGAAAGAATACCTCTGTCGCTATTGAAGGAATTTGGTTTCAATATATAAAACCCGTTATTGAAAAAATATAAACAGTGACTGCGTTGCGATGATGCATTACTTAGTGATGAGGTAATACTTCCTTTACCAGGCTCCTCTCCCTCACGCCGATCAGTTGCTTTCTGCCCGACCTTCAATGGATGTGGGTGTCTCCCATCAGGAGGTGAGGAGGAGGGATGATGCAATGAAGGGATACACAGTTGGTGTATGACAACTGAAATGGGTGCCAGTTTATGGCTCTCCATTCTGCACACTACTCTGCACCAAAATTTTCTAGTGTGCAGAAAGGAGAGAACCAAAATTTTCTAGTAACTGATTCGTTGACTAGCTAGGAAAAATTACATTGCGTGTAGTGACGCAATGCATCATAATTTTTTTGAATTTCAGCTAAATTTTGGCATGGCTCCCAACTCGCTGCACGGCCGATTATCGGGTGGTGAAGGCGGGCCGGGTCCTCCAGCCTGCGCGCAGCAAACGTCGCCGATGCTGCAGCTGCACCAGACCACGCCCATCCTGCAGCAGACGCAGCAGCTGCATGCGACACCTCACATGATGAGCTACCCGGGGTGAGCGAAGGGGGATTGAAGAGGAGGCAATAGGATGGTGCTGTGATTGGGTGCATCTGGGTTTCAAGCGGTCACTGTAATGCGGGAGGAAAAGTGAAATGAATCTTCCATTGGCTAGTCTCTTAAAAAATATTCTCTTCTTTCCGATAATTTAGTGGCGTATCCCAAGTTTCTTACGCGAGCAAGTGGGCTTCACTTATTATATCACGACGATCAATTATTTGAATTTGGCTGATAATTGTGATAATTTCCCTGATTTTCGTGATAAGCGATCAAGAAAGTGTGGTATCAATCAAGCCAAGTCTCGCGATCAGTCTCAAATTAATCTTGTTCTTTTTTCAGTTCGGCCTCAGGCGGCGGTATGCAGTCGACTCCGGGCAGTGTTCCCTCCGCCCACAATACGCCCGAGTCGATGATGCAGCAGTCGCAGACCACGCCCCTCATGCAGCAGACACAGAAGATGCAGCAACTGCAGCAGCAACCGCAGTTCACCAGTCCGAACTTGCAGCAGCAGGTGATTCTATTTATTTCGTCAGAAGATACTTCAACTAATCGGAATTCAAAAAGATTAAGCGTAGATACAGACAACATGAAGCTGGAAACAAGCAAGTTCATATTGCAAATAATTGCTAGCTCTTTTTTATATATATTTTTTTGCTTGCATTCATCGTAGCTCAGTGATTGGTGTCGAATATAATCTAGTTTAGATAGCGATGGTATGAAACATAACACTTCCATGTTGCAATATATTTTTGATCACTTGAATTATCTGGGATTGTTAATTTGTTTTCGAAAGAAAGACAAAATTCAAACACAATTGAATCAAGTTGTGCATAATCATTTTTTGTTCATATAAGAACATCGAGACTCGAAAAATCCCTAATCAACCATCTTTCCCCTTTCCAGATGTACTCCCAACAACCATCTTCCGTCCATTCCACGCACTCGGGTCATCATGATATGAGTGGGGGAGGAGGAGGGCCGGGAAGTGTGCCCGCTGGATACGGACAGCAGATGCACCAGGGTACGGTAGGGATTAGGGTAGACATTAGACGATGTAACTGGAGGGTATGGTTGCCTGCATTATGTTCCTTTATTTTCGATTGTCGAGTAGAATCGCATTTAGGTAATGATGGTATGAGACGAGAAACAACCATGATCAAATTAGTTGCAATTTTACTCATGATCGAGCTATTTTGTTTGCTCGAAACTCACACTATAATCAGAATATTAGAGTTTTAGTATCTGTTAGAGGATGCCGTAGAAAATTGGCGTCTATTACCTATTGATGACGTAACCTCTACTCTCATCAGGAGGTCACTCCAATCCCTCGACTCCATTGCGTGCGATGGCTGTTGGAGGACCGGGCAGTGCGAATCGTGAGTTTATTGGAAATTATATTGTTTTAGGACGAGGATTTTTTTTCGAAAAGCAACATATTCTCATTGAAGTATCTAAAGATCTGGTATAGTTAGCGCGATGTGGTGAAACGAGAAACAACAATAACGTTAACTTGAGATTTTCTCCATAATAAATTTTTTTTTCTAATAGTGATAATGGGCGCATGATCAGATTACTGGCCAACCAATGGTAGTTTACAAGAAAAAAAATGAAGCACAAAATGAGCTAGTGATAATTTAAATATTTCTAGAACCGCCCTTCAACTCGCCCACTCCCGTTCCTCAGCCGATGTCGGTGCCGGACCACCATGCTGCAGTCTCTGCAGCAGCTGCAGCTGCGGCACCGACCATCGCCAGCCGTCGGTCGTCTGAGGCAGCGACGGTCGGACCTCCGGCTGCAGCTGCTGCAGCAGCTGCGACCAAGAAGCGGTCGTCGGGTGGCGCGGGAGCCGTGCCTCCCCTGCCCTCGCCCCTCGCTGCAGCTCAACAGCAGCAGCAACAGCAACTGCAGCAGATGCAGCAGCAGCAGATGGCAGCGATGGTGATGCAGCAGAGCATGATGATGCCCTACCAGATGCCGTACAATCAGGTGGGAATTTAGAGTGACATTGAGATCGAAAGCTTGCTCCTTTCTTGTTTCAGCCCCTCCGTAAGTTCAATTTCCCACGAATTTTCTCAATTGTTTTGCGTCTTGTACTGCACAAAAAATATAACCTTTCTCATTCGTAATTCCGGATCGAATAGTAATTCTTTCAATTAAACTCTATTAACTTTGACTAGCGGGAAAGTGTGCAAAATACAGAGGGCACAATTCGATTTAGCAACAGTCTTACCACATAGAGACGATGTTTCAACATAGACTATTGATGACGCAATCCTCTATTTCCAGGTCGCATACAACAACGCGTACATGCATCCGGCCTGGCCAACGGGCGCTGCAGCTGCAGCACACTTCCCTCCCATCTCATATCCGGCTGGTGAGTGAGATTGCATCATTATTAGGCAATTGTTGGTTAGATTGTGGATCAAATAGATTTTAAAAACCATCGGAATCTGCTGGAAAAATATTTTGCTGTTGAGAATACCCGGTGGCTCTAACACGGGAATGACCGGAACTCACATATCCCGATTCCATTCTATTTCCCACCATAGATAGGAACCTCCAAGAGAGTCTAAATACCGTTTTCAAAAACCGCTAAATGTTTCTGGAAAATGATATTTTCGATAATTTCTTTTGCGGGCTCTCTCCACGATCATTTTTTCGGTTGAGATATGATCTAATTCGAGCGCCTCTCGAGCAAGAGCATCGGTGATTGAATGGATAACGAGTTGGGTTGTCTAGCGGAGGGTATGCGGATCGGATCCCGCTACCCACAATTTTGTTTTGCCAATTTCTTTGATCTTTCCTCTTTGTTTTGATATCGGATTTGTCAAGATTCAACCAAAAACATGTTTATTGAGCAAAAGTCCAGAAATTTTTTTTCCTGATCTCTTTCAAAGCATTACGACCGATCATAGTGAGGACAGAGGATGCAACTCATGGATACCCAACTGACCCACTGGTTATTTTGGAGGTTGGGATTCTGAAGATTCGATATTCGAATGATTCGATTCGATTCGAATGTTCGATTATCAAATTGGAATCCCTTTTTCCTTCCCACCAAACCATCATAGGGAAGAAGATGAATGAAGTGAGATGAAAAACAGAACATTATCGAACTGGTTGGAAATATGAAAAATAAATTGCATCAGTGATTATCCAAAATAACCAGTGGGTCAGTTGGGTATCCATGAGTTGCATCCTCTGTCCTCACTATGATCGGTCGTAATGCTTTGAAAGAGATTAGGAAAAAAATTTCTGGACATCACAACTTTTGCACAATAAACATTTTTTTGGTTGAATCTTGACGAATCCGATGGCAAAACAACGAGGAAAGATCAAAGATCAATCGCAAAAATTGGCAAAACAAGCGGGTAGCGGGATCCGATCCGCAGACCGTCCGTTAGACAATCCATTCAATCACCGATGCTCTTGTTCGAGAGGCGCTCGAATTAGATCATATCTCAACCGAAAGAATGATCGTGGAGAGAGCCCGCGGAAGAAATTATCGAAAATATAATTTTCCAGAAACATTTAGCAGGTTTTGAAAACGGTATTTAGACTCTCTTGGGGGTTCCTATCTATGGTGGGAAATAGAATGGAATCGGGATATATGAGTTCCGGTCATTCCGTGTAAGTCACATAAAAAGCTTTTGAATTGGGTGAATTTTATCGCGATAATTATCGTCTGATCTCTATGTGATAAAAAATTAATGCCAACTGAAGGTCGTTCAAATCTTTGCTATTCAGCTCTGATTCACTTGAATATTAATGCTTTCAGGAATGATGCCCGTGCCCACGGGCAAGAACTCGTTCGCTCACATGCCTGCAGCAGCTGCAGCCGCCGCGGCCTCCTTCTACCAGCAGTACCCGACGATGCAGCAGATGCAGCAGCAGCATCAGCCCATGCAGCAAGCACAGCAGCGAGCTGCAGCCGCAGCAGCAGCTGCAGCCGCCTCCTGGCAGCAAAACCCGATCATTGGTCAGCCATTTCCCGGAACCAGTGTACCAAACACCAACGGGTTCATGCTGAACGGTACCATGCCCACCTATCCTTTCCCTCAGCCTCAACCATCCTTCCACCAGCCTTCTTAGGCCTACGGTAGGGTACGGTGGCCCAATATCGATCTGTTTATCCTCATCTTGTTTGAGACAGTTGTAGTTGTAAGTATGGCCATTACTTGTTTTTCCGATGTTTTTTTTTACATACTTTATTCGAATCATGCACTTTATCACCGTCTCATTTGTTGATCTCACACTCGATTTCTCTCATATGATGCATATAATGCCCACGTTTTCCGTATTCGAAATACTTTCTTGTATTACTCACTTCATTTCTTTCGCTGTAAATGCACGCATCAATGGTTGTCTCCCCATATTTCCTAAGATTTGTTACCGTATCCCGGATTCGTCGATTAATCGATAATATCCGTATTGCGTTGCCCTTTCCTCGACTCTCGGTGATTTATCGCTCCATAAGGCAAATATCACTTCTCTAGCCCCCTGTTATCGCTCCTCGTTGTTTATTATTAGTTCTGACAGCTAGATCGCCCTAATACCGTAACCTCATCCCGATTTCCATCCCTCAATAACCACACACTTATGTTACCACGAGTACGAATTCACAGTATAACTTGCTCTTATTAATAATCGATTCATTTGGCCAATCGAATCAAGCTCTAATAGACCTAGACGATGTATTTTTTCTTCGAACATTTGTAGTTTCAACGTGGTCTCTTCTCAATTGGTGTTATTTAGCCAGAATAATTCTTGATCGATAATAAGAAATGGATGATAAATACTGGTATTAATAGTTTTGATCTTTGATCTTTGATCTCGGCGTACGTTTCATCGCAAATGAATACATGAAGACTCGATTACGGTAGTTTATCGAATACTACTGTAGGAATCGATCGATATGAGGCTCTCCGCCCTGAGACGAGTAATTACTAGAGGAAGGTAAGTACATTGTCTTCAGATTACTGTAGATCAAAGATTACTGTAGTTCATCCATACAATGGATTACAGTAGTATGACTATCGATTATCAGGGACGGTCAACCGGAGTGGAAGGAAGTCAGTCAACTGTACTTCCCCAAGGGAGGAAAGACTCTCACGCTTGTGCAGGTATTGGCTTGTGGCGTTACAAATTTCAATATTAGCCTGTTCTGATTTCCTTATTACTGACTAATCGTGTTGAAATTAGCTTCAAACTGAAGTGTCTACAAATCGTTCATTTGTGTTTCAAGTAGTGATCATATGAAGATGAGGAGAATAAAAAAAACGATATCTTTTTTATCTGCACTGAAAGCTCGAAAATATCTTAAATTGAATGCCGATGTTGATACAACACTGTGGTAGTATCACGATGATGTCGTTGATTACATATTAATGACGTCATCTCTTCATTTTCCAGCGCGGTTTCTTCGTGTTTCTCGGATTCGTGGGCCTCGGTGCTTACGCGCATTTCCAGACGGAGATCAACCCGGAGAGCAAGTGGGCCGGTGAGTTGAATAGAAGGGAAGGGTACGGTAGGTTACGGTAGCGAGGAATCTGGAAGGTTATTGTGGCTACGGTAGGTGAAAAAGATCGTTCGCAATTATCCTTTTGGGATGGTCGAATATTGCCCACGTATATCTATCGTTGTTAAACTATCGTTGTTAAACTCTTCACTTGTTGTTGTTGTTAAACTTGTTGTTCAGCGTAGAATGCGATGGGTCTTTATTTTCCTTGGAACAAAAATTACTAAAAATGAAAATGGTGTTTCGATGCATGGCTATATTTTATCGACTGTCTGACACAGTATTCTCTCTCGGCAACAGTATGCTCAGTCTGATCGTGAACTGATCTTCTTCAGAGGTGGTCAATTCTCTCATGACTGACCCTGCTCGCGCACTTGGCTTCGACACCTCAGAGGCCGACTCCAAGCCCAAACCCAGCTGGTCCTCCCACATACAGTAGTCCACCACGGTAGAGTACGGTACATCGAAGGATACTGTACCTCATTTCAATTACTGTCGAATCTTAGTAGTTCTTGATTATTCTTATGAACGGGTATCGCCGATAAAGATATTGTTTTGTGAGATTTTTGAAATGTTCTTGTATTGGTTGACTTTCCTCGAGGTTTATCTTTAATCGATTGACTCTGAGATGATGCAGTACCACTGATTACAGTATGCCTAGCGACGACAAGCGATCCGTGCTCTTCGTCTGTCTGGGTGAGTGTAATTATCGATCGATTGCTTAGTGATGACGTCATTACTAGTGTTACCGGATAAAATTGTCTTCTCTCCATTCTGCACACTATCTCGCCCGTTCGAGAGGCGAAAGATTGTGAATAGAGAGAGGTGCTATTCGATCCGGTTTTATTAATAATACCGTAATCTCTATCTCAGGCAACATCTGCCGTTCACCAATCGCAGAGGCCGTCTTTCTCGAGGAGGTCAAGAAGAGAGGACTCGAGGTATACGGTAGTTCCGATAGCTGTAGACCATGTTTAATGATCGTGCGGTAGATCCAAGCCGAAATTATATTTTGTAATTCATGATCATAAATTCATTGTCTTCTAGGACGAATTTCTTATACCTTTTATACTTTCCATTCTACACACTCCAGTGATGAAGTGTGCAGAGTGGAGAGAGCAAAACTGAAATTATATATCCGCTTCACAAAAGTCTTACGTTAGAGTTAAGAAGATGTACTTCCAAAAAAATCCTTATTAATAGTGTCGACCACCACCCACAGCGTGTCAAAGGCAGATTTTTGCGGCGCTTCGGCGTTGTGAAACGTAACTCATTTCCACCGTTCTGCTCGATCAGCGCGGTCGGGATGGACGGAATGAGAAGAAGGGATAAATGGAATTTCTTGATCAGGAAAATAAGTAGACCAATTCCACTAAACGGAAATGCTGTGGGTAGACTCAGAATGATTCTGCCTTGTGACTGAACCACTTAATTAGCATTTCAACTCACTATTAGTCACTCGACTCATACCTTCTTGTTTTACTTATTTTCAAATAGAATTTACTCGGAGCTCGAGAGAGGGAAAAATTACATTAGTACCGTTTTCGGAATCCTCGTCCAAAGATCAACACTTTGATCATAACCGATTTTTGAAATTATTGTTTGTATTCGAAAAATCGACAAAACCTGAAGAAAACAATTGATATCGCGAAAATAAAACTTTATTTCAAAAATCGACTCTGAGCAAAGTGTAGATCATTTGACGAGGATTCTGAAAACAGTACTAAAGTCATTTTTCTCTGTCTTGTGCCCCGAGGAAATTATGTTTGAAAATGATCAAAACACGAAGGTAGGAGGAGAAGAGTGAGTAGTGCGCCGAAATCCGTGCTAATTAGATCGAACATTTCACAGAACCCCTATGAGTCATCGCACTAGATCGTTAGCTAGATGTATTAACCAAACAATTTATAATGTTCGAGATATTTGATCTATCCCTCCTCTCATTCCTTCCATTCCGACCGCACTGATCGACAAGAATGAGAAGAAACTGGATCTGGATGTGTTTCACAATGCCGCAGCGCCGCGAAGAACAAAGGATTTTCGCATTTTGACACGCTGTGCCACCGTATTATTTACCCTTGCCAGATCGGATAAAAATTGTTGTGGACACCTGGCGATTTGAAGCCGCAGCCTTTTTTATTTATATTGAAGGGAAATTTTGAGACAATGAGTAACTGTACCTCGAAAAAAGGAGATAATTATTTTAGTCAGACAAATATCAAAATAATGATTGTGCAGTTGATGAAGAGTACTATGAATGCTGAACCTACATTATCGATTGGTACAAGTTACTGTGATTGATTATACTTATCGATCGATTGCAGGAGCGATGGGGCGCTGATAGCGCGGCTACGTTCGGCTACCACACGGGAAAATCACCCGAGGGACGAGCCATGTGAGCATTGATCGATCGATGACTGAGTGATTACGGTAGATCCATCATACTGTATCTCATTGATTAATATTGAAATTTCAGGTCGACGCTCAAGAAGTTCGGTGTCACAGACTACAAGCATCGCGCCAGAGTGGTGAGAGATCAAAGATCAATTGATAGTTCAGATATCTAGAAGAAATACACATGTAACTTGTTAGAAAACTGTCGGCTGGTGAACTAGATCGAAGGTATTGAATTATCAATCGAATAGAATAAAATAGATCAAAAATCAATATTTCCAGTTGCGTCCTGACGACGCGCAAGAGTTCGACTTCATCTTCGGAATGGATGACTCGAATATTAGGTGAGGGAAGACGATCGATGTTTCGGTAGTTCAGAAATATTGTCATAGCTGAACTAAATAATTGAATTCTCCATTCCCTCAGTATGCTGATCACTCCTTGGGCGAAAAAAATAATGTAATAATTCTGGAACAACGCGCTTTTTATATTTTTCATGAGTATTAAATTGATTTGCAGAGACATCAAAGACGAGTTGAGGAGCCACAAGGGAAAGGCGGTGATCGATCTGCTCGGAAGCTATGATCCTCAGGGTACGGTAGGATTGAGATACGGTAGATCAGCGGGGCTATGGTTAGTTACTGTAACAATAGATTTGGAGTGGCATTGAGTTATCGTACATAATTACTTATTGATGATGCAATCCTTCCAGGCAAGAAACACGTTCCGGATCCGTATTACGAGAGTGGCACGGCGCGATTTGAGGAGGTGAGATTACGGCAGGAGGAAAGGTAGATAAATCTATAAATGGAGGATACTGGGTAGATTAAAGTGTTCTTCTTTCAGGTCTATCTTTAGGAGGACAAAAAGCGATAAATGTAAGATACGGTAGATCAATCGATAATGTGCTTTGCAGGTCTATCACCAGTGCGTGCGCTGCGTCAAGGCGTTCCTCGACAAGCACAACTGAGTACGGTAGATGTATCGACGGGCGGCTATTGAGGAATGATTCTATTTACATTGTTGTATGATATTGTGTATGATAAATCGAATAAATTGTTCATTATTTCAACTGTCGTATGCAGCCGATGTGGTATGGACCAATTGATATCTGTCATGACATTATGTCTCTCTCAATTTGTTGTCTCTCTCAATTCTTAATCCCATGCCGCCGATTATAACCATGAGAGTTTGCAGAATGGAGAGAGCGACAATTCCTTCCGATGTCTCTATTATCAAACTATTGATGATGTCAATGAATAGCCTCATCATTTGATATGACAAAATCTTCTTTTCTCCTGAATCCTTATGCACTTCTCAATACACCCGCTCTACATCATTACTGTATCCAATCCCTTCTCGAAGGTCTCGTCATGTCTGTCCCCGCTCCCTCCCTCGTCATGTACATTATCCTCCGTCGCGATCTCATCTCGGCCCTCAACTGGCCGGTCGGAGCCGTCGCCACCCAGGTTAGACGGATCTTTGCTCGACTATTTATCGATTCTGTATCCCGGTCAATCTGGTTAGACGTCCTCTACCTGGCTGCTTGTCAGTTTTGCACTCCCCGGATAGTTCCGGTTTCAGTCATTCTTTAGATTCAGCAAAATTGAGTCAAGTCCAATGTAGCCCAGTTTCGCGATGTACACAAACAAAATAACAATATGTGAATATTGAGCCGTCGCCACCAAGGTTACATGACCTCTGCTGTTTCCCTGTTCTGAATCACCTGGCTATTTTCAGTGTCAGTTGTGATTTAGAACAATTGTGATAAGTCTTGCCCAATCGAGACCACTTTTCGAGGGGCAGAAATAAAAGAATGACGAATTGTGCAGAAACTCGAGTAGATTGTATACTGATGTCGTAATTCCCTTTATCGAGCCTGTGTTACCTATGTATGGCGTCACCCTGTAAATCGAAGCTGTCGCTACCGTAATCTCTTTCCTTTTCCGGCTGCCCACGCAGCGACTGCGGCTCTGTGGACATTCCGAGAGGACGCGGATACGATCAAATACATGGACGATATGGACAACATGCACAAAGTCACGCTGGGCGTCAGTTTATCGATCTTTTTTTCTCAGAAATGTAGTGATTGTTTATTTATTTGAGCAGAATAAAAGCGAAATCAGTTGATATCAGTAAGAAGAGTATTGATTGTCTTTGGTGTTTGCCGAATCGAATAGAGCAATTTCCATTGTGCACAATTTCTCGCCAGTCTGAAGGTCGAATGAGTGTGCAGAATGGAGAGCCAGCTATTCGACCGGAAATTTTTTCCTGAAACGACGGTTTTTTTTTTTAATTGCTAATTAACTAAGAAATTTGAGGTGGACAGCGAAGCTGAGTTGGATGCGGCGAGGGAGAGACTGGAGAAGAAAAACCTCCAGCATCGGTGAGGGAAAAAGATGGAATTAGAGTTGATGGTCTCTCCAATCTGCACACTCTCTCAACAGCGTCGAATAACGAGCCGTATTCCGACCTATATCAGAAAATATGTAGTACTCAGTCTCTCCATTGTGCACACTCTATTGTTTGTTAGAGAGAGAGTGTGCAGAATGGAGAGAGATGAAAATATAAGCCATCTCCACAATAAAAAGTTTTGATCATCAGCTATCGATCAATCCTACCGTACCCCTCACTCTACCGTATCCCTTTCAGTGTGTGGGTGGAGGACGGAATGCGAGTGGCCATCGCACTCAAGCCATACCCCAAGAACACGGCTAAGGATGCGACCAGACAGCTCAAGTTGTTCTGAATGATCTATCGATTTATCGATTTGTTAATCTACCCACTTATCGATTTATTATGGGTGCTTGTTGTTAATTTATTGTATCTTATGGAATGAAGGGTATTTTATTTATCTTCTATCTTTCCGCTCAGTTACCCGAACAGAGGTTATCATGGATAGTGAAGAGGTAATTATTGATGAACTGAACGAACGAGAAAAAGGAGTTGGAGTAGTGAGGTCAAATCGAAACCGACTTCTCCTCAATTCACCTGCTCTCTTTTCTCTGACCAGCGAAAGAGTACGAGAATAAAGAAGTTCCGGTCTGGATTCGACATCAATAATTTTGTGTGAGCGTATCTGGTTGTGCGATCAAGCATCAACGTCGAGGCTCTAAATGTGGGCTGAAAATGATCACCAGAGGTACAGACATACACACGAGGACTTTTTATATGCACGGAGGTTCAGAAGCAGTAGCTACAAGTGGCTTCCCAAACAATTCAAATTGAAAAGCGCGCGTTTGAAGCCATTCCAAAAACCGACGAGAGAGTGTGTGAAAAGAGGAGAGGGGACAGCGTCGTGGTCCCTATGGAGTCGCTCCTAGTGCATTTTAGATGTTGGTAGAATGCAATTTTGAGCACCCGTGATATGATCAGGATCATACGGCGGTTGCTGTGTATCTGACGTTGCTGGAGCTCTATTTTCAGAAACGAAAATACCAACAACAACAGCTAACGTAAGCAGTGCCGGTGAACATATGGGGATTGCAAAATTCGAGGTCGATTGACACGATGATCGATACCTTCCATGACTTTGGGGTGTTTGAGCGAAAACGTGATATCGTATTCGAAATAGTGATGACGAAATCGACAATTGCGAAATACTTGTCTGAAATAATGATTGATACTTCTTCCGAAGTTCTCCGATGAGTATGGCGCAATATCTGATGAATCTGGCCCAGCTAACAATTGCTGACGCAGTGCTACTGCAGGTCTCCTATAGCTCAACGTTCAAAACGATTTAATATTTTATCATAGTTACAAAGCGACCCTATAACATACTTATTTGTTACAAACGAAGTCAAACAATTAAAAATCCCAGGAGAAAGTGAACAGAAAGAGTTCGAGTAACAATTAGAAATTGTTTGCCATTTTGATTGGATTCATTCCGAGGTACTGTTATCTTTCACTTATAATGAACATTGCCAATCTACAAACAGGATGATCCGTGCTTCCGCTTCATTTCGTTGAGGACTGTAACATTGTTCCATTGCTCACTTAGTTATCCCTAATTTCTCGCTCAATTACAAAAAAGTCTACAATTCGAATGAAAAATGAATATGATACAACACTTACAAACGCGTAGAGTCTTTCCACTTATTGGTAGAGCCATTCCAATTCTGCATTTCAATGTAGAGACAATCGATTTGAACAGAGCCAAGAAAATCACGAATAACGTCCAAAGTGATCACGTTCACTATACGTAGCGCTGTGATTCGTGAACAGGAATCAAACAGCCTTTTTACTCGGGCAGACATCCTTTCTTTCTTGGCGGTCTTACTATTATCAATCTCAGTTCCGTCGTTGCTAGTTATGTTCGGTTCAAAAACATGAAGTGGCGGAGATACCACTCTAATCATCTGCAAAAAGTCGTCATTCTTGGGAAAATCGTACAATATCTTACTTTCTTGGATGTACTCATATTTACTGCATTTACCCGTTCCAATCTTCAATCCCGAAATTGCTCAAGTAACACTCGGGTAGTGTCATTTGAATAGTCAGCTCTTCATTGACTCCGACGTTGAGTACAATGCGAGGAATGAGCAGAGTTGGATTGCTTTTATGACTGGAATACTCCTCTACCATGGCGTTCCATGTTTGAGAGATCTTAAATAAGATAGGATCGATATGTAAGTCGAATTAATATTTTAAAAATAACTCACGAGTCTCGTCTGCAACGGTGGTGATATCATCGAAATGATCATGCGGATAATATCTGGAGGGAGATCGGCGAGGGAGATTTCATTCTCTCTTCCAGCTGAGTCACTCATCCCCAACCAATTAATAGCAGAATGAGAGGAAAGAGGGGCAATGCATTCTTCTCTAGACATACTTTGACCTTTCACTAACGGGCTACCCCACTGGCGAAACTCTTTCTCGAATAATGGAATAGTGCACGCCGGTCATGCATTTAGACTCTAGAGAACAATTCAAAATCCGTTGTTGCGCTTACATCAATTAATGAAGGCACTAGTGATGCCAAGTCGGCACGTGACTCTCCTCATTTTGCTTGATATGTCGTTTCACTGACCGGCTAAGGAGCAGGTGAAACGGGAAGAGTCGATAACGATTTTCCATCAGTACACTGCACTTTCCCTCTTCTCGAAAAGACATGCCCAAGATTATATATAATATATGCAGAATGTAAAGTGCTGAAATTTTATGCTGCCTTAAAATCACTTTCATCGTTGTCTCTTGCACTGGTAGCTCGGAGTAGGGCTTACTTACTCGCCGGGCCGACAGTCGAGAAGAAGTGTGCAGAATGGAGAGAGCGCGCTAGGGCAATTCTCACTGGTGATGCCCATTCGAGACCGACTATATACGAGGTAGTGTGCAGAATGGAGAGCGCGATTCAATCCTGCGCAACAGCAGAGTTTGGTCTTTTCCGTGCCAAAAGGGCAGAATAGGCACTGATCCCCCTATCTGTTAGCATCCTCCCTGAATCTAATGCGCAATAGAGTCTTCCCTATCACTGATGTCTACTACTAGCAATCCAAAAAGGCCCGTTATGTCTTTATCACTGCTGAACACTGTGATAAACACTGCTCGATTTGCCTCATCTTTTCTAGAAACAAACAATAAAACACTCTTCAGGTCGACATAAGAGTGTGCATAATGGAGAGAGAGAGCATCCTGATACAGTATCGCGCATAAGTATAATATATTCGCTCACTTTTTCATTCTTTCATAACTTTCGACTCATGATAGATTAATGAGTCAGTCTTTGATATGTCATAGCACACCCAACGAGTGTTAGGGATATGCCATTGGGATCTCATAGAACGCCCTGTTTGTTGCGTAGTGATGACGCAATCAAGCAATAATTTTTGAAACCATCAAAATTCTTACATGGATTTTTCTTCAGCCTTCCTACTCGGTGTGATAATAGAAGGCCTCAATACCTTTTCGATGAAAACATGTACTCATAGAAGAATGACGTACAATGGCTTTAGACTGTCTCAAAGTAGGGTCCCGAAAAATGGATTTTCGTTCACAGACATGCTAGACTCGTTCGAAAGCTCAAAATGATCATTACCACAATTCCTGATGCTCCCCAAAGTTGGGTAACGATAGCTCTTAATTTGCCCTCAGGGCACGAACAAAAACGAGAAAAAAAAATGAAATCATGGGCTCTCAACGATGATATTAGAATAGAAAAATTAGGAGCCAACATAACTTCCCATTGCAGCCGCGATCTCGCTACCATAAAGTGCCCTCCCCATTCTCTTTCTCACCACAAACCTCACCTCCCTCACATCACCAGTGTTAATGATATAGAATATCATTTATCAGGGATGATGTTAAACGAGAAATTGCATAAAAGATTCAGGGAACTATTGTATCATCGGGGAATCATCAATCACTATTGACAGACGGGAGAGTGTGCGACAGCCAGAATGGGTCTCTCAACTTAGGAAAGGCATTGAAACATACCCGAACGCACACTCTCCCGTCTGTCTGCCCTGCGAGAGAGTGTGCTGAATGGAGAGAGTCGCAAGTGATGACGAATCGGCTCTCCTGTTTCTACGTGCTTTGTTCTTTCCGACCTAAGCAAATTGATTGTTTTGACTACGTGACATCCACAAATCACTTTCCTTTACCTCATCCAATGTTTTCAGAGCGCCCTGAAATCGATCCGAACCCTGGTTGAGAATGAATGATTATATTACCAAGGGGTGATCCATTACAATGTTTTCCTTTCTTCTCAACCAAATCCGAAGAGCCGCCACGCAAATGCGCCGATAATTGAGTTGAGACGTGCGAACAACAACTCATTTCGCGCTCGTGGCGAGTATAAAAAGTATAAAGATCGAGTCAGATTGATGCACATCACTCACACAGACTTCACCGGAGGCGTGTTTAGCCCTGGATGTGAACGTGAAATTCGAGATAACGTCACTGGTTACCTCAATACTGACCCAAGACATGGATATCCTGCGTTTTTCAGGAACATGTCCACCGGGTTCTTGAGATGAGAATACATAGTATTCTTGATAGAGCCATTATGCTCTGCTTACATACTCAAGTTGGAACACATGATCCGGCGGTGTTTGCTCGCTCAGCAGACAGCGAATGGGCCGCTCGCTCTCTCGCGCCGTTGAATATCATGAATGTCCAGTGCAATCTCTCAAGTACAGCAATATTGAATGAATATTCAACGCTGTTTATGGATTTTTCAATCGAATTTCTCCTGTTGGTATCAATTATTTCCACAGCGAGATCAGAGAATTATTTTCTCTATTTATCCGATTATCCATCTCCACGGATACCACCACCACATTTATGGTGAATTCTGTGATGGTCACTGAACAAGAAGGCAATCGAAATCATGGATAAATTAATCCACAATTACGTTCCGGAGGTGCAGCTTTCTACGATTGGAAATGCTTCATTGGCAACGCCATGTCGACTGTATTGAAGTTTGACAATACTGTTCGATATCCAACATTACTCGGAAAGGCGAAACCCTCACTTATCATCTCCTTCACGGGTCGAGATCACCGTCGTTTGGACGGTTACGCGGTGTACGAATGTGACCGCAACCAATTTCCCGGCAGCTACTGCCGACGAAGAGTCCTGATGAACCACAATCTCAAGTGTTCTCAATTAAAGAATGTGATCGTTCCCCAGCAACTCGGCCAACCTTCTGTCATTCAGTTCAAGGTTGAATGCCAGAAGTCCCGCAGTATTTCCTTTTAAGCCGGACTTGTGATCTCACAGTAGATCTTTTCTGCCTAGTGGAAGGAGTTAGTAGCAATCGCTTTGGCTCCCTCCCATCTCATTTGACCGCCTGTTTCTGATGAAAACGGTAGTGGTCCCTGAGTGATTTACAAGGCACTTCCAGATCAGGTTTCACTGTGATCCTGAGCTTGTATTCTTGGCGCTTCCAGTAGTGTATTCCTTGGTTCCAAGGACATAACTGGAACATTCTCCGAATTCTGTTATGGAAGATTATCCTAACTATATCTCGGATCGCCTATACAATCCTTAATTGTGTCTTGAGTGGCAGTATCAATGTGTGCTTGCATTACCCGCACAAAACATTGACCATTCAAGGATTGATCACGACGGCCACTTAGCTCGTCTACCGTACTTGTGCTCGGAAAACCGTGTTTCAGTACGATTCATCCTATGAAATATCCGAATTCCGGAAGAATTCTATTTGGAGTCGTTTGTACATCCGACTCGTCTTTGAGCAAATTTCTCGCTCATCTGAAGGATCAGCATCTCCTAATTGATCCACTGTCACTGACAAGCGGGCATCTAAACTTTCATCTGATTGTTCTATGATGAGTCATCCATCCCTCTAACAGATCACGTACAGAAGGGTATCTTTCGGGTGAATTCCCCGTAGTCCCAAGTACTCAAGCATCTGTGACGTTTTCCCGTCATTCTGAAGGGATCGACGAAATGGGGACGTATTCTTCCTTGATTTTCAAGGTAATCAGAATGAATACATTATGCAACTCGCATATTCTTCCCCGAAAATCGTGCATAAGAAATCACTTCTCTGATTTATGCCCGCCCATCCTCCACTGTTCTATGCAGGAAGGTATGATCCAATCTCAATGATCTTTTAAGATCTGGATCAGATCAGATCAGTTCTTCTGTTGAAATGCAACAAAAACTCCTTTGGAGGGCATTCAATCAGAACGTTGGCGCATTCAAAGACTCTGCATGTCGATACATTTTCCACGCAGATTCCGAAAGCCACACAATGGGCATTAACGGGTTAAACGTTCTCTATCTAAGGGCAATGATATCTGCCCGTCCTATTTTCCTGGATTCTGTCCATGGATCAAGATAGATTTGAACAAGCATTGTAATGGATCACCCCTTGGTAATATAATTGTATATTATGCTAGACAAACACAGTTTGTTAAAGTATAATATTTATTATAATACAAGGGGTGATCCATTACAGACCCGCCCTATATTCCCGCCCTCGTTGATCCAATCGGATCAGAATCTGATCGAGGTGTCTTCTGAATCGTCATGATGTTCCATCTCTCAAAAATAGCGATAGAGTGGAATTGCGTCCTCGGTTAGAAGCTGTTCTCTACACGGCCACCGATAAAGGATGTGACGATGACAAGATGTGATGTCATTTCTCCTATGAGGAAGAACTCTTGTGACCTCTGAAGATCTGTGCCTGGGTCCTATCGGACAGATAGTTACCATGACCCGGTGCTGCATGAGTAATTTCTTGTCGTTGTTTTCGTCGCTACGATCAAGGAATGAAATTCACCGCGGTTCACCGCTTTTATACTCGCCACGAGCGCGAAATGAGTTTTTGTTCGCACGTCTCAACTCAATTATCGGCGCATTTGCGTGGCGGCTCTTCGGATTTGGTTGAGAAGAAAGGAAAGCATTGTAATGGATCCACCCTTGTATTATAATAAATATTATACTTTAATAAACTGTGTTTGTCTAGCATAATATACAATCATTATCTCATTTTTTTAAAACAAATGCATATTTCTTGATACTGATCTACCAATTCTCGACTATTGATTGTGTTAGACACGTGAACTTCATAATCGGTCAGAAGGGAGAAAAGAGATGCACTGTGGATGAGAAATATATCCAAATCAGGAAGTGATTTATTTCTATCAACTTATTTCGAAATGTCTGTCGGCAGTCCACATTTCTGTTGCGTCGTGATCTACAATCCCCTTCCACGTGATTGCATTGGCGTCGCCGGATATATGATGATATTGATTTTTAAAATTGCATCAGTCCGGATTATCGATTTTCTCCACTCTCTTCAGCTATTGAGCCCCATGTGAAACATACTTCAATGAATATTCTCGGTCGTTGCTGCATCTGCCAGAAATCCCCGTTTGTTTCTCAATGTAGCTGCCATTTTGGAAATTGAGTCACACGAGTTGAGTCAGCCCTGTTGAAGGATCGGATAGTGCTCTCTCCATTCTGCACACTGTCTCTTCTGTCTGACCGTTGATAGACGATTGAAATGACACTACCCGAGTGTTACTTGGTCGGGATTGAAGATTGGAAACGGGTCAACATATCAGGGTGATGCATAAGTTTTGGACTTTTTTTCTTCAAGTGTTTACAAATTCTTTATAAATGGGAATTATCAAGTTAGTATAGGGGCGTTTTAAAGTGCATCTAATGTGCTTTCGATCGCACACTTTGATATTCTGACGGCTCTTTGGACATGCACATTATGAGTCTTCAAATGCGGTCGATTCATGAAGGTCAGGATCGGGTTTCCATCATTACCCTTGCCAAAGGGGTTGATCTAATGGTTCAATTTCAGTATTCATTTTGAAGATTGACCCTTTTGGCACATCTCACAGTAAGATTTCAGTACAGTTGTCGACGACATCGATCTGGCACAAATTCTTTCAGACCACTATCCAGCGATTTTTATGCAATTTTCTGCATATTGTATGCTTTTCAGATTTTCAATTTGTTTGGCCTGTGAGTGACAATGAGTCAATTCTTTTCTATGATATTGTGGACGTAACATGTGAAAATACAGCGCCCCACACTAGACCCTTGCCACTATTTTTATGCACAATTGAGATCAATTGTTGAAAGCATCAATGATATGAAATTCACGTCGGTTTGCGAGTCGCCACTACTAAAATAGTTATCATGGACCCTAGATCTCAAGCGAATTCGAAAGAGAATTACACTAGGTACTCACTTATGTATGATAGATACCCAGCGAAAATTTCCCCGATGAGATCTGGAGGTTCGGAAAGGTTTGTGAAAATCGAGTCTTTTTGTAATGCCGACTTATGAAAATATCTCAAGTACCCAAGCTAAAGGAAACAATCTGAGTTGATAAATTAGGGAAAACTAAGCAAATAATTGAAAAATTTTGCAGAGTCCTCAACGAAATGAAGCGGAAGCACGGATCATCCCAATTGTGGATTGGCAATGTTCATTATTAGTGAAAGATATTGTAATAAATATTCCGTTTCACGCATGTCCAACCATTCCGGCACGTTCGAGCGGTTCGCTGGAGCACGCGACGCGTTTTTGAGAACGCGTTGCGTGTCTCCCCCTCCCCGTGAATAAACGTTCCGCGCTCCGTTTGAATCCTCGATGCTAAACGATGAATGTCTTTCACTGAGTTTTTGAATCTTACAATAACAGTACCTCGGAATGAACCCAATCAAAATGGAAAAACAATTTATAATTGTTACTCGAACTCTTCTTGTTCACTTTATACTCGGCTTTTAATGTGTTGCTGAGATCTACGGTCGGTTTCGCCCTCAGCTTAAGCGTCATTGGATGTGTATAAATTATTGATTTTGTTCTTAATCCCGAGATCAATCTGGCTATGATTGGTTTTATCCTATCTTTTGAGCTATTCAGCGCTTTCTGAAACATAATCCATCGATTACTCGTATTTAAAAAAAAAATTCAGTGAGAAAAATTCTCCATTTCTGTCTCGAGATCATCTCCTGTTTGGCTCCTTTTATTCTTCATGGAGTCTACTAGAGACGCGGGATTAAATATTAACTGTTTTCATTTTTCACACTCTCTCGCTATTAGACCGGAAGAGAAAGTGTGCGAAATGGAGAGACCATGAGCTGTATTTCGAACTCAAATGTGGAAGGAGAGGATCATGGGAAATTTCGCGCACAGTGAGAGGGTAACAGGTATTTCCGTTATCACAAAGAGATTGAATTATTGATTTTAAAACGCGTTCTCTGTACTAGTGCAGTGGTCTCCTGCAAGGGGTGGCACAAGGATTCAAAATGATCGTATCGATCTCAAACTTGTTGTACGTAATGCCTATGGGTAGTGAGTGGTTCCACCACAATTCAAGATCCGAACTCCAACTTTTTGACCTACCGAATTTGAAAAATATATGTTGGATTCAGGTCATGTGTTGTATACCATTCGAAAGAGGATAAAAAGTTATGTGTAAATTCGAAATATCTTTTCATTTGGCATTTGCGTTTGCGCCTGAGATAAACCATAATAAGTGACTTTTCAATCAGTTTTCGAAACCGGAAACTATCAAGATGCCATTTGCACCGGCTGATTTTGTGCTCATTAGATAACCCATATAATTCTGAATCGAGTACTTATTTGCAATTGGCCAATATCGGTCCCCAAATATGTCGTTCAGGCCATTTTCTGACATACAATCGTCGACGCGGGTTCGAATCAGCCCGAATGCACAATGTTTTGCAATATTTTTTTCATATCCATACATCATCCGAATCAATATTTTCGTGTGTTTTAACGTTGTCCAGGTGTTTTTGTACTTGCAATACTTCAATGATCTACGAATAATTCAATAATGGACGCTAGAGAGTAGATAATAGACAATGACAAGAAATACGAAGAGAGCTGGGTGGAAAAAGGAGATAGAGAATGCGGGGATTGGGGACGAACAAGGTGTAGAATGATAGGACACCGAGGCGGGGGAAATAGTGCATGAATGTGGAGGTACGAGGAATACAGAGAAAACGGCCTCGAGGTACAAGGAGAGTGCCAAGGAATTCATTTGTGAACTTTTTGATGAGGGCATTAGAAGCGGAACAAAAATCTCTGCCGAACTTGCTGAAAAACGATTGTTCTCTGCGCGCAATCCAGATGAATCAAAACGTTTCAGCGCAGAAGCGAGATTGAATAGTCGCCAGATAGCATCTTTCTACAGTAGAATTGCAAGTGATCGAGAGAAGAAACAAGGAAAGGCGTCTATCTACGAGACGGCCGCTGCAGTGCCCGCTATAACTGCAGAGCCTCCGAAGAGCGGTGGAGGCAAGGGGAAAGGGAAGTGCAAAGGGAAGAAAGGGAGAGGGAAGCGCCAGGTTGACTATTACGATGACGACCTCGATGTCGAGGAAGTCGACGAGGATCTCTATTTCTCAGATGCAGGCTACTATTCCGATGCCGATTTGATTGCCAAGACAGTGAATGACTCGCTCCACGATATATTCGATCTATCTCCTCTTGTGGAAATACTGGAAGGAGACGAATATCAGCCTCCCACTAGATGGATGGCAGACGGCTGGGCCCTTTTCGAAGAAGGAAAGGATGACCCAAGCGAGTTGTTCGACCCAATTGGCCCCGATGATGACGCAGAAGCCTGCGAGATGGAGGAGGAGGAGAGTACGACAACTCACGATGAATTCTGAAATTTCTCTTTCTCGTGTTCCTTCTTGTATTATTTTGCTTTCTACATGATGAATAACATAATTCCACTGAGCAAAACATGCTGTGGAAATCTACCCTCTCGCGTCCATTATTGAATTATTCGTAGATCATTGAAGTATTGCAAGTACAAACACACCTGGACAACGTTAAAACACACTAAAATATTGATTCGGATGATGTATGGGTCTGAAAAAATATTGCAAAACATTGTGCATTCGGGCGGATTCGAACCCGCTTCGACGATTGTTTGTCAGAAAATGGCCTGAACGGCATCTTTGGGGACCGATATTGGCCAATTGCAAACAAGTATTCGATTCAGAATTCCATGGGTTATCTAATGAGCACAAAATCAGCCGGTGCAAATGGCATCTTGATAGTTTCCGGTTTCGAAAACTGATTGAAAAGTCACTTATTATGGTTTTTCTCAGGCGCACATGCTTCAAATGAAAAGATATTTCGAATTTACACATAACTTTTCATCCTCTTTCGAATGGTAGGTCAAAAAGTTGGAGTTCGGATCTTGAATTGTGGTGGAACCACTCACTACCCATAGGCATTAAGTACAACAAGTTTGAGATCGATACGATCATTTTGAATCCTTGTGCCACCCTTCCTCCGCTAGTACAGAGAACGCGTTTTAAAGCGAAAATGTTAGAAGAATCAATTCCTTCCGTCTGTCAAGCTGTTAAGCGCTCACTGAAACGTACTCCAACGATGCGTTGAGGATTCGTATTGATATTTTTCAAGCACCACCTTCCGATACATTAGTCGAAGAACGACTCATCATTGTTTGAAAAACTCGTGAAACTCATCAGAAATGCTAGGGAGAAAATGAGCAAGAGCGATATGTCTCGTTCATTTTGCGCGCCCTTTCTCTTTGATATTTTACACCAACAACGCCATGAATATCGTTTTTCTCCCCTTCCTCCAGCTATTGATAGGGACCACCAGCCCCGCCCCTTTTCCCTCGACTCCATTCCCCTCAAAAGCGAGATCGAGGGAGCACAACCGGCATTCGCAACCAAATCACTCGCCCCAAAGTTTGATTAGTAGCTATTACCATTATCTATCGATTAAGCGGCCGGCGAGCGGTATCTGAAACGTCTGAGTAGGTCAAAAATCGATATTAAGGTTGGGAATAGAGTGATTAGGGTATTTTCAGTGGTAGCACACTGCTCGCCGGTTGATATTCTGTTTATTTGTATTTTTTGAGGAATTTTAAGACTAAAATTGGAATTTTTATAATTTTCCCCGAATTGTGCTCGAATTAAATATGAGCGCGGGAGGAGAGCGGCGAGAGAGCGGGGGAGCGAGATAGACACGTGCGAGAGAAGCTCCGCCCCTTTCTCTCTCGTCTCGCCTCTCTCCCCTCTCTGGCTGTGAGACGCGCGCGCACTTCTGAAGCTCTCTCGGGCTTGAGAGGAAAGCTTTCGACAAACGTCCAAAAGAAAAAATGATATTGAGATTCAGCCGGTCACATTGAGCCTACTTTTCACTAGATTCCGCAAAGTCGGCTCTCAGGCTGGTGGTCCCTAGCTATTGATCCCCTTCTGAAACATTCTTCATTGAATATTCTCGGTCGTTTCTGGAACTGCCAGAAATCCCCGTTTGTTTCTCAGAATAGGAACCCTTTTGGAATACCTACACGAGTTGAGTCAGCACTGCTGAAGGAGGGGATAGTGCTCTCTCCATTCTGCACACTGTCTGGTCTGTCTGACCGGCGATAGAGTGTGCAGATTGGAGCGGGCTAATGTGTGATCCGGCAAAAACTAGTCATGGGTACTGTGGATCGATCGGATAGTATTCGATTCTTGGGCAATACTACTACATTCCTCAAACAATATTTCTCAGTCTAGCGAATCTCTAAAAATGGATTTTAGATATTTTATCTCCCAACCACTAGCAACAAATTGAGTCCCATCCGCTTCTCAATCTATTGAGCGCGCACTGAAGCACATCCAAACAGCCAAAATCTGACGATGGTGAATGAATAATGAGTGGATCTCGTGGTCGAATTAGATACTCTCTCCTCTCCCTCTATTTTTAGAGAGAAATTCGAATTGACACTAATATGTACTTAGATGTTTGTGGTTACTACAGCCTGAATTCGGAACACACTTCTCCAAGTTTCCGCGTACTCTTCTAAATGGACGTTCAGAAAATTGTTTTTTTAAACTGAGTAGCCAGTCAAATCGGTTTTTCCTCACCATTCCATCTCTTTTACACATTCTGAAACGCATCCAAAATATGCGAGTTCGGTTGGATTGAGATTCTGAATCGGATCGGATCTACGATATTTTACGGCCCTCTGAATTGCTGTGAAAAGGAAGAGTATAAAAAGTATACTCTTCCTTCAGCTTCCAACTATATTTCGCAATTGACCCCAGCCACGGCTCCTCGACGGCCGTCGACGGCTCGTGGCGGACGGTGACATCCTGGCAAAGCACAGGAAAGAAAACAAATTATGGTTTATTTCACCGCTTGAAAACGCAATATCGGATTTCTCCCGTCCCTTGAGCTATTCAACGCCTCCTGAAACATAGCTATGCCATGCCTTTTTTTATCAACTTTAATGGAAATTCTTTCTTCAGTCCTTGAGATATGATTGAGAACTAGTGGTCAATGGTCAATCGATTCGCACCCGTTACTTCAGCTATTCTGTCTCCACTGAAACCTATGCGAACGCAATTTCTGTCCTCTACTCAGATAAATTTCGCATATGTTTCATTGCGCGTTGAATAGGTGATGAGAAAGGAGGAAATCGATGTTAACAGGCCATGCTCTTCGAAATATCAATAATTCGCTTAATTTCCAATCAGTAATTCTCTGGTATTTCTTGTAGTAAAGTGTGCAAAAAATAGAGAGGCATATCCGATTGATACATCCCTCTTCAGATGCAACTCGTCTCTTTTAGTCGTGACTGATCCGATCACTATTCTTTTGTCTTCTTAAATCGTGATCCTATTCTGAGGAGACGCAGCTATTTGGGATGAGCTCTAGTCTCCATTCCTTGCCAGACAGAGTTAAGTGATTCTAGTAATAACATGTCGGAACTCATGAGATTGGTCTCACGACGAATGTTTATTGGCGGACTACCAACAATAAGCAGTACTTGGTCAGGTGCAGGAAAGAAAACAAATTGATTTATTTTTTTTAAAACATCCGCTTCCAGTGCTGTATCGATTTCTTTCCGTCGCAACAACTATTCAGCGCCCATTGAATCATACCCGAACGCACACTCTCTCGTCTGTCTGCCCTGCGAGAGAGTGTGCTGAATGGAGAGAGTCGCAAGTGATGACGAATCGGCTCTCCTGTTTCTACGTGCTTTGTTCTTTCCGACCTAAGCAAATTGATTGTTTTGACTACGAGACATCTACCCCAAATCACTTTCCCATAGCTCTTCCAATGTTGTCAGAGCGCCCTGAAACCGATCCGATCCGTGATTGACAATGAATTGGATGCAGAATGAATTCTCTAATTTTTTAACAAATGTATATTTTTTGATACTGATCTACCAATTCTCGACTATTGATTGTGTTAGACACGTGAACTTCATAATCGGTCAGAAGGGAGAAAAGAGATGCATTGTGGATAAGAAAGACATCGAAATCTGGAAGTGATTTATTTCTCTCAACTTATCTCGAAATGTCTGTCGGCAGTCCAGATTTCTGTTGCGTCGTGATGTACAATCCCCTTCCACGTGGTTGTATTGGCGTCGCCGGATATATAATAAATTATTGATTTTTTGACTTGACAGAGTCCTACTGATTGATTTCTCCACTTTCTCTCTCTAGCTATTGAGCGCCTTCTGAAACATATTTCAATGAATATTCTCATACGTTGCTGGAACTGCTAGAAATCCCTGTTTGTTTCTCGGAGTAGCTTCCTCTTTGGAATACAAACATGAATTGAGTCAGCACTGTGGAAGGATGGGATAGTGTTCTCTCCATTCTGCACACTCCGACCTCTTTTATTTCTTTCTGGGGACACAGTATTAAGCTGGCCATTCCTCACATGCAAGAACAAAATGAGCGGTTGGCCCCGCCCCCTCGTTCAAAAAAGTGAGAGATGAGGCGGATTTGAATTTTGGTCCCGTACGGAATGAAATGTACGGTAGAGTTGAGCAAAAATCGTCACTAATGCCTTAGTATACCTGCTGAATCTCATTCAATTCATAGTCGAAAACTGACGCACAAACGTCAAGAGTTTCAAGAGATATTCTTCTTCCAGGAAGAAGAAATCAAAACAGAACGAGCATTAATTCTGCAGAAAGTGTTGCATGGGGCTTAATACTGTGGGGACGAGTAAGTTCTAGCATGTTCTTGTTTACGGCCAGTCGTGAATTCGATGCTGTAGTGGCATCTCCAAAAATAGGTTGAAGGAAGAGCCTTCTTAAAATTTGAGAACCAGTCATCGATGGAGTATGTCTCAATAGACGCTGAATAGCTTGTGTGACGCGAGAATGCCGATGATCACAAGACTTTTCTTTTCAATACGACGAATTATGCCATCTTTTTTCAACATGCGACTGGTTTTTTTTCCAATATCAGTCAATGAGTTTCAGCCATCTCATTCACTCAGACGACTGTCTGACCGGCGAGTGTGCAAAATGGAGAGAGTCAAACCCGAAATGTCATCCCTTTCTGACGTACACTTGTGTACTGTTCAGACTAGACGAACTTTAGGGAATCCATTTCGATTCTCAACTCTCTCTCTCTCTCTCTCTCTCTCTCTCTCTCTCTCTCTCTCTCTCTCTCTCTCTCTCTCTCTCTCTCTCTCTCTGTTTTGCACACTCGCTCGTCCCTCTGTCTTGTTATGGATCACATTGATCACATTGATCAAGATCAACAATGCATTGCGAACGGCTCGTTTGACTGTTTTCTTTCTGAGAACAAGAAAGTTTCAACATGCTTTTGCTTACAATCCACTCATTGATGTCATGTGCTTTATCTCTCGTCTGGTAAGTAACACCGGCGAAACTGCTTGTCTTCTCTATCAACACCAACTGATGTTATCGTTCTGATCGTGTGTGGCTACCGTAATCCTTCTCCATCTACCGTATACTCCTGCTGCCGCTACCGTACTCCTCAGACCTGAAATCAGACGATTATATTTCAGAAATGCCTTACTAAGCACTCTCCATTGTGCACACTGTGTCTCTGCCCAGACCAGCGAGAGAGTGTGTAGATTGTAGAGAGTTACAGTATCTAGTGGCTACCGTACCTCCACATATCGATCGGCGTAGCTGCTGGTCCGGTCGAGGATCGCCTTCTGACTGCCCGTCCGCCCATTGCATACCGTAATCTCGGGCACGTGAGCTGCGACTCGGTCCTGAAGGAAAAATAATTATATTGATTGGGTACGGTAGCTATGATTATCGATCGGATACAGACTGATGCTATACGATTACAATAGCTTTACAGTTTCTCGATATTGGCAAAGAATGGGATGAGTCATTCCATGAAAGCATGGTGGATTGGTGGTCGGAGCTACAGGGCTGGAATCATTTGCGAGTAAATGATTATGATATGATAGTGATCTTATCGCATCCCTCTGCGCATTCTTGCAATATTGCACAATCTCAAAGCCACGATAAACTCTCACTTCCGTTGACCTCTACTAGCTAGCAAAGGGATATCTTTCAGTTCTAGACCTCTCCATTTTGCACACTCTCTCATTAGTCCGAGAAGAGAGTGTGCAGAATGAGAAATATGTCCAGCAACACTGGTAGGGATATCCTTTTAGTTTTCAGCTCTCTCCATTCTGCACACTATCTCGCCCCTTTGACCGGCTAAGGTGTTCGGTTGGTTGTATTGAAGAGAATCTTTCGATCTCCTTTAGATCAAAATTTTCTCCTTCCTCCCTTCTTTCTCCCCCCTACCAACGTGACAAGAGGGATCGAGTGTGAGACGGGTGCACATTTCTTTCTGCCCTTTCCCCATTTCTCTGCCTCTCTCCAATTGCCACACTCTCTCGTTCTCTCTGACCTTCTTGGGAGCGGCTAGAGTAGATAACTGATATCATTCGAATCACGCGTGAGGTAGGAAAAATAAGTGTGCGCACGAGCGTAATCGAGTGCTGAGAGAGATCAGATCGCGATTTGGGTGCACTCTTTCCATTCTGAACACTCTATCGTCTGTCTGGCAGGCGAGAGAGTGTGCAGAATGGAGAGATATGAGAATTGCTTCCTTGGCGGAGGCTATCAAGGAGGGGCTCGGTGCACTAGAGCAGAATGTGCATAGCTGTACTTGTCCCTTTGCTATCCTCCTCTTAGATTCGAATTGTTATTCGCAATCGGTTTAGCACCATAAAAAATTACCTCTAGCATTCAAAATATCAGTTCAAAGGCCAAAAGGTCAGATAAACACTGCTCGCGTTTCATCATCTGTGATCGAAATTACCTTGTGATACATGAAACCTGTACCTTTACCTTTTTACAATCGAGTTCTCAGATCGGTTGGGAACCCCGTTGGGTTGATTCGATTGTAAAAGGAATAGGAAGAGAGGAGTGGAGAAAGGGAGAAAACTCGGCAAGCTAATGGCCTAGAGTTGAATCAGCGAGAGCGCTCCGAGCTAGTAGTGAGTGTTTCGAATAGCGCCTTCTCCACTCTGCACACTCCTTCTCGACTGTCTGACAGCCGAGAAAGTAAGCACTACTCCGCGCAACGAGAGATAGCTGTCAAAATGCTTTTAGGGCAGTATGCAATTTCAGCACTCTCCATTCTGCACACACTATTTGACCGAGAAGAGAGAAAGTGCAGTGTGCATAATGTAGAGACTACGAGACTCTGGCAACCCTACTCCGAACTACCAGTTCTATAGAGTTCAAAGTGTTTTCAAGAAGCAACGGCACTGATAACTTTCAAGGGATGTAGTTTCTTTTTCTGCTCTCGCCTGTCTCTTTGCCAGTCAAGAACTTTATAGGTTGCCAGAAGGGATCTAATTTCGAGTTTAGCACTCTCCATTCTACACACTCTCTAGTCTCTCTGATCGGCGAGATAGAGTGCGCACAATGGAGTAAACACTACTCCGAGGTACTAGTTCTAGAGAGGAAAAGAGGGAGAGTTCAAAGAGTTTTCTGCAGTATTGAAACTGTGAACTAGGGATGCCGTGTCTATTTTCAGCTCGTTTGTTCGCCCGTCAAGCACTCTATAGGTTGGCCCGGATCGAATCCTATACTATTTGCTGAGTCAACGCTATTTTGAACCAAATACACTTCGCTAGACGGATTTTTGGCACCGAGAACTGCGGTTGCCGGATCGAACACAATTATAGACTACTCAATCCGTCAACAGTGCTGAGTCAGCACTATTTTGCACCCGTGTTTCCGGATGAGCTCTCTCCATTCTGCACACTATCTCGTGTGTCTGACAGACGACAACGTGTGCAGAATGGAGAGAGCAATGCTTAGAGGGCTAGAGATCAGTGTTCGATAGTATAGCATCGGCAATAAGAACAATGAGGAAGTGCAGCGGAGAACTAAAACCGCGCAATATTTGGACTAAACTTGATCAAAGATTGGACTGAGATTTCCATCCTGTGCAATAAAGATAGAGAGAGAGAATAAATGAATCGAAAAAAGGGTGAAGGGGATTACGTGCAGTTTAGTGTTTCCGGATCGACAGCTAGCTCTCTCAATTTAGCACACTTCCCTGTCGCTTTGAGAAAGTGCGCAGATTGGAGAGAGCACTATTCGTTCATAAGAGACCATGCAGTGCCAATCTTTCGGACGCAAGCAATCAATCTACAGGGCAAAAAAATGACGTCCTAGTGTAGGATCGATTAAAACTGGCTACAGTAATCCGCTATTACACGAATTATGGATGGCTACTAGGGATGTCGTTTCGGCTTTCTGCTCTCTCCATTTGGCACACTATCTCGTCTGCCTGACGGGCATGAGAGTATGCAGAATGGAGAGAGTAAACACCGAAATATCATCTCCAATGGCTACAGTAGTTACATTTTGTATGTTACATGTACGGTATGATAGTCAACTACGGTAGTGATCAATCGATAACTCACCGGTCGCTGGCTACGGTAGTAATCGATAATGATGGCGGCCGCTATCAATAGCACGATGCCGACCAGCGTGCATGTCTGGAAATAATATCTAAATAAATATTTAAATTTTCGAGCATCAACAAGACAATCGATCAACTCAAGTTTCTGAGATTAAAAGTGAAAGTCGTCTACACCACCTTATCCAATCGATCTAACTACGCTAATCGCAATTGCCTTTTTTCTTCGCACATGCTCTCCATTCGGCACACTCTCGTCTGCCTTATTGCAAGAGCATACTGGAGAGAGAGCCAATATCGCAATTCTTAGGATCTCAAGTTGCAATTTTACGAGATCCAAAGCGAAAGCATTTAGGATCAAACACAAATTATGACGAAACCACGATTTCCTAGATACCGTAGTCTTAAAGTAGATAGTGATGGTAATTCAAGGGTTCACTCTTTTTATTTCGAAAGCTCTCTCGCTTCTAGTGTGCATAATGGAGAGAGCCACCCCGAAATTACATCCCTACAGTAATCCTCAGCTACCGTTATCCTCACCGCAGCGATCAGCTGCTCGGGACCGGCCTGGGCCACGGCGACGAGGAAGCCTTCGTAGGAAATCGTGGCTGCTGCAAGTATCGATTTTATCCTAATCTCGATTTTCCCTTCGCGATAAAGTGAAGCGACACATAATCCATCCGAATGTGAAAGTTTTAATGGCGACAATTATTGATTGTTCGTTGCCTATATTTCGGGGGGTCTTGCGATAAAACAGTGGTCAAGCTATACAGAAAGCCCACCAGGAAACAACTACCGAACGAAGAAAGTGCACGGCTGTAACACTCGAACCTTCTCTCTCTCTCTCGAGCGATGGGGTTAATGATGAAATGGGAACGCTATTAGCTAGCTAGCTAGCTGCAGAGACAGGGATAGATAGCTGCGCGCAGGGGGGAAGGGAAGAGCGGGGAAATGATAGCGGTGAGATCCCACTCGCTGTCTGTCTCCTACCCTGTCCAGTTCGATCCCTCACCCACCCTCTCCTTTCTCTGCGCACTCTCGATTTTACATGTTCTCTCACCCACTCTAACTCCCTCTCTCCCCTTAATCACCTATCTCACGGATTTAGCCCCGAGCTGTTTTCGGAGTTGATTTAGCGGTGGATCAGGGATAAACGGCGATTGTCGGATGCGCAACATACCGTAATCCCCCGAGCGATTGTACAGTATCAATATTCAATCGATAGGTATACCAAAGCAAAAAAGCTGGGAGAGAAAGGGGGGTGAGATAATCAACGGAACTGCAAAGAGGAACTGAAAGTGGGGAAAGCGGAGAGGGGAGAAGGAAGGAGGGGCTTGGGCTGATCTTTGGACTGGGCTGAGCGTGATCTGGCTGTTAGATCAAGCAACAACATCGTTGCTGAGATCGAAAATTGGCTCTGAAAGTGATCTACGAGTGGTCCGCGCGCACACGAGGGCTGTTTATGTGATCATGATCACACGGTGGTTGCTGTGTGTCTGACGTTGCTGGGAAGAATGTACGCACTCGTAGGAACGGAGATATGTAATATTTTCATTGACACTGGGGAGTGTGGCGATGAAATTGGTTGTGCAAGAGTGAGAAAAATATAAATGTAAAACAACGCTATTATTCGCTAAAAGTCAATAATATTTAATTACGGTAGTCGAGTTTTCCGCACAAGACCAATAAGGGCTACAGTAAGCTGTTCCGGTGAAATTCTGTTCAATGTTTCGCATTTTCCCTATTTTCCGCGTTTTATTGGCATTTTGACGTGTACTCCTTTCGGTCATTGCTCAGAATTATCGCGCTTACCACTAAGATGCCTCACCTACCTTAGCTGCATGCTTTACGAATAGGACGTTTTGTTCAGTTATGTTCTTGCAATATGATACGTTTTACCATTTCCTACCGGGTAGTGTTTATTGTTTGTGTACACATCTCTGCTTATTTCAGATGCCACCCAAACCAATGAGAAGGGTCGCGAGCCCGAGAGCTGCCAGCAAGAAAGGTAGGCGCTAGGGTTAATTTGCATTGGCCTAGTCCACAGTGTTTGTTGCACATTCACATTAGGGACGGCCAAACGGCCTGAATTACGGCGCCGTAATTCCCTCCCCCACGTGTATTGCGAAATCTTGATAGGGGGAGGGAATTACGGCGCTGAAATTCAGGCCGTTTGGCCAACACTATTCCACATCCACTCCATAGCACAGTCACAGTTTGTTTGTAGCTCCTTGCTTACCAACGTTGTCTTAATGTAATGGAATAGTCTCCCTATATTTCTGATTTCTAATGAGCACCGCCAACAGGCTCCGCAGCGTCGTCCTCATCATCTTCTATTGTGACGAGATCTCAAAGGAAAAGAATGCATGAACAGATGACGGACGACTATGTGAGTTGTTTTGAAATTTTTATATTTATCGATCTACCCTAAATAAACTAAACTTAAATTATATTCATGTTCATTTGCATACATTTACAAGGCCTTCCACTCCTCCGAGTTGTAAGGTGAGCAGCCCGGCTCGTTTTCGCAAATGTGACACACCACAAAACTCATAATGTGATGTGCCGTAGCATCTATAAAAAAAATGCTATCGAGCTATCAGTCGGGCAGCGCCGCCCACTGCCCTTTTCTCACGTAACCGGAACAATGGCGTTTTGCTGGCAACGCGTCAAAACGATTTCCCTTCGAGACCTCTCTCGCGCTCTCTCACTTTCGCGTACTATATCGCCATTCCCCTGACCGCTCTCTCTTCTCTGGCTATATCTACACAAACAACCTATATATCTACACTTTTTAGCTCCCAATCCTGGATCTTCCGAATGAGATAATCTCCAATGTCTTCTCTTCCCTTGGCATGAAAGATAGGCTAAGAGCCAGAGTGAACAAGAAAATGAACGCAATCGAGTTGGAGTCCAAATATCACGTGAAGGAAGTACTGATTGAAGAGGTTAGTGTATTTATAAGATGCTAAAGTTATAAGAATCCCCTCTTTTGTAATGAAGGTTTTGTATGCAGAACTTCTGAATAAAAAAGGACTTATTGTGGGTGGTCATATGTAATTAAATGAATTTAAGAGATCCGAACGTAGAGATCCAGGCACCATTCGTTGGTGGGACATCCGGTGAGTTTTAATTTTTCATTAATTTGCATTCTGAATAATATATTTAGCGGTCAGCTTATCACTTTCTACGAGGATAAATCATATTCATCTCATTGTATCAAGATAATCTGTCAGAATGTTTCTATTGGAAAGCTCAAGATTGAGGTGGGTCTCTTAATTCAGTTCAAGCATCATGCCTTTTATTTAAGCTAACTGGTTCGAGCGAATTTCATCGTGAAGTCTACAATCTACTGAAAGACTTCGAAATCGGGCATCTGGATTTCGGACCTGTTGTATGTATAATGATGTGCTTTTTAAAATTGTTTTCGAGTGAACGAAAGTAAATGACTGGCTTTAAATTATTAATATTAGAAAATCTTATTTCAGGCTTTACAACATCAGATACTGAAGGAAATGATGGTGGACTCGTTCTTTCTCGATTTAACGAAAGCATGCAAGATTCTTCACATCGATAAATGCGATAATGTCACACCAGAGGCTTTTCATCAAGTGTACAAGGTATTTGCTTTAACGGTTAAAATATTGTCACTCTACATACATCTATATTCTTCTCAATAGTAAACTAACCAGTTACGTCAAATTTCTACTTTGAAACTTCCTCAAACTGGTTACCAACTTCAGTGCAAATTTTAGTCATGAAAACAAAAGGGGAAATTTTCTAATAAAATAAAAATGTCTCCATAAATATGTTTGTAGAACATGACCGACGGATCGACGAGACTGATCGAGTTCTTCACTCGCTCATTTGCGAGAGAAAAGTGGATTACTTTTCTCAATTTCATTGAGATCACCTTCAGACGTGGAAGATTCTTCTCAAACAGAGACATCGAGGTGTGTTTAACTTGAGTTCTATAATAATTTATCTACTCACTAGGCGCAACAAGACAATAAATATAATAATATTATGATGATATTATGAGTAGACGAGGGGATTAGTGCTGTGCTTGGTTCTAGGTACTTTACTGTTTTTTGCAATTCCAGAAATCTCCTCTATCACTAGTTTCTCTTCAAGTCGCCTTACTCGGTAATCGGTTCAGCTCGAAACCGAAATTGGTTTAATGAATCCTTACCTAGTGTGTAACTCTAGGAGTAGAAGAAAATGAGTGAGTGTGGTATTTCTGAGTGGGTAAAAAATTGGGGTAATGCCGTCTTCTATTTTACAATTGTAATTTCTGAATTGACAGGTGTGCATTCGGAGAAGTATTAGTGGACACGACCATCTGCTGATCTTCGACGGTTCTGTCGAAATTACAATCATTGATCGGTCACCCTTTGAGCAGAGTGGAATGAAATTCAAATTGCACGAGAATCGAGAGTCTCTTGAGAATGCGAAGAATACCAGAGGCCTCGATAAAATCAATGTTCATGCTGTATAGAACTACCTGTTGATTTTAAGTTCCATGTCGTTGTGTTTTCTGATTTGATCCGTATTTGTTTAATTTTATCGTTATGCTGTTTCCTGCAGCATTATATTTCCAGTCATTTGTTAGACAACAATATATCGTTCTGATAAATTTGTTTGATCCATTGATTTTTTTTAAACGAAAAAGGTTCGATGGCCTGCTACCGTACCTAAATTGGGCGACTTATTTCACAATATTATCTTATTCATCGACTTCATACGTTCATCAATATTTTGTTTATTTCATGATTGTCGTTAACTTCAGATGTCTCTCAGTCGACCCTGTTTTCCGCGTTTTAATTGACATTTTGGCGTACATTCCCTTCAGTCATCGCTCGATTTTATCGCGTTTGCTTTTAAGACGCCTTAGCTGCTGTCAGCGTACCAATTGAGGCCGCTATACAGGTTCCTATAGAAACCAGATAGTGTGGGGAAGGAAGAGGGTCCCTCTCGTTTCTATTGGGACCTGTATAGCGGCCTCAATTGGTACGCCAGCAGATCTTGCCGTACGATAACTAACCATATTGCTTTTTTTTCTTATTATGAAATGTTTAAAAACATGCAATTGCTTCAATTTCATTAGGAATTAGAAACCAGATTACGGTAGGTTGGAAGGCAAAGCGTCGGAGGGCGGAGCCAAATATTCCGGCTGCCGTCCCTAATTTTCATATTGCATTTGGTGTTATAATTGCCGCGGGGATTCTTTTTCATACTTGCAAATTTGCAACGTGATTTAGAATGGAACGGTTTGTTAAGTTACATTGTCACATTAAGCTGTGCAACGTTTTGTAACGCCTTTGTTTTGCAATTTATTTATCGGACAGTATTTTCTGTTTGTGCGCATTATCCTTTTTTCAGATGCCACCCAAACGTGGTACAAGAGTGGCGAAACCGAGAGCAGCTAGCAAGAAAGGTAGGATTACTGGATTTGGATAGTTTTAAACTTCTTTCCTGTGCCCGTATTGCAGTGAGTAGTGAGTGGTCTCCTCATATTTCAAATTTTCTGTTCTCTAACGCACATCTTCAACAGGCATGGCAACTTCATCCTCGCCGACATCAATTGATACGAGATCTGCTAGGAAAAGAAAGAATGAAGAGGCGACGGGCGACTATGTGAGTTTGTGCGATATTTTCATTATATATTTATTTTACTCACCCAATCTAAGATAATATATCATACTTTTCAATTTTACTTGCATTTAGTCCTCACTCCTAACAAGGGAAGTTCGGACCATCGATATGGACTTTCCGAATGAGACCCATTGTAGTCAATAGATACCCAAAATCTAAGAACTTTTGTGTTTCTCAAATCTGCGGAATGCCCCCAGGGCACGAGAAAAATCGATAATTCCGCTTGCGTGATTCGCCCTCGAGACAAGAGCGCTTTCAAGAGGCTAAGTTGACATGCATGAGTGGCTGAGTGGTATGGTTCGATTTCATAGGGCGGTCAGTTGGGGGTTCAACCCCATCGCTGCAAAACGTTTGCAAATTTTTTATCTGATTGTTTTGATTAACCCGAACTCGATTATATCATTTATAATGAGTATATCAAGCCTTTCCAAATATTTAGGGGACCTTACAGATAAAATTGGGGACCAAATACACATTCCGTCCAGTGTTCCATGTAACAAGTTCGCTGGATCATGCGTTGTCCATGCACATCCTTTTTTAAAAAGAAAATAAGGCATATTTCTTGTATTTCTTGTACAGGAATCCACTTCCGATTAATCAAAACAATCAGATAAAAATTTTGCCAAAGTTTTGCAGCGACGGGATGCGAACCCCCAACTGACCGCCCTCTACAAACGAACCATACCACTCAACTACCCATGCTTGTCAACTTAGCCTCTTGAAAGCGCTCTTGTATCGACGGCGAATCACACAAGCGGGAATATCGATTTTTCTCGTGCAATGGGTCTTATTCGGAAAGTCCATATCGATGGTCCGTCCTTCCCTTGTAAGACAATTAAGTATTTTTTTATTTAGCAATCAACTCCATTTTCACTCTTTTCAGTTCCCCATTCTCGGCCTTCCCACTGAACTCGTCTCTCACTCCATCTCTTTCCTTTCTATGAAAGATCGACTGAGAGTGGCTGGAGTGAACAAGAAACTGCGCAAGATCGATTCAGAATCCAAGGTTTAAAAAATAATATATAATATATACAAAATATACGAAAACAGCTTATTCGTTAATTGTGTAGTTGTTTGTATTTGCAGAACATGCTATCGGGCTCTACGAAACTGCGCATGTTCCAGTCTCTCAATGTTTCAAAGAAAATTTACATCTCATTCTTCAAGCTCATTGGAATCACCTACAAGGATGGAAGATTCTTCTCAAACAGAGACATCGAGGTACGTTTTACTCGGGTTTCCCCGCGCTGCCTCCGCAATTGAACAAGTGTACTTTTGCGACGCTGCGCAGCCACCCTCTCCGCTTTTCACATACTCTCTCGTCCAGGTGAGAGAGCACGTGAAAAGAGGAGAGGGTGGCTGCGCAGCTTGCAAAAGTGGCGCTCAGGCAGCGCGGGAAAACCCGAGTATTTTCATTTTTTAAACGTTATCGTTGTCAATTGAACAGGTGTACAAGGATAGAACCATCACCACATGCGATCTCTGGACAATCTTCGATGAGGGAGTCGAGATTCAAATCAACGGCTTGACTTACGCCACATCTCGTCTCACAGTCATTTTTCACGAAACTCACGAGCAACTTGAGGAAGCGAAGAATAAGAATGAACTCATGAGAATCGGGATTTCTCGTGAATAGGTGACCCATATCATTTAAGTTTATAAAGTAATTCACTGATCTGATCTTGATATTTGAGTTTTTATTTTCACCTTTCTGTTGTTTTCCTCGTGTATTATCATTACTTGTCGAAATTTTGTGTTTTTCGTTTCGATAAAATGTTCTGTTGTATCATGAATGGGGCACTGATTCGAGAAGGTTCGATGGCCTGCTACAGTATCTCGTTATTGTTTGCACTTGATATTTTATCTATGAATTATCTATACTGATTTCACAGAATTATCTTATTCATCGACTTCATACGTTCATCAATATTATTTTATTTTATGGTTGTCGTTAGCTTCAGATGTCTCTCAGTCGACCCTGTTCGCCCTTCGGAGAGAAAAGTCACAATAAAGGAAATGGAGACTATGTGAGTGATATCCTGATTCTTTGATTTCGTTATCAATAATAGCTCAAGCGATGATAGTTAAGATATTTTCGAGATTTGTATGATAGATGTTTGCGTTCGTAAATCAAATCGTAGGAATCCTATCATAATTTGATAATTTTATTAAGTAACTGTTTTTATGATCATTTTGAATGATCGGTATCTAATCATTGCTACAATTGGTTTCTCAATTCAGTTCCCCATCCTCGCTCTACCCACTGAACTCATCTCTCATTCCATTTCTTTCCTCTCCCTGAAAGATCGACTGAGAGTTGCTGGAGTGAACAAGAAATTGGATGCCATCGAATTGGATTCCAAGTATTATGTGAAGTTTCTGTTGCTCGAAAATTCTGCCTCAGCTGACTTTGTCCGAAGAATCGTACATAATGCATCCATCGGATATATGTGGATTAATGTGAGCGCCCATTTTGATATTGTTTTAGGGTATATTTCAATCTCATTTTCAGCTGCATGATTTGAACGAGTCTAATCGTGAAATCTTCAATTTGGTCAAGGAGTTCGATATCGGAGATCTGCATTTCGGCGCAAACGTAATGTTTCATTTTTAGTCTCGTATATGTGAAATTCTCTCCAATAAAGTGAAACTAATGAGGGTTTCTAAATATTTTAAATACTAGAGATATCATAAATATTTTAAATTATAATCTCATTCAAGTCTATTCTTTCCAGGCTCACGATTTGTTGATGGAAATGATGGTGGATTCATTCTTTGCCGATCTGACGAGAACATGCAAGACTATGTTTTTGCGGGAATGCTATAACATCACTGCAGATGCTCTTCTTCAACTGTCTGAGGTATTATTGTTTTGTAAGTTAAGAAAAAAATGTAGGTTGTCAAATTCAATGAAGTTTTACAATTTTATTTTTAAATGTTTTAAATTTCAAATTAATTTATTTAAGGACATGTCCAATTGTTCTGTGGATCTTTGGAGAATGCGCATCTACAGAATTCACAAGGAAAAGATTATCGCATTCCTCAATCATATTGGAGTCTTCTTCAGAGAGGGAAAATTCTATTCAAACAGAGTCATCGAGGTCAGCTTTATTCACTTATTTTCGTTTTAATCTTGATTTATATAGGTGTACCAGTTAACTCATGAAGACGGAAATGTGATCGAATACGCTATCTTCAATGGATCTCTCGAGATATTCATGGACCACGACATTTTCGATACGGGATTGGGCCAATTCAAACTCGAATTGCACAGAACTCGAAAGTCGCTCGAGGAATCTAAATATAGTGAGGGATACGCCAGAATCGAGATTTATCCTGAATAGAAGCAGCTATTGATCAAGTTCTCTTCTATTAGTAGTTCATTGTGTGGCATCCTTTTTATTCACTGCTACACCCCGATATTATCTTCTATATCTTATTTCCACTTAATCTTATTTGGTTGCTACTATAAGTTCGTGTTCTTTCGATAAAGTATATTCGTTTCGAATTAATAGCAGTGTTATAAGAAGGTTCGACGGCCTGTCACTGCATAGATCTGTTATTGAGTCTCTTGATTACCGTATCCAGAAAACTGAAGGATCGCTCCAATTTATAGATCTTTCAGTATACCGTACCTAACTCTTTTCTATCGATTATCGTATCCCGAGACTATTGTATCTGTATAATGTATCTTCCCGAGTACCATATTCCCCAAATATCGTTCGCGAGTTCCGTTTGGTGAACGCAAAAGAGTGAAACTTTTCGCTACGCGCGCGTAGCGAAATGAAAAGTGAAAATGAGAAATGAGAGGAGACGTGCATTCTGATCGATCAATAACCCATTATCCTAATCTCGCTCTCTCTATTATGACGATAGACCATTGTAATCGATGAGGGCAATTCATTTCCATTTTTCGTTCTCCTCCTATAAAAGGCCGGTCATCCATCCACTTCACAGTCTTCTCTCTCTCCAGAATGAGGAGGGACCTCGCCGTCGTTGCCGGCCTTCTGATGGCTACCGCCGTCGCCGTCTCCGCCCTCCACGAGGTACCGTACCCCCTCCCCTCTCTCGGTCTTACCGTACCCCTCCCCTCCCCCTTCTCTGGCCTACGGTACCCCTTCCCTGGCCCTACCGTACCCCTCACCCGGGTCAACCTGTACCCCTCCAGCTCACCCTACAGTATCCTTGTCCATTTCGTACTGCTGTCGAGTGGGATTACGGTAGAGTATAGTTGCCCTCATGCTCTTACAGTATACCACCGTGCCTCGCCCCCCGACCTACCGTAACTCCTACATTTCAGCGCGACACGTTGCGTGCTCGTTGCTACGCGGACTTCCTCGAGCGCAAGCTGAGGGAGGTCGGGCATCAACCCTCAACGGGGGAAGCGAATTGGACGGACCCTGATCAAGTGCAAATCCCCCAAGAACTGTTTACCGCCCCGCCCAGCAAGAAACGCGAGGCAAAGAGGGTGATACGAAAATAGTTTCGAAATACCACTTGAGAGGCGCCTTTTGAGAACGCGACATTTGGGAAACTTACTTGCTTCTTCCATATTTTTCTTTGGATAGATTTTAAATTTAGTTTTTTGTTGTCTTATCGAAAAAAAATATTATCCATATATTTGTTTCCTGTTTCCATTTTATTCTGTTGCTATTATAACGTCGTTTTCTTCCGATAAAGTGTTACCGTTTCTAATGAATGTCACTGTTGCGAGGAGGTTCGACGACCTGTTCTTGAATCTGTGAATTATTTTTATCACCAGCTTCACTCTCCCGGAAAAGGCGATTTTGACAGGAAGGTGACAATTCAGCAACGGCATTTTGGCAACCGATATTTCAGCAAAAGGTTAGAATTTTAATGTTAGTAGTCCTTCCGGCATGTGATTTATGTAGTTCTGATCCTAATCAATTTCTGTATAATATCTGTTTTTTGATAATTATTTGATTATATCACAAACTGAAATCATGCAGACTTAATGATAATATCCTAGAAAATTCATTGACACCAATAAATTTAAATATTTAATTTAAAATCCATAATATTTAATTACGGTAATCGAGTTTTCCACACAAGACCAAAAAAAGGAAACAGTAAGCTCTTCTGATGAAATTCTGTTCAATGTTTCGCAATTGTCCTATTTTCTCCGTTTTTATTGGCATTTTGACGTATTTCCCTTCGGACATTGCTCAAAATTATCGCTTTTACCTCTGATTCGCCTCTTAACTGCTCATGTTGCCTAACGAACACAACATTTATTGCAAATATTGTCATTAGGAGAAGGTTCTGCAACTTGCAACCGTATCTGCTAAACTTTCATAGTGAATTTGATGTTATTGTTGCTGCTGGTATCTCCTTTTGGCACACGTTCTCTATTGTGAACATAGCTTTTGAATTATCGAGAATACTTTTAGAATATGATGCTTTTTCAGTTATATTTTTGCAATAATATATGCCTTGTCATTTTCTACTATGACATTGTTCATTGTTTAAGTAAAAAAATCACGGCTTTTTTTCAGAGTCCACCAAACGTGGTTCAAGAATGGCCAAACCGAGGGCTGGCAGCAAGAAAGGTAGGAGTAGCGGTCTATGAGTTGGCAAATTGATAAAATGTGTTTAGCTATGCACGTAGTGTAATGGAATGACTTGCCGTATTTATGTTTCCCTATTCACATCTTTACCAGGCGCCGCAGCTTCATCATCTTCGGTTTTGACTAGATCTGGTGAAACGAGAAAGAACGAAGAGGCGAAGGCTGCCAGGCGCAGCAAGAAAGGTAAGAGTAGAGGTCAATAAATTCTTTAGTTTTGAAAGGTAAGCTTACAGTATGTAGCAAGAGTATGTTACTATGATACATCGGGTAAGTTACTTCGATTGCTACTATTGTATTACTCAACAAGCAGGTTAGGAAAAAGTAAGTAACAGGGAAGCTAGGTCATCCTTACGAGTAACTTACTTTTTGAACACGAAATATAGTCAGGAATACGTAAGTTGACAGCAACTTACCTCATGTTAACTTTAAAAAGTAGCATTACTATAGCAATCGAGGTAAATTACCAAATTTATCCCAGTGGCTGACTTTTCGGAGTAAAGATTACTATATACTTACCATTCAAAACCAGAGTTGGCTAATTGTTGCAATGTGTTTAGCTGTGCATGTAGTATGATGGAGTGACTTACCCGATTTATTGTGAAGGAGTGACGATTTATGTTTCCTAATGCCCACATTCATCAGGCGCCCCAGCTTTATCTTCAACATCTTCCATTGTCACGAGATCTGTTAGAAAGAGAAACATCGAAGAGGACATTGTGAGTCGGTTGGAAGTCTGCATTTGTCAATTCATATTACTATATTTAGTCGATAATAAAAATGTCCAATTTATCTTATAATCCTTTATACAATGTATGTATTTCGCATCAAGCCTAATTTTTCCAATCATTTGCAGGTCCCCATTCAGGAGCTCCCGGATAAGCTGACCTCTCTCGTCTTCTCTTCACTTAGTATCAAAGATCGTTGGAGAGCTCGAGTGAACAAGAAACTGAAGACCATCGAATCGCAGTCCAAGTATCATGTGAAGAGATTCGATATCGAGAATTTTCATAAACCGGAGCAGAAGAATCGCTCAGCAAGCCTCCGTTGGATCAATGGCTGTTCGCGTGAGTTATTCATTTTTGGGGCATCTAAAACTTTATTTTTAGCTCGAAGCCCCGATCCCATCAGGAAATCTATAATCTCATCAAGAATTTCGACATTGGAGCTTTATACATGCTCCAGGTATTTCCAAACAATATATTTTGCAATTCATCTATTTAGTCCAAAAGCTAATCGCCAATATATTTATTATTTGTTCGCCCTTTCAGACTAATGAGATGCAGAATTATATGCTGACTGACTCGTTTCTTCTCGATCTGACTAAATCGTGCAAGCATTTGCGGTTGAATAAGAGCTGGAATGTCACTCCAGAGGCCTTCCATCAGTCGTACAAGGTATGTATGCAATTTATTTTTTAAAAGAATAGTTTTTAAATTTTTGTTTTAATTATTAATAGAACATGATGGAGAAATCAACTAAACTTCGCATTCTTTGTTCGGCCGTGTCGGTGAATCAATGGACGTCATTTCTCGAGTTCATCGGAATCATCTACAGAGATAAGGAATTCTTCTCAAACAGAGACATTGAGGTGCGTGAATACCTGTCCTCAGACTCCGCATACTTTTCTCCATCTCGCTCGCGACTCTCAAACCCGGTTTGCCTAGCGTGCTCTTTTGGAAAATAAAGCCGAGAGGATATAGAGAAGAACGCCTTCTCCAGAGAACGGGTTATCGAAGTTATGTTTCATATCATGAATTTTAATTTGCTGTTGTACAAGTATACTGGTGCAAGAATTGTTCGCTGGATGATCTTCGATGGAAATCTCCAAATTACTATCTACGACATCACTTCCGAATTTTACTCTGTAATCGAACTCAAATATCACGAGAGTCAAGAGTCACTCGATGAAGCGAAGAACAGAGACGGACTCGAGAAAATTCATATTGGTCGTGAGTAGATCTTCCTGTTGCATTTATGTCCTGAAGTTCTCGCAGTTTTCTTTGTCTACGTATTCATTGATGTTATCAGAAGTCTCATTCCTCTTGCTTCGCGTGAATAGAAGAACACGTTTCGTGTTATCCCACAATCGTAATTTCTTGATTTGATTTGGAAGTGTCCCGTTCCACCTTGCTATTGTTTCTCCTAATCTTCTGTGTGTTTACTGTGCGTATTTTTCGCGATAAAAGTTCTGTTGTTAGTTCAGTAACGTGTCATTGATTGGAAAAGGTTTGATGGCCTGCATCAATATCTATCGTTTGGTATGGTATTGCACACCCTGTCATTCATTATCACTACTCACAGGAACATTTTTACTTGAGCGATGTGAAATATTATATTTAAAGATTTAAGTTTTTGCTATGTAGTTCAGTGAAACAAATTGCCTCGTTTTTTTCAAACTGAAAAAAGTTAGGCGCTGTTTAGAGCTTTCTATTTTCAGATATGCTTAGCAAACTTGTTCAGATGGTCGGCGATCTCAGTCTACAACCTGCCAGCGAAACAGGTAGGTTATTAGAGAGTGGTAGGATGATGTAGGCTCATCCTGGATGTAGTCGTTCTTCGCATATTTAGAGTAGTGTAATAGTATACTGAATATGTGGCACATCTAGCTGAATTCATGTTTGTACCAGTTGCTACAAACTCTCCAACGACGGGAAAGCACGAAGAGGGGACGAGTGGGGAACTTCCAGTGAAGAATGAAGACGCGAAGGAAAATGATGAAGAGGTAATGTGATACAGTTAGGAGCTGCTCAATAATAACCAATACGTGTAAATATTTAAGTGTTTAACAAAGTGTCGCATCCGTTTTTAAGTGTTTAACGATCGTTAGACTACTCAATATGCGACCCTTGCAGCCACGGATTCGCCGCTCGTCCATGAGGATCAGAATGCGTTCTGCAGTACCTGCAGCCACGCCTGTGACCTCGACTGCATCATCTGGAGAGGAGAATGAGAATGAGGTGGGTATACAACTTCGAGCTTCTCAATTTACTAAAATTTTCAGTTAAAAAAAAAATGAAAATTTTAATCTGTTACTCTATTTTCGTTGTTTATGATATTATCAATATTTTTTTCTTTGTGAAGATATCGCCTATTTATGCACCTTAATAAAAACAACATTGTCTAAAATAATATATACAACAATTGTATACGCAAAAGTAACATTTGAAAGGGTTCGATTTGATACAAACACACCCAAAATATTTGGGCAATTGGGTCATGTGCTTGCGGCAGCACCCGTCAGCCATATATTCAAGTCTTCAAACGTCGGAGTATTGCTCAATAGTACCCTTGCAGTCACTGATTCGCCACACGCCCATCATGATGAGAACGCGTTCTGCAGTACCTCTAGCCACGCCTGCGACCTCGACTCCAGCCACTGCATGTGCAGATGCGTGTGAGAAGAAGGGCAGCAAGAAGCGCAAAGAGTCAGTGTTTCTTGATGGATTATTTTCCTTCGATACTTATCTGTCCTAGTGTCTCGAAAGTGCGATGATTAGATCAAGTGAGAAACAACTTTTGAAAAAAATTCTAAAAAATATGGCAGACTCTAATAGTTGAAGTTCCTGTTTTTTTGTATAAATGTATAAATTGATTACGGTAATATTTATTTATTTTCTCAGAAGGCACGGCAAAAACGTCCCGGAGGAAACGTCGATCCGCGCACCCTCGCCACTCGAGTCTATCGGCACGGGTACGGTAGCTCGAGTAGTGACTATAATTATGTTTACAATAGTCTATCATTCACTTGCATTGTTGACTCTGAAGTTCGATGTGTATTTCTGACCTGATGATATGTGAAATGGATCAATGATCTCATAATTTCATTTTCCTCATAGTGTTTTTCTCCTCCAGGTGCTGACTTCACAATAGTCGAGTGCGAGGAGGCGACCGGTCTCAAGATCACGGCCGATGCGTGGGCGGGATACGAAGCATGCACTACAAAGGCAGACGAGGTGAGGCGTGTGGATTGCTAATTGTCAATAATAGGCTAATAGATCTGGTGCTGAATTTTTATTTGACGATGTCTTATTCGTTCACGAAAATGTGTTCAATGTATTGTTTGTAACCGATTCCTCCTGTTGTGGATGGAAGCGTGAATCAAGCCTGGGCCAAATGGCTTCTCTAATTTTTCCTGAAGGTGTTTCACGATTAAGGTAGGTAAAAAACTGATCAGTGTAGATTGCGCATTGACAGAGATGATCCAGATCCATGGTGTATCGCGTTCATTGGGATTAGTGATGTATGTGTATTTTGCATTTTTTTCAGGGCATTGAGAAGACGGCGCTTCTCTCGGCGGACGGTAGTCACATTCCGCGATGGCCAGAGACAATCCGTATCGGTGAGTTGTTTAATAATGTTTTCAAATAGAAGATAATAATTGCTCACAACTCTAACTATATGACTGCGAGAATCGCTTTTTCCCTATCAACAATGAAGCAAACACTAACCGATTTAAATTTAGGGCGATGGGAGATCGAGACATGTTACACCGCTTCCTACCCATCCGAGTACGCGAATACGAAGAAACTCTATCTCTGTGAATTCTGTCTGAAGTATATGAGGACACTGTCCCACCTAGTAAGACACGAAGTGAGAAGATGATCTTTGATCTTTCTAATTCGGTTCATGATAGACAGGTGTGTTTGTCTATAATTATATCAATCTATTGATTTCAGATGAAGTGTCCGGCGAAACATCCGCCCGGAAGAGAGATCTACCGCAAGGGAGATGTATCTGTATTCGAGGCCAGTTTTTTGATAGTATTTAGCATTCAAATAGATGTTTCAAATAGGCGTACATATTTTTCACTTTGCGTATCAATTGAAAAAATATAAGAGGCCGTTTGCTTTAGGATCAACAAGGGTACAGGGACCTGGAACAGGTAAAATATAACCTATGTTTCTGATTCTGAATCGACTGATGAAGCCCGTTTTTCGATCTGAGCCTTCTGAATCCCGGTACGGCACGACATCAATTTGGCCAAAATTTGTTTCTGCGATAAAAACTGGTCCGGGAAAAGCAAAATCAGCCGAAATCTCGCGTACCCGACCAGAATTTAATTCTCTACAAACTGACGAAAAAAACGAGGCTCCATATTTTTTCGGTTTCGAGAAAAGGTCGATTTTTGAAAATTGAATTATCGGCAGTAATCCCATGCTCAGGCAAATCGTTTTCGATCTGATCAGAAAATTTTGCAATTTAATTCGAACAATTTCAGCACTAACCGTGGCTAAATATGGCTCTAAAATCTTCTGATCAGATTGTAATTTCTCAGAACGCTCAAATTAGATTGTAAATTCGTCTGATCAGGTTCCAAAGTTTTCTGATCAGATTTTAAAATCTTCTGATCAGATATTAAATTCTCAGAACGCTCAAATTAGATTGTAAATTCGTCTGATCAGGTTCCAAAGTTTTCTGATCAGATTCTAAAACGTTCCAAATTGGATTCAAATGCTCTCTGATTAGATTCTCTTTTGTTATATTTCCAGATAATATTGCCGGTAAATCGTCCATTCTTCGTCCATTCTAAACTGCTTTATAATGGGCATGGTGTCTGACTGGCATGCCGACGCAGGCAGGTTCGACTCCCGCCCGCAGGTGATGTTTTGCAAGAGGTAGAGAAAGGCGCGCGCCCCAACCACTAGTCCCCGTCAAGCGTTCCCTGCGGTAGGCCGCCCTGGCCTAATGGGCATGGTGTCTGACTGGATCAACATGAACGAACTAAGAAAATGCAATTTAATTTTCTGATTGCTTCGAAGGATGATAATAATTTAGGAGAACATAGCATATAAAAGTACTCGCAAGACAAAAAAAAAGAAAATCGCAAAACAATGGATGCGCGTCAAAAAACAAAAACTATTTAGATTCAAATTAGATTGTAAAATATTCTGATCAGATTCTAATCTCACACGGTTCAGATCAGATTCTAATTTGGCCTTTTTCGCGGTTGAATCTAATCATATTCGAATTAGATTGTAAAATCTTCTGATCAGATTGAAAATTCACTACTTTTCTGATCGGATCGAAAACGATTTGCCTGAGATGGCCATTTTTAAAGAGAACATTCTCCTGATCATCTTGGTATATGAGGTTTAGGATTTGACTTCGGGTAAAGTGGTTTCCCATCACTTTTAGTGTCGAAAACCTGCAATTTTCGCAGTTTTTCGAGTATAACTTTTTTCTTTCACGTTTTCATGATCTCTAACATATAAATTCGGTTTCTGCGTGCGAAAATACACTAGAAACTCCTATAGTCATGTATTTTTGAAAAAAAAAATTATGTTTTTTTTCTCAAAAACACATTCTTATAGGAGTTTACAGTGTATTTTCGCACGTAGAAACCGAATTTCTAAGTTAGCGATCATGAAATCGCGGAAAAAAAAGTTGTACTCGAAAAAGCGAAAATCGCAGGCTTTCGACACTCAAAGTGATGGGAAACCACTTTACCCGAAGTCAAATCCTTAACCTCATATACCAAAATGATCAGGAGAATGTGCTCTTTAAAATGGCCATGGGATTCCTGCCGATAATTAGATTTTCAAAAATCGACCTTTTCTCAAAAACGAAAAAAGATAGCCTAGATTTTTTTTCAGTTTGTAGAGAATTAAATTCTGGTGCGCGAGATTTCATCCGATTTTGCTCTTCCCGGATCAGTTTTCATTGCAGAAACAAATTTTGGCCAAATTGACTTCGTGCCGTACCGGGATTCAGATCGAAAAACGGGCTTCATCAGTCGATTCAGAATCAAAAAAATACCCCTAGGGCCAACTTTTGAGGATAGGTTATTTTTTGCCTGTTCTTGCCACTTGTTGACCCTAACGCAAACGGCCTCATATGTAGTGAAAATAGATTATGTTCCGGAACATAATATCATATTATGATATATGTAAATACTTATTTAGTTGATTTGTGTATGACATCAACCTTGAGATTTGTGTGTTTATCCGATTTACCTCTTCAAAATAATGTGTTATTGCATTGCCTATTAGATATTTAATTATTTTTGAAAGTTGTAAAGTTAATAATGTTTAAGGTGGACGGAAACATCGAGGGCACCTACTGCGAGAATCTCTGTCTGCTTGCGAAGATGTACATTGATCACAAGGTTTATTTTTAATGATTGTTTAATAAATGATTAAATGTTTATCTCAGAATATACCGGTTTCTTTGATCAGTTGAGTTTGTTGTACTAGTTCGGATGAAAAGATTCGGATGATATTCTACTGGATGAGAACTTTTTCGCTATATCGTCTCTCAGATAACAGCTGCCTCTCGTATGCAAATGTTTCTCATCCAGGTTAACATACGAATGTTCTGATCCGGCCTAGTACCGTGTTTACTATGGTATTGACCATACTTACTATTCGTTTTGAAATGTTGTACTATATTTGAGTGTTTATACCTATAATATTTTTCTCATTTTTAATCAATACATTTCGCAGACACTTCTGTACGATGTCGAGCCCTTTCTCTTCTACATTGTAACGAATAATGACGATAAAGGATGCCACTTTGTGGGATATTTCTCCAAGGTAAGCATTCTCAAGTAGTGAAACGCTCTATTTCATTAATATGTTAACCTGCAGTAATGATGCATAACTAGAATCTCAAAGCCTTGAAGTTGAGTGTAGTTGGACTGAATATTATTTTCCCGAAACATCAATAAATCTGGCCATTGATTCCAGGAGAAATACTCTGTGACTGAGAATTGGAATCTATCTTGTATCGTGGTCCTCCCTTGCTACCAAAAGCAAGGATTTGGACGATTTCTCATCGACTTCAGTGAGTTTTTTTTCAAGAGGCTTTGGTTTCTTTCGATAATCATTCTACATCCACTATGCTCGTCTGCAGCGATTTTACAACGCTGAGAACCATGAGCATTGATTGCTTAAATTGATACATTCTGAAACAAATTAATATTTCAAAGTATTGATTGAGAGTTATGTTAGGGGTTTTGTAAGCATGCAAATATGAATCACATGCAGTTCCACATATTTATTCTTCAGGCTATCTGCTGACGCGTCGTGAAAAGAAGGTTGGAACGCCGGAGCAACCGTTTTCGAATCTGGGAAGGTAGGTTTTCATTCTTAATATTATTTTATTATCATTATAAAGATACTATATAAAAAATTTATTTCTCAAATTTATATCATTTTAATGCCCTAGTACACCACCGAAAGTTGCTATGTTCAAGCAAGGTCATGCCGCAAACAACAATTGTACGAAAGAAAACCTGATAGAAACTTTCTGAACAACCTAATATTATCACAAATTTAACATTAAAGAGTGACATACGCTGCCTACTGGAAGTCAGCTCTTCTCGAGTACTTGAGGAATGTATTCAAAGTGGAGAATAGGGAGCAGTTCAGTCTCTATGGTGAGTATTTTATGATGCAGCTGTTGAGCGTATGTGTCTCACAATATCGTCTTGTAAGTTGCGATATTTTATCAACATTAGTTCGCTTCATTTTCGCAATCAAAAATTCTGCCTCTTCTATATACTTTATTCTCAGATATCGCTGTGGACACGGGTATTTCTCTGAATGACGCTGTGAAAGTGCTGGAAGCACTTGGAATGCTCGTCAAGGACAAAGACAGGTTGACAATAGTGATTATAACCTATTTTTGTTGGTGTTGTAATCATTGAAGGCAAACGGAAGAGAATTTTCCAAAAGGTGATGGAACTACTAATTTATTCATTGTGATAGGAATGGTGAAACTTTAGATCACCAATTCTCGAAAATATAACAGTATATTTACAGCGACTGTATCGAGCTCCTCTACAACGAAGAACTGATTGAAGCTCACTGGAAGAAGGCACAGGCGAACAAAGAGAGAATTTGGATCGATGAGAGTGTTCTAAAGGTATTGTCGGAGTTGGTGCGGGATGGGTCTTTACAATTTTAGGTTTAGGTTACCAGTAGGGAAGTTAGAGCTAAATTCGTTAAAAAAAATAGACTAACTACTCTTTGAATGTACATATAGTTATCGAAATATGAATGTGTCGTGACTCGTTGATGAGTCTACCGGGAGCCCTGGAAATAAATCGTCTATGAAATTGAATCGCAAAAAGATGGATGTGCATGTTTTTGTGGGAAAAATTTAGGCTCCTTCGCACGCTTTCCCAATTGGGAACGTGCGACGGGGGATTTGGACGGTTTTTGCAAAGTCCGAATCCCCGACAATTCAACAATTGTAGTGGGAGCCCGCTAAGCACGCGCCATTGGAGGACGGAATTGTTGGCTCGCCGTCTCGAGAGGTGTCTCCCGCTCTTTCGGTAGGTCAATGGCAGGGTTACGGTAATGGATGAACTGAAGTGAAGATTACAAAAGTTAAAATTTTCGGTGTACGTTATGATATATGCGAAAACGAGGTTACTATGTGCATTCTATCATTTCACATCTATATTATTGATCTACTTTATATTTTCAACTTCTTTTGCAGGATGAAATTTGAGGCGACACGATCATTTTGTTTAATCGATTCGAAGTATCTGCTGATCTATGAGCTAGTACATCTACCGATTTTATTTTTCTGTTATCATTAATCTTTTTTATCAATATCGTTGTACTGACTTCTAGCTACGATGCTAGAGAGGTCAGTTAGGGATTCGATGTGGTATAAGTCAAGGGATCAATAAATAATACTTATTATCAATCAATAACAGATACAAGAGAAACGCCGTTGACGGGAAAGTGACGATAGTAGAGAGGAATTGGGATGGAGGAGGGGAAGAGTGGAAAAGTAGAGGTAGAATGGAGGATGGGAGAGAGATGAATGGATGGAAATGCCGGGTGTCCAGTTAGAATGGAATGGAAAACCGTCACCAGTGAGGTTTTGGTAAAGAACGAAGGGATTGGTCTGTATGAAGACCAAAACGAGGTGGAGAGAACAACAAACCTTGGCGATTCGTGTCCTTCCTGTGATGGGTTGATAAGCTCAATTGGTTGAGTGCGTGGCCTTTCTTCTCCACATCAGAGACGGCGAGATGAAGGAGACGACGACGGCTCAAACTTGGGTAATTAAACCCCAATCGATAATCGGAACGATTGGCGACGAAGAAATAATGACACAATTATGGGGAGGGAACGGAAGATCGATTGTAAAGGGAAAGGACAGCTGTAAACCGCCGTTAGAGGGGAGTATGCGACAAGAAAGGGGTCAGGGGGTGACGATGGCGTCGATATGGATGAAAATAATAAAGAATTAAGAAGAGGAGTAACCGCAGCGATGGGAAAAAGAAGAAATGAACGTGGAAAAGGAAAATGGGCCTACTTCGAGGATTACGGTAGGGATTGGCTTGACGTCGTGGTGAGACCACTGTTACGCGGGTGATTTGAATGTCGGCACAGCACGACATTTTGAATGGAAATGCCGTGATGTGACACGTAAGAATGCAAACTGGTTTTATTTATTGGAATATTTTAATTAAATGGTTATTTGGGAACTGAATTCAGTGGAATTCAGTACACTCCGGGGGGCGGAGGACCGGGGAGAATGGATACGGAGGATGTGTGTAGAGTGAAGTGAATGGTATGTGGATACGATGATGATGAAGTATGGATGGATTGGATCCTTATTGGAGCGAAGACAAATAACAATAACATCAGAACGAACTAAGACGGACTACTGAAGAGTACAACAAATACGTGGAGAAACACATGAAATGAACGAAGAACACATAGCACAGAACAAATGAAGAACTGAGAGGAATTCAAGGTTGGAGATGACGGTTGAGAGGGCAGAGCCACTCATGGTGTCTCTGGGGGGGGGGGGCTCCATGGCAAGTTGTGCATCCCGATGAACAGATGTCAGGCTCACAAGTGCTGTGATGGGAACCGTTATTGACACGGAAGCACTTTGTGCAACGGTTCTCTCCAATCAAGATGGATTGCCTGATTGAGATTTTCGTCACGACAGTGCATGTCTTAGAGAGGTGGAGATTGGATTTACAGAAGCAGCACTGAATGTTGCCTCGATTGGCTCGAAGAGGGGAACGAGAGCGTTCTCTCGAACGATGAGTGGAAATGGGAGAATGGGTGCGGTGAGAATTGCGAGGTGGAATGCGGTTGAAGGAGGTGGGGGTGACAGGAATGGCAGGGCGGTTGAATTTCCCTTTCTCAACAGCAGATGAAGTTGAAAGAGGGGATGACTCTTTGGAACGAACAAGTTGAATGAGAGTGGACATTTCGGACGACAACTGTGATACTGAGCTAGTGAGTGTATCTACTCTGGTGGACAACTCAGTATAAGAGGTGGTAATGTCTGATGAGAGTTGGGTGAATGATGATTGTATAACTTCTAATTCGGGAACTATGTTGGCTATGGTAGAATGGGTAGAATCGACTATCTGGTCGATGATGGTTCTTGTGGTTCCTTCAGATTCTTTCTTGATCCTTTCACTGATGTGTCGCACAGTTTAGTTGTGGTTCTTGTCGCTCCACAACTTCAGTTTCTCGACAGCCTTGGATGACATGGACAACTTCTTCCTCTCCTGAATGAGGATAATAAAAAATGGATTAGAAATGGATAACCAGAAACGGAGTCGGTTTGGAACGATATGGATTTGGAGTCAAACGGTATTGTTTGAAGTGAAAAACGATGTGGGTTTGGATTGGAACTCAACAATATTGGTTTGGGATGACGAAAGAAATGGAAATAACCTCGGGATTCTCCCTCTCCACTTCATCCTTATAGTCTGGGAACTGCTGTTGGTTAGGCTTTGCCGGAGGCAGGAAGGAGATGTTGATGGGTGACGGAGTCTGGAACGAATGGAATGAAGAAGTGATAATAATTGGAATGAAATGGATTGTTTATTACATAGTGTATGCACGATGGAATCCTCCCGGGGGACCTAGAGGCGAGGATGGGGAAGGGCCATTCTGGAACGTGTCACCATGGGATGAATGTTCGAAACGAGAGTGGGAGGGATTGTGACTGCTGCGCTGGGAACATCTGATATTGACTCATTGGAATGAGGAGATTCAGTGGACACTCTATGATCCTTCCAGTAAGAGATTTGAGAGTAGCAGAGTTCTCCGTAAGTGAGAGTATTCTTGCCATTTTCCAGCTGGATCGTGGAGTGTTTCCTGATTCATCAACGACTAAGACAATGGAACCAGGGAGGGGAATCTGATTGGTTGACTTAGATGAATGAAAAGGGTCGGACATGCTCGCCGAGTCACGAAGAGTCGTAAGGTACTCTCTGTGCCATCGTTTCCAGAATGACTCTACTGTAACAACAGATCTTTTGAGCTGTTTGAGGGCAGCTTCTCTACTGGAATTCTCTTCATCAGGAGGTCTGTAATCATCGTCGACGTTTGAGTCGATGAGTGAACAGCCGAGGAAGGAGTCAGGGAGGATCAGATCGATTGGGCGGAGAACTGGGCCAGAGAATGATGTGACATCGTCCGAGGAGACATAAGTCAGAGGTCTACTGTTGAGTAGAGCCTCTATCTCACAAACTACAGTTGAGAATTCCTCGTGAGAAAGTTTATTTCTTCCGATGGAACGAGTGAGGGAATCCTTAATCAGTTTGACTAATCTCTCGTATATACCACCCTTCCATGGAGAATGAGCAGTGGTGAAGTTCCACGTGATCCCGAGTTTGGATAGCAACGTGTTCATTTCATAGTCTTCTACTGGATTGGAGAAGAGTGTACTGGCCATCTTGAATGTAGTGGCCTGGTCAGAAGTGATATGGGATGGGGTACTTCGACGAGAGCAGAATCGTCTGAAGGCAAATGTGAATGAGGATGGAAGAAGTGAATCGACAACTTCGAGATGGGTGAGTCTTGAAGAGAAACAAGTGATGAGCAAAATCCACAACTTCCCATCATTGTTACAATGGAATGGTCCAGCATAGTCTAGTCCGCAGTGTTGGAATGGACGACTTTGTTTTACTCAGTCTTCCGGGAGATCGGGAGAGTTGGGATATCGGAATGGCAAGCTGTTTGTTCTGCTACAGGAGATGCATTGTTTCAGTATAGCCTTGGCTATCTGACGACAACGAGGGATCCAGTATCTCCTTTTCACTTCGTTTATCACAATGTCAACACTCGCGTGAGTTGAAGACTTGTGAATATCGGAAATGATAAGCTTGGCGAGAGTAGCGTCTCGTGAGGTGGGGATGAAGATGGGAGACTTAGATTCTGAGGGAAGATTCGAATTGGTCAGTCTACTATTCGATTTCCACATTTTGGACAACTCGTCGTAGACAATGATGTTCTTCTTCCTCAGACTATCATCGTATGGAAAGTACTTATCCTGGTGAAGTCGAATGATCGAACTATGTGCAAATCTCTTCTCAAGTGCAGTCAGTTGGGGAAGTTTCCTCTCACCAGCAATCAGTTTGTGTGAATTGCTGTTGGGAAGATGCTTCAACTTCTCACGAATGGTGGGATTTCTTTTTCCACAGCATGAAATGAATCTGTACACTAAGGCAGTGACTGATATGGCCTTAGAGTGTTTGGATAGAACGATTACTGGTTCGATTTGAGGGATGGATACAGAAGAAACTACCAGGGGGAAATCTTCAATCAGTGGGCTTTGCAGAGACGAAAGGCTCTCATTCGGCCATGTGCTAGGGTCGGTTTTTAACCAGTCTGGTCCGATCCACCACTGATGATTGGGATTGTTCATATCCTTTGCCGATAGACCTCTAGTCGAATGATCCGCAGGATTGAACTCACTACGGACGTGTCTGGGGTAATGGTAGATAACAGAGTGAGATTCAGAGAGTTCACTTGTGATCTCCTTAATCTTATTGATTCTGTTACTGACGAACGGACCAACTGGTTTATAGAACTCAGGCCTGCACCAGTGAAGTACTACAGCAGAGTCAGAATATGTATAGACATGAATGGGCTTTTCTGTGAATTCCTTACGGAGTGCATCAACAGTGAAACGGAGAAGTGAATGGGACATGACCAGAGACTCCAGCTCCATCTTTGGAATGGTGGATGTTGCCTTAATTGGGGCTAGTCTACACTTGGATATGAGAAGCGGGTGGGGATGAAGGAGACCAACTGTAGATACAAGTTGCCATGGCTTGCTTCGATGCATCACTGAATGCAACTATTTGGTTGAGGAATAAGTAACGCTCGTTTTTGAGCATCGTGTTTGGGCTCATATATCTCCCGCCAATCAAATCTAAACGAGCTGACTTTATAGCATTTTTTGAGGGTATGGTCGAGTATCATAGCCGTTATTATTAGAAATATCACGCTTCCTGTGTAGGAGAGAAATTTAGATTTCAATGTACCTGATAATTTTCGAAAATTTTAGATTTTTTTCGAAATTGTGTAATTTAACGTGGAAACTGTTCGGTAAATTCACACATTCTCAAGTGAGCAGCCCGATACTACACCTCTTTCATGGTGAAGTGAGAATGGTACTCGATTCATTGTTGTATTTTTATAGACGTTTCAAGGGGAACGTTCGTGAAAAATTGCAGTTCACTTAACTTATTTGTCTACCTTGAGGATCGAAGGTGCTGGCCTATACACTAGTGCGCTCCAGTCACTCACTATGGAGCTATATTATCACTATAAACATTTGGTGCTACTTATGCTCCTATTTGAAAAATAACAGTTTTCCAAAAATATTATTTTGTGACGGAATCAAAAGAAATGCGTGTTTTGAGGACTTTGGATTAAACCATACCCAAGACATAGTAGCCATTCTATAATTGTGGCCACTTGGTGGATGATAGTGCAAAAGTTGCTCGTCCATTTAACCATCTAAGGCCTTACATTCAATTAGTACGGTTTACAGGAAATAGCAATAAATGTCGATTTCGAGGCTTGCTTTTCTATATCGGACTTACGAGCAATTTAACTCATAAAGAGAATGCTCCACACTTAGCAAAATTCGTCCATATTTTCAACAGGAAAGGTACTCCACATTCAAGCATAATTGAGGTCTTTAGATCTATTGCTAAGAAAACGCGGCTAGCAAAACTTCTTTCGGTCATTAACTGAAAATCCTACACTCTCGTTAGGCGCATATCTCACACAGGCCTTTACTTGGATATTCCTCTGAATATCATCAGTGTAATGTATAACCATGATACTTTACTACTGCAGCTTTATTGTGGCTCAATAATTCTTCTTCCCTCAGTGCTGACCTGTCAAAATCTCAGGGTGAGGTGCGACAACTTTGAATTGAGCCAGCCATTGTGATCGCCTAAATGATCGGAGATATATGATATAGTGTGCGCTAAAGAGAGTATCCAAGCCCTTATCGATCATCAAAAACCGGAATATAATTGCACAATTTAGAAAGACGGGAGAGGTCATAATCTGAAATTGGAAAAACGAGCGTTACTTATTCCTCAACCCGATAGAATGATCTCATCAGAATTTGACAGATGTGAATATCGGTCGATGGGAAGAGAGAAGCTCTCTACTTCACTCATCTGAGAATGGAATGCGTCTCTGGTCGAAGGGTCTACTTTATCGTCCCATTTGAGGCTAGTGTTCCAGAGATTCTGGATCGAGAGCCTGGGAGGGAGAAGCAGCGGATTCAGGAACCCGAGGGGGTCGAATGGACTCGCAGCCTTACTGAGCGTTTAAACTCCTCCCCATCCTTTGATGAGATTGGAATCTTAATGAAGAGATGATCAGTGTCATTGTTCCACAAGAGACCGAGTAACTTCTGTACATTGTCACTGGATTGGTCTGATTCAGGAATGGTACTGATGAAATCTGGGTCATTGGAAGCATAATCACGTAGGTTCATGGACATGGACTCGAAGATTTGCTTCGATTGTGTGTACATGATGGACAGGGGACGATCTACATTAATGATTACGTTATCAACGTTGAGATTTGTGACCAGCTGTTGAATGAGAGTTGGATCTAAGTCTTTGCCATGCAACTGAATGTGGTGGTTGATAACTTTGTTCAGGAGACTTGGACTTTGGTTCACGCCGAATGGAGTTACACAGAATCGGAAGACTAGAATGTTCGGCCGTGAGACTGGTCTGTCGAGATCCTTGATCCATAGGAATCTCAACATGTTTCTCTGAGATGGATGGAGTTTGACCTGGAGGAATGCTTTCTCCACATCAGCGATTATGAGACCTAGTCGCGATCGAGCACGGAGAAGAATAGCAGGGATCATTTCGAGATCACTCGGACCAGGGTAGATCATGTCATTCAACGATGGACTATTCTTTAGATGGGCTGAAGCATCGTACACTATGCGCAATGGGGTAGATGGCTTGTCTGGTCTTAGAACAGGTTGATGTGCGAGATAGTGAATGATACCTTCAGCGTCACTGGGATCGACTAGTTCTATCTGTCCGAGACTCAGCTGGTCTTGGATGACTGAATCATAGAACTCGAGATAAGTTCTATCCTTCGAGAGAGTCCTTACAGTCGAGTTGAGTCTGGATGTCGCTAGATCATAGTTACTGGGTAGATCATCCTTGGCTAGAGGCTTGACAGTGTATTGAACGAAGTACTCATCGCCTTGTTTCTGGATGGTATCCTCGAAGTGTTTGTTCACTAGCTCATCAGTGACCTTGCGCGATTCTTTCTCAGTGGTACCGTATACTCGAGCGGATGGGTCGACAGAAAACAAACGTTCGAGTTTCTGTTCGAATGATGTTTCAGTATTCACTGTGAGTGCTGATACTGATGGTTTGAATGATCTGGATCCTGCCCTACTGGAGCCGACGACTATGGGACCGATGGGGGATTCGAAAAGGCGACAACCACTCGGCAGTTTGGTCTCCTTCGAATTCTCAAGAAGCTCCATTGTGTCTGTTACACTCAGAAGTAGATCCGTTTCCACAGAAACAAAGTTATAAAAGCGATTTGGAACTGTTCCTATAGTTGACTGGATAACGGAGAGATCATTGTCATCTAGTGGATGAGTGCTGATTGAGTTGACTGATGATCCTTCATGAACAACTGCTTCGACGGAATACTTTCCACGATCAGTCACTATATCTATTTTCACTATGTCGTGGAAAGATGGACGAGTGTGTTTATCATGGAGTCCCCTGATGGACATCTTACGTTGTTCGATTGGCACTAGGGCGAGACGATTGACTAGGTCCCTAGTGATGAGGGTGGCTTGTGAGCCGTGGTCGAGATGGATGTATACCATAGAGGCTCTATGCGCGTCTATATTGGGGTTGGTAATGATGGCAGAAGCAGTGAACAGTCTATGGGATTGATGAGTGCCTTCTTTCTCCACAGCAGGGACGGGAACGGAAGTCACGTTGACATTGACTGAGGTGGATTTTGGTTTATCGCACAGTGCCCAATGGTGCTGTCCGGAGCAGTTGGGACACTTCCTCTTGCATTCATTGGTAGTGTGAGCGGTAGAGAAGCAACAGTGGTATACTGCTTTGCCTCTCAGTTTCTCTCTTCTGTCTTTGGGTGATGTAACTGCAGTACACTTGTAGCTCAATGGATGCTTTCCGCAGAACACGCATGTTGGTTCTTTGGATTGCTTGGGAGAGGAACTGGATCTGTCCTCAACCGAATGTTTCGGCTTGTTGGACTTACCACCAGAATTGTTGTATACGGCAATCGAATTTTGTTGGCGATGTGATCTATCGGCGATAGCATCAGTGATCGTTACTTTCTCCAACTCTTTACGAAGAGTGTCTTCGATAAGCATAAGGGCCTTGAGAAGGGTGGGTGGTTTCTGTTCCCATATGACAGAGATGAATCGAGAGTGAACTCGGTCAACCATTTGTTGCTGGGTCAGCAGGCCATCGAGGCCACAATCATCGTTGATTGTGTACACTAAGTTAATCATGGATCGGACTGTGGTCAGCTGATCGTCTAATCTAGTAGACTTAGAACAAATCTGGAGGAGGGACTGGAGGAGAGTGGCTTGTGTCAGATTGTGCCTATTGTATTCACTCTCAAGTCGCTCCATGGTCTTAGAAAGAAATCCCTGGTTCGTTGGAATTGTCGACACTAATGAGAGGGCAGTGCCCTTGAGAGTAGACCGCACATGGAACGCTTTCTGTACCTCATTGAGAGAAGGCTCGTTGAGGATCAGAGAATCTAATTGATATTTATAAGCTGGCCATCGAGTGATGTCATTGCCATCGAATGACTCTAGCTTGATCGGTGGGAGGACTAGATTGGGTTGTGGAATGAATGAAGTGATCCCCAAGGATGATGGAGTGGAATCGACTGACTGAGCTGGGGACGCACTGCTGGTGGGGGCGCTGGGATTGAGTTTTGATAGTGCGAGGGCGCGGTGTGTTGTTGATTCGAGAGTTCGTTTGTATTTCGTATCGAGTTTGGAAACCATCCGACCAAGACTGACCGGGTTCATGGTGAGTCCGGTAGATGAGTCAGTTGATCGCTCTTGCTCTTCGTAGTAGTCTTGTTCCTTGTCCTGCATCATTGTGTCGTCCATGGTGGCGATGGTGGACTTGATCACCTGCATATCATTATTGTAATCGTCCATTATGGATTGGGCTTCAATTACATTTCTGGAAATGCTAGTGGAAATGTTGGTGCTTTCATCAAAGTTAGTCGCTCTTCCGAGTTGGATGATTTCGTCATCAACGGAATCGAGGATTGGTTTGAGAGTGGACAACGATGGGAGGAGATTGGAATACTTTTCAACGAAAGTGGATGACATTTTGAATCGATTTCTGCGCAGGGTGATGTTTGCGGAATCAATCGATATCAGAGAAGTTGAGGTGGGAAAGGTAGAAATAGTTGCTGCCACGCGGGACTATTGGAATGGGTTCTTATTTGGCTGATGCACCATGTACTGACTTCTAGCTACGATGCTAGAGAGGTCAGTTAGGGATTCGATGTGGTATAAGTCAAGGGATCAATAAATAATACTTATTATCAATCAATAACAGATACAAGAGAAACGCCGTTGACGGGAAAGTGACGATAGTAGAGAGGAATTGGGATGGAGGAGGGGAAGAGTGGAAAAGTAGAGGTAGAATGGAGGATATGAGAGAGATGAATGGATGGAAATGCCGGGTGTCCAGTTAGAATGGAATGGAAAACCGTCACCAGTAAGGTTTTGGTAAAGAACGAAGGGATTGGTCTGTATGAAGACCAAAACGAGGTGGAGAGAACAACAAACCTTGGCGATTCGTGTCCTTCCTGTGATGGGTTGATAAGCTCAATTGGTTGAGTGCGTGGCCTTTCTTCTCCACATCAGAGACGGCGAGATGAAGGAGACGACGACGCCTCAAACTTGGGTAATCAAACCCCAATCGATAATCGGAACGATTGGCGACGAAGAAATAATGACACAATTATGGGGAGGGAACGGAAGATCGATTGTAAAGGGAAAGGACAGCTGTAAACCGCCGTTAGAGGGGAGTATGCGACAAGAAAGGGGTCAGGGGGTGACGATGGCGTCGATATGGATGAAAATAATAAAGAATTAAGAAGAGGAGTAACCGCAGCGATGGGAAAAAGAAGAAATGAGCGTGGAAAAGGAAAATGGGCCTACTTCGAGGATTACGGTAGGGATTGGCTTGGCGTCGTGGTGAGACCACTGTTACGCGGGTGATTTGAATGTCGGCACAGCACGACATTTTGAATGGAAATGCCGTGATGTGACACGTAAGAATGCAAACTGGTTTTATTTATTGGAATATTTTAATTAAATGGTTATTTGGGAACTGAATTCAGTGGAATTCAGTACAATAGTCTTCCCGTTAACATCCGCTCAGTGTCCCTATTTTTAAATTGCTAATCTTATTTTAATTTGAATAAAGAAAATTCTCGTTATGTGCATTGTGAACAAATTTGTCTTGAGAAGGTTCATTGACCTTTGTCCATATCTGCTGCTGTTTGTTCTTGCTTTTCTTGATATGCGAGAAATGCTAGTATGTGAACGGTAGTCTAGCTATTCTACAGTGATCGCCAGAGATGATCGTTCTTGCATCTAAGACGACTCGAGTGATTATCGACTCTAGTGAAGACTGGTTCGTTTTATTCGACACTTCGGATTTCCTGGGATCTGATCATACTTATTTCATACATCGCAACATCTCATTAATAAAAACTGAATCGCACTACAACGTGCAATACTTGGTTTTTAATGGTGCATTTATGTCTCTTATTTGTTTTCTTTGAGCTTTTGTTTTTCAGTTCATTGGCGCTCTCGGGCGATCAATCAACTCTCCATTTCACTTGGGTAAGTCGTACTGCTTGGGATTTCTTCGATTTTTGCCCACATTTCGAGCGTGTAGTGAGAAATTAGAGGGGATGAATGCGAATGGAGATAGGTGAGGGGTGGAGTGAGATTGTACAAAACAATAAAATGATGTTGGCTATAAACCGAGGAATTATTGTAAGAAAATAAACCGTTCCACGAGTAACAGTACTACCTGTAGAATCGATACTTTTACTATGCGGTTAGGGTAACGACTTTGCTCTTATTAAATGTTCATTTTGACCATGAATACTCAGGAGAAAGGCCAAAAATTTAGAAAGATTCAATGAAGCTGTAGCTATTTATTTGTTCCGAATTTGTAACGATAGTACACTAAACACCGTATTACCGTTGCTGAGCATTCGAATCTTACAATACAATAAAACAAGGTTCGGAAAAGGGACGATTTGGAAAGCTGCCGAGATGAATCAGAGGGAATAGACAGAAACACTTCCTAGATGACGCGGTTGGATATTTCAGTCCATTAGGTCGTATACACAAATTGCGCAGTACTTAATTTAATTTTTCAATCTCTTCTTTCAGAATGGTGAAGAGCATCTACTGTATGACTCCATCAATGAAATCGAGATGAGGTTGTTCGATCCTACGAAGGAGGTTGGTGAGCAAATACACAGAAAATGCACACAAAGAACTAAATAAATAATACTGATAAATGTATTACCCTTTTAGTTTGAATAAAATGCGTTTTAGTAATGTGAGAACAGAAACTCTAGCAACTTGGTGTGCCCCAGATCGAGGAATTACATTCGCATTATGTTGTTACTCGCGGAACGGAAATTTATTTCTTCAGCTAAAAAATTAATTTATGTTCCGCGAGTAACAACATAATCCGAATGTAATTCTTCGATCTGGGGCACACCAAGTAACTAGTGGTTCTGTTCTCACAGTAATGCCAATTTCAGGTGATCAGTCATATCGTCGCTCCTTTGATCGACGGATGCCGACAGTCCTCCATCCGCATCGATCCTGTTTACCCCATTGTCTTCGCGCAAGGAGAGTACTTTACCACGATGGAAGAGAAGGTTCTAGATATTCTTAGTTGACTGGTAAAAATGCATTTTGTGGTAGAAATTTATATGCACTGAATTTGGAACATAAATGCTTGAATATTTCAATGTAGACTTGAAATGATGTTTCATCTTTATATCCTACACTATTTAAGCTTAAAAGACATGACTTTTTCATGTCAGGGTCTCCATCTTCTGACGGAACCTCAACGTATCTTCACAATGAACATCGAATTGCTGTTCGGGTACATAATTTTTAAAAATCTTTTTGCATAGGCGGAAATCAACGTTACTCAACAATCCACTTTATCGATGGATTGTCTAGCTCCTGTTTGGGGTGTGTCATTCTGGAAAAAAATCAATTAATTCAGAGAACTGTCATGCACGCCAACCATTTCTTCAATCAAGTCATCATCATTGGTCGTCAATCAGAAAAAGATTCCTGTAAGCAGAGAGGTTTGTTTTCTTTATTTATCTTATTATTTATTAAACTAAGTTGCTTGAAAGAACATTGTGAACTTACTTTGACTATTACATAGTTACACAATGTAAAAACAAATCTCGGGATATTCAGCTTGTGTCGCTCCATTCTGCCTTCTTCCTCAATCTATTCTATGGAAATTTTGCGGAGAAGAATCAGAATTCGTACGAGATCAAGGATGTTTGTTATAGCATGACTTATATTTATATTTTTTTTATAATTAAAAGGTCGATCACGAGTTGTGCAAGCAGTTCTTCATCGGGCTTCCGCTGAAGAAATGGGATATTTATTCAGGTAGTCTCCTCTGAACTATTTGATCCATGATAACCGATGCGATGATTTTTCCATCTTTTGCTTCTTCGAACATTTCGTATTGCTGTGCTCAATAAATTCACAAACTAGAGTTTCCAAATTAATTAAGAACTATCTCCACTCTGAATTCTCTCTGTCAGGCGAGAGAGTGTACAGCATGGAAAGAGCGATATTCGATCAGTTCAAACCAGTTGACAAAGTGCAGTTACAGTATCCGAAATGGCGGAGATGCTCTCTCTGGCCGATCGATTCTGCGCCCACCATCTGATCCCGTTCATCCTTCAGTATCTCCGTCGTGTCAAGCCGTCGATGGCGGAGCTGAAGCAACTGATGCAAATATCCACTCGATTCCCGAACCAAACGGAATTCGCGGTAAGAAATATCACTTATTCTGATTAAGTCTTGGCACAAAGTTTTTTTTCTGCGGGAATTCTTTCCAATCTTTTTATTTTTCAAGTGCGGTCTACTCGACTATTGCGACTCGCCATCAGATGCTCTCGCGCTGGTGACCGCAAGTGCGCCCGAGCTGCCGCAGTCGACCCTGCTTCAGCTGTTGGCTGTGGGTTAAAATAATATTATTAATATTTAATAATATTATTATTATTAATATATTCTTATTTATATTTGTCCCTATATTCCAATGAAAGTTCCCTGTGTGAAATGACAACGAGAAACCATTCAGGATTGTCAATGTCGAGTGGCGAATAAGGATGCCATGCAGGAGAGCCACATCAGAGACATTCTCGTGCACAGAATGGTTTACTTAATTATTATATTTTATTTTATATTTTTGCTTTTTTATTGTTCAAAATATTTACTATCGACTTATCGTCTGATCACTTTTCTTTCAGAAGAAAGCAGTCATCACGTTGGTTGGACACGAAGGAGATGGGGCGATGACTCATAAGTACATCTATCTCGATTACGAAACCGATTGTGAGGGCTCGTGTTGTTGCGGTGAGTTCACGGTTCACGGTTCGGTGAGTTTTTTTTAAATCGCACGCGCCATGGCGCGTGCATCGACAGGCGTATGTCGGGTTACGTGTTAGTAGCCTCTCACCCTACCCTCTCCCTCTCCTCTACATTTTATTTAATATCGATAATTTCTTGGCAGATTGTAAGAAGCTAACTATATCGATATTTCATGGGAAATCGAGGCTGAGATCGACCCAATTTGTTGAGCCACTGAACCGACCATGGATCGATTCAGGTGGCTTCAAACTGGCCGACCTATGGGAGCAAGTTCCCTCCAGATTCGAGAGCATCAGCATCAATAATGGTTGGTTGTTGGTTTCTGTAGGTTATTGGCTATTTATGCAGAAAGAGAGACATAAGAATCCAAAATAGAAAGCACAAAAAAATTCCCACAATAAACGAGTTTTAAAAAAAATTGTGTTTGAAGAAGAACCGCTAATTGTTATAATTTATTTGTCCATTTTCAGGAAGTTTTCTGCATCGTTCGGGACACAAGGGAAGACATGGTCGTGAGGAAGGCTGTAAGAATGTGTTCCGTGTGCATGCTTATCTGTGAACTGATTTCCCCCACTAATCCTTGTTGATTCTTTAAAGAAGTTCTTTGTTTCTCGTATTTGTTGCATGTGTTGTTCCACATAATAAGCTCTTAAAATCTCGGTTTCTCTCTAGAAGTACGTTTCGTGAATCGGATAAACGATGTATGTTGATATTTGAATACGTTAAAAAAGATGTCAATGTGAAGGTTGAATGACCTGCTACTGTATCTGCTCACTGCTGTTCTGATTCATTGTTCATTTTTTAAACGTTAAGAGCTATGCTCGGTAATTTATGATTTCCACACAAGACCAAAAAACGCTACAGTAAGCTCGTGTGATGAAATTCTGTTCCATGCTTGGCAATTGTCCTATTTTATCCGTTTTTATTGGCATTTTGATGATGAGAAGGTTCTGCAACTTGCAACCGTATCTGCTAAAATTTATAGTGCATTTATTCTAACCGTTGTTGTATCCTTTTCTCACATTTTATCTATTGCAAAGATATCTTTTTAATTCTCGTACTTTAAGAATATTAAGTTTTGTTGCGGTGTCTTGCTATATTATATGCCTTATCATCTTCTACTCTGATATTGTTTATTGTTTGAGTACATATTTCGGCTTCTTTCAGATGCCACCCACACGCAGTGCGAGAATCGCGAAACTGAGGGAGGGCAGTGATAAGGGTTGGTCACAATTTTTCCGCATAGCGAAGTAGTTTGTTCAGGTTACGGTAGCTCTCATTCTGATCTAGTCATTCACACATTTTCTCCTCATTATTTTAAATGGCACAGCCGAAGGCCAGAAACCGATAGTTTCGAATATTTCTAGCGAGGTATGTTTTCAGAGTCACCGACTCCGGCTATGAGAAGATCTATCAGGAAGAGATTGCATGACGAGGTGACTAGCGATGAGGACTACGTGAGTATCTTGTAATTAATATTTTTTTTCTTCAAATATTAGGTTGTATTTTTTCCTTGTTATTTTTTCTCAAATATCGAAGGAATAATAGTTATTATTTTCAGAACACTTTAATGTGCAATACAAGCAAAACTGTTCTTTGGCACTGAAATTTATTTTTGTTGTGCTCATTATCTTGAGATAGTATATAGAACGCGTTTAAATATTCCTTTCACCATTTTCAGTTTAATATCCTTGGTCTTCCGACTGAACTCATCTCGCACACCCTCTCTTTCCTTTCTATCGAAGATCGACTCAGAGCTCGAGTGAACAAGAGAATGAACAGAATCGAATCGGAATCCAAGTATTATGTGGACGAATTGATGATCAGAGAGGTTTGTGCGAGCAAAATGAATGGTATTAAACAATTTCTGACAAAAAATCGATTTGATTATTTGAAGGATAGGATATTAGGAACGGAAAGTATGTAATTCATGTTCATTTAAGCAATCCATCAACTACCCAAGAATCCGCTCCTGGAACTTTTTGTGAGTCTTAATTTGTTTTTTTACGCTGTGATGTCTAGAGATCCATTCTCCTCATTCCACGTATTCTCTCTCGTTATCTGACCTGCGAGAGATCATGTATATTGAGGAGATTAGGTCTCGATTTGACATCTCTAATGATGGCGTAGAAGATGATGTGATAGAAATATTGCAGACCACGATTTTTTACCGCGCGGAAAATTTCCGAACATAACACATTTTGCTTGCTGTCTGTCCTTTCTTATTGCATCATTTGCGCCGCATACAATTCTTACAGTACAATAAACATTCAGTGGGGAGTATCCATTCTATGGTGCCTCTGGCCAAGCGATCTCTTTTTACGCGGAGAGAAATTATTCTTCCGAATGCATCAGAAAAATCGCAAGCAATGCCTCGATTTTGTCGCTTGAGATTGATGTGAGTGAATAGTATTTTTCCCATCTTCTCCAAATATATTTCCAGCTTGCTGGTTCGACCGAATTCCATCGCGAAGTGTTCAATCTGATCAAGGAGTTCGATATCAAGCATTTAAAACTAGGAGCCAAGGTATATTTCATAATTTTTTTTAAAAAAAAACTTAACATAAATCTTATTATTTCATATTCCAGGCTTTCCGCACTCCGATGCTCAAAGACATGATAGTGGATACATTCTTTCTCGATTTGACCAAATCTTGCTATTCTATGATTGTGTCGGACCTCGAGAATGTCACTGAGGACGGGTTCCATCAGATGTATAAGGTACGTGTAGTTGTTGGCGTTTTGTGATTAAAAAATATATTATTTATGATTTATGCAAAAAAATTTCTAACAAGCCGCTTGGGCTATTAGCGTCAATAGAGCTAGTTATTAGACTAGTATTAAATATACAAAATATTGCCATCGCAAAATATTTCATGTATGTATTTGTGTCGTTGAACTCCAGCAACTAGTGTTTCCAAAGGAATGCAAACTAGACAATTATTCATTTATTTATTGTTCACTTGTTACTTGTTTCCATCATTTAGAACATGGCTAATGGCTCTACGAAACTCCGCAAATTCGCTGCCCATTCGGTCAACAAGGACAAATTCATTGCTTTCCTCAAGCTGATCGGAATCACCCTCAGAGGTCGCGATTTCTTCTCGAACAGGGATATTGAGGTTCATTTCATTACGAATTTTATTTTCGGTTTTCGACAACTGCCATTTAATATAATATTGTTTAGCGTTGTAAATGATATCCATTTCATTTTTGTGAGATTCGCAGGCGTACCTATACCCTGAAAAAGGTTCGGATGATCGCTTCCATATCTTCGACGGATCTCTCGAGATTGTGACCTACTTCAAGGCCAATGCTATCTGGTGCGGGTTCTCATTTTTTTCTAATAATTTAATTTTACTCTTTCCATTCATCTCACTAGGTCATTTAGACTGGAGGATTTGCAGAATAGGGAAAGAACACTATTCGATCCGACATCACTATGTTTGATTATTGGAATACAGGTCTCGCTCTCTCTCGTCGCCCGGCCCAGGGGTGTGCGCACTCTTCATTTCCCATGATCTCTCGTCTCTCTGATCGACGAGAGAACATGCGAAATGAGGAGAGCGGGTAAGTTTTTGCACACCCCTGGCCCGGCCGGCCCAGAGTGTGTGAAATGGAGAGAATTGCAAGAAAAATAACCCGAATTTCTAACTCATATAATAATATAGATACTGTAGGTACGAACTCCAATTGCACGAGACGGATGATGAGATCGAGGAAGCGAAGAATAGAGAGGGATTGGAGAGAATTGATGTCGGCCCTGTGTAGAAGTGCTTACCTATTCAGTTCTTATGTATGAAGGAAATTCAATGATATTATTATGATATTATGATGAGATTCTCTCACTCAACTTTGCTCACTGAATTTTTATGCTGGGTTTCCTTTACCGTTCCAACTCATTCTTTTGAAGTTCAACTTTCAAAGTTTCATTCAATGGTCTCATTTTGTTTTTGTTATTTCAGAAGTCTTATTCAGTTCTTCTCTCCTCGTTTCTCCTTTTGTGCAATTTACTGATTCATAGCACGAATTACTTACTCGTTTCCCTCACCAGTTTTATCTTTAGATGTTATTGCTTACTCCATCCTCTCTACTTCCGGTGTCTCAGTATTATATCGATGTTACTCATTATTTTTCTCGGTTGTCTTTTTCGAAATACTATTCAGTTCTCCCCTAAAGTTGTTTCTTCCCGATATTTTTGAAATTAGCTTATTTTAGTAGACTCATCCACTCAATCTTTCCTTTGTTCCATTCCAATTCATAGTTTTGGGCACGTGTTGATACAATGTTGTTATCTAGTTGCTGTTTCATTAACTAATTTAAAACGGAAGTCAGAAGCCCTCATTCCATAATTATATTGTATCCTTCTCGCAAGTAACTCGCTATTTCCTATCGAAGTTCATTCCGTTTTTTTTCCCAATAAAATGCAGTTGTGTTGATTCCATCCATTTTCTATGAACATGGTCTCATAAATTTATTCCATTGATACAGATTTGTGATTTGTGATATGATAAGTACAGTTATTGCAAATCTGAGAATCAAGGTGCAAATCTGAGAATCTAGTGGTAGGAATAGATTAAACTTGAATAACGAAATCAAATATCACTCATTAGTGTGAACGACGATTGAGAATACAATAAATCAGGGCTAAATTATTTCAACGAACTCATAATCCAAATGGTTCATCAACTCTCGACGAATGTTTAATCGAAAGGTTGTTCAGTCCCAGGAACATTCCTTCGTTAAGCACAAAATAGGACGGAATAGGATAAACTGAACAATAGATTATCATTACGCCTAAACACTTTAAACACTCATTATACGGTGCGAAAAACAAGTAACAAATTTTTCCATGGCCGTTCGATTGGCGAGAAAGTGCGCGGAATTAAGAGACATCGACCCGTATTTCGAATTCTACCTCCAATACCTTGCACGAAGTGTTCATTTTCTGTATTAGAGACTCGTTCAAGCACGTTTCGGCATGTAGTAGTGAACCAAATCTTCTTTCCAAGCAATGGTAGCCGCTAAAATAGGGTTTATAAATTTTTATTTCACCAATATAAATCACAGACAAACCTCTCTGAGAGTATCAGCACAAACGCGTTGGAGAAAAGCAGGAAATGCTTGGTTCACAATACTCAGTTTGTCGACTTCTCTTGAGCACATCTCAACAATGGTCTGAGCCCAATCCGCATCTAAACCTACTATTTTTTGCTTTCTACATTCTGCACACTCTCGCGTCCGACATGCATACTAGAGGATTTGCATTTTTTTTCTACCTGAAAAATGTGCCCGGTTGTCTGTCATACATCTGCTAGGCCGTCTATTATCTCATGAATGTTGTGCTAGCGTCAAAGACGTCGATGCTGTCTCTCCATTCCGCCCACTTTTTCACGAATTGATTCACATCTCATTACAATCTCTACCGTGCACTCCGACGAAATATCGTTTGCATTCGGGAATTCCGTCCACTCGCGGCTGAGAAATGTGCAGGGATCGAACCAGAGAGGATAAGCTAAGCAGAACGTTGACTGAAATTTCATTAGCTCGATTGAAATCGATTCCATGAACTACTGAACTACAATATCTTTTTTTTGGTTTTTCGCATCTCTCATTTCGGTGCATTCTCTTGTCGGTCAAACACAAGTGCGATAAAGAGTGTGCTCATTGGAGATCTCAAAAAGTAGTGTGCCCCGGGGTGCCCCCGCGTACCCCTCTCTGCCCCCATCTCTTTACATGGTCTTTGTGGCCAAAATACGGGAGAAAAGGTGTATACTGTGTGCGATCGTTCGATTGAGCACATTTGGAGTGGATTTATATAAAAATAAATTTTAAAATGATTTAAATATTTTGTAATATTAATTTCAAAGATTTGAAAGAATAAATTGATTCGTGCATGCTAATTGGAAATTCCTTCTGCTGACACTGTGGTTAGCATACTTTTGGCGTTTTGCCAACTCTCCAGCTCAAATTTCGATTCGGCTCCGTTTCTTTCTTGTTTTTATTAATTTGTATCGCGGATTTTACTCTGATTTGCTTTCCATACTCACGAGCGAGCCAATAGCACTGTTTTCGCCTCTTTTGCCCGAGTTCTGGCAATGGGAAGTCATTCAAATCGACTTTTCCCCCAGTCACTTTCAAACTTCGTTCTTCTTCCTTTGTTTCAAGTCTGTTAATTAATTTAGTGTTTTCCAGCTGCTTTAAACTCGTCAGCCGCTCTCGGGAGCGGCTTCTTCTCCGGCTGCTTCAGTCAGGTGGGAAGATACAGTCCGTTTCTTCCCTTTTGTGTTAGCGGTGTTGGCTTGTGGTCAAATTCGCAGGCACACCCACTCTATTCATGCTGGATCGGGGCGGTCGGTTTTTCAAAAAAGTGACGTAACTTTCCTAATACCGATTTCTCCAACAAACGCCGAAAAGATATTTGAGAAAAAACTAGTACCAAACACCACTTCTTATATCAGAAAGATCGGAGGTAGGGAAAAAAAACAAATTTTTGCCGTTTTTCGAGCATAACTTTTTTATTTCTCGTTTTCATGAGCTCTAGCATCGAAATTCGGAATCAGCACGCAAAAATACACCAGAATTTCCTAAAGGCATATTTTTCCGAAATATAATTTTTTTCTACTTTGACCGCTTTTTTTTTTGGTCCGATTTTGGTCAAAAAAATTTTGTCTCAGAATCATGTCCCTATAGGATTTTCTGACTTATTTTTGAGCGTAGAAAACGAATTTGCTAACTAGAGCTCATGAAACCTCGAAAGAAAAAAGTTACGATTGAATAAAAATTTAAAAAAAAATTGTTCAGGATTTGTGTCGTAACTTTTTTCTTTCGAGGTTTCATGAGATCTAGTTAGCAAATTCGTGAGCTACGCTAAAACATAAGCCAGAAAATCCTATAGCGACATGATTCTGAGACAAAAATTGTTCGACCAAAATCGGACCATGGTGAAAAAGTGGTCAGTCGAAAAAAATTTTATTTCGGAAAAATATGCCTATATTAAATTCTGGTGTATTTTTGCGCGCTGATTCCGAATTTCGATACTAGAGCTCATAAAACCGAGAAATAAAAAATGTATGCTCGAAAAATGGCAATTTTTTTTTTCAGGAAAGTTACGTCACTTTTTTGAAAAAACAATAGGCCTCGATCCAGCTCATAGACGTGGAATGACATCATCAACATAAGAAATGTTCCCCTCTGCCTCCTCATTCGAACACTTTTTTGGAATTGTTTCTAGCTTCATTTTAAAGCAAGTTATGGCTGTTTTCGTGAGCCATTTTTGATGGGAATTTTCACAGTGTACCTACTTTGACTTAACAATACTCGAAGATGTGACATGATATCGAAAATCGGCAAACGCAGTTTGAATGAGCATCATCATTCGAAGTACGTACTTAAATTTCATTTCTTAGCGGAATCGGAGAAACTATTTCCTACCGCCGCAGGGCTCTCGAAAATCTGGCGATTCCTCTCATATTAGCTTACTCATTCAGGAACTAGACTCAATCTCTTTCCATCTCAGCATTCCCTGTGGTGGTGATCATTCTCTCGTGAGCGCGTGATGGAGATAAGATAGACAATGAATCAGGTAATGTCGCAAAATTTCATTCAGTTGATCAGCTGGATTCACGCGGCAATCGATATCTGGAAATCAAGCACACGTCGAGAGTGATTGAGCAGTTCGAGAGCTCTTGATTCTTGAGTCTTGAACGATCGAACTTGAGACCAATCGGATAAAGAATAGAGGGCTTTGAGAAACAAATTAGGTTATTATTTTTCAAAAAAAATTACGTTGTAATAAATTCCATCTCATTTGTCTTTTGTATTCGGTGACTAAATGATCGGATTGGTATACGCTTCATTCCTTCCATTTCAGTCATAGCTTCTCCAACCGATCAGTTTCAATCACATTTATCATTGAGAAAAAATAATTCATTGATGTTGAGCTCAATCTATCGTGCCAGAATCACTGCTACCGTACCTCATCAGTTAAAACTTTTAATATACACTATGTCAATCTATGATCCGTTCACTCCCAAGCCCCACTTTCTCACTCGAGCAGTCTGCTTTAATCTCATTTAAACTATCGTAATCCATCACTAGAGACCGCAGGGTGATCTACCAAATTGGTTGCACCGGTCCAAATGTGTGCTCAATACCTTGGTCTCGGTCTGAATAACATTTTTGATTTTTAGCATTTGTCTCTATCTCATCTCCCAGTCGAGTTATTACATGAAAACCATACGCGCGCGGGCAATGGAGAGGAGAGGGAAATCAGACGAGAGAAAAGGGGCGGAGCCTCTCTCACGTGTGTCTCTCTCGCTCCCCCCGCCCTCTCTTGCCCCTCTCCTCTCGCGCTCGAGCGACAATTCAAAGAAAATTGTTAAAATTCTAGTAAAATGCTTAAAATTCATCTAAAATGCAAATAAAGTAAATTCGAGTGGCGCAGCTGTGTACGATCACTATAAATCCTTCAAATCCCCATTTTGTTCTAACAATCGTCGATTTGACCTACTTAAAGTTGACCGATCATGTTGCGCCAATCGTCATTTGTAAAGCATCTTGAGAGCTATCGAAAACGCTTTTGATCGCATGATTTGGTTGCGAACCCGAATTGTCGCTCCGATGCGCAGGTTTTAGACGATTCCCTATCACCTCTATAGGGGCGGAGCTTGCGGTCTGTATCCATCACATTTCCATCTTTCTCACCAATATCTCCTCAGAATCATGCTCCTGTAGCACGAAGCATTTCTCTCTCGGATTAGACCACCCGACTGCGGAGCGAAGAGGACACACCGAGTCGGGAACCCGAGTGAACTTTCCTGAAGAGATCAATGATAATCTTAGAAGAATAGATATTCAAATCGGCGAATGTCTTGTCTCCAACTGCCACAATTGTATTATTTTCCCATCAAGCGAAATGCTATTATCAGTTTCAACTTTCTCACAAGGCATTTGCATCTAAGGTGGAACCTTGAAATGCATTGTGCATCCTCGTTAGGTTGTAATAAAATGTTTAGGTCGTTCATCGAGAAAATATCTATTTATCTTCTTCTTGTAGCTACCGAAGCCGTAGCCACACTTGTATTGTTGTTGTTTTGGACACGATGAGAAACATACACTGTCTATTTCAAGTCCGGCCGAGAGAAATGCTTCGTGTGAAGCTTAATATCTCGAGCTCTGTTCCAAACGGTGAAATCTTTTATCCGTCATGCAGAAAAACAAATGAAATGTATGACCATTCTTCATTCTTCAGTATTTATGCTGATAGGAGATTCGACTTGTTTTCTTCTTTCATGCAGAGTTAGGAGTCTAGTCACTCGTCTTGATAGAGAGCAGGGAACACTAGGAGATATGGATGCCATTTCGGTTTCTTCTCTCTCCATTCTGCACACTCCGACCAGACTGCGGGAGAAAACTTGAAATGATGGCATTATTATGCCCTGAAGCATAATCTAATATAATGTGAAATCATGTGCCAAATGTTAAAAAAACACACACTGAACGAATTTTTTATAATACATTTTAGTCTTCGTGTTAGTTCAACCTTACAACAACAAACATCAGAAATTATTGAAATGGTTTATATCTTACAATCGTTGTGGAATCCGTAGCATGACATATTTACAATCAGAAAATTTGCTATTTTGAGAGGACAATATTCGAAACTTGAGCTCATCGACTTCGATATCAAATATGATACATTCATGTTTCATTATGAAAGATCAACGATCAAACTCTACACTCGTGTCTACTTTCGCACAACAACTGAATTGGGGTATCTCGAAAGGGATAGATGGGGACGAAAGAAGTGTGACCTAGCAAGCGACTCGTCGGACTACCGTGCTCTCGAGGCGAGAGAGCACGAGAAGCACGTACATCGGCTCGTCTTCTACCGATGGGTTCCTGATATAAAATCAGTTACCGATTCGACATCAGTTCAGGCTACCGTAATCTCAGATCTACCGTATCTTCCTCTCTACAATATTTGAAAAACATTCGATATAAGAAACAACCACAGTGCATGAGATCTCTGAACAATTGGCTGTAAATTGTTCACATGATAGCCAGTTCAAAAAAACAAAAAAAGGTCAATGCCGTTATGAAAACTTGAATAATGCAATACTTACAATAGCGTAGATGTGTCTATCATCATCCCTCACCATCGAAGATGAAGACGAGCAGGAATCGTAGTGGCGGTACTGAGAAAATATTGATCTTATTGATTGATTTTCGATTTTATCAGTACTGAATTCCGACAACTTTTTCAAATACGCTTCATCCTTTGCATTTCAACCATTGCATCGGAGACGGAGCAATTTTTTTCGATTGCGATTGTTAAAAACAAACTTTATAAAAAAATACATAAAGATGAAAGCATCGTAATGAGCTAGAATTATTGACCAGATCAAAAAATATACGAAACATTTATTTATGCCTATGTCCAGCACTTATACTTACAATACTTAGCTGATCGACCAGAGTTCAAAGTTCAATGATCAACTCTCTCGTAGACTCGGTGCTTCTCCTTGATCCATGTTCTGTACTGTTGCTCTTCGAGTCCGAGAATACGCAGGAAATTCTGGAGTTCTGGCACCTCGAGAGCGTCCAACTGAAATTTTTTTTTCGAGTTGTCAATTAAAGTTCAGGCTCGTTGGTTATGTTCATATCTCTCTTCTATGTGCATTCTTTCGATATTAAATCGGGGAGACAGAACGGGAGCTTGTAACTGGTAAATTCTAGACGCTATTTGATCATGTTTGATTAATTTTCTCAGACCATCCACATTATCGATTCCCACGCAAGCAAAATACAGTTGTATTCAGCTTGAAACCTACTTCATTTTACACACGCGGTCATCAACATTCGCACCAAATAATATGGTGGTTTCTACAGAAATACGGCAGTACTCTATTTCCCGCTACCGTAATCATCCGATCGATAAACCTCACCAATATCTTTCCCGCATAATTCTCCTGTCGCTATCTCGTACATCCCTGGGCGCAAAATTGTTGATTTTTTTCTATGAAAATGTATACGACTGCGCGCTTGGAATTTATCTGAATGAAATGAGAGGTGTGAAGCACATTCGCGCGAGCGCGAGAATTACATGTATAATACAATACTCGAATCAGACTGGAGCTAACTCAATCAGTACATCAAGTGCTCTTGGGTTGCAATTCGAGGTGTGACTCTCCTCTTTTCGCCTGATCTCTCGCTTCTCTGACCGAAGAGGGAGGAGGGGGGGACACCCGCTGACACGCTGTGGGGAATACATCTTGAGATGAACAACGTGTTCTATCGTCCATTCTTTCTTGCCTTCGAGTCTTACGTGAGCATCCTATCGGACAGTGTGAATTAGTGGTGGTAAATTGGCATCCGACTATCTTCATTTCGCATACTATCTCGTTTCTCTCAGACCAGCGAGAGTACATTTCAAAAGAATAGATAGGGTGTATGTCGATTCGTCATCATTAGTGCAGATGGCCATCTCAAAAAAAATCCAGTCCAAAGTGTCTGAAGAGATGGAATGACTCATTCCAACTCCGCTCCCAGATCATTCCAATCTCTCCCGATCCTTTGTCCACAACCGTCCACTCACACACAGGCGCCTCTCACTTTCCGTCACTTTCCCTCCTCTCTTCTCCTTCTTTCTTCTTTCTTCTTTCCTTTTTCCCCTGCCTCATAAACTACCAAGAATATCGTTGACATCTTCCATATCCATAGCAAAATGCAATGATTGTCTAAACTAGCACTCGCAGTTGCAAATAGTGTTGCCGGATCGAGTAGGTGCTCTCTTCATTTTGCACACTATTGTTTGCACGTCTCGGGGGAGACGTTCCAGTGCGCAGAATGGAGACATCAAATTGATAGGTTCTCTGCTACTTCTTTCTCTTTTTCCTAATTCTGATACATTTATGGTCGGGATGCAGCGTACGATTCTCTCTTCTTCTCCTTTCTCTACTGATTGCGTCCTAAACTGCTCACAAATCGAGAAAATTTCAAATTCTTCTGTACAAATGCGAAACAATCGGAATACTTGCGTTCACAATTACTAGCCTTTTCAAACTGTCCGTCTGCTCCCTCTTTCTGTGTGGGGCAGTGAACAGTGTTCTCTCCCCTCTCCCCCCCCCTAACCATCCCCTCCTCGCTCTCTCTCTCTCTCTCTCTCTCTCTCTCTCTCTCTCTCTCCTCTCCCTAACCATCCTCCCCTCCCCTATCTCCCGCCATCTGTCAGCGTGCCCCCCCACTCTTGAATAGACCAGCCTGACCTCCCGGGCGCCTTATTCGGACTGGCTCTCGCCCGGTCCAGTCCAACCGCGTCGCGTGCAGTCTGGCGCGCGTCGCGGTCGTTCTGTCCTTCTGAATCCCCCTCTAGGAACGTCGAAAACAGCAGCAATCGTGCCTCAGGGATTCGGGCTGGCATGAGCTTGAGACTTCTTTCCTGGCCATTCTCTCATATTTTCTCACTGAAAGCTCAGCAAATCGAACCTATTCTCGCTTCAAAATATATTTCTGATCGTCATAATGGCTAAGAATATAGGTTTTTATCGAAATCGGACACTGAAAACTCACTATACTCTCTTTCCTAGTCGTTATCTTGCCTTCATTCTCTTGAAATCGGCCGCTTTCTCACTTTCCTGTCGTTAGGCCTCACGAACACTGCGTGTTTTCATCCCAAACTTCTCTCTGAACCCACTCTAATCTGTTGCCGTCTAGTCTCATCTGTTATTTGCGTCTTTCTACCTGGGAATTTCACTGAGAACTCCTCCAGAATAGCCTACCCGAACGCTGTCCCTCTCCATTCTGCACACTTTATCGTATCTCTGATCGACTATAGAATTTGCATATTGGAAAGTGAAAATAGTCAATCCTGCAACACGCCTGGTCGAAAGATCGAAAGAGTGTGCAAAATGGAGAGAGCGGGATCGTCGCTGTTTTCCCAATCGTCATCCTCGGTTGACCACCTCAACACGTTGTTTCTTTCCATGTTCTCTTGACTTCTATGTGTGCTTGCTTGCTGGAGGTACATAGTGATGGCAAATCGGAACCGCTACTCGTCATTTTGGCATGCGCTATCGTCGGTCAGAGGATCGAAACAGCACGCGAATTGAAGAGACGCGAAGCGATTTCGACTGGGCATCGCTACTCTGCGCTCTCTGAGGGCGGTCAGCACTTACCCTGCCTCTTCAGTGGGGCTCAATAGTTGACGAATCACGGTGATATCTTCAAATCTGTGCCAAGTTGTCTATGTTTTTATTACACCGGATGAGGCCACAAGACTGAAGTATTCCTGAGCCCTTTTCTTTTTATGAAACTCGTGAAACTCAATACTGAATATTTATATTCGAAGGACAACATACGAAAGTATCCCATCATCCTCTTCTTTTATGGAACACCTGAATCGTATTCCATTCTTAGTAAGAATGCGCTCGTTGTGAACCTTTGCTTGCCAACTCTCATCTCTCCTTCTGACCCATTCACCATTGTCTTCTTACTATGTAGTGTCCACTAGTGATGTCGAATCGAGCTTGACTCTCCTCAATTAGCGTGATCTCTCGCCGGTCAGAGAAAAATAGAGCATGCACATTGGAGAGGGGCCAGCCTCGATCTATCATCAGTAGTGCCTGTGGTCAAGTTCGTCGGAAAGTTGATGATTTTAACGAGAATACTACGGGAAATCACTGGAGTCTGAACGAAATCTGGCCTTTCATAAAGCGCTTGAAACTAACTCCATTTTTTTTGTGCTGTCGTTTCTAATAAGGCCGCAGTTTCGGCTTTCGCTCTCTCCATTCTGCACACTCTTTCGGCGGCCAGGAAAACGACACATCGTCATCGTAGTGACTTCTAACTTTTCCGGATCGAATAGTAGCTCGATCCAACCAGCGCACGTCCTTGTCTCTCTGACCCGCGAGAGAGCATGCGAAATGAGGAGAGTCGGATGCCAATCCGTCATCATTAGTAGTGACCACCACGACGCTGGCTTTCCATTCCTTTATCTCCCATCCCTCCTCCCTTCCTCTCTCTCTCTCTCTCTCTCTCTCTCTCTCTCTCTCTCTCTCTCTCTCTCTCTCTCTCTCTCTCTCTTTCTCTCTCTCTCTCTCTCTCTCTCTCTCTCTCTCTCTATTCCCTCTTTGTCCCTTCTCCCGCTCCAAACCCAATATTGGAAAGACGAAAGCTTGGCGATGTTTTTACTCCCGATATCTTCCATCTGACTAGCTCTCGTTTTGCTCTGGAATCGTAAATGTTGCTCCCTTGCGGAAAAAAATGAAGATACCCCTTCTCATTCGATACTATTTTCTCCATAGTCAATATTTGATTTATTTCGCCCAATGAACTTTATCATGCCTTGCAATTTACTGCATAGTAAGGAGGTCGGTTCGGATTTTGCTCTCTTCATGCTGCATCCTCTCTCGCTTCTCTGACCGGTGAGAGAGTGTGCTGAATGGAGAGAGCAGCAAACCGAATCGACATCCCTACTGCATAGCCAGAGATAGCAGACAAGTGATCGAGCGAAATGGAGAGATCTTAGGTCTGTGAGATGCCTCTCTTCTTCTCTGGTATTGTCGTACTAATAGCAGAGCTAATTGGAAAAGTTCCACGAATAGCCTACTAGTTAGTAGACTATTAGTAGAAACAGCACTCTTCATTCCCCACACTCTCTCCATTCTCTCTGATAGGAGAGAGTATCGGATACGAGGAGAGTCGAGTCAACTAATAGCAGAGCAACTCTAGCTGTGCTATTAGTTGAGCCAACGTCAACTAATAGCACAGCTAGAGTTGCTCTGCTATTATGTCGACAATACCAGAATTCTTTCGCTCCATCTTTCATCTGTTCCTCTGTGATTAGCACAACACTCTTGTGCCTCATCAGAGAGTGATCATATAAAATGGAGAGACACTCCCCTTCGGACATTTATCCGTTCCTCTCCTCTACTCGTGCCACATCGACTAGCATCTCTCTTCATTTTGCACACTCTTTAACTGGCGAGATAGCATGGTAAATGAAGAGAGACACTCCCTCTTTCTCTTCCTCATCTCCTCCCCCCTCCTCACACTGCCAATTCTGCGCATCAAGCCCTTAACGAGTCCAGACCTTTGATGGGGCCATATTGGGACCAGGCGGTGCCAGGCTTCTAGTGATAGTGTCTTGGGGTACCTATCAAAACGTCCCCCTCGTAAAACTTCCCTTTTCCACAGCCGTCTGAGAATTTTGACGTCAACATCAAAGTTGTAGAGCATGAGACGACGGTCCTTTCCACATATTTGGTTTCTCGAAAAGTTGAATTTGAGTATAGATACGAAGAAAAATGTGTAAATTCGTAAATTTTCACATTTTTCTTCGTATCTATACTCAAATTCAACTTTTCGAGAAACCAAATATGTGGAAAGGACCGTCGTCTCATGCTCTACAACTTTGATGTTGACGTCAAAATTCTCAGACGGCTGTGGAATTAGCCTTCTCTCGATTTAGCCTCTGAGTGCCAGTGGGGAAGTTTTACGAGGGGGACGTTTTGGTAGGGACCCAGTGTCTTGATGGGTACCCGCAAATTCAATAGAAATTCTTAAATCGTCAAATATCTCACGACTTGAGTATACATAATCAGCGCTCGTGGTTAATAGTACCTCTCTCTCCACTTTGCACACTATCTCGCAGGCCAGACATGCGAGAGAGAGTGCAGAATGGAGAGAATTATCTCGTTCCTTGTTTCTAATCCCAAAATGTTGCTTATTGTATTGACTAACTATTTTTTAAATGATTTTACGCTCGATTGAACTCTGTTTGTCGACTTTTTCAACACAGAAGGAAGTAATGACGAGAAAAGCCCCTTTTTGGTCGAATCTAATCTTTTCTCGTTCTCCTGACAAAGGAGAGAGTGTTTTAATAGGGGAGAATGCGCATTCCCTGTCCGTTTTCTTTCAAGGAACTAATCTCGTGAGCTGTAGCAAGACTGTGTTAAAATTGAAATAGCCCTCTCGAGTTTGCTCACTCTCTAGCCAGCGCGAGAAGACGAGAAGTAAGGAGAAATGAAGAGAGCACAGACTCCAAGAGAGGCCTCTTCAGACCTTCTTCTTTCTCTGTGCTGCCTTCCTTTCCCATAGTCTCTCGCATCTGCTCTTTTCTCTGCGCACCCATGCTCTCTCCATATCGCACACTGTCTCGTCACTGCTCTTTTCTCTCTGCTCTCTCATTTTCTCACGCTCCTTTCGAACCCCTTGACCGTTCGAATGGATGATTGCCTCTCTGATAGCCTCTACTCTCTCCATTCAGCACGTTCTCTCGCCGGCCAGAGGGATGAGAGAGTGTGCAGAATGGAGAGAGCGCGATGATTGTCTCTCTGATAACAACGTGTCAAGGATCGGGAATGACCTCTAGGGAGAATAACAGAGAGGGAGACTGATAGGATGATGACCACATTCAAATTCTTTTTTGACCATGCCTTACCCCTGCAGTCATGTCTTTGATGTAGCGGTTGTTTTCTACTACAATATTATGAACTCGAAAACTATGAATTTTCCCAATCCTCTTCTGTTGAGCCTTGTTTGCAAATGATTTGTTTTATTCGATGGGTGCCCTATCACCATTTCTGTACAGATCGCACTCGTTTTCTTGTAGAAACAGTGAAACTCATTTGTGCGACTGCTCTTCCGTGAAGATGGCGAATGATTCGAGCAAATGCGTTTCACATTCACTTCATGAGAACGATTGCTCGCTGTCGAGCAATGTTTCTTTCGCTTATATTCAGAAATTTAAATTACGAACTATCCGTAGAGACTACAGGCTCCGCCCACTTGGGAGGGATAGAGAATTGCCCAAAATCCGCAAGAGCTCCGGCAAATCGAGTTCTCAACTAAATCGGTCGATCAAAGGCGCGCTCTGTAGATCTGAGGATCATTCACAAATGACCTGATGCGCAGCGTGGTTGATCACCGTTAAGTAGGTCAAAATTCAAGATAAAGGGTCGATGATAGGGGAAATATGGGTTTCTAGTGTTCGTACCCAGATGCGCAGCTCGCATATCGTTCATTAGATTTTTTGAGAAATATTAAAGGTGAAAAATCGAAGATCAGAAGTGTCTCTGAATTGCCGAACACGTTCAAAAGTAACAGTACGCGCGTATTCATATTCCGACTTCCGTTGTTTATCTTGACAATTTGCAAAACTGGATGCAAAGGATGGGGGTCGTACCGGAAGTTCACGGTTTAATATACGAGCGTGCTACCGATTGAGCCACAAGACCATGTGTTGGCTCGTCTCACGTGCGCTACATAATTGTGCGAGGATGGATTAGGCGAGTAATGCATAGTGGGGGCCTCTAGATCATTTTTTCAATTGTTTCTCAAATTAGTTGATATATCAGCAAACGGCGAACATTATGATGTTATTGGATCCCAGAGGGGTTCCTTGGCCCTGGTGTTCGCCTGACTGAGTGAAATCGGCTCTCGACCCTGTGGTCTCTAACTATCCGAAGTAGTGTTGTCGAATGAATCAGTGCTCTCTGGAATGCGCACACTCTCTCGCTGGTCAGAACCTCGAGAGCGTGTGCCGAATAGAGATAGCCAATATTCGAATCTGCAACCTTAATTCGAAGCTTAGCATAAACCAGAAGGATATCATCCGTATATATTCACTTCTCAGACCTGATTGGGGGTTATGTTGGTATAGGAGCGTAACTCATGCGATAGGATATTTATTCCAGTTTATGGTGTATCATCGTCATACGTCTAATGAGGTCTCGCATACAATTTTTTGCCGATTTGCTCAAACAAGTTTGCCGAAGTGGTCTACTCAATATAATCAATTTTCACTATAAATTACGCTGTTTTTCTCGCTTTGCCGACATGGGTCTTGCCGGAGTGCCGGCGTGCACTCTACCTATTTCGAGACCCATTTGGCGTATGATCATCGTCATGATGTGCTTCGAATTGATTGCAACTGAATTTGTTTGTATCGTCTAGGATGAGCTCTTCATTGCTTGGCATTGCGCACTCCTTATCTTGAAATGATTGTGAAACTAACTAGTCATGACAAATTTTTCGCATTCTTCCACTAGAATTGCGGAGAACCGAAACATCCGGCCGCGTTATCTAGGAAGTGTTTTTGTCTATTTCTTCTGATTACTCGAGGCAGTTCTCCCAATCTTCACTTTCCCGAACCTCGTCATTTTAAACTCGCGTTCTCTCTCGTTTCTCTGTTAATCGAGAGATATCGTGAAATGAGGAGAGCATGTTTCTATTTGGCAGCACAACTCCTCACAGAGCTAAAGGTATGCCTTCTCCCCGTCACCTCTCACTTCCTTTTATCGATATCACTCCAAATGATTCGAAAACGCGTTAGAATGGTACCTCTCGTCGACGGAGCTACGGCCTTCTTGGTACCTGATTCATCCACCTCTCACTTCCTTTATCGCCCCCCTTCTCGATCTGCTCACTTGCTCTCTCTACAAGAGCATGTTTGTATAGGAATGGAACTCTCAAAACTCATGTCCGGTGAGAGAATAATTCCGGATATCATAATGTAATAATGGTAATATCAAGTCTCGTTTTTGATGAGCTTCGGATTGCTTGAAATTGATTTTAAACAATATGAGCCTCACTCCAATTACTGGATAGCGCGCAATCCTTATCTTGAAGTGACTGTGAAACTCATTTTTCCCTATGACTCGGGCGCCCTTCCTGTCACCTCTCACCTCTTCCGCCGTATCTCCCTTCAATCTTCTCTCACTTGCTCTCTGTGCACGAGTATGTTTGCGTAGGAACGCCCGATGTTTTCTCTCCCTTTGCGAGAGAGTGGGAAGTGAGCAAGGAGGAGTTATTGCCTGTAGGGTTAGATCTGTCATTTCGGTGGTCCGCTCTCTCCACTTTGCACACTATTTTGCCTGTTCTCTCTCAAACGTTAGCAAGAAGTGAGCCGCAGCCCGATATTGCCTGTAGGATTCGACCAAACGGACTTCATTTCGATTCTCTGCTCTCTCCATTTTGCACATTCTCGTGTCCATAGGAGAGGTTTCAGTCCAAAAGTCGTCATTTCGGCCAGCTCTTCTCTCCATTTCGCACGATATTTTGCCTGTTTTCCATCAATAGGGTGTCTCCGATATCCCCGCAGTCCTTCACTTCAAATTGACATTTTCATGCACAACCTTGCTACACCTATAGCTCGCTCTAGACTGCATTGTCTTGTTGCAAGTGATTATTTTTGTATTCACGACGCATGGGCTAGATATTGCTCGACAACTCGCAACCCTTCTCTTGAAATTACTGTGAAACTCATTAGCGCGATGATTCTTCACAGAGGCGAAGAGTTCTCCAGACTCTCTTTTCCTGATATTTTCTGTTCCTTTCCCTGTTTTCCATACAGAAGTTTGCACACAAAGTAGGGCTGACTAACTCCCATTCTCTCTCTGCAAACAGCGCCTTGTTTATCATAAACATCGAGCGGGGATTTATTCTCGGTTCTGACTCTCTCCATTCAGCACACTCTCTCACCGATCAGAGTGACGAGAGAGTGTGTCGAATGGAGAGAGCAGAGAACCTAAGCGGCATCACTAATAAACGTCGGGGGACTTATACTCGGAGTTTATGATCCTCTATGCATGTTTTCCGTCAGTTTCGACCCAATTCGCTTCTGTTTTCAACAGTGAATTATCTTCTCTCTTTCTCCTGAATCGAAGCAAATATAGCCCATTTTCGTGTTCGCTCATCGTACAAAATTGAAGCTGTTCTATAGGGGATGGGGGTTAAAGAAAATATCAATTTTATTAAAGTTTTAATTAATAATTTTATGAGGGAAAACATCGAACTACGACTGAAGTGATCCTGTCGCTTCACCTTACGTGGAACGTCTGAAGCTCATTTCATTCTCATCGCTCGTCTCTCTCTCTCTTCCCGAATTCAGCAGCTTGTTCCTCTGCGAATTCGCCCATAATTCTCCCTCTGTCTGAGCTCTCCTTTTTCCCTGCACTCTCTCGCTCTGTCTGTCCTTTTGGCGATGTCTGCACTCTCTCCATTCTGCGTGCTCTCTCGCCTCCTCCTCCGATGCTTCTCTGCTAATTGTCGGAAGCTGCAAGTGATCTACCGCCTGATGCGAGAGAACATGTGAAAGTGAGAGAGGCCAGACAGTGTCAAAATATTTATACTCTCAGTTGATGATCCTCAATGCATATTCTCCGTCAGTTCGGCTGTGTTCAATATAGAGACTTTACTTTGTGTGCAACTAATTTTCCGTAATCCCACTCTTGTTCAGCATGATAGACTTGAGTTTCACACACATATCATAAGGCAACGCGATCGTTGTCTCGTAATGGTTGCTAATCGAAATATCAAAACAAAATTTATGAATCATCAAAGATCAATCTTACTACAGAATTCTACTACAGAAGTTCACTCTCCGTTATCTAAATGATATCTACTTTTTCTCTGTATTAACCTGGTCTTTCTACATTGTTTCTCTTTATCGGTGCAGTTTCGGAGTCTACTGGACCCCTCTAGGACCCCTGCGTATGGAATAGTGTCTGTGCTCATTCCTAATCGCGCGGCAGCACCTGTTAGGTACAGCCTGCCAACTTCAGCCCATGTTTTCTATCCTTCATGTTGGTCCCAGAGAAAACTTTTCTTCGTGAGCTAGGGCTAATTTTAAGTGCTCTTTCGATCTACACAACCCGTTTGTTGATAACTCTTTTCAGAACACTGCTAGAAACAACGAACAATATCTTGAAATCCGCTCGAAAACCCATGAAAATTGTTGTTCACGGGTATAGATCTCTTCACGCGGATTCGATTGATAGGTCTGCGCTCTCATATCGAGGGGGGTGAGTTGGTTTCCACCCCCAAAAACTACCCTATCAAGTTTTGAACTATAATTTCAACTGTCTTTCACCGTATCCGAGTGCGATTCTAAGTGAAACTCAACGTGAAATGATCATTGAGACCGCGCAATTACTCGCGAGAGCGCGGAATGACCCGTAATTGACTGTTGAAAATAAATTTCAAAACTTGATGAGACAGTTTTTGGGGGTGGAAACCAACTCACCCCCCTCGATATGAGAGCGCAGACCTATCGATCGAATCCGCGTGACCAGATCTATACTCGTGAACAAAAAAAAAAAAAAAAAAAAAATTTTCGTGGGTTTTCGAGCGGTTTTTAAGATATCGCTCGTTGTTTCTAGTAGTGTTCTGAAGAGAGTTATCAACAAACGGGTTGTGTAGATCGAAAGAGCACTTAAAATTAGCCCTAGCTCACGAAGAAAAGTTTTCTCTGGGACCTCGTTGGAGGGTAGATAAGTTGGGTTGAAGTTGGCAGGCTTAACTTGACAGGTGCTGCCGTTCGGTCAGGAATGATCCCAGACACTATTCCGTACACATGGATACTAGGGGGATCTAGTGGAGTATGAAACTGCAGAAAACTCGAATTTGAAAAATCGCCCGCTGACAGATCCAGGTCGAGAATTAGGTGAGAGGCATGCTATAGACTATAGGGATTTTTGAAATTATTTTATGATTTTCGAACGATTAATCGAGATGCTATTGAAATGATCCTACCGCATCCCCTTTCGTAGAACTCTTGAAACTCATTTCAATCGCAGCAATCATTGACTACCTACTCGCCTCTTGCTCATACTTTTTGCTAGTGATGATGAAATTTGCATCCGTCTATCCGAATTTCGCCTGCTCTCACACTTCTCTGACCGACGAGAGAACAGGCGAATTGAGGATAGTCGAAGTTGCCATCACTGCTTCTCGCCCTCTGGCCGCATTCCCAATGGTTTTCCTTTAGAGATGATAAATCGGAATTCGTCTCTCTTCATTTCACGCGTTCTCTCATTTCTCTAACCGGCGAGAGATATTGCAAAATCGAGAGAGTTGTTTCCGACTTGGTATCACTAGTTTCCTTCTCGATAATTTTCTTGATCGGTGATCTCTCGATTACTTGTGATCTTCAAGAATCGTCACTAATCGTGCATTACGTTGATTATTTCATCGAAGACGAATGCCGAAACAACTGAAATAATTCTGCAGCTTCACCTTTCGTGGAACGCCTGAAACTCATCTCATTTTCTGTTCTTGACAATAGTCCAAAAGTGGTGGCTTCGTGGTAAGACCTCTCATGAAGACTCTCTCACTTTCACATGCTCTCTCGCCTGTCTCTCGTTCCCTCTCTCTTCTCTCCCTCTTTCCCCCAATTCAGCAGCTTGTTCCTCTACGAATTCGCCCATAATCACCATCTGTCTGCGCTCTCCTCTTTCCCTGCACTCTCTCGCTCTATCTGACCTCTTGGCGTCTCGTCTGCACTCTCTCCATTCTGCGCGCTCTCTCGGCTCCTCCTCCGATGCTTCTCGGCTAATTGTCGGAAGCTGCAAGTGATCTACCGCCTCAGGCGAGAGACCGTTAGACAGTGAGTGAGAGAGTCCAGACAGTGGGTCAGAGAAAACGAGAGAGCACGTAAAAGCGAGAGACTAGCGGAAAATACAGACTTTTCAAGTGGAGCATGCGCAAGAAAATGCACTTGGTGACCTTTTGTGTTTTGCTCGAGCACCACTCTCTCGATTCTGCACGATCTCTCGTCAGTCTGACTGGTGAAAGAGCACGCTAAAGTGAGAGAGCAGTGAGACAGACTAACTTATTTAGTGGGGAAAGGTCACTTCTTTATTTTCTCGCCTTTGTCAGTCAAGTTGTCGTCTCGTTTCTCATCCGTCTCTCCATTCTACATTATCTCTCGTCGCTCTGACTGGTGAGAGAGTGTGCAGAATGGAGAGAGACATGCCCCACCTAAATGTCGCGCCTCTTCTTTCTCGCCTTTGTCAGTGAATGGTCCAGTGATTTTATGTGAGAGCCTGTCATAGAATGCAAGAAGTGACTCTCTTGATTTCACCTTTTTTCTTTTCCTTCAGAATTCTTTCACTTCTGCGATACGCCTGAGTTTCATCCGTTACATATAATTATTGGGTTGAGGAATAAGTAACGCTCGTTTTTGAGCATCGTGTTTGGGCTTATATATCTCCCGCCAATCAAATCTAAACGAGCTGACTTTATAGCATTTTTTCAGGGTATGCTCGAGTATCATAGCCGTTATTATTAGAAATATCACGCTTCCTGTGTAGGAGAGAAATTTAGATTTCAATGTACCTGATAATTTTCGAAAATTTTAGATTTTTTTCGAAATTGTGTAATTTAACGTGGAAACTGTTCGGTAAATTCACACCTTCTCAGGTGAGCAGCCCGATACTACACCTCTTTCATGGTGAAGTGAGAATGGTGCTCGATTCATTGTTGTATTTTTATAGACGTTTCAAGGGGAACGTTCGTGAAAAATTGCAGTTCACTTAACTTATTTGTCTACCTTGAGGATCGAAGGTGCTGGCCTATACACTAGTGCGCTCCAGTCACTCACTATGGAGCTATATTATCACTATAAACATTTGGTGCTACTTATGCTCCTATTTGAAAAATAACAGTTTTCCAAAAATATTATTTTGCGACGGAATCAAAAGAAATGCGTGTTTTGAGGACTTTGGATTAAACCATACCCAAGACATAGTAGCCATTCTATAATTGTGGCCACTTGGTGGATGATAGTGCAAAAGTTGCTCGTCCATTTAACCATCTAAGGCCTTACATTCAATTAGTACGGTTTACAAGAAATAGCAATAATTGTCGATTTCGAGGCTTGTTTTCTATAGCGGACTTACGAGCAATTTAACTCATAAAGAGAATGTTCCACACTTAGCAAAATTCGTCCATATTTTCAACAGGAAAAGTACTCCACATTCAAGCATAATTGAGGTCTTTAGATCTATTGCTAAGAAAACGCGGCTAGCAAAACTTCTTTCGGTCAGTAACTGAAAATCCTACACTCTCGTTAGGCGCATATCTCACACAGGCCTTTACTAGGATATTCCTCTGAATATCATCAGTGTAATGTATAACCATGATACTTTACTACTGCAGCTTAATTGTGGCTCAATAAATCTTCTTCCCTCAGTGCTGACCTGTCAAAATCTCAGGGTGAGGTGCGACAACTTTGAATTGAGCCAGCCATTGTGATCGCCTAAATGATCGGAGATATATGATATAGTGTGCGCTAAAGAGAGTATCCAAGCCCTTATCGATCATCAAAAACCGGAATATAATTGCACAATTTAGAAAGACGGGAGAGGTCATAATCTGAAATTGGAAAAACGAGCGTTACTTATTCCTCAACCCGATACATGACGATGTCAACCTGATTATTTCCCAGACTCTCATTACAAAACCAACAAAAAATTTGTCAGACGCTTCTAGTTTATTCTTTCTTTTGTCAGTCAAGTCGAATCATTGTCGAGTGAAAAAAAAGCTTGTTAAGGAGGGTCTATCTCAATTACATCTGATCTCTCCCTTTGACTGCGAGTTTCGAAGAGAGAATTGATTTTGAGTTTCAATCATATCATAAAATCACGTAGCTGACATGTGAGTCGATTCGATGTCATCCTATTTTTCCAATCCGATATCCGGAATGCCGAAAATGACGGGCTGCGTGTTCACATCCTGTCAGATTGGATGAAAGAAGGGAGAATGGCGGCGAGCGTATTCTAATGAGATTTACTCATTCCCCGTCGTTTAGCGCAGGGTGGTGCAGTCGTTTTTGGTAGAAAAATCGCAGGCGGACGGTATAATTATTACTGCCATTCTGAAATAAAAGCGAAAATGAAAAATCTACTTCCTGAGAAATTTTGGGAAAGACATTGTTTATCGATCGCAGCATTTCATGTAGTCGTATCATGTTCCAATGTCTAGATAATAGAACGTTTTTGCGAAAATCTACAGTTTTCTGCGTTTTTTGGATGTTTTTCGCATTTTTCTGCTCATTAAAAGAAAAAGTAAAAAATCGGCTCCCTGAGAAATGTTGCCCGGCTCATGAGGATTCAGAAAATAATGATGATGTAGGAGTTCTCATTATCGCACATCCAGATAATAGAGCTTGACTATCGCCAGAAACGGAAATAAGCGAATTGAGACGCATTGAGCTAATTAAAAATTTTAAAAAAAAGCATCGTGACTCGGTACTAGCCTAAGCGCAGTAGTTCTGTATAATTCATAATGGGGAGGGCAATTCGAAAACGTCCGCCGCGAAAATCCCCTCTATCATCCAGTCTGACAGGCTGTGGTGTTCCATAGCGGTTCGTGGCATTGAAATCCACAGCGAAAACTCGCTTAAACGAATTAACATCGAGACCTCACTTTTTCTCCTTTTCTTTCTCCAAGATTATTTACGGACGAAACATAATTAGCCAATCTTGTAAAACCGTCACAGATTTTCTAAATTGCCTCTCAGTTTTTCCCTGATCTCTCTTGTCAAAGTCTCTCTTTCGTAAACTTTTACCTCTTTTGGTCTTTCACATTCTCCTATAACATGCACCATATATAAATAAATTTTTTAAAAAAGCATCGTGACTCGGTATTAGCCTAAGCGCAGTAGTTCTGTATAATTCATAATTATCCTCTATAATTCATTATTATCCTCCTCATCCTCTACTCCCTCTGATTTCTCTCCATCTCTGGTCGCTCTCTTCTCTCTCCCTGCTCTCCTCAATCCCCATACTCTCTCGCCGGCTCTTCACATCCTCACCTGGGTAATCCGATACCCATCCGGTCTCTCTTCTCTAGTGATGCCTCTCTCAATTCTGTACACTCTCTCGTCTGTCTGACCGGCGAGAGAGTGTGCGGAACGGAGTGAGTGAGAGTATTCTGTCTCTTTCTCTCCACCCTTTCATCCGAGTTATTCCCTTGTCTCCTCCTCGCGACCTCTCATGTGCTCATCTCCCTAACTCTCGATATTCACCTTAACCCAAGGCTCATCTCTATCTTTATCAACATTTTCAGGCTTGAAGTTAGTGTTTAACTTTGATTCGAGCGATTCTCACTGATTTGCCCTCAAATCTCGAGAATTACAAGGAAACGCAATTGTTTGTTGTTTCCGCAGACATTCTGCACCGTTTCTCAACGCTTTTGTCTGTGTTCATTGTTCGCGCATTTATTTATTCTGTGAATTAATCTCTTTTTTTCTCTCGACTTTACTGAAGATCTGACTGTTCAGACGGGCCTCTGGATGCTCTGCTAGACAGGCGTCGTCAGCGTCGAGGAGTCTTCACATTCGATCCAAGATCGACGATCGACGTGCTGATCAGACGACGTCGGCGACGAGAAACTGAGAGAATCCACCATCGAAGCTGTACTCTTGATGCGATAACTGGACAAGGTGAGAGGACTTCATGTCAACTGAGGAGAGCACAATGGGGTCTCGTTCATCGCAAATCTTGATAATTTCTAAAACAATTTTTTCTCTGGTTATGTTTAGAGACCACAGGCTCCGCCCACTTGAGGGCAATAGAGAGTTGCCTAAAATCCGCAAGACCGACCACACATCCGATTCTCAACCAATCGGGCCGATCAAAAAAATTTCCTTAGCTCTCAGTAGTCTTCACAAATGACGAGTGGAGCAGCCTGATCGGTCAAATCTAACTATTTTAAAACTCGATGAATAGGGTCGAGGAGACGTGATTGAGGCACTTCCAATGAATGAAACACGCTGCTCCACTCGTTATTTATGAATAATATTTTTTTCATTAATTTTAGAATAAAAATAGAGGGGAAAAGGTAAATCCTCGAATTGTGGTTGTTCGGCCACGGCTCGTTAAAGCGTCAACTCAAATGCCGCAATCACATGACCGCGACGCGCGAGTTCATTAGGGCGCGCTCCAATCCAGGGGTCAGTATTTATTATTGTGATCTACCATAATAACAATCTAATCGGTCACTGCCTGCTCAAAACGTCTCGTGCACTTCAGGTTGATAGATCAAAGTTCAATAATTGAAAAAGCCACATACACATGGATGATATACCTTATCACTCCGAGTTGTCTACGAAAAGAATGACATCTGATTGAGTCTAGGATGGATTTACCGATCTCTGATAAGTTATCTCAGTGCCGTTGTGTAACTTTGAAGACGTTATCATGGAAACTGAATGTCAGAAAGGCTCAAATTACATAACTTCCATTTTGGCGGCAGCGGCCATCCTTGAAAATGGTCCCATTTTTGAATGGGAGCACTCTCAAGCAAAAACAGCACATTGGCAGACGCCTAATGACATTCCACATAAGAGTAAACTAGTGCTAGACTGCACGAAACCTTAGGTTTCAAGAAAATGACCGGTAAACGAAAGTTCGGCATCGAGGGTGGTTCGCGCAAAGTGAAGCCAATCACTAGCGGCGCATCTAGACGTTAAACAGAGGTCACAATCGTGTTCCGCGAGGTCAAATGCATAGGAATTAACTAGTTTAAAAGTAAATAAATATATAGTTTTATCACAAATAAATAAACAATAATGAATTGAAGCGAAACAGTAAAGTAAGCTCCGCCCACAAGAATATTAAATATCGAGCAGCGCCGAAACACGTCCCATTTTGCTTGGATCGGTGTGTCAACTTTATAGCGCTTAACGAGCCGTGCGGAAAAAGTTAGAGTACGCGCGTATTCATATTCCGACTTCCGTTGTTTATCTTTAAAACTTGCAAAACTGGATGCAAAAGATGGGACTCGAACCTGAGGGTCCAGGTTTAGTAAACGCGTGCGCTACCGAATGTGCCACAAGACCATGTTATAGCCTGTCTCACGTGCGCTACATGATTGTGTTAGGGTGGATTAGGCGAATAATGCATAGTGGGAGTAACTTTTTTGTTATAACTTTTTTGTTTCAACGTTTCGTGAGCTCTAGTATAAAAATTCGATATCTAAAATTAACCCAGAAACACCTATAGTGATATAGGTTTGCGAATTCGACTTTTTGGCCCGAAAATAGCGTCGATACGGGGGTCAAGAAACAGTCGGAAAATTTTTATTTCAGAAAAATTTCAGATTTATTTAATGGGCATGGTGTCTGACTGGCATGCCGACGCAGGCAGGCTCGACACCCGCCCGCAGTGATGTTTTGCAAGAGGCGCGCGCCCCAACCATGGTGTGGGCATGGTGTCTGACTGGCATGCCGACTCCCGCCCGCAGGTGACCGAACCCCTGGAGACCGAACCCCTGGAGACAGAGAGGGGGGAATGAGTGGGAACAGACTCGAACGAGTTCGGCGCACGAACCAGTTCGGATTGGGATATGCTTCAGAAACAGATCAAGTTCTGAACCATCACTCTGGGGTGGTGGATGGCCCTGACCGAACCCCTGGAGACAGAGAGGGGGGAATGAGTGGGAACAGACTCGAACGAGTTCGGCGCACGACTATAGATGTTTTTCTGAAATAAAAATGACTATAGATGTTTCTGGTGTATTTTCACTTGCTGAATTCGAATTTGGGCACTATAGCTCGTGAAACTTAAAGCAAAAAAAGTTATGCCAAGAAAACAGTAAAAGTTGAGCATTTTTCTGTAAAACGATCAACTATCAGGATCTTTTTTTTGCTGAAAAAATGATTGCAAACGTAGTTTTTGATTAGGAATCTAATGAGCATAGTAAGAAAAGCAGAACTTTTCGAAAAATTTTCAGGGTGACAAAAATCAAAATTTTTCGAGGCCACAACTTTTCACAGATGAGCTAACCTATCACTCACAACAACAAAAAAAACGCTTATCTCGTCGAGATCTTTCAGAATTACTATAATTTTGTGGGTCTCCGAAGCGTGGTTCTCGATTTAATATTTTCCCTTTGGCACGAGAAGTGTGCCACAGGGAATGGGGTTTTGGAGATACGGCTTTCTAAGGTCGATTTTCGAACTCTACGTCGAAAGTTGATCCTAGGGGCATTTCGTCGAGGATTTTTATTTTACCTTGTGCGGCTGAATGTAATCTGGCTCAGATAGTGTCTCTTAGAATCAAAAGTCTTTGATCAATTTTTTTTATTTTTAAAAGATGAAGGTATGCTAACATTGCCCGACAGCGATCGATCGTTGTCTTGAAGTAATAGTGAAACTCATTCAAATAGACACAAAATTAGATTTCTGGTTAATCGATTACCGTGATCTGTAGCGTTTCGGCGGGTCAGGATCCAGTTCGAGCGGTCACAATCATGATTCCAGACGACGTCAGCGACGACGACTACGATTCTGAACGGCAACGACCTTGAACGACGCGGACCGGACAGGAGGATAGCGAGGAGAAGAGAAAAGTGAGGGATTGGTGTTTGATCTTTGATCTTTCTTTGATATCGTTGATCTTTGGTAGATCAAATTTGATGATTTATTTACTATAAGGAACCGCTCGTCTACTGAGCAACACGAACCATTTGTGATCATGAAATACCTGTGAAACTCATTCAGATTTTCACAACAAATTTGAAAAATATGTCAAATTTCTTAATGTACAAGCTAGCGCACACGAGCGGAATGACACCGAGGAGAAGAGACAAGGGGATTTTTATGTTTGAACTTTGGTATTTGGTCATTTGTTTAAAATTAGATTTACTCAAGTGGCCGGTGAAAATCAATCAAATTAGTAGATTTATTTAGAAATCGTAGATCTGATACAATTGCGGATATCTGGAATAACAAGTGAAATTCATCCTGATTCGCATCGTATTTTGCTTGAATTACAGGCGGTTGCATCAGTGATTTTTGATCTTTCACAGTTCTGAGCCTTAGATTAGCCTGGTATATGGTATTTAGTAGGAGCGATCCTTGATTTTGAGGTTTTTTTGTGATGCCAATCGTAATGCTTAATGATGAGCAATCATTCACTTGAAATAGCTGTGAAACTCATTCTGAATTTTGACGTTTTTTTCTCTAAAATATTCTGTTGTTGGGAAATCGATAGTCCACAACGTCTGCATTGATCTTTGATCTTAAGCATTTGGTCGCAGAGTAGCGAATGAAATTATTTTCATATTTTTTCTTATTGATTATTTTTCGTACCGACTGGACACAAATAGTCTGACAGGACGCGATAGTTATTTTTAAATCGCTGTGAAACTCATTTCAACCCTGAGCATCCTGAGTGGAAAAACCAAACTAAAAAAAATAGTGATTTATAATTATGAAACTTATTTCAGAATGCCCTCCCCCTCCTCGATCATCAATCCCTTCTCCTCTCCGTCACCAGGTAATCGATAAACTACAGTAGCCTGCAAGCTACCGTACCACTTACCGTACCCACTTGACATCAATTAACAATGGGAAACTGTATGCCAGTGAAATGACCCAATTGGTTCTTATGAAGACAATCGCCGATCCTACACGTCACATGTAGTTTTTGACGGGAAAAATCAAAATTACCGTATGAATCGCCTAATCGATAATTCAGGAATCCTAACGCGATCGGCTACCGTATCCGTGAGTCCTACCGTAATCGATGCGACGGCAAATCGCATGGCGGAATCGTACAGTTATGGAGGCGGATCGAACAATAATAGCAGGTACGGTAGTTTCTCCATTATTGTTAACAAATTGTTGAGGATCCCATATATCGACTATTATTGGCAACATAACTGAATCACCCACAGTAAGCATGATTACACGGAATTGGGCTGTGAGGAAAAGCCTTGAACCACATTAGCGGAAAACTGCTGAATCAGGGAAATTTGTTTTTTTCCTCGTCGTCAAAGGCACTCTCACTGCTCATCAGCGAGCAGTCGGTTTCATGAAGTCACTGTGAAACTAAAACAAACCCTGATCAATCTGAAAATTGATACTTATCGTTAATTTTTATCGATGTTAATTTTCAAGTGAAACATCGAGTTACTCAGACCTCTTACGCTCACAAATATTTCTCTTCTCCGAAACAAAATATGTTTACACGCTGCCTTGCACCTCATTGTCTCTTTCCTCTAACAAACTCTTCTCGTCCTACTCATCTTTCTCTTTCTCATTCTCTAACTTGACATTGAAGACACCACATGTTGTTATCACCCTGATTGTATCAGTGAAGCGGAGAATTTATTATCAGTGAGTACTAGTGATTTGAGAATTCCTGATCTCCTCTGGTCGGTTAGAGAGAAAAAGAGTGTGCAGAATGGAGAGTGTGGCCAAATTGAACAGTCGCTCTCTCCATTCTGAACACTCTTTGTATGTCAGACAGACGAGAGAATGTGCAAAAAGGAGAAAGTCGCTTCTTGCCAAGCGTAGTGATTAGCGCAACCTTCAAGATCGCTTTGCTTCTCTCATTGCCTCTCTCAACTCTTCCCTCCCATCTCTCGTTCTCTCTGCCTCTTCCATTTATCATCCCTCATTCTCCCTTCTCCTTCCTCCTTCTCTCTTTTCTATCTTCTCCCTCTCTCGTTTGAAAAGAGTTCGATCAGTTAGCAAAGTCTCTTGAACATTATAGATCAAGAGACGCTTATATGTATTTTGAACTCCAGTGAAAGGCGTTAGACATCTGTAGTAGGGATTAACGCGCTTTGTTTCTCTCATCTTTCTTTCTCTAATTCTTCCTTTGTCTCTTATTTCTCCTCCTTCTCCTCTATCTTCTCCCGTCTCTCCACTTCATCACTCACGTTAACTGATCGATTGTTAGTAAACTTGGAAGCTGTTTATCGATTTGCGCTGTTTATCTCGGAACTTACGATGTTTATCGACTCGTCATCCTACCGCGTCCATATCTTTCGCCAGTTTGCCTGATCTATAGTTTCCAATGGGTATCCCGTGATATTGCTCCGATTAGGAACGGCGTTACTCTGTTTAGCAAGACTTCCTCCGTTTAGTGACGATCTTACGCCATCTCAATCGATCCCTAGTGTGATCGTGTCGGCTGATTTCATTTCATCTCCCTCTTTCCCGTCTCTCAATCGCGCCTCGTTTGATTATCTCGCTCTCTCCATTTCGCACACTCTCTCATAGATCTAACTGAGCGAGATAGTGTGCAGAATGGAGAGAGTGCTCACTCTCCATCGCTTCCACTCATTTCATTCCATTACAACTATGCCAGTCCCAGCGTGAGACGAGCTGCTGGGGTTTGGTGGTTTCTTGCTTGCTTTTAACTTTTTTCCGATACTTTCGTTGATCTACGGATTTTGATCTTTGCTCTTTGAGAGGAAACCAGGCTGAAACACGTGATCAACTTCTCTCTTGTGTTGAGGTTTCCGCAATGTGCTCATTTTGCTCTTCTTCAGAAATTATATTTTATGTAGATTTTTTATCTTCGTTTTTTTTACATTTGTGGTTTGTGTATTTGCGTTTACCCTTATCATTGCGGAATGCATTGAAAATTTGAAGCTCGACCAATCTTGAATGAACCGTGAAACTCATCCTCTTTTCTGTTCTCAATTTCGAAAACAAATAAAAAATTCCGGGAAAGATTTCGAATAAATAGTTTCCTGTCATCTCCTAGTGGCTCTCTTTAGCGCTCCTTTTGAACTACTTGGCGAATTCTATGGTGGATCATGATATTGTCGCATCGAAAAGTAAACTCTCCAATCTGCGTACTCACTGGATATACAATAGATACAGTAGCCTCGGAAAGTCACCGGACACTTTTTCATTCTTTCATATCTTTTGACTCGTACGAGATTTCTTGCACATACGGTCATGACATAGCACACCCACCGAGTGTTAAGGATATGCCATTGGGATATCACAGAACTCCCTGGTTGTTGCGTAGTGATGACGAAATCAATCAATACTTTTTCAAACAATCAAAATTCTTACATGGATTTTCCCTCAGCCTTCTTACTCGGCGTGATGATAGAAGGACTTAATACCTTTTCGATGAAAATATGTACTCATGGGAGGATTACGTACAGTGGCTGTAGACTGTATCAAAAAAGGGTCCCGAAAAAATAGATTTTCGTTCATAGACATGCTACAGACTCGGTCAAAAGCTCAGAATGATCCTTACCACAATTCCTGATGATCACCAAAGTTTGATAACGATAGCTCTTAATTTGCTCTCAAGGCACAAATTTTTCACTTTTTCACATAATTTTTTTCTCCCTGTTTTGGATGATCACAGTTCCAAGGCCGATTTTTGTCCAAATGTGTTTCCTCGACAGGTTGGTTGCAAATCCATGGAATATACGATTACCAACTTTTTAGAGCATTTGGATACCTTTGCCGCCCGCGGCGACCGAAAATCGGGGGTCAATCGATTTTCAAAATCGGCTGTTTTTCGACATTATGAATTTTAACTTTTTTCATTAATGATATCGTGGGCTCTCTTTCAAAATCCGGATTCAGCACACAAAAATATACCGGAAAAAAATTTATTCAGGAAGTTCTGAGAGACAATTTTTTTCGACTAATGGGTATCATGGTCATTTTTTGGGTTGAAAATCGATTGACCTCGGATTTTCGGTTGCCGCGGGCGGGAAAGTTATACCAGTACTCTAAAAATTTGGGAATCGTATATTCCATGGATATGTTACCATATTGTCTTGGAATGACCTTTGAACGAAAATCACCATCAGAAATGGAAACATCCAAATTTGGGTAATGTGAAAAAGTGAAAATTTAGTTTTTTTTTGTGCCCTGATGTCAAATTAAGAGCTATCGTTATCAAACTTTGGTGATCATCAGGAATTGTGGTAAGGATCATTCTGAGCTTTTGATCGAGTCTCTAGCATGTCTATGAACGAAAATCTATTTTTTCGGGACCCTATGTTGAGACATTCTAAAGCCACTGTACGTAATCCTCCCATGAGTTCATATTTTATATTTTCATCGGAAAGGTATTGAGGCCTTCTATTATCACACCGAGTAGGAAGGATAAGGAAAAATCCATGTAAGAATTATGATTCTTTGAATAACTATTAATTATTGCGTCATCACTACGCAACAACCAGGGAGTTCCCTGATATCCCAATGGCATATTCCTAACACTCGGTGGGTGTGCTATGTCATGACCAAGTATGAGTAAGAAAACTCATACGAGTCAAAAGTTATGAAAGAATGAAAAAGTGTCCGAAGACTTTCCGAGGCTACTGTACATGAGGGGGACAGACTTCAGATAGAGCTATTCGATTCCGCAACAATAGCAGATCAACAGTTAAGCGCCAGTGCATTTTCATTGTACATTTAGATGTGTTCGAGCAGTTCAATGAGCAGAGAAGTTCAATAGTTCTCTTTATTTGCCTCTGAAACTCATTTCCCCACCTTCGATCTAATTTCCTCCCTGTAAAATCTAATTAGAATGGATTTTATTGCTAATCTGGGTCTCCTGACGCTTCAGCTCTTTGAAATCGTTTTGACATTCGCATTTTCGTTAATAGTTTTTTTATTGTATTTTCGCTTCCTTCGGGTACACACAACGTGAAACGGCCAAAATTTACTTTTTGGAATCCCTCTGAAACACATTCTCACCGACCTCTTGTTTGTTTCGATATTTGAAGAAATGTGCCAGAAACAGATGAGTTTCATTGTTCATTAAAGTGAGCTAGTGGTTCTCGTCGCACAATTGATTGATCTTCGAATTCTGTGAAATAAAACTACGAAAACGTCAGACAGCTGAAAGACTCCATTAATGATCCCGTGCCACCCCTATTCATATCGGACAGTAAAAAAAGTGACCATCTGTGCATCTCTTAACCCTGGCTCTTCCCATTTTTTCGCATACTGTCTCGCCCTATCTGACCGGCTAGAGAGTGTGCAAAATGGAGATATTCTGAGCATCTAACTGCTCTTTTTCTTGCAAAGACGCCGTTCCGAGATCTCCATGCGCAATGATGTGTCATTATCTAAATACATCTTTGAAAGATTCTCGAGCGTTTTTTGGTGTTAGCAGTAGATTGTCAACTCGTTTTTTCCCTTTCCTTGAACTTTTATTTTATTGTATTTTTGTGATTAGAAAATCAAACGAAGCAAAACTAGCAGTGAATACCACTAAGCCTCTTGCATTCCCTGTGAAACTCATCCTCATGACCGTTCATTGCTGCGAAATTAGAACAAATTCGACCAGACATAGATGAGTTTCACACAATAATTCAAGATAGATCGGGGTTCTCGTTGTACAATGATACTTCCTTATCGTTTGGAAAAAACGAATAAAATCATCTGGTCTTTGTGCCAGAAGGCAAACGATTGAGATGAAGAAAAACCATCAATGATCTCGTGCCACCCCATTAATAAAGGACAGTAAAAAGTGACCATCTGTGCATCTCTAGAGTCTGACTCTCCCCATTTCGCACACTATCTCGAATTCATCTCACCGGCAAGATAGTGTGCGCAATGGAGAGAGTCCGAGCATCTAACTGCTCGTTTTCTTGCAAAGACGCCGTTCCGAGATCTCCAAGAGCAAGTATGTGTCACTATCTAAACACATCTCGGAACGTTCCTCGAGCACTAGCGATGCGGAAAATATTAGTGCTCTCTCCATTTTGCACACTATCTCGCTGGTCAGAGCAACGAAAGAGTGTGCCGAATGGAGAGAGTCACTATTCGATCAGGCAACGCCAGTTCCTTGAACACTTCCCCTATTTCCATTCGTGTTCATCCCTCACTTTCTTTGTCGTGCCGACCCTTTTTACTATTCCAGTTTTCACTTTATTCCCGACCACGGTCATTGACTATCTTCAATCCAATCCTTTTATATTGATTCTGTGAAGAACATTCCTCTCTCCGCATCTCTTTTCATCTTCAATTGATTGCCTGAATTTTTATCAATGCTCTTTCTTCATTTCTCTTTTGAACACGCTTTTTCTTATGAATCGGGTATGTTTCAATCTTTGTACAAAGCGCTTCATAATCGTGCACTTGCGATTCCGAACGAACTTCGTCCGAAACAAAAAAACAATGAATTCATTAAATAATATCACCAATCGGCACTAACAAACTGAATAAGCGGTTCTCCCAACGCTTCCCGCTCCCCGTTTCATTTCCCATCTCCATTGCCGCCTCTGATCTCTTTGCATATCGTGACTGTTCTCTCCATTCAGCACAGTCTCTCGTCGCCCCGAGCCCCGCGAGAGACTGTGCGGAATGGAGAGGGCAGATGCAGACAATCCTTCCCCATCTCCGTTCATATCGCGACACGTTCCCCGTGATTTCAATCGCCGATTGTGATCTCAAGAAATGCGGAATCCGCCCTTACGAAACACTTCTTCTCATTTTCATTTAGTTCTCCACCTCTTCATTTACCCTTTTAAATTTGGCAACTCATTTTGTATCCGATCTGCATTGATCTAGTTCTGAATAATTATCCGTTGCGAAACACTTCTTCTTCTCTTCTTCTCTCTCTCTTTTCCCTTCTCTTTCTTCTCTAGCCATCCATTTTTCATCACCCGCTTCTTATTCTCTCAACAGGTGTTCAGCACGCCTTTCTGCTTCTTCTCCTCACGCAAAATCATGATCTCATTTCGCAAAGTTTCTCGAATATTGAGTGAATCTCGATCTAATTGGGAGTCAAAACCCACATCGATATTTTGAGTATGTTTCAGCAATTGCATAAAACGGTTCAGAATCGACCTTTACAATGGAGTGTGTGGGCTCGAGCCGTTTAAAATGAAAATAAAAGTTTACAATTAATCGCTTCTAGGGTTTGAAAGCCCTTCAAGGGCTCAAAAAAGATTATTCCCAGCAATGCCAATGACTAAACATGATTGGCTGAACCACTCCTTGATCTAATCATAGTTCAACCCGGTTCTCTAATGTCTCAGAGTTGCGTGATCCCTTCCTTCCACTCTTTCTCTTCCCACTCTCCTCAGTTGCCATTGTCTCTAGCCTTCTCTCCTTCTCTTCCCACTCTCTCGATTCCCACGGTCTCTCGTCTCTTTCACTTTCCTCCCCAATTCGCATCTCATTCTCATCAAGGTAAACTATCGCGCTAATCGATTCGCTCCCTTCTAAAACGTGATTTCGACTAGGTACTATCTCCATTTCGCACACACAATCGTCTCTCTGGTCACTGTTGATTAGCGCAACAGCTTCTTGCTCTCTAAATCATTTTTATAAACCACTCATGGTATACTATCTATTGCTGAACTATCGCGCTAATCGATTCACTCCCTTCCCTTTAGAGTAACCCGATCGAAACGTGTCTCTCCTGTTTGGAGCAGTGCTGACAAATCGGCGTCCGACTCTCCTCAATTCGCGTGTTCTCTCATTTCTCTGACCAACGAGAGAACACGCTAAATTAGGAGGGTCGATGCCGGTTTGCCATTAATAGTTCGCACGCTCAGAATCATGAAATAGTGTGCAGAATAGATAGAGAGAGCGCTACTATTCGTCCTGGTAACATGCATTTCTTTCTTTTCTTATCTGATGTCGTATCTGCAGTTAGAGTAAAGTAAAGAAGACATCAACCTCCATTTTCGCATCTTTCGTTCTCTCTTCGATTGATTTCGCATATGTTTCAGTGATTCTTCATAATTTCATCGCGCGAGAAAGAAACAAATTCTCCCTAATCATGTTTTTAAAACACACACAAAATCTGCGTCCTTTCAATTAATTTCACATCTTCCTGTTGATTTTACTTTTAAGTATTTTCATCTCCTCGTAAGCTTCCGTATTCGAGTTATTAGGGAATGAACTTAACGATATGTTTATCTCTTTTGAATATTTCTTCCTCGATTTCGCTATGTTTCTTCCGATTCTCTTAATTATGACATTGGATATGAAAATGATTTCTCTACAGCCATTGTGAAAACGTAGCCTAACAATTTTTCCTGAAAATCCTGTGAGAAATTAATCGAAACAGTAGCTGTGACGAGTTTGTGATGCTGTTCGAATGATCACAAAGGATGCAAATGCAAGAACACTTCTACGTTGTCTGTTCATGTGCATGCGTCAAATGGGTCTAGACAATGCGAGAGGGCACGTCTGCAATCGGTCAAGACGCTTATAGGCAAACCCAAAAAATAGCGAAAATCGTTGGGAAAATCGATCATTTTGAGTAGACCAAGTCGGCAAACTTGTTTGGGCTCATCGGCAGAAAATTCAAAGCGAGACCTGATTTGATCTATGTTCATGTGTCATCTCAACCTGCGCTATTCTGCAATTCGCCTTCAGCCATCTCTCGCATGTTTCGTTATGTTTCAAGCGCATATATTATCTCGTCTGAACCACCATCATCTGATGTGGACGAGGACGCCGGTGCATTGACAACAAACCTGTCCAAGCGTGGCGGCGTCTAAAAATTGGACCATGTATGGGTACGTTGATGCGCGGGTCTGACAAAACTTTCTGTCAGACCCGCGCATCGACGTACATGGTCCAATTTGTGGACGCCGGCGTCGTGGACAGGTATGATTGACAACCACAACTTGACAGTCATATCGACCTTTCGCTGCTGATTCCTGCCCTGTCAATGCGATTTCACCTTCCTCAATCATGAATTTACGAAAAATATCACTCGTCTCAAAATCTCATGCCCACGTGAATTGGCGCCGCTCAGCTTCAAAATCGATTGAAATGTGTTATTTGTGAATGTTTTTATAGCTATTTTTAGTTCATCGGATTTTCTTGTGCTTACGCATCACAAGCCTTCCTTTACCGAACCCTAAAATTTATGTGTGTAATATAATTAATTAATCATTTTCCAGTTGGCTCTCCGGACTGCGCGCCAAGCTGACCGGCATGAGCGAGTGGTTGACGCAACTTGGAGTGGGCAACAATAAGGAGGAGAAGATGAAGGGAGGCGGCAAGGATGATGAAATGGTGAGTTGCGTCATCATTAGGAAAGCGACGCTCTGGAAGCCTACTTTGGGTTACCGGCAGACCACCTCTAGTGAACCGCAGTGAATAGGAAGACCAGCAGACCAAGGGTTGTGGCGATCAACGGTGTGCAAAAATTGCCCGCACACCTCATTTACCATGCTCTCTCTCTTCGCCGACGAGATTGCATACCAAATGAGGAGTGCGGTTGGCGATTGGTTATTTTTGTCACTAAACAATGCTCGAAACAGCTTATGTTTTTAAAAATCACGGAAATGAAAGTTCGCATGAAGAAAATTATATTTGACAGAGTTAGATCCTATGTACTATTTCTCATCCTCTCCTTCATGATTTGTCCGCTCATCCTTCCTGATATTTCGATATGCTTCACGCACTCGTCTTATTTCCCTGATACAATGGCATCTGATGATATCCTGGTCACTGGTGAATCACAACAATAATCATTTATCTTTTGGGGTCGTTCTTATCATTCTAAAATAGACGTTGGATACAATCTCAATCATAAATTCAAATCCATTAGTGCTGACAAATGCGTATCCCATTCTACTCATTTCGCATTCTAGTTGCTCTGACCGACGAGCTAGCGTGCAAAATGAGGAGAGTCGGATGCGGAATTGGCATAATTCAAATCCATGCCAGATCGCCTCCTCATCCACCTCCTCTTCCTACGGACCAGGAGAGGGGTACGATGAGGACACCGGGTTCTCGTTCCAATCGATACGATTGGATGATTGCACGACGGTGGAGGTGAGAGACCTTTGCTTTACTTTACAATTAATGGTTTAGAAACTGTGTTGTACAGCTTGATTTTCTTTCCATTTGACCGATAAGATACATGTGAAGCACTTAATTTCCCAGTTGAAACGAGTATGCTCGTGCTTCGTTCATATGCGAAAGCTTGCGAGACATCAGAAATATGCTAATTGCTGATGATTCCGGCTATAAACCTTCTTAGATAGCACAGTTCTAACCAGTCCAAATCGAGCAATGTCCAAATCCATAAGGCAAAGTCCAAATCCATTCCAAACCATCCCTCAATTGCAGATCAATCCACTCGGCTGGATGGACCTCGACGGGCCGCAGTGCTGGAACGACACCCTGGATAGGTAATTTGATAATTATTTTAAAAGTCATCTAAAAACGCATATCGAATGCCTTTTTCAATAAAAATTTTTTTCTCATTTTCTTCTCTCAAAAGCACGAAGTCGATCAATCTTTCATTCTGCTATAGTCTTTGAATGGCGTGTGAAGCGCATCCAAACCTGAGGGAACGAACAGGCAGAACGATCAACCAGTCCAAATCAATCCAGTCCAAAACATTCGAAATATTAACATAATAATCTCCAGGCAGCACTTCGGGCCCCTCAAGGATCTGCTGACGATCGGAGGCAGCAAGAGAGGAACGGGACATGAATTCAGGTGAGATGATTGGTCTTTGATCTTAGATCTCGATCGGTGATCTTTGATCTTTGAATGGTGATCCTTCTTTGGGAGGTAGATAGGATAGTGGACATAATAGTCCCTGTAAACAGATATCAGCGAAGTCTCCACGAAAAAGTTTTTACTGTGTTATTTTAAACCGTCTATCCAACAAGAACTAAATTTTCCATTCGCGGCATATTATGAATCGCGCGCGAAACACACCAACCTGATTCGATTGAGCTTGGTATTTTTTTTCGGACAATGCCCATCCCAATTCTGCAAGCGTTTTCGTTTGTCCGATCGTAAGTGCACAATGGAGCGGGCAGTATCCTATTTGACATCTGTAATGTCAACGAGGCTCTCACATTTTCAGTAAACCCACGGCAGCGAAGTCTCCACAGATTTTTTGGTCGTTTATTTTCCCTCGAAAATTGCTCCGTTTACTGAACATGCCCGTCGTATTGTATAATGAATCGAGCGTGAAACGCAACCACACAGAATCGATCGGGCGTAGGAAAACTGTTTTCGTATTGGAATTGTCGCAATTCTGCTCGCTCTCTTGTTGTTCTGATGATCGACTGTGCTAGGAGAACGGAGATGGTGATTTTCTAATACGTTACGAACAGATGCTGACAGTTAGTTAATTATATTTCCCCGCACTGCTCGCATCGAATTGAATACTTCAGTCCGCTTCATCTGTTGCATCGAGAGTGAAACTCAAATCAACTGTTTCGCATTCCGCAGAATTAAATTAATCGCGGACGAGACCACTTGGATTTTCCACACCTCAAAAGATTACCGTAACCTTCTCTAGGCTACTATGCCGCTGTCCGGGTTACGGTAACCACACGATACCATTTCACGGGTACGGTAACTCCCTTTTGCAGTCGAAGTGGTGTGGTGTCGGATGCTCCTGGACAGTCGTCGTTTCCCAATCTTCAATTATCCTTTTCCAGCCCGGTCTCGCTGCTGCACCCAACCTGGTGTGACAAGTGCGGCGACTTCATTTGGGGCTTCCGGCAGCAGGCGAGCAAATGCAGCCGTGAGTTGATCTGTGGTGTGGTGTGGAGGGCGGATAAGGAGGACGACGTTTACTAAGCGCAGTCGTATGCCTGCTTTCCATGGTGGTGTAGATCCGGGTGCGGTTTTGAGGAGTGACTTATCCAACCGACAGTTTCGTGCAGGATCCATAGTCGGTGTATCTAGACCAGTTCCATGTGATGTAGTGTGGTGCTCGGTGCATCCCTCCTGATCGACCTTTCCCACTTCTCAGACTGCTCCTACACGTGCCATGAGCGCTGCATCGGTCTCGTCACGCTGGACTGCCGCTCCGCCTCCGCCTCGTTGAAGGATGAGGTCAGATTCTTTTCATGGTGGTGTGGTGCGGGGTGCGGTTCGCGCGGGCGATGTATCCGCATTTAGTTCTCTAAACCATTCATGAATAAGTTGTTTTTCTGAGTTAGAAGACTACATGCGAATTACTCGGCAATTCGGTTATGTTTCAAGCGGCGAATAAATTCATAACATTTGAATGGGATCTATTGCACCCGACACGGGGAATCGAGTGGAAAAACAGAAACAATAATTATGTACAAATGCAGACTAATAATAATAATAATTGATCATGCATTTAAGGTGAGAGAAACGATAGAAATGTGTGGAATGAGGGGTGCATGAGATACGATGTCGCTACAAGGCGACAAAGAATAGGAAACAAGACATGATGTAGAATTAATGATGACTAATTATTTTGATGAATGACTTAGAGTTCCTAGAAAGAATGACACTGTTGGGGAGCATATTCCATCTATTTACAATGCGATTACAAAGGAAATGATCGAGAGCTACCCTATTGAAACGATGTTTCTTAATTTGAAAACAATTACGACGGGAAATTCTATTAATAGCGGGGCGAAGGAAGAAATTATCAACTGTGAGCTCTAACTCTCTATGTACAATCTTGTAAGTACAACACAAATCAATATTGGCCCGTCGACTCTCGAGAGTGGCGAGACCAAGGGCACGTAGTCGATTGGAGTAGTTGTTGGGGGGCTCTCTGCACTTGTTGAAAACTCGCTCACTGAACTTTCGCTGAACTGATTCGATTAACTTGATCTGCTCTCTGTCGGTTGGTGACCAAAGTTCACTACCGTACTCTAGGATGGGTCGGACGTAAGAAGAGAAAAGACGCGTGTATAATTTGAGACTGCGGGAGGAGAAAGTGCGGGTGATGTAAGCACAACGGGCTTTAGCGCGGGACACTATTGATTGGATGTGACTAGCGAAGGAAAGATTGTGGTCGTAAGTAATGCCAAGATCTTTGAATACCGTCTTAGTGGGGAGAGAGATTTGACCGATTTTGAAGTCAAAGTCTGGGTGTCTAGGGCCGATTTTCATAATGACAGTCTTAGTGACTGAAATAGATAGTCCCCATGTTAGAGACCAGGAAGCGAGAGCGTCAAGAGATTGTTGGAGGAGGGAAGGATCACCTATCGAGTACAACTTGATGTCATCTGCATAGAGATTGCAGTGAACACCAGGGGGAAGAATACGCGAGATGTCAGAAACATATATACTGAATAGAATTGGACCGAGACAGGATCCCTGGGACACCCATTGTTATCAACCATGACTAATTGAGAGCGATTTTTGAGGAAGGACTCAATCCATTTGAGAAGACTACCTGAGATGCCGACAATCGCGCACTTATGGAGTAACAAGTCAATCGGGATAGAATCAAACGCTTTACTGAAGTCAATAAAGGCAACAGAGACGAATTGATTTTCGTCCAGTGCTTTGTACCAATGGAGAAACGAGGAGAGAAGCACAATAGATTGTTAGATGCAAGATGATCTAATAGCGCTTTGCAGATAATCCGTTCAAAAACTTTGGAGGAGGAACACGTGAGTGATATTGGGCGATATGAGGAAGGGTCGTTTTTTGGGCCCTTACGCTTGTAAATTGCGCGAACAAATGCTGTTTTCCAGATGGCGGGGGAAGAACCGTGAAGTAGGAAACGTTGGAAAAGAATGGATAGGGGAGCGAGAATAAAGTCGTCAGTGTTTTTGAGAAAAATGTACGGCAGGAAGTCGGGAGAGGTGGAATTGCGCGAAGGTAATGATTTGAGAATCTTATGCAGTGTGATCAGATCGATATCGACGTAGTCAATCGATTGATCGCATAATTGGATTGGATGAATGGGTGTTGGTGGGGAAGAGAAAGAGAAAGAGGAACGGAAAGTGTCAGCCAAAACCGAAGCTTTGGAGGAAGCAGAGGTGTGGTGATGGGAATTGACAATGAGAGTGGGAAGGGAAGGACATTCGTCTTTGATCCGATCGGAAGCAAGACGATAGAAAACGCGAAGATTACGGGATTTCACGAGGTTGCGCTCATTACTCTTTGCTGTCTCTCAGAAGCGAGTTTACTAGTGCGAATAAACGGTTCAGTTAAAATAGTACTACGGCGGCGATAGAGAAGTCGGCATTTTTGAATGAGTTTTCGAGTCTTAGGCGAAATTTTAGTGCGCTTAGTGGATGGCTTTGTGATGGGAACAAAGTTTTCAATGAGGCTGTGTGAGATGCCACAGAATGTCTCGTATAGATGGTCTGGATCGTTACTCTGAGAGAGAACGAATGTCCAATCAATAGAGGATATGTAAAGTAATCTGAAGAGACAGAAACGAAAGTGTTGTCGCCACTGCTGCGCCTCAATCATGACAGTTTCGGATATTTTAGATTGGAAACTTTTGAGAGGGGGGGACCATTGTTTTCCCTCCCAACTTTTTTGATATGCTTCACGCGGCTTGTAAAATGATGAATTTGAGAGAGAGGCAGTAACGTTAGGGAGAACAGTCAAAGAACATCTATAAACTGTGAGAATCGAATGCATCGCAGATTGTGTAATAGGAATTTGCAGCCGTTTTTTGCCAGAAAACGTTCTGCGCGTAACAATTGGCAGGCTGTCTGTGTCTTCCTAGTACTCCATTTGCTACACCTTCTATTCTCACAGTCCTTTTCCAATAAGTTTCGCCCTGCGGATAAATTGAGCACTTCTGAATGTGATGAAGTGAGCAGTCCTTAGCCGAGCACAGAAAAAAACAAAAAACAGTACGTTAAATATAAAAAGAAATATTAATTCCAGGCCGACTCCTTCTACCCATACCTCGAGGACGGCACGCTCGGCACCATTCCTACGGTAAGTTATCGATTTTTCTCTAGTCTGTGGAGTACGGTATGATGGGCGAGATTGTTGAGGTCAACGTATCTCGTGGTGTAGTGGGAGGTGCAAGTGCATCCTTAAAGCCTATGTTTTGCAGTCGGCGCGCATCGCCATGCGCACCAACCACTCCACCGAGTCGGCGCCATGCCCCGATCTGCCGCCACTGACCGGAAGTAGGGAGGGAACGGACAAGGAGAACCGGAAGACGAGTGTTAGCGTGAGTTGGGAATTGATCTTTGATCATTGGTCGTGATCTTTGATCTTCGAAGTAGTGCCGCTGGTTTTGATATGCGTATTACTACGGCGTTTAGTTGAACTGAAACAAAATGACAACATGAAGATCCGTAGAGTGCGAGTTTGGAATGAATCTTTGATCTTTGATCTTTATTTGATCTCTGATGATTTTGAGACGAGTTTTGAGACCAGGATGGGGAGTTCCAGTGGTAGTGATAGGGAGTGGTTCAGAATGTTGTCTGAACGTGATGCGTTTCACGCTGAGGCTAAATCGACTAACTTTGTCGCTCAATCAATGGAAGCTCGGAGCCAATTCAAGCAATCATACAAAAACTCAGATCGCACATTTCAGAACATTGATATTTGAATAATCTTTCTTAATCCAGAACCCCCTCTTCCACTCCAAGAGCGTCTCGGCTACTGTTCCCCGCTCGTTCGCCCCTACTGGAAGTGCACCAACCATTGCCGCAGGACCCAGGAAGACGAGGGAACCAAGTGCGCCGCCCCTTGAGGTACGGTAGCTTGGGGATACGGTAGTCTGCAGTTGTTGATGAGTTTTTTTTATGATCTTGGTACGAGAAATGCATCAGCGATCAGTTCGGCAAAACTTTCCCCAGACTTTTAGTGAGCCTGAAACACAACTGAATCGTATTTGAAACGAGCCACGCTCATTGAATCGACAACTAGGGTAAGATAAGATTGTGTTCGACTTACGACACGGTAAGGTTGTGGTAGTCTAGGGATACGAAAACTGCCCACTATGGTAGTAGCGCCCAGAAGGTCGATTGAGCTAAGTGAGCTCGCGATAAATTGTATGAACGTGCGGTATTATCAGGGTATGATTGACGAGGATTATGGTAGCCCAACATACGAGTTTTTTTTGCATTTTTTTCATTCACCACGTATTGTCAATCTCAGAGAGAAATTTCAACAAAATTTGAAGCGCTCCTGAAACTCAACTAAAACTAATCAGAAATAAATGAGCGTTGAGATCGCCAGTGTTGATTAATCATGAACATGGTTGATCCTTGATCTTTATCTTTACAGGAACTGGAGGTGCACGAGGTCTACGTCAAAGAGGACACTCCGTTTGAAGCAGCTATGGGATACAAGTACGTTTCATGAGTCTGACGCTATGAATATTAGTTGATTCGGTCCTAACGATTACGGTAGGGCAACGGTAGAATAACGGTAGAGGTTATGAGAGAGATGACTCTCCTTGTAAGGTCGTACAAGAGCGAATATTTTATTTTATTCTATTTCGACGGAAATTAAGGAGAAGAACCTGAATTGATTAGGCATCCGCAATTGAAACGAGTCTGAAACATAACTGAATTGACCGATTCGTGAGCAGCAAATGAACTACAAAACGAATTCAATCATTGTCATTGTCCTCAACTCTCTAGACTTAAATTCTCATCCTTGATTTACGGCTGCAATATCAAAATTTTAAATATTACGTAGACAGTGCGAATCGTTTTCTCATTGCAAAGACGCCCATTTCCAGCACGAAAACCAAATGTCAAACTATAATAAATACTAATTCTTTCAGGGATATCGAACTAGAAAAACGGATCACCGAGTACAACAAGCACGTCGAGCACGGTTTCGAAATTGAAATGGTGATTTTGAGTTTTTTTTTCGCACGCAACAGAAGAAGAAATTGAATGTGGAACCTATCATGATTTAAATGAAGATGATGAAACCTATCCGAAGCGAACTTCGAAATGCAACTGTTTTCGCCCACTCCATGAAGTAAATTAGTAACATTAGTAAATTATAAATGTACTATACTAATAATAATTATCATAATTAATATACATACAATATCACAATTCGCAGGCTCCCTCTGGCGACGCCTTCACCGGCTGCCTACAGATCCACATGAACTTCACCCGGCCGATCAATATCGTGGCCGGCGAGCGACCGCCTACCGTATACGACGTAGTCAATACCGGTGAGTCGAGCTATCGAGGACTGACTTTATAAACTACGGGAGCCCATACACGAGGGCGATGGATGACTGACTTTCAATGCATACCGTATCTTGGACTGATCATTACTTTTCTTACCGTAACTTGGACTTTCTCATCTTACAGTACCCCCTGATATCGAAGCGAAGAGATACAGTAATCAGTTTATCGAGTGGGCGGGGAGTCAGTCGAGTATACACACACGCGAGATATGGGCGAGATTAGAGGGACAGGGAAGGGTTCGGAGCCGCCGGAGTCGGTGGCATCTTCGGTACACTTGCTGCAGCAGCTACAGCCAGTCTCACTGGCCGCCGCAGCCCGAGCTGCGACGCGACACGCTGCGTCGCTGCGGTGCGGGCGACGCGGCTGCAAAGGGGCGGAGTTAGGCGGGGCGGAGCCAGAATGGAGCGTGGCTCACTCACCGGCGCTGCGCAAGCCGTTTCGCTCCGCCTGGCGGCGCTCGATCGACATGCGACGGAGGCGGCTGAAAAGGGGCGTGTCTTAGCAAAAGTGGGCGGATCGCGCGAACCTTGCGCGATTCTCGAGTGGCGTTTCGTCGGTGCGCGGCGACGGGAAGGCGCGGTCCAGTCGGTTCTCCGAGTGGTACCGCGAGCCCTGAAGTTTTGATGAGATTACTGTAGGAACCGGGTTTTTCTGTGGGACCGGGAAGTAGAATCCGTTCTACTTCACCGATCCTGGTACCCGGACTTACGATGGTGGCGAGGCTGGTGGTGCTGCCGGCGCGGGACGCGGCGGCCGAGTCGCGGCCAGCCGCACGTCCGCGTGCCACCGGCGGCGGAGCCGCGGTGCCGCGGCCTCCGCAACCCGACGCGGACACACTACTGTTGGGCGAGTCGCGCGAGGAGGCGAGCGAGCCTGGAAGCGGCGGAGTCAGTGGGCGCCCCAGGGGGCACCGCCACTCACCTCTGCTCGACCGCAGAGACTCGTTGCCGAGTCGCAGCGGCTGCTGCTGCGGCGCAGGAAAGCCGCGACCGCGGCGCTCGCGCCCCCGCTCGTCGATCCACGGCCTGTCCTCCTAAAGAATAAAAATGTGATCTTTTGATCTTTAAAAGGATTGAGTCCCTCAGAGATCAAAGATCAGTATTTTACGTCATCAGAGTTGTCCTCCCTACTTCTTAGACTACGGTAACCTCAGACTACAATGCTTACGGATGGTGCCGTAACCCCGCCTCTCAGAGATCAAAGATCAAAGTCCAGAGATCAAAGATCAATGTCTCACGTCATCGGTGTCGTCGTTTTCCTCAGTGCCCTCCCGGCCCGCCAGGCGCAGCCGCCGCATCAGCAGGTCCGTCACGTGCGAGGAGATGGCGCGCGAGAGCTGGTCGAAGCACGGATGCTGCTGGAAAGATCAAAGATCAACTGGGGCGGGGCTTTGAAATGACGTGGCCTAGCTGAACTATCCCTACTGGTGCTCATTTCGGCAAGATGTGCGCACAAGGATCGGTTGGTGGTTTCGACGAAAGAACGTTCAAGGGATCAGAGATCAAATTGCAAACCACAGACTCCAAAGATCAAAGAATAGTGATCAAACTACAGTATACCTGTCCGTCGGCTGAGCTGGGCGACGCGGGCGACTCGATGAGGTCGGACTTGAGGCCGGCCCAGTCGTCGGCCTGCGAGAGATCATAGATCAAAGATCAAACTACAACTGTTTCTCTCTCCATTCAGCACACCATCTGATCACTCCGAGACAGTGTGACGAATGGAGAGAGGGCTATACGATCTGACAGACTGGTTATAGAGATCAGAGATCAAACTCCGAAGATCAAAGATCAAGTCGCTCACATTCTGCACCAACTCCTGCAGCAGGGCGTCCAGACTCTGTTCGGTGCTAGTCGCGCTCATCCTCGATCGTCGGTCAGTGGTGGCAGTCACAGTCAGTAGGTCAGTAGAGGCTGGAAAGGGGCGGAGCTTAGCGAGAGGGCGTGGCCAAGAGAGGTGGAGCTTACGGGGTGAGCGACCGCACGCGAGCGCGCAGAGGGGAGAGAGTGGGGAGAGGAGAGGAATGGAGGAGAGGGAAATGGAAAAGAGGATGCAAAGTCAAGAGGGTGGATTATGAGATTATAGAAGAAGTGGATTTGGAAGTTGTTGAGGGAAGAGGAAGGGCATCTTGTGTAAATAAGCAACCTACATCTGAGTGGACTGCTTACTAGTTGAGTTATGAAAGAGGCATTGTCTTATCGGAGCAGGCGATTTAGTGGAACAATTTTTGGAGAATCGAATAAGTTTCATTCCTGCTACATTAGAGGATGAGAAACGGATAGGTGTTAATGTGGCCGGTCATAACAATAGAAAAAAATCTATTAAACGTTCACGCTCAAGTAGTGTTACCTAGATCGAATAGCGCCCTCTCCATTCTGCACACACTCTCACCGGTGAGAGATACGGGATAGTGTGCAGAATGGAGAGAGAGGGCTACTAATAGATCAAATGAGACTCCTTATCATTCCTTCCTTTCTTCTCCACTAAGAATAGGTCATGATGCGGTATGATGTTTTTTTCGAGACTAAGCAATAACTATGAGAAAAAAGAAGCTACCGATAGCAGCAAGACAGCAAGTGAGACTCATTCTCTTCATTCTTTCCTTTCTTCCCCTCCTCCTCGTCCCCGAAAACAACAATGGGCTACTGCAGTAGCAAAGGCATGCATGAGAAGGTGGGGGAAGATTGAGGGCTCTCTCTCCATACTTCATCGCCACTCTAGCCGACGAGACTGTGTGCGGAATGAAGAAAGCGTAAGAAAAGAGATGGAGGGCCTCAAGTTGCCACGACTTAGAAAGTAGGGAGGAAGGAGCTATCCTCATTTCGCACACTTCCTAGTTTCTTAATGAGGAGGATCGCAAAGATTTCTTTGGAAAGTACTTGAGCCACCAGTCCGATATTCGCAGAAACGGGAAAAAAGAAGTTTAAGATGCTGTAACGAGAAACGTCTCTTAGAATCCACAAAAAGATCAGTCCAAAGGGGACAGAAAAACTACCCTCTACATGCTCTCATCAAACTCTTTAATATTGTTTTTATGTTGGTATCGTCTCGACAAGCTCCGAAATAATAGGCAACAACCCTTATGCCGCTGCTGCAACTCAATTGGAACGATGAAGACAAAAAACGAATGCGCCAAAAGAGCAGTCCAAAATCAAATAAATTCGCGGAAAGTGAGAGAAGTAAGAGGGATAAGCATCGAGTGTTATGCTCATTTTCTCAATCGCTGAAAAGTTCTCTGGAGAGTGAGAGCTTGTTGACTTCATAACTGCACTGGAAAAGGGCGTCTTGAAATTTCCTGACTATTTTCGATTCTCTACTCGCAAATACGTGAGATTTGCGTCATTACTAGTCAATCTTGTGTGGGTTCGGTGCTTAGGAACTGCATGAATGCCTAATCTGGGGAGGGGGGGGCATGCGCTGCATAATTTTCTCTCGCTAAAGCTGGAAGAGCTGACGATTCAGGGAATAATTGCGTCATAACCAGGCAATCCGAATATCCAGAGGACTGCCTAGGGGAAATGAGAAGTGAGGGGTGCCAGTTAGTGGCAAATCGGAACTGGACCCTCCTCTTTTCGTGTGTTCTCTCGCCGGCCAGAGAAACAAGAGATCACGGGTCTGACGTTATTGCCTCGCCGTTGTCTGACCGGCGACATAGCGTTCAAAATTAAGAGACTGGATATAGTACAAAGTGACACCACGTTCTAACAGGGAGCATGGTACGAATTGAGAGGTATGATCCTAGTTGTGGGTACGAGTACGCGAATTGACGAGAGTCGTTGCCGGTTTGCCATCACTAGGAGGCACCTCCAGACATTGATGGCATTGATTAAGAGAGTTCTGAAGGTCTATCCTTATGTCCCGGAGTATGGATATGTTTCAGCTAGTCTATGTAGGGAATGCAATCACTGAATCGGGGATAAAATAGACGACGAAGATTACAAAAATCGCATACAATAAAGGAAATGAAAATGTGCCCTGAGAAGACAAAGGGAGAGCATCTCCGATTCACCCCCTTTGTGTGATTGTCCGACCATGCCAAAGCGCTATTGGTCCAAACAGAGGAATGCGTTCCATAAATAGCTGAACCACGTCATGGAGTCCGGCAGGAAATGGGGACGTGATTTTCGATTCTAGGCATGCCCTCTATAGTGGTAATCCGATGCTATGCAAGGGCAGAGCAAAGAGAGGAAAAACAAGCTCTTTTTCTCATCGGAGATCGGAATTCTCGTGTGAAAAGGGAAGCGTGGACTCTCCACTTCGCATGATCTCTAGTTTCTCTGACCGATTAGAGAGTGTGCAGAATGGAGAGTCTGCTCAATTCGTATAATCTCTTGTTAAAGTAGTGAAAACAATACTGAATATTACTAGCATAATATTAGCAACAGAAAAACAGGGGAATACTTGTTTTCAGTGCAATAATACAGCAGATACGTCATTTTGCTAATGATTTACACAAAGCAGCAAGATTAGAGCTATGAAAATATTTTGATGGCAAGCAAAAAGAGGCTACGATTCGCGGCGAAAATAGTTGATACGACTCGAACGAAATGACGTCAGCCTCAAAATGACTTCCGATACACGTCAATCGAGAAATATTGTACGGAAAACATGTAGTTATAATTTCGTAGCGAATGCAAAATGTGTTAGAAATGCTGCATAATTAGAAGCGTGCGACGAGTGGAAGCAATAGTTACGTCATTGCTAGGCAAATCATCACTCTGTAAAAGAGAGGCAGAAATGAACTAGTCAACTTCTCATTCACGGTGTTCTGAACAAAGCTCCATAATATCTCAATTTCTGAGACCTCTCTTGTCATCAATCGTTCTCTCTTTCTCTCAGTTCTCTCTCTCTCTCTCTCTCTCTCTCTCTCTCTTTCTCTCGTAATCTATAAGCAACGCGAATCGGAAGTAATTGGAAGATGAGAGTCGACTAGCCCCTTAGCTCGGTGAATTATTAGATATTATTAGATGAAAATTGTCCCCAGAGGGAGAGTGAACGAGATTAGATATTACGTCATCAACAGGCAACGCGAATTCGGAATGAATTAGAAGACGACAGACCAATCGACGGCAGTGGGAATGAGTGAAATTGGAGAGCCCGCAGAGCCCCGTCAAGCGTGTGAAAATTGTCCCCAGAGGGAGAGTGAACGAGATGAGAGAGGAGGGTTTCTCTCCATTTTGCACTCTCTCTCGTCTTCGTCTGATTGGAGAGAGGAAGAGGGAGGGATAGAACGGAAATCGTGGGAGTTCCCCTTCTCTGACGAGGTTCTGGTGCTTTTGGCCAGTCATCAGTAACACAGTGAAGAGCTGTAAACAGCTTTTCTCACAGTAAAGACGGTCTTCGAGTTCGATACGCTTCACTCCTCACATATCAACTATTGCTTTTCGAAGCGAGCAGTGATACTCCTGGCGGCATTGAAAAAATATTGTCAAATAGATTATTTTACTCAATCGGTGAGAGAGTCTGCAGAGTGATGGCAAATCAGAGCTCGACTCTCCTCTTTTCGCGTTCTCTCTCGTTTCTCTGACCAGTGATAGATCACTCGGATCGATGAGAGTCGTTACCGTTTTGGCATCACTAGTCTTCAGAGTGAGGAAACAGACGCGTCACGCTAACGAGGTTCCGGTGCCGTCTTTAGCCGCTACTCGTAGGCAACGCAGTGAAGAGCCGTAAACAGCGTTCCTCAGCAGCTAAGATCATTCAAAAAAAGTGACAAAAGTTCTGCTTTGCAAGGGAAAGTTCTACTTTGAACGACGTCAGTGGTTTCGAATTAGTAGTGACTAATCGGCATGGACCCTCCTCATTTTGACCACTATATCACCGGTCAGAGAAACGGGAGAGCGCGCGAATTGAGGAGAGTCGGAGGCCGATTTGACATCTCTATTTCGAATACGCTTCACACCGAATGTTTCAACCGAGTCTTTGCGAAGAGAGCAGTGGACGTGTTTTCCAGACAATAAAAAATACCCAATTAGATGTTTGCGAGGCGCCATGGTAGCCATCCAACTCCATTTCACACATAAATGCTATACCAGGCAATCAATTAGTGATGATAAATCGGAAACTGACACTACTCATTTCGCGTGATCTCTCTCTTCTCTCTTTTCTCTCATCAGCGAGAAAACACGCGAATTGGAATAGAGTCGGATTTGGAAACACTACTATTTGCCATGGAAGTTCCTGGAAGAAGTGCTGTGTAGCTACGAAGAAAGTGTGTGCGAGAGGGAAGGGAGAACCAGGGAAGTGACGCCAGGACACAGGACCAGTGTGAAACCCGACACCCGGAATGAACGAGCAGTGGGATGGATTGGGGGAGGAATTGGAGAGGCCAACGACTAACAATGTGCTATGTAGAGTTCAGTGCTTGTCGAGCAGAAAGTAGGGATGCAAATTCGGTTTTGGTTCTCTCCCATTCTGCACACTATCTCGTTGAGTTGAAAATCGAAACGGCATCACTAGCAGGAAGTGATATCAACAAACCACTAGAGCGAAATCCGAAACCCCGAATGGAACCAGTGGGGGGGGGGATGTGGGAGGAATGAGGGCCGAATGGCTAACCAATTGCGAAACAAAGCGAAATGATCGAGATATCAGAATGAGAGAGGGGTAGTTTTGCATTTCGCTTAGCCATCTCTACTAAGAATGACTACAAGTATTACCAGGAAAAGCACGTCATCGTTAGGCAAGGGAAGCATATCGAAAGCCCATTGTTCGGAACAGCATCAGTCAACCCATCCGGGATGAAAAGTTCTTCGAAAATACCACCCTTCCTATTGTTCTCGAGAGGGGAGAGAGCGAACAGAAGGGAAGTGAAGGTTTCCGCTCTCTCCATTCTGCACACTCTCTCGGTCTGAAGAGTGGAAACGGAAAGGGGAAGTGGGGGCTGGGGTGTTCCGAAAACACCAAGTAAGCGATAAAATAACATCACGCCCTGCTCTTTTCCGCCATTATGACGTGAGAGTTGTTCGAAATTCTGATGACGTGGAATCGAAAAACGCGGAAGATATTTTCGGGTTTGCTTGTAGACTTTGAGAAAGTGTGAAAAAGGGCCAAAGTTGAACATCGAAATAGAAGAAGAGATTCTCGAATGGCTGTGAGGGAAAGCTTGCAAATTCTGATGTATTCACCCGGGAACTGAAATGATTCTGATGCGAAAACAGGGAATAAAAACACGAAACCATCCCAAAACGATCAGTCCAAATGCTGGAGTGCCGGGACTGAATCTTGTCAGAATCAGTCCAAATCCTGGACTGAACTCTTTCTAGTGATTATGACGCGGGAACAGGGAAGTAAATGCGGCACTCTCACCCACTGCAATTCCCAAGTCTGCTATCTAATTAGAGTGCTCGAAGTGACGATTGAAGCCAAATTGGCAGTGAGTGTCTGAGTGTCTTATTTCACGTGTTCTGAACGTGCCTGATGCCTGCCAAATTGGCAGCCGACTCTCCTCAATTCACGCGTTCTTTCGTTTGTCTGGCCGGCGAGAGATGAGGAGAGTCGTTTCCGAATTGACATCACTGCTGCCTATTCAGTTTCGTTAGTGGCAAATATGTAGCGAGATTCATTATTGAATTTAATTGTTTTTTTTTCTATTCCTACCCTACTCGATATTGCAAACACACGATTTTAATGCGCTTTGTGCAAATGCTGAAACATACCCGAATCAGAGCCTGCTAAGAGGAAAAAGTTCACAACTGCATTGTCTAATAAGATAAGAGATGCAATTTGAGAAGCCAAATTGGCAGTGAGACGTCTGATGAGAAGTGTTCTGGGCATGACAGAACCTCTCCATTCCACACACTTTCGCCTGTCAGAATGACAAGTGCTTCTCTCAAACGCTCTCAATTTGGGAGTATCTTTTGAAAAGTGTGCCGAAAAGGGCAGACAAGTGCGGGGTAATAGTGGAGAGAGAGCGCGACAGAAATTGGTTCAGGTTATCACGATAAATTTGGCTGAGAAGAGGTTGAGTAAACTCGGAATGTAGTTCTGACTGAACTGTCCCTCTTATAGGCGAGAAAGGTTCTTCTGACTCGATTGTCGTGAAAAAAGAGAGTCAGAGTCAGCCAATTCTAAATGAGAATAGGCATGACAAATCGGCCATTTCGCTCTGGCTGATGTCAGAGTGTGCAGAATGGAGAGAGTCGTTGTTCATTCCGACATCTCGACTCTAAATGAGTTCAAGAGGAGAGACGTGGGGGAGGGGCGGAAATAGCAACACGAAGTGACGCAAGACTTTCCGCTTTCAGCAAAGCCACGAGGCAAAGCTCCGAAAACATCCCTCAAGACTCTCTTTTTTCGTACGTTTTCTCATGTTCCAGCTCTGGAAGCTAGAGTAATGAGAAAATACGGCAAGATCTAGCTCTGTAAGATCCTACAAGAATTTGCAAGGATATAGAAAACTAGCTGCAATAATAGTAAGAACAGTAATGGTTCTCTCTCACTAACGAGCCAGCTCGCTTCTGATCAACTCGTCGACAACCGTGATTATGCAATCTATGTAATCGAAGTATAGCTGGACTAATTGCACACCTCGCCGGTTCTAAGGGTGAGTGCGCGAAATGGAGAGAGCGCTGGTTACTGATCTCTAACGAGCCAGCTCTCTTCTCCGCTCAATGCGCTGTGCGCAGTTGTTGACGGTCATCTTTGACGTCTGGCGGCTATATTTCCCCCTTTTTCCCCTCGGAGGAGAGTTATGACAGGGGGGAAGAGGAGATGACTGCTAGTAGTGATGTCGTTTAGGACTCACTCTCTCAAGCGTCTGGTCAGAGTGTGCAGAATGGAGAAGAAACCGAATGACATTAATAACTGCTAGTTCTGTCGCCTCTCTAAGAGCAGTGGCTAGACCCATAACTCTGCAGGAAATATTTTTTTTAAAAGTCGTCTCAGCAGAAATGCACGTCGAATAGAGAATTTTTCATTCAGTTCACTTGATTTTCTTACCGACGGAGAGTTCATGGAATTAGTGAGCTCGCGAATATGTTTCACTCTTCGCATTTCATTCGAATAGCTTTTCAGAGAACAGTACCAGTTCAACGAGTGTTGTAAAAAAACAATTAAACAGGGCAATCTATTTCCCCCCAATCGGATGCTTTACGAACTAGGAGTACTTGACGCGAGCGAGTGCTGATTCACTTAGCGCGTCTGATTCGCGCGAGAAGGAATGAATACGATTTCCTGCGGTTAGCACACCCTCGGAGGAGCGAGTTTGGGTGACTCTGAGGAGCCGCTAACAATGAAATAGGGATGCGAAGATGATTTGCTCGACAATCAAAAATTGATTTTTTTAAATCGAGGAACTCTGCTAAACCCATCAGATTCCATATTTGGAAAAAATAATAATTAAAATAATAATTTAATATATTATTTATTCCAGCCAAATCTTCTGCCTCCCTTCGCACCATCACCTCCTTCTTCCTGCCGAGGAACACAGTGAAGACGGTGGCGATCAATAGTGAGATGACCACGAGGTGCGTGCGTAGTTTAATAAAAACAATTATAATAATTATAATATTTTTATTATTTTGTGGAAGTTGTATGCTCTAGCGAGACCAAGCAACTATATTCGTTTGCGAGAAATCATAGCGTAAAAGAGCGAAATCAAATTTTTCGAATAAGCTTCACGATTAGCATTTCAATAGGTTCGAATCGAGCGGAACAGTACTTGCCACAATGTCATTAGTAACAAAAATTATCAGTTATCTAGAGCTAAATCAGATCACTTTAGGTTGTGCTGACCGTCCAAATCTCGAAAATAAAAATATTAATACATCCTGTTAAAAATTCAATTTCTTTCCAGGCAGATGATTGTCGTGCTGCTCCGCAAGTTCAAGGTAATAAGATAATATTATTATTTAATTAGTGCATATTAATTATTGATTTAGTGAATAATAACTTAATTCCAGGTGGCCGACAACCCGAGGAAATTCGCGCTCTACGAGTGCAGTCAGAGCATTGAGTGCCAGACTCTAATGAGTGAGTTTCTGCTTTTTCGTCTAAGAACTAATTGCGTGTTTATCGATTTTGAGCAGATGATAAGATGATAAGGATGATAAATCTCAAGTTCTCAACTATAATATTCTTTCAAATGGATAAGTTAAGTGCATCTAGGGCCAGCGTTTCTGATATTTTATGGATCTCAACGATAGACACGAGCACTTTTGTAGGATGCGACTTATGATGTGGATATGGTCATTCCGCACTCTCGAGTGCAATCGCGCGGTCTCAATGCTTATATTGCGTTGTGTTTCACTCAGCATTACACTCTCTCACTGTGAAAGACTGGTGAAAATAATGTTTAAAAGATGGAGAGACAGGTGTCTGCTATATAAACTAAGTTATGTAAATCGATATGCGAGCGCAGACCTATCATTCGAATCGTCATCACAAGATCTATTGATGTATCCAAGCAAAAGTTTACTTTTTCGAGTGGTTTCAAGATACTGCTCGTTTTTTCTAGCAGTGTAATGAAGAGAGCTTTCGATACACAGGTTGTGTAGGTCGATAGAGAATCGAAAAATAACCTTAGCTCATGAAGAAAAGTTTTTTCTAGGACCAACTTGAAGGGTAGAAAAGTTGACCTCAAGTCAGCAGGCTGCACACGACCAATGCAGCCATGCGGTCAGGAATGATCCCAGGCCCTATTCCATAGGCAGGGGTCCTAGGAGGGTCTAGTGGACTCCGAAACTGCAGAAAACTCGAATTCGAAAAAGTCACTGGCTGACAAGAATCAGCGTGTCCAGGTCGAGAATAAGGTGAGAGGCGTGATATATTGCACACTTCGAGTTGCTACAAAAATGCAAGTGTTGAAACATATTTTAAATAGGAAATATTGAAATAAGAAAGCGCTCTTATTTCCGATAATGATGGATTAGAGGGTTGAGCAAGATAAAAAAAGACTAAAATACTGCAAAAACAGAGGCTCAAAATGAGTCTCTTCAATTCGCGTTCTCTCTCGTTTCTCTCACGAGATAGTACAATGAGTGCACAAAATTAGACCGGGCTAGATATAATAGGAATAAGTGGCTTGAGAATAAAATGGAATGACTGGCAAAAAAAGAGCCTCACAATTGATCTCGGGACTCTCCCGAACACAACTACTGAAGCAGAAAGGACCCGAAATGGCCGAATTGCACGCAATACTGCAAGTGAATACTCTCTCCATTCTGCACACTATCTCGTCGTGTAGAGTGACGATAGAGAGTGCAAAATGAAGAGGGCAACACTTCAAAATGACCGGGAGGGAGAAAAAGAGGAGAAAAGGGGAAGTGAGTTCTACGAAGAAACGGTACTCAGAATCCCAATGGTTGCTAGGTGGCCGAGAAGCGACAATATAGTGAGCCCAATGTAGAGAGCATTATTAGAGAAAGCAACATTTCAGCCAGGGAATGTCCTTCGGAAGAAAATCACATGAAAAGGTGAGAGAGTTCCAGGAAGAGAAGGCCCAAAACTTCTCCTGAGGTTGCTAGGTGGCCAAGAGATTTGTCGCCGAGAATTGGCAACTTCTCTCTTCACAAAAAGTGCAAATCGTCGCCACTAACGCATTTACCTTTCTTCTAAGACTTTCATGAGCTTTTGACGTTTCGAGACTCGCTGAAATAGCATTGGTTAATAGTGATGAAATGCACAGATATGCAGCTCTCTTGCCTCCGCACACTGTCTGACTGATGAGAGGGTGTGCAGAATGGAGAGCGCCTGACGATAATTCAACGAAAAGCGCGCAGGTCACGGGATATCTAGTGTGAGAGATGGGCCAGCCCGATATGAGAGCCTCTGAATAGGAGAGAAAGAGGAGAGATGCCGTCTCTCCATTTTGCACACTCTTTCGTCACTATAGGCGATGAGGGGGTGTGCAGAATGGAGAGAGCTAGAAGCGACGAATAGAAGAGAAAAAGGAGAGAAGGACATGAAAGGGAGGGCGAGTCTTGTTGAATTTGTGATGAAGTAAAGGAAGGAGAAGGGAATGATATTCGAGAGGGGGATAGAGGAGCAACCAGGAATATAATATTTACTCTTATTTGTAATGTTGTTCCGCATAGACGCAATTGTAATTAATTCGTTTGTCATCTAATCATGAAATTTTTTTTTTCATGCAACCAGGAGATATCACTGCAAACAATGCAACAAAACCACATAAATGCGATCAGTGAAACATATGTATCTGATGATGATCGAAAAAATGTTTCCGTGTTCATAGATATATCAATGAACTAAGTTTAGCCCAAAATATCGCAGTTTTTTTCTAAAAATGAAAAAACAAAGATGGAATAGCACTCTGTGGAAATGGCAAGGAAGCCTTCGAGTGGTTTGTTTACTGTGAAGAATGGGCCGGAAACTCGGTTTGAGAGCCTTTTGAAGTGATGGAGAAGGGAGAAGAAAAGGACCGAGAAAGGCTGGAAACGCATGCGGAAGGCGTCACTCTGTAATATTAATTTACACCTGCCAAAGTAGATAAAACTGGGAAAAATGTCTAGAAAATATTTATCTATTTTTGAGTGGCAAAACAGCACATACTGCTTTCTGTGAATCAAAACATGTTAAATGAAAATAATGAAACTTTTGAAAATCGAACGAAAGGTTGAGATGACGACAAATTACTCAATTGTATTTATAATTCTTCGCACAATTGTTGAATCTAGCTATTATAGAGCAAGTGCTGCACGATCTATTTCTATGAGAGCTTTTAAACGAAGTATGTTTTACTTAGAAAATAAATGGGCGGTGAGTAAGTTGAAAGTGATAGTCAGCCATGCACTTTGGGGGAAAAATAGAAATATGATGATTGGGAAACAGGCAGATCATTCGTCAGTCGAAATAAACATCGATCTCTTCAGGAAAGTTCACTCGCGTTCCCGACTCGGTGTGTCCTCTTCGCTCAGCTCTCGGCTGGTCTAATCCGAGAGAGAAATGCTTCGTGCTACAGGAAAATGATGCTGGAGAGATTCTGGTGAGATTTATCGATCAGAGGATTACGATAGTCGGAATCGGGGTACGGTAGCTATGCAAAAGTTTTCTCACAGTGCAATATTCTTGCCGAAATCATGGTCGTTCGTTCGGTAGTGTGACGAGATCCCTGGTACGAAAGATTTTTTCAAAATAAATGCAGCTATTCAAATTTCCATCCAAAGAGGCAATGATATTGCTCGGTAAGAGAGGCGACTAGATAAATGCAAACAGTGAAACACATTCGGAAAAATTAATTATTTCGCGATTGTTTACGATAGAGCACAGAAATTGGAAATAGGTTTCATGACGAATAAAAGTGTCTCGTGAAGGAGCCAATTATGATCGTAGGCGGACTCGCGAATAAATAATAAACAGCTGTCGAATATCGAAAATCATTTAATTATTTAAATTGATATATGTACAAGTAAACATTCCTTTTCAGTGGGATGCCTTCGAGGTGCCCGAACTCCAGAATTTTCTTCGCATTCTCGGCCTAGAAGAGCAACAGTACAGAACACAGATAAAGGAGAAGTATCGGGTTTATGAGTGAGTTGATCTTTGATCTTTATTCCATAATCACGGATCAGAGAAGGAAAAGACCAGGAGGAAATTCTTCTTTGATCTATGGTGTCAGAGGACACAAATTGCAGCCCGATCTGTAACTAAGTTACTTTCTTCTATTTCAAATTGGATAGTTGAGACCGAGGTTTCCATAGGAACGATTGAAATGCAAATGATGAAGCGTATTTAAAACCACGCAGTAAACACTTTTTTCCTGTTGGAGATTAGTTAATTTAGCAATAATTAATGTCCTTTGAGCCTGCTCGACTTTGCTTTCAAGCGTTTGATGGCGTGGGAAAAGTCAAAGGAGAAGAGAACACATTTGAATTCCCGCTATTGCGTATCTCAGCTCCCAATGAAGCTAGCGACTTGAAACTTCGTTTTTAGGAAAGAGGATTTCCACCCCATATTCCAAGTTTCAAGTCGCTAGTTTCACTGGGAGCTGAGATACGCAATGGCGGGAATTCAAATGTTTTCTCTTCTCCTTTGACTTTTTCCACGCCATCAGTCAATCTGAAATTCCAGTTCGTATTTGATCGCGGAATTGCGAGCGCGTGAACAAGAAGGATACGAGGGCGACTTCGTGCCGAGGGAATTCGCACCCCCGCCACCCGTTTGTGTTTATTATTTAAACAATTATTTATTGTAAATGAAGTGAATAAAAAGGAGGAAAATAAAAGGTGATAGTCTGAGAGAGTTTGTTACTTCCCATCGATCTGTTCACGATAGTCTGAGCGATATGGTAGATATCAGTAGAGATGAACCCCTCCCCCCCCAGAACGATATCGATGGTGTATTATCCATCGAGAAAGATTTGGGATATGCTTCAGCCAAGAAGTGATCGATTGGTTGTTTACCAATGGATGTTGCGGGTATTGTGGAAAGAAAATTGCGAGCGAGCGCAAAACTACCGAACTCAGGTCGATAATAAATTAATAATCAACAAATCAACAAATTAATAATTTTTCAGTCTCGCGACTACGATTCCTGTTCGTCTTCATCTTCGATGGTGAGGGATGACGACAGACACATCTACGCTACCGTAAGTGTTAACGGATTTTCCGATAAGAAATACATTTTTTGAAACGAATGATTCGGAAACAGAGGATTTCGAAAACCGCCTAGATTATAGAAACAGGGGTTGGCTATTTATCATGTCTTAACGACACCGCTAATCCTCATCCAAAGCGCTCATTGCAAAATTAGGCGAGGACGATGAGGTGGTGGCACTGCTACGACATAGCCAACCATACTTGTGATGGAGTAATTCAGCATTGAATGTTGAAGTCGACTGTACAATACTGTTGAAGAGTGATGAAGTATCATCAATCCAGAATCAATTGATATCTCAGGTCGGAGATGAGGATGATGATTTCGGCACGATGCGCCCTGCAGACTACGCGACGGCGAGGAGCATGATACGGTAAGGGATACTGTAGTGAGGAGGAAACGGTAGATCAGGAATTACAGTAGATTGGGTATCATAACGAAATGGTGATTAATACCTGATTTTATTTCAGGAATTCTTCGGTCGAGGACGAGCCTATGTACGTGAACATTCGGGAAATGGGCGACTCGACCAAGTTGTAGATTACGGTAGTCTCTCACTTCTCTGTGCTCTCTCGCCTCGAGAGTACGGTAGTCCTACGGGTCGCTCGCTAGGTCACACTTCTTTCGTCCCCATCTATCCCTTTCGAGATACCCCAATTCAGTTGTTGTGCGAAAGTAGACACGAGTGTCGCGTTTGATCTTTGATCTTTCATAATGAAACATGAATGTATGCCAATCATAATTGATATCGACATCGAAGAGCTCAAGTTTCGAATATTGTCCTCTCAAAATAACGAATTTTCTGATTCTAAATCTTTCATGATACGGATTTCACAACGATTGTAAGATATACACCATTTCACATAATTTCTGATGTTGTTTCGTAAGAATGCACTAACACGGAGAATAAAATGTATTAAAAAAATCTGATCATTGCCTATTTTTCATTTGGCGCATTATTTTACACTGTATTCGGATATGCTTCAGGGATTGGGCGAAACGCGATTCATCAGTTCGTACTCAACACAGTATTAAGCCCCATGTAAAACGTTCTGCAGAATTAGTGCTCGATCTGCAAAAAATGATCCTCTCGACGAGGCGCATCCAACTATGCAAAATTCAGCTTCCATTACCTCCTCAAATTTGAAAGGTGTAGGTAAAAAAACGTGCAGAACTCCATGGTCGAATCCATGTGCTAGAAAATTTCCAAAACATTTGGATCATTGGAACTCGAGAAACTCAAAAATCGTACTTTGAAGGCGGAAGCATGCCTACAGGTGTGGATGGCCGGGGTTTGGCATACGACGGACAAGGGGGTGGGGAAACGGAGAAGCTAAACGAGGGATCGATAATTGAATCAATGGAGAATAAAGCATTATTCCATAAACCAACTTGAGCATATATTATTATTTTTTATGCCTCCAACTTTGTTCGACTTATACGGGCTCATAATAAGTTTCACAGGTAGTTTAAGATTGTGGCGTCGCGTTATCGAGCGAACACTGAGAATTTTTTCGTTCAAAAAAACAAGATCCTAAAATATTCGATCACTTTTTCTTAAATGCTCAGTCTTCTAAATGTGATTGTCCCGCAATTAGACAAAGTGATGATATTTCCTGGGGAATCGAGATGGGGAACGACCCAGATTGGTTCCACGGCAGCACACCAGTTCTGGTGCTTCAGATTTTAACGTAAACCTTGATTCGACATTCGAAGATCCGAATGAGTTTCACAATCATTTCAAGAACGTTTGTAGTTCTTGTTGAACATTGATCGGCAGGGTTATTGGGGCAAAAATAACAACAAAAATGAAAATACTTGTTTTTATTGAGAATCAATGTCCGTTGCATTAGTGATGTGAAGCTCGCTTGCATCTGGTTGTCAACGAGCAAAGATAATTGCCTAGTGATGACAAATCGGCATCGGCTCTTCTCATTTTGATTGATCTCTCATCGGTTATAGAGGTGAGAGAGCACGAGAATCGAGGAGAGTAGGAGGACCACTTTCTTCGCCCAGTTGTTTGAGCCCCGTTTTCAATGCTGCATTTGAAATGAATCTCCAAAATCGGGATCTGGTGTGTGCAAAAATTCCTTCACTCCTAAATTTCACATGCTACCTGTCAGAGACAACGAGAGTTTATGAGAATCGCCTGCGGGAATTTATTCACACTTCGCTGATCGGGATGTGATTGACAGAAATTTCAATAGCGATATTACATTTTTGAAAATAATAAGATGATAATTGTGGACAAAGGACGAGAACGCGCACGTTTCACGCTTAACTATTCTCCGGTTCTGACTACTGGATTCGCATTTTTGCAAATTTGAATTTATTTTCTTTACTTATTCTTTTTCTTAATTGCCCCCATCGAAATCCAAAACGATTGGAAGCTTTTCAGAGTAATTGGAATTTTTCCATATTACTAGATTGGCTACAGAGGCGCCGACAGCTTAGACAATTTTTTAAATTGATTATTTTCTGTGTTAAAGAAGCCGTGTCAGCAATCCAATGTCAAATATCCTACCACGAAAGTCCCTGTCCTATCAGTCCCTGTCATACTGTCAGCGTCGCTAAACAGAGTGTCGGTCATTCCCTAGTGAGAGAGGAATCCTCCCTTGATCTACCCGACACTGATTCTCTGACGTGACCTTTGGCCGCCTCTCCCTATGGTCTCTAGTCTCTCTGCCGCTCTAGCCTACTGAAAAGGAGAGGACAGGGAAGGACGGAAAAGTGGCGGAGAGAGAGGGATGTGCTGCGCAAACATTTAGTAGCCCTTTCCCTGCCCTATCACGCGCGCGAATTCAAACTTCAAACGCGAATTTCTCGGCTCGGAGACGAGCTACAACGCTCAAATTTTGTATTTCCATTATCGTTCAAGGGACCAATAGGGCTATCGTCTCAGCTTCCCCGAAAAAATATTGCTGCCACTCCTTCTATAAAATTGTTTTTGTTCATCTGAGTTTCACATTGACCATTTGAAAATAACTGCTCACTTTCGAGCAATGGGAGGGGCGTTCGGTTTTCCAAAAAAACAAATTTCTGTGATTCTGATGTTTTCCGATAATGTGGTTCAAAGCTTTCGGCTATAGTAATATTCGGACATTCAGGGATACAGTATTCGATGGTCTGCAGTAATTGGCAAGTTATCTGCTGATATTGTTCGATCCGCCTCCATAACTGTGCGATTCGGCCATGCGATTCGCGGTCTCGTCAATTACGGTAGGACGTTCTCATTGATTATTTTTGGATCGAATCATGGTCTCAAATTATCTGACAGGAAGCAATAGTTATTTTTATATCGCTGTGAAACTCATTTCAAGCCTGACTGTCATAAGTAGCAAATAAACTTTTAAAAAATTAATTTATAATTATGGAACTTATTTCAGAATGCCCTCCCCTTCCTCGATTCGTCGCCAGATTATCGATAAGTTACTGTAACCTACAAAGTAAACGTGCCCTTACAGCTCTCGCATGTATCTTACCGACAAGAGAGCACGGGAATCCAGGAGAGTAGGAATGGACCTCACTACACACATGAGAAAGGCCTCTTGTGGTATCCTTTGTACCTCATGAGTCCATTCCTAGTCAAAAAATCTTTTGTACGGAGAGAAAGGAACAGATCGGAGTGATTGAGAAGAGGAAAAAGGTGGGAGCGTCCCTTCGAGTCAGTGAGGACCTGAACGAGAGATTGAGTTTCACCTTAAGTTCAACAGAACGAATGCGAGGTGTCGAGCAATGGTAGAAGGAAGTTGAAGTATTGGGGTGTTCCGAAAGTATTGATCACTTATACATTTTTCTCTTGGTACTGCACGAAACGATTACTTCTTTGCTGCGCTGGATTGAGCCACTATTATTCTACGATTTCGATGCTACAACCATGGAAATCCATTCACTTTCAAAAAACCACTTCATTCAGACCAGACATCAAAAAATCACTTTTTCTAAATGTAAAAATCAGTTCACAAAATGTAAAAATCAGTTAAAAATCAGTGTAAAAATCAGTTCACCATCTCATGAGAGTTTAGAGTTAACAATAAACTATTTGCACGACATCCCGCCTTATTTCATCATCATTACGAAATTTTTCATTTCCCACACATATTTATATAAATTATAGAATTGGATCCCAATAATAGTTAGAAAAAATGCGCCATAAAATAAGACTAAGAATAATCTTAAACAGAGTTTCTAAGACTGGTCAAGATGTTCAAAAAATTTAAAAATTTAAAAATCCAATTCCTCATAATGAAAAAAAAAGTGAAAATAATTTGACCTAATTCTCCTGCGGTACGGTATAAATCATATTTCTCAACTTTATTTGCTAGTGTGACCTCTTCCCCCTCTATGGCTCCAATATGAGCTTTTCATTTTAATTCTGTACTGAGTTGGGAAATTTCAAATCTGGGGTTCCGAAATCAAAAGTGGCGCTTTTTTTCATTTTTTTCTTCATCAGTAGGTTCCAATTGGTCAATCTGAGAACTGCATGAAATAGTTCAAAGTTACTCTCAATAAATATGAAAGAGTGAAAGAGATTGGACATTATCTTCTACAATAAAAAAATAAAAGAACAAGATGATCAATACTTTCGGAACACCCCAATAATACAAAAAATCAGTTGCGAGCAATTCGAAGCCGTAAACGAGATATTTAGATATATAAACCCACAGAGTAAGGAGATTGGGTGGGTATAGAGGTGAAAGTGAAAGAATCGAGTACCGAGAAGGCCCGTGATTCCGTGGACGAAAGGGAAAAAAATGTATGCACTCGGATCATTTTGGGGAATATGGAGAAAGGTGAGAATAATAACGCCCCCTACAGGTCTGTGAAGAGCCGTGTGAATAACTACGCATGATTTCCTCTTGGTTATTAAATTATATGCTTCGAATAAAGGTTCCAATAACTCTCTCTCTAATCTGCACATTATCTTTAGGTTCTTGCCAGCGAGAGAGGGTGTATTGGGTTGAGGAATAAGTAACGCTCGTTTTTGAGCATCGTGTTTGGGCTCATATATCTCCCGCCAATCAAATCTAAACGAGCTGACTTTATAGCATTTTTTCAGGGTATGCTCGAGTATCATAGCCGTTAGTATTAGAAATATCACGCTTCCTGTGTAGGAGAGAAATTTAGATTTCAATGTACCTGATAATTTTCGAAAATTTTAGATTTTTTTCGAAATTGTGTAATTTAACGTGGAAACTGTTCGGTAAATTCACACATTCTCAGGTGAGCAGTCCGATACTACACCTCTTTCATGGTGAAGTGAGAATGGTGCTCGATTCATTGTTGTATTTTTATAGACGTTTCAAGGGGAACGTTCGTGAAAAATTGCAGTTCACTTAACTTATTTGTCTACCTTGAGGATCGAAGGTGCTGGCCTATACACTAGTGCGCTCCAGTCACTCACTATGGAGCTATATTATCACTATAAACATTTGGTGCTACTTATGCTCCTATTTGAAAAATAACAGTTTTCCAAAAATATTATTTTGTGACGGAATCAAAAGAAATGCGTGTTTTGAGGACTTTGGATTAAACCATACCCAAGACATAGTAGCCATTCTATAATTGTGGCCACTTGGTGGATGATAGTGCAAAAGTTGCTCGTCCATTTAACCATCTAAGGCCTTACATTCAATTAGTACGGTTTACAGGAAATAGCAATAAATGTCGATTTCGAGGCTTGTTTTTTTTTATATCAGACTTACGAGCAATTTAACTCATAAAGAGAATGCTCCACACTTAGCAAAATTCGTCCATATTTTCAACAGGAAAGGTACTCCACATTCAAGCATAATTGAGGTCTTTAGATCTATTGCTAAGAAAACGCGGCTAGCAAAACTTCTTTCGGTCAGTAACTGAAAATCCTACACTCTCGTTAGGCGCATATCTCACACAGGCCTTTACTTGGATATTCCTCTGAATATCATCAGTGTAATGTATAACCATGATACTTTACTACTGCAGCTTAATTGTGGCTCAATAATTCTTCTTCCCTCAGTGCTGATCTGTCAAAATCTCAGGGTGAGGTGCGACAACTTTGAATTGAGCCAGCCATTGTGATCGCCTAAATGATCGGAGATATATGATATAGTGTGCGCTAAAGAGAGTATCCAAGCCCTTATCGATCATCAAAAACCGGAATATAATTGCACAATTTAGAAAGAAAAATAGAAATACGGGAGAGGTCATAATCTGTAATAGGAAAAACGAGCGTTACTTATTCCTCAACCCGATACAATGCAGAAAGCAGTTGTCGATTGGACAACACTTCTTCGGATTATTCGTAATTGTTAATTTTTTTCCTCATATCAGCGATCTTAAAATTGCTCGACAGCTCACAATCCTCCTTTTGTAATGACTGTGAAACGTTTTTGATCGAATGATTCGCCCCCTTCAGGGAAGAGTCATCGGACAGATGAGTTTCACAGTTATCCCAATAGAACGATTGGGAGCTGTTGAGCAATGTGTTGACTTCCATCGGTGTTCAAAAATAACATTGCAAATAATACGATGCTTTGTTGACTTCCATCGGTGTTCAAAAATAACATTGCAAATAATACGATGGAAATTAGAGAATCGATATCGAGAAGGCCCATCATACCATAGAGGTGAGGAAGTGATGGCCAATGAGAACCCGAATCTCCAGAATTCACGTATTCTCAACCCGGCGATAGAACACACTACATGGGTAGAGTCGAATCCGATTTGCAGACTATTAGATCTTTTCTCTTTCATCCCACACCTTTCTCTTTTTTTCCTCTCCATTCCTCCCATCCATTGAGAGTCGTTTTAGAAATCGCATATTATTCAAATGTAGCATTATTTCGTTGAGCCCCCGGGCGTAGATAATATATATATATATTATTAATCATCGTGAAAATGAGTTTCACAGCCAGTTCAAAAGAACGAGTTCGTGCGGTCGATCAATGAATGAATGTGTTATAGAAAAAATTTCAAAAAAAATAATCATTTGCGAACGAGGAGAGGACACTCCCATCAGGTCTGTGAGGAGCAGTGATGCCGGATCGAACAACAGCTCTCTTCATTCTGCACACTTACTTCATTCCGACCGGTGAGAGAATGAGTGATCACTATTTGAACCAACGGCGCTCGTGAGGAGTCAACGGGCAAATGAGTTCCACAGTCAGTTCAATAAAACTATGACAATCTCTCGAGCAATGTAGAGCAGCTTTTCTTTGTAAAATAATAATCATTTGCCAACAATCCGATTTTCATGATTAGTGATGCCCAGAGATCGAGAAATGTGGGCTCTATTATTAGAAAACAAATGGGTACTGCGTTGTCCAGAGGTACTGTAGCGCATGATACCCGTTCCTAGGCAACAAAACACTCTTGCACAGAAAGCTAGGAACAGATCGGAGTGATAGCGAAGAGAAGAAGGTGAGGACTAGTGATGACAAATCGGCATCGACACTCCTCATTTCGTATCATCTCTCGTCGGTCAGAGAAACGAGATAGTGCGGTTAATTAGGAGAGTCGAGACAATACTGATTGTTCGTAATTAATTATGTTTTGACCACGGCGTCACATCAAGCCATTGCTTTACAGCGCGCAATCGTTCTCTTGAAAAGAATGTGAAACTTATTTGCTCGAATTATTCGCCCCCGATCACGGAAAAGTCAACGGTGAGATGAGTTTCACAGTCATTTAAAGATAGCGATTGCGCTCTGTGGAGCAATGAGATGACCTTTGCTATCTTGATACAAATAAAATCAGTTGCAAACAATCCGAAGTAGTGTTTGCGGATCGAATATTGATCTGTCTATTGTGCTCACTTTTCGATCAGAATAACGAGAGAGAACGCGAATTGAGGAGAGTCGGGTTCCTATCCAACATCGTCATCAAACGAATGCGTTTCACATTTACTACAATAAACGAATGCATGCTGTTTAGCAATAGAGTGCTTTTGCGTATATGTTACAAAAAATTACAGTCGCGAACGAGGAGAGGGCACTCTCACATCAGGCCTGTTAGGAGTAGTGCCACCAGATCAAAAAGTCGTAATAGCTTTCTCTAATCTGCACACTCTCTAATCGGTTAGACTAACAAGATAGTGGGCACAATGGAAAAATCAACTCTTTGATTCGACAACACTACTTCGGATTGTTCGTGGTTGATGATATTTTAGAAAGAAGAAACAACAAAATTGTGGACAGCGCGAAATCGCTCTCTTGAAATGACTGTGAAACTCATTCGCTCGAATCTTTTGCCCGTTGACGGAAGAGTCGAATTTATAACAAAATATTGATTGCGAGTTGTGAAGCAATGTTTCCCATATTTCTCTCGTAATACACAAATAATCAGTTACAAACAGTACGAAGATGGCATTCCGGTTAGAGTAGTGTGCTCTCTATTCAGCAAAATATCTCGTCGGTTAGAGAGGCGAAAGAGCACGCTAATTGAGGACTGTAGAATGAATGTTGAATGGATCACTATTGAACACGATTCTTCATCTTGGAGTAATGTACCACACGAGTCCCATTCCTGGTCAAACGAAGCTCAAGTTTGCGAGAAGTCACAAATGAGTTTCACAGTCATTTCAAGAGCGTTGTCGAGCAATAAGTGTGGCATACGTCATAGAAAAAAATCAGGTTCAAACAATCCGACGTTTATCACGGATATTATGGTATGCGGAATTATTCGCTCGCGTGAGCTCCGTCACTGGACAAACATACTCATGCACAGAGAGCTAGTGAGCGCAGATCGACGAGAAATGAAGAAGAGGTGAGGAGACCAAAAAATCCCTTCGGTCCTTAGAGGTGAGGAAACTTTTCAACCTATTTTGAGGCGATCGAAATGTTGCAAATCAGCGCTAAAATAAACTCGTTTACAGCGAGCAAGTGAGAAGAGAAAGAGGTGAGGAAATCGGGTACCGAGAAGGTCCGTAGCTCCGTGTAGGAAAGGAAACATTCTCACACGGGTGCTCCCTTCAGATTGTCATACTTGTGAATAACTACGGAGGAAATCCCTCTGGTTTGTGCTAAGCTTCGGATGAAGGATTCAGTTTCGAATTGATGCTCTCACTATTCTGCACATTCTCTCTATGCTTATCAGCGAGATAGTGTGCACAATGGAGATAGCGATTCGACAACACTACTTCGGATTGTTCGTTATTTTTCGTTTACCTAGCTATGACAAAGCTATTACTGGACAGTATTATTCGTTCTTATGAAATTAATGTGAAACGTATTCTGTCGAATCATTCGCCCATCACAGAATACTCATGGGTCAAATGAGTTTAACAATCATTACAGAAGAGCGATTTCGAGCTGTAGAGCAATATCACAGCATGAATCGTGGTCAAAAAACAATTGCGAACAATCCGAAGCGCACAATTAGTTATGACCATTCGAGACCGAGCCCTTATTCGTTTTCTCATTTCGTCTCTTATATAACAGTTGTCACTCTTATGCAAAAGGTGTTAATTCAGTAAGTTATCATCGAAAGGTTGTCATCCGACCTAGTACCATCCTAAGCTCACCATTAGATTGTGCTTGTGCTGTTGTTCCTCAGGAGTCCTGGTTCCTATACAAACCAGAGAGCAAGTGAGATCAGGTCGAGGAGATAGAGGGGAAAGATGAACAATTGAGGGTACCAAGAAGGCCCGGAGCTCCCAGGAGGGGAGAAAACATTCTAACACGTTTTCGAATATTTTAAATATGCGCTAGAAACGAATTTTCACACAGAGAGCAATTGTGTGAGGAAAGGCAATCCTAACAGGTCAGACATCAGGGGAAAATTAGTTTCACAGTCATTTCAAGAGAATTATTGTGCTTTGTCAAGTAATGGGCTCTGCTTTGGCCGTATTAAAAAAAAATAATCAGATACAAACAATCCAAAGCTCACAATTAGAGAAGTCCATTCGAGATCATAGAATCAACAAGCAAGTAACAGCAGTCTTCGATATTTGTTTATATAGAAATTTTTAAAAACGAAGAAGGGGCTCCGATTGATACAGACCGAGTGATCATTCTATTGAATTGATTGTGAAATGCGTGATGAACCCCTCAAAATGAGAAGATTTCATCAATAAATCTGTGAATTCTGATTTCGATGTCAATATCTCAGCTATGTGAATTTAAAAAAAATTACTTTTAAGTACAGTATACTTTGGATTGTTCGTAATTAGGACTGTCAGAGTGAGGACTTCGTATCTTCATTTCACACACACTCTCCGAACTCGACCTTTCGAAAGAGTGTGTAGAATGAAGAGTCTGCGACTCTGAATTATCCCCGAGAATGGAATGAGTTTCAAACGCTTCATGAAAGACGAGGACACAGGGATAATTCAGTGTTTCCTTGGTTTGGGTTTGCAAACAATAATAAACGCAATGGGCATGGTGTCTGACTGGCATGCCGACGCAGGCAGGTTCGACTCCCGCCCGCAGGTGATGTTTTGCACGGAGACTAGTGGTTGGGGCGCGCGCCTTTCTCTACCTCTTGCAAAACATCACCTGCGGGCGGGAGTCGAACCTGCCTACGTCGGCATGCCAGTCAGACGCCATGCCCATTATTGCATGCCAGTCAGACACCATGCCTCTTGCAAAACATCACCTGCGGGCGGGAGTCGAACCTGCCTGCGTCGGCATGCCAGTCAGACACCATGCCTCTTGCAAAACATCACCTGCGGGCGGGAGTCGAACCTGCCTGCGTCGGCATGCCAGTCAGACGCCATGCCCATTATTGCATGCCAGTCAGACACCATGCCTCTTGCAAAACATCACCTGCGGGCGGGAGTCGAACCTGCCTGCGTCGGCATGCCAGTCAGACGCCATGCCCATTATTGCATGCCAGTCAGACACCATGCCTCTTGCAAAACATCACCTGCGGGCGGGAGTTGAACCTGCCTGCGTCGGCATGCCAGTCAGACACCATTATGGGCATGGTGTCTGACTGGCATGCCGACGCAGGCAGGTTCGACCCCCGCCCGCAGGTGATCGATCTCCGCACACGATCTCGCTGGTTAGATAAACGATAGAATGTGTGGAATGGATAGAGTGATACTTAACCTCGCATTGTGTAAACGGGGAACTTAGTCGGGCCAAAGGTGAAGCCTTTGGGTCTCGGCTTCGTCACGCCGTCCACTCCTCCAGGCAGACTACAGTTGCACTCTTTCGCCAAATCCTCCACCTGCAATTGAGAACTGTCACCGCACTCGACTACCGTAACGCCCCACACCATCCACCACACCATGAAAGTACCCTAGCTGGTTGCTTCAGAAGTCGTTAGCCATAAATTCCAGACGAATAAAAACATGGTCAAATTGGGACAATTTAGAATATATCACAGGTGATTTGATAGCTATCAAGACCCATCGAAGAAGAAGGGGCAGATAATTTCCCGACAACCCTCTCAGAGAGTGTAGAGCAGAGAGAGAATTATTCGAAACGAGTGCTAAAACTGCGAGAACGAGTTGGGTTTCTGGTGTTCCATAAAATAAGAGGACGCAGGAATACTTTAGTATTGTCCATCCTTTGGAGTGAATAAAATCATCAACAATTTGACACAGTTTTGACGAAGATTCACTACAGGTGCTTCTTTAGCCATCTCGTTCCACTGAAAAGGAAGAGGAAGATCAGAGTTGACGGCTCTTAGAGTGCTCAGAGAATTGATGTCTTTTTGAAACCGATTCTGTTCGATTCGAATGCTCTCTCGTTTGTCTGACCGGCGAGAGAATGCGAGAATCGATGTTAAGAAGTCGGTCATGAAGAGCATAAGTCCAGTGTTCATGTGGGCATAGTGAAAACGAATTTCACAGAAAGAAAGAGGGAGTTGCGATATCTGGTTTTTTTTTTAAATGTATGGACCGACTCCATTATTTATGAGAATGGAATGAGTTTTCAAAGCGACAAGATAGTATGCAGAGTGGAGAGACAACTAGTCGATTCAGAAACACTAGAGATTTTGCTAGAAGCAAGAATCGGAAGAGAAAGTGTTCGGAACGACTGAATTATCACCGAGAATGTAATGCGTTTCAGGCGTTCTTCAAAAGTTGAGGAAGCATGAATCAAGCAGTGAGATTCTGGTTGCAGGTGACAAAAAATTCTATAAAATCACTGATGTTTGAAGATATCACCGCCACTTGAGGAAATCAGGAAGAGGTGATGATAACCATGTCAGAAGGGTAGGAACATTTCATTTCTCTCCATTCTGCACACTCTCTACTCGGCCAGAGAAACGGGAGAGCATGACGAACAAATAGAGTTGAAAACCGAAACAACATCTCTAATATTAGAGATGTTGTTTCGGTTTTCAACTTGGTACATCTTGGTACACTTTTGAAGATATCAGTACGGGTGTTTCAAAAGTTATCAAGCTCCACTAAAGTAGAGGAAGAAGATCAGTGCTGACCGCTCTCAGAGTGCGCAGAGAAGGGAGAAGATGAGGAAGAGAGGATTCATTGCGCATTCTGATTCAAGTGCCATTCTCACACCTTTTATAGCGAAATTCAGTAGAGATGACAATTCGGAACTCTCCTCGATTCGCCTTCTTTCTCGTTATTCTAACCGGTGAGAGCGCATAAGAATTGAGAAGATTCATTGTCATCACCATTCAGTACCATTCGCAAGCTGCCAAGGCCTATTCCGAAAGAAGGAAATTGGCTCAAGCTGGTTTCTTCCTCGATAACTGACTGCGAAACCCAGTCGATCGAGGGCAGATCTGCCGGGACGGATGCAAGTGCTAGGTGCTGCAGCTGAATCTGCTGCGACCCGAACGACAAAGCCCAGATGGCTGCCGCGTGCTGCAGTTTGGGGAAGGAGGGCTGCAATTTTAAAATGATCGTCGATCAATTTCTACGATTATCGAGCAGCCTCTATCCGGATTCAATCATCGAATGATCTTGAACCGAAGGAAAGAAAAGGAAGGGTTACTGGGTGATTCCATAAACGGGAAGCGGTGTGTAGAGAGATACGGTAGCTACCGACAGTACACCGTTAAGCGTGAGCAAAGTGAACCGTTTGCTATAATTTCGAATATATAATATTATATGTATGTTCAAGCACTGTAGTGAAGAAAAAAATCATTCACATTGGTTGGCACACACAAAAATCTGCCAAAATTACATTTCTTATTTCAGGCATCCAAATTCAAATATGGCGATTTTCAGCCAATTTTGCGAACCTTGAGTGTTTTTTATACTAAAATATACGAAATTATAGCAAATGGTTCACTACTCGCTATATGATTTATTACACTTTTGCGCGCGCATGATAAAAAAAAGGGCGGACTGCCACAATTCCCCCCTGTCCATCGTGATATTAGAACACTATCACGATGTAGTAGTGTTCACCATCATAGTTCACCATTAATAATTTGTGCCATCGTGTAGACACAATTGATGTCATGTTAATTATCTAATCCTTTTACGTCTAGTCGTTGTCTTGTCTATTCACTCCCCTTCTTCTGAGTCATAATCAAATAGCCTTTTTATTCCTTTCTTCCCCTCGCGCTCTACCACACCTCTTCACTCTCCACATTTGGTCGGAAGCGAGGCGACACTCGCTCTTATCTTCTCGTCAATACTCATCCTGAGTGTTCTAGGACCAATTTCATCATTTTGCTCTTTTAAATGTACTCATTTTCGTCTTGTTTGGTGCGGGTTTAAGAATTTGATTTTAATTTCAGAGCGACAGCAAGACGCCCTCTCAGATGAACGCTGATCCTCCACCTGTAATGCAAGTTTAAAGTTTTTAAACGATAAAATGCTAAGCGCAGTAGTACACTGAATACGTATTACCTTTACAAGACTTTTTCTGATGAATTAACACATTTTGTGTAAGATATCAGGCGAAACCTCTTGAAAAAAACGATATTCTTTACTGGAAAACACCATTAAGAATAGGAACAAGTAAATAATTCGTGAATAAAAGTAATAGGAGAGAATGATTTTTGAATGAGTGATACATTGTTTAACAAACAACGATTAACCATTCTCAAGCGTCTATATGTACTGTCGGTAGCTACCGTATCTCTCTACACACCGCTTCCCGTTTATGGAATCACCCAGTAACCCTTCCTTTTCTTTCCTTCGGTTCAAGATCATTCGATGATTGAATCCGGATAGAGGCTGCTCGATATTCGTAGAAATTGATCGACGATCATTTTAAAATTGCAGCCCTCCTTCCCCAAACTGCAGCACGCGGCAGCCATCTGGGCTTTGTCGTTCGGGTCGCAGCAGATTCAGCTGCAGCACCTAGCACTTGCATCCGTCCCGGCAGATCTGCCCTCGATCGACTGGGTTTCGCAGTCAGTTATCGAGGAAGAAACCAGCTTGAGCCAATTTCCTTCTTTCGGAATAGGCCTTGGCAGCTTGCGAATGGTACTGAATGGTGATGACAATGAATCTTCTCAATTCTTATGCGCTCTCACCGGTTAGAATAACGAGAAAGAAGGCGAATCGAGGAGAGTTCCGAATTGTCATCTCTACTGAATTTCGCTATAAAAGGTGTGAGAATGGCACTTGAATCAGAATGCGCAATGAATCCTCTCTTCCTCATCTTCTCCCTTCTCTGCGCACTCTGAGAGCGGTCAGCACTGATCTTCTTCCTCTACTTTAGTGGAGCTTGATAACTTTTGAAACACCCGTACTGATATCTTCAAAAGTGTACCAAGATGTACCAAGTTGAAAACCGAAACAACATCTCTAATATTAGAGATGTTGTTTCGGTTTTCAACTCTATTTGTTCGTCATGCTCTCCCGTTTCTCTGGCCGAGTAGAGAGTGTGCAGAATGGAGAGAAATGAAATGTTCCTACCCTTCTGACATGGTTATCATCACCTCTTCCTGATTTCCTCAAGTGGCGGTGATATCTTCAAACATCAGTGATTTTATAGAATTTTTTGTCACCTGCAACCAGAATCTCACTGCTTGATTCATGCTTCCTCAACTTTTGAAGAACGCCTGAAACGCATTACATTCTCGGTGATAATTCAGTCGTTCCGAACACTTTCTCTTCCGATTCTTGCTTCTAGCAAAATCTCTAGTGTTTCTGAATCGACTAGTTGTCTCTCCACTCTGCATACTATCTTGTCGCTTTGAAAACTCATTCCATTCTCATAAATAATGGAGTCGGTCCATACATTTAAAAAAAAAACCAGATATCGCAACTCCCTCTTTCTTTCTGTGAAATTCGTTTTCACTATGCCCACATGAACACTGGACTTATGCTCTTCATGACCGACTTCTTAACATCGATTCTCGCATTCTCTCGCCGGTCAGACAAACGAGAGAGCATTCGAATCGAACAGAATCGGTTTCAAAAAGACATCAATTCTCTGAGCACTCTAAGAGCCGTCAACTCTGATCTTCCTCTTCCTTTTCAGTGGAACGAGATGGCTAAAGAAGCACCTGTAGTGAATCTTCGTCAAAACTGTGTCAAATTGTTGATGATTTTATTCACTCCAAAGGATGGACAATACTAAAGTATTCCTGCGTCCTCTTATTTTATGGAACACCAGAAACCCAACTCGTTCTCGCAGTTTTAGCATTCGTTTCGAATAATTCTCTCTCTGCTCTACACTCTCTGAGAGGGTTGTCGGGAAATTATCTGCCCCTTCTTCTTCGATGGGTCTTGATAGCTATCAAATCACCTGTGATATATTCTAAATTGTCCCAATTTGACCATGTTTTTATTCACAGAATAATCTTCCACCACTGAATTCTCCCTGCGTTCTCTCCTTTCATAGAACATCTGAAACATAACCAATGCTCAGAAAGAATGAATTTTTTGCAAACCGTTTCAAATCTCCTTTTTCTCCCTCTCTCTCGGGCCCATTCGGCATCATCTTTTGATCACTCAGGCACTGTTCTTTTCTCCGTGTGCAGTGTACTCCCAAGCATGCTTGATTGTTGATTCCTTCAGAACTGTACCAATTCATTGATCATTTTTTTCAGAAGGACTACATCTCGATTGCAGAGTTCCTGCCGTCTTCAGTTTCGTAGAACACACAAAACTCATTTAATTCACTCCTTTGCCCAATTCGTCATCTTCTTTTGACCACACATTGATGATCTCTCCAATGTTTGTGGAATCCTCAAGAAACTTTCATTGCGTTTATTATTGTTTGCAAACCCAAACCAAGGAAACACTGAATTATCCCTGTGTCCTCGTCTTTCTGGAGCACATTGCACTTCTCACTTGCAATACTCAATTGCCAAATGTCGCTCCACTCCAGGATGGAATCAATACATTGCTGAAGTTTCAGAGGACCACTTGACTCATCTTTTTCGAATGATAGGAATATTTTAAGATCGTCTGCAAAAGTAAAGCTTTTGCACCCATTCCTTTCTATAACCTGCGATAAATCAGCAGTAAATAGATTGAATAGGAGAGGACCCAGAACTGATCCTTGTGGGACTCCACTAATGACCGGTCTTGATTCCGATAATGTCGTTTTGACTCTCACTTTGAATACTCTGTTTGATAGCATGGGAAATCTGGACAAAGAGTCTGCTACAACATTGTCTTTTCCCTTCACATGAACTATCTCGAGATTGTATGTCAACATCTCGGCTGCCCATCTCAGAATGCGTGGACATACATTCTGTCTCTTGAACATGCTCATCAGTGGCGCGTGATCGGTCCTCACTTGAACTTTTGTATCGTAGATCAGATACTTCCACTTACGAACTGCCTCGTCTGGACTCAAATCTTAAATTTATGGCTAACGACTTCTGAAGCAACCAGTTCCCCGTTTACACAATGCGAGGTTAAGTATCACTCTATCCATTCCACACATTCTATCGTTTATCTAACCAGCGAGATCGTGTGCAGAGATAGAGAGAGCCAACACCGAATTTGCATCACTAATGTGATGCGATTAACAATATGACTCGATTGATATGATAAAGACTTGCTTCAAAGTGTTCGATTACATCACCGAAGAAACAGTTAAAGCCAAGTAGTTAAACTAGTTATAATTATCCCCTCTCTAAACGGAGCTACTATCTTGTAGTAGTGATGACGGATTGAGACCTGCTCTCTCTCTCTCACTCTCTCTCTCTCTCTCTCAGAGTGATTTCCCAAAGCGGAATCAGGGTTCTAATGGCAGGATTCGATCTAAAAAGACAATAAGGGGGACATATTTAGCCCCACTACATATGACCACTCAATTCTCGCACATGTTTACTAGAATGCGAGAAACTCATTTGATTCTCGGTTATCGATTCACTGGAATCGTCTAGAAATGATTGATATGGCATCCAATAAAGTAATAAAGGATCATCAAAAATTTAGTCGAACCCCGTTTTTATGCTTTTTATCGTTTGACAGTCAGTTATCAAGAAAGAAACCAGCTTGAGCATCTTTCCTTCTTTCGGAATAGGCCTTGGCAGCTTGCGAATGGTACTGAATGGTGATGACAATGAATCTTCTCAATTCGTATGCGCTCTAGCGGGTTATAGCAACGAGAGAGAAGGCGAACCAAGGAGATCCGAATTGTCATATTTACTGAATTCCGCTATAAAAGGTGTGAGAATAGACTTGAATCAGAATCCGCAATGAATCCTCTCTTCCTCATCTTCTCCCTTCTCCTCCTCTCAGCGTCCTCGATGGCAGGAGACACTGAGGTTCCGGTCAATCAGGCATCTGGTAGGTCAAAGAGCGGGTTACTGTATCTTCTAACTTTCCTGAACTACCGTAATCCTTTTCAGTTTGCGATCGCATCATTCCCAATCTCAAGACGGGCCAGTGCTCCACTGCTCAGAGAACCAAAGTCTACTGCGAACAGATGGAGGACATGGCCAAGCTTCACCATTGTAAACTGTAAAGATGTGCACAGTATGCGTGGTGAAATTTACTTCTATGATGAAACAAATGAATTCAAATTCTTGCTTTTCACAATCGACCTGTTCTCATTTTATGATACATGGAATAATTTTGCAATGGCTCCACGACTAGCGCTATTTTTGCCAACATATCCCACCTCACCGCAGTTTGAAAGAATCTGACCAGTATTGTGCTCCCGAATACCAACGGCACGAGGCTTTGAAACATTTGTAGAATGCAACGGACGAAACACTCAATTGTTGTCGATAATAGGGAATAAACTGAGATATGTGAATAAGCTGAATGATTGGAGGATATGCATTCCGGATGAGTCTAACGGAAGGGATATAGGAACGCACATATAGGGAGGACAAGGACAAATGCAAACGAATCTCAATGAAAACGAGTAAGTTGATGTGTTAGACGTGAAGGGATAACAAGGCTTAGATATCACGATCTCCTTGTTCGAAGTTTGCCATAGGCGAGAGAAGCGAAGAAGGTATAGGGATGCCACAATCGAAGAGAGACCCTTTCCTTCAATATGTCCATATTTAATCGGTTATCATTTAAATAATAGGTCTTCCGGAGACTCTCATAAAACAACTTACTCGAATGCATTTGGAATCTTCATGCTCGTTTTCTCTTCCCATCTATTTGTCTCCGGGTCGAACATCTCAACAGTGATGTCCTGATCTATGTGACCACGAATGTCCACGGCGAACAGCTTGGCACAGCTGACGACCAGGCGAACGGCACCTCTGAACATATGAGGCCGTTTGGCATTTCCTTATCTTCCCACTACCCACCTTCCTTTCTTCATGCTGTTCAGGGTGGTCCACTCGCCAGTCGAAGGGTCATAACACTCGACTTCGTTGAGTTCTCGTTCTGGTTTGTACAGATTCCCTCCCACTACATACATCTTCCCATTCAGAGATGCTGCATTGAACACTTCTCGTTTAATGCTCATCGGGGCTATCATAGTCCAGCTGTAATATATTCATTATATTTTCATTGTAGATGATGTTTCTATTTGTATACCGCAATGAGTATTTCGCCCACCTTTCAGTCTCGTTATCATATCTCTCTCCGTCGTATAGATACTCGCTGGACGTAGTCTGTCCTCCGAGAACTAAACAAATAAATGCGTCAATCGCTCGCAATTTCACAATGACATACCGTAGAAGCTTCCATCAAGAACGCACGGAGCAGGCTTCTTCCGTTCCTTGGTCATTGGTCTCAACGACACCCATTCTGCAAGAAAATAGAGGGTTTTCTTCATCTAAATACTCACAATAATTGTCCTTCCTAACCTCGTTTATCTGCATTTGAATCGTATGCTTCCACAGAAGAGATAGGGGTGTCGGAATTGTCGCACCCTCCAGCTGCATAGCTGCAACGTATCTATATCAGATAACAAATTCGAATATAACTATCAAAATTCTTAAATTGTAACGTGAAGAGTACTGTGTGTTTTCAAATGGCATGAAAAATTGAATTATACTATTGTACATACATCAGCATTATCATCAGCAGTTGAAATCATTCAAACGTAAAACTACATCATCTTCTCCAACAATGTAGATAACCTAGTTATGCTCATTCGAAATTTTGCACAATGGTTCATTGTTCTGCAATTACATTATGCCATTGATGACTCCAAGAGCCGGCTCTCGTCTCGCGTTGCCCCGTTTCATAACTGTCGTCTGAAAAATGATTAGTAAATTCTGATGTATTCACGATGTGTTAACTTCAAGAGAAATTACTTCGTTCCATCGATTTGAATTGGTGTCGTAGAAATCCGCTCTGTCTCGGTCATTGCGATTGAGCGCGCCGACGAAGAAGATCTCAAATACCATTAATTAGCTATCATATGCGGATTAGTCGGCTTGACAGCCGTTTATGTCTGACCGCTGACTGCTGATTGCGAATGGCGTCTCATTAAAAATTTTGAAATGTCCCTCAGTAATGTGATCCCCTACTCTATTTACTGGCGTTCTTCTTTCAAACGTCGTCTGATTTTGAAAATCATCTCTGACTCTTCTGGCGCGATCTCTCATGTATTAGGTCGGTCAGAAAGTTTCTTTCTTTTTCTTTTTGTTAATTTTAGCTCGACAATTGTGCTTGTTTAAATCGCCAATATGCCATAAGTTAGGGGTGTCCTGGGGCAATATCGTAGTATGTGTGAATTGAACCGGCCTCGTGTGGAAGAAGGGAAAATAAATTTTGAAGCGGAAATTGCAATAAAACATGATTTTCGGTGTGTACCGTCACGACCTCCCATTACAGAAAATAGCGAACACCAAGTTCTACCCAAGAAAACAACGATAGAACAAGAGTTGCTTATTCTTTTAGCATCGAAATAACCGCCCTTCTGACCCTATACAAAAAGGAACGCAGCTATATGTCTTGTTTTCAATCTTTAATTATCGATATCAAAGTTCAAGAAAATTCAGCTAATTTCTGGATAATGGGATCCTCTCTCAATTTGTATTGGGGACTCACTAGGTATTGTACTTTGATATGCACTTGAATTGACATTTGAAGATCTATCGACTCGACAGCTGTGTGATGGAAACTGTTTTTCGAGAGTTCCAGAACCGTCTGTTGCATCTTCACAAGCGCTTTTCTATTAAGCATGCTGCGATAATTTCTTCGCAATAACTTAAGGGTAATCATCAATCATCGTACTTTATAAATGTGACACTGGTTGGGCCCTATTACTTCTTTCCACTCTGCACTGGGTTGAGATACAGATGCGATTCATGGTCAACCACTGTGAATTTAACTTTACTTTGTGTCCCTCATACTGATTGTTCAGCCCTGATATAATGTGCGCTAAAAAGAGCAACAATGCCCTCATTGATTATGTAAAGCCATATGCTGATCGATCAAACAACAAGAATAATATAGGTCAGAATCGATGAGCGTAAAAAAGAAAGAAACTTTCTGACCGACCTGATAAATGAAAAAAAGTGAAATTCACTTCCGCCAATGAATATCACGGTGTTTTGTGCTATCATTCTGCGTTTTCCATAATATCGTAGTTATACATTATTTAATTTGGGATACCTTATTAGAGACGACTGCGGCACCACTGCCACAAGAAATCGGCATCTTTGCAATCTCCTTACCTAAAATAGTCATCTAATATCTAACTAAAAAATAAAATATCTTTATATGAATGATTATCTCAAGCAAAATTTACTTACTGTGCCAGGTGTTTGAGATAGGATCGTAGAAACGAATGGTCGAGTATCGAGATGTTGGATTCTCGTTGTTGCCCTCTTTAATATTTTGGTAAAAGGATATAAACATACAAATAGAACACACCAATCAGGGTAATCAGCTTGTGTGCATCGTCGCACACTCTGCGTGTAGGCTTGAACGAGCTATGGCTCGATTCTCTGCTTTGGGTGTGCTTCTGAAATGAAATCGCAATATTATTCTGTTTAATATTTCGAGATTCAGAGACACGCATGCGAATTCAGATAAGAGGCGAGATACGAACACTCTTAACCATTCATTATTAAATAGCTCTTCTTTGTACTATTTGATTATTTGATCATCTTCAATATTTTGATCAACAACCACTTATACAACTACTTCAATAACTCTTACCTTGACTTGTTCGATGCATTCTGGATCTTCCATCACCCAGTCAGTCTTCTCAACTGTCTCCGCGATGTAGGCAGAGGAGAGAAGAGGCAATCGGATGCACTCCAACAACCTGTAACACATTTTGTATTATATTTTAACTTTCCAAATAACTTGCCTTGCAGCAGAATCAGTCACATGTGTTTGCGCCTTCATCCAATGATGCAAAGCATCGAATACCTATCGAGTGTTATTTGTTTGCAAAGACAATTACCGATTGAGCAAAACATACTTGTTCTTCGTTATCGACATTCAGTGAATTCCTTCGGAGGACGAACTCAAGGTCACTTACAGATAGATTCAGAAAATCTTGAGTCTTGGAGAGGAGAAGGACATTCTTCTTAAAAGGTTAGGCGTTATCCGGACATACTTTATTTGAAAACTTACATCGATAAAGGCATATACCAGCCTGGATGTATTGTCGTCTCCTAGGCTTCTGAGAAAGGGAAGAAGACGCAGAGCATCATCTATGCTGATTCTTCTTCTCATGAACTGAGCGCACTCTTTCTTGATCGGCTCCTAAACATTATTTGTCATACATTTTTCTAGATGCAATGGCTGCATGACTCACAATCAGCAGATATCTGGCTGTCTCCATCATGTTCTGAACGTTCTCCAGATTGATTGTAAGTTGTCCAGTGCATGAATATACAATTAGCTTTTGAACTGTTAAAGCGTTGAACTCTGAAAATAAATTTCTAAAACGTTGAACGGGGAAATGGAGAGAGAGGCAGCATCAAATGCTCGCTGGTACGAACCTGTATGTGCGGAAAGGTTTATCATTCCCGAAGTGGTCTCGGCCATCCCTGAAGAGAATAGACCGTGGAAGTAGGGTACCCGGTCCAGACGCTCCTGCATTGATGATGAGTTGAAAGTTATGATTGGGCTTTGTTGTTTCGTAGCTAGTTTCAATATGAGTTGTACAGCACTCACAGATATAGGTAGGGGCATTGTGAATGATAATTTTCATTTCTGACCTTGCGTTCCGTCAGCTCTTCATTTCCGATGAGTACAGTTGCGTCGCCCTCCCAACAGCACTCGGTGACCTTGAACTGCGAAGATCAAGCATCAAGAACGATTGGGTAAACACTTTCTTCTCTCAAGAAATCATTCAACTTTCAATATGTTTTAAGGGCGATTTTGTCTGATAAACGCATGAGCAAAATTTCCACAATTCAAAGTGAATTACAGTTTGCTCGACTCAAAATAAACGGGACGAACACGCCAAGACTGAGAAACATACCTCCCTATCCTATAAATCATTGCACAATGCAGGATTTCTCTAACTGTGGTCTGTAAAACTAACCATGGGAACATGATGGGCAACTTCCACACTTTCAGGTAGTTCGATTCCAGTGAGTCGGATGCGCAGACCTGAAAAATGATGAGCAGTTTATCGAAAATGTATTTGACTGAAAACTCAATCGAATGTTCTTGGCGAGACAAACAGAATGAGAACTAACCACATATGTCGAACACTGAAGGGGGAGCTGAATCCTCTGATGGTAACCTGGAAGGTGGCCAGTTCATAGCGGTTTTTAAAAAAATTAACGTATACTCCACTTTTAACTCAGGGATGGCCGAGACCACTTCGGGAATGATAAACCTTTCCGCACATACAGGTTCGTACCAGCGAGCATTTGATGCTGCCTCTCTCTCCATTTCCCCGTTCAACGTTTTAGAAATTTATTTTCAGAGTTCAACGCTTTAACAGTTCAAAAGCTAATTGAATATTCATGCACTGGACAACTTACAATCAATCTGGAGAACGTTCAGAACATGATGGAGACAGCCAGATATCTGCAGATTGTGAGTCATGCAGCCATTGCATCTAGAAAAATGTATGACAAATAATGTTTAGGAGCCGATCAAGAAAGAGTGCGCTCAGTTCATGAGAAGAAGAATCAGCATAGATGATGCTCTGCGTCTTCTTCCCTTTCTCAGAAGCCTAGGAGACGACAATACATCCAGGCTGGTATATGCCTTTATCGATGTAAGTTTTCAAATAAAGTATGTCCGGATAACGCCTAACCTTTTAAGAAGAATGTCCTTCTCCTCTCCAAGACTCAAGATTTTCTGAATCTATCTGTAAGTGACCTTGAGTTCGTCCTCCGAAGGAATTCACTGAATGTCGATAACGAAGAACAAGTATGTTTTGCTCAATCGGTAATTGTCTTTGCAAACAAATAACACTCGATAGGTATTCGATGCTTTGCATCATTGGATGAAGGCGCAAACACATGTGACTGATTCTGCTGCAAGGCAAGTTATTTGGAAAGTTAAAATATAATACAAAATGTGTTACAGGTTGTTGGAGTGCATCCGATTGCCTCTTCTCTCCTCTGCCTACATCGCGGAGACAGTTGAGAAGACTGACTGGGTGATGGAAGATCCAGAATGCATCGAACAAGTCAAGGTAAGAGTTATTGAAGTAGTTGTATAAGTGGTTGTTGATCAAAATATTGAAGATGATCAAATAATCAAATAGTACAAAGAAGAGCTATTTAATAATGAATGGTTAAGAGTGTTCGTATCTCGCCTCTTATCTGAATTCGCATGCGTGTCTCTGAATCTCGAAATATTAAACAGAATAATATTGCGATTTCATTTCAGAAGCACACCCAAAGCAGAGAATCGAGCCATAGCTCGTTCAAGCCTACACGCAGAGTGTGCGACGATGCACACAAGCTGATTACCCTGATTGGTGTGTTCTATTTGTATGTTTATATCCTTTTACCAAAATATTAAAGAGGGCAACAACGAGAATCCAACATCTCGATACTCGACCATTCGTTTCTACGATCCTATCTCAAACACCTGGCACAGTAAGTAAATTTTGCTTGAGATAATCATTCATATAAAGATATTTTATTTTTTAGTTAGATATTAGATGACTATTTTAGGTAAGGAGATTGCAAAGATGCCGATTTCTTGTGGCAGTGGTGCCGCAGTCGTCTCTAATAAGGTATCCCGAATTAAATAATGTATAACTACGATATTATGGAAAACGCAGAATGATAGCACAAAACACCGTGATATTCATTGGCGGAAGTGAATTTCACTTTTTTTCATTTATCAGGTCGGTCAGAAAGTTTCTTTCTTTTTTACGCTCATCGATTCTGACCTATATTATTCTTGTTGTTTGATCGATCAGCATATGGCTTTACATAATCAATGAGGGCATTGTTGCTCTTTTTAGCGCACATTATATCAGGGCTGAACAATCAGTATGAGGGACACAAAGTAAAGTTAAATTCACAGTGGTTGACCATGAATCGCATCTGTATCTCAACCCAGTGCAGAGTGGAAAGAAGTAATAGGGCCCAACCAGTGTCACATTTATAAAGTACGATGATTGATGATTACCCTTAAGTTATTGCGAAGAAATTATCGCAGCATGCTTAATAGAAAAGCGCTTGTGAAGATGCAACAGACGGTTCTGGAACTCTCGAAAAACAGTTTCCATCACACAGCTGTCGAGTCGATAGATCTTCAAATGTCAATTCAAGTGCATATCAAAGTACAATACCTAGTGAGTCCCCAATACAAATTGAGAGAGGATCCCATTATCCAGAAATTAGCTGAATTTTCTTGAACTTTGATATCGATAATTAAAGATTGAAAACAAGACATATAGCTGCGTTCCTTTTTGTATAGGGTCAGAAGGGCGGTTATTTCGATGCTAAAAGAATAAGCAACTCTTGTTCTATCGTTGTTTTCTTGGGTAGAACTTGGTGTTCGCTATTTTCTGTAATGGGAGGTCGTGACGGTACACACCGAAAATCATGTTTTATTGCAATTTCCGCTTCAAAATTTATTTTCCCTTCTTCCACACGAGGCCGGTTCAATTCACACATACTACGATATTGCCCCAGGACACCCCTAACTTATGGCATATTGGCGATTTAAACAAGCACAATTGTCGAGCTAAAATTAACAAAAAGAAAAAGAAAGAAACTTTCTGACCGACCTAATACATGAGAGATCGCGCCAGAAGAGTCAGAGATGATTTTCAAAATCAGACGACGTTTGAAAGAAGAACGCCAGTAAATAGAGTAGGGGATCACATTACTGAGGGACATTTCAAAATTTTTAATGAGACGCCATTCGCAATCAGCAGTCAGCGGTCAGACATAAACGGCTGTCAAGCCGACTAATCCGCATATGATAGCTAATTAATGGTATTTGAGATCTTCTTCGTCGGCGCGCTCAATCGCAATGACCGAGACAGAGCGGATTTCTACGACACCAATTCAAATCGATGGAACGAAGTAATTTCTCTTGAAGTTAACACATCGTGAATACATCAGAATTTACTAATCATTTTTCAGACGACAGTTATGAAACGGGGCAACGCGAGACGAGAGCCGGCTCTTGGAGTCATCAATGGCATAATGTAATTGCAGAACAATGAACCATTGTGCAAAATTTCGAATGAGCATAACTAGGTTATCTACATTGTTGGAGAAGATGATGTAGTTTTACGTTTGAATGATTTCAACTGCTGATGATAATGCTGATGTATGTACAATAGTATAATTCAATTTTTCATGCCATTTGAAAACACACAGTACTCTTCACGTTACAATTTAAGAATTTTGATAGTTATATTCGAATTTGTTATCTGATATAGATACGTTGCAGCTATGCAGCTGGAGGGTGCGACAATTCCGACACCCCTATCTCTTCTGTGGAAGCATACGATTCAAATGCAGATAAACGAGGTTAGGAAGGACAATTATTGTGAGTATTTAGATGAAGAAAACCCTCTATTTTCTTGCAGAATGGGTGTCGTTGAGACCAATGACCAAGGAACGGAAGAAGCCTGCTCCGTGCGTTCTTGATGGAAGCTTCTACGGTATGTCATTGTGAAATTGCGAGCGATTGACGCATTTATTTGTTTAGTTCTCGGAGGACAGACTACGTCCAGCGAGTATCTATACGACGGAGAGAGATATGATAACGAGACTGAAAGGTGGGCGAAATACTCATTGCGGTATACAAATAGAAACATCATCTACAATGAAAATATAATGAATATATTACAGCTGGACTATGATAGCCCCGATGAGCATTAAACGAGAAGTGTTCAATGCAGCATCTCTGAATGGGAAGATGTATGTAGTGGGAGGGAATCTGTACAAACCAGAACGAGAACTCAACGAAGTCGAGTGTTATGACCCTTCGACTGGCGAGTGGACCACCCTGAACAGCATGAAGAAAGGAAGGTGGGTAGTGGGAAGATAAGGAAATGCCAAACGGCCTCATATGTTCAGAGGTGCCGTTCGCCTGGTCGTCAGCTGTGCCAAGCTGTTCGCCGTGGACATTCGTGGTCACATAGATCAGGACATCACTGTTGAGATGTTCGACCCGGAGACAAATAGATGGGAAGAGAAAACGAGCATGAAGATTCCAAATGCATTCGAGTAAGTTGTTTTATGAGAGTCTCCGGAAGACCTATTATTTAAATGATAACCGATTAAATATGGACATATTGAAGGAAAGGGTCTCTCTTCGATTGTGGCATCCCTATACCTTCTTCGCTTCTCTCGCCTATGGCAAACTTCGAACAAGGAGATCGTGATATCTAAGCCTTGTTATCCCTTCACGTCTAACACATCAACTTACTCGTTTTCATTGAGATTCGTTTGCATTTGTCCTTGTCCTCCCTATATGTGCGTTCCTATATCCCTTCCGTTAGACTCATCCGGAATGCATATCCTCCAATCATTCAGCTTATTCACATATCTCAGTTTATTCCCTATTATCGACAACAATTGAGTGTTTCGTCCGTTGCATTCTACAAATGTTTCAAAGCCTCGTGCCGTTGGTATTCGGGAGCACAATACTGGTCAGATTCTTTCAAACTGCGGTGAGGTGGGATATGTTGGCAAAAATAGCGCTAGTCGTGGAGCCATTGCAAAATTATTCCATGTATCATAAAATGAGAACAGGTCGATTGTGAAAAGCAAGAATTTGAATTCATTTGTTTCATCATAGAAGTAAATTTCACCACGCATACTGTGCACATCTTTACAGTTTACAATGGTGAAGCTTGGCCATGTCCTCCATCTGTTCGCAGTAGACTTTGGTTCTCTGAGCAGTGGAGCACTGGCCCGTCTTGAGATTGGGAATGATGCGATCGCAAACTGAAAAGGATTACGGTAGTTCAGGAAAGTTAGAAGATACAGTAACCCGCTCTTTGACCTACCAGATGCCTGATTGACCGGAACCTCAGTGTCTCCTGCCATCGAGGACGCTGAGAGGAGGAGAAGGGAGAAGATGAGGAAGAGAGGATTCATTGCGGATTCTGATTCAAGTCTATTCTCACACCTTTTATAGCGGAATTCAGTAAATATGACAATTCGGATCTCCTTGGTTCGCCTTCTCTCTCGTTGCTATAACCCGCTAGAGCGCATACGAATTGAGAAGATTCATTGTCATCACCATTCAGTACCATTCGCAAGCTGCCAAGGCCTATTCCGAAAGAAGGAAAGATGCTCAAGCTGGTTTCTTTCTTGATAACTGACTGTCAAACGATAAAAAGCATAAAAACGGGGTTCGACTAAATTTTTGATGATCCTTTATTACTTTATTGGATGCCATATCAATCATTTCTAGACGATTCCAGTGAATCGATAACCGAGAATCAAATGAGTTTCTCGCATTCTAGTAAACATGTGCGAGAATTGAGTGGTCATATGTAGTGGGGCTAAATATGTCCCCCTTATTGTCTTTTTAGATCGAATCCTGCCATTAGAACCCTGATTCCGCTTTGGGAAATCACTCTGAGAGAGAGAGAGAGAGAGTGAGAGAGAGAGAGCAGGTCTCAATCCGTCATCACTACTACAAGATAGTAGCTCCGTTTAGAGAGGGGATAATTATAACTAGTTTAACTACTTGGCTTTAACTGTTTCTTCGGTGATGTAATCGAACACTTTGAAGCAAGTCTTTATCATATCAATCGAGTCATATTGTTAATCGCATCACATTAGTGATGCAAATTCGGTGTTGGCTCTCTCTATCTCTGCACACGATCTCGCTGGTTAGATAAACGATAGAATGTGTGGAATGGATAGAGTGATACTTAACCTCGCATTGTGTAAACGGGGAACTGGTTGCTTCAGAAGTCGTTAGCCATAAATTTAAGATTTGAGTCCAGACGAGGCAGTTCGTAAGTGGAAGTATCTGATCTACGATACAAAAGTTCAAGTGAGGACCGATCACGCGCCACTGATGAGCATGTTCAAGAGACAGAATGTATGTCCACGCATTCTGAAATGGGCAGCCGAGATGTTGCCATACAATCTCGAGATAGTTCATGTGAAGGGAAAAGACAATGTTGTAGCAGACTCTTTGTCCAGATTTCCCATGCTATCAAACAGAGTATTCAAAGTGAGAGTCAAAACGACATTATCGGAATCAAGACCGGTCATCAGTGGAGTCCCACAAGGATCAGTTCTGGGTCCTCTCCTATTCAATCTATTTACTGCTGATTTATCGCAGGTTATAGAAAGGAATGGGTGCAAAAGCTTTACTTTTGCAGACGATCTTAAAATATTCCTATCATTCGAAAAAGATGAGTCAAGTGGTCCTCTGAAACTTCAGCAATGTATTGATTCCATCCTGGAGTGGAGCGACATTTGGCAATTGAGTATTGCAAGTGAGAAGTGCAATGTGCTCCACTTAGGAAATGGAAATCAGTTATCGAAGTATTATTTGAGTGGCATTCCAATCGATCGGAAATCGTCGATGAGAGATCTAGGCATTCAGATCGATAACGAGTTGACATTCAGAGAACACTTTGACATAGTGATCCAAAAAGCTGCGCTCCGTTCCAACCTAATTTTCCGTGGACTCAGCACCAACAATGCTGCAGTAATGGTCAATGCATACACTACCTACGTTAGGCCTATGGTAGAATTCAGTCCTAGCGTCGCTTTCCCAATTTTTGATAGAGAAGCTGTTAAACTCGAAAAGCTTCAAAACAAAGTGACGAGGCTGATTAGCTACAAATGTTTGGGATACAACTTTGAAAACAGACCGTTACCAGTGGAACGAAACGAGATGCTCAAACTTAATACGTTGATGTACCGTCGTAAGGTCAATGACTTCAAACTAGCTTATAAAATGCTGTTCGGGAATTCGAGATTGTCCCGGTTCAGAAACGATTTTCTTGTTCTATCCAAATCTAATCTCAGAGGCGCAGGCTTCAAAGTGTGTCGAGAAAAATTTAGAACTAAGATTCGCGAGTACAGTTTTGCGAACAGAGTAGGTAAAGTACTGTATGATGTACTTCGAAAAGGAAAGATACCTACAAACTATGCAGAGTTCATGAATGTGATGTGTAAGGAGGTTGGATGATCTGTAAACTTGCTCACTCTACTCGCTTAGATTCCCCTATCTCACACATTATATTGTTCTACTTGTTCCATCCCCCCTCCCCCTCCCCACCCCACCCCACAACAATGCCAACTGTGCGGATAAATCTATTCTATACTATTCTATTCTATTAAGGAATGGTCTCTTTCCAGTGAATGCTGCTTCACAGTCTGGCTGTACCAATACTGGTGCCTCTTTGATAGCTTTCTTCAACTCAACGAATGCCTTCTCTTGTTCATTTCCCCATCTCCATTCCACATTCTGCATTGTCATAGCATGCAATGGTTCAGCAATTTTAGCAAATCCTTTGACGAATCTTCGATAGTAACATGCCAAGCCGACGAATGATCTTATCTCCGAACTGATATTGGGTCGAGGATATTCTCGTACTGCAGCTACTTTCCTCTCTTTCATAGTGATTCCCTTGTCTGAAACATAATGACCCAAGTATTCCACTTGTTTCATCATGAATTTGCATTTGTTTGGGTTCACTTTGACTCCTCTCTCGATCATTCTTCTTAGCACCCATTCCAGCATCTTCAGATGTTCTTCTTCTGTTTCTGTTGCCACTAGAACATCATCAATGTAACAGAAAACAGTCCTGTGTTTCCCTTCCTTCTCCATCTCTTCTTTCAGCATTTCCATCATTGCCCTTTGGAACTGGCACGGGGACACATTCAGTCCGAATGGTAACACTTGGAACTCAAAGTGCTCTCCCAACAAGCTGAAGGCTGTCAATTCTCTCGATCCCTTTTCAAGACCGACTTGCCAGAATCCGGACTGCAAATCTATGGTGCTAAAGAACTTTCCATTCAGACTCTGGATTGTACTCTCTCGATGAGGCATCGGCTGAGCATCCAATCTTATCATTTGGTTCACTTTTCTGTAGTCAATACACAGTCTCGGTGTTCCGTCTTTCTTCTTCACCACCACAATGGGCGAGCTCCATGGGCTCTGTGACTTCTTCACTACTCCCTGTCTCACCATTCGATCCACCAATGCTCTCAGCTTCTCTCTAATCGCGAATGGGATTGGTCTTGGTTTCTGTCTCACTGGTCTTCCCTCTGTCATATCTACTCTACATTCCCATTCAGACAATCACCTAATGTCTTCTTCGCCTCTAGCAAATGCATCTGAACTGCCTTTCAACACCTTTTCCAAAGTGTTCTCCAACTCGAGTCCTCTATTCTCCACTAACTTCTCCCTTATGCCATGCCAGATACTTGAATCAGCAGACTCGCAGCTCTGTCTTCCGACTGAATCAACCGTCTCTGAAGACATTCCCTTCACTGCACCGATCAACACCTTCCATGTTCCCACTGATTGATGCTTTTCGAAGTGCATATCCTCCTTCGTATCATTCATCACGGGGATACTCACTATCTTCTCATATGTGGCTACTCCCTCCATTGCCTGCTCGATGTTCGACTCCAACACTACAGTTGCATCTGTCTTACCAGAGACCCACACACGTCCTAATTCGCCTAGTCTGATCACCACATCTCTCAGAACAATTGCTTCTTCTCCTTGAGACTCCTCCTTCTTATCACTACTCTCATCATATTTCACCTCCCTCAATTCTACTCCCATGTCTTCTAGTCCCTTGCCTCCAATCAGTACTTTACTCAGACTATTGTTCACCACGTAGAATCCAACAGGGGTTTTCTTGCCCACTTCGAGGTGCACTTCCAGGATTGTCCTTCCAATGATGTCCATTGTTCCACCTTGTACATCCTTCACCACTACCGTACTTCCCATCTCAATTAGTGCTCTATCGATACTCTCAACGATGTTCTTTGAGATGATCGAAACATCTGCTCCAGTATCAAGAAGCACTTCTACTTGCTTCCCATTCACTCTCTTCTTGATGACCCTCCTTGACCTCCCACTTTCGTTGCGCAGGTTGCTTCCGTATGCCTAGATCCTCCGCACCTCCGACACTTGACATTGTTGAGTTCCTTCACCCCCCCTTTGATCTCTCTCTCTGTCCTCCTGAGATACTCTAATTCGATTAGAACGCACTTCATTTTCTCATAAGATGCATTCTCTCCCCACAGTGACAGTAGTCGCATATGCTCCACATGCTTTCCTTCGTACAGAATCATTAGCTGTCTTCTTCTGGCACTCTCTTTCTTCTCTATATCAGAATGCAACTTAGTCGTCCACCTCTCCAATTCCTCACACACTATTCCCATTGATCTCCCGGTCACACTCTGTTGTCTTAGCTTTTTCTCCCATTCGATCTCTTGGAATGGAGTGTCATCCGACAGTCTCCTCTTCAGCCAATTCATCACACTGCTTATTCCCTTATTCTTCTCCTCCTCAGGTATTCCTCTCAGACCCTCTCTTCCTTTTCCCTCAGGTTCTCCAGAAGCATAGACATTGCGACTGCATTGTCCATTGAACCGGAACGAATCATGAATCCAGTCTCAAATTCATCCCACATCTCCTTTCTTCCTGAATACTTGGCCAGTTTCGGTAGAGAATTCCCCAACATTCCAACTGACTTTCCCCACACTTTCTCCTCTCTATTCGCTATAGGCACTCCTTGCCATCCCAGTGTGCAAACTCAGCCATTCTATCTCCCATTCCTCCCTGAGTCACATTTCCCATTCCATTTCTATATCCAGAATATTCTGCACCGAGTATGATAGGATAGTGCTCACCTATTCTCTCTCTTGTTGACATTCTTGGGGGCTCCGACTGATTCCTCACCGTTGAAGAAGGAGAACTTGCGGTATGTCCTCCATTTTGCCGCATCTCCCTCATCTCCTGCAACAGTTGTCTTTGCTCTCTCATCTCTTCCAGTTCCCTCAGTGACTCAGTCCTTCTGTCAGATACCTGCTCACCTCTGTTTCTTTCCTCGACCAGCACGATGCGAGCCTTCTGTTGTGCTACAGTATCCCTCAGTCCGGCGATTTTCTCCTCATACTTCCTCCTCGCTTGTTCGTGCTCTTCCTTGAGTGCCTTGATGATTCCATCTTGTTCTGTCCTCTCTTCATCCACTCGGAGTTCCTCTAGTCTCCTATTCAGCTCCTGCAATTCAACATTCATTGCATTCCATCGGTCAACTAGACGTTCTTCCCCCTCCAGCTCAACAGCCATCTTTATTTCCTCTAACTCTCTCATCTCCTCTTCCCATTTAGTTCTTTCAGCCTCATGCTGTTCTCTCTCATCTCCGAGCTTTCGCAACTGCGGAATTCTATTCACTCCTTCCAAGTCTCTCACAGTTCCCAATATCTCTCTGAACTCGTATACTTTCTCACGAGCATCTGTTATAGACTGGAAGGCTTCCTCAAGAGAGCGAGCCTGCACTCTTTCCAAAAAAACTTATCACTTCTTCATTCAGTTCTTCTTCTCTAGTCAACACCCCCTCAATGTCAGCCCTCACTTTCTCAGCACCCGTTCTTGCTTTCTTGAAACACTCGTTCACTGCTGTGAGCACCTCGGCAGTGTTTACCCCATTGCACTGTTTCACCCTCGAATGACAGTCCTTGTACAGCTTAAGAATAGCATCGATCTCTACCTTCATTCTCTCCTTTATTCCCAGAGCATTCTTTCTCAGTGCCTCTGTATCAGCTCTTGTTTGTCTCTTACCCACCGGATTTTCTTTGTTCTCCAGTGTCGCCTCTCCGTCTCCATTGACTCCACCAGTTACATTGCCGTCCTTAGCCGTTGACTGAGCGGTATTTCCATTCAGAAGTACCAACTCTTGCGAATGAGTCGGCGTCGCAACTGCGGTAACATCGTCGTCGTCCATCATCAACCGTACTGACTGCAAATCGATCGATAATTCCCAATTCTCCTTGTTGTGTTGTTCCCTGTCCTCTGCTTTTTCCCTTATCAATTCACTCTTGATTTCCTCCTGCGGAATATCCCTTGCTGAAGGAATGCACTCTTACGGAATACCCGCTTCCTTTTGTCCTGACACAAGCGATCCTACTACCCTGATTCCGCACGAGTCGAACAAAATTTGGGCAGAGGTTCCCCCGTGTCAGTGCAAATTGGTTTGCTCCCCACAAGTGTGGATCTTAGCCCTTGATGCTCCCCGCACTAAGGAAGTACGGATCTTAACACCTTTCTGATGTTCCCCGCACTAAGGAAGTACGGAGTTTAACACCAATTGCCTATTTGATCACAGCACTAAGGGAGCACGGATCACAAAAGACAGGAAAGAAACGAGAAAATGGACAAAATGAGTCTATTCCAGGTTCAATACGGCTCAGCCCCCATGTAATGAGACCAAGTGTGTATTGTGTAAGGAAAGAATGTCGAAGGGAGGGAATTAATGAACAAATTTATGAGAAAACACAAAAACCACAGCACAGCTTAACGAACGAGGAAGAAGTGAACAAAGTTCGAAAAATCACGCAGCCAAGCGAGCCACTAAAAGTGGAAACAAAAATTAACAACCGGAACGATAAAAAGTGCTACCGTAATAATTAGCAGCAACCTCATAAACTGACTTATTTTTTTACAACGAACGAAACAATAAATTATTAAATGCACGAAGTCATATACTCGAGTGGAAGGAGCTTCTCATACTCAGTGCTTGCTCTTCTTGTTCTGTGGGGATCTCCTTACAAGAGAGAGAGAGATAGAGAGAGAGAGAGAGAGAGAGAGAGAGAGAGAGAGAGAGAGAGAGAGATAGAGAGAGAGAGAGAGAGAGAGAGAGAGAGAGAGAGAGAGAGAGTCTCTTGTCGGTCAGAGAGACGAGATAGTGTGCGGAGTAGAGAATCCACTAGTAGATTCAGAAACACTAGATACAAAGATTTGCAACAGGCGAGATTCGGAAGAGAAAGCGTTCGGAATGATCGGTCTGTATCCCCGAGAATGGAATGAGTTTCAGGCTTTCCATGAAAGGAGAGAGGAAAGGGATACGGTAGTAAGTCATAGGGTTCTGAGGTCCGAAACTGCAGAAAACTAGAATTCGAAAAAGTCACTCGCTGACAAGAATCAGTGGGTTCAGGTCGAATATAAGGTGAGCGGCGTGATATTCACATAAAACCCTAGTGGTCATCGCGAGCAAGCCGTTGGCCAGAGCGAAAGAAAGAATTGCATCTCTATTCAGCACACTCTCTCGCGCGTCGACGAGATAGTGTGCACTGTGCAGAGTGGAGATACAACTAGTCGATCCGGTAATACTAGAGATAAGTATTTTCTAGGGCCGAAAATCGGAAGAGAAAGCTTTCAGAATGATTATTCTGTAACTCCGAGACTGAATTGATCCATCATTAATAAAAATCAATTGAAAAATAGAGTTTGAAAAAGTTATAAAAGCATCACCAACTATGAAGCCTCCTTGTTAGAAGTGAAGAGAATGTTTTAAACAGTGTCTAGGGAGGTCAACCGAGGATGAAGAATGGGTCAGATGGAGGGAGAAAGAATATTAGCAATGATTTCGCTCACTCACTCTCTCTCTCTCTCTCTCTCTCTCTCTTCTGAATTCTGACACACAGCTCGTTGAAAGACAGGAGATTAGCGAGTATAGAGATGTTCTCGGCAGATAAAAAAAATAAAGATCCGTATTTTTATGTTGGTTTGGTCAGGTATCAGCTTCGCTTGATGAATTCACTATAAGCACCTAAAATTGATATAAGAGGCCGTTTGCGTAAGGATCGAACAAACATGTACAATCGGTGCAACAGTGATTTTTCGAAAATCTGTGGAAAAGGGTTCTCGTGGGTGCTGCTCATCATGGTATGTTTCATTTTGCGCCATGTCGATTGGTTGAGGCAGGCTGCATATGGGCTCCAAATCATAATATTCGCATTTCTCAGGTTCCAGTGAACCAAATGTTTTAAAAATTTGCGAGCACATGGAATCGACCATTGGGAATCCAACCATCACATTTGCGATTTCTCAAATGTGTTCATTTATTTTTTGATCTATACTTTTCGAATATGACGGCGTAGTGGAAGCCGAAACTTGAATCAGAAGATCCGCCTCATCGTGAAGATCATTTTTTGTATAGATAGTATGGTGTACGAAGTTTACGAAATTAGTGCAATCTTCTATTTTGTATCGACATTTTTCATTTCACACCGCACTATTCGCACTTTGCGTGAAGAATGGAATGCGTTTCATACGTTATTCCGTCATTCGCGCTTCGTTGTTTCGGTGTAAAATGAAATTGCCGATACAAAATAGAAGATTACACTAATTTCGTAAACTTCAAACACCATACTATCTATACAAAAAATGATCTTCACGATGAGGCGGATCTTCTGATTCAAGTTTCGGCTTCCATCATATTCGAAAAGTATAGATCAAAAAAGAAATGAACACATTTGAGAAATCGCAAATGTGATGGTTGGATGGTCGATTCCATGTGCTCGCAAATTTTCAAAACATTTGGTTTACTGGAACCTGAGAAATGCGAATATTATGATTTGGAGCCCATATGCAGCCTGCCTCAACCAATCGACATGGTGCAAAATGAAACATACCATGATGATCAGCACCCCACGGCCCGTTGCGAGGTGTACTGAGATAGCGCAAACTGATTTCGAAGCGACGCGGCTAAAGTTCGGTGGGGCGCGGAAATTTCGACGGGGCGCCATTTTATTTTCCGTGTCAGCATTTCGATATACTTTGGTATTTTGATGTTCCACCTATTTTCACACATTCTGAAAGGTGTAGGGTGATGAGAAATATATTCCTATGGCAAAATAAAAAATATAGAAGCAATTAGAAACTCAATAAAAAAATATAAAAAGTGAATCAAAATCTATAATACTTGACCTCGAACTTTACAAGAGTTCTACAATAACTCCACGGAAAAAAATGATCAGACCATAAATCCAACTCTAATTCACTCTCAATTACATGTAGAAAGAAGTTTACTATAGCAATACGCAAATTATTTAGAACTGTTGTCAAAAAAATAACTGAATAGGTCGATTCGGGTATAAAATCTGATTTCAGAAAAAGCGTTCTAAACAGAGAAATAGCGATAATTGAACTCAGACAAGTGAAAGAGTAATCGAGGGTGATGTCTCAGGACAACGTTTGCTATAGCATTAATCGAAATGGCACCTAATTAAAAAAGTAAGCGCAAAAAACGAATCCAAATAAGCAGCATTTTCAAGAACCAGGATCGCCGACCGGGAAATAGAATTGTAATACAGCACACAACAGTAACCTATTTTCGCACTCACATCAAGGAGACGCGTGCGGTTCTCGTAGTTCACCCTTTTCCCACTGTTCAACGGGCTGTGACCCACGAGAACCCTTTTCCACAGATTTTCGAAAAATCACTGTTCCACATCTTGTCCGAGTATTACGCAAAAGGCCTCATAAAATAAAATTCAAAAAATAAAATCAGTATTCGGTTTAAAGCCAGAGCCGGAGAAGATACTCATGAACCACGAACCGGCGCCTGACTTTTCAACCAAGTGGGCGGTGTCGCTCGCCACACTCACTTATCCCCGTTTCATTTCGCCCTTTCTCACGTCAGTCCCTCTTTCCAGCCCTCTCACTCGATGCTGCCGAGCTCTTCCTCGGCGCTGTTTCGCTACGCGGCGACGCGGCCGGCCGCATGCGCCACCACGGCGGCAGCGAACTTCGGCGGCTCGCCCGGCGGCCCGCCACTTCCCGGTAAGGAATGCTTCCTGCCTCCCTTTTTCACTAAAGCCAAACACCATTGATAATGTGACTTAACCCAAAGCCTTGAGTCGAACGATACAATTTTACTGAAATTGGGTTGTTTAGTTCACTAGTAGTTTCATTTTGTTCATCTCTTCTCCTCCGTTTTTTTTTCTACCTTTGCATGCATGTCCGAAGGAGTCTACGAGCAGTTTAGAGTATACTTTAGACGATTGGTCACTCAGAATTAAAGAGAGAACATGTTCTTAACAGAGTATTGTGAATGAGGGTAGAGTATACGTGCAGAACGGGCTTTCCAGCGGTTGCGAAACAAAACTGCAGTGAACAGCTGTTTTATTTGCAGGCAGTTCAACTGCTGCAGCAGGTGCTGAACCGGGCTACCTCGGCTACTTGTCGCACGCCGTCACTAACAGTGAGAATACTTCTTTCCCTGTATTCGGGTCTTTGCTCCAATATGTATGACTTGTCGAGCATTTTAAAAATTATTACTATCACTTCTTAATGAGTCAGTTTGAGATAGGTCAACCTATGTCATTTTGTGTATGGACTAGTGATGAAAAAACGTCATTGTTACTTAACGTCGAAGCCGGCCGAGTCCGGTTTGCTCATCACTAGTAGATATTTATACTACTTCTAGTAATCACGAATCTGAGCTGGAACTCGGCGCCCGTCGGAGAGAAGGAGAATGCCGAGGCCGCCAAGAAAAAGTGAGCCAACTTCTCTAGTTTTAGTTTATTCTCGAGCAAAGGTGAGCCCTGATTCCTCTCTATTTTTGTTCATTTCGAGCGTTATTGCGCTTAAGAGGAGTTACTTTCACTAAAATATTCACTAAATCCTTCGTTCAGTGTTTTTGAAGTTGTTGTTGGTAGACTCCAGCGGTACTGTATTTTGATCTACTTAGTTACGTGAAATATATTTATATGATAGATCCCGCCCGATCGTGCTCAAGGTCTCGCGAGATGAGGTCACGACGAGAACAACGGCTCTCGTGAAGAAACTGCTGTTCGCAGAGGAAACATCGGTTCGACTTTTTTTATAATAGGTTTTGCTAACACACATAGTTTGCTTGTACTGTTTTGAGTTAACGATTTAGATCTTGGTTCGTTATTGAACTAGAAGATGTTTGTTGTTGAACGCATACTATCATCAGAACATGAAACTGCAGGGTTGTGACTGCGCTGTTCTGGCTTTGTGAGTAACCTTCCACTTTTCAGTCGAGAATCCGGCGCATTCGCGAGCTCTCAGAGCACCTCCAACTCTATCCGCCCACGAGACTGTCCGCTGTGCAGGTACGGTAGGATACGGTATTATGAGTTTCGTAATGATCGTATGCTTTGCTGTACATAAAAAGATTAATTGATTGGCGTAACGAAACCGACATCGAATCATCTCACTATTGACATTGTCTTCGCGTAGCAATAATGTGCCTGGTTGCTAAATAATTTCTAAATTTCGTGGGTTCTTTCAGGAACCCCAGTTGATCTCTTCGCTCCTCGAATGGGAATCATCACCGGACGACAGAATGAGGGAAGAAGCGAGGATATGCCTAGCACTTTGCGGGTATTTTATTTATTTGTTATATTATATTATTCATTTGTATATTTACCTGCACAGAGAAGCATCATAGTATTTTACAGCCTTTCCCATTTTTTCACTGACTTTCGATTGACAACTCGACCCGAGATAACGCTATCAGTGAGGTGATAGCACGTATTCTAACGAAACTCGGGTAGAACGAATATAATCGCCTCGAACAGTCATCAAACATCGAACATAATGGTTAATCTATTCCGGATTACGGTAGTTTTTCGTGTGATTTATGTGAGATTACTGTAGTTCGTTATGCCAGATTATGTGATTACTATAGTCAAACGTGTCAGGATACTAGTTTTCCATATCAGGTTCGTGAAACCTCCTCGGGGTCACGGCTACAATCTGCTCACAATCGATGGAGGAGGCACGAGGGGAATGATGGGATTGGAGATACTGGAGGCGCTGGAGGTCGCGACTGGAAAGAAGGTACGGTAGAAGATCAGGGTACTGTAGTAAAATTTGATTAGTTCGGATTGCTCGAGTGCACTGCAGTTTAATTTGTCTTTCAAATTGTTTTTGAACCTCTCATTTACTACCAGATATTGATCTAAATTGCGCTCATGGAACAGATAATATGTGAGTAGCAAAAATCTGCCTAGTTTTTTTTCCAGCTCGGTTCTATGAAGAGCTGTTTAATATTTTATTAGAGCCTTGTAAACCTCGGAAAAAATTGTGACCGAATGAGCCCACAGAAGATGTAGGACGCGCGTGGCCTGTAACAACCTTGTTGTTGAACCGGACGTTCTAAAAACTTAATAGATTTTTTATAGCAGAAATTGAGTTTCAAATTGATCCCTGGAATGTATATCGATCATGAAGTCGCTATGTAGCAACAACCTGCCGGGTACTATAGTAGCAGTTGCACAGATTGTACTAGTTCACTTTAAGAATCCTAAACCGATCGAATTGGCATTTCCGTCCAATACATTCATTTCATATTCGGAGTGCTTCAGAAAAAAAGTCGAATTTTTCTCTATTTTTCCTCGTGCCTCAATTTGCACTCTGACATCACATTTCCCGGTGCTTCCCACTGTTTTCGCCTAGTGTTCCACCATCTCGTGACCTCTGATTCATTCCACTACAGTCAAAACACATCCGCGTTCATAGGGGTATTCCTTGTTGATCTACCCCGACCCCGGATGACCTCATTCCCCCTTCCGTCTCACCCGTCTGTTACACTTGCTCACCCCATATCACGCGACTAGAGACTATGGGGGGGAAAGCGGAGAGTGGGCAGATGGTTAGACAGCAGAGAGACAATCGGATGACTAGGGAGAGGACACGTGGGGTGCGTACTGAACAATGAAGAAACCACGTGGTCTCTTTTTCTCTGCCTCCCCTCCCTTCTTCCTTCCATCATCACGCTTTCGCCCTAACGTGACTAGAGCACCCAAATGCTCTTACACAATCATAGCTGAACTTTTGGGGGTTGTTCATGAAGAGATTATCTTCTCTACACTCCCTTGGATCTTCATAAAAATAAATAAATAATAAAGATATGGGACTACACAAGTGCGAAGAACCCAGGGATTGCACTTACAAGATGAGTGAAACGAGTGCAAGAGCACTTCAGGAGGAAGCAAAGGCGGAAAACTCGGCTTAAATGAGGCGGAAGCTTGATTCGCGGTGACTTCATATTCGATAAGCGCCACTGGAAACAATTTCACCTAGCTGACTGTGGAAAAAAAAAGAATAATACCGATTCTTTTTTTTTTATTGTTTTGAAGAAAGCAGCTCATAACGAACTAGGTAACTAAAGGCTTCACACACCCCATATCCTCAGTGAATGCGTTTGGGTTTGATTTTGCCGAAAGAAGCAGTTCTCAACATTCACAACTTGCACAACACGCCTTCTGCACGAAACCTGCACGAAGGATAGAAAAAATACAATATTCAATTTAAAAAAATACAATTCGAGTGTACCGTACCCGAATCATACCGTAATCCTCTCCTCCTGATTCAGGTTCACGAGTTGTTCGACCACGTGGTTGGCGTGTCCACTGGTGCGATTATCGCCGTGATGCTGGGAGTGAAGAAAATGAGCGTCGCCCAGTGCAGACAGGTACGGTAATATTGGGTTACGGTAGGATGGTACTGACAGTGAATACTGTAGGGTTGATTATATATGGCTTAGGAGTAGGGACCCCTACGCCGGGAATTCCAAAATTAGAGCCGGCAAAGGTTGTGTCAGCAAATGGGAAACGTCGAAATGCGGGAATTCAAATCTACCCTATAATTTTGTTTTAATTGAATTTATCGATAAGTAGCCTCTCAGTTTATTTGCTTAGTGAGAAGCCCTCGCCACACATAGTATCATGTAATTTTATTTCGAAATTCTGTGAATGAGAACATGATCAATATTGCCGATGAGTTTTAGTACATTTTCGTTTTTATTAGCTTGCAAGCGACTTTCTTGATGCGCCCTCGAAGTTATTGCTTAAAATAGTTTCGCATACTGGTATTTAACTCTATGCAAAATTATAGCGAAATCCCTGGATGAGAAGTTTGTTTATATTAGAAACGAATATTGCGCACACGTCAAGCTACGTTGATTGTTTCTGTTATTTTATCTTCATTACAGATTTATTTTAGGATATTGCAAAGCCATCTGCGCACTTTAGCATATTTCATTAAGCTAATTAATCATATCGACCGCATTTTTAAAAACCCATTTGAGGATACCGTATACCTTGCGCTCGTTTGTCCCAACTGATTCATTCACAGAGACAACATGAATAATATATTGATCAATTATCGGTCCGAAGGCGCCATTTTATTTAATTCCACCAAGAAAAATATAAATAAAAGCGTTTGAAATTCACGAATTGTGACCTACTGACCATGCCATGACCCACCGAACCGATTTCGTGCGTGACTGCACCACGAGGGGCGGGGCTTAGACGGGTAGGCCATAACTCGCTGATTAAATTTTTTCATAAAATTCTGAGTAACTGTAATGAATTCTACACTCCCGATTACTCAAATGCACGTGGAAAAGAAATTTTAGACTGACTTTGAAATTTCACGTGGTGGTCCCTAGCTTAGGAGTAGATTTATTTTATAAATATTTACTGTAACATTGCTAGCCTACAACCTCTTTGAAATGATAGTAGGCGGCAGTAGCCAGGATATTAATAGACATTTTTGCAGTAGCATCCCCGAACTAATTGGTTTTTCGAATCCACTTTAGATCGTGATAGCTAAGAGAAACCACAATGGTACTGGCGTTGATTCTCAAGTTCTGTTTTCAGACATACATGGATATATCGCGCAAGCTTTTCTCGCAGGGTGTCTTTGCTGGAGCAACCGGTTAGTTGTATTTGCATTTATTTGGACCGATATTGTTTATTGTTCAAAAATGAAGCATGTGAAATCCACAACAATATGATTCTGTAGTACCGATTTGGGATTTTTTTCTGACTGATAATTAAAAATTGATAATTAAATCGCAGGTCTCATGCTCAATCACTCGTATTATGATACGAAGAAGTGGATTCTCATGCTGAAGGAGGTGAACATTGATTTATTAAAATGTTTATTATAAATGCTGTTTAGACAGCTTTCTCTCAGAATTGTTTTCCGACGTACCTTCACTTTACTGATTCTGTAATGTTCTCGTGATTATGAAATCATTCTGCCGCTAAGAACCACCATGGTTTTTTTTCCTTTTCATCTCCTGATAAATCATTTGTTCGTTACGCCTCAGATCCTGGGGGACGAGAATATGATTTGGACTGCTCGAGAGGAGGGAACACCCAAGATCTCCATTGTATCCAGCATCGTCAATCTACCACAGCTACAGGTGAGCGATTAGATTTGATTTGTTCCATAGTGAAAATGGGAAAATTTATTTTCTACAATATAGGGCTGTACACGATTGGGCACATCATTGATGAAAGACAATTCATGAAGCTGTGAAACTCAAATACTGTAAATCAAAATTCAGCTTGTTTCTGACTAAAAGTTTCGCTTTCAGCCATTCATCCATCGCAATTATGAGACTCCCTCGGGCAAGGAGAGCCACTACAGGGGAGGCACCGCTCACCAGCTTTGGCAGGCTGTGCAGGTACGGTAGGAGGAGGGTACTGTACCAGAAGTTGGTCCCAGTCCAGATTGATGTAGATGTAACGATGTGATTATGCTGTAAGAAAAATCCGGCACAAATTGATGCAGTCATTCACTAGAGCTGTTAGATAGTTGAATGGTGAACAATTATGCTATCTATGAAATATCGATTGATTCAGGCCTCTGCTGCAGCTCCCGCCTATTTCGAGGAGGCCTTGCTGGGAGATATCCTGCATCAGGTATACGGTAGATGGTATTCGGTATACGGTAGATGATATCAGGTATACGGTAGATGGTATCAGGCATTCGGTAGATGGTACTGTAGACAATCTATTCTATCGATTCTCATATTTATATTCCGTAATGGAATTTGTGCTTCTAATTCTTGCAACCAGTAGAGTTCGTGTTCCGGCTCAAGGATGCATTCAAATTAGGATTAGCTGTCCAATACGTTCTTGGCAAATCTATTAAGGCTTCTGTAAATGTATTTTGTGTTATTTTGAAAGTTTTTCGAACCAGTTGAATATGTGCTTTGATTAGGTGATATCTAGTGGTTTTGGTTCCCAGTTCAATGTAGTCCAGTATTCTTATCTTTGTCAACAAATTTTCAATCTTCCGTAGTATTATAAGTGATCTCCGCGTTCAGTACCTACCATAATGTTTATTTACCGTACACTCTAGCTACCGTAATCCGTGTTTTCCTCTCAGGACGGTGGCGTGATCGCGAATAACCCGACGGCTATCGGTGTTCACGAGGCGCGCAATTGCTGGCCTGATGAACAAATGCAGTGCCTAGTGTCAATCGGAAACGGAAGAACGGTGAGAAGGAGGGGTACTGTAGTCGGAATGGAATGGAATCGAGAACTATTTTTTTTACAAATCAAGTTTTCAATCCATAAATGCATATATGAGGCCGTTTGTGTTAGGATCAACAAGGGTTCCACGGGAGCTTGGAACATCAAAAAAGTCCGATGTGCTGAAAAGTTGGCCTTAGGGGTAACTTTCGATTCTGAATCGATTGGCGTTTTCCGTTTTTCGCTCAGTTGCTTCTGAATCCCGGTACGACGCGACGTCAATTTGGCTAAATTGTTGTTCTCCGATAAAAACGACTAGTGTGCAAAATGGAGAGAGTAACTAGTCGATCCGACAACCCGACAACATCGAGAAAATGACTTTTTTGACCCAAAATTCGATCTCGACGGTGACGTCGGGGTCGAAAAAGTCATTTTCTTAAAAATACGTCACTATAGGATTTTCTGGTGTATTTTTGCACGTAGAAACCGAATTTTTATGTTACAGATCATGAAACTTCGAAATAAAAAAGTTGTGCTCGAAAAACTTCAAAAAACGCGAGTTGGCGGCACATAGTGATATAATTCTGCACACCAGAGGTCAAATGCCTCATCCGTAGAACCAAAATGATCAGAAAACACTGCTCTTTCATTTGAGACAAAGTACTCGCAGGTAAAGCTCTAGATCAAAAATCGACTTTTTCTCAAAAACGAAAAAATATAGAGCCTCGCCCAAATTTTCATTTTGTAGAGAATCAAATTCTGATCGGGTACGCGAGATTTCAGCCAATTTTGACTCCCCACTGGGCAGTTTTTATCGGAGAACAACAATTTAGCCAAATTGACGTCGCGTCGTACCGGGATTCAGAAGCAACTGAGCGAAAAACGGAAAACGCCAATCGATTCAGAATCGAAAATTACCCCTAAGGCCAACTTTTGAGCATATCGGACTTTTTTGATGTTCCAGCCATTTGTTGAGCCTAACACAAACGGCCTCATATATTTTAATTCAATATATCGGTCGATGCGTGGTTTCAACATTATCTTATTAATTCTGAATTGCCCAATTATGTCAATACCATCTGGCGTTCCAACTAAAAAAAAAATCAAATCACCAATCTCCTCTAAAGCATCTTTGAATCGTAATATGTACTTTTTTTTTTTTAAATAAAAAAAATCTGATATTTCTAGGTGCAAGAGCTTGAGCCGACTCCTCTCTTCACTTCCTCGGGAACGCGCCACAAAATACTCAAGATCATCGACTCCGCCACGGATACTGAGGTGAGGAGAGGGTACTGTAGGTTACTGTAGGAGAGGAGAGGGTGCGATAGATTACTGTAGGTTATGAAGAGAATGGAGTGTAGGATAACGGTACGTTAGGGATATGCAACTGTAAGTGTACGGTAGGTCATGGATGCGATGGTAGATTGTGAGGGCTTATTCGTTCTCAAACCCGCGGGTTCCCTGTCACAATTCTGATCTATTTCATCGAACATGTGCCCCACTTTGGGACGTGATGACTGCGGTTGCAAAATATTATTATGTTTCTACTTTCATTGACTCTGGCATATAAAAAATTATATATATTAAATTTTCCATCTTTATCTGATCTTTGATCTCTTTCCAGTCAGTTCACATCGCAATGTCCGATCTCCTTCCCGAGTCTGTCTACTATCGCTTCAATCCTTATATGAGCCACTCGTATGGATTGGATGAAATCAACGCATTGAGGTGAGGGAAAGAGGAATTTGCTGCGAGAACCTCGCCGTTCAATCGGAGTGTTTGTGTTCCCGGTGGTTTGAGGCTGTGACTATGTATTAATACTTGATGACAGTCATGTCAATGGATGAGGACAATTTCATATTTGAAATTGGGATATTTCTTGCTCCTGGTGGTTCTAGGCAATGAGCATTTCAAATAAGTGTACTTGTTCATGATAATAATTATCGAACGACCCCGGTTTCACATTCAAACGATATCAGTGAAGTGACAGAGACATAAGTCATGAAAAAGTTGAAAAAATTGTATTCTCAAAACAATCTGATTATAGGTATTTCTGACGTATTTTTGCGCGTAGAATCCGAATTTTGCCATTAGAGCACATAAAAACAAGAACTAAAAAAGTTATGATCTAAAAACCTTCAAAATTACGACTTTTTTGGCTTTGTTAAAAAATATTAGGATTCGGCGTCCCTGGCGGAACAATTCGAACAGTGATTCCGATGCATACATGCAATAGCTACAAAACGCACATAGTGACTACTTGTAGTTCGGCCAAAAAGTTACAACTTTATCCGAAAAACTGAAATTGAAAGTAGAAAAACCCATTTTGGAAACAACTAGAAATCAAGCAGAACGGGTTTTCCAGAGTCCCAGGCACCCCTAGAATAACGCAAAAGATAAATTGTGTCTATCCCGAATGGTTGAGAAAATATGATTTTTCGACCATTTTACCTTGTAATTCACTATTCTCCCTCCGGCAAGGCAGTAACCACAAATAAGTGACCGTTTGTTAAATACGGGACCAAGACCCTCCTAGTACCCGAGTATGAGCTTGTAGTTCTCATTGATAGCGCAACGGTTCCGGGCAGGGGCCAAAATGCTCCAAAATAACGGAGCCGGTCTCTTAAAATATATAAATTCCCTTGTTCAGACTGGAGCAGATGATTCTGGATGCGAAGTTGTACGTGAGAAGGAACGAAGAGAAGATTGAGAGTGCGGCCGAGAGATTGATGCAGGGAGAGACAAAGTGGCAGGTGCGGTAGTGGATGGTGGGAATACGGTATTTGATGTATACTGTAGTGATACGGTAGGGATGGAGTCCCGTATGAGAATATGGGATTGCGTTAGATTGTGTGACATGATTTCTGGAATATTTTAATTGTTTTATTTATTTTGTATAAATCTTTTTTCAGAGCCTTTCTCGAAGCGCTCTCGACATGAAGAACCGTCAAGGATACTTCTCACCATTGTAAATCATACCTGAGACGATCAATTCACGCTTACCGTATCCCACGTGTTTTGTACATATGATGTTTGCATTCCTGTACATATTTTCTCTTCTCTATGTGTTATAATTCCATTTCGTCCCCGATTGACTCGTATTTTAACGGTGCAACGATTCGATACTAGACTGTATCCACTATTCGCTAGCAGATCTAATATATCGCCCTTCGTTCTCTCCTTTAAATCTTTCATCTTCGAATTGTGCAAGGAATTAACGAGTAAGATGCTAAAGTCAAAGGAATTTGCGTCTCGAGCCTCCCGTAATTGTCTGAAATCGTCTGTCCAACAGTGCTAAAACAAGTGTTGTATAAAATATGTCTAAAACCGGTGCGAATAAAGTTCAATATTTCGAAAACAACTGTTTGTCCTCGGTTGCCTATCCCGCCTTGGTATTTTTATCCGAAGGGCAGTTGACTCTAGTGATGTCGTTTCGGATTTCAACTCTCTCCATTCTGCACACTCGTTTATCTAATCGGCCAGGCAGTGTGCAGTTCTTCGTGAATCAATTAGTGGTTGTTATGTGCTCTACATAAAGTAATCAAGAGTATCAATTACTGGTTGTTATGTGCTCTACGTAAAGTAATCAATAGTATTTGGCAGATGGATACTGTAGTTGGGAATCGCGTCGTCACGGACTGGATCGAGTTGGAAACTCATCTTTAGTCTCCCGGCGTGCGGTCCACACTGGGGATAAATGATATCTCGGTAGAACCTTTGACCATTTCCTTAGTACCTAGTGTGATGTTGGGAATGTTTTATCTTGAACTGAACAGATTCAATTAATTGGTCCATGAAGAGCTACTTGATGACTATGAAATGGCATAGCGATAATCCGCTCTGGTGGTTTCTCTGAAATTTCTCGCTCATGTTAGAGTCTCAATAAATTGAAAGGAATTAATGATAATAAAGAACAAAAGGAAATGATATAAAATAAATAGAATACGGTAGTGATAAAACGTTTGGCACAACTTAGTCACCGAGTCTAACTACAGTATCCCGTGATGACGTCATCATTTCATGATTATTACGAAATTCATTACGAAAATAGTGTCATTTATTCTTGCTTTTTTCTTGAACTGGATCGGTATTTGTTCGAATTCTCGCCTTGTGAATGCGCTATTGTTTCTCCATTGTTATCATTTTCACTCGAACGCTTTATTATGATGTTGGCGCTGTTTAAACGTCTTGCGAATAGTTCTTTTGAATATTAATAATGTTATTTTTATATTATTAAATATAAATAATAATAATTGCAGACAATGAGCTACGAGGAGGTGGATCATAGCAGCATTCCCGACAAGTGCACCGTCGAAATCGGCGGTAGCCAATTTCTCGTCTCTTCGGTTATTTTTGAATCAAATTGGAATACCCGGCATTTATTTACTGGCGTTTATATCTTTATGTGAGAGACTTCCATTGGGCTTGTCTAAGAATGCTAATTTTCTTAATATTTGTGGGTTTGTACTTTAAAAAAGAGCTTGTCCCCTAATTTTTGCTTGCAGATTCTTGGAATGCGATCGAATTACTTCAAGCAGGCTTTCCTTAACCCGTCATTCATCGAGAGTCAAACGGTGAGTGATTTAAGTTAATCTAATTGATTATATAATCAGAATTAATCTAATAATAAACATGTTACAGAAGACCATCAACATGTTTGACGTTGGCATCTCTTCAGATGACTTCCTCTCGTTCCTTCTCTACGCCTACTCCTACGTCCGACGAGATGGAATAGATGGTTAGTTTGGTGTTCCGCTAGTTCTTCCTTTGATTCCAGAAACTTATTGTTTATCGTACCTTGTTACTTCCAAGGGCGCTGGAATAAATTACTAATGCAAATAATAACAAATTACTAAAGTAATGTTGCTAGTTGCTAGTTAAATTCAGCGCGCATCGGCTTAACTCGATACATTCCTTCTCAGTAGAAATAAAAACAAAATTCTAAAATCAAACGAATGTACTTTCGGAACAGACCATTTTTTCTGTGATAACAATAACACTGAATATGTTCCCAGGAATTAACTACCTGTCTCTTCTGAAGTGTGCAAATTACTTCCAAGCCAAGGACATCTTCGATGATATCGAAGAATACATAATTACGAACTGTCGGGGTTAGTAGTTTGAGGTTAGTTGTTTCGTCATTCTAGTTAACCAGTTCTATTATTTTGTCGATTTGATTAGATTTTCTTAAGATTAAGATTTTCTTGCTGTTTCCAATCTGCACAATGATTCACCGATCAGTGAGACCAGACAGTGTGCGGAATAGAGAGCGCTGATTACCGATATTTCGATATTTGCGTTCAACATGAACCATTATTGCAGCAAGAAGGCTCCCAATCACCCCTTCTCCATCCCTCTCATCAAAGGAATCGAATTCGCCTTCGAATACAATATGGAGAAAGCTAAGGTATTTATTTTCTGTACAATAACTCGTATTCGGATAAAGAAGTTAATGGCACATGAGCATACTGGGGTGTATCAAAAGTCTTGTCATTCTTTTTTTTTTATAAAATTGATCAACTGCAATGAAGCGTATCGAATCCGCTAAGCGCGCGGGTTGGAGTAACTAAATACTGATCTTTAATTTCGGCACTTAAGATAGTGATATGTTTCTAGTGATAAATGAACAAAATGAATGACAAGATTGTTGGTACATTCTAACCTATTAATTACACACAATCAATACTCGATTGTAGGAGCACATGAAGAAATTGCTGCTCCGATTCCGAGTCCACACCTTCTTGAAGGATCACAGTGACGTCATGCTACTCGATGATGTGATTGTATGTTCTCTCCAATGTCTACTTTTTATTAAATTAAATTAATATGGTGGTAAGGCGTTTGGGAAATTCCATTTGGGAGAGTGCCATTTGCGAAACCTTTGCCGCGTAGCAATGAGCCCGCACATCATGATTTAATTTTTTTTAAAATTATATCTTTTATCAATTACATTACAAATCAAGTAGATGAATACGATAATCACAAGGAAATTGTACGAAAATGTACAGTATCGTCCATAAGTCATGGGTAACTTTTTCATTCTTTCATAATTTTCGACTCATGATAGATTTATGTCTCAAACTTGGACATGTAGTAGCACACCCACCGAGCGTTAGGGATATGCCATTGGGATATCAGGAACTCCCTGGTTGTTGCGTAGTGATGACGCAATCAAGCAATATTTATTCAAACAATCGAAGTTCTTACATGGATTTTTCCTCAGCCTTCCTACTCGGAGTTATAATAGTAGGCCTCAATACTTTTTCGATGAAAATATGTACTCATGGGAGGATGACGTACTATTTCAAAGTTGGGTCCCGAAAAAATGGATTTTCGTTCATAGACATGCTAGAGACTCGTTCAAAGGCTCAAAATGATCCTTACCACAATTCCTGATGATCCCCTATGTTTGGTAACGATAGATCTCAATTTGCCCTCAGGGCACGAAAAAAACAAATTTTTCACTTTTTCACATGTCCCTTATTTTGGATGTTTACAGTTCTGAGGGTGATTTTAGTTCAAAGGTCATTCCAAGACACGATGGTAGCATATCCATGGAATATACGATCCCCAACTTTTTAGAGCATTTGGATAACTCTCCTGCTCGCGGCAACCGAAAATCCGAGGTCAATTGATTTTCAAAATCGGCTATTTTTCGACATAATGAATTTTAATTTTTTTCATTAATGATATCATGGGCTTTTATATCGAAATTCGGATTCAGCCCACAAATACACACCAGTAAAAAATGTAGTCAGGAAGTTCTAAGAGATAACAATTTTCGACTAATGATATTTTTTCTGTATCATGGTCATTTTTGGTTTGAAAATCGATTGGCCTCGGATTTTCGGTTGCCGCGGGCGGGAAAGTTATCCAAATTCTCTAAAAAGTTGGGAATCGTATATTCCAAGTATGTGCTACCATCATGTCTTGGAATGACTTTTGAACGAAAATCACCGTCAGAACTGTAAACATTCAAAATAGGGTCATGTGAAAAAGTGAAAAATTTGTTTTTTTCGTGCCCTGAGGGCAAATTGAGATCTATCGTTACCAAACATAGGGGATCATCAGGAATTGTGGTAAGGATCATTTTGAGTCTTTGAACGAGTCTGTAGCATGTCTATGAACGAAAATCTATTTTTTCGGGACCTTTTTTGAGACAGTCTACAGCCACTGTACGTAATCCTCCCATGAGTACATATTTTCATCGAAAAAGTATTGAGGCCTTCTATTATAACTCCGAGTAGGAAGGCTGAGGAAAAATCCATGTAAGAACTTCGATTGTTTGAAAAAATATTGCTTGATTGCGTCGCATCAACCAGGGAGTTCCTGATATCCTAATGGCATATCCCTAACGCTCGATGGGTGTGCTACTACATGTCCAAGTTTGAGACATAAATCTATCATGAGTCGAAAGTTATGAAAGAATGAAAAAGTTACCTGAAGTATATCTGGATTGATACTGATGAGCTAGTGTCCTTGTGGTGTGAGAGTGCTCTTTCTCCACAGCAACGACGGGTGATAAACAACGACGAAACGGCGAAACGGAGACTAGCCGGGTGATGGGGACGTGGGAACTAGACGACGGGAGAGAGAGACGCGAGAGACTCGACTGGGAGTCTCCTCGAAATAGGCGAGGGGAAATACAATACGGTAGTTCCCTTAATCAGGGTAAATCGTGACAAGAAATAACGGGTTCAAAGTGCGTCGACCTGTTACTTACAGTATACTTGGTATTTGAATGGGTCACGAGTTCAAGGAGAGCGCGCTCTGGGGCACGACTATTATTTACGTGGGGAATTTACTATTCGTGTATATAATTAATATGGAATATAATTAGTATACAACATTACCCATGACTTATGGACGATACTGTATATCAAGCGTGAAGTTTCCCAAATGGCACTTTCCCATGTGACATTTTTTTGGAATTTCCCAAGCGTCTTACCACCATTTATATTTTTATATAAATGGTACATGAGCGAAGAAACGTTCATGTGAACCCTTATCATGTCATCTAAATTATTATTGAGAATTTATTGCTCGGTGCTGATTGAGCCTATGTTATATGCCTCGTTTAAATTATTTTTTACTATCTATTTTCAGCGTTTGTCGGTGTTCGACATCTACGCTCGATCGATCATCGCATCGCAGTCAGCTTGAGAGGAAATGGAACGGATCCTTCCGATGATAATATCTCGACGATTTTATTCATTTAACATTTAAAACCCCTTTTGTCCGTTATAAATGCCCTTCTGACCGTTATAGTCGATTCTCTTTTCTCTTCTAACTGTTCCTTCCCTTTCTGTTGTTCATATTGCCCCAATTACTTTCACAAGAAGCTCATTTTCTCTTAGAAAATGTATGTGATACCTCCACATATACATTGTCCTTTCATAATCAATTGATCGTTTTAAAGAAGTTCGTCTTCACAGTTCTTTTTGCGTTGTGTTGTTCATGGATAAAGTTCTGTTTTGTTGAAATATATGGTCTGTTATTGTTAGTCCGGAAGATCCGTATAACTATCAATTGGAATTGTGAGAAATGTTTTTCAATGTATAGTTGCGAATGGTACGAATATCACAAGCCGGAATTTTGTTTTCTCTCGACTCATCCAAAAGAGTGCATTGAGCACCATATTTTTCTTGTAAGTAAAACAAAACGTTGATCGTTTGGCCATCTACCACGGCTGTGACTACGAATATAGTTTACAGCATCAACACTCGCGTTGTAACTTGTATCGCATTCGCCTTTGCTCCTGTTTAATTATAATTAGTTCGAATTCTCATATCACTACTAAATAATATTTTAGATGGTTACGGATAAAGATACACCATTTTTAATATAATAAAATATATGAAGTTAGTTCATGACAGACTATTATTGTTCGTTTTATTACGGTGCTTCCGTTGTGCGCTCTTGAATTTTGACATCTAATTTGAAATTTACCTGTTGCCGGTGTTCAATCATTCTCCGACAAGAGATCGGCCCATCCCTTTTGAGTTCGAGTATGAAACATGCCTCGTTCTTATCGTCGAACATCTCCTTTGAATCTCTACTTGTTATAATCAGATAAATTTTTTAAAATAATTTTCCCTTGTTTTTGTTTTACACGATGCACACCATTCATATAGTGAGAAAACAATTTACATTGTACTCAACAATCCATCATGATGATACAAAGTGAGCGATTTTCATTCTCATGTCAATCAACCCAGAGATGTGGGATAACAGATGGCAGCTCGCTTAGTAGCGAAGAACAGTGTTGAACTACTCGTGCGCAGCTGATACTTTTCAGCCATATGTAACGTCGTACAGAAATTTCGTGAGTATGAAAAATTAGAAGTTGAAATAGACAGTTCAATGGAAATTAATCATTCTATTTATTTTGTATTTTTTTTTCAGAAATGTTTACTTGATTCTCTACTTGTTCAGGCTTTCCATGTATATTTGAAAAAAACATACTTTTTATGGTGTCGCTTTTGCTTTAAAATTATTTAAGTAAATAAAAACTGCACCCCATGCGCGTTGGCAAGTCGGTAACGCAAACAAGAAGGAACACCCATAGTTTAGATACTGCAAATTAACCGCAATTTGTTTCCATTTTGCCCTACCAATTATCATAGGCCAAACTTCTATTATTTCCATAGAACACTCCGTGCAATTCCTTCAGAAGAATTTATGTCGCTGCCTCTGAATAAAAAAACGCTTCATCACTGAGTTAGACGATGGACTGGAAAACAAGAATTATCTCACCGATTTTACGTGCTATTAGTTCTGTTCGTTTGCCCATCTCTCGGTTAGCCCCATCGTTCGGAGTTGGTACTGTGCGAGTATCTCTCTCAGAGTTAGCGATCGTGATACGCCGAGGTTGTCAACAATTTCAGAACACAATCGATTTCAGCACTCCATATCTGCCATGAGATCAAAGTTGGCCAGAAACGGGCAGCTGAAACAGGAACTTTTTGACGCTTAGACATTTCTGACTCGCTTAGCCTCCTAACATGCAATGAATACGTCAAAACTAGACGCGAGCGTAGAAGAAGCCATCGTAACCTTTCATCATATGCCTGGGCTGACCTTTGTTGTGAATAATGAAACGTATACAGTCCGGTCAGGTCCCAATGTGAAAACTGGACGCCCCGGGCGTCCCCGGGACGTCCCCCCCCCCCCCCTGTCCCCTGGCCTTATCACGCCTCGGGGAAGTACTAAACCACATTAAATTTGTGAAATTCGGATTCCTCGTGCAAAAATGAACCAGAATCACTTATAGTTAGATTATTTTGAAATAAATACTTTTCAACTTTTTCATGACATTTTCATTTTGTGGTCAAAAAGTCGAAATCTCAGAACTATCTGAATATAGTTGTTTCCGAATCATTTTCACTCGTAGAAGTCGATTTTTTAGACCAGAGCTCACCAAAATGAAATTAAAAAGTTACGCTCGAATTATTTTAATTTTATATTTTGTTGTGTCATTATTCGCCCCGTTTCCTGCAAAACAACATAGAACGCGTTCTAAAATATGTAGACATGAATCGATAGCTCAGTATCGCCTCTACCCGACTTTCAAGAATTCAATTTGGTTTATTGCTCCCTCGAGGCATGATAAGGCCAGGGGATACGGGGGGACGCCCGGGGACGCCCGGGGCGTCCAGTTTTCACATTGTGACCTGACCTAAATAATTCAGGCGACCTAAATAATAATAATAACCTAAATAATTACGTATATCATAATTCAGGCGTGATTTTTTTCCTTTTCAACTTGCTTGTTTGCTCTATCATCATTTTCGATAACGATTCTCGAGGAAAAGCATATCGAAAGTATCTGCTATCACTGCAAGTACGAGACTGCACAAACGCAAATCTGAATCTGTTTTGCAATACCTATGCTCCGATACTATTGATAAACAATCGCTTATTGTACTCTGATTCATGGATCGCCATGTACATTGATATTATCCCTTTCGGAGTGAGATCACGTTGAATGTGTTTCAAATTACACATTTCATATCTAATCAGGCAATTATATTGTGTGGCTTTGCTGAGATCATCAACTCTTATTTCGCATGTGTTTATTATCGAAGATGCGTAAGTTGTGCATCATTACAAGTGATACTAAATCGGGCCCCGCTCTCCACAATTCGCGTGATATCTCGACAGTAAGAGGAACGAGAGAGCATGTGAATTGAGGAGAATCAAGTTCCGATTTGTCATCCCTAATCGCTGAATTGTGTGTGAATGAACGACTGTCAGGGGGTTCTCCCCCCGGTAGTCGTCTCTGCTTCGTTGGTTGGCGTCGGAACGTTCTCTTTCTATCGCTTCAGCTGTTTGCCATTGCCATCACGGCAGTACTGGGTGTACTTGCCATTGGCGCTCGAACAATTGAGACGGTCTCTTTCCTGTCATGTGTTTGTCTTTTGAAGTGACCTTTTCAGGATGTTCCTTTTTTTCTATATGAAATGTGTAACTAGTCAATCTTCGTATATTTATATCAGTCCAATACGTTTTCAACTGGTGGGACAAGTGAGTTTTTTTTTTTTTATATCTTTCTTATGTTTTGGGATGGGCCCAATAAACAAGCCAAATTATAGTCGGGGTAAGCGGCTATTTTTGCGTGGCCATCCTGATAGGAATGATGATCGGACAAATGTTGATTGAGTTGAAACAGGGGATGACCCATGCGAGCTATTCCACTAACCGGTAAGAAGCAATCGCGATTTTTTCTAATTCCCCTCCATCACAGGTATCAGAGACGCGCTGTTGTGTCTCTCATCTTCCAGGTTTTTAACTATTTTTTTTTTTAGAGAATCTTCAAACATTATTGCAGGGGTTTTTCCCTAGCACCTTGTTCCGGCTTTTGTCGAAACTGGATTGTATATGTATTCGACGTCGCTGGGATTTGAGATTTCTGGAATCAAAGTGGTTAGCACAACACTGGATTCATTGAAAGTGATTTAGATATCCACAATTTACACTTTCACCGTTACTAAACAGATACTGAAATTTGAAATTGACAGGTGCAGAGAATAGCACGTAATTCACAGAAGTTACGAAACGATATTTCGACTAGGGATGTTGTTGTGAACTTTCAAGATTCTCTGTCGTGCGCGAGTTGTATTTTCCAGCAAAGACAAAAATATCAGAAAAATTTATTTGATCCATAGGAGAGAGAGAAGTGGAAAATGAATGAAAGCAGGATTATAAAAGATAATGAAACCAAGTTAAAGAATGAGCATTGCAGTCACTGCCGCGTATCCATATCAGAAACTTTCATATGAGACTCTCAAAATGCAAGCAGAGTGCATGCCATCTTGAGTGCAGAGTGCATCTTAAAATATTCCTATCATTCGAAAAAGATGAGTCAAGTGGTCCTCTGAAACTTCAGCAATGTATTGATTCAATTCTGGAGTGGAGCGAAATCTGGCAATTGAGCATTGCTAGAGAGAAGTGCAATGTGCTCCACTTAGGGAATGGAAATACGCTAACAAGGTATTTTTTGAATGGAGCTCAAATTGATCCGAAATCTTCAGTTAGAGATCTCGGTATACAAATTGATAACGAGTTGACATTCAGAGAACACTTTGACATAGTGATCCAAAAAGCTGCGCTCCGTTCCAACCTAATTTTCCGTGGACTCAGCACCAACAATGCTGCAGTAATGGTCAATGCATACACTACCTACGTTAGGCCTATGGTAGAATTCAGTCCTAGCGTCGCTTTCCCAGTTTTTGATAGAGAAGCTGGTAAACTAGAAAAGCTACAAAACAAAGTGACGAGGCTGATTAGCTACAAATGTTTGGGATACAACTTTGAAAACAGACCGTTACCAGTGGAACGAAATGAGATGCTCAAACTCAATACGTTGATGTACCGTCGTAAGGTCAATGACTTCAAACTAGCTTATAAAATGCTGTTCGGGAATTCGAGATTGTCCCGGTTCAGAAACGATTTTCTTGTTCTATCCAAATCTAGTCTCAGAGGCGCAGGCTTCAAAGTGTGTCGAGAAAAATTTCGAACAAAGATTCGCGAGCACAGTTTTGCGAACAGAGTAGGTAAAGTACTGTATGATGTACTTCGAAAAGGAAAGATACCTACAACTATGCAGAGTTCATGAATGTGATGTGTAAGGAGGTTGGATGATCTGTAAAGTTGCTCACTCTACTCGCTTAGTTTCCCCTATCTCACACATGATATTGTTCTACTTGTTCCATCCACCCCCCCCCCCCCCTCCCCCACCCCACAACAATTCCAACTGTGCGGATAAATCTATCTATCTATCTATCTATGTCGGTAAATCGAAAAGTTGAATATTGACATTTTTGATTACGTCACGGGAAATCGACAGGAAACCCTCGGACATATTGGCATAAATACATACAATCCTGAAAGCGGAAGTGTAATGTATCTCTCTCTATCTGAATGGACTCTGTGTGGTCATTTTCTGTTCCGCTGATCAAGATGCGGCAAACACAAACCCACGCCAGGTATTCCCCCATTCACCACTCCCATCCCAACCCATTGAGAGACGAAAAGACGATTGTGATAACGTGATATTTCCGTTCGAAAGATATGATCGCTCTATTTACTCGTGTAATCGGCGGTTAATTCCTCCCTGTCTGCCTGTCTTCGTACACATGTTTACAGTGTCTGATCAAGTTGCTCATTAATGACTGTCACATACTCTCTGGATGTTTCCAATTGCTCATCGTTTTCCCTCTACCGTCTCCTATTTCGATGGAAGGTAAGTCAGTCGACTTCCATCTACTCCGGTCCACGCTTTCCTGCAATGAATCTGAGGATTCTCGGGCAATTTAACGCATACAGCTTCAATATTAAACTGCGATCCTAGGGATCGATATGGAAGTATGTGATATTTGACCTGGCGATCTGGTGCTCCCTCTACTTTCTTATCTCAGTCAGTTATCGATGCTGGATGAATACAAGTCAGAGGGAGTGCGCCATCCTCACGCATCGCTTCCTAATCGGTATCGATCAGGATCTTCGAAGACATCTGCGTCTACTTCAACTCGTACTCTGAGTACATTCCGATCACTTTCATGCTCGGCTTCTACGTTTCCACCGTGTACACTCGGTGGTGGGACATATTCGGGAACATCGGATGGATCGACTCGTACGTTTGGCTGATCACGATGAGATTTTATTGCAGCAGAAACGTTTCCCGACAGTGTTCATCTCCTGTTATCACGCGTTTTCTGATATATTGCAAGACCCCACTACACAATTTGCCAAAGTTGTAGCTAAATCCTCCAGATAATTAGGCTAGAGTATAATCGGGACGACAAAAATTTTGACGTCGACCGCTTGCTCAAAAACCCGCTTTTTTTTAAAGGTATTTTACGGTTCTGTTGTGTAACAGGAGATGAGCACTTATCATTTCCTAGCTAAATGCATTCACATGCTCTAAATCTTCATGGTTATCAGAAATCAATAGTAACAGCTCTAAATGCGCTAAATCAATAGTAACACATGATGAGCCTCTGTGCAGACCGGCTCTTCTCATCGCCAGCTGCATCATTGGCTCGGACGAGTCGAATCGCGTCATGCGACGCAATCTCATCCGGTATCTCGTCCTCACTCAAGCACTCGTGTTCCGAGATGTCTCCGCCAGCGTCAAGAAGCGATTCCCCACCATGGACCATATGGTGACCGCAGGTACCGGGAAGGTCAATTCGAGACCGACCCTCCTTCATTCGCATGCTCTTTCGCCAGCCAGCGTTAGAGATATGGTTGGTAATTAAAGAATTGACTCTCTTCATTTCGCGCGCTCTTTCATTTTCTCTGACCGGAGAGAGAGTATGCAAAATGTGGAGAGTTATCCTTGAATTGCAACCCTAGTTAGAGGGTATGCGAGTTGATCAAGGGTCGCTCAATGGGCATCACTAGCTGGTGCGATCACTCTCAAGAAATCGGTTAGCATCATATAAGATTTATAACATGCAAATACATTCACCTAGGAACTCTTAAAGTTATCATAGACTTTTCAGGTCTCATGACATGCCGAGAGAAGGAGGAATTCGACAAGATCGAATCTGCACACATAAAGTATTGGCAGCCTATGCACTGGGCCTTCTCGATTGTCAAATGCGCCAGAGCAGAAGGGAGAATATCGGATATCATCTTCATTGATTTGTTAGAGGTAGACTGTTTCAACTGGGAGAATTATTTTTGAAATGCGATGTAAAAAGCTGCCATATGTCCGGGCAAACCTAACAACCTATCAATGACATGCATTCATGTTGAATTATTGAAGAGCATTGCAATACTTCATAATCCGTTTTCATTCGTAGCTTTTATTTCGGAGTGTAGTAAACTATGTATTCAGAAGTTCCGTCAGTACCGTGTCAATGTTCTCAGCTTGACACTCTACGATTGGATCTCAGTCCCTCTTGGATACACTCAGGTTCAACAACAAAAATGTACCCGGAATCTGGCTTGCATCTCTCATTTTATCCTATTATTGTCCATGTTTGATTTGGCAATTTTTTGTTATGAGAGTATTCTCGGACAGTGACAAACATAGTGTGCGAATGAAGCGATAATCATTCTAAAATATTTTACAGGTGGTGCACGTTGCTGTTCGCAGTTACTTTGCCGTGGCACTGCTCGGCCGACAGTATCTCTCGACCGCTCGCGACATTCCCAACAGCAAGACAGTCAGTGATTAGTAGGGTTGGTAAAGGATTAACTCTCTTCATTTCGCGCACTCTCTCGCTTTTCTGACAGGTGAGAGAGTATGCAAAATGAGGAGAGTCAATCCTTGAATTGTCAACCCTAGTGATTATTAGCCAAATGGCTCTCATCATCGTCGCCCAGATCGACCTCTACATACCCATCATGACCATCCTACAGTACGTGTTCTTCATCGGGTGGATGAAGGTATCCTCTAGTGATGACAAATCGGCGCCCAACTCTCCTCATTTTACCTCATCTCTTGTCGGTTAGAGAGGCGAGAGAGCACACGAATCGAGGAGAGTCGGATACCGTTGCCACTACAATCCTCATCTCCGATGCATCTCTATTCCGTACCATAGGTGGCGGAAGTGCTTCTGAATCCTCTTGGAGAAGACGACGACGATTTCGAGTGCAATTACATCCTGGACAGGAACCTGCAGGTGTGTTCCTAGCCCTTTCCCGTCAACCTCGATCACGAAACAACTTGTTCTCCGGTAGGTCGGCTTTGCCATCGTCGATGCGGCCTACGAGAACTTCCCCTCGCAACAGAAGGACCCGTTCTGGCATGTGAGTATGGCCCTTGATCTATCAATTGAGGTCGCTCGGTAGGTCGCTAGAGAAATGTAAAAGTGTGGTAGCGAGACGGACTCCTCTTCCTTTCTCACACCTTTTTTACCTAACCAATCGTCGTTTTCCAGTTCTCAGTTTTGTGAAATCGAGTGACGTAGTCGGAGTAAAAAAGACCCCCTTAAACAACATGACTCTTGTTGAGGAGAGCATACCCCAGCTGTTGCACACGACCGAATCAGCAGAGAGACCGGTGAATCCGAACGTAGGCAGTTGCGCCGATCTGGAGACTGAGTTCGACAAGTAAGAGTTCGAGTAGTAAGAGTTTGCGTAGTATGATTACACGTAGTAAGAGTTCGAGTAGTGAGAGTAAAAGTAGTGAGTATACGGCGAAATTACACTCGCAACAGCAAGCGCAAGGAGTCGGTGATGCTGCTACCGAGAAGAGTATCCGTCAGTCATCGCTCGCTCGCATGGGACAGAACCGCAGACCTGATCGTGCCCGTTGGAAGGGATCGGCTTGAAAGGTAGGCGAACTGGGTAGATCACTTCGAATCATTAATCCTGATCAGTATCATCTCCATTGGTACGTCTTCGGGTGTGCCGATCAGGAAACAATCGACAATGAGGGAAATAATGGGGATGATGAAGGGAAGGAGGACGTGGAATGGCATGAATGGTAGGAATCAGAGGAGAAATATTAGTCATCTGATCGCTCATTTAGCTTCGCACTCACCTGTACATGATTCGTCGAGGAAAATCCCGAGCAACATCAGCGCATCAAGGTATTGTATTCGTGAACACACCCGCAAAGAACATGTTATCAAGGGGTTGTATTTGTTAAGACGGCGTCTTTCTTATTTTGAAAGGACCCCCAGGATACGTTGTAGAACCACAAACCAATACTAGGAAGCTAGGAGGGCTTTACTGTATTTGCCAAATTATCATGTTTTTTTCTGATTGATGCCCTGATACAGGGAGAAAGTTGATTTTAACAAAAAAATAGTCGAAGAATGTTTATTTATTCTGTGGTCCTATTCCTCTGTGTTATTTATCCATTTGCAAATACGGCTCCAAATCCCTCCAAGTACCCGAGTATGGGTTTGTAGTTCGTATTGCTAGCACAACAGGTCCAGTCAGGAGCCAATTTGCTCGTGAATTACCGAGACTTCCTCTTATTAGGCGCGCACCATTCTTTTATTGTCAGCCAAGTACCGGAGGTGGTCACTACTCCTTCCGAAGACTCGCCATCCGTCCAATGTGACAACCACGATGAGAAGAGCAGTAGGATGGATATGAGAGAAGATTCGACGGGCCCATTCCATTTGGGCGATGAGACCATGCCTGTCATCGTTGAGGACGATGAAAGGAGCAGAGCGAGCAGAGGTGAGGATGATGATGTGCGCAAGTAAATCGTTGCATGTTCGCTAGCAGGGGTGTGCTCACATTTCTCGATCTCTTCATTATGCATACTCTCTCGTCTTCTCTAACCGAAGAGAAAGCATGCAAAACGAGGAGGTCGAGAAATTATTGCACATCCTTGTTCGCTAACAATGAAATTATTGTCCTTATGCATTTCACAACATGTCTCACGGAAATAGGCGCAAGTGGGTGCATTAGTAACGAAGAGAAGCATAATTTCAAGGCCAATTAGCCTTACTCAAGACTAAATTTCTCACCATTTAATGCAATTATATTATTATCTTGAACTCGTAGTCCGACATTGTTGATAGTCATCAACAAGAATAGTTAACGCCTTCTACAAATAATATATTTTCAGAATCCACTTCTTCCCGGAATTCGATTTCGGCAAGTGAAGATTTCAAGGACAATCCAGAAAAATAGGTATTAGCAAGACTCCGTCCTCATTTGAGCTTTCTCGACATAAACATTAAAACACGACCTAGATGAGATTTTATAGTTCATGTGCTTAAATTGTATGTGGGCATGTGCAATTTCATCAATATGTGAGCACACACTCGAAGGAGCTGTCCGATAAACTAACGCATAAAGCTTCTAGCCATCGCATGGATGTTAACTATGTTCAGTGAAGAAAACAGGATAAAAGACGAGCAGTCATTGAAGTGTGAAAAGGCAATAGATTTTTTCTCATTTTTTTATTTGAGTGAACAAACAAAAAAAAGAACGGAGAAGGATCCAAGTCAGAGAAGAGTAGGAGAGTCCTGGAGCTCCATACGCTGAAGCTCGAATGCTTCGCGATCCACCGCGTCTGCTTCGGCAGTTAACTCGTAATGAGTTATGGGCGTCGTTGCGTAAGCCGAGAAATATCGAAAATACTTGAATATCGAAGATACGAAGCAGGAGGAGGAACAGTCAGTGTTGGACTGGAAGCGAGAAGAGAAGAGACAAGGAAAATTCAACGATAAGAACGAGGCCTATTTCAGACTTCCCGAATTTAAAAGGGATGGGCCGAGCTCTCGTCGGAGAAAGATCCGGATAACAAATAATAATATAGGAACCGATTATTAACAACGTGCTTTATTTGGGAATACAAATAAAACAGAGAATCAAGAGATTCAAGGGCGATGGTCCAGTAAGTCAAGGGCGATGGTCGCCAAGGGAGAGCGAGCGTTGTGATTGAACTCCTCGGCTTCGCGGTCGAGGTCGTCGAGCTGGTAATCCGTGAGCGGGTCACCCTCTGGAAAAAGTTTCTTAGTAGTTTCCGAGTTGCTTCCTAGTTGGTACCCTGCATGTTTCTTAGTAGGATGCCAACTCAGAAACTGCTAGGAAAACCCGTCCTACTGGGAAACTACTAGGAAACCAACTCGGAAACTACTAGGAAACTACTCGGAAACTACTTGGAAACCCTGTCCTACTGGGAAACTACTAGGAAACCAACTAGGAAACTACTAGGCAGCTAAATTCAGCTTCCTAGTATTTTCCTAATTGGTTTCCTAGTAGTTTCCCAGTAGGACGGGTTTTCCTAGTAGTTTCCCAGTAGGACGGGTTTTCCTAGCAGTTTCTGAGTTGGCATCCTACTAAGAAACATGCAGGGTACCAACTAGGAAGCAACTCGGAAACTACTATGAAACTTTTCCAGAGCCGCGCACCCCTGAGACAATAAAATATTAATATAGAAATGGAATTGAAGAAGTAGGAACGAAAGATCCCCCTCTCTATTCCTCGTTACATAACTAAACGTACTTCTCCCTGATCTTCTTCGCCAGTGACGGCGGCATCAACAGGGGCATCGTCTCCAACATCCCCCGCTGAGACTCCACGACCGTACGGCTCCTGGAAGTAGAATATGTCACTAGAAATATACCAATGAATTGATGACACAAACCTCTCCGTTCCCGACTCCTTCTCAGTCTGGCGCAGCATGCCGGGTGTCCTGTTCCTGTAAGTATGGCATGTGATTCAAAGAACTAGAGACGAGGACAAGAATATAGAAGGAGCAGAGCCGCTAGAATGCCCGACTAAATGAGCGAAGGCCAGGACCACCTGGAGCCACCGGAAGTACCGATGTCCAAAGATCAACAAGTGTAGCGCGCCGCCGATGCGAGCACATCAACCGCGCCAAATATAGAAGGACCAGAGCCGCAAGAAAATCCGAAGGGCTAAATGAGAGAAGACCCGGAAAGCCCGGACCCCCTGGAGCCACCGGAAGCACCGGGGACCAAAGATCAACAAGTGTAGCGCGCCGCCAAGGCGATCACACAAACCGCGCCCAAGTAGAGAGGCAAGAGCCGTTAAGAAAGCCCGAGGACCTAACGAGAAATTAAACCCGGAAAGTCTCGACTACCTGGATCATCCAGAAAGCAGATACCAGAAGGAATCATAGACCCGAAAACCGGAAGGCAAAGTTACCCAAAGGAGCCAGTGGAATACATGGCCACGGAAAGCGCGCAAAGACGCAGAATCAGAAACGGGATAACGGAAGGCAAAGTGAGCCCGGACTCAACGGAGTCAGCAGAATGCCCGGTCGCATGAATCACACGCAAGGACGCGGAAGGAATCAGGGAGACTGAGGATAGAAGGCAGAAGCGCCCGGAGCCTCAGGACCCAAAGGAAGGAGCGGCGACACGAAATACGCAATGCCAGAACCACGGAATCAAAGGTGATGTTCGTCGCCAAGGGAGAGGGACTTTGTTTGTCTTTTCCAGTTGGGTCAGGCTCCAGCTGTAGAGGTCACCCATACCACTCTCAGCCCTGATAAACCCAGAAGAGAGATTGCGAAGGGCGGTGGAAACCCTAGCACTAACGTCATCCCAATGAGCTCCTTCGCAAACGAGAGGTGGAGAATAGGTTTTTATTTCCGTAGTTCGAGCAATCGCTCGGTCATGCTCACGCCATTACCAGGTACTAATATTGGGGCAAGGGATGAGATATTGGTCAGTCTCACGGAGGAAGTCTGTTCGAGGCTGATATTTGCCTGAATTGAGACCATTTACAGCCACAGACGATTAACAGACGAAGGCGATTAGGCACGTTTCCGATGTGAGTCGGCTTTCACTGAATTGAAGCCGTTGCCAAGATTGTAGATTCATCCGTCTGGTTAGACGACATTTGCAGAAACACATGAAGAACCAGGAATAGGAAAAATAGGGAATGATGGCAACCATTATCAACGATTCTTGTATACCATCTTGAGCTCAAACATAGATGACTATGGACAACTTCGTCGTCCTCCTAAACTCGATTAACCGAAGCGAACCCCAGAACACTCGATACACCGTCGATAAACACTTAGAATAATGAAGAATTTTCCCTTAATTTCCAGTGATTTTGTTCTCACCGTTCTTTTCAGAATTTGATTAGCTTCATTATTATTTTCCCGGTCTCTTCTTGTCCAAGAGCGAGCTCCGAGTGTAGATCGGAGAATCTGGAAGCAGTGACTCAATTAACGGCAGATACTGAAGAAAAAACAGTGATATACACAAATAGAGGACGAAAACGATAGTGATAGGGAACGGGAGTGAAATGAGAAGAGGGGGAAGAGGAGTTGGAGAAGATGTTTTCATCACAATTCCAAGGTCACCAACGATCTCACTTGTTATTGCAATACGCGATAGACGCAATACTGTTCACTATGTCAAAACAAATACTTTAAATTACACGAGGATCTTAATGTAGTGTAAACTCTTTGGAACGCTTGCGCGATTTATAAATCTCAATCAAAGTCATTTAGTACTATGAATAAGAAGCCACACTCAAAGAAAAGTTGTGTTGATATGGTGAGAACTAACAGAAAGGGTTGGAGTGATCTTTAATAAATCTTTATTCGTCTTTTGTTCTAAACCTGTATCCATCTTTAATCATGTTGTGTTGAATTGGTCATTAAAAACGAAAATGGTGGGAAAAAATCTTCAATAAATCTTTATTCATCTTTAGTCAGATCACCACTATAATGGTGCTGCTACAATCTAGAGAAGGAGATGAAGAGAAGTTCATCACGCACCATCGGGCTTCAGATCAACAAATGAAGAGACACGCATACGAGGAGGCTCAGAAGAGCTCGAGCGAGGTTCTTGAAAGACACAAAGATCGTGGAATAAAGAAGAAAATGGAGCCGGAAACACATAGCCTCAAGGATTCACCTCAAGGAAGCATAAGTGAAGGCTTATTACATAATCTCCTTTTCGAACTTCTGGATAAAAAGCGCGCTCCGATTATAGGGCAGAGATTCTGAAAGTTGAGGTTAAATTAGCATTCAGTCGCACGAAAAAGATGAGTGCGAGCAATGAGAGAAATGGGAAGATACAATGAGCGCAAATCAATGAGGACGAGTTGAACGAAATTGAAGAACAGAGAAGTTTCGATGCAGTTCCAAGGTCACCAGTGATCGCGCTCGATATCTCGATTCCTCTGATTGATTGGTACGACGAGAGAAGCATAGTCAGCATTCCATATCGAGAGGAAGACAAGGCGATCGAAAGAGAAGACCATCAACAGACGGAATTCTCGGAAAGTGAAAGGAACCTGATATTCAGTTTATGAAAACGACCGATGGTCTATCCTTGATTGCGAATCAAGACGATATCGTCAGCGACATATTGACGGCTTCAGTCATATCGCAGCTCTTTCCTTCCCAGTTTCTGTCGGATTATGTCTAAAACACACATATGAGGCTGGTTGCCTTATTCTCGGACAGGGTCTGGCACATCATTTTTTCGAAAATTTGTGTAAAGAGGTTCTCGAGGGTGCTGAACATCATGGTGTGTTTCATTTTGCACCATCTCGATCGGTTGAGCCATGCTGCATTTAGGCTGCATTTACATTTTTGAAGATAACTCGTTAACCGGTTGTTCGATTCACTTGAAACTTTCACAGAGTAACAATTGGATGGGGTCGGTGATGTTGCTGTAAAATAGACATCTCCGACGATAAGATAAAAATATGAAATTTCAGTCCTCGAATACCAGGGATCTGCGGAACTAATAACTTGCACAGCCAGATGCGCCTTGGTTTGGCGATCATTTTTCGTATATTATGAAAAAGCTTATCATATTTTTGCTAGCAATTATTTTGTGCGATATTTATCAGTGAGAGACCGCTCACACTGCGTGACGGTCGGGAAATAAAATGTCATTCCTTTGTCTGAGCAAGGAAACAGCGAAACCAAAATGAAACTCCTCCAAATTCTTCGTTGATGGATCAGTGTGAGCGGTCTCTCACTGATAAATGACGCAGAAAATGCTTACTAGCAAAAATATGATAAGCTTGTTTCCCACACATAATATACGAAAAATGATCGCCAAACCAAGGTGCATCTGGCTGTGCAAGTTATTAGTTCCGCAGATCCCTGGTATTCGAGATCTGAAATTTCATATTTTTATCTTATCGTCGGAGATGTTTATTTGACAGCAACATCACCGACACCATCCAATTGTTACTCTGTGAAAGTTTCAAGAGAATCGAAAAACCGGTTAACGAGTTATCTTCAAAAATGTAAATGCATCCTAGATGCAGCATGGCTCAACCGATGGAGATGGTGCAAAATGAAAAACACCATGATGTTCAGCACCCTCGAGAACCTCTTTACACAAATTTTCGAAAAATTGATGTGCCAGACCCTGCACGGCGTTGTTCGAAAATAAGGCGACCTAAGCCTAGGCCTCATATGAGAAATAATAAACAATTATTTATCAACAACATCACAAGATCATTGTTGCTCTTCATCATCCAATGAGCTCGAATTCGATCCATTCTCTTCCCTATTATCCTTCTCCTCCTTCTATATCTTCTTTTAATCATTCTTCTTCATCTCATTTTCCTCCTCGTCTATGACAACCATATTTTCCATCTAAGAAATGTACACACTTCAATCAATTTAGTCCTCTTACAAAAACCATCGTTATAGGTGAGCGGGCCACATCCTTGAAGCTGTACGTTTGTAAACTCATTATGACTTGTGAACTCGTTCAATGCTCCTATAAACGAAGAGGGAGTTCCGAGTGTAGATCGGAGAATCTGAAGGCAAAAAAGGCAATTAGTATTCACTCCAATGAAAATAGAGATAAATCGATTAGCGGGAGATACAAACACAGAGGTAAACAATGCGAGGAGTATGGAACGGAGAAGAAGATATGAATGAGAAAGGAAGGGGGGGGGGGGGTGATGATTTGTCGCAGTTCCAAGGTCACCAACGATTGAGTGATATCCCGATATCAGGCATACTTTGCACGAAGAGAGATTAGGAATAATTACCAACTTTCGCTTATCTGATATGAGGGAAGTGCCTGTGCAAAATAGAACACTCTACCTGATTCGAAGGTCGAACCGTACTGATAGAAGGAGGGTTCTATTTAATCACGGTACGAACAAGAATGAATGCTCGCTGTTAGTACTAGACTACTACAGCTATTAAACGAATGTGCGTTTTTTCGCCAGAAACACCTCTTCTCACTTCGCGTGCTCTCTCGTCTCGTTCACGCGTTTTCTCGGCTACTTCGAGATAGTAGTGATGTGAAATCCGCATCGCTCCTTATCATTTTCTTATTTCTTGCCGTGCCGAGAGAGGTGAGAGCAGGCGAAATGAGGAGAGTCGTGTGCCAATTTGTCTTCACTAATGGATTGCTCTTAACTCAGTCATAAAGGCACCTATCTCGAATTCGAGAGTTTTGAAGGGCCTAGGCCCCGTACTAAGTATCCGGAAATTCGGCCAATCTCCACTTTTGAGCCCAAAACATCATACGATGTAATCAATTATTTCAAATTTTTTATCATATATTTATTTAATGGATGGACAGAACAGTCGTCAATTATGAGTCACAGTCGAGAACAACAGCTAACAGTTGCCATCTAGACTCTTCTTTACTGTCGCAACCAGCATGCGGGGTAGCTCCTCAAACAACATCCATCACCTGACCTCTACCTCATGATCCACGATCTACACAATACTAACTAGTGATGTGAAGAAGGAAACAGCACTCCTCGATACACGTGCAATTTCAAGAGTTAGAGTTAGAGAAACTAGAGAGCACGCCAATTGAGGCGCGTCTGGTTCCGATTTGTCAATACGAACCTGGTAGATGTTTTCACTCAATTTACATTGCCAATAAACTTCGAGTGTGCATTCGTGTCTTTGACCAAGAGTGGGCTCCGAGTGTAGATCGGAGAATCTTGAAGCAGAGGATCACAGCACACCCCGCCAAGCGGGGGAAAAACCTCATTTGCGTGGCGGCGACGTGCGAAATGAAAATCAATTAGTGAGACAAGGGAGAGGGGATGTAGACAAAGGAATGAATGGGAGTGAATGAACGCCCCCTCGTTTTGCAGCCGACTGGAGCCGAAATCGAAAAAATGCTTTCTATCACTTTGTGAAGAAAGACTTTGTCTCCAGCTGTGCACAAACGCCATGTTTGTACCTTCGTTCTAAGAAGAGTTAATACGGCCAACTGTGCAAAATCGATCGATTTCGATGATTTTTCGAACATTTTCATGTGCTACTAAGTGAAGTCGTGACGTACCGGGATTCAGAAGGCTCAGATCAAAAAACGGAAAAGGCCAATCGATTCTGAATTAAAAATTACCCCTAGGACCTACTTCCGAGCATACATTATTTTTTGCCTGTTCTCGAGTTTGTCTGACTCTTAGGTGCGACCGACAAGCATGTATCCTTTCCGATAAAATCCAGAAACCAATCGATGGAGAATTTCAAAACGGCTGCCGACGACATTTACTCCAGTGCATAGAGTGAACATTACATCACGGGATTTAGGTAGATGGAATTTCTGGTAAAAAATATAATAATATGAAAAAAACTGCATCATGTGCAGTATAATTTAGAAGATAACGAAACAAAATATGATAGTGGAACATAATTTTTTCCAGATATTCCATCAAGCAATCTCGTCTCATCAGAAACACTAACCTTTCAATTTAGATTTCACTCCGGGTGTTTAGTTACGTATTCTTATGGATTTAGAGGTGAGTTCCGAGTGTACATCGGAGAATCTAGAAGAGGGTAATCAATTAGTGATCAACCATTCAAAATCGAACGAATGGGAACGAAATGTGAGATAATGTGTACAGGAAGACAAATGGTAAGCCGAATGCGGTAAGGAAAAGCGACAGAGAAACATCTCCTCTCCCCTTGAAACATGTTGTGACTCACCAGAGACATCAGAAGAAACAGGGTGTTAGTGTTCGCTGAAGGAATCTTTCAGATGCTGTCATGCATCTTTCATCTGTCATCATCTTCTTCTTCTCTATCTAATGACAATTGATAGATTGAATATTGAGGAAGCGCGAGCGCCCTGATCAATACATCATTCATATGACAAAAAAGAGCAGGATGAGCGGCTGAAACAATTATTTGTTTATAACCTGCCGATGGTGACTGCTAGTTCTATAATTTGTTTTCTGAACCGGACGCTTCGAGGGATATCAGATAAGAAATGTTTGAGAATGGAATGCTCTCTCGAAGAAGAAAAGAATAGCATTTCAACGGCAGGATGATATTGTTGTTTACCGCGTTCAGGAAAAGAATGTTTTGTGAAAGCATTTGTCAAATCACAATACACATTCAGTACATTAGTAGGAGTACTTACAAATTGGAATCCGCCTCTCCTGTTTTCACTAACTCTCTCGTCGGTCAGAGAAACGAAATTGCACGCGAATTGAGAAGAGGATGCCTATTTACCATAACTAATAGTAGTAGGGCAAGACCTAGGACATGTAACACGAGCAGAACACGAGAAGTGGCTTTATCACAAATATCTATAAACAATCACAATAATAGATAATTATCTTCACTAGAGCAAGGGCTGCATCCGGCACAGATTTAACTGCTTCGGACGTCCACTGGACTCAGGGAATCCGTGAGAGAGAAAATTTAAACTCCCGTCTCCTTCGAACCTGAATGAAAAAAATCGTTAGAAAGGTAAAAAGATAAAAGAGTATTTCCTTTTAGTGTATACCATAAACGTTTCAGTGAATAGGTAAAAGTACATCCAAGTGTGTCTTGACGCAATGGAGAAGCAAAAAGTCCTCGATAGTGTACATTGTGACAGTTGCCGAGACTCCTCTAAAATCAGCAAAATACGATCAAACCTAAGGCAAACCAGGCAGGGACTGAAGATAAAATGATCGGTCAATCACCCATCCCAGTATCCCAGGTTGAGAAGTGGAACACCCAAAGATCAAGCATACTCACATACGGGAACCAAAGTGCAGGACACCGGAGTGCAACCAATATGTTCCGCTTCACATTCTGATATCTGTATCCTCTCGACAAAGAGCAACCTCCGAGTGTAGATCGGAGATTCTGGAATCACTGAATAAAACCTAAAACCCGCCGAGCCTTGAAAACTAATACAACTGACGGAGAAGAAAAACTAGTGGATAACAACGCGAAAGAGAAGAAAGTGAAGTTTACGGAGGAAGATGTTTTCGCCACAATTTCAAGGTTACCGGTGATCTCTTTCGCTATCTCGACTTCTCTAATTGATTGAAAATGATCAAAATAGAATTATATTTAGACACTTCGCCCTTTCCGTTCTTTTAAAAAAAGTAGAATGATATTAGATGAAAACCATTTCAGGTGATGGCAAATTGGTAACGAGAGGGTGAGGGTGAGAGAGGGGAGAGAGAGGAGGGAGGGGAGAGGAAGGAGGGGAGAGGAAGGAGGGGAGCTCTTTCTCTCCCCCCCCTCTCTTCCCTTCATGATTCTTTGGTTGGATGTCATGAGAAGGGGGAATTCATCCACTCCAAGACGTTCAATTAATAATGAGATGGAAGGACAGGAGTCATCTCTCTCACGTCTCAACTCTTTCCACACTCACCTATGACTATCTTCCGTCTTCTCATCTCTTCCTTCTCATTCACTGTATCTATCAGAATAGGCCATCTTCAGTCGTCTCCTGAGGAAAGAGATGTCATTCTATCTTGCTTCCCTCCCAATAATTCATCCGTCAAGTACGCTAACATACCTTGCTATTAGTGTCGCCAAATCGGAAAAGACTTCTATTTCACAATATATCTCTTCGGTCAGAGAAACGAGATAGTATACAGAAGGAGGAGAGTCAGATTCCGATTTGGCATCAATAATTGCTATCATATTCCAATGATCTACTCTTAGAGTCGTGTCTCTTCCTGCGTGTGACTCATTATTTAGTGGAGTCGATAATGCAGCGAAATTTCGATATTTCCATAGGATGGAAGCATTCATAGGAGCCAATTGTGTTGAGGGTATGTTTATTTTTGAAAAAAATCGACATCTTACTCTTCTCAATTTGCGTGTTCTCTTGCCTCTCTTACCAACGAAAGATGACGCCAAAGGAGAAGAGTCGGACGCAAATTTGCCATCACTAATGACTATATCCAATCTCCATCAATCAATATGCTGAATGACAGAAGCAATGGCGATATCGCGCCTTACTGAGAGATGGTCTTCACCTTACATATCCACTATTGACTTCCTGAATAAGGGAGATACAACTGTGATTCTGGAACCAAAGAATCCCGTGGGAATAGCGAAGATGATCGAAGTTCTTTCGCAATTGTGCGAATGGAAGCAGGTATTCTTTGAAAATCCCCATTATCGACGTTGTTTCGGTTTTCACTTTCTCCATTTAGCTCACTATCTCGACTGTCTGACCGGAGATATATTGTGCAGAATGGATAGAGTAAAAACCGAAACCACATCCCTAATCCCCATTTCTCGCCTATCCCCCTCTTTCAGATCGGAATTCTCTACTCAGAAGAGTTCGTTGATGACGTCAAGACAGTAGATATCTTCCTGTCCCAATCAGTTAACGTAGTCAGTGGATTAATTTCGGACGAGAATTCGACTCTGTCCGTTCTCATGAACTCTCGAGGTAATGTCTGTCAATGGTGAGCCGATAAGATGCATGATTTTTATAAGATAAGGCACGTGTTAGGTTCAGAAACTCTCAAAATTGGCACTTCCGAGAATATGTTTGATTCTAATCGACCCATCGTATCAATAAATCAAGTTGATTTGGTCCTTTCAGTTCTCTTCATTCTCTCTAATCGAGATATATTCTTCAATTGGCTATCATCATCATATTCCATTTCTTCTCCCAATGAATATTCACTTTTCTTCATGGAAGCTCATTTCGATCATATCAGAGATTTCTTCCAAAAATCATTCGATGCTCTCAATAGATCTCCGACGAGAAGATCACAACGACTGCTCAAGTATACTCATCTAGTCCGTCTTAATTCCTTAAATTAAAATAAATTGCACCATTTCATGTTCAATTCGATCACGTCGATCATCGTCTCACTACTAAATTCCTCTTTGATCATCAACTCCAAGTAAGTCCAATCATCTTTCCTTCTCCTTCTCTCATTCCGATTGGTAGACCAATGACCATTCCAAATGGTGGATCAATAATTATTCCGATTGGTAGATCACTGATAGAATCGAGTCTGCTCTTCTGCTCTGTGATGCCATCTCACTCCTTCATTTCAATTCATCACTTCCTCTATATTTCAAGGGTATGCCTATTTCTAGAAACTGATAATCACTAGATATATTGATTCGGTGTTGGCTCTATACATTCTGCAAACTATATCGCCAGAGACGGGCGAGTGTGCAGAATGAAGAGAGTCAAAAACCGAAACGACAACATTAATAACGACGGAAATTCCAGGGATAACGGGCGATATCCTAATCGACGAAAATGGCATTCGTCAATCTTCCTTCCGAGTTCATCGATTAGTCAATGGACTTCCTTCTCTTATCTCAACTGTTTATCCGTATTTCTCTGAAAATCAAACGATGGAATATTTGATCTCCAATCCTCATTCCTTCTCCATTCTCCCTCCCTACAAGCCTCAGTGTAACTTCGATGGATCCGACTGTAGCATCAGTATGTCTTCTTATATTCTCGTACATTCTCAAATAATTATGCCGATTCGGTTTGATGCTCTCTCCATTTCACACGCTCTCTCGTCTGCCTGATCAGTGAGAGATATTGTGAAATATGGAGAGGAAAAATCGAAACGACATCACTATCTTTAATCTATTCAGCACACATTGTCGTCATCTCACTAGTAATCTCACTGGCCATTATCTCACCTCTCAGTCTGGCTTGGTATCTTCAAAGGTATAAATTCTCATTCCGAGTGGAACGATCTTTGATCTCTAGAAAGGAACATCAACTACAACGAATGCCGTGGAGAATCGCATATGAAGATATAAAGAACGAAGAAGAAGTTCATTTGCGTGAAATATAGTTTATATTTAATATGAATGATTCAGCACGGCACTTTACCTTCGAATGCTTCTTCATCGATGAGATCTCTATCTTGCATTGGAACGGCACAATTTGATGCCATTCGCGGCACAATTAATGGACACAAAGTATTTTTATTCGCAAATATATTCTGATTAGGACAAATCGGAACCCACTCTCCTCATTTTGCGCGATCTCTCGGCAGTCAGAGAGAACGAGATAATACGCGAACTGAGGAGGGTCTGGTTTCGGTTGGACATCACTAATACCTTTTTCTTCTTTTTCTAAGGTCTCAATGAAGTCGTTCATGCAGAAGAAGGCGATTACATTCACAAGGAAGGAGATGGAGTATTTCAATCAGGTCAGTAACCGTTATCATCCAGTGCACGGGGTTTTGCATGGGATTAGCGAAAGAAGAGAGGGTGGTCAGGGGAATGGAGAGATACGTAAAAATGAGAAGTAAGTGAAAATGAGAGAGTACGAGAGAGGTCTTGAGGTGACTTAGTTTTGACTAGGGACTACCAGCCTGAGAGCTGACTTTGTGTAATTTTGTCAAAAGTAGGCTCAATATGACCGTCAGGATCTCAACATCAATTTTGCTTTTGGACGTATGACGATATCTCTTCTCGGCCCAGGAGAGCGTAGAAGTGCGCGCGACTCCCCCAGCCAGAGAGGGGAAAGAGGCGAGACGAGAGATAAAGGGGCGGAGCCTCTCTCGCGTGTGTCTCTCTCCCTCCTCCCGCTCTCTCGCCGCTCTCCTCTCATATTTAATTCGAGCAGAATTCAAGGAAAATTATTAAAAATCCAATTTTGTGCTTAAAATTCCTCTAAAATACGAATTAACATATTTCGAGATGCAAAACATTGTGCGTTTATGGGAAGTGCCGAAATTACCCTATTTCCAACCTTTTTCTTGATGTTTGACTAAATTAGACATGATAGTGCATGCTCCGCATCAGGTCACTGATAGAGGAGGGTGAGAGCATCATGTCAAGCTTTTGAGCGTGCGATTTGGTTGCGTCTCCGAGGTGTGCTCCCTTGATCTCGCTTTTAAGGGGAATGGTGTCGAGGGAAAAGGGGCGGGGCTGGTGGTCCCTAGTTTTGAAGCGTTGCCAGCTAAACGCCGTGCCAATGTCAAAGTAGTCATTCATTGCTTCTCAATTTATTGTTCGGATATTCCAGCTCAAAGGAATCTCTCATACGAATTTGAACGCCTTTGAAGGAATTTCCTTCAACCAGAATGGAGAATTCATTGTCTGCTGGGCGTACACACAACGGTTCGATCCTACTAGTGATAGCAAATCGGAACCCGACTCTCCTTATTGTGTGGTCTATTTCGTTTCTCTGACCTGCGATATATCATTCGAAATGAAGAGATTCGTGTTCGATTCGGCATCACTATTTCGCTCCATCAAACGATTATCGTTTTTATGGTATAATTATAGGCAATCCCTCGAGAATGTTCTCTTCAAGACTGATCAAAAATTGGGAAGGAACTTCCGAGCATCGTTCATCCGAAGCATTCTCAAGGTTTCCAACCCTCCCATCCCCCTAACTCTCCAATTTCCTCTGTACAGGGTCTCTTGTGGATCCAGACTAGCAGCATCCGTGTGCACGGTGCTCTCTTCCTCTCCAATTGCGTCGTCGACTCATATTGGGTCGTCAAATTGACGGATTTTGGACTGCAGTCACTGATCAATTCCAAGGTTACATACTAGTGATGTCGCTTCGGTTATCTCTTCATTATGTGTCGCACACTAAATGAGGAGGGCGGGTTCCGATCAGTTATCTCCAAAGCATTCACTGGCGACCGCAAAATAATATCAGAGAGTTTCAGTTGCGCTCTAAGGACATCTTGACGTATCCTCTTTTCAACTTCGAGGATCTCCCTCAAAGTGAGAATACACCATTTACGAAGAGACAATTCAACATACATTGCAGAGTATCTCCAAGTGGCTCCAGAGATCTTACGCGAGATGCAGAAAACTCAAGAAAGATCTCTCGGAACTGAACAGGGTTCGTCTTCAAACATGATATTATTCTACGATTATGCGTGTTAAGGCGATATCTATCAATTGGGAATGCTAATGTATCAGATACTATTCGATCAAATACCATTTGCTCATCTCAAAGAGGATTCCCGTTGTGAGCATCTCTATTAGAACTAATCACATCGCAATTTCTCAGCAATAATGAAGCGGATAATGTCAATGGATGGTGCATCGGTGAAGCCACTCATTCCTGAAGATATTGGGCTCACTGTAAGGTATGCATGGAGGAGGAAATGAGAGGGAAGGGGATATAGATAAAGAGAGAGAGAGAGAGAGAGAGATAGAGAGAGAGAGAAAGAGAGAAAGAGAGAAAGAGAGAAAAAGAGAGAGGGGAGATGAGAAGGAAAAGAGATAATTCTATTTCAGACTAGTTTCCATCATGCAGCAGTGCTGGCAGATGAAGGAAATGACTCGTCCAACTCTCACTAAGATCATCGATGCTGTCCATAGAGAATTCGGAAATGAGTAGGTTGAAGTTGAGTTGGCGATTCGACCCTCATTGTAACACCCCCCCCCCCCCCACCCCCACCCCATAGATTATTGCGAAATTAGGCGAAGGGGGGGGAGGGGTTCGACGTCGCAATGAGGGTCGAATAGTCAAACCAAGGAAGACGGAGAACAAATATAATATTTCATCTTCCAGTGCAAAAGGAACTCTCGTGGATCAAATGATAGCGATGATCGATGAATACTCGGCTAATCTAGAACAAATTGTGGAGAAGAGAACAGAAGAGATCGAAGAATTGAAGGAGAAGACCGAGAAACTTCTTTACCAGATAATGCCAAAGTATAATTTTAAGTAGGGAATTATGTTCTAAAATATTGATCGAATAGGAGTATCAATTGTTGCGAGGTGTTAACACTGGAAGTTAAATCCCCGCAACAAGTCATTGATCATCTCATGATATACGATGGGGTGGCACACCCCGGTTGCGTGGAAAAGCCTATGCACCTTCACCTTTATCCTTTAGGAGTATAGCGATGGAACTACGCGAAGGTAGATCAGTCCGGCCCTCCATGCATCCATCTGTCTCTGTTCTATTCGCTGATGTGTGCCAGTTCACTGCGCTCTGTGAAGAATCGATTCCAGTTCAAGTTAGTAGATCAGTGATGGCAAATCGGGATCCGACTCTCATAAATTTGCATGTAAACTCGACTCTGACCGGCGAGAGAGTACCCGAATTAGGGAGAGTCGGGTGCCGATTTGCTATCACTAGCGTAGATCATGTTTTTCTATCTTCATTCTGATTCCATTCTTAGATTATACTAATGCTCAATCTACTCTACTCAAAGTTCGATGAGATTGTAGAATTATACTCAGCCTTCAAGGTAATCCTATTCATCTCTATAAATTTGTCTTTCCGAGATTCCAAGTGTAAAATGAGTGACTTCGAAAAAATTAAAGACCGAGATGGAGTAAGGGGAGATAAGACTGGGGGTTGTCGGCGAGTTCCCTGTTTTCTTCTCCATCTTATTACCACATCTTTCAGGTTGAGAATGTGGGCGATGCGTATCTGATTGTGTCAGGAATACCAGAGATGGATGATAAACGGCATCTCTGTCAAGTGTGTCACATTGCACTGCACTTCCAGAAGGTTCGATATCATTCAATTCAAGATGTCGGTTCGGTTTACGACTCTCCGCGTTCTACACCCTGTCTCGTTGCGTTGACCGGCGATATAGTGTGCTTAATGGAGAGAGCAAAAACCGAAACTGCATCACTCATTCCAAGTGAATATGAAGTAGATATCATTCAGTTCGTCCATGAATCATATGTGATTCCCCATCGACCGGAACATAAATTGAGGATTAAAGTGGGCTTGCACACTGGAGCCTTGGCAAGCGGCATATTGGGAAGTACCGCCCCCAGGTGGGATTACTTATAATTTTAGATGGAGGGAGAACTAGACAATCATGGGAATCATAAATGGCGTTCAAATGAAGTGATCGGTAGAATGATCAGTCGAATTAGTGGAGATTGGAGGGAAGAATAAATAAAATCGGAACATGAATCGCCTCGATTCCTATGCTCTTTGTTTTTCTGACGGAAGAGAAAACATGCGAATTGAGAAGAGCCAATGCAGAAATCACTAATGTACGCATCTTGCAGGTTTTGCGTGTTTGGAGACACGGTGAATGTAGCATCACGAATGGGATCGACGTGCGAGCCAGGAAGGATTCAGGTGTCTATTAGTGATGCCAGATCGGCACGCGACTCTCCTAATTTCGCTTTCTCTCTAGTTTCTCTAATCGACGAGAGATCATGCGAAATTGAGAGAATCGGATGCCGAATTGTCATCACTAGTGTTTATGCTTCCATCTCCTCTCCACCTCCATCCCTCCCCTTTTTCCTCCCGACCACGTCCACCTCCTCTTCCCTTCTCCTCTTTCTCCTCGCCACTCCCCGATCCCTCTCATTCAATCATCTTCTTAGATGAGTGAGACAGCCGCCGTTCTTCTCAAATCACAATTCGAGCATCGATTTGTCATCCAAGAGAGGGGAATCGTCAACATAAAAGTAATTTATAAATTTATTAATATATATTTGATGCAACCTAGCATGTGAATGTGACATCATGTCAATAACATCTTCAGATATGAATATTTAAAGAGAGAAGGAAAGAGGTGGGAATATAGGGTATAGAGGGGAATGGAATGGGAAAGTAGACGGAAGGCTTGGGAGGCTCCTCGTCTTGTTCCTTTCTATATTCTTTCTTCTGAATGAGTAATAACGATTCATTCCAGGGAAAAGGTCCTTGTACAACATTCTGGCTCATCAAAGAAGGCACACTCACTCACTGATCAATGAAGCAAACAGAGAATCGAAAAAGAAGAAATTATCCTCGATCTCAAGTGAATCTTCCCTTCCATCTCACATTTGATCCCACCCCACCACTGCTCCCTTCTCCTTATCACGGATCTTCTGTTATATTGTAGGAACGCCGTCCACTAGGAAAAACTTTGTGTCACCGATTTCGATGAACGTTGGTTCATGTGTACCCTTGGTGGTCAGAAGGAGGTTCATGCACTTAGTTTGCTGAAATATGCAAATTATCGATTTTTTGTGATCTACCATTCCAATGGTCATAACTCGCTCTGTTTTCATCGCACAACGAACTGAAAAAAAACGCATTCTACTCGTCTGCAAGAGATCTACAAATAACCAAATTAAATCTTTGTTGAAAAAACCTGTGTTTCACTCGAAAAATCGATTTTTCGACTATAAAAACACATTTATCTCGAAAGCCTATATAAAACCCCTTCACTTTTATTTCAAAAATGGATTCTACGTACCCGATTTAGGGTCACTGCATATGCCGTTTCGCCTATCTCCTTGCCTGGGATATCGATTTACTACTAGGGTCCGGGACTTGGTCTTTTTTTAATTAAAAATTTCATTTGATCATATCTCGCTTCAAAATGCACGGATTGCGCATTCAAAAAATGAAATCGATAGCTCTTGATGTGGTGGAAAATAATGACTCTAGCAAACTTTTCGATTAGAAAAGCCGTTTTCGAATAAAATGACAAAAACAGTCAAAATATCCAATTTTATCGATGTTTTGTCGTTTTAGCGGATTGTAAGGTATAATAGCACTGTGAATCACGTGTGCCATCTAGAAATTGATTAAGCAAGTATTTTAAATTTATAAACGTTCAGTTTCAATTAAATTCATTCGATAAATTGAAATTTGAAACAATTCTGTAATGACAATTTTGAGATAGAAAGGTTATTGGCCGATCTTCAAAAGAAAACAAAAGTGGAAATCGTCAAAGAACAATTTACCAATTATTTTCTAGATGGCACACGTGATTCACAGTGCTATTATACCTTACAACCCGCTAAAACGCCAAAACATCGATAACATTGGATATTTTGACAGTTTTTGTGATTTTATTCGAAAATGGCTTGTCTAATCGAAAAGTTTCCTAGAGTCATTAACTGAATGATATCTACTTCATATTCACTTGGAATGAGTGATGCAATTTCGGTTTTTGCTGTCTCCATTACGCACACTATATCGCCGGTCAACGCAACGAGACAGGGTGTAGAACGCGGAGAGTCGTAAACCGAACCAACATCTTGAATTGAATGATATCGAACCTTCTGGAAGTGCAGTGCAATGTGACACACTTGACAGAGATGCCGTTTATCATCCATCTCTGGTATTCCTGACACAATCAGATACGCATCGCCCACATTCTCAACCTGAAAGATGTGGTAATAAGATGGAGAAGAAAACAGGGAACTCGCCGATAACCCCCAGTCTTATCTCCCCTTCCTCCATCTCGGTCTTTAATTTTTTCGAAGTCACTCATTTTACACTTGGAATCTCGGAAAGACAAATTTATAGAGATGAATAGGATTACCTTGAAGGCTGAGTATAATTCGACAATCTCATCGAACTTTGAGTAGAGTAGATTGAGCATTAGTATAATCTATGAATGGAATCAGAATGAAGATAGAAAAACATGATCTACGCTAGTGATAGCAAATCGGCACCCGACTCTCCCTAATTCGGGTACTCTCTCGCCGGTCAGAGTCGAGGAAACATGCAAATTTATGAGAGTCGGATCCCGATTTGCCATCACTGATCTACTAACTTGAACTGGAATCGATTCTTCACAGAGCGCAGTGAACTGGCACACATCAGCGAATAGAACAGAGACAGATGGATGCATGGAGGGCCGGACTGATCTACCTTCGCGTAGTTCCATCGCTATACTCCTAAAGGATAAAGGTGAAGGTGCATAGGCTTTTCCACGCAACCGGGGTGTGCCACCCCATCGCATATCATGAGATGATCAGTGACTTGTTGCGGGGATTTAACTTCCAGTGTTAACACCTCGCAACAATTGATACTCCTATTCGATCAATATTTTAGAACATAATTCCCTACTTAAAATTATACTTTGGCATTATCTGGTAAAGAAGTTTCTCGGTCTTCTCCTTCAATTCTTCGATCTCTTCTGTTCTCTTCTCCACAATTTTTTCTAGATTGGCCGAGTAATCATCGATCATCGCTATCATTTGATCCACGAGAGTTCCTTTTGCACTGGAAGATGAAATATTATATTTGTTCTCCGTCTTCCTTGGTTTTACTATTCGACCCTCATTGCGACGTCGAACCCCCTCCCCCCCCCCCCTTCGCCTAATTTCGCAATAATCTATGGGGGGGGGGGGGGGGGGGGGGGGGGTGGGGGGGGGTGTTATGGGTGGAATTTGCACTTTAGCACAAATAGTTATTTCTTCGTCGTATCAGAATCATCAATCCGATGTTTTGCAATTATCCCTCTTATCACCGTGTATTTATCGGAACATCCATTATATTCATTCGTTAACGGAGCATCACAAAGCTAGAGGACACCTCGGCCACCTTTTTCGAAGACATGTAGGCACTCCTACAAGATCAACATCGTAATATTAAGAAAATATGGACAATGTCCTGTAAACTATACATTTCAACACGATACCTTTTTGGGCATGCGATTCAGCACTCTCCGATGAATAAATATACAATGCAAACTGCTACCTCGGAGAGGGAGAGGTATGGTGACAAGAACTCCAGAAACACCTATCAGGTTGTTAATCAGGTTGTTTAGATTGTGAATGAACGATATGTCCAAATGTTCAAATGATCCAGAGAGAAATGATCATGAATAGTAGCCTCTTTATTGAATCTGAAATAAGGATGAGTCGAGAGAGAGAGGGTGGGGAGAGGAGAGAGAGGCAGGATAGGCAAATAGGATGGAATCTACTGCAGCCATTAATAGATTCATTAATTTATCAATATATTCTCCTTTTAGATCAATTTTTTATTATTTAAAGAGTGGCGAATAAGGACGAAGGTATAACACGGATCTTCTGCTATTTTCTAGGAAAAAAGGCCGATTATTCCACTAGGAAATACTTTGTGTCCCCGATTTCGATGAAAGTTGGTTCATGTGTACCCTTGGTCGTCAGAAGGAGGTTCAGGCACTTAGTTTGGAGAAATAAGCAAATTATCGATTTTTTTGTGATCTACCATTCCAATGGCCATAACTCGCTCAATTTTCATCGCACAGCGAACTGAAAAAAAACGTATTCTACTCGTCTACAAGAGATCTACAAATAACCCAATTAAACCCTTCGTTGAAAAAACCGTATTCATTGTGTTTCACTCGAAAAATCAATTTTTCGACTATAAAAACACATTTATCTCGAAAGCCTATATAAAACACCTTCACTTTTATTTTAGAAATGGATTCTACGTACCCGATTTAGGGTCACTGCATATACCGTTTCGCCTATCTCCTTGCCTGGGATATCGATTTACTACTAGGGTCCGGGACTTGGTCATTTTTTATTCACAATTTCATTTGATCATATCTCGCTTCAAAATGCACGGATTGCGCATTCACAAAATGCTAGAGTCACATGAACCAACTTTCATCGAAATCGGGGACACAAAGTTTTTCCTAGTGGAATAATCGGCCTTTTTTCCTAGAAAATAGCAGAAGATCCGTGTTATACCTTCGTCCTTATTCGCCACTCTTTAAATAATAACAAATTGATCTAAAAGGAGAATATATTGATAAATTAATGAATCTATTGATGGCTGCAATAGATTCCATCCTATTTGCCTATCCTGCCTCTCTCTCCTCTCCCCCCCCCCCCTCTCTCTCTTTTTCCCCTCTCTCTCGACTCATCCTTATTTCAGATTCAATAAAGAGGCTACTATTCATGATCATTTCTCTCTGGATCATTTGAACATTTGGACATATCGTTCATTCACAATCTAAACAACCTGATTAACAACATGATAGGTGTTTCTGGAGTTCTTGTCACCATACCTCTCCCTCTCCGAGGTAGCAGTTTGCATTGTATATTTATTCATCGGAGAGTGCTGAATCGCATGCCCAAAAAGGTATCGTGTTGAAATGTATAGTTTACAGGACATTGTCCATATTTTCTTAATATTACGATGTTGATCTTGTAGGAGTGCCTACATGTCTTCGAAAAAGGTTGCCGACGTGTCCTCTAGCTTTGTGATGCTCCGTTAACGAATGAATATAATGGATGTTCCGATAAATACACGGTGATAAGAGGGATAATTGCAAAACATCGGATTGATGATTCTGATACGACGAAGAAATAACTATTTGTGCTAAAGTGCAAATTCCACTCGGGTAATATGTATGCTGAATGTTATATGAACACACATTGTTTATCAAAAGAGTTATATTTCATGTAGTATGATGAAAGATACATGATAATGCAATGCAGAAAACTCAAGAAAGATCTCTCGGAACTGAACAGGGTTCGTCTTCAAACATGATATTATTCTACGATTATGCGTGTTAAGGCGATATCTATCAATTGGGAATGCTAATGTATCAGATACTATTCGATCAAATACCATTTGCTCATCCCAAAGAGGATTCCCGTTGTGAGCATCTCTATTAGAACTAATCACATCGCAATTTCTCAGCAATAATGAAGCGGATAATGTCAATGGATGGTGCATCGGTGAAGCCACTCATTCCTGAAGATACTGGGCTCACTGTAAGGTATGCATGGAGGAGGAAATGAGAGGGAAGGGGATATAGATAAAGAGAGAGAGAGAGATAGAGAGAGAAAGAGAGAAAGAGAGAAAAAGAGAGAGAGAAGGAAAAGAGATAATTCTATTTCAGACTAGTTTCCATCATGCAGCAGTGCTGGCAGATGAAGGAAATGACTCGTCCAACTCTCACTAAGATCATCGATGCTGTCCATAGAGAATTCGGAAATGAGTAGGTTGAAGTTGAGTTGGCTATTCGACCCTCAAGTGGGATCCATCGAAGTTACACTGAGGCTTGTAGGGAGGGAGAATGGAGAAGGAATGAGGATTGGAGATCAAATATTCCATCGTTTGATTTTCAGAGAAAGACGGATAAACAGTTGAGATAAGAGAAGGAAGTCCATTGACTAATCGATGAACTCGGAAGGAAGATTGACGAATGCCATTTTCGTCGATTAGGATATCGCCCGTTATCCCTGGAATTTCCGTCGTTATTAATGTTGTCGTTTCGGTTTTTGACTCTCTTCATCCTTTCTAGAGATCAAAGATCGTTCCACTTGGACTGAGAATTTATACCTTTGAAGATACCAAGCCAGACTGAGAGGTGAGATAATGACCAGTGAGATTACTAGTGAGATGACGACAATGTGTGCTGAATAGATTAAACGTACGAGAAGCTCCTGTCATTATCGATTAGCATCTGGAAAATAAGTTCTCATCAATCAGTTATGAAATATAAAAAAAACTAACTCTGAAGTAAAAACTAACTCTCACAAACACTATGTATCTCTAATCACATATAATAACCTCAACGGGATCAACTATGGCATCAGTTGTTCAGATCAGCATTCCGACTCCTTTCGATAAACCGATTCCGATATTCTTCAACGATACAAGTGTCTTTCTAGAATACATACAATTAATGCGATTTTATGCGAATTTACAAACTCTTATTGCGATTTTATGCGAATTTACAAACTCTATTTATTGATTGATTCCGTCATCACTATGCAACAACCAGGGAGTTCCCTGATATCCTAATGTCATACCCCTAACACTCGGTGTGCTATGTCATGACCAAGTATGAGCAAGAAATCTCATATGAGTCGTGTGCGCAGATGCTTGGCACTAGCAAAAAATCGAATTCGCTCTAAATGTGCGGGATGGTAGTACTCGACGAGAGTAGCTCAGGCGCCACTGGTTTAGTGTTCTAGTCGCCTCTCCGCTAAATGACGGAAGTTTCAAAAAACTACCGTAACACAATCGACTATGCTCTTTCGCAATCGTTTCAATTGAGTCATATCTCAGAAATTACACAATATTCGTGAAATAAAAACCCCTAAGTTTCATCCCGATCGTATCAAAACTCAATGAGAAAAATCAATTTTTCGAAAAAAAAATCACTCTTTTCATTTTAGCTTTTGTTACACAAACAGGGTACATTTTTTATTTGATTAATCAAACGAGCAACCATCCTGCTATATCGTGTGCAAAAATTGTAAAGATCCATATTGGACCCCGGCGGATATAGAGCAAAAACTGAGCCTGACTGAGGGTCTGAATTCGAATTTATTTCACTATGTCGAGGTATTCGTGCAAATTAGAATATTATGCACATATGTCAATGTTTCAACATTTACTGTTTTTATGGGGGAACAATAAGACTTTGCACGATTTCGAGAAAAAGGTTTTTTCGACCGTCACGACTTATGGATTTCGCTACACTTACTTTTACAAACACAGTAATAACGCAGGCTCTTACTAGTATAAGTATGTAGTCCCGTGGATATTACATCGAATCCATGTGATATGGGACTCTGACACTTCCGTGCGCACTCTCATTTATTCACACAAAAAATAAGATTCGCAAAGTTTGCAAATTTAAAAAAGTTGCAAACTTCCTCTTGATAGTACTCATTAAGTGTATCTATCATCGATTATTTCTCACAATGGATTATGAACATAATGAGCACTATCAAGTGGGAGTTTGCAACTTTTTTAAAAATTTGCAAACTTTGCGAATCTGATTTTTTGAGTGAATATATGAGAGTGCGCACGGAAGTGTCAGAGCCCCATATCACATGGATTCGATGTAATATCCACGGGACTACATACTTATACTAGTAAGAGCCTGCGCCATTACTGCGTTGGCTAAATAAAGTGTAGCGAAATCCATAAATCGTGACGGTCGAAAAAACCTTTTTCTCTAAATCGTGCAGTCTTATTGTTCCACCATAAACTGAAACAGTAAATGTTGAAACATTGACATACAGTATCCTCCATAAGTCTTTGCGCGCTTTTTCATTCTTTCATAACTTTCGACTCATGAAAGATTTATGGGTCAATCTTTGATATCACACGTATTCTGACAAATCGCAGGTGTCGTTTTACAAAATATTCAAACTGCTCCGATCCAGACCAAACTTTGACCAATGATATCCCTAACGTCAAACAATTTCCAGTACCAATTGTGAAGCCGTAAAATCAAAATGGCCTAAATGCCGGCTCTGAGAGTCAAAAAAGTTTAAACAATCATAACTTTCGTCAAATTTATCCGTACAGCTCGGCAAAAAACCAAATTAACCACCATCGCAAGGCAAATAACTTTTCTGTTGACGACTAACTTATTCATGAACGATAAACTACTACCAACTCAAAAAATAATTTTTTTGATCTTGGAAATATGAACACTCTGTGAATTTTTTTACCATGTGTTGTAACTTTTTTATTCCATAATATGATTCTACGCATTATTTTACGTGCGTCTTACTCTTTTGAGCTTCTTTAAAAATCCCCCCGTATGGTTTGGGAGTAATCGAAACTGAAAAATCACAGATTTTGAAGTTTTTTCGAGAACTACTTTTTTATTCCATGATTTCATGAGTTCTAATGCCCAAATTCGAAATCTACGCCTAAAAATACACCAGGAACTCTTATTGTGAGATAGATATGAGACAAAAAATAATTAAATTTTTCATGATCCCTTGGTCATGGACATTTTATAGTAAAAAAGTCGAAATTTCAGAATTATATGGTAGGAATTTCTGACGTATTTTTGTTATACAATTTGGTGAGCTCTAGTATCGAAAATCGGTTTCTCCAGGCAAAAATACACCAGAAATGGTTTAGGTAACATAATTCTGAGATTTCGACTTTATGACTCAAAAATGACCAAGACCATGACCATGACCATTCTGACAAATCGCAGGTGTCGTTTTACAAAATATTCAAACTGCTCCGATCCAGACCAAACTTTGACCAATGATATCCCTAACGTCAAACAATTTCCAGTACCAATTGTGAAGCCGTAAAATCAAAATGGCCTAAATGCCGGCTCTGAGAATCAAAAAAGTTTAAACAATCATAACTATCGTCAAATTTATCCGTACAATGGTCAATGGTCATGAAAAATTGAATTATTTTTTGTCTCAGATCTATCTCACTATAGGAGTAGATTTCGAATTTCGGCATTAGAACTCATGAAATCATGGAATAAAAAAGTATTTCTCGAAAAAGCTTCAAAATCTGTGATTTTTCAGTTTCGATGGCCCCCAAACCATACGGGGGAAATTTTAAATAAGCTCAAAAGAGTACGGCATACGTATAATAATGCGTAGAATCATATTCTGAAATAAAAAAAATACCAACATGGTAAAAAATTTCACAGGGTGATCATATTTCCAAGATCAAAAAATTAATTTTTGATTTGGTAGTAGTTTATCGTTCATGAATGAGTTAGTCGTCAACAAAAAAGTTACTCGCCATGCGACGGTGGTTAATTTGTTTTTTTTGACGAGCTGAATGGATAAATTTGACGAAAGTTATGATTTTTTGAACTTTTTTGACTCTTAGAGCCGGAATTTAGGCCATTTTGATTTTACGGCTTCACAATTGGTACTGAAAATATTTTGACGTTAGGGACATCATTGGTCAAAGTTTGGTCCGGATCGGAGCAGCTTGAATATTTTGTGAAATGGATCTCCGGATTCATGCATTTTATCAGAATACGTGTGATATGTCATAGTACACCCACCGAGTGCTAGGGATATGCCATTGGGGTATCAGGGAGCACCCTGGTTGTTGCGTAGTGATGACGCAATCAAGCAATACTTTTTCAAACAATCAAAATTCTCACATTGATTTTTCCTCAGGCTTCCTACTCGGTGTGATAATAGAAGGCCTCAATACCTTTTCGATGAGAACATGTACTCATGGGAGGACGACGTACAGTGTCTGTAGGGTCCCTCCCGAAAAAATGGATTTTCGTCCAGAGACATGCTCGTTCAAAAGCTCAAAATGATCCTTACCACAATTCCTGATGATCCCCCAAGTTTGGTAACGATAGCTCTTAATTTGACATCAGGGCACGAAAAAAAACTAAATTTTCACTTTTTCAAATTACCCAAATTTGGATGTTTCCATTTCTGAGGATGATTTTTGTTCAAAGGTCATTCGAAGAACCCATTGTAGCATATGCATTGAATATAAGATTCCCACCTTTTTAGAGCATTTGGATAACTTTCCTGCCCGTGGCAACTGAAAATCCGAGGTCAATCGATTTTCAAAATCGCCTATTTTTTGACATAAAGAATTTTAACTTTTTTCATTAAAGATATATTGGGCTCTCATATCGAAATTCGGATTCAGCACACCAAGATATACCAGAAAAAAATTTAGTCAGAAAGTGTGATGATAGGGGTATCATGGTCATTTTTTGGGTTGAAAATCTATTGACCTCGGATTTTCGGTTGCCGCGGGCGGGAAAGTTATACAAGTACTCTAAAAAGTTGGGAATCGTATATTCCATGGATATGCTACCATACTGTCTTGGAATGACCTTTGAACGAAAATCACCATCAGAAATGGAAACATCCAAATTTGGGTAATGTGAAAAGTGAAAATTTAGTTTTTTTGTGCCCTGATGTCAAATTATGAGCTATGGTTACCAAACTTTGGGGATCATCAGGAATTGTGGTAAGGATCATTTTGAGTTCTTGAACGAGTCTCTAGCATGTCTATGAACGAAAATCCATTTTATCGGGACCCTACATTGAGACAAGAAGAAAGAAAGCAGAAACTGGACAAAGGCGCGATTGAAGAGGAGGAAAGAAAGACAATGAAATGTGGGAACAGGTCGATAAAATGAAGAAGCCTGTGGATGGATTCACCACTAGTCAACTACTCAATCCCAAATAATAAAGATGACATACCCCTGTCTCTCTCGCTCCCAATTGATTACTTTCATTGTTTTATGATTTATTGATGATGTAAAGTCTCTCATATATCGTTTCTGCCACTCGAATGTATTTATAAACGTCATAAACAGCCATAATTAACCTTTGACGAGGCGAGAGTGAGAGTGATCTACCTCCCATGTCGCCTCAGGCAGATCAATTCCGTATTATCGTATTATCATTTGTGGCTGGTCTGAAGTATTTTACATCGATTTGCATAAAATCTTGATTAGTTTACTTTTTTAAGTGCTAAACGTCTTACGTTTACATGATATCACATTGAAAATCGGTGCAACTAATAAGTTTAATGCAAAAATAATACTTTCAAAACAAAATATCTGTAAAGATATGAATAAAAATCCCTTGCGAAAAATATTGCAAAACGAATTACAAATTTTGGCTTTGAACCATTCTCATCTAGAAAATGCAAAATAAAAGAATAACGGCTAGCCAACTACGCCACGAAGGACACAGTCTTTAGGGCTGAGAATTGCATACTCGAGAAGGAGAGCCAGTAAATCACGTTGGTCCGTGCGAAATGCACTACTCGTCAAGATTTACAGATGCACCTTTCTGGTATTCTCCACTATTAAAATCCTGGGTTGCTGGTAACTTTTCGAATCGTCTTTTCGAGCTCTATCAGATGAACTAAGAAATATGTGTGGCCCGAATATGTGGAGAGAATTATTAATTTTAATCGATTTATGAAAATACTAATGAAAATATCAATGGGCCATTCACTCAGGCATATTCTCCGTGTTATTTTCCACATTTTACCTGTTGATATTATTTCTCGAACACATCTGTGGACTGAAATAAATGGCAATTTTCGGAATCTGAAAAAGTTGACGTCGTCTATCGTCGTTGAGATCGACTATTTGGAACAAAACTCGACGCTATCTTGTGCGGGACCCTAAGGGCTATCCAAAAATGTATTTAAACGAATGGGTCAGAAAATGTGCCAACCATCCCCCCCCCCCATTTTACTTGAATCTTAGGCGACACGCGTGATATGTTCACTGGGTCAGATAGTCACTTTTAAGAGAATTATCGTACATGGAACAACAATGTTTGACTAATGAGATCATTGAAAATGGATCAGGAGTACAAATGGTAAGCATGTGGTAATGAAAGTTCGAGGAATAGTGAAGGCGAGAAGGTGTGGATATGAGCCTTTCAGACTCATTGATGAGAAGGCGTCGTTCAGCTCGAAACTTTTCCACTATTGTATTCCTTCAAAGGAACGCCAGAAGGAAGACTTGAAGTCACGCACCGTGTTATTATAGAATGCGTGTTATTTTCAAATTATTATTGTAAAATCGGTGAAGAGTCCCCCCTGGGGTTCCTCCAAAAATGACAATAGTATGAGTCATGCCTGCCGAGTAATTTGAATTTATCAACTGATGTGCACGAATACTGTAACCTGTAGGAGGGAATGATTTTTATCAGCGTCGCATCATCGGTTCACTAATGCTGCTATTACATAATTCACATCCCCACTCATCCCTTTTCTTCCACATTCCCTTTATGATATTTTCTATAGTATGTTGGTTTAATTACCCATGTTTGAGAGAATGGAGCCGCCCACTGACTTCATCTATTCGGATAAGTACGAGGACGACGAGTACGAGTACAGACACGTTTACGCTCCCAAGGTACGGTACCATATAAGCAAGAGAAGCGGGGGAACTGTATGTATTACAATTACAATGGAAATCGTATGATTAGGTAGAATATAGTTTGAACATGGTTAGGAAAAAATTGATGGATTTGGAATGAAAAAAAATCGACATATATGTTTTGCAGGATTTAGCGAAGCTCATTCCGAAGAACCGCCTGATGTCGGAGTCGGAGTGGAGATCGCTCGGAGTCCAGCAGTCTCCGGGCTGGATGCACTACATGATCCATCCTCCCGAGCGCCACGTCCTCCTCTTCCGTCGACCCCTACCCAAGAATCCTTAATCGTTCGTCGATTCTATTACCGCTACGTTTTGCATTTATAATTCAAACGTGCGACGGTTTTCTTGAGAAAACAGTTGAATACGCCAATTCGCATAAAATTATTTTCTAAATATTTTCCCGTGACTGAATAAATGACTTCAATTACCATTAACGACACACAGAACGAACTAATACGACGTCGCCCATTATTACTAAGAAGATTTCAATCGTAAACTGCGGAGTGTTAATCATTGAGGCCTAATCCAGATTTCACGGATGAGACTGACATTCAATATAATGTTCGTTGCTGATGGTATTCATTTTTTGCTCAATCAACTGATTTGCTCCGCGACTCTTAGAATGATGACATCGCTCTCCCTTTCTCTTCAACGCTGTCCATCTCCCTTTTCACGCTCAAACCAGTGGAGGGGTGGATGAGTTGCCGGGAATTCCCTCATATCTGTTTCTCATAATCATGCTATTGGTGCGACTGATCTGCCCTTCCAACTGCGTTCATGCTTCGTCTCTGTGCGAGAAACACAGCCTGTCAGATTGGATGAAAAAGGGGGGAAATGACGGCGAACGTATTCTAATGAGATGTCCTCATTCCTCGTCCTTTAGCGCGGGGTGGCGCCGTCGTTTTTGGTAGAAAAATCGCAGGAGGATGGAATAATTATTACTGCCACTGTGAAACAAAGGCGAAAATGAAAAATCGACTTCCTGAGAAATGTTAGGAAAGACATTGTTTATCGATCGCAGTATTTCATGTAGTCGTATCATGTTCCAATGCCTACATAATAGATCGTTTATGCGAAAAACTGCAGTTTTCGCCGTTTTTTGGATGTTTTTCGCATATTTCTGATCGTTAAAAGAAAAAGTCAAAAATCGACTTCCTGAGAAATGTTGCCCAAATCATGAGAATTCAGAAAATAATAATGGTGAAGGAGTTCTCATTATCGCACATCCAGATAATAGAGCTTGACTATCGCAAGAAACAGAAATAAGTGAATAGAGACGCATTGAGCTTATTAAAAATTTCATATAAATATAATCAGCATCGTGACTCTGTTCTAAGCTCAGTGCAGTAGTTCTGTATAATTCATAATCATTTTTGAAATATTTCATGTTCTATTCTCAATTCGCATCTGTCATTTCATCTCTGTTTCACCGCTCCCATAACCGTGCGGCGACCGAGAATGATATGACAAGGGGAGGGCAATTCGAAAACGTCCGAAAATCCCCTCTTTCATTCAGCCTGACAGGCTGTGAGAAAGTGTGGAATGGTCCCAATTTTCGGTTCCCTCTTCTCTCATTCATTGCTCTTTTAGATTGCTTCTCTCTTTTACCCTTCCTCGTTTACGCCAGATGCGTACGATCAATAGACAGTCTCTTCTCCTCTCTCACCACAAATAGCCAACACGTGTTCGTTTCTAGTCAGTTGATACTTTCTCCTCCTCCTTGTTACTGGTGTCTCATACTAGAGAGACCAGACTGTCAGTCGGGAGACACAACTATCCCCACTGTCTTCTTCTACTTTTACTCAATTCCAGATTGATGACATCGATCTGGAATTTTCTCGATATTTTGCAATATTGTGTTCTAGATATTTTGCAACTTTTTGTATGTGGAATATATCAATCGTAATAACCATAATCACTCTTATTTCCGAATTCTAAATGTTCTGGTCTGCGACAAGTGAAATGTCCACAAAACACTTCAACACGTGCCTTATTAATCAAGTGAGTTGGAATATAAATCTTTGTCATATTTAGGGAGATGTTTGCTTATGAAAACGTTGACGTGTTTAATTCCGGATAAAACTATAATTTATACTTCTCTTGAACATAAATTCGAATTCCATCATATTTCAAACTTCGAATATGATCAAAACGGGTTGTATTTCAGGAGATCAGACCGATCGTCATCAATCCCGTCTCCACTTCTGCCTCTGAGACAGTGAAGTGACTAGAAAAGCACAAAAGCGCGAAGTATCAAGATGTCTGCTGGATTCCGATGAATTGTGCGTCGAGATCAACCGATACTCGGCCATGAAAAAAAGGCATACCCGAATTACTAATTGTCGCATGCTATTACTGCTACCGTTGTTCGCGCAAAAGAGCAAATGATATTGTATGAACTATTTATGGAATACGTGATAAATGTTACTGATTTGTCGCGACCACTGATTCATATTCGTTAGTACAATTTACAACAAATCCACTTCAATATATGACTTATCAATCAAGACAATTGACACACTCGTTGTAGTAGAGCAGCGTATTGTCGGCAAAAATGTCCTTCAAATCGTCGTAAGCCCGAATCGGTCTGAATTGGACTATTCATACAGTCCGGTCAGGACACAATGTGAAAACTGGACGCCCCGGGCGTCCCCGGGTGTCCCCCCGTGTCCCCTGGCCTTATCATGCCTCGAGGGGAAAAAAAACCAAAAAAAAAATTGAATTTGAATTCTAAAAACCAAATTCTATAAACCAAATTGAATTCTTGAAAGTCGGGTAGAGGCGATACTGAGCTATCGATTCATGTCTACATATTTTAGAACGCGTTCTATGTTGTTTTGCAGGAAACGGGGCGAATAATGACACAACAAAATATAAAATTAAAATAATTCGAGCGTAACTTTTTAATTTCACATTTTGGTGAGCTCTGGTCTAAAAAATCGACTTCTACGAGTGAAAATGAGTCGGAAACAACTTTATTCAGATAGTTCTGAGATTTCGACTTTTTGACCACAAAATGAAAATGTTGAAAATTATTTATTTCAAAATAATCTAACTATAAGTGATTCTGGTTCATTTTTGCACGAGGAATCCGAATTTCACAAATTTAATGTGGTTTAGAACTTCCCTGAGGCGTGATAAGGCCAGGGGAAACGGGGGACACCCGGGGACGCCCGGGGCGTCCAGTTTTCACATTGGGACCTGACCGGACTGTAAATAAAAAAATGAAATGGGAGATGGGTGGTAAAGAAGAGAGAAATCTCTAGCGGAATAAGTTGGAAAAAGGAAAAAGTACAATAAACTCACCAGCCTACATTAGCTGGCACATGTGAGCGGCACTGCCGGCCGTCATTCCTCTCCAAGTGATGGAAGAGGCGTAGAGGTTGGACAGCGGGAATGATCGATAGTAGGTCATGGTTGCCGAAGATCGAAAGGTCTCAGGCAAGTTCTCCTCTTCGACGACCGGTGCGTAAACGGTGTTCTCTCTGAGTCCCGGCGCGAAGTTGCCCGTCTTCACCTCGCGCGAGATGTTGCCGATCCCATGCAGCTCTTGGATCGCCTCTATCCTCAACGAGGACTCAGTTTGTATCCGCTTGATAGGTTATCGATATTGTGGTCCATTTCCGGCCACTGTTGAGAATACGTAGATTTCGAAAAATAATTTAATTACTACAATTAAACGAGTGAATAAATACACGGTGAGGAAAATATGCGAGCAAAATGTTCGCTGTGGATAATTGAAGTTTTCATGGAAGAAATCACGTGACGCGAACTATATGGCTGATTTTTCTGTCTATCTTTGCGACTGGCATCCTAGTTCCCCAGCCTTGTTTCGCAATAATTTCACAATAAACGAATGGTTTGGGTGGATTTGGATAGCAAAGAAAGACCGAATTGCCAACCCTAGTGCACGATACTCATTCACGTTTTTGCTTATAACTCGCTTCAAAATCATCGGAGAGGCTCGGGAGAAGTGCCAATCGATATTTTATGAACATTTATAAGTTTTATTAAGGATAGTCCGGCCATACCGTTGTGAAAAGCTCGAAGCCTCACGGGATTTTTACAACGGTATACGCCCCACTCGCAAGCAAGCGGTGTTTGGCTGATGTGTAAGGCGGCGAAACGTGGAAAAAGGGGATATGTGTTCATGAAATTTGCCTATGCTCCGGCCATACCGTTGTGAAAAGCTCGTGAGGCCGAGAGCGCAGAGGAAAAGTTGCGATGTAGCCACCCCGCTTCGCTCCGTGGCTACATCTTCAACTTTTTCTACGCGCTCTCAGCCTCACGAGCTTTTTGCAACGGTATACGCCCCACTCGCAAGCAAGTGGTGCATGGTTAACCTTTGCTTACGACCCGGCGTACAACATAGCAGCCGCAGGCTGCTAGTTTCATTTTCAAATACCGTTAGAATGATTGGAATAATTGTCTGTGCAGATGCAAATGACTCGAATTGGATTGGAGATACGATCATTCGAAATAAGATGCGATAATGGCTTTAGTCATAGTTTACAATGGTGCGCACTTTGTCCCTCTCATTCCTCACAACAGGAAAATTGAACTGGTTCGAGTAATTGAAGAGAAGTAAAGTGATCAGCTTGTCTGTATCTGGTTAACAGTGGCTGTTCTAATTATCTTGCTGCCTCTCATTGTTGTTTTGATGGAATAATGTTGTTCTTTTCCTTCTTTATTCGTTGATGAAATGAAGGTGCCGAAGTCGAAGTTATCCGATTCTTATATTTCATAATGAAATATCAGTAATTGTAACTCATAGATAAGTGGTAGCGTGACTAAACATGTGGGATTCGTTATAACGGTGTCTTGTGAGGAAAATGAAGGAAGAAGGATGTGTTATCCAGAGCGACACTACTTCACTCTCGCCGAAAAGAAGGCAAACCCGAGCTCCATCTCTGACAATATCGATATTCTCCAATATCGATATTCCCGACATTCCGTATTGCAATTTTTTTTTGTTGCTTATTTTCAACCTCTACCAGTTGTGTTAATTCGCAGATGTTCGAGTTTGTTCCCTTTTCATATATCTTGTATTTATTCTCAATTGTGAACAAATCGCAGGCCGTGTACTGAAATAGAGTAATTTCATAGCTTCCTATTGAGACAGTACTTCGCCATAAAGATACTGTACGCAGTAATGCGTTCTTTCGCATACGCAAGCCGACTACTGCGTGTTTGATAATGTATCTATTCAGTTCGATCATCTGCTCGCTTCTCGTGTCGATCATGGAGCACATGCTCTACCCAATGCAGTCGTCGAATGCTACTAAATTCATGATTCACAAGGATACAGCCAAAACAAATTCCCCAAAAATCCCAAATGATAAAATACATTGAAGATTTTCCATCACTTCCACGCACATAATATCGATATTGGCAAGAATATCGCTATGTCTCAACCGTTGAAATGTTGATCATTTTGAAAATAAAAAAAACGATAGAAGGAATGAATCGATGAGAGAGATGAATAATAAGAGAAGCCGAGAATAATGGAAGAGGGAGAGGAGTAGCATCCGTGGTAGCGATCTTTCACACACCTATGACACAAAAGCAGGGCAGTTTTCCAATTGACAGAGCAGCTTTCTTCACATCATTTGTGCGCACTTACTATGTGGGGGGAGGGGCAGGTATCCATATTTCAGTTCCTCATCGACATAAAGCAGACCCTTTTTTTGCCCTTGCAAATTGCACTTGATTGTACTGAAAAGATGAAGAAGAGTTACTAAGCATGAGAGGTGGGTGGAATCAGTGATGATCATGTCTTGTGAGGAGAAGGAAGGAAGGGAGTTGGTATCCAGAGCGACACTCCTTCACTCTCCTCGGAAAGAAGACAATTATGAGCCCCTTTCTCTCTGTCCATTTACTTCCGGCAGCTATTTTTTCAATGTACAATGTCCATCCTTTCCCTATTTGAACTATGTTCAACATTTGTATTAATCCGCATATGTTCGATCGTATCAGAACCACTCTCATAGTCCCAATTTCAGTTTCTCCAATCTACTCTTGGAGCTCACTCACCTGCAAAGTACGAGGAGAATGCTAATTTTCAAGCATGACTGATGCAAATCAAATGACACACGGATGCCCGGAGAACTGTGGGTTGTAGTACGGGAATACGATTAGAACACGTTCATCTTTCGCGAACAAATAAATCTCTGACACACCGTTTTCGTTTCATTTCAAAGTATACAACAGAGCGAAAGAAAATCTCTCCAGATGAACGCATTGCACGAGTCTCAGTGAAGTACGGAGATCCCTCAACATGGCCGTCCTGTATCTGTCGCCCATCCCGCTACCAATAGGTCTACTCACTAGCTGCGACTCCGTCCATTGTGAGAGCCGACCTGTCGTTCATTGTAAAATATAGTGATGCCAGACCAGAAACATTTAAATTTCGCAATATTTCTCGCTGGTGAGAGAAACGAATAAGCGCACAAATGAATCAGAGTCGATTTCCGACTTGTCGTCACTAATAAGAGACAATGGCAGAAGAGAGTGTGTGGACGGGAGTTTCCATATTGACGTTTTGGCTATTGCTATTATTATTATATAATATATTGTAATTTGGCGTCTAAGATATCCGGATCTTTCATCGATCATCTGAGACGTGCATTTGCAATGAAACTACTAAATTGCAGGTAGCGAAATGCCGAAACGTGACATCTGGCTGCACGGAAATAGTCGATCGATTGGGCATGCTCACTATCTCTATGAATTCGAAGGAAACGTCAGTGTACGAGGAGGTCTACAATATGAGTGTGAGTTCTGAACGTTTCTTTATCTGGCTGAGCACAAATTCACTCAGTTCACTACTCTTCGCTATCACTAATGTCCATATTCTTCGCCATCGACTTGGTCCTGTTGGGTTGGATAATACCATCAATTCAAGTTCTTCAGTTAACTCGTTATATTTAATACTGTTCAATTCACGTCAATCAATTGAGATCCCGATAAATGCCATCGAGAAGTCTTTGATCGCTTAGGCTCGTCAATTTCCGTTCGCAGTCCGTTGATTTTTGAAAACAAAGTATGGCCAAATCAAGCTGGGGCAAATTCTCAATTGATCTGAGGAGTACTAGTGAAGAGGCAGTGGAGAGAATTGAGGAATTGGTAATGATCATGGCTCGGGACAATGGTAGAGGAAAGCGTAGGGGGTTTTCTTGGCTGCACGCCCTCAAAGATCTCGGAGTCAAATTTCAGCACCAAACTTAGACAGTAGTCCACTTTCAATCGCATTTTGTCAGACCTCTGCAAGTTTACTAATATTGCACCAAGAAGTTCGATTGTGGGGATATTTATATTGAAGTAACAATGGTGCTCGATCTGTTCTAGAGCCAGACATGTGCCCTCGAAAATGAAACTAGGAGAAAAACTGTTTTTTTTTCACAGAACTCGTTTTTTATTGATCGACGTCTGAGAAAGTGTACAATAAACAGGTTTTCCAATCTCTCAAAAGATTTGAAAATATCGAGGTGGTAGTATAAACATAAAGGACGGGAGAGATAAGATGTCTCTCAAAATCGGACAAGACTTATGACTCAACCTGATAATTTAATATTATCTTTGACACACAATAGACTGAGGATGAATTTGACCACCTATGGAGTTACGGAATATCTCCGATAAATTGATATCACGCCTCTCGCCTAATTCTCGACCTGAACTGATTCTTGTCAGCAAGTCAATTTTTCGGATTTAAGTTTTCTGCAGTTTCGGACTCTTTTGGACCCCTCTAGGACCGCTGTATATGGAATAGTGTCTGTGATCATTCCTAATCGCGCGTCAGCACCTGTTTGGTACAGCCTGCCAACTTCAGCCCATGTTTACTACCCTTTATGTTGGTCTCAGAGAAAACTTTTCTTCGTGAGCTAAGGCTTATTTTCAGTGCTCTTTCGATCTACACAACCCGTGTGTTGATAACTCTCTTCAGAACACTGCTAGAAGCAACGAGCAATATCTTGAAAACCACTCGAAAACCCACGAAAATTGTTGTTCACGGTATAGATCTCGTCACGCGGATTCGAACTTCTTTTTTTGGAGATTAAGAAAAAAGGTCTAGTGTCCAAGTGCTGAAAATTGACGGTTTTCGAGTAATAAGACAAAGCCTTAGTAAACACAGCTCTTGACGGGAAGTGAATGAGAAGCCCACGTGAGTTGTTTTTGTCTTATTACTCGAAAACCCTCAATTTTCAGCACTTGGACACTAGACCTTTTTTCTTTATCTCCACGAGAGCTTTCGTTTGACTACCCTAATTTGTGAATTTGCATAATTTCGAGAAGAAAGCGAGAATGGGTATTGAAAGTAAATTCGGCCAAGTCCAGAATCTGTTGGATTCCCCCTCTGAGGATCGCAACAGGGAGTTCAGTGTTAACACATATTGGAAATTTACTGAACTTGAGCGTTTTCCGCGATAACGATTTTCCGTAATCTCTTCTCGTTATCATCTTGCCTTACAAATAATAAATCATACTTCATCATGCGATTTACGGATGTGTTTCTTTTCCAAGAGATCTCGTAACAAGGGATCACATCTAGTGTATATGAGTACTTACTATCAAATTAGAATAGTTAATTATTAATAAATCTGACGAAAAACTAACAAATGTAACTATCAATAATCAATCATCAAAGTGATCTTACGATTCTCAATATGCAGATACAGGTTAATTTGTGATAGCAAAAAGTAGGTGGATAGCATCTGCACGCGAAATGAGGGATCAAAAAGCAATGAAAAATCTTCAAAAAGCTTGCAAAACATTTCTGCACTGGCGGGGAATCGAACCCGCGACGCTTGCGAACTAACCGTTTTCACTTCGTACTTTCCCACGACTGCACCCTTGATCAGAGGGCGCGCGCAAAAGCTTAAAAAGGGCTTTTCACTAGTAGCACGGAGAAATAAACCATATGAACAGCATATCATTCGATTAGTCTCGTCGAGTCTGACCGATTGAGCCCTTGCCTGCATTGGACCCGAAATTGTGGAAAAAGTTATTCAAAAAATCGATTTGTGAAAAACAAAAATCAATATCTGTACTCATCGCACATCTGACTGAAGAGATCGGACGTGAACCGTGTTCCGTTGTCTGAAACGATCAGCTCCGGTATTCCGAATCTCGAGATAGCATCTCTCATGAAGTCTACTGTGACAGAGGCAATGATCGTCTGAGTACAGTACACTTCTGGCCACTTGCTGTAAGCATCGACCAGTACGAGGTAGTACGTACTCGCCTTTGACGGTCCAGCGTAGTCGATGTGGATTCTCTGCCACGGAGAGGCCAATGACCACGGACGCTCAGTCATTGGCCACGGTTGCAGGGGAACCTTTACTGGTACCTTCGCTGCCTTGGCGCAGCGATCGCACTGCTTGACCGTGTTCTCGACTTCTTGGTCCATTCCGGGCCAGAAGCAGATGCTTCTCGCGAGAGACTTCATGCGAACCAATCCGGGGTGTTCTGAATGGAGCTCTTTCATCACTCTCGCTTGTAGCATCTTCGGTACCACGACTCGAGAACCGAAGAGCAGACAGCCCTTGACGAGACTCAGTTCGGATCTTCTTGTGTAGAAGGCCATTAGACGCTGTTCTTTCGCGTCTCTCTGAGACCATCCTTTGATGTGCTTCTGGATGACTTCCTGGAGAAGTGTGTCCTTTGCAGTCTCAGCATTTATGTCAGATGCCCTTACTGGCAATCGACGAATTGCAGAGTAAAGAGAACCGATGATTGCGTTCTCTGCTTGCACCATTGCGATGCTCACTTCTTGCTCCGACTGACACTCGTTGATCAATCGAGAGAGAGCATCGGCATAGAAGAACGAGTCTGCATTGATGTACTCGATGTGGAAATCGTACATGAGAAGTGTCTCTGCCCATCGGTAGATCCTCTTTGCTGTGTAATCAGGAACTCCCTTGGGTGATCCGAAGATGGATAGCAGTGGCTTGTGATCTGTCTGGAGTGTGAATCTCCTTCCGAACACATACTTGTGGAACTTGCCCACTGCGAATATCAGAGCCAGTGCCTCCTTCTCGATCTGCCCATAGTTCTTCTCAGCTGGTTTCAGCTTTCTCGAAGCATGACAGATTGCTCTGAGAGACTTGTCTTGGAATCTGTGAAGAATCACCGCTCCGATTCCATCTTCGCATGCATCGGCTGCTACCACGATCTCCTTCTTTGGATCGTAGTGTACGAGACTGAGCTGCTGCGACAGCTTGTCCTTGAGCTCATGGAACGACTTCTCACAGTCCTCCGTCCATGCCCATTTCACATCATTCTTCAGAAGATGGTCGAGTGGAGCACGGAACTTGTGCATTCCTTCGATGAACTGTCCATAGTAGTTCACCATGCCGAGGAAACTTCTCATCATCATTGGATTATCGGGAGGAGGCATCGTTCGGATTGCCTCCGTCTTTTTCGGATCGGTGTGTCTACCGTCCTTTTTGATGATGAATCCGAGGAAGTTCACTTCCTTCATTCCGAACGTGCACTTCTCTGCTCGAGTGCGTAGTCCGTACTGCTTCAGCTTGAGCATGACCTCCTGGAGAGTCTCATCATGCTCCATCTTCGTCCTACCTCCGATGATGATATCGTCGAGGTAAGGGATTGCATGCTTGACTCCGCTCAACATCGTATCCATTAGTCTTTGGAAGATGCCCGGAGCAGCTTTCACACCGAATGGTAGCCTCTTGTATCGAAAGAGACCCTTGTGGGTGTTGATGACCAGCAGTTTCTGCGCCTCCTCATCGAGAGGTACTTGAAGGTAGGCCTCAGCAAGGTCAATCTGTGAGTAGATTGTGGCTCCGTTCAGAGATGCCTTCTGGAACGGGGAGAGGATGAGCAGGTAGATCGATGGCTGCATTCAGTCCAGTGCTGAAGTCTGCGCACATCCGGATCGTACCGTTCGGTTTGTTCACAGTATGGGTGCAGCCTGATACTCTACCTTCTCAATCACTTTTCTCTGCTCCAGACGATCGAGTTCTTGCACGACTTTCTCTGTGAGAGCGAATGGAACTGGTCTAGCCTTGACGAAGACTGACTTTGCGTCAGGCTTGTGTTTTTTTTGTCATCTCTGTGCAGGTTCCCAGTCCACTTGCAGTTACCTCGGGGAATTCTTTCTTCACCCACTCTGTGTACTGCTCGTTGGTCGACAGAGGTGTCGTTTTTTTTTTGCACACCTTGGCAGTGTGTCCAATCTTGCCGCACTTCTTGCACTCAGCCGTCTTGTAGTAGCAAGGCTCGCCTGGGTGCTGATTGCCGCAGCGATAGCATTCTCTGGATCCACCCTTAGAGAATCCACTGGTATTCTGTGGCTTCTCTGATTTCTTCTGAGACTTGTTGTTCCAGTTTCTCTTATGATACACATGATGTACTTCTCTGTGTGGCTCAGTGATGACTCTCGAGTCCTTTTTCAACTGAGCAATATCATTGAATACAGATAGAAGATCATTCAGAGTGCAGTCTTTGCCCTTTGTCTTATCTGTTTGCATCATCTTGAGATGTACATCCGAATATCGAGGGAGATCGAGAGCGTGGAGGAAAGTGAGAACCTTCCACTCGTCGATCGATGCGTCTCGTACTTGAGCATTCTCGACTGTCAGATTTACTCTTGCAGCGAGTACTCTCACATCTTGGATGCTCTCTTTGCTCATTTTCAGATCGAGCATTGTGCAGCATCGATCGAATGTCGACGTGTTGTCTCCGAACAGAGTGATCATTGTCTCTTTGACTTCCTTGAGGGTCATATCAGTCTCATCTTCTTGACTTCGTCCCATTCTTTGAGATCGATCTCGAAGATGTCCTCATGTCTATTCCACCATCTCTCGAATGTGGAACCGTCCTCAGGGGAATACACAAACTCCTGAATGCGCAATTCGATCGCGTTCACAGTCGCCATGGACATTTCATTCGAGTTCTGTGAAGATGCCCCCCGATTCTGGTCCATCACTCTGCTCATGAGAGTCCCGAGCGATGCCTGGGTCTCTGTGAGTGCTCTCAACAGCTCTTCCACCTTCGCCTGCTCATTTGCCTCGGTAACATCTCCACCGCCTGCCATACCCGCACTTTCGACTTATGACGAAAACTTATGAAGAAAATCGGGCAGCACTTCGTGTGCGACGGGTGAAATCTGCCACTTGAGTACCGGTCTTATCGGTTTCTCAAGCAGGTACACCACACACTGGAGCAACAGCAATTCGGTCTTTCCAGAGCGACTGGTAACTCGGTCAATCACCAACTCACAGGTCGACCGGTAACTCGGTCTTCCCACTCAAAGGGAACAAGAACCACAAGAAAATGATATTAAAATGACCCTTTTTACGAGTCCGAGTTTTCCTGAACGCCACTGAAGTATATCTGGATCGATACTGAAGAGCTTGTGTCCTTGTAGTGTGAGGGGAAGTGGAGAGTGACTTCACTTAGACGTTTATCGGGCGAGGGAGGCAATAGAACAACGATGGGAGATGCCCGGTAGACGAGCGCGGGGCGACGATTACTCGGGTCGGGGGTCGAGAGAGAGAGAGAGAGAGTGACAACTCACACGAGTCAAATGGAATAGGCGAAACTGAGTATCAATCAGGGAAATAGCGTGGCGGGAGAAACGGTGTTCAAAGGACGCCACGCGGCAGGTTGACGATAACCACTACAGTGAGTCCGTTGGGTCAGACTTATTACTGGGATGTTCAAAGTAGCCTCTTTGAATCTCAATAAGGGGTAATTGACATTATTCGTGTATTAATTAATATGGAATATAATTACTATACAACAACAAGCAATCTGGTGCAAACCTCGCCTATTACGAAAGAGTCAATGCACAGAGTCAGCGTGTTTACGACATTTCTATGGGAAGTCTCAAGACCCTATTTCCCGAGCCACTGGAGTTATAAAATTCATAATAAAACGCGAAACATCAACGCATTGGTATTTTTTTTTGGTATTCTTACTAATCATAATTGGCATGTTTATTCTCTCAAATTTTCTTCAACTGTTGTAAAACGCGAATTGTTGTAATCACAAATGATACATGCGATAAAAAAATATAATGAAACTTTCACATTACTAAAGGGTACCAAACCATAGTGTCTGTCTATCTGTCACGTTGTCTGTCCGCTTGCTTGTAACGCTTTCGTTTTTTGCTCATAACTCGCTTCAAAGTGATCGCCCGAGGACAAGTCCTTGACCATTCGAACCCTCTCGAAGAGCTTTTCAAAAATCGATACCAATTTCGTCATTATTACGTAACATTTCGTCATCCTTACGCAATACGTCATTTTTCGCGTGTAACTCGACGGCAAATAGCCCGTAAAGATCGGGAACAGTGTCAATCGACTCAGAATCGCCAGGGCTTTTCACTGACAGCAACTATTTCGCAATTTACGATTTCGTCATCATTACGAAATTTTCACATTTTCGCACATAACTCGCTTCAAAATCATCGGAGAGCCTTGGGAGAAGTGTCAATCGATTTAGAATCGTCAGCGCTTTTCGGCCGACAGCAACTATTTCGGAATCGTCAATTTCGTCATCGAAATCTTCACGTTTTCGCTTATAAATCGCTTCAAAATCCTCGGAGAAATGACGAAAAAAAAAAAGTAAGTTTGCGTAGTTCCAATCGATCCGGTCAATGAATTGTAGGAGGAGCAAATGAGCCTGATCAACAACTCACTACGAAGCTTCAGTCACTGAATAATTCGCCGAACCGAAAATCCTTCCAACAAATGCTCACCAATATTAAATCGATGATCAACGTCGAAATTGATACGGAGAAGTTCTTGTTCGACTCAGTTTTCGATATCCCCGACGCACTCCTGGACATTACTATAGAAACTGACGGAGCTCGTGAGATTAAGATGCTGAGGCAAAATATGGAAGAGGTTGACTGACCTAGTAGCGAGAAATTTATGAAAACAAAATTGTAGGTCAGTGTGGAAATAAAGAATACTCTCAAAGATGCGAAAGACACCAGTGCAGTCACTAAATTAGAGCAGGTTCTGTCATAATTTCGTCGGATTTTATAATTTTATTTTTTTCAGATTGCGATGGATGCTGGAGCTTTGCTGTTTTCAAGCGGTAATCTGAGGATAAAAACGGGTTGGATAGGCGGATAGAGCATCAAAAATAGCCCTAGCTCATGCAGGCAATTTTTTTTCTGAAACCAACTTCAAGGGTAGAAAAGTTGGGGTGAAATTACCAGGCTGCACCAAAAAGGTGCAGCTGCGCGGTCAGGAATGATCCCTGACACTAATCCTTTCTCAGGGGTCCTAGGAGAACCTAGTAGAGAATAACACCGTTGAAAACTAGAAGTCGATAAAGTGACTCGCTGACAAGAATCATTGTGATTAGGTCGAGTGGCTTGATATTCTAAATTATTATTTTTTTGAAATTTTATTTTATTTTATAGGCTTCGTGAAAAAACAAAGTAACGACTGAGAAGAAGAGCGTTTGCTTCGTTGCCATCAGTCGCTAGGGAACGCCCTCTTCCATCCGCCGTCGAGATTAAGAAGAGAGGGGATCCTTCCTCAGACTCGGTCGAATGGTGCCTTCTTGCTCCCATGAATTCTCTCAATATTTATCCAGGCATCTATTATTTGTTGATTTAAAAAAATTCAGATTGTCCGATCTACACTCGGTCATCTTCTGAAAAATCAAGAAACAACATTTCCATCAAATTATCAGGTGTGATACGTTTAACGTAGAATGAACAGTCCTGAGATCACTAAAATGACGTGTTGGAATTATTTCTGATATTTAAAAATGATTGATCATTTTCGTATTTCCAATGTGCTACTCCATTAAAATTTTGATAACTTACCATGATCTCCATCGCATATCCGTAATATGTTTGCACTTTCAGGCAATAATAGATGATCACTGAAGAAAACAAAGCGACGATCAATAAAATGCAGTCCTCTCTGAAGTGGAAATCATTGGGAGACGAGGCCACGGATGGAACGTCGACGTCGGATTCACCTTGCTGATGGATCCAACTGACTTGGACAGCAGGCATTTCAAATGCGACAGAGCTGTGTCTGTCTCCTCGTGCATCGCCTACTCTTTCTTTCTTCAATCGGTTTATTCCTTGCAAATTATGATTATAAACAATTTGTTTTGTTTATTATTGTGCAATTTACTCAAATATGTTTTTTTTATAACTAGAATCATCTCTGCACTATCTCAGAACATTCATCGGGATTTTTTGCTAGGGTTCCTCTTCCATCCATAGATGAGATGAGAGAGAATTGGGATTCATCCTCTTTCTCAATCGTATAATCCCATAGCCAGTTATCCTTAACCAGTTTGTATTTGACGATGCGTGTAAAAGGCAGGAAGAGCAGTCTGCTGTCGCTTCGTGGCTCTTAGACGCTATGGGACGCATTCTTCCATTCGCCACGGAGATGAAATGGAGGGAAGGGATCCTTCATCCTCTCTCTCAATCGTATAGTTCCTTCTATTTTTTTCCGATTCTTCTCTTTGTCTTCTTTCTGCCTTTGAATACTTTATTTTGATTTTTGTTAGATTGTTCGATCTATCCTCGGACGATTTGTTTCTGCTACAAGAAGACACGCACTCCAAGTCTCAATATAATGTAATATTATACGGTATGCAATTTATTTAATGATAATAGTGGACAATATTATCGTCCATTTTGTTACTGAACCTTGCACATTCAGACACTATTCGATAACCACTGATGGCGATCATCTCCTATTATAAGGCCACAAACGGAAACAACCAGGCAATCACTACAGGAACGATCATGACCGACGATGCATCACACTTACTCAACCTTCTACCTAGCAACTGCTTCATCCGGCGCTTCATCGTCATGGCCTTCAACGACCAGCACCGGTTCCCTTGCTAGTAGGAATTCCTATCAATACTCGGATATCACGCCTCTCACCTAATTCTCGACCTGAACACGCTGATTCATGTCAGCGAGTCACTTTTTCGGATTTAAGTTTTCTGCTGTTTCGGATTCTACTGGACCCCTCTAGGACCCCTGTTTATGGAATAGTGTCTGTGATCATTCATAATCGCGCTGCAGCACCTGTTTGGTACAGCCTGCCAACTTCAGCCCATGTTTACTACCCTTTATGTTGGTCTCAGAGAAAACTTTTCTTCGTGAGCTAAGGCTTATTTTCAGTGCTCTTTCGATCTACACAACCCGTGTGTTGATAACTCTCTTCAGAACACTGCTAGAAGCAACGAGCAATATCTTGAAAACCACTCGAAAACCCACGAAAATTGTTGTTCACGGTATAGATCTCGTCACGCGGATTCGAACTTCTTTTTTTGGAGATTAAGAAAAAAGGTCTAGTGTCCAAGTGCTGAAAATTGACGGTTTTCGAGTAATAAGACAAAACCTTAGTAAACACAGCTCTTGACAGGAAGTGAATGAGAAGCCCACGTGAGTTGTTTTTGTCTTATTACTCGAAAACCCTCAATTTTCAGCACTTGGACACTAGACCTTTTTTCTTTATCTCCTCGAGAGCTTTCGTTAGACTACCCTAATTTGTGAATTTGCATAATTTCGAGAAGAAAGCGAGAATGGGTATTGAAAGTAAATTCGGCCAAGTCCAGAATCTGTTGGATTCCCCCTCTGAGGATCGCAACAGGGAGTTCAGTGTTATGACTAATGGAATATGATAGTACCTCATTATTGGGGTGGGGAATCAGATTCGAAATTAAAATCCGTATCCTTTAGAGGAAAATCTCGAGAACAGTCGACTTTTATACCCGAAATAACTAATTTTAATGCCTAACACATTGAAGAGGACATTTTAAACCATATCCTTTCCGAAGAAAGTTGTAGATCTCGGAAATACGGAGCGACTAAAAAAAATTCGGGCTCGGTAGGTCAAAAACTGAGCGAGTTAGAGCGTTTTGAACTGGTAGGTCACAGATCCGCTCAATATGCAAATTTGGCCAAATGAAGTGGATAGGCGTTCTCCCCGTCCTCACTTTAGTCAGTAACATTAGTTTCGTAGAAATCGGAGGCACAAAATTTTTCTGTAGTAAAAGGTCTCGATTTTCCTACAAAATAACAGAAAATCCGTGTTATAATTTCAGATTAACCGATCTACGTTCGGCCACTTTTTTCCTTCGAAAACATGAATTTGCTTCAAGAAGCATTGTACGTAATAGTTTCATGACGTGGTACACTTCATAAAGCGAGGAGTTATCGACCTCGACAGTTCATATGCAAATCGCCGATGGCAATTGCCCAGGGGACAATCGTTGTGATCCATCGACACTGATTCAGTACAAGCCAGAGCTTCAATTTTTCCCTGTCCTCTGAGCATTGCGATAAACCGTCGAGATTGTAATAATTATCTTGTTCACTATTTTTTATTACGTAAAACGCAACTGATTTACATCGAACTTGCATCAATCGGACAGTTTTTCGCCAAATTTTTCATATGTTTCGTGAAGAGATCCTATCCTTCGAAAATATTCAGTCCAAAAGCCAACAGTTTGGAACATTAACTTTTTCAGTGCCGTGTGCGAGAACTACACAAGCTCCATCGATACACAGACCTACACATCAGCTGTTCAAACGAAATGGATCCGACCGTTCCTTTGCGCAGTACTTCCCTATCACGCTTGTGGCCTTAAGGTCGAATAAACGCTTTTACATCAAAAAATTGGAAATGAGCTGAAGCATTTTTTCGATAGCCTTTAGGGTCCCTAACAAGATAGCGTCGAGTTTTGTTCGAAATTATCGACCTCAACGACGAGGGACGTCGCCGAAATTCTGAGAAGCCAAAAAAGCTTGCCGTTCATTCCACGGTGGATTTGGTGAAGAGTTGTCAACAGATAAAATGTAGTGAATGTCAAGTAGAACACGCCTGAATAATTGGCCCATCAATAACTTTATTAGTATTTTCATAAATCGTTTAAAACGATTGATTTACCCCACATATTCGGGCTAAGGACAAATTGTGTTCGTCTCGATAAAGCTAGCAAAGACGGTTCGAATGGTTACCAGAGCATGATTTTAGCGCCCGACTCGGTGATTTCAGTGCCCGACTAGTCAAAATGGCATCTTAAGCATTTCCCGGAACATGCGGTCGTGACCTCTCACGAGGCGAGGGAGAGTTAGTGATCTACCCATGTCTCTCTCGTTCTCAATCGATTCCTGTGGCTATGTTAAGATTGAAAGTGACAGATTGGCATTTCGTCTTTAATTTTAGCATTCATAACGCTCACTGTTTTTTTAAAATCAGTATTTCGTATCCAGAAATGTATCAAATATAGACTTATTATGACACTGTTTCCTTTTGCTTACAACTCTCAAATTGGCTATTTAGAATTGTTTAATTATATTTTAATTATGAAATCCGGATGAAGATCGTAGGCGAAAAATATTGCAAAATGAATTACTTAATTAGGCATCGAACCCCTCATATTGAATTGAGGCAAAAAGCGAGCGCCTTACGCACTGCGCCACGTTGATCATTGGGAGAGATATTGGAAAACGTGTACTAGGCTATGAAAGCGTGAGAACAGTGTTGATCTGCAAGATACATAGGTCGTGCTCGTCAAGTTACAAGTCCACTTTTGACCAGTCGGGCACTAAAATCACCTATATGTTCTGGTAACCATTCGAACCGTCTTTTCTAGCTTTATCGAGAGGAACACAATTTGTCCTTGGTCCGAATATGTGGGGTAAATCAATCGTTTTAAACGATTTATGAAAATATTAATAAAGTTATCGATGTGCCAATTATTCAGGCGTGTTCTACATGACATGCACTACATTTTATTTGTTGACAACTCTTCACCAAATCCTCCCTGGAATGAACGGCAAGCTTTTGAAAATGGTCATTTTCGGCTTCTCAGAATTTCAGTGACGTCCCTCGTCGTTGAGGTCGATAATTTCGAACAAAACTCGACGCTATCTTGTTAGGGGCCCTAAGGGCTATTGAAAACTGTGTAAAAAAAAAAGGTCAAAATACGTACCACCTGATTTTACTCGAAACTAAGGCGTCACGCGTGCTATGTTGTTCATAAGTTTGAGAGAAGATCATACTTTCGTTTTGAAATATATATACACTTTTTCTATCGCGCATTGTTTCTGCGCATTGTTTCTCTCTGTAGACACTCAGAAAATGTGACTAGGTCTGATAGACTCCGTCGAGAAAAATAATTCTTAAAAAATATGAAGAAAAAAAAACGACAAAAAAGAAGATGAGTGGGATTTGAGGCTTTCAGTCTCTAGGGAACGCTTTCTTCCATCCGTTTGTGAGAAGAGAGTGAAGAGGGATCCTTCCTCTTCACTCTCTTTCTCTCAGTCGTATAGTCCTTTCAAATGTTATAGTATTCTTCAAATGTGCACTAATTATTTGTAGTTGTATTGCTTTTTCTCAAGTAAATGATTCCAGCAAATTTCAGATTGTCCGATCGCTAGGACATCGTTATCATCAATAAACATAATTAACGAATTATCGATAATTTCTCGCAATCCTACAGTTTCCAATATTGGAAAAGAATGTTCACAAAGGCCACAGCTTGAAAGAAGGACGAGTGGAAATCACGTGATGCCCTTTGGAAAGTAACTCAGTGCGATGCTTTTGATTACGAACCGAAGCAACGACTACCGATGGCCGTCTATCTCTTTCATACTCTTCAATAATGAGAGCAAAACTGTTTTCATTCGAGATATGACCAGATATATCGAGTTGAATAGATAAATTATATTTTGGATTAATTGTATGTTCGTCATGAAAAAAAATAAAAAAAAGTTGAATCTGTCGGATAGTCTTTTATAATATAATTATTTCCATTTCCATTTGAAGTCGAGAAGGTAGAGAGATAATGATCCTTCCTCTAACCCATTCGTCTCAGCTTCTCTTTTGTCATTATTCTGCCGAATTAGCCAAATGTTTTCACTACAATCTTTAATGATATTAATAATGTATGAAATTGAAATTTCTTAATGCAGAATTTCTTAAATCCTCTTCTCTCTCCTCCTTCTTCTCTCAACTCATCTCTTTATCTCGATTCATTAATCAGAATGGTAGATCTTCCATACTAAACTCCTCATTATCTTCTATTATTGAATTGGCTTCTCTTCTTCTTCTCAAGTTGACTACTTCATCCACTTCTGTAATATTTGATTGAGAGTTGAATCCCCCTCCCCCCCCCTCCCCCTCCCCCTCCCCCCCTCCCCCTCCCCCCTCCCCCCTCTCACCTGTTCCATTCCCGAGTATCATAGTAACTCTATCTCCCCTTCTTGATTCACCATTCACTGCTTCACTAGAATAGCTCACAGTTCCATTCATCTTCTCTCCACTCCAAATCTCTTCACTTCTTTCTCCTCCTTCTTTCATCACTCAAACCCATTGTATTTATTGTTCCATGGGTAATAAATGCATACCATATCTATAGTGAATCACAATCCTTGAGGTTCTACCCCGAGAGAATACCATGACGGGGACTCGACGTCGAAAAGAAACGACTCTCGTCCCTTTTTGACGGAGACAACAGAATCTGGAATGAAGAGACTTCATCAAGAGGGGGGGGGGAGGGGATGGGAAGGGGAAAGAGACCGGTATCCTGTGGAACGGGGGTCGGATTGAGTCTTTATCTCCATTCCTTCCTTCCAACATCCATATTGACACGTTGTATCCATCTCCATGACAGTCACTTCCAACTTCTCTGTGTTGGGAGGGGCCTGGATTGATTCCATATTGGAATGAGTCCCTTCGAAACAACCAACCACAATGTGATAGATGCACTTCCTCTCATTCTTCCTCAATAGATTCGGCTTGATATTGACAGTTAGTTGTCTGAGTGATAGAGTTGCATTCAGTTGTCCCCCACACTTGAGAATAGAAGGACTTTCCATCTCCCGACACTCCATCCCTCCGAATCCAGATGGACACCCACAATAGAGAGTTATGAATAATTGAGAATGAATAAGAGCACGAACTTGCATTTAGTGCAATCTCGGGGATCCTGGTACCCTCTATTTGAGCAGTGAATCTTGATGGGACAATTCACTGAGAAAATGGAAGAAAGATGACTCAGTCTCTCATCCAACTCACTCTTGCAGTTATAATGGACATTTAGAATGGCGATATCGAGGAAGGAAGGACCTCCCAATTGGCCCATTGACTGAAATTTACTGGCTTGAATCATTGAAATGATACGGGGAAGAGGATACGAACAATTAATTTACAAAAGGAAACTTCAGATGTCATTTCAAAAATGGTGATTTACTGGGAATATTGTGATCTCGTGGTCAAAATACCTGTTGAAGGAAGGGATCACGAGCATTGAGAGCAGGCATGAAAGATAGAGCAGAGAATTCATTAGGGGCATAGTGCTGTCCATGAATACATTGAAATATCTATTGTATCCTTATTCATCAAACCATTATACTGCCAATATCATAAGGAAGACCATGAGTGAGGAGTTGTGAGGAAGGAATCTGATATGGACAATGAGATGTGGAGATGGAGGGATATCCTTCACCTTCGAGAACTGGAATATGTATCCCATTTGAACTCGAAGTGGATCGAGTGAAATATGATTGTCTCTATCGTATCGAGATTGTTCGTGGAATACTGAAAGGAATGACGGTTAAGAGAAAGAGATGGAGATGCTCACATCCGAGTGCGTGTCCGATCTGCATTCAACAGAGAGAGAGGAACAGTTGAAATTGAAATGAATTGTCAAAAGAACTGATCGTGTCATATATCCCTGACGGATAGAGAAGGCTCTACCCTCTCCGCCCTATCTCCCCCCCCCCTCCCCCCTTCCCCCCCCCCACCCTCTCTCCCCCCTCCCCCCTCCTCCGCCCTCTCTCCTCTACTCCGATGGCTCATCATACACTTACCTCGTGGCTAATAACTCCATACTGAAAGTAAGTATGAATGAAGATTAGTAGATGCTCGTTTGACCTACCTCTTCACATCCCTTATCGATCGATATCCATTGTTCGCCCTGGAAGGAATCCTGGAGTGGAGAGAAGAGTTGGAGGGGCTCGAGTATTAGGATGAGTTACTATACCTTGCCCACTGTGCTCCAACACCCATCTGCAGCCAAGAAATGGAGATATTGCTGATAAAGAGTAGGAATTGCCATTGGATAGATATAACAGATCTCACTCTTTCCAATAATCGAGGTCGGAATTCAATACACGTTTCCTTCTGCCAGAAATCGATGGCTTCTTGAATTAATTGACGTGCTTTCAAACCTGAAAACAAGGCTGAGGTTTTTTGATTAAATAATTATCGATTCAAAAAAATTTGAAAAACAAAATGTTTTAATCAAACATCAAAAATATTATGAATTTTATTGTTTAATTATAATATTACTAACTGATAAATGGATGGAATGAGTAAGGGACTCCATCTGTCCATTTGACATCGATTCCCTTGATCGCCTCTCTTTTCTTCCTTGGATATTGAATCGTTTGAGAGTGATCTTCTCCTGATCCCTCTTCCTCTATTTCTTCTTCTATTCCATCTTCCTCATTCATCAATCCATCAATAATATTCTCTAAATGAGTAATCGATATTCTAATATCTCCTTGGAATAATTGTCCCCTGAATGAATTGATAAGATTTGAATGGATCTATCACATACCTCATTGATTTATTCGCATTGAAATGGGCGATATTCACACTTTGGTTCGTATCTCGTATCTCTTCGTCCAATCTCCATTCTTCATCCTTACAAAAACAAAACTCAAGAAAATTATGAGAAGAATCCGAACCGAGTGAGCGATTATACTGTGTTTATATTCGTCCTTCACTAGTACAGAAAGAGTATCAAATAGCCGAGTATACTCATTTCCACCTTTCTCCTGAGAGATAATGTTCACATATGAAAGATATTGTAATAACTTGCCAGAGAAGTAATTTGATCGTAATGATCAAGGAAGTGTTGAATGGGAAAGGAAGTGGATAAGGGAAGAATGAATAACCAGTTGATTACTCTCATTGACCAGATTGAAGGAGAGATATCATTGACTGATAGAAGAGAGTCACTCTATATCCCCTCTCGGGAATGGCCATTGTAAATCAAATCACTATCTTTATTACGGGACAGACGGTTATTAGAACTCATCGATTGAATATTATAGAGGGGGAGAGGGGGGGGGGGGGGTGGAGAGGGGAGAGGGGGGAGGTGTGGAGAGGGGGGAGGGGGGAGGGGTGGAGAGGGGGGGAGGGGGAGGTGTGGAGAGGGGGGGGGTGGAGAGGGGGGAGGGGGGGAGGGGTGAAGAGGGGGAGGGGGGAGGGTGGAGAGGGGGGAGGGGGTGGAGAGGGGGGAGAGGGGGTGGAGAGGGGGGAGGGGGGAGCGGTGGAGAGGGGGGTGGAGAGGGGGGAGGGGAGGGGGTGAATGCTCACCATCCGCAACTCTTTTTGCAATCGTCCTTTAGTAAACTGAAATAGGCTGGATCTTTACAGAATCCACGTGAGGCCAATTTGGAGCAAATGGGAGAGAAATCAGCACATTTGAATTGATGAGATGGAGACACTGAGAGAGAGAGGGAATGGATGAGTATTGTAGATGGAAGAGACTCACTCTGATCACACTTCAAAAGTGATGTCAGTTTTCTCAGATCAGTCTCAGAGAAAGACATGTTGTCTGAGAGTACCACTCCACTCTCAAATATTTCGTTTTCAACAATGTAACTTTTTTTTTCTTCATAACATCCATTTTATTACTAACCTTCAATGGTATCATAGGAGAGGGGGGAGGGAGAGGGGGGGGAGAGAGGGGGGGGGGGAGACTGACCCACTCGACCCACGAAGGAATAACATCCATCCAAAGGAGAGATCTCAATGTAATCTTGCTGATGATTTCTTTCCATGAATTTGAAGCAAGGAAGAACTTGGAGTGATTGGAGGGAAGATTGGATCAATCGACGGCTGAAAATTACGATAAATTACCGCCTTTATCACACATTTGCATTGCCCTGCAGCCTATTCATAGGCAAGGTAGACACACCATTTCGGATAGACAAATATTTGTGTCGCCCCCTATGAAATTAGGGCTGAAACGTACTTCTCTCTGCTGTATTTAGTAGAAATAGTGAAGGGGACGGTGTTGTTCGGCGATCTGTTGAATGAATTCTCAATGATAACAGCTCCTCCTCTGATGGGAGGAAGAGTAGAAGAAACAGTGAGTGACTCATATCGAGACAATTGGGATGGACTCAGAACTGCAATTGGGATAGACTCACAACTGCAATTATCCATCTTTCCTTTGACAATGCACTCACTTTCATGGATGGAACTCCGTTCAACATATTCAAATAGGCGATTGAAAGAAACTGACTCATGTATCCATATTTGGTAGAGGGATGATGGTATTCATTGACTTCCCACGACTGGTCTGATTGGACGAATGGAAGAATGAGAAGGAGGAAGGACAACATGACCAAATGGAGATGGTCCATGGCATCTCCCTCTATTTCAATGGATCTCCCCCCCCCCCCCCCCCCCATCTGATCAATCCCAATTCATTGTTCGATTCAAACAATGAAGAGGAAGCATCGAGAGACATGAGCTAGACACAACTTCCAAATCAAAAACCAGTCAGGTAAATTGGACAAATATCTCTACTCTCTCTTGTATCTTTCCGGTTCAATTGTTGCTCTCCTCTCATTGTATGACATCTTCTTCTCTCATTGGACTCCCTGCCGATCTCTACCTGCTCATTCTTCCATTCCTCCCTCAATTCATTTCTCTTCTCTCACTGCTCTTCTTCCAGCCAGTCCTCGTTCCTCTTGCCACTACAATACTTCTCCTTCTCACACACTCCACTAGTTATAATCCCCCCCTCCCCCCTCCCCCCCCCTCCCCCCTCCTCTCCCCTCTCAGGGTCAGTCTTCCAAGCACCATTCACTCTCACTAGCAAATGCTTCCATCTCAGAACTTTTACTTGCTTCCCTTTCATTCCCGATCACCAGTTCACTTTCGATTGCCTCTCCTTGCTTCACTCCGATCCACTCACTCATCTCATCTTCCCTTATCTTTCCTCTCAAGTTTCTGCTTATTTGACACAATTTATCACAGATTTCGATCCATGGAATCTCTCTTGGCTCTCTAGAGATCTCATGGATAGACTAAGTGGAACGGATACTGTCTTGAGAACTAACTCCACTAACATCTAGTCTTCTTCTATCCTCTCTCACTGTCTTCCTTTTCTTTTCTCTCATAATCCGAGATAAACTGCTGAATTCTATTGAATCACGAGGATTGACCCCTTATTGTGCTGAGTATTCACTCTCAAGAATTGTATGAAACATTTACTTCGAGTCAGATAATATCGATTGGGATGAGGAATTGAGATCACACCATGTCGAGTATTGAACCAACGGTTTCATGCCCTCCATCGAAGGTTAGTCATCAAACCTCCGTTGTATTACGATCAAGACAGAAAGTGAACATCCAACCGGTTTCCCCTCTGCCATTCAATGAACACGCCAGAAATAACCCCCTCGCCCCCCTTCCCCCCCCCCTCCCTCATCCCCTCATTAGTCTGGGCTCGCATCTCACTATCCCTAGATATGGAAATATAATGTGCCTTGATAATATCCCCTCATGAATTAATCTACAGGTGGCCGTCGAATTATTTGATTCATCCCAATGTGCAGAGAGTCTCAAAGCAGGTTAGAGGAGAGTCGATAGTTGAGAGATCAAGGAATGTCCAGATCGGGAAAGTTGTGAATTGTCTCAATCGGATATGTTATGAAAGTGGCAACAAATTTAGGAAGGATATACCACGCTGTTTGCCTTAGGGTCGAATAAAAGCAGGTACATCAAAAAAGTTGGAAATGAACTGAAGCCTTTTTTCAATAGCACTTAGGGTCCCTCACAAGATAGCGTCGATTTTTGTTCGAAATTATCGACCTCAACGACGAGGGACGTCACTGAAATTCTGAGAAGCCGAAAATGACCATTTTCAAAAGCTTGCCGTTCATTCTAGAGTGGATTTGGTGAATGGTTGTCAACAGAGAAAATGTAGTGCATGTCGAGGAGAACAAGCGTGAACAATTGGCCCATCGATAACTTTATTAGTATTTTCATAAATAATTTAAAACGATTGATTTTCGCCACATATTCGGGCCAAGGACAAATTGTGTTTCTCTCGATAAAGCTGGAAAAGACGGTTCGAATGGTTACCAGAACATATAGGCAATTTTAGCATTTCCCGGAACTTGAATCGTGACCTCTCACGGGGCGAGGGAGAGTTAGTGATCTACCCATGTCTCTCTCGTTCTCAATCGATTCCTGTGGCTATGTTAAGATTGAAAGTGACAGGTTGGCATTTCGTCTTTAATTTTAGCATTCATAACGCTCACTGTTTTTTAAAAAATCCGTATTTCGTATCCAGAAATGTATCAAATATGACTGATTGTGACACTGATTCCTTTTGCTCACAACTCTGTAATTGACTCTTTAGAATGGTTTAATTATGCTTTAATTATGATTTCCGGGTGAAGATCGTATGCGAAAAATATTGCAAAATGAATTACTTAATTAGGCATTGAACCCCTCATATGGAATTGAGGTAAAAAGCGAGCGCCTTACGCACTGCGCCACGCCGATCACTGGAAGAGAGATGGGAAAACGCCTACTAGACTATGAAAGCGTGAGAACAGTGTTGATCAGCAAGACAGGTCCTGCTCGTGAGAAGAAATTTTGACCAGTCGGGCACTAAAATTGCCTATATGTTCTGGTAACCATTCGAACCGTCTTTTCCAGCTTTATCGAGAGAAACACAATTTGTCCTTGGCCCGAATATGTGGCGAAAATCAATCGTTTTTTCTACATTTTATCTGTTGACAACTCTTCACCAAATCCTCCCTGGAATGAACGGCAAGCTTTTGAAAATGGTCATTTTTGGCTTCTCAGAATTTCGGCGACGTCATTCGTCGTTTAGATCGACAATTTCGAACAAAACTCGACGCTATCTTGTGAGGGACCCCAAGAGCTATTGAAAACTATGTAAAACAACGTGGGTCAAAATATGTACTAACCACCCCGTGATTTTACTCGAAAATAAGGCGTCACGCGTGATACGAATACTATCTATCTGGCTTCTGGATGAAATATTCTAGACAGGAAATGTATTTCAAATGAATATTCGATTGCAGACGGTACAATCTACCGAGCAGTTCCTCTGTCTACTTGGCGCCTTTTCCTCATCATAGCAGTTCTCTCCATATTTTCATTCATCTACTTGGTATACGCACAATACCACACATATCTCTTCTACAGCATGACTTCGTGAGTGGCTTCATCCTTTTCATATTTTCCTATTTATTCGTACCTACCGTGCCGCTATTCAAGAAATGGTTGAACTGTCAAAACAGACGCTCCAGGGAGACTTACCAACTGTCAAATCGAATGATCCTCTTCCAGAATCGTCGCAGCCATCATTCTGTTCATCTACACTTATGGAGTCTTTGCTATCATTTATATGGTCAGAAATGACTATGATTATGCTATGGACCCACTTTCGTCGTCGGGTACAAACAATAGCACTGATGAGCATTCGTTGTGATGGTGTATAGAGTTGCAACAGGTACTCACATTTGAACAAGTATTTTATTCCCACTTGAAGAACGTCGAATAAACGAAAACATCGAAATAATTGTTCAATTGAATTGCATACTAGATGGGTAATGCCTGATAAGGGATTATCTACATAGGAATGATCTGGTCTTGAATAAGAGACTGAAGTACTCGTATGGGAACATAAACAGTTTAAAACAGCTTACGATTGTGTCATCATACGATAAATTTCCGGCACAGATGAAGTTGACACAGGTACCAAACTCGATCATCTGTCAATAACTAAATACCAATAGATGCCATATCAATGTGAGGCCGTTTTCGATAGGGTCAACAAGTGCAGAAAACAGGCAAAAAATTCGATATCCTCAAAAGTTTAGGGGTAACTTTAGAATCTGAATCGACTGGCGTTTTCAGTTTTTTTTCGATCTGAGCCTTCTGAATCCCGTTACGACCCGACGTCGATTTGGCCAAAATTTTGTTTCGAATGAGCGCTTGGGCGAGATTATATCTTTTTCTCGTTTTCGAGAAAATACAACTTTTTGTCTCCTTCATGTGTGCGAGTAGTGAAATAAGCTTCGCAAAAGTGGCGCGCATGCAGTACGGGAAAACCCGAGTTTAGGGACCACCAAGTAAAATTTTAACGTTCCTCTAAAATTGCCTTTTAATGTGCATTTGGGTAAACGGGAGTGCAGAATTCATTAAAGTTACTCAGATTTTTATGAAAAAAAAAAAAAAAAAAAATTGATCAATATATTGTTCATTTTCTATGTGTGAAGGTATCAGTCAGGACAAACGTGCGCAAGGAATTCGGTATCCATGAGTGAAACCGCGAGCAGTAGTGAATTTAACGGTATCTCTATTTCGAATGCACATATTTCGTACTCCAATCAATTGTTTAAACAAAATCGATGCATAATACATATGAATAGATCAACAAAGGGTTTTAATCACTCGTTGAACGGTCTATTTCGTCCGTTCTTTCGTCCGTTCGTCCGTCCGTTCGTTCGTCCGTTCGTCTGTATGTCTGTCACACTTTTGCTCATAACTCGCTTTAAACTCATCGCCCGAGGACAAGTCCATGACCATTCGAACTATCTCGAAGAGCTTTTTCAAAATCGATGAAAATTTCATCATCATTACGCAATATTTCATCATCCTTACGCAATAATCCGTTTTTCGCGCATAATTCGCTTCCAACTTCACCGGAAACATCGCGAATAGGGTCAATCGACTCCTCGTGGACTACGCTTTCCACCGACATCAACTATTTCGCAATCTTCGATTTCGTCATCACTATTTCGCAATCCAAAAGGCGTTTTTGGCCATAACTCGCTTCAAATTCATCGTACAAGGTCGAGGGAGGTGTCATTCGGCTTCCCTTAAAGAGATTTCGCAATCCTCGATTTCGTCATCACTATTTCGCAATCATAAAGGCATTTTTCGCCCATAACTCGTTTCAAGTTCATTGTACAAGGTCTGGGGAGGTGTCATTCGGCTTCCCTTAAAGAGATTTCGCAATCCTCGATTTCGTCATCACTATTTCGCAATAATAAGGGCGTTTTTTTCCCATAACTCGCTTCAAATTCATCGTACAAGGTCGGGGGAGGTGTCATTCGGCTTCCCTTAAAGAGATTTCGTCATCACGATTTCGCAATCATATAGGCATTTTTCGCCCATAACTCGTTTCAAATTCATTGTACAAGGTCGGGGGAGATATCATTCGGCTTCCCTTGAAGAGATTTCGCAATCCTCGATTTGGTCATCCCTATTTCACAATCCTAAAGGCGTTTTTTCCCATAACTCGCTTCAAATTCATCGTTCAAGGTCTGGGGAGGTGTCAATCGGCCCTATGTGAGCGAATATCGTAATTTCTTAAAAGCCTTTGGCCATGCCGTTGTGAAAAGCTCGTGAGGCTGAGAGCGCGTAGGAAAAGTTGCAGATGTAGCCACGGAGAGAAGAGTAGCTACATCGCAGCTTTTTGCAACGGCATACGCCACACTCGCAAGCAAGCGGTGTATGGCTAACGTGTAAGACAGCCAAACGTGGCAAAAAGGGATATGTGTTCATGAAATTTGCCTATGCGCTGGCCATACCGTTGTGAAAGCTCAAAGCCTCACGAGCTTTTTGCAACGGTATGCGCCCCCCCCCCCCCCCCTTATAGTACCGCAGAATCTCTTCCCCAATGAAACCGTCACGGTGAGTCGGCGTGTGTCACATCATGTCACCCCGATGCTGAGACCCTTTTAAAGTGTGTGAATTAGTTGAATTTTTGGCTGCGGTCTTCTCTCATTAGCCCCGATCGAACTGTAAAAACAGATTTCCGAAATGTCCATTTTGAGCTTCTTTCCTATACGTCATATTTTAGCTCTTCTCCTCCTTTCCCATGTCCATTCATCATTCTCAGCAGGCGAGGGACCGGCCGTTCATGGAAATGAGGGGAGAGGAGGAGAGGACGGCTTTCTCAGAAAGCAGCACAAAATGAGCCTTTTGGAAATCTGTTTTCACAGTTCGATCGGGGCTAATGAGAGAGGCTCATATCCAAAAATTCAACTAAATTCACACATTTTAAAAGGGTCTCAGTATCGGGGTGACATAATGTGACACACGCCGACTCGCCGTGACGTTTTCGATCGGGCGGAGATTCTGCGGTACTGTACAATGAAGATTCTGCGGTACTGTACGGAGATTCTGCGGTACTGTACAATCCTGGTTAACCTCTGTACTCGGCCCGGCTTACTGCGTTTCATGAACACAAATCCCTTTTTGCCACGTTTGGCTGTCTTACACATTAGCCATACACCGCTTGCTTGCGAGTGCGGCGTATACCGTTGCAAAAAGCTCGTGAGGCTTCGAGCTTTTCACAACGGTATGGCCAGCGCATAGGCAAATTTCATGAACACATATCCCTTTTTGCCACGTTTGGCTGTCTTACACATTAGCCATACACCGCTTGCTTGCGAGAGCAGCGTATACCGTTACAAAAAGCTCGTGAGGTTCGAGCGCTCAGGAAAAGTTGCGATGTAGCCACTCTTCTCTCCGTGGCTTCACGGATTCTTCCTATGAAGACAAAGATGCGTCTTTTCGACAGCTGCATCAGAACCACCGTACTCTACGGGAGCGAAACCTGGTCTTTCTTAGTCTTGTTTACCCTCATAACCATAGGTGTGCACGCCGCCGGCGACTTCTTGCTTTGACATGTATGTCAGTTTACGATAACCGGATTACGGTATTTAGGGTTACGGTAGAATGTGGAGTTAATTTAGTACACTTTGGGATATGGTACTCGGGGTCGAAAAATGACCAAACCAAGGGGACATGACATGACAGGGGACATGACAGGGACATGACGGGCCTGACACTTTTTTTTGTCAGGCCCGTCATGTACCCGTAAAGGGATCATGGTCCAACAGAACCATATGCCAACGTGCACTGCAGTAACTCGACATTCTACCGTAACCCAAAATACCGTAATCCGGTTATCGTGAACTGACTTTTTTTGAAAAATGCGTTTTAAAATCGGTTATTTGGCAATAACTCAGTTATGTTTGGTCGGAGAGCCTTATCCTTAAGTTTATGTGAAAGAGCAGAATCTGCTCTACAATTGGTATGACAAGAGCTAAGAGGTCCGACGCACGGTAAATTTACTGTGATTTTAGTGCACGATTTTTTTCAAAATAGATCAGTTCGGTCATTTCGGAAATTTCGGACGTTAAAAATAACAGTAAATTTATCGTGCATCGGACCTCTTAGCTCTTGTCATAAGAATTGTGGAGCGGATTCTGTTCTTTCACATAAAATTAATGATGAGCATCTCCGACCAAAACTAACTGAGTTATTGCCAAAGAACCGATTTTAAAACGCATTTTTCAAAAAAAAGTCAGTTCACGATAACCGGATTACGGTATCTTGGACTACGGTAGAATGTCGAGTTAGTGTAGTGCACTTTGGCATATGGTACTTTTCGGCCATGATCCCTATACGGGTACATGACGGGCCTGACAAAACAGTGTCAGGCCCGTCATGTCCCATTTTTCGACCCCGAGTGCCATATCCCAAAGTGTACTAAATTAACTCCACATTCTACCGTAACCCTAAATACCGTAATCCGGTTATCGTAAACTGAAATACATGGTCCAAAAAAGGGTCGCCGCCAGGGTTGCACAGGTATGCTCATAACTATCATAAATTGGGTACATCTTTTGATTTTTGTTCCTCGTATTCATCATTCATCAAAGCATCACACAACGATTCTTCGAATTCACATCCTTTCGGTCCGCGGAGAAGAACGTGGAGTTATGACGGGAAATACACTTCTAATTATCTCATACGGCGCGCGCTAATTAGCATCTCTCTTCTTTGAAGAAATGAAGAAGCGGCGAACTATCCAATGAATGGAACATCCTTCAAGAATGCATGGCTTGGGCAAGGAATGCGTTTTTATTATTGTTTTGCGTGTTTCATAACTTTATCAGTAATGCGACCCATAAATATGTTTCCACAATGATTATCTCATTTTTTCGAGATTGCGCTTCGATCAGTCGTCATGATCACTTTATTATCCACACGCGATAATTAACATTATTATTCCATGCAAAATAGAACACGAAGAGTAATGTAGTATTAGATTTCGCATTCAGTTTTTCATCCTCTCTCAGCGCAAATCCGGTAAGAAAAGAACTAGAAATGAGAGGGAGCCACTTCTCCACACGCTTTTTACAATCAAAATCGTAGAGAAAATCTAGAGGAAAACAAAGGTGCTGTGAATCAGCAAAGCGAGGCTGAGAAGGCTGATTTTGTATTGTTGAAGACTTTTTCGAGATCTGGATAAAACTCAGCGAAGCGAAGGAAAATTACTTCTTCGAAGACAATGCGCATCTTCCTAGTGGCGGTGAGTTATATTATGGTTATAATATCGTTTTTCGATGGTTATCCTTTTGGTTGGAAAGTCAGTAAAAAGGTAATTATATTTGAGGCTTGAGAGGTGTATCTATAGTTCGAAATGCGGACAACCATCTTTCCATTGCGCGAAATGCAGAGACCATGGTCTTATTGTATTATTCTAACTGGAAGAGTCTCATTATTGTCGATAATACACATCCGCAGAAATTTTATCCAGGAAACTACTTTCAAAAACTGCCAAATGTTTAATTGAAATTTCGATTTTGGGCGATACTAGCGTTTTTAGGGCGTTTTTGTCAGATTTATTACCACAAAAAGCTATTTTCGCCCAAAATCGAAATTTCAAATGAACATTTGGCAGTTTTTGAAAATAGTTTCCTGGATAGAATTTTTTTCTGCATTTCCTGTGAATTTTTCAGAATTTTCGGGATATGTGAGTTCCGGTCATTCCCTTGTAAGATTTTGGTATTGACCCATAGGTGTTTGAGCATTTGAGACTCAAAACAGTTCATATTTTATCAAAAATATTCTACAGAAGCAGCTGCTACTGCTACGCCCACTGCCACCCTGTACAGCGGCACTACTACGACTGAAGAGTCGGTGACAATTGGTACGATCGTATTTTCCTGTTCTGTCATTTCCATCTCTATGGTGGGGGATAACATGACGTATATTGAAATTTAATTTAGAATCAACTCCAGACGTGAACACCATCGACTCACCCTGCACGGGACACATCAGCCGAGGTAGAGGTGAGAAATCATGTATTTATTATATTGTTGCACTTTGAACTCCTCTAAAGTCCTTGAATTTGAATAGGTTAGTTAAATCGGCGATTTATTTCGGTTAAAGTTAGTGTAACAGGAAAAAATTCGACCCCTATATTATTTTTTCATTAAATGCGGACTGAGCTCCTGATCACGGAAACCAACATGAAAAAGTTTGAAAATAACTAAATGGGCCGCAAATGAGGTTGGAAATCGTCCCTGATCAACAGGGATTACGGTATTTAAAGGGTATCGATTGCAGCAACGCGCTATTTCACGCGTCGCGGTCGAGGGTAGATCAGTTTCGTTTCCGGCAAGTTTTTGCTATATTTTGCTCTTGTCTTTGTTCGCAGCTATCATATGAATTATTATAACTGCGTGGGTTGGTGAATATGGATACTTGTTTGGCGCGTCATTTTTTATAACGTTATTTTTTGTGTTTTGTCGTTAAAAGTCGGAACGGACTCTACTTTTGCGTTCTTTCACTCTTCCCAATAATTTAAAATTATTTTCCACCCACTGGTAGACGACGCTCGTACTTCGCGAAGGACTATCAGCGGCGTACGATGCCAGGCCAGTTTTATATGTTGTGAAGAAAAACGAATTTGTTCAAAAGACGTTAAATTTTGTTTGAAACCGATTATTAGAGAGCAGGTAGCTACTGCTAATTAATTATATTGAGGAGATCATGACCTCTCGCTCGACTCTGATTTGACTTCGTTTTCCGTCGCAGGTTAGCCTCACCAATATTATATTTCATCATTTACACTCGCTTTCAGTCGAGTCACCTTGCTCATTTGATGTGTGTTAGTGTATAGAATATTCTGATTTTATTCCTGTGAAAGTACCTTCTAAATCGAGCTGCATTTGCTTTTATTTCACAACCAAGGAACTAAGTTAAACCGGGCGTATTTCTTAAAAGAACGAGTGATTTACATTGTTACTGACTACGACCGTTCGTAGCTCTACTCTTTCGAAATTGTATCTAGTCCAATCCAATCTTTATCGACAATTGCAAAGTCCACGTAGTCCTCACTTGCTTATTCTAATAATCGTCCCTTTGTGGATTCATTTGCACTTCAGAGTCGATTGTGAGGTTGTCGTGTCCTCTCCCTTCCACTCTCTTCCTTCTTATAAATGTGAGGTAAGGCGCGCTTCAATATATATTATTCTTTACTATTTATAATATTTATATTACTTTTTTGGCCAAGAATTCGATGTAATTACATTCTTTCGATATGTCTCAGATTACTGTAACTGCCGTAAAGAAGTACCGTCACCTTCATCTTCCAAATCCTGTAGCTCGCTCAATACTGTTTCCAGATCGAACGATAACTCTCTCCATTATGTTCATTCTCCCGTTACTCTTATCAACTGGATAGCTTGCAGAATAGAGAGAGCTATTTTTCGATAGATGTCGTGACCGCTGACAAATTAATTAGCGGCTTCATCACAATATAATAAATGTTTATTGGCAGGTTCACAAGTGGTGATCGATGGCTCTTTTCTCGATGGACTCGACTTCATTCAATCAGATATGTTTTTATTCCTCATTTTAAAATTTTATCAAGTTGAGAAAGGAGAGAGGAATTTACTAGAGTTTTGGAAAGTTAGGGAACTATAACGACGATAACTTTGGGTGGATCAGTGCAGAGTGATAGCTACAGTAATCTGACAACGGAGATTTGTTGGAACGGATAAATTAGCACTAGATTAGATTATTGAAAAATAGCGGGGATTCGAATATGGAGTGAACGAGAAGCTTTGTGGTAAAGTTGCAGTGTCTCATCGTCGGGACGTCTACTTCAGTGGAAAAAGCAACATGAGCGTTTAATTTTAATTTTCTACAACAGGTGAACGTTTATTAAGATAATAAAGATATTCGGATAAAGGATATGTCACTGTGACTTAGATAATATCAATTTGTTGGAGTTGATAGTCTACAGTTATCTGGTTTGCAATAAATACGATTGGAAATAATATAAGGAAAAATATACACTCGGGGGAAGTGATTATGATTCGATTGGATAATTGCAGGAAATGGGTAGATGGTGATTGATTGACTTCTTTACATCGAGTACCGTAGTCTAGTGATACTGCCACAGTATCTAACTGATGCTACAGATGCTTTAGAAGGAGAGGAAAATAGCCAGGAGTGCGGACCGATTGAATTGATACTATACTGTGTTATCACCGAGCATCTGGAAATGAGCGGAGAGGAGGAGGAGTTTTTTTAATGAGAGAGATGATCGATTGAAGAGATGGGAGGAGAGTTGGATAGTGATACGAGAGTGCCAAGAGTCCATGTTATCTGAAGAAGAATTCTACGAAAACGACTGAATTATGGCTGGTTGTTTATTTACATTCCTTCTATCCCCTCACTACAGTAGTCAATTGTTAATGTTTTTGAATACTGTAGTCAATAAATTACTCATTACAATACCTCTATTCTCCTAATTATTGCTTTTTCATTTAGAAACCACACGATGAACGCAATCATGTTATGTTGCGGCCTTCGAATCCTTATCGTAATCTTGCACAACAGTTGTATTACTGTATCGGTGTACTGTAGCGGCAAGCACTCATCCATATTTTTAAAAATTTTCTTTCAAAATATCTACTCTCTCACCCCTGACCTCCCCACTTCCACAGCTACCCTTCCTAAGTTTCTACATTCATAATTCATCCAATTCAACCAAACGCTATGTTATCTGTCTCTATCAACCGAATCACAGCAGAACGTGGGATATTTTATCTATCAATTTTCGCCATATTAATGTCAAGAAAAAACATTCATGTAGTTTTTGATCCCACTGTTTCATTCGCGCTAAATGGCTGAAATTGTGGACTACAGTATTTGGATACTGTAAAAACGCAGCAGTGATCTACCCCCTCTTCCTCAGAATTCCTTCCCTAGTTTATACTTCCATCGAAAATCTCGTACAATTTTAAAAAAAACGCTTTGTTATCTTTCTCTTGCAGCTGAAGCATAAAAAAGGTACTACTGTAATTATTGATTTATGAATAAAAAAAGATGAGAAAACAGCTAAGAGTATAATCTGGGAACACGTTCAGCTTTTATACCGTCTAAATTATTAGGTGGTCAGTAATTCATTGAATTTAAAAAAATTATATTCGCGAAATTTTTTTTTTTTTTTTCAAAACGAAAAAAAAAAAAAAAAAAATTTCAAAACGTATGAACCATTAATTCATCGCCTTTTCAAATACGAAGCCATTCACTGACCCTGTTGTAGAGTCCTATACTGTCATAGCGGTATAGCCCTTCCAACACGTTTAAAAAAATGTAAATGCTAAAATGGAACCTCCGAAATATCCATTAATGTGAAATGCTTGGACTTTGCTCTTCCATTTCTCAACATTATTCCTATTCACAAATTTCTAGTGATGTGACATTCTAATCTTCTTTTTGGTTTCAATCCGGGCTCACATTGCCATCCTCCACAGACGTTGAACATTAGGTACAAAATTGTAGTCCTGAAATCCAAATTTATTTATTTTTTGAATCATAATTAGACAATTTTTTCTGCATTTGAAAGTGGGATACATTAGAATTTCCGTACTCTTAATTTAATCAGAAAAGTATTAGAGAAATTTACTGCAAAAAATATACGGAACTCCCAATTCCTAATGCGATGATATCAATTCGCACGAAGATTACGGTATCGGATTACAATTTCCTACCACCGCAACTAACACATTTGTAGAAAACCCGGGACTCCATTATTTTTTGATTGTCGCGACAAAAAAAACACGCAATAGTAATTTTAGAACAAACTTCCCCCGCTAGAGAACTATAAAAACTAGTGCTGAGTACGCGGATTACTGTATCTGAATGATACAATCAGTGACCTACCGTCTCGCCCAGCATTCCCCTCTCATCAGCTATTGTTTCTCATTTCCTACTTTTATCGAAAACCCATGCACATTTATATTCTAGCAGAATTGTTTTTTTCATTCGCATTAGAAACGCAGAACCTGTTGGTTACTGTAACTATCGATTAGCTGCGTGAAACGAGGGAAGGAACCATCCAGAGCTAGAAACGCCAAACACGCTGAATCCTGAATCTCGATAACCGTTTCACTCAAGCCTACTGTATTTACCCTACTGTAAAAAGCGCAGTCGCACCATGTAATAAAACAATTCCAGCGCATCGGCTCCCAATAAAACGATAAGAAAAACCGCCTGTTCGCAATAGAAAAAAATAATTTAAAAAAAAAAAATAACAAAACCCTACTCTATCGCAGCATCCCATAAGTAGACATAAAAAGCCCAATGGCGCACTCCTGTCCATTTTCCTCTCGTTCTAGAGAATACTGTAATTTCAGGTAGATAATGTACCGGGCTCATTAGAGACTACGGCATTCAGTGTACAGTAGCGAATCAATCACGACCTACTCATTCCATGCTACTATCCAAATGAATAAAATTCACTTCTTTTAAAAAAATCATTTATGGCTGTTTATTTTCCCCAATCGTTATTATTGCTGAACATATTACTGTTGCCCATCAAGTACAACAAATTATGAGTATCTATTTTAAATCATCGGCACAGATTGTTCTATAAATTATGCAAATATCGTTATCTCAAAATATCTTGTATTAGTTCAATCTAATATTTCGCCGATGACTTTTCCTGACGTTATTTACTATCCTAACTGTAATGCTTTATTACGTTGAAAAATAGTTCACCTGTTGTAGAATATTAAAGTCAACATTTCCTGCTGATGTTTTCACCGAAGTAGACGCCCCACGAAGAGAAACTGCAAGTTTACCACAAAGCTTCTCGTCCACTCGATGTTTTCGACCTAATCCCAGCTATATTTTAATTATATAAATAACTGCTAATTTATTCAATCTTATTTCGTTTCAACAAATCCCCGTTGTCAGATTACTGTAGTTCTACACTGATCTACAGAGGGTTATCCCCTTTTTATTTCCTATCCTTAAAAAAAAAATTCCTCCCTCATTTTTCAACTAGATAAAATCAAAGAAACAAATGAGGAGAAAAACATATCTGATTCAAAGTAGTAGATTTCCTCCGGGAAGAGAGAAGTCGTCGTTCACCGTTGCGAACCTGCCAAGGACCACAGTTAACTTGTGATGAAGCCGCAAATTAATTGAGCGGCCACAACGAAACCTATCGAAAAATATTTCTCTCCATTTTGCATGCTATCCAGTCGATAATATTAATGGAGAATGGAGAGAATGAATAGAATTATTGCTCGATCTGTATACACAAATGGACGAGCTACAGGATCTCGTACTTGAAATTGACGATACCTTTATTACGATAGTTACAGTAATCTGAGAGAGATCGAAGAAGTTATCATTTCGAATTCTTGGCCAAAAAATCTAGTAAATAATAAAGTAAATAATAAATATTGAAACGTTTCTCGCCTGCCATTAATACGAGCGAAGGGAAGAGGAGACCGTTCGGTCGTCTCTGAAGCGAGAATGATAAATCAGTAACGACTACGTGTGATTTGTAATTGTGGATAAAGATTGGATTAAAATCGGACATTTCGAACGAGTAGAGTAACAACGAGCGTAGTCAGTAACAATGCAAATCGCTTGTTCTTTTTAATAAATAAACCCCGTTCAGCGTAGTCCCTTTACTGTGAATAAAATGCAAAAAAACCAAGTGAGCAAGCTAACCCGTTTCATTCCGAGTGTAAAGGAAGAAATGGAAGATTGGTGAAGCTAACATGTGATAAAAATGGAGTCGATGCATCACATATTCGATCAAAAGGTGATGATCTCCTCAATAATATTTAATTAGCAGTAGCTACCTGCTCCCTAACCATTGTCTATACACGATTAAATAAGTCTTGGAGAAATTTGATTTTGTTCAAATTCGAACTACACATGAGCCGGTCTACTTAATCCCTAATTTCGGCTGATATAAATTAAATACATCTTTAATTTTTGTACATAACACAACAATCACATTAGTTTTTCGTTAAAATATTAACAGCACAAGGCTAAAATAGAGACCTTATTATTCATTTTGTGTCGCTGAGCTATCTCACATCTGCTCGTCTCGGTTCCGTTTGTTCTTCACTCTCTCTAACAGCTATCACCTTCACCGGAGATCGCCCCGATCTCAACTCTCATATCTCAGAAAATTCTCGTACCTGCTCAGGTACTTGCTCGTCGAAGTTCGTAATTTTTAGGTTTTTTTTTTAGTGAGTGTCGTGTATCGTGTATCAGTGCTACAACCCATCTTGATGCGAGATCCAACGCCTCATCTCGCCTCTCTGACTCGCTTCTGGAAGCTGGCCTCGTAGACGTAGCTGCCTTCGTTCTCGCTGATGCGTGCGAACGAAGCCTGCCTCGCCTTGAAGTCGTACAGCTTTCTTGCCTTGACCCGGAGTCCGGCCGAACCTAGGTAGGTTTGGTTAGTTGAGCAGGTAGAGACCCATTGTCTTTGTGATTTGTTATTAGTTTAGGGCCTGAATGGCTGAATGCTCACCGAGGCTGATGAGCCGCAGTGCGTACTTCTGATGAGCCGCAGTGCGTACCTTCCATCCACGGGTATCCCTCCTCCAGTCCTTTCGTCGTCCTTGATCTCACAAGTGTCTCCAGCTCTTCTTCCAGTGGTTCCGTTCTCATGATGTGAATCCCCGGTGTTACTCGGGTAGACACATTGAGAAGCTCCTCAGCTAGCTCTCTCTTGGCTGCATCCGAGACCGGGGTTGCCGAGAAGAATGTGCACGTTCTGCCGAATCTCTTGAAGGCGATGTTGGCGAAACCGGTCTTGCCGCGCTGCTCGTACGGGACCTGAAAAGTTGTGTGTTATTTCGGCGTTGTGTTTGGTAAAATATTTTGGGATAATTTTGTTCTGGCTCGCCAGAGACTTTCTGTGTTTATTCCCTCCTCGGATGTTGTTTTGGAACACAAACTGAGTTTTTCACCGGGAACTTCCGCTTCGAGTCTTCTCCTTCGATCGTTATCCCGTCCTTGGCGAATCGCGCCAGCCTCTCGTGTTCTTGTTCTGCCGGCTCGACCATCGAGAACGTGTCCGCTCTGAATGCGGTCCACCAGTCATATGGTGGATACTCCGTGCTTGAGTAGAACTTCGCCTATCTCAGTCCTTCCTTGGTCGAGGACGAATGCGCGAGACGGGCGGTCGGAGTTATTGTGTGTACCCAAAACTGGTCTCCGATGGCCATGCGTCCCTTCACGAATCCGCGCTGCATTGAGTGGATGTCATGCGAGTGCTTGTCGAGCGTTAGGAAACGGAGGTGATCCATTCCTCTAATCCAGCAGAGAGGGTCCACCGCTTGGAGTCGGAGGGTCTGGTGAGTTGTGTCGAACTCGATGATGGTGTAGAGAGTTGGCCAGCGTCCGTTCCTCAGGGCAGGCTTGATCCGGTACGCTACTCCGTTGCGGTGAGCCCAAGGAAGGGTCGGGTCGGATGGGGTGTACCTCTCTCCGAAGTTCAGGCGGTTAATCCATCTCGCGGCCTCCTGCCTGAGTTCCATGGCGCCCATCGGGGACTGGAGCGAGAGCGCATTCCACCTTCCTGGCCACGATTCAGGGAGGAAGGCCTTCTTCATGATGCTGTCCGGAAGTGGTGGAGTCGACTCTCCCGTGAATCCAACCGAGGTCGCTCGGGCAGTCGTCCCTCGTTGCATACAACGCTTCGTTGTTCCAGTTGGCGTCCACCATCTTCATGAGCTGGTCCTCTTCCGGGCTGGCGGACTGCAGTCCAGGCGGAGGTGTGTTAGCCAGTAGTCTCACTTCTTCTGACGGTGAGATGCTGAGCAACTCCAGATCGTTGGTGTTCTGAACCAAAAGGATTAGTGTTGTTCGTGTGTTTTATTTTCCAGTGTGGATTTGTTTTGAGACTTGGGCGGGTTATTTTGAAACTCGCTTACCTCCTCGTTCTGCAGTGTCTCCCTGTCCATGAGTGATTCAGCTTGCGACATCATTGATACCTGCAAGGATTCGTCGTTAGTGTTGTTCTGTTTTGTACAAGGAGGGGAAGAGAAATTCTCGCGCGACGAGGGCAAATGAACGCGACAAGGAAACGATTATGATAATGGGTGGTAGACGGAGTCTGTGATTCAGCGTTAGCTTTGGGAATGATTGTTTCTGTGCGTGGTCGGTGTTTGCGCGTCGCTCTCTCTGTTTCGTCTCGCGTTGTCCGTGTCGAATCGCGCCTCGAGAGTGTCTTTAGAGTTGGTGTGTTGCGCGCTATCTGCGGGAGCTCTCACTAGTTTTCTCTCACGAGGAGCCAAGGTTCATCAACGGTCTATTATACTTCTGGTGTTCCTTTGGTGGCGTTTGTGTGCGGACCGTTTCTCGATGTCAGTCATGCTTTTATCTATCCCCTGGTCCCGGTTTGCCGCTTGCTATCATGACTTCTTCTTCATCTTCTGCCTTATCCTCTGTAGTAGCCGAGCGCTTCGCGCTGGAGTACTCCTCCCTGTAAAGTATTTTATGGTGTTGGTTCTTCTCTCTATCCCTTATCTATTCGCTGTACCTTTTCCATTGCGATTGTTTGAGTCCAGGCGGCCTTCTTGACGGCATGCAACTCTGAGTGCGTTGCGTCCTGGTATCTGAACTTTCCTCCTTGCGCGTCTTTCCACAGGACGAGAAGCAGGGCCTCTTCGCTGGCGCCTGTAAGTACTTTCCCTTTTGCTTTGTTTCTGACTTGTTTTATGGGTTTATCTTTGCTGACCTGATACTGGTCGAGCAAGGCGGCGAAAGTGTCGAAGTGTTGTGCTCGGCGCAGGCGGGTGAGGATGTGCTTGATCTCCTCTTTGTCTTCCATGCAAACGTGTGCTCTCCCCAGAATCTGATGCGCGCGACGGGTAATCTGTCGGTGCACGGTGTCATTCAAGCCGTTACCCGCGTTGTGCCTGTACTGAGGAAGATTTGTGTGCTTTGAAATTCTTTGGGGCCCGCTGAGGGGTTTTTTTTGGTTTCTCGTATCTTCCTCCCGTTTATCTACACGTTTCTTGTGGTAATGAGAAAAATTTTAGTTATGCTCACGTTGACGATTACGGTTGTTGTTTCTGGTGCTTTTGCTATCCCCTTCGCCAGATGTAATTTCGCCTGACCCAGTTTTCCCTATTGATGGTCTAACGTGCCGTATGTCTATCTAGTTCTGTTATGTTGGCTCTTTGTGTTTAGAACCAGTGATTTCCCAGTTTTCCTTTTGCTTTACTGCCAAAGTGTCCGTCTTTTCAATGTTTCTGGCTGGTCTCGGTACCGGCCTATTCTAATTTGCTCACCTCTTCATCCTCTTTTGGTGAGTCGTCCGTTCCCCTTCCCGCCTTGCTTGTTGGCGATTGTGATTTTGGCGGTTTTTCCTGTTGCGGGGATGATCTGAAAGCGACTTGGCTGATTCCACGTACTCTCTTTTTTACTCTCGGTTGTGCTCTTATTTTTTCTCATGGCCACTTTGCGGGAATCGTCACGGATATGCTCGGTCAAATATTCCTAGAAATCTATATTTGAGACAGGTCTGTTTTATGGTGCGAGTTACGGTAGCTCGGTCAAGGTTTATCATTTTAGCCTTGAAGCCTCTTCCTTTAATTTTCTCATGTTATTTGTTACTTTAAAAAAAAATTCAGTGCAGAAAAAACAATCACAAAGTTAAAAACAAAACGGTTGAACGTCTCTAAGCGTAATCGCAAGCTAAAATGATACGAGCTCATCCCCTTGAAGCTGGCGTTGGGCTGTGGTAGTCGTGCTATACTGCTGCTGCATGCTCGCCTCTATGGTTCTGGTGGGGCTGTGCCGTGCTTTATACCCCAGGTTCGATGCTTGACTTCTTTCACAACCTTCTTTGCTCTCTGTTGCAGTGAGGGCGCTAGTGATGGTAGATTCCTCGAATGCTCTCTGATTCTCCTTGATATGCGCGTTCTCTCGCGTGTCTCTGCTTACTCGATCCCGTTGTTCCTTTGCACGGACGCGCGTTCTTTCTAGTTTGCATATTTCTACAATCCCTTGTTCGTCTCGTTGTTCACGAGTCGCGCTGTTCTCTCTTCTGTTTCCCTTGTATCTTACCTTGTCTGACTGTGGAGAGTGTTTTCCTCTGTCTTCTCTGTCGTTTTGTGTTCGTTTTGAGCGGAGTGGAGTGTGTTCTCCGTGTTTCCCGTGATCTCTCCTCTCCTCCAGTCGACGAGAGTGTGCTATCTGCTCACTTCTAGTGAAACTCTCTTTGTTTTGGTTCCGAGTTTCTGAGGGCTTGATCTTGTATAATTGATACTTCGAGTTCTGTAGTTTGCCTGCTCGTGGGGTATTCTTTCCGGATGTAGTGGTTTTTGTGATTCTCATTTTTACCTCGGCCCTGGTTTAGTTATTACGGGCTGCTTGGAGTTCTGTGTTGTCGCCTCTATCGTACATGCTACGAAAATCAGAACAAGTACCGTAAGTTACGGTCAAATATTCACTTTTTGAATCTTTGCTGATGCGCAAAATTTCGACTTGCAAATCTGTAGTGCTCTTCAGCACGAGCATGGAGGGGATTACACACATGTTCTCTCCTTCGTTCCTCACACCGAGGGTGACTAGTGTTTTATTATGACACAATGGCAATCCCTCTTGCTAACGTATGCATACCCTGAGCTGAACGTTCAAAGAACATAATTCGCAAGTAAATGATATTTCTTCCTCGAAGGATAACAGCACATGAAAGCCACAATAGGATGGTCAATGTATTAAAAAAAATAGGGAGTCAAGAAAATTAATTGCCGGAAATTGCAGAAAACACTGTGCTACACTTGTGTTTTAGGATTTACCCAATTTTGAATTTATGTTCACTGGTGTCTACTTTGAAACAATGCTTATTCGTGGCGCTTCTGAATTTATTAATTGTGCATTGTGTTATGCGTATCATTAAGAGTAGGCTATGCATGATCAAACATACGCTTATTACAAATAAGAAAGGAAAATGAATATTGTGAATTTTTTTGAGATATCACTCAACTGAAACTATTGCGAAAGAGCAAAGTCGGTTGGGTTACGTTTCATTTTTGAAACTTCCACTATTTAGCGGAGAATGATCTAGAACACTAAACCAGTGGCGCCTGAGCTACACTCGCCGAGTACTATCATCCCACACATTTAGGGCGAATTCGATTTTTTGCTAGTGCCAACCATATGTTCACTGGCTCAGAAAGTCACTCTTATATCTGATTTTCGAGTTATCAAAATTTGATATCCTGACATTTTCATATTTCAATGATCTGCACCATATAGTGTCCCGTTTGGTGATGGGGACCCATGGGGGTATCCAGGGAAAAAGTTTGGGCCGGATCGGTGATATCGATGCCCGGCACATACTCCAAAATATCCGAGCCGGTCTCTTAAGGTTCACTTTTCAGCCGGATCAGTGATACAAATTCCTACCGCCGCGGTATGGTCATTTCTCTCGAATCTCTCGCGATTCGTCTCTTATACAATACACACTTGGTCTCATTATACCGTTTAGTAATGGAAAACAAGAAAATTGTTTTGGGCCGTCGGCCGTGTCCATGCCCGTATTTTAGGGCCTGAGCGGTCGTGCCCGTGCCCGTTGGCCATGCTCGTCTTTTAGGGACACCCCTCTTTTTTGATTATTGCTTTTTGCGAAAATCGCTTTTTCACTTTGATTTTTTGAACCGCTTAACCCTTTTTTTTCAAAGTCCCATACCACGCTCTCCGATTAGATCCGGCAAAACTATTGCTCACTCCAGCGTACCCGGAGGGTGCGCTCAATACTGATTTAATGGGTTAGAGTGACGGAGAGAACCCAACTAGTTGTATGCTTGTTTCTCCAGCTCGTAATCGAGCTCAATTCCTGGGCTTAGTTAACTGTTGTATCACCTTAATGGAGTCCAGTTCTCATCTTGAGCGGCTGCCTCTTGAACTCCACTGGAAGATCTTCTACTGTTCATCAGAGGCAGTTTTACACCTCAGACAGGTGAGTGTAAGTGATGCCAAATCGAGGCCAGCCTCTGCTCAATTTGCGTACTCTATCGGTTCTCTGATTGACTAAAGATCACGCGGATTGTATAGACTTCGGCATCACTAGTGAGTATTTGGAATAAAGAAAGGAAGAAAAATTTTTTTTTCATTTACGAATTACAAAACAAATTTTAAAAAGAGATTATTATTAATTGATCCTGTTTATATCTAGTTTACTAAGAAAACTTTAGAAAAGACGTTTACTCAGAAACGATTCAGTTGATATTTCAGACTTCCCGCTTGTTACAGCATCGAGTGGATGCGTATGCGCTCCAGCCTGTTTTCCCGCTGATCAACGAACTGAAGATCAGGTCGACTTTCGAGGTAGAATGTGAAAAACCTGGCAAAAAATAATATTTTCTTGAATAGGAAGGGACCTATGGTGCAGTCATTATGGAAACTCTGAATGAAAAGGCAAGATTGTTCAAACTTCGCCTGACACTCCAAAATCCCGGATTTGCCAATCGCATAAGACGCATCAGAAAACAATTCGTCAACGACAGGGTAGCTGTGAGTATCTTGCCAAACTTTACCGAAGAAGTGAGACGGCCGTTGCAGAATTTTGAGCATTTTTTCGGGGTTGACGATGAGAGTCGGCTGCCATATCTAAGAAAATGTATTGGCAAGCGAGTGAGAAAAGTCTATTTGGATGACTATAAGGGCAAAATGGATATGAACCAAGTTGTCGAGTTACTCAAAGGCTTGGAAATCGAGAATCTGGATATTATGGCTAGCGTGTTATTGGAGGATTTTGCGTAAGTATTAAAAAAAATAACGCTCATCCATTTGTCAACAGTAACAGATGCATTTTTGTAGTAATATTGCGTTGAGCAACAAAGTCCATCAACTACACCTCTTTATTGGAAGATGTGCCATTCCAGATCCAGGTGATTCATCTTTGGCAAGATTTCCAAAATTCATAATTTCAGCGAAACTTCTACTTCAATTTGCATCTAGAATCCAACGCATCAATATCAACCAAGCTAATTCCGGAGGAATAAACAGTGATAGCCGCTATTTAATCGGCATGATCGATGCTCGCTGCTCGGAAATCATTTTTGACATGTTTTCGAGAAAACTCGACACACTTCGCATATATAATTCTCTATATCCAGAATATCTTTCGAACGGATGCGCAGATATCCTCCGAGAGGTCAGAGCCGAGCTTTATTATGCCAAACACGTTTCGGAAGAGCTCCGTTATTTTCGAGGATTCGGCCGTTAGGGCCAGACATCGATATCTCCGATTCGGCCCAAAATTTTTCCCTGGATTTCCCATGGGTCCCCATTACCAAACGGAACACTATATTGTCCGGATCATTGAAAATCCGAAAAAATAAACGAACGATCGGGGTCCAAAGTTAGTGTGGCAATATTACATACATGTCTAGACAACAAAAACACGTTATAAGTTGGTCTGATTTTTGAAACGCAAACTGACTTTCAAAAATGGTTTTTAAATTTATAAAAATCCATATAAAAAACAGCATCACCGCTCTAAAGTTCCACTTCGAATCAGCTAATTTCGATATTTTATTTTTAACACCCTTTTCAGATCTATAGACCTGAAAGTAGCAGTTGGAAAACAAAAAATTCCAGAACCTCTTCGATATATCGGCTCTAGTTAGCAAATTCATGAGCTCTAGTTAGCAAATTCGTTTTCTACGCTTGAAAATAAGCCGGAAAATCCTATAGTTACATGATTTTGAGACAAAATTCGGACTTTCGATATTTTTTAGAGAAATGGCGCATATACGCTCTCTGCTTTCTCGTTCGAACGCTTTTTGGAAATCTCTCTAGCATAATTTTGAAGCGAGTTATAATTATTTTGGTGAGTCGAATTTGGCGTAAAAGAATTTGGCGTAAGAATTTGGCGTTCAATTTCATAGTGTTCCAACTTTGACCTGAGAATACTCAGCGATGAGACAAGATATCAAAATTCCGCAAACGTAGTTTGAAAGAGCATCATCGAAAGTACCTCTGCTTCACTTTTCAGTAGGATCGGTGAAACAAATTCCATGATACTAATTTGTTCCAAGATCATTTTCAGATCAAACCGTGAGCACAAAAAACGAAGTACTCGATGTGGGCTTCAAAATGAGTACCATATTGATGAGGTTCTGGAAACTTTTTTTTTCAACTACTTCTTTTAGGTCTATAGATCTGAAAGGGGGCTAAAATTTAAAATATCGTGTTTAGCTGATTCGACGCAGAATTCAATGCTCTGCAAGATGACTTTAGAACGGTGATGCGATTTTTTCATATGGATTTTTAAAAATTTGGAAACCATTTTTGAAAGTTGAAAAAATCAGTTTGCGACCGAAATATCAGACCAACTTATAACGTTTTTTTGTTGTCTAGGCATGTATGTAATATTGCCACACTAACTTTGGACCCAGATCGTTCGGTTATTTGTATCCGTTTTTTCGTGTTTTCAAAATTCGAGATCCCGCCATTGATATGTTTCAATGATCTGGACCATATAGTGTCCCGTTTGGTGATGGGGACCCATGGGGGTATCCAGGGAAAAAGTTTGTGCCGGATGGGTGATATCGATGTTCGGCCCATACTCCAAAATAACCGAGCCTGTATCTTAAATACATGCGCTTCAGCGCCTACCTTCACTAGGAAAGAAAATTTGGTTCGAAGCGTCGTGCAATACAGCGTACGAAAACGGACTAAGCTACACGAAGAATAATCACGTCGTGCAAGGTTGTTTTTTTGCAAAAATCATTACTAATTCTTCTATTTTTTCAGTCGCTCTTCCTGTTATTGTTCATGTTCCCATTATTTTGAGGATAGGAATACATGAGAGAACTGTCGTTCATCGCTCTCACACTTTAAGCATCAAGCATTTGACAAGACTGAACGAGATTTTCAAGGGTGAACGAGATTCGTGAAATAGTCTTTGCATTTTCATCTGACAATATGTACTCATAAACACTTATTATTGAATTTTAATTTCCACCATCTCTTACATAATGATAATGATAATAATGTATCATGCATTTAAGAGTGACTATCTGACCCAGTGAACATATGCTTGGCACTAGCAAAAAATCTAATTCGCTCTAAATGTGTGGGATGATAGTACTCGACTAGTCTAGCTCAGGCGCCACGGGTTTAGTGTTCTATATCATTCTCCGGTAATGACGGAAGTTTAAAAAAATTACCGTATCCAAACCGACTTTGCTCTTTCGCAATCGTTTCAATCAAGTGATATCTCAGAAAACACAGAATATTCATGTGATCATACACACCAAGTTTAATCCCAATCAAATGGAAAATCATGTAGAAAAAATCGATTTTTCAAATACAATTTCAAACTTTTCATTTCAACTTTTTTGATACCAAACCTAGTAACCTTTTTTATTTCATTAATCAAACGAGCAAGCATCCTACTATATTGTGTGTGAAAACTGTGAAGAACCATTCGGGACGCCGGCGGATATAGAGCGAAAACGGAGCCTGACTGAGAGAAGTGCTGCAAAAGGGTTGCAACTTCTGAGCCTATATATGCAACGTGCATTGGGTTAATGTGTCGCTGAGCTATCTCACATCTGCTCGTCTCGGTTCCGCTTGTTCTTCGCTCTCCCTAACAGCTATCACCTTCACCGGAGATCGCCCCGATCTCAACTCTCATATCTCAGAAAATTCTCGTACCTGCTCAGGTACTCGCTCGTCGAAGTTCAGCTGTTTCGCGGTTCTGACCAGCTGCTTTTGATCCAGATACTTGGTGATTCTGCAAGTGAATGCGTAATTGTTTGTTGCGTTTTGTAGGACCTATGGTCCCAAGGTATAGTTTTTATTGTTGTTTACCGGAAGGTACCGGTTGTTCCGGATATTTACCTCGTCCAGATGTCCACCTTCTGGAGAGTAGGCTTGAGGCCGATGATCAGAAGCATTCTTCTCGCTCTCGTGAGGGCGACGTTGGTGCGCCTCGGGTCGGCGATTAATGCAGCCGAGCTATGCATCGTTTTGGTCGTCATCAGTATGCTGTAAATCGTCGATTACTTCCCGTAGGCGTTTTAATCTCTCTCCGTTTCCGATGTAAGGCTACCATGACTATTGTTACGTCTTTCTGGACTTACATCACATCCCGTTCCGTTCCTTGTGATGAGTCGATGGTATAGACAAGTTCGAGAGCGTGGAAGTCGCTTTATCCTCAAACTTGGGTAATTAAACAAGGTATCATAAAAAAACAACAGGAATCAAGCATGGAAACGCATGGAAATGAATTCGGGGAAAATAGGAGAGGCGATGCTATCTGAGAAATGTGTTGTCGAGGAAAGGTCTGACTAATAAGAATTTTTGTCTTGACAGAAATGGGAAATTATTTGTGAATCATGTTGGAAGAGAAATGGAAGAGAATTTGGAGCTAGCGTTTCTTTTTACGATAGTAAGCACACACCCGGGGGTAAAGTACGGTGAAAGCTATTACGATTATGATAATGATGATAATTGTAATGGGGATGGAAAAGAGAGAGAAGAGATTGAAGTCGAACGAGGGAAATCCATTGGCTGGGTTCTTCTCAGAGGTTCTCGTCTCGATGGCCAGGTTGGATGGGCGCTTCTCGACCTCGTCAACGAACTGTAGCTCGCCTGTAATTGTAGTAGTTTTCGCTTGCGATTTCTCTCCCGGGCAACGATAGATGCAGACGAGTTGGATTGAATTCGTGTTAGCGGAGAAAGTGCTCTTCTGGCGTTCTCCGTTCTTGCTGCACTTGACGATGGTGTCGATGATAGTCACATTGTTTGTATCGGAACACGAGAAGGTTGTCGAAGTGTCCGATGTAGATGAGATACAGTGGGTTTCAATTTGACTGCCCGCGATGCAATTGTAACAACCCGTTGCAGATGAAGTTGAGATTGTACATTCATTGAAATCAACCATTGTATCGAGAAGGAGATTGTCGAGCTTGACTTTGAGCTGGAGCACTTGATTGGCAGTTGTTAATGCTTCAATTCCGGTAGAAGTGGAGGTTAGTTGGAGTCCTTGTCTCTCGAGTGGAAGTGTTCGGTGTTCTTTCTTGAAGAACCGTTCCATATCTCCGTCGGGGCAAGAACATGAGGCAGAGGTCGAACTGGTAGAACAGGTGCATGTTGATGGAAGGAATTGACACCGAAATTCATTGGCGTCCTTTCTGGTTCCACATTGTAGTTGGCCAGCTGATCCAGGTGAGAAGAGAGAAGGAGGAGCGTCCTCGATGATGCAGGATCTTGTGCCGTCGGTGAGGAAGTGAGAGCTCAGGATTGGTGAATGAGCAACACTTGTTGAAATGAGAGTGGCAGTGAGGTCGTTCCAACGATGCGTCTGTCCTGGTCCGAGGTCCATTGTGTAGCTGGTTCTTTCATTGTCATTGGTTTCAATTGTGATATGAATCTCACTGAAGACATCTGAATGCTTCGTAGATCGTTGAACTTGTTGGAGACGCAGCAATTCGATAGAAGATGCAGGAAGGTGAGCAACTGACGCATCCTCCACAAGGGAAGCATCCACATGGAGAGGCGCAGAAGTTGAATCCGGGGGTATTGGATTCGAAGAATGGGAGGGGTTTGGATGGATCGACGAAATTGCATTTAATATCTTCGCAGGTTCCAGGGTGAAATACTTCTCCGCAAACATGATGACTTCGTGTCGTGAATGCATGTGACCGAGTGAAATACATTGACTGCTTGTCACACTTGTGGCTGATTCGATCAACTCGTATTTCGATGACAGATCCGATCTCTCCGTCTGCATCGCGGACTACGAGACACGAAGTCTGACCAATCGGACAGTTAGAACAGCAGAGTTCGAAATAGTGCAGTGGAGGATCCCTTCTTGTGATCGAGTGCACTCATGTTCTTCTGCTCTAATCGAGGAAACTTCCGAGCAACCATGGCCAATCGTTGAAATGGATAGGACAGCGATGGTCACCATTAGTGTTGCAGAAAATTGGTTTCGTTTCCATCGATTTCGTCTTGGCTGGTAGAATTCAGTTGGATTCGTTCTGTTTGTCTTTGAAGTTGACATTGGATTGATTGCATTGATCGGTGTTCGTCGAATGAAGAAGCAACAGCAACGGCGAAATCCATTACAGAAAATGGAAGCTATCTTGCAGATATCGAGAGCTCGAGATATGATGTATCCGATGAAGATTGTACCGAGAACGAATAAGAGAGCGTCGAGGTAACTCCAGCATGAGGGAGTGAATGCGAAGGGCAGACACATTTTGCATCGTAGACGTTCGCAAGTAGGTCGACCTTTGCAATGAATCTTCTCGTCAGGATGAGAGGAACCGTCGATCCATGATTGTACAACGATTTCGTGGTCTTCTGATACGAGGCTCCATGGGAAAGGAATGGGATTCTCAGATTGAAGCTCTTGTATGAATGTGCAGTAGATACCAACGCAGGCGCGAACTGAGATGCCTTTCGGAGTCGATCCTGCCTGCGCCGGCATGCCAGTCAGACACCATGCCCACTTTTTGACCGTAGAAGCAGAAGGCAGTAGCTTCCTCTGGTGTTGAGCAGGCATGAACTCTGCAGAAAGAAGAGGAACCGGAAACTGGATTGTGTGATGAGAGTGTGTAATGAAGTAACTCCTCTCCGTGCTTTCCAAAGCAGCGATGATCATCGGGGGAGTAGACATCCGTAGTATGTCCAGTTCAGGAACGATGAGCAGATTGTCGTCCATCAGCTGTATTTGGGCGAAAATACCGAAGAGACCGTTGGCTTCACAATGTCCTTCCTGTTTGAACGAGCAAACTTGCGATGGGACATAGGTTTTCAATTCAGAAGGCAAATGACTGATGGACGAAATGTCGCGATGCTTGCCGTCGTAGAAACTGCAGGTTCTCGTCCATTCTGGGCATTTGCATATTGGTCCACAGTAGTTTGAATTGGTTTCTGTTGAATTGGGCATTCGGAGATGGCCATTCGGACATTCCATCTTGAGCCAACACACTTGCTGAGTGTTTGTATTGGTCAGTTGAATAGTCGCTACTCCGAATCGACAGTGAAGTAGATCATTCGAAGATGAGCTGATGTCGCCTCGGGACATCTTAAATCCGTTGTTGCACAGACTGTTGAGAGAAGAGCGAGCGTAGAGAGCATCATGAGCGTAGGATTGAGACGTGCACTTCTTCTCAGGGGGCGTACTTTATCGTTCGGTTCTTTCGCTTCTTCATCTTCGATTGGATTCGGTTGATTAGTTGGATTGATCGATCGATCGGTTTCCTCGATTTCCAGTTTGTAGAGTAGAGAAAGAGGGCGATGGAGAGTTCCAGTAGCCGTCTTTACTATAGCTGATCGGTAATTCTTGACTTGGATGATTCGTCCCAACTTCCATTGACCTCTTTCTATTCCGGGGTCTGCGATAATTACGACGTCTCCGTATTGAGGAGGATCGTTGTTCACTAGTCGTCCTTGGTCGTGTTCTCGTTTGTATCTTTCTCGAAGACTTGTCAGATATTCTCGCTGCCATCTCATCCAGAAACGATTGAGAAGTGTCATCGACTGATTCCATGAGTCGACGATAGAGTAGCGCAGCGTCTGTCTGGGTCTCCATTCAGAGTCGTCGTCCTCTACTATTTCGTTCTGGAGACGAGGAAGAGAAAGTGATGCATGGGGACGAAGGAAGTCTGATGGGCGAAGAGGAGTGAAGTCGAGGTCAGAATTGATAGCTGTGAGCGGGCGGGAGTTCAGTATCGCTTCGGCCTCCTTCAGAATCGTAGTGAACTCTTCGAGAGGAAGGATTCGTGTACCGGTGACCGCTTTGAGGGACGTCTTCGTGAGTCCAACGATTTTCTCGTAAATACCTCCGGACCAGGGGGAATGTGGTGTCAGGAATTTGAATTGAATTCCCTTGCTGGCACAATAATCGACGATCTCGTTCTGCATTGGAGAGCGAAAGGCTTCTTGCAGACGATTGAGGGCGACGAATGAACTTGCATTGTCGCAAACGATAGTCGATGGTGTTCCATGGGTGGCAACAAATCGTCGTATTCTTGAGAGGAAAGTCTTCAAGCTCATGTCTGTGATGAGATCGAGGAAAGTAGCTCGGATATGCAAGCAGGTTATGATGATGAGCCAGCATTTGGATTGTTTTCCTTCATCGGTTTTGTATTGCATGGGTCCTGCCAGGTCGAGTCCCACTGCAGAGAAGGGATGATCTGGTCGAACTGTGCGGATAGAAAGAAGATCTGGGTACTCCGGCAGCTTGAATTGCTTCGCTCGATCTCGTTTGCAGTGCATCCAATGACGGATGGATGATTTGACTGTTGCTTGTCCTTTCGGTATCCATACTCTCTGCCTTAGTTCCGTCAATGTGTGCTGCATTCCGAAGTGATTGATTGAATGATGAATGTAGAGGATGTAGAGTCTCGTGATTGAGCTTTCTCTGGGGAGAAAGACCGGATGTTTGGCTTCATTTGGAATCTCTGCATTGTCTATCCTTCCTCTGCATCTCCAGAGCGAAGTACTAGTGCACTGGTACGTTCGCAATTGCTTGATGAGATGTGGTGAGGGCGGATACTCCGTTTGACTCATCTTGAAGAGGAGTTGCTCAGCTCTGCAATGGAGCGAGACACGGGGGAGAGAAGCCGGGACCTTCTTCAGACGTTGGATGAAGATCAGAATCAGAATCAACGTGTTCACCATCTTCGTCCAGGAGGAGAATCGTGAAGCATCGATGAGAGGGGGGATCGACTCGTGAATCGGATCAGTTGATAATGCAGCAACTGCCATAGTTGTCTCCTTGAGTGTGGGAGAAGAGAGTAGAGGTTGTGGATTCCACGTCGCAGGCGGTTGGGTTAGGAATGCTGGTCCTTTCCACCATAGTGGATGATCCTCGAGCTCGTCGCTAGTGCAACCTCTGCTGGCTACATCTGCGGGATTGAGAGTTCCGTCGATGTGGTGGAACATCGCGGTCGGCAGAAGAGACTTGATCTTCGTTGTTCGATTGCGGACGAAGACTGGAAGTTCCTTCTTGTTCTCGTTCTTGATCCAGCAGAGTGAAATCATCGAATCGGTCCACATCGTGACTTCAGTTGGCATGCATGTAGTGAACTCTTTGAGTATGTGGCTTCCGAGTAGAGCTCCGAGTAGATTGGCTAGAAGTTCCATTCTAGGAATGTTCACGACGCAGTTGACAGATGCAACTCGAGCCTTCGAGGCGAGTAGTGATGATGAGCCAAATCCGTCGGGCTGTCGACAGACTATGAAAGCTGCTGCGGCGTACGCGTGCTGTGATGCATCGACGAACAGATGGAGCTCCAGAGTGCATCCGTCGATTGAGAGAGGGATGGCGAGGCGAGAGATCGGTGAATAGAGGGAAGGAGTGTGAAATCCAGCGAGGAGTGCTCTCCATTGATTGTGCAAATCGCCATTCAGTAGCGTGTCCCAGTCGGAGCCAATCTTCCACAACTGTTGAAAGAAGATCTTGAGCGGAAGAGTGACTGGAACTTTCAGTCCGAAGGGATCGAAGAATCCGTTGAGGTGACTGAGTATTAGTCGCTTAGTCCATTTGCATTCCGCAGGAGGAATCTTGATCGAAGGTAATGAGTAGGTGTCAGTTTCAGTATTCCAGGGAACTCCGAGAATCTTGGCATGGATAAGGTCCGATGCCGCTGCATTATGTGAGCCGAATAGATGATTGAGAGTTTGGTTATTGGATACGAATTCTCTCAGATTGAATGAGGCTTTGGCGAAGAATTTTCGAACAGCATGAAATTGTCTTGTTCCTTCATCTATCGTGCTTGCATGTCCAAAGTAGTTGTCGACGTAGACTTCGCGGATAAAATCACTCCATTCATTGGGATTCAGGCTCAAGTGATGCTGGATCGTTCCAGCTAGAAGGAAGGGTGAGCAGCAGAGCCCGAAGGGCACTCGTCGGAATCTGACGACTGCCAGATTCTCCATTGATGGCGGTTTTGTGGGGTCTTGTAGCCACAAGAGTCTCGTATAATCACGAGAGCTCTCTTGTAGTCCAACCTGGAGGAAAGCCTTGGCAATATCAGCAGATATCAGAATGGGAGTGACGCGCGATCGTAGTAGAGTACCGAATAAGTCAGGCAATATCACTGGGCCTCGGTAGAGACAATCATTCAGTGATTGGTTCTCTTTCGTATGGGCGCTGCCGTCGAGGACTGCTCGCAGTTTGGTGGTATTGCTCGTCTCCTTCACTATTCCGAAGTGGGAGAGGTAGTGGACTCCATCTTTCTTGAATAGTTCCTCGTCTGGGACTCGTTCCAGTATTCCTTCTTTCAGTTGTTCCTCGAAGATTGCATTGTATTTGGCCAGATTTTAGGGCTTTTGAGCCAACGCAGTGGAATTGGTGATAAGACGACGGAAAGCGAGGCCGAAATTAGTGGCAGTTGCGGATTCTCGTCACGGAACGGTAGAGCTACATAGTAGCGCTGCTCGCTCTCGTTGAATCGAATGTTGGCAAGGAAGTGAGCGAGTCCCTTGTTGTCATCATCGTCGATTACGGGTGAATCTGTTACTCCGATCATCTCGACAGAGAAGAAATTCTTGACCATATCCGTCAGCTTGGCGAGATCGGGAACGGATTCGACGGAAGGATTGACGAGGATTGTAGAAAACAGATTCCGATTGTTGACTCGCTTCTTCGTTGCGATATCTCCCAGAGGGGTGGACAGAATGTGTGTTCCGTCTTCAGATCGAGTCATCGAGAAGTTTTCTCCGAAGAAGAATTCGAGGAAAATATCCATTCCGATGAGAAGACTGGGAGTGGACTGTGTCTGTGTGAGTGGACTGTGTCATTGACTCATTCTCTTTTCTCAACCACTTCACTTCTCCGCAGATCAGAGGTGTAGAAAGTGTAGCGAGATTCCGTTGAGTGCCGTCTCTGAGTGTCACTCCGATTGGGAATATTCCGACTGTCTTGTAATCGACTCTCTTCTTTCCGAACACTTGAGTCGCTATTCTCTGTGATTCGATGAGTGGGAGGTCGAGAGCAGTAGCAAGATCGGAAGTGATGTAGGAGCATGTACTGGCTGAGTCGAATATCACTGTTGTCTTGACTGTGCGTGCGGCATCAACGGGAGAATGGAGCACAGCTTCGAGACAGAGTAGTGGTTGACTAGACGCATTCTGATCGGCGACGAGGGGTGGAACAGCGCTCGATTTAAGCGTCATTGTAGTCTCATCAAAGATGGCTTCGGACAAAACACAGTGCGTCTGTTGGTGTTGTGGACGACGATTGATCACTTGTTTTGCTGGTTGAGGTTTTGCGGTGAACTGAACAGTCTTCGCACGGCTCGGTTGGGATTCATTATTGCCTGCTCTCGACGGAATTGAAGTGGGCTTCTTGCAAATAGAAGTGTGATGCATCTCCTTGCATTTGTAGCATCTAGTCGGATTCTTGCATTCTTCAGTTCGATGTTGTGACTTCAAGCAGTTCAGACATAGGTGCATCTGATATGCCGCTGTTCTTCGATCTTCCGGAGTGGTGTAGGTGGCACAAGAATTCTCTCGATGAAGTCCATCGCATAGGCGGCAATTTCTCGGTGCCGGAAAGAATCGACTGGGTTTGGTGTTTGAACGAGGTGCTCTATCACGAGTTGTCTCTGATCGATTCGGATTGGATTGATTGGAAGTCGATGTCTTCTCGGCACGCCGGTCGTTCTCGTGGCGTCGTTCAGTTCGATTGTTTGCCATGATTTCATTTTCGATTTTCTCGTCTTCAACGGCATCGGCGAGGATTGCGAGTACGCTGAAGACTCCGATATCTGATTTTCGTGCCGATTCCTTGATGATTCTCGTCTGCATTCCGATGGGAAGCTTTGAAGTGATCAAGTGCACGAGCATGTCTGGCGTATCAATTTCTCCATTGGGGAGAAGCTGATGGACGATAACGTTGAGCTTCAGGTAGAATGCACGGAGATTTCTCCCGTCTCGATCGCATGGTTGAAGCTTTCGCAGACGGGTGAATAGAGAATGATCACGGAGGTGTTTTTTATCGAAGTACTGTTGCAAGAGTACGATAGCTTGTTCATAATTCCTGTCCAGTTTCGGTAGACCAGCGATTAGTTCTTGTGCCTCTCCTGATAGGCACATCTTCAGTAATGATAGCTTGTCCGCTCCTGTGATTCTTCCGTGTGTGATCAGTGAAACGAATGACTCAAAGAATTCCGGCCATTTGAGCACATCTCCACTGAAGTGAGGAAGTGACTTTCCCATCAGAGCTGCTGTTACGAAAGCGCTCGATGTATCAGTGTAGATGACTTGAGGAGCAGGTGCAGCCAATGGATGCTGCAATGTGTGCTCAATGGTTGTTTAGACTGGAGTCAACGACGTGGAGAGAACAGCGCCTTGAACTTGGTCCACGTTCTCAGGTGAGGAATTAGAAGTTTTCAATCCAGGAGGTAGAGGGGTGGACAGAGATGAAGCTGTTGAATTGGATTGTTTGATGGAGGAGCGAGGGCAGGCGTCGGCTCAATCGACTTGCCAGTTGTAGGGTGAGAGCGTCGTCGTTATCGTCAGTCATAGAAAGGCTACGAGATCGACCTTCCGCCATCAGTCGATCAACCAACGAGTCTACACTGGCAAGGAGATCCGAGGCCTTCTCGAGTTCTACCGTGTAGTCTCCGTAGCTCTTGATGTACTTCTGATACTCTGCTTCCTCAGCTGGAGAAGAAGAGCGAAGAGACGTGAAGGCTTCATGTTCCTTCAGCAAAGCCTTGTAGGCCTTGGCGAATGGGGCGCGCACTTCCAGAATTACTTGCGTGTCCTCCATGATTTCGTCGTCGTTCATCTGTGCGAGAGGAGTTGTTGATGTAGCTGATTCGGTCAACATCGTCGACTTGACAGGTTCGATGTGCAAGCGTAGTCGTCGTCGGGCTTGGCCGATTCTTGTACGTATCGATCCAGACATTGTTGTTGAGGAGAAGGGGGAAGTTCGATTGTATTGTATTGTGGGAAACTCGGGGCGACTAGATGACTAGACTGGTGGGTCAACTAGTGGCAGTTTCGAATTGTGAGACTGGATGCAACTGATATGTGGACCTGATCAGTTGTCTGCTTGGAGTAGGATCGTCGTGGTGGTCGCCATATAGACAAGTTCGAGAGCGTGGAAGTCGCTATATTCTCAAACTTGGGTAATTAAACAAGGTATCATAAAAAAAACAGGAATCAAGCATGGAAACGCATGGAAATGAATTCGGGGAAAATAGGAGAGGCGATGCTATCTGAGAAATGTGTTGTCGAGGAAAGGTCTGACTAATAAGAATTTTTGTCTTGACAGAAATGGGAAATTATTTGTGAATCATGTTGGAAGAGAAATGGAAGAGAATTTGGAGCTAGCGTTTCTTTTTACGATAGTAAGCACAGATGGTGAGACACTGTAATTTACCTATTGTTCGTTTGTTTGTTTGGTTGTCCTCTTACCTCAACGGTAGGGAAGCTCGCCTTGAAGCGAGCGACGTGGTCCTTGTAGTAGGCCAGGACTAGAATACTGCTCGTTCGCTTCTGCAGGTGCAGAGCCAGTCTCCGTGCTACTGCTGTCTCTTCATCGTTGTAGCGCGATCCGGACGGAGCGACCTTCTCTCTTCCATTCACGTTGACCAGAAGCAGCGGTCGATCTGGGCCGGACATGTGGACCGGAGCCATCCTCTCTTCAGCTGTGACCGCTGGCTTTAGTGAATCATTGCAGAAGAGGTGTGATGAGATGTAGCTGATGCCTGGATGCATTCTTCTGGAGTTTCGCAGGGTGATGCGTGGACATGAGTGCGCTTGTGCTGTTAGGCTTCACCTTACGGTGTTAAGAATTGAATGATCTTTGATACCATTGAATCGCTCTTTTGAATCGAAAACAATAAATCAAATCACTGACAAAGTTGTAGGAAAACGAGAGGGGCGAGGCCTTAGTTTGTCACAAATAACAGCTTTGCACGACAATATTTCAATATTCATTTTCTCTTTATCGAAGCGATCAACATTATTTCGACATTGCAAAATTCAATTAGGCTTCACCTTTTGATCTAAGACTCCGAATCGCGAATGAAACCAATCTGTTCTACGCTCCCAGTTAAGGAAAAAAACAAACACTTCAAAATACAAATAATTTTTACACATGTGGCCACTTTCCTCACGGTCACGGAGAGATCGTGCCTTTCCCGTCTCGTACATGGAAGCTTAATTTAGTGGTTGAAATCGGCCACCGACTCTCCTCATTTCGAATGCTCTCTAGTTTTTCAGATCGCGAGAGTTCGCTGGTGAAGAAGAATGGAGGGGTGACATTTCCGCAACGACATTTCCGCAAATGGGCGTTTTCGACAAATCCGCAAACGACAATCCCGCAAATATATTTTTTTCCGCCAACGACATTTCCGCAAATGGGCGTTTTCGACATATCCGCAAACGACAATCCCGCAAATATATTTTTTTCCGCAAACGACAATTCCGCAAATATATTTTTTTCCGCAAGCGACAATTCCGCAACTCTGAATTTTTCCGCAACCGTCAAACTTTCCGCAACTTTCTTACAGTAATCTTTCAAATTTTCATTATCAATTTCAGTTTACGATTTCCCAATGAAGAGCTCAGTCTTTTTTGCTTTTCCCTCGTGTTTCCTATAATATCTCGTGTTAAGTATCGCCATTACATATTGTTATAAAATAAAAACCGATGAAAAGGTAACAAAAATAAAAGTTGGGCAATCGTAAACTGAAATCCAAAGATTACTGTAAGAAAGTTGCGGAAAGTTTGACGGTTGCGGAAAATTTCGGAGTTGTGGAATTGTCGCTTGCGGAAAAAAATATATTTGCGGAATTGTAGTTTGCGGAAAAAAATATATTTGCGGGATTGTCGTTTGCTGGAATATCGTTTGCGGAAATTCCAATTGCGGAAAAAAATAAATTTGCGGAATTGTCGTTTGCGGAAAAAAATCGATTTGCGGAATTGTCGTTTGCGGAATTGTCACGCCTCCAGAAGAATAGGCGGATAGTAATAGAATAGTTGGTGATTTGTTGTTATGTTTTCATGTTCGAGATATTTCAGATGAGTTTCAAGAGTGAATAAAGTTGACACGAACAGAGAGGCGTTCGATCGCGTAGTGGCTCCTCGTAAAAAAATATATGAAAAAATACAACACAGAGGATCCGTCACTAAAAAGAATTAAATGATGCATTACGATGTTTTTCTAGAAAAAAAAATATGACCTTACATCGAATCCTCTCGCACCACCACCTACAGTCGTGGCTTGTACCCTCAAACTTGGATAATTAAACCAAGAAGCTGATTGAGAGGGAAAACAGGTCAAGGATGCGGCACGGGGGTTAGGGATGACAATAAATGTCAAATAAATGGAAATAATAAAGAAACAAGTGGCGTGAACGTAGTAGAAGGGAGAAAATGAATGAAATTTAGGAGAGAAATGAAATGAGACGACGTCATTATCTAGTACCTAGTACCGCAGGGAACGCTTGACGGAGACTAGTGGTTGGGGCGCGCGCCTTTCTCTACCTCTTGCAAAACATCACCTGCGGGCGGGCGGGAGTCGAACCTGCCTGCGTCGGCATGCCTGCCAGACACCATGCCCAACATCACCTGCGGGCGGGAGCCGAACCTGCCTGAGTCGGCATGCCAGTCAGACACCATGCCCACAAAACAACACCTGCGGGCGGGAGTCGAACCTGCCTGCGTCGGCATGCCAGTCAGACACCATGCCCATTTCACACCATGCCCACAAACTCTCGTTTTCCTACAACTTTGTTAGTGATTTGATTTATTTTTTTCGATTCAAAAGAGCGATTCATGGTATCAAAGATCATTCAATTCTTAACACCGTAAGGTGAAGCCTAACAGAACTGTGGTTGCGAAAATTGAATTTATGCGTTTCACTGAATAAATTATTTTCCTTTTAAAAATCAACATTCTCATCGGTCACAGATATACCACAAACACTCAGTGAGTGGTTTGACCTGCAGTTTCTTCAGGTCTATCGGGTCGCGATGAACGATGGAATTGTCTCGACGACGAACTTGAAAAGTAGTTAAATTATTTTTTTTTGAAAAAAAAGAGAAAATATCTTCCGATGGAAGACATCGACACATGGAAACTTTTCTCACGAAAAATGTCGGTTATGCTTCACGGATTCTCCAAGTATTAATGAATCTCTTCGAGATTAGTTTGTATCATGTTCCGTTGTTGAGAAAAATACAAAATCAGCCACTCTCAAATTTTTCTGCTTCAGCATCTTGAAACGTTGCTAGGTGATGGCGGAAAATACCTTTATCTTGTTTGTACAGCGAAAAACTCTTTTCATTATTTTTGGCAGTACTGGAATACATTGGCTCAAGGAATCCAGACTTCCGGAAGTGAAAACCACGAAACCGTACTTGATTTTGTAGGATTGAACTATTGTAGAGCATTGGTCATCATGGATCAAATTTACATTACATGGCGTTCATGGCGTTTCCGCTTATTCCAAGCTTGCGTGATTCCTCCTCTTCGAAATGGTGAATGCTTGTCCGAACGTCTGCGAGTAGTTTGGCCCTTGACATAAAAAAAATTATTTAAAAAAAATCCATCTAATCAAAAATATTCTCACCCCAAGTGACGAGTGGAATGCGCCGCAGGTGTAGAAGTAAAAGATCGGTCGACGACCGGCGTTCTGAAAGTTAAATTTATCTTTTTTTTCTTCGACGACCATCAAGATCAAGATCGTCGATCGCGATCCTGACACGACTAAGAAGTCAATGTGAAACCTAGCCCGAATCAAACAAGATCAGATAAAATATTCCGCGTTTCCACTGTCACTGAATTTGGGGGAAAATCGAGTGGACAGAAGGCAAATATCGTTGAGTGCTGTTTACTTGTGTATAACAAGACACAGTGAAACGTACCAAAAATCTGGCTATTTCTATTGAAGGGGTCTTTGTTTTCGTGTTTGCTATCGCCGTATGAATCCAGTATTCATTATTTTCCTTTTTATTATTCAAAAATTACATTTACCATAGTCGATGAAGCGATTTCAAGAAAATCGCAGTCCAAAATATGAGTGAAAACTGTTTTTATTTGTTTTGTTTACGAACGGGAACCGAACCACTATCAATGATAACGAAACAAGTTCGAATAAGAGGACTCCGTGAAACATATATGCGAAATCGATTAATATTTCCATTCGCAATCGATGCTGCAGTTGCTGCAGTTCCAACGGAAACAACAGCAGCTGCTGTTGGGAGTGATCGTCTATGCTGCATATTGGAATTTAGAATATTTTCGACTCACAACTGTCAATTCCCAAATTCTTTTGCGTTGAACTTCATGTTGAGTTTGGTCCTTGTTCTATAAGCGAAGTAAATGTTGGAGTTTCAGTATCACTTTCAGTTACTTCGATTGGAAAAAATATCTGATGCACGCTCGATTGAGGCTCTATTCCAGAGACTCGATGGAACCCATCACGCTGTCCCGAACGTGCGTCTTAGTGATGTCAAATCGGCACTTGACTCTCCTCAATTTGCATGCTCACTCGCTTCTCTAATCAGCGAAAGAGCACGCGAAATGAGGAGAGTCGGGTTCCTATTGGACATCACCATTCTACTAAATAACCATAAAAAGCTGTAGCATTTGATCAGTTCTGATTTTCTTCGGCATTCACAAGAAATAAAATCATCGGAAAGCAGGCCTCCCGTCAGCACAGTACAACGCACCCTTTTATTGTATAAAAATATAGATTTAGGATCCTCTCGTCATGCCCGATCGATCTATCCACATGGGATCACTCGGATAGGCCTATGCGAAAGTTCACTTTTTAAAAATTATTCTCGAAAATCATGAAAAATGAATTGGACAGGCGTGTTCACTATGCAATTCTACCACAGAAACATATTTCACCTAAAATTAGCTCTCTCGGGAGCCGAGTAGCACGTTGAAACGTGATTTTGACGTGACGTCGTCTGGAGCTTACGAGAGGTCTGTGAAGAAAAAGGATATGCCCATCGTCTTCACAACCCTCGATAACCCCAAATAACACATCAGAAAATTGAACTTTTTGAGCTGTGCCAGATCTGTCCAGATTTGCTCGAAAATAATGCAAACGGCGTCATATGTAGAAGGAGTGGCGAGCGGATGACGTCAAATGATGTCTTCCTTTTAATTTTCTGCCAATGTACCCAATCAAATTTGCAGTTTAAAAAATAGTATTTCTCAGTTTTCGAGAATTTTCAAATGAGTTTCAAGTCAATTAAGATCAGACGACGAACGTGACATCTGATTGTAGAAACACACCCGGTTAAAAAAATCAAATGAAGAAAAAAGCAAGAAAATCGACAGGATTGAGAAAAAAAAGACTCCTTGTTTCTCAATCTTTCCACAATACTTCTCGGCTACTGTTCAGGACGAGAGAACGATGCGATTTCGCAAATCAACGCAACAATTCGGTCAATTAAATAGTCGTGTCTCTCCGAACCTGAATGCTATTACAGGCAAGATACCGAAATCCGTCCAAGAGTCCAAGACACAATCTCTCAGCAGTTCCACAATCTCCTCCTCATCTTACCTTCTCGCCACTCCTTCTGCACAGTGACAGTTGCTCCATAGCGCGTCGCGCCGTATCGGTGTGAGTGCTGCACAGCCCCGGCTGCAGCAATCGATGCTGCAGGTGCTGCAGTTCCGACGGCAATAGCAGCAGCTGCGCTAAAGCGTGCTGAAGCGTTTAAACTCATGAGCTTCAATTCACTTTTTTATCGCGAAAAAATTTGTTGAGTTTCATGATTGTTCTATAAGCGAAGTAAATGTTGGAGTTTCAGTACGTCGCCGATCTTTAGTGAGAAAGAATATTTGATAGCTCGATAGAGGCTCCATTAAAGATCGTCAACGGAATCCATAGTTCTGTTCCGAACGGAGAAGCGTGGGAGGTCAAAGATCAGAGATCAAGATGTACGCCAATTATGAATAACATGAATAAGATGACACATTGGTGGCACTCGATATCCAATGTGTTTCGTGTTGGGTTTCACGCATTTTGTATAAGTGCTAATTGGATTGTAGTGACAGTGCGAAGAGGGAATGTTCTCCCAAAAATAAACAATAACATTTTTGCAGATTGGATTGAAATGAATGTAGTCGAAAATAGTAGTCGAGTGTGGGCACCGGCCTGAGGCATGTAACCCACCAGTGAGCTGATGGTTACGCGTATCATCATTATCATGTTGACGCGAATGGAGACGATCTTTTCCTGTTAGTTATTCATGTCTCATACATTACTTAGTGAGTGATGTTTCAGTTGCTATGCGGTTAAAGGCTGCAAGAGAAAAGCGAAATTTATGCATGGTAGATTCGTCAATTATCAAGATCACTTCCCTTTTCATTTTCCGAAAGATCATGAGAAGCAGGTATAAATATTTTCTCCAATTAATAAACTTTTAAGTAGTCAACTTTTGAGTAGCGAGATACACATTTTCTCTCAATTGTAAAATTTTAAATGATTCTAATAATTTGCTAACTTAAGCTTCGCCTAATGAAGCAGAAAGCGATCGAAGACAGCCATGCTGGCGCTTCGACCGAGAGAGTCGTTGATGACGCTATGCAAAATGTTCATCCCAATGTGCTACCTTATATGAATCCTTCCGATCTCTCACGAGTTGTTCGAAGAAGCGTCCAAGTCCAAGGAATGCAACACTGGCCAGCAACTATTAATCCGAGCGAATTCAGTAAGTCGTATTTTTGTGAGACTGTCAAATGTAAAAATTCAAATATAAAAAATGAGTGTCAAACTCATACAATATCCACTTGTTTGCAGGTCTCACTTTTTTTCACGACGATTGCGATCGCCATCTCAGAGGGGATCCGCAAGTTTTCAAGTTACTGTGCAGTGATTTCGGTAAGTTTTTTTTATTCATTCTTCTTTCAATAAATTGAATAATTTATTGCAAGATTAGAATTGCTCAAAAACAACCCGCTCTGGTCAGTTGATGGCACTTTCTATGCTGCACCGATTGATTTCGAACAGATCCTCATAATCGGCGTCCAGGTTCGTTATTTATAATAGTGTGTTAATTACGGCTCAATATTCAGGAGGGCCATCTCTTCACTCCTTGCGCGTACGCATTCTTGACTTTGAAAAGAACAGCTGCTTACACACACGTGTTTCGCGCGCTGAAAGCTCTTGGAATAGTCAATAATCCGACTACTATATCCACTGGTGAGTTCATGGTTATTCAATCATTTCTGAAAAAAGTGTATATTTGTTGTTACAGATTTCGAAATCGCTCTTTCCAATGGATTTCTCGCCGTTTTTCCGACGACCAAAATTTCTCGCTGTGCATTACATCTTTACCAAGCTGTGCTTAGGAAAATTCAAGTATTTTTTTCAATCTTTAAAAAAAAAGATCTTTATGTTTTGCAGAATCGCCATCTCACACAACTTTTTGATAACGCGAACGCGAAACATTTCTTCAAAGGATTAATGGCTCTTAGTCTCATCCCTTCTGCGGATGTCACCGCATATTTCGATGCACTCAAGCATGAAGCTACCCAGATCAAATTACTCGTTCCCGGCAATAACGTTGAAGGTAATATTCATTCGTATAATTTTTTTAATCATTTTTTTTTCAGTTCTTTATGATTATTTCGAGAGAACCTATATCGGGGTCAAAGACGATCATGGCATCCGTGTTCGACCGATGCATCCGGTGGACACGTGGCCAATCTATGACCGAATCATTTCGCATTCGCAGATCGGAAACTCCACAACTGAGGCTTTCAATGCGAAACTGCAGGTATGAAGCAAACTGTGATTGCTCTATAGAATTCAATTCAGTCTGTCCTGCCGCATTCCACTGCGCAGAAAGTCGCAAGTATCCTGGCTGAGCACGATCGGATCTTTGAGAACAAGCACGACTTTGCCAGCGGTCAGCAAAAAATGCTCCAGCAAGCCTATCCCCAGAAACACCAAACTGCAAACATGCAGATCGGACGTTTTGATGCAGTATCCAATGGTGCAATGGGCAAGACACCCTTCAAACACCTAACAGATTTGTGTGTTCATATTCACATCCAACAGTGATTTGTATTTTTATAATTCCAATGATCTTCCTGTTTTCGTTGTTGTTTTGAGTATAATAAATAAATATAAATGAAGCAATTGTTGTTTAGAGTTTAAAAAAATACTATAGCAAAGTACAGTAGGATACGGTCATGTGTTTGCGCTATTTATAATTAAATTGTCGGTATATTTCCGATATGGGATGTAATCGATTCATCCCAAATTCACAGCTGTTTACATTGAGCGTCAGAATCTAAACATTTTTTTTATCAAGCTTGCTTGAAGAAATCGGTCATAACTTGTTTCGAAAACACGCTAGAAATATTCACTGCTCATAATTAGAATCAAGAGACAATGTGAAACATTTTTTTAATGTTGATGATATCATTCCATGAATTTGCGCTGGTGCTGGGTATTTGCTTTTCCGAAACTTTTAAAAAATTTTCCCCAAATGATGTGTAACTTTCGAAAACGGCACTTCTTCGAGAATCCCAGAGAAGTGGTTTGTGTAAGTACTAGTACCTACCATCACCCAAAATATCAGAATCATCTGTATAGGGAGAAAAGAGAAGCTCGACATTATGTCCGAAAACATGCCGATTTCGAATATTTTTAAATTTTAACTTTCTTCATTAATTTTTTGATGAGCTCTCATATCGATATTCGAAATCAGCGCGCAAAGATACCCCCAGAAACACTTATGATCAGAAAGTTCTGAAAGAAATTTTTCAATTTATTTTTTTTCTCTGACTATTCCCCCCCCCCCCCGTATCATGGTTTTGGAACTTTTGTTATTTCGATTTTACTCGAAAAAAGTAATCTACCGTACTTTTGGCATCGGTAGAATTATTTTGAGATCGATTGGAGAGATTTTGAAAATTTCTGACCCAAGGAACTAAATTTGACCCATCGGACTGGGTTACTGTAATCACTGGGTTACTGTAGTATCAGTTGAGTACGGTACTTGTTGTTTTCCTACCATTACCAAAAATCCATAATTGCCATGATCCCCCATACGGTGAATTTTCGAAAAAAATCTGACCCAAGGAACTCAATCTGACCCACTACCGTACTCACTGGGCTACTGTAGTTACAATGTGACAACTTTCATTGAGCTAGACCAACTCGCCTCCGGACTACACCCCGTTGTGCTTTTGACCGTTGTGCTTTTGACCGCCTCTCGTTTTTTTCGGCCGTCTCCGAGTCATTTGTCGACTTTCTTGGATTGTCGTCTATCTTAGAAATTCGGCGATCTACCAACTCATTATCAAATTCCACGATCTTCATAGGAACTTGATTCACTCGTGAAACTCATTGACAATCTCAACAACAAAAAACAATTGCAAAACATTTGTGAAAACTTATGTTCGTGCTAGCGCTGATGAAGAAACCTGTGTGAAAAGTGGCAAAATGCTTCTTGATATGTTAAAAATATCTGTTTGAATGTTCGTGATATTTCAGATGAGTTTCAAGAGTTTTAGCATGAAGAGAGAAGCATTCGATGTCTTAGTTGATCTCGGTGGAAAAAATACAAATCATTTATGAAAAAGAAGGAAGGAGGCTCGAAAAATGATTTGCCCCTAAATAAATAATTAATTCATTAATTACGATTCTATTTTTTTTAATATATCGAATCCTACCGCACCTACACCCACTCGAATCGACTCATTGTGAGGTTGAATATAGGATAATCAAATGTTTACTAGTGTTGCCAGGTCGAATATTGATCTTTCCATTCCTCTTTCTTAGAGACCACAGGCTCCGCCCACTTGGAGGGAATAGAGAGTTGCCCAAAACCTGGCGAGAGGCCGAGCAAATCGGAGACTCAACCAAATTGAACGATCAAAAGAGTTTTCTGTAGGTCTCAGGATCATCTATGAAGCATGTGAGGCGCATCATATCCATTAAAAAATTTGGTCAAAATAATTTCCAGTTTTATTTGGCGAAAAGGAAGCATTTATAGTGTATGGATCTTGTTGCGCCTCTCGTTATTTATTAATTCAATTTTTCCACTAATTCTAAAATAAAATTCGATGAAAAATATGAAGTCTCTGAATTGCTCGACCTCGGCAAAAGTTAGAGTACGCACGTATTCAAATTCCGACTTACGTTGTTTATCTTTACAACTAGCAAAACTGCCTGCAAAGGATGGGACTCGAACCGCGGGTATCGGGCTTGATTAACAAGCGCACTACCGATTGAGCCACAAGACCTTGTGTTCGTCGTCTCAGGTGCGCTACATAATTGTGATGGGATGGATTAGGCGAGTAATGTATAGTAGGAGCCTCGAGACCACATTTTCAATTGTTTCTCGACAAAGTGTTGATTTATCGAAAAACGGCCAAAAGTATGATGTTATTCCAGTGGGGTTCTTTGGCACTACTTTTCGATTGCCTGAGTGAAATCGGCTCTCGACCCTGTGGTCTCTACTCTTACTCATTCATTGGGCAGAGAAACCAGAGATCACGCGAAGTGAGTAGTTTTGATTTGCCAGCATTACTCGTCACTATAGCTCTTGGAATATGTGTCTCTCCATTCGTTATCCTCTGTAGCCGAGATAAGACGTGAAACATCGATTAGAAAGAACTGACAGTCTTGACCTTATTAAAGCTCTGGTAAATTTTCATTTCTTTGGTTTTTTCTACAGACAATCCTGGAAACTATTGTCGAATCCGGGTTAAGCTCGATTTTTAACACATCTCGAAACACATTTCATTCATTAAAAAACAATAAAGGAATAACTGAATTACGTAAAGTAATCTCGCTATTGCCATACTCACGAATAAACCCGACGACGGCATCCGGTCTCACAATTTACTTCCACTATGATCAGACGATTGGCTCAAATCCAAGGTATGTTTTACCGGCGACTGTGCTGCAGTAAATGATTCTGCAGCTGCAGCAACGGTCGCAAATGACTCTCCAGTAGTGGTGGCACGAAGTGAAATGACTCTCCTCATTTCGCACGCTCTCTCACCAGTCAGAGAAAAGAGAGAACGTGTGAAATTAGGAGAGTATTTTTCCGACTTGTCATCACTACTCTTTAGATGCAGTCGCAGAATTAGCGATTGCTGCTAGGAACGACTGGCCAGAAGAGCTCAGAAATTGGCTGGAATTTTTTGATTGGAAGATAGTTGATATTAAACTATCTTACTTGCGAGAAAGCATAGAGAATGATCAGATCTCTTTAGTTTAACTTTCAACAGCATAGCGAAATCACATGCGTTTCACGGTCATCAAAATGAAATAAGGATCTCTAGCTTGACAAGGTATGTTGTGAAGGTCAAAGAATACCTGAATGTATCTGGTACTGACTAAAAGAGAGAGAGAGTATTATTATTATTTATTTCGAATTATAAAAAAACAGCTATCTTCAGATTTTTACTCAACAGGGTCTTATTAGTGGAAAAGAGAAGGTGAAAGTAATGCGAGCTCTCAGGAAAAATTGCGATGTAGCCACTCCGCTTCGCTCCGTGGCTACATCTGCAACTCTTCGTCCACGCTCTCAGCCTCACGAGCTTTTCACAATAGCATGGCCGGTGCATAGGTAAAACTCATGAACACATATTCCTTTTTGCCACTTCTGGCCGCCTTACACATTAGCCTAACACCGCTTGCTTGAGAGTGGGGCGTATGCCATTTCAAAAGGAAGACAGGAGAGTCTACTGATTATTGGTCCCTGAATGAGTTATTTATTGATTGATTACGATATTCTGTGAGAGGGAAATCACGACCGTGCATTGAATCTTATCGCATCATCGCCTACAAACGCTGAATTAAATCAATTATTGTGAAGCTGAATATCAACAAAGCAATTTCGATTTTGGATCTCTCCACACTATCTCGCCGGTCAGAGATACGAGAGATCATGCGAAATTAGGTGAGTCGAGTTTCGATTTGTCATCATTCGTGGCTCCTGCTATCGGAATAATCGTCTCTTCATTGGTCTACCTCAATAACCGACAAAAAGACGCGACATATCAGAAAGAAGTGACAGACGTGCTTAACCTTATTGAAAGGATTAGGCCAATTATCACTTCCTTCGATTTTTTAGAGGCTATCCAAGATCCATTGTCGAAATCGGTCCATTTTTGCAGCGGCTGGTTAAATATTGCATTTTAGGTGTGCAATGATTGTATTGCAATGGGAGGTCAGTGAATAAAAAAGCTTTCTTTGTCAATGCAAATTTTTATTGAAGTAAACGCTCAGAAGATCCTTTACCTCACTGACAAGCCAAACTCATCGGATTTCCTAAGTAGAATTTCCCAGAATGCCTCAATCGGATTCTCGGAGATTACTGTATGAATTAGGGTTCCCGAGTTGGGCCATTCCGCCCACTCAAGCTTATCCGCACCGGTCGAAAAGACCAGTTGGGCGCGCAGAATGGAAAACGCCTGGCAGGCTTAATCCTTTGTTCGCGCCTTCCAGGCTTCGCTTTTGTACCACCTATTGAAGCCTATTCGAAAACGAGCGAAGACGATCGAAATCGCCGATAAACCACGAATGATTGAACGAGATTGCACTGGGGTGGGAATCGAACTCGCGACTCAACGATTGCCGAGCAGCGCCTTAGACCACTCGGCCATCACATGAGACAGGAATGGGCGCCCACAGGCGCCTGCGAATTGTTCATTGTCCGCGACCAGGCCCATTAGGCTTTATTCGTCACGTTGATTTTCGAGTTGGGCGGCCTGGCGCCTGCCCAACTCGGGAACTCTAGTATGAATCATATTATATTCGATTAAATATTGTATTCAGCTACAAGGTTCGGGCACGTTTCATCGTGAAATCTGTAATCTTGTCAAGAATTTCGGAGAACTGATTGTCTTCCTCTTTGTAAGTTTTTTTCGGAGAACTTTTTTTCAATTTCGGAGAACTGATTGTCTTCCTCTTTGTAAGTTTTCATCATTCTTTTTTGGATTTTCATTTCTTAAATTCAGGATGATAATTTCATTAAAGAAATTCTGGTGGAGCCATTCGTCCTTGATTTGGCGAAATCGTGCAAGCAATTGAGGATCGGTCTTCATTATGTCACTAAAGAGATTCTGCACGAAGTTTACAAGGTGAGTATTTGTCTTGTTTTCCTGTAGTGTCCTTTACTTTTTTCTAACCTTTGCTGTTGAATTTTATGCTATTATTTCTAGATCATGATCGATCATCAACAAAGAGACGTGCATCGGTTTCCTCAAACTGATCGGAATCACCTACAGAGATGGGGATTTCTTCTCAAACAGAGAAATCGAAGTGAGTTCCATGATCTTTCTTTTCCTATATTTTTCAATTTTGCAGGTTTACACGACTGGCGGCGATGAGGATATTTTTTTTTCGAACTTCTGGTATATCTTCGATGTACATCTCGAGATTGTTATCTGCAGGTCCTGCGTCATTGAGAAAGGACCGTTCACCCTCAAACTACACGAGGATCGAGATTCTCTCGCGAAGGCCAAGAGTAGAAAAGGAATGAAGAAAGTCGAGTCTTTTCCAAAGTAGAAGAATTGGTTGACTCGTTTCTCATTTCGTTGTTCTTGTAAGTTGTACCATCGATTTTCACTATTTGACCGAATAATTCCTAATATGTTCAGTGAAAGTCATTTTGTATCGATAAAGTTTTTCGAGTTAAGTAAATTGTATGTGTTTGAGAAGGTTCAATGGCCTGGGATTGTACAGTTTCGACAATAAGCGATGGGCACCTTTTTCATTCGTTCATAACTTGTGATTTAATTAAGTGATTTAATTAATTATAGAATGAATTTAATTAAATAAATAGGATATTGGGGCTTATTTAGATACTATTCACAGAATAAAGAGGGATATTGCCGATCCCTCTACACTTGTCACTCTGCTGCAATCATTCCATATGTACTCAGGAAAACGAAGGAACGTGAGTCCATTATCATCTAGTATGAAGAAGTCTACTGGTCTTGAAAAATACTTACTAAATACAAAATATTATAGAAGTATGTGCAAATTAATAGAGCTGGGAAAATATTGTTTTTTTTTAGAATATTTTATGTTTTTGACGAGCGATGCAGTAATAATTATTGGCATTTTTTAAGTAATAATTATTGGCATTTTTTAAGTAATAATTATTGGCATTTACGAAAGCGTGGCGAATTTGAACCTTGGTCGTAGCTCCGAACCGCCAGGAGTTTTCTGGCTGAGGAATCTTTCGGGGCTAACAAACATTTTATGTGCTGGAGTGCGCTATCATTATGGAATATATTTGCCTTCCTTTCTCTCTCCTCCAGGTGCCTTGCAGTTACTGGATAGATCGCACAAATAGGTATTTTTCTATATCAGGAAAATTAGATTTATTGAACTACCCCTAATTCAATGCTAGTTGCATTATGCTACTATCAGAGCCTTGAATCATCTTGTTTTTTCGCGGGAATGAGTCACGATGTCTTTGAGTTGGAAGCGATATATATTGCGCTAACGAATAATAGTCTGAGTGACTAGAAAATAGTGGATACGGCGAAGACGGTGAATCCAAGTCTCACATGATTCATTAGAAGAAAGATTTTTTGGACATTTGATATACCACACGTTCGCTGTGGAAAAAAAGAACTGTAGCCAAACCTGTTCTGTCTTGTTTAGTCGCGCTTGAATCTATATAAATTCGAATTTAAATTCATTGTGCGGTCTTTCAGATTCTCCGGTTCAACTCAGATGAGAGCATTGCTGAACGAGTCGAGTAAACTGTGAGGGTGAGGAGGTTGAGAGCGAATTAGTATTTTATATTTAGAGAATTGGGGAATTATATCCACTGAATAGCCTTTAAAGCTATGTGCAATTGGAAGAGGTACGAAATTTGTATTCTCAGAGTGACCAGTCTAGACGAGTTGCTAGACTAATTTTGTTTGGATCACGTTATAGTTGTGTTTCAGAGATGCTTTGATGGTCCACTAATTGAAGGTTTGATAATAATGTAGCAATTGTCAGGTGAGTAAACATCAATTACATTCATAGAGGAAAATAAGATCGCAGAATTTCTGAGTTTATTGCGCATGGATGTTTTGCGTTTCGGCGACATGTGTATGCTTTCGAGTTGGTAGGGATAACGTTTCTCCAGAGTACATGGCAACAAAATAAAATTTTCATGTGCTTCTGATTCTTACATTCAGGCTTCTTCCATTCCTGTTCATTCCGATATTATCATGAGACTGCAGTCAACATTCGTGGATGGACTCAGCGAGAGCGATGGTGAGGGATTGATCTATGATCTTTGAGAGAATGCCGTTGATTTTTTTATATTTTTTTTAGTAAATTAAGACTTTACTTCGAATAAGCAAGGTGGAGATGAGTTGCACTATACTTGCGAAACTATCCATGCATGCATCAAGCTCTACGATACGCCGCCCATCACCGCCCTTCCATGTACCTTCTGAATGATGGAATTTCATCATTTCCATGCATGCATCAAGCTCTACGATACGCCGCCCATCACCGCCCTTCCATGTACCTTCTGAATGATGGAATTTCATAATTTCCATGCATGTATCAAGCTCTACTATACGCCGCCCATCACCGCCCTTCCATGTACCTTCTGAATGATGGAATTTCATCATTTCCATGCATGCATCAAGCTCTACGATACGCCGCCCATCACCGCCCTTCCATGTACCTTCTGAATCATGGAATTTCATAATTTCCATGCATGCATCAAGCTCTACGACTCGCCGCCCATCACCGCCCTTCCATGTACCTTCTGAATCATGGAATTTCATAATTTCCATGCATGCATCAAGCTCTACGACTCGCCGCCCATCACCGCCCTTCCATGTACCTTCTGAATGATGGAATTTCATAATTTCCATGCATGCATCAAGCTCTACGATACGCCGCCCATCACCGCCCTTCCATGTACCTTCTGAATGATGGAATTTCATAATTTCCATGCATGCATCAAGCTCTACGATACGCCGCCCATCACCACCCTTCCATGTACCTTCTGAATCATGGAATTTCATCATTTCCATGCATGCATCAAGCTCTACGATACGCCGCCCATCACCGCCCTTCCATGTACCTTCTGAATGATGGAATTTCATAATTTCCACGCATGTATCAAGCTCTACGATACGCCGCCCATCACCGCCCTTCCATGTACCTTCTGAATGATGGAATTTCATAATTTCCATGCATGCATCAAGCTCTACGATACGCCGCCCATCATCGCCCTTCCATGTACCTTCTGAATCATGGAATTTCATAATTTCCATGCATGCATCAAGCTCTACGATACGCCGCCCATCATCGCCCTTCCATGTACCTTCTGAATCATGGAATTTCATAATTTCCATGCATGCATCAAGCTCTACGACTCGCCGCCCATCACCGCCCTTCCATGTATCGTAGAGCTTGATGCACGCCGCCCTTTTTTTTGGAATTTCATAATTTCCACGCATGTATCAAGCTCTACGATACGCCGCCCATCACCGCCCTTCCATGTACCTTCTGAATGATGGAATTTCATAATTTCCACGCATGTATCAAGCTCTACGATACGCCGCCCATCACCGCCCTTCCATGTACCTTCTGAATGATGGAATTTCATAATTTCCATGCATGCATCAAGCTCTACGATACGCCGCCCATCATCGCCCTTCCATGTACCTTCTGAATCATGGAATTTCATAATTTCCATGCATGCATCAAGCTCTACGATACGCCGCCCATCATCGCCCTTCCATGTACCTTCTGAATCATGGAATTTCATAATTTCCATGCATGCATCAAGCTCTACGACTCGCCGCCCATCACCGCCCTTCCATGTATCGTAGAGCTTGATGCACGCCGCCCTTTTTTTTTGGAATTTCATAATTTCCACGCATGTATCAAGCTCTATGATACGCCGCCCATCACCGCCCTTCCATGTACCTTCTGAATGATGGAATTTCATAATTTTCACGCATGTATCAAGCTCTACGATACGCCGCCCATCACCGCCCTTCCATGTACCTTCTGAATGATGGAATTTCATAATTTCCATGCATGCATCAAGCTCTACGATACGCCGCCCATCACCGCCCTTCCATGTACCTTCTGAATGATGGAATTTCATAATTTCCATGCATGCATCAAGCTCTACGATACGCCGCCCATCACCGCCCTTCCATCTACCTTCTGATTTCGGCACTATTTTCGTGCGCTGAATCCGAATTTTCATATGAGAGCTCATGAGAGCATCAATGAAAAAAATATACTTGAAAAACGTCTCGAGATATCGAATCCAGCCATGAATCGGTCACGGTAGATTGATTATGGCGGTACAATGGCACCGAAAAAGTGCCCTGGAAAGAGTTCTATCGTATTCTACAGTGAAAAATACACAAAATATTTCAAATTAAAGATGTAGAAATGGTGCCATCATAGGAAGCCATATTGATGTTTGGCAAAATTGAGAGAACATTACACATTTTGTGCCATAGCTTGCGTCGGAATAGCTCAGATCAAGTTTCCTTCTACTATTTTCCATAACTTTTTGTGCTCTTCCGAATGGTATGTAACATGATACCGAAATGTCGAATTGAAATGGGCATGGTGTCGCAGGCAGTCGAACCTGCCTGCGTCGGATCGATAATTGCCTGCCTGCGTCGGCATGCCAGTCAAACACCATGCCAATTAGACCAGGGCGGCCTACCGCAGGGAACGCTTGACGGAGACTAGTGGTTGGGGCGCGCGCCTTTCTCTGCCTCTTGCAAAGCATCACCTGCGGGCGGGAGTCGAACCTGCTTGCGTCGGCATGCCAGTCAGACACCATGCCCATTAGGCCAGGGCGGCCTACCGCAGGGAGCGCTTGACGGAGACTGGTGGTTGGGGCGCGCGCCTTTCTCTGCCTCTTGCAAAACATCACCTGCGGGCGGGAGTCGAGCCTGCCTGCGTCGGCATGCCAGTCAGACACCATGCCCATTAGGCCAGGGCGGCCTACCGCAGGGAGCGCTTGACGGAGACTAGTGGTTGGGGCGCGCGCCTTTCTCTGCCTCTTGCAAAACATCACCTGCGGGCGGGAGTCGAACCTGCCTGCGTCGGCATGCCAGTCAGACACCATGCCCATGGCACTTCTCGCAGTCTTCTCCGACGATTTTGAAGCGAGTTACGCGCGAAAAACAACGTATTGCATAAGGATGACGAAATGTTACATAGTGATGACGAAATATTTTTATCGATTTTTGAAAAGCTCGTAGAGAGGGATCGAATGGTCAAGGACTTGTCCTCGGGCGATGAGTTTAAAGCGAGATATGAGCAAAAGAAAAAGCGTGACAAACATACGGACAGACAAACAGACAACGTGACATACAGACAGACATTATGGTTTGATACTCTTTAGTAATGACGAAATATAACATTTCGAAAACTCAGCACGGGTGATCAATTGACACTTTTCACAAGGTTTCCCGATGATTTTGAACCGAATTATTATTACTGTGCCTTTACTGTACCTCTTGCAAAACATCACCTGCGGGCGGGAGTCGAACCTGCCTGCGTCGGCATGCCAGTCAGACACCATGCCCATTAACCCCATATTCCAAAATGATCAGGAGAATCTGCTCTGTCTACAGTTAATGGGTTTTCCGAGCCCACTTATTGTGTCAAAAAATGACTATAACTCAAAAACGAAAAATGCTAGAACCTCAAAAAAAGTTTCATTTTGTAGAGAATTATAAACTCTGGTCGGGTGCGCGAGATTTGTGGCCATTTCGACCCTTCCCGGACCAGTTTTTATCGCAGAACAAGATTTTGGCCAAATTGACGTGGTGCCGTACCGGGATTCAGAAGGCTCTGATCGAAAATCGGCCTCCACCAATCGATTCAGAATCAAAAGTTACCACTAGGGCCATCTTTTGAGCTTATGTTATTGTTTACCTGTTCGCGGCACTTGTTGACCCTAACGCAAACGGCCTCATATGGCTTCCCATGATGGCACTTTTTCTACATCTCTATTTCGAGGTATTTTGTGTATTCTTTAATGTCGAATGCGATGGAACTCTTTCCAGGCCACTTTTTCGGTGCCAATGTACCTCCTCAGTCATTCTTCCGTGACCGATTCATGCCTCGGCTCGATATCACCGGAAGTTTTTCAAGTATAACTTTTTTCTTTGATGCTTTCGTGAGCTCTCATATGAAAATTCGAATTCAGCGGACGAAAATACAGCAGAAACTTATATTGACATATTTTTTCGAGATGAACAGTTTTTCGACTTTGGTTGTTTTTCACCATGTGGTCCCTCCTATGGTCACTTTTTTCAGTCGAATAAATTTTAATCTCGAAGAATATGTCTATAGAAGTTTCGGGACTATTTTCGTGCGCTGAATCCGAATTTTCATATAAGAGCTCATGAGAGCATCAATGAAAAAAAATATACTTGAAAAACGTCTCGAGATATCGAATCCAGCCATGAATCGGTCACTGTAGATTGATTATGGCGGTACAATGGCACCGAAAAAGTGCCCTGGAAAGAGTTCTATCGTATTCTACAGTGAAAAATACACAAAATATTTCAAATTAAAGATGTAGAAATGGTGCCATCATAGGAAGCCATATTGATGTTTGGCAAAATTGAGAGAACATTACACATTTTGTGCCATAGCTTGCGTCGGAATAGCTCAGATCAAGTTTCCTTCTACTATTTTCCATAACTTTTTGTGCTCTTCCGAATGGTATGTAACATGATACCGAAATGTCGAATTTGAAATTATCGCTTTTTGTAGATCAAAGATCAATTTTTTACGAAAAAAGTTTTTTCGACCCGAAGGGATCGCACACCCAAAATATTAGCCTAGTACGACCATTTTGAAGCAACTGTACCACTTTATCCCCACTAGTACGCCTGATTTTGGACAACTTCAACGCCACAGCTTCAATGAAATTGCTAACTCTTCTATCTCATATCTTTTTTCTTTCGCACTTTAGTGAGCTCTAGTATGCATTTTCGGTTTCTACGTGCGAAAATGCACTAGAAACGTTTATAGAGACAGTATTCTGAGTAAGTGACTTTTCGACCCAAAAACGGACCAAAGGGAGGACCACATGGTGAAAAAATAAAAAAGTCGAAAAAAAATCATCTCGAAAAAATATGTCCATAGGAGTTTCTGGTGTATTTTGGTGCGCTGATTCCGAATTTCGTTATGTGAGTTCGTTAAAACATGACAAAAAATGTTATGTATGAGAAAACTGTCAAAATCGGCACTTTTTCGGACAAAACCCCGGGCATTTTTTTATTACCACTTTCGATTCTTCTGATTTTTTGAGTTGTACTGAGGTGACAGTATGTTCTTAAATCGCTTTTCGGTGCTTGTCGCGGAAATCGGTATTTGGTAAGTTACATAATTTTATACAAAAACCGACAGCCCCGATCCAGAACTTAGACAAGGAATGACATCACCAACATGAGTATTGTTGTCCTTTGCATCTTGATACTAATTCTATTTCAGATTAGTCTCTAGCATTATTTTAAAGAGAGTTATGGTATTTTTCGTGAGTCGAATTTGGCATATATTTTCATAGTGAACCTACTTTGACCTACCAATACTCGGAGATGCGACCAGATATCACAATTCCGCAAACGCAGTTTGAAAGAGCATCATCGAAAGTACTTATGTTTCACTTTTCAGCAGGATTGGAGATACACATTCCTACCGCCGCTGTATGTCCATTTCTCTCGAAAACCTCGCGATTCCGAGTTTTCGAAAATGAAAGTTTCAAATTCAAAGCTAGACGTCGGAAATTTAGGCACCTGGGCCAACTTTTAAAGCTGATCGCTGCTGTTTATTTCAATTTTGTTGAATATCAAAATTTGCATAATTCTAAAAAAATCAATCGCACTTATCTCGAAAACGAAAAACTTTACCATCGCAAATTGTTGATATGATGTAGCCCTAGAACAGGGCTTTCCATCAAGCACAAGCACGACTCATATATGAGACGAATCGCGAGATATTCGACTACCCCGCGGCGGTAGAAAAAATTTCCTCCAATCCCGATGAAACGTGAAACTTAGGAACTTCGAATGATGCTCTTTCTAACTGCGTTTGCAGAATTTTGATATCGGGTCTCATCTCCGAGTATTGGTAGGTCAAAATTGGTACACCCGCCAATTTAGGTCCAATTCCGCCTCATGGAAACAGCCATAACTGGCTTCAAAATGAAGTTGAAGACAATCCGCAAGTTGCACTCGATAGAGGAGGCAGAGTACAAGATTTCATATGTTAATGATGTCATTCCTCGTCCATGCCCTGGATTAGGACGGTCGGTTTTTTGATAAAGTAGTGTAACTTTTCAAATCAAAATTTCGCCAACAAGCGCTCCTACACGTTTTGAAGCACCTATATGTACCTCAAACATATCCAAAAACTAGAGAAATCGAAGGGTGGAAAAAAAAGTTGGTTTTTGGCTGGTTTTTGTCCAAAAAAAATTTTTCACTGTTTTTCACAATTATTCAGACATAACTTTTTTCACTGATTGTTTCATGAGCTATCATATAGAAAATCGGATTCAGCACACCGAAATACACCAGAAACTCTTATAATCATATTTTTTCAAGGTGAAATTTTTTTCGACTTTGGTCACTTTTTCACCATGTGGTGAGTAAAACTACTAGTGAGTAAATTTTCCTGAAATTTCCATTTTGGCCCAAAATCAGTGTCGAAAAAGTAATATTCTCGAAATTAACTGACTAGTAGTTTTTCTGGCGTATTTTGGTGCGTAGAATCCGAATTTCTATATAAGAACTCATGCAATGACGAACTAAAAAAGATTCAGTCCGAAAAGCACAAAAACAGCGAGTTTGTCTCGGAAAATTAGCCATAAAAGTACTTTCCACAGAGAAAACCCCATAACTTCATATACTAAAATGATCAGGAAAACATGCTCTTGCTACTTTGAAAGTTTGTTTCCCCCGCGTCCAGTAGATCGAAAATCGACCATAACTCAAAAACTAAATCAGACTGAGCCTCAATCGAAGTTCCATTAGATCGAGCGAAAAATTCTTATCGGGTACGCGATATTTGTGGCCAATCCGACTCTTTTTGGACCCGTTTTTATCGGGGGTAAGTATATGGCCATATCGACGTCGTGCCGAACCGGGATTCTGAAGGCTCGGATCGAACAACGGAAAAGGTCATTCGATTCAGAATCGAAAGTTACCCCTAGGACGAACTTTTGAGTATAACAGGTTGATCGGAAAGTCTTTTCCAATTTCTCGCAAGTTACATCTTTATCTCACACAAGGTACAATCAACTTCGATATTAAAAGTATTCTCCGTTAGCATCGATGACCTTCTTCCATCTCTCTGGCAACTTCCTGATCCCTTCCTCCCAGAACAAACGGGGCTGATTAGCGAAGTAGTTGGTCAACACACAGTTTTGAAACTCTGCCCTTTCAGGAAGCGCTGCAGGTCCGAAAAGAGGTGGTTGTCGGAGGGGGCCAAGTCGGGTGAATAGGGTGGGTGGGGTAGGATAGTCCAGCCATAGCCCCCTAACTCAGCCTTGGTGTTTCTCGCGGTGTGTGGCTCACATCGACTCGCACAGAGATGCTAGAAGTTTTGCCATTTTCTGAAAAGTAACAATGATGGCCTCTCCCCTGACCTGCGTATCAGAAGGAAGAGTTCTCACTTGTATTCATTGTTTTCATTCTCCATGCACCCCGATCGCTCAGCAGAAGATACAGATCATCACCATGGACAAACTGAGGCAAGTATGATTATTGAATCATGACAAGCTCTCTCTATTCTGAACACTCTCCTCTGCATTTCCTGCGAGAGAGCGTGCGAAATAGAGAGAGCCAGAGCTGATCGAAAATATCTAGAATAAACAGCAGCTCACTCGTATATCGGTGGAAAAACATCATCGCACAACTTTATAGATGCTAAGAACAACATGTGGCTCTGAATTGAATCTTGAAATCTCCTTTATCGATGGAACGGAATTTAAAGAATAAAAAATATATATTATGAAGCTGATCAATCAACAGCATAGTTCAAGAAACAATTTCAATATCAACGTCGTCAAAACTTTTATTGACCAAAGCCAACAAACAACATGCAAACCTTTTTTGAATGTAGGCTTGCATGACGATTACAGCGAAAGTAGACAGAGATTGGAGAGTTTGTTTAGTACATATCAAATACATTCTTCAAAAATCCTAACGGCATTAATAGGTGGCAACAAATAAAGAATATAGTACACGAACGCAGTGAAGACAATAACTAAAATTGAATTAGAATCGATTGAATTATTCGGCTCTGCTCCTCTTAGGTGGAATATCTTCCACTCCAACGTCAGTGTTATCTTCTTCGCCCAGCAGCCGTTTCAGTATCATCCTTTCTGCTTCATCGTCCGAATCCTCGTCTTCTTCATCTTCTTCCGTCAGGATTCTCCTCTTGTTCAAGTCATCTCTACAAGCAATCATGGGTTATATTTGTCCCATTCCAGGAATGGGACAAATATAACCCATGATATAGCTCACATGATCCTCTTTGGAAGACTTTTGAAAGCCGTGTCCGTCCATTGTCCATCAGTAGCCAATACAACAGCTGCGCGATCGTACAGGGTCGGTTCTGGAGAATCAAGGGGTTTGCGACGCAATGCTACCATGGAATATCGTCAATTGAATACGAGGCAAGTATTTCAATTCTTCGGAATTTTTTTACTTACCTAGCTCGAGAATCGCAATGGTGTTGAGATACCTGCAAAAATATTAATTCCATTATGTGGAATGGTCTTGTTGTCTCTCTCGGATTTCCCGAAAATAAATAATCGACTTACTGCCTGAGCAGAGGTGTGTGGGTCGCTGGATCTTCTACTTCTTTGAATGAACTAGCAAGGAAGAGCACGCGCGATCCCACAGTGACAGGTTCGCTGCCATAGATATCGAACGAATTCTCGTCCTCATAATCAAAGTGGAGTGGCACGGTCATTTGGCATGTCTGGAATGTGATTTATTTGTTTCAGTATCAAAAATAATATGTTTGCAAAAACTTGCTGAACATTTTCCATCACATATATTCCATCTTGGGATGCTTATTTTGACTTGATCACCTTGATCCATTCAAATGCAGCGGAATCAAATCGCCGAAGCACGGACTTGTTGCTTACAGAAACAGTAGTGCGCTTTTTCTCGAATATCCACAAGTGTTGATCGGTCGTAACTGAAACAATAAGAATTCCTCCCATCGCAAGGCAAACAGATAAATTGGATGAGGAACGTGAAGGGAAATCACACTTTTGGATTCATCCCAAATAAAATAATCCCGAATATCTTTTACAGAAATACTATGAAGCTGCACCGACCAATTTTTTTTCGAGAATCGTCAATAAGTGCTCAGAAAAACATTCTTACAAAACATTTGATCCATTCCAGTTTTGAATGGCAACTGTTCCGCTTCATGGAAATTTAGTGAACCATCCTGGTTTGAAAGATCGAGAACCTGATAACGTGCATTAGCTGATGATCGGTGAATTTCAATAAGACAATTGGGTATGAAAAATTTATTTAACTTGAAGTCCTCATGGTTTTGTGACAAATATTGTTACTATACATAATTACACATAATGACTAAAATCTAACCAAATGTCTTTTCATATTTGCATAATGTTCCTCGCTGATGAGATGTATTGATTGTCCGACAATGAACATCTGCAATCGAATATTTACTTCAGATAAATAATTATTATTTAAACTGTCGCACTTTATATCGGTGGATAAGAAGAGAATGGGTCCTGATTGCTTCCCCAGTCACCTTAAATACACATTGAAAGTTGTCGGTGCAAAAATAGAGTTGTTTATAGTCACGTATACTTTGTTCAGTATGATAGTAAAGTTTTTGAGATGCAAAAATTTCAATAATCGATATCATAATTTGTTAACCTGATCTTCAGTCCATGTCATCGTATCTAAATTAAGTCTCCTCAATATCACATCATCACGATCATGTGAAATCACACAGAAGTAAGTATTCGATCCTGCGATTGCTAAATATGTATAATTACATCATTGTTTGAACAAAAGTATACCATCTTTATATCCGAATTTAACGCCAGCGAACGGATAAGAGGTTAACATAATTCTCCTCCAGCGAAAACAACCGCTCTCTGAAGATTTTTTTGTTGATAATTCTTTCCACTATCAAACTTGCACAAATTACATTGCTAAATGCGATCTACTGCTACCGGATCCAAATATGCTCTCAATTCTGTCTATCTTTTCTCGATCTACGAGAGAGTGTGCAGAATGAAGAGATCGCTATTTGTGAACCGTGAACCGTACCAGCAGTGCCCTCGAAGAATTGGTAAACCGAACGACTCCAAAAATATGCTTTCTCTTTGTGCACTACTATCGTTTTGAACGTGGCGTGCACAAAGTCATCAAGCTGGAATATTCATTTATTTCGATATCATAGGGCCGAGGCATCGGAATAAATTACATAGACAGTTTCGAAACTTTCATCTCACCTCGCCCCGCACTTCGAGATTAGATAGGTTGAAGGTTCCTAAATGGAAAGTTTACAATGGAAATGTATTCATAAGAAGAAGTTTTGAATAGTGGAAAAAGTATTACAGAAAAGCGTCTGGTAACAAAAGCTCACTAGTGTAAGATAGTGCCTAGTCTTTACGCCTAGTCTAAGCGTCGCAAGTTTTTGCAACTGTGAAAACTAACTTGTGTCCATCACTTGCATCACCCATTTACCGTCGTCGTCATACATAAAGTAGATGTTGTCACCAATGACGAACTGAAATAGGAAAAAAGAGTAATGAGACATCTACATTTCCATAAAGGTTCAAATAATATTTCTATCTTTGCTGAATTATCTTATCTGTCTGGCCGAGAGAGTTTGTGGCGAGAGAGATCGAGATAACTAATCTACTCTATGAACATGCCTTCATGCGCGGGTTGACATCACTGTCAATAAAGTCGACGCTCGGCATAAAGATCATTGTGTTTATCTGAAATGAATTCCAACACTACATTGGGATTTCAAAGTAAATCACAAACTTCGACGATTACAATACGATGAAATATCAATAAGAACAATTAATTTTATTAGAAACTGTTAACATCAACGGAAATATGTGCGCAAGGAGAGAAAAAACAGAATCGATAGTCCGCTTATATGTGAGCACCTATTATTCAGGCTGCTCGCTGTCAAGTGATAAGAAACAACAATGCGCTCAATGTCACTGAATGATAGTGCCGATGATTTTTGGGATTTCGAAATTTCTTTTCTGAAAACAAGGAAAAAGTATCCCCCGACAAACTGCAGCATATTGGTGGCGAATCGAGACCAACTTCACACCAATTTGCGTCCTCTTTCGTTTCTCTAATCAGCAAACGATCACGCGAATTGAAGAGAGTCGGTCTCGATTGAAAAGTACATTCAATGATGCAGAAGGAAACTGAATCGTATATCGCTGTTGAATAAAACATCGGTTTTTAAATATGGCAAGAATATCATTTATAACAATGAATCGATTTTCGATTGAGTGGCTGAGTCAGAGCTCTCAATCTCAAGTGATAAGAAGCGACGACGATTTTGGTTTTCATTTTCCAGTTCATTTTGTGAGCAATGTAGTGTTGGAATTCATTTCAGATAAACACAATGATCTTTATGCCGAGCGTCGACTTTATTGACAGTGATGTCAACCCGCGCATGAAGGCATGTTCATAGAGTAGATTAGTTATCTCGATCTCTCTCGCCACAAACTCTCTCGGCCAGACAGATAAGATAATTCAGCAAAGATAGAAATATTATTTGAACCTTTATGGAAATGTAGATGTCTCATTACTCTTTTTTCCTATTTCAGTTCGTCATTGGTGACAACATCTACTTTATGTATGACGACGACGGTAAATGGGTGATGCAAGTGATGGACACAAGTTAGTTTTCACAGTTGCAAAAACTTGCGACGCTTAGACTAGGCGTAAAGACTAGGCACTATCTTACACTAGTGAGCTTTTGTTACCAGACGCTTTTCTGTAATACTTTTTCCACTATTCAAAACTTCTTCTTATGAATACATTTCCATTGTAAACTTTCCATTTAGGAACCTTCAACCTATCTAATCTCGAAGTGCGGGGCGAGGTGAGATGAAAGTTTCGAAACTGTCTATGTAATTTATTCCGATGCCTCGGCCCTATGATATCGAAATAAATGAATATTCCAGCTTGATGACTTTGTGCACGCCACGTTCAAAACGATAGTAGTGCACAAAGAGAAAGCATATTTTTGGAGTCGTTCGGTTTACCAATTCTTCGAGGGCACTGCTGGTACGGTTCACGGTTCACAAATAGCGATCTCTTCATTCTGCACACTCTCTCGTAGATCGAGAAAAGATAGACAGAATTGAGAGCATATTTGGATCCGGTAGCAGTAGATCGCATTTAGCAATGTAATTTGTGCAAGTTTGATAGTGGAAAGAATTATCAACAAAAAAATCTTCAGAGAGCGGTTGTTTTCGCTGGAGGAGAATTATGTTAACCTCTTATCCGTTCGCTGGCGTTAAATTCGGATATAAAGATGGTATACTTTTGTTCAAACAATGATGTAATTATACATATTTAGCAATCGCAGGATCGAATACTTACTTCTGTGTGATTTCACATGATCGTGATGATGTGATATTGAGGAGACTTAATTTAGATACGATGACATGGACTGAAGATCAGGTTAACAAATTATGATATCGATTATTGAAATTTTTGCATCTCAAAAACTTTACTATCATACTGAACAAAGTATACGTGACTATAAACAACTCTATTTTTGCACCGACAACTTTCAATGTGTATTTAAGGTGACTGGGGAAGCAATCAGGACCCATTCTCTTCTTATCCACCGATATAAAGTGCGACAGTTTAAATAATAATTATTTATCTGAAGTAAATATTCGATTGCAGATGTTCATTGTCGGACAATCAATACATCTCATCAGCGAGGAACATTATGCAAATATGAAAAGACATTTGGTTAGATTTTAGTCATTATGTGTAATTATGTATAGTAACAATATTTGTCACAAAACCATGAGGACTTCAAGTTAAATAAATTTTTCATACCCAATTGTCTTATTGAAATTCACCGATCATCAGCTAATGCACGTTATCAGGTTCTCGATCTTTCAAACCAGGATGGTTCACTAAATTTCCATGAAGCGGAACAGTTGCCATTCAAAACTGGAATGGATCAAATGTTTTGTAAGAATGTTTTTCTGAGCACTTATTGACGATTCTCGAAAAAAAATTGGTCGGTGCAGCTTCATAGTATTTCTGTAAAAGATATTCGGGATTATTTTATTTGGGATGAATCCAAAAGTGTGATTTCCCTTCACGTTCCTCATCCAATTTATCTGTTTGCCTTGCGATGGGAGGAATTCTTATTGTTTCAGTTACGACCGATCAACACTTGTGGATATTCGAGAAAAAGCGCACTACTGTTTCTGTAAGCAACAAGTCCGTGCTTCGGCGATTTGATTCCGCTGCATTTGAATGGATCAAGGTGATCAAGTCAAAATAAGCATCCCAAGATGGAATATATGTGATGGAAAATGTTCAGCAAGTTTTTGCAAACATATTATTTTTGATACTGAAACAAATAAATCACATTCCAGACATGCCAAATGACCGTGCCACTCCACTTTGATTATGAGGACGAGAATTCGTTCGATATCTATGGCAGCGAACCTGTCACTGTGGGATCGCGCGTGCTCTTCCTTGCTAGTTCATTCAAAGAAGTAGAAGATCCAGCGACCCACACACCTCTGCTCAGGCAGTAAGTCGATTATTTATTTTCGGGAAATCCGAGAGAGACAACAAGACCATTCCACATAATGGAATTAATATTTTTGCAGGTATCTCAACACCATTGCGATTCTCGAGCTAGGTAAGTAAAAAAATTCCGAAGAATTGAAATACTTGCCTCGTATTCAATTGACGATATTCCATGGTAGCATTGCGTCGCAAACCCCTTGATTCTCCAGAACCGACCCTGTACGATCGCGCAGCTGTTGTATTGGCTACTGATGGACAATGGACGGACACGGCTTTCAAAAGTCTTCCAAAGAGGATCATGTGAGCTATATCATGGGTTATATTTGTCCCATTCCTGGAATGGGACAAATATAACCCATGATTGCTTGTAGAGATGACTTGAACAAGAGGAGAATCCTGACGGAAGAAGATGAAGAAGACGAGGATTCGGACGATGAAGCAGAAAGGATGATACTGAAACGGCTGCTGGGCGAAGAAGATAACACTGACGTTGGAGTGGAAGATATTCCACCTAAGAGGAGCAGAGCCGAATAATTCAATCGATTCTAATTCAATTTTAGTTATTGTCTTCACTGCGTTCGTGTACTATATTCTTTATTTGTTGCCACCTATTAATGCCGTTAGGATTTTTGAAGAATGTATTTGATATGTACTAAACAAACTCTCCAATCTCTGTCTACTTTCGCTGTAATCGTCATGCAAGCCTACATTCAAAAAAGGTTTGCATGTTGTTTGTTGGCTTTGGTCAATAAAAGTTTTGACGACGTTGATATTGAAATTGTTTCTTGAACTATGCTGTTGATTGATCAGCTTCATAATATATATTTTTTATTCTTTAAATTCCGTTCCATCGATAAAGGAGATTTCAAGATTCAATTCAGAGCCACATGTTGTTCTTAGCATCTATAAAGTTGTGCGATGATGTTTTTCCACCGATATACGAGTGAGCTGCTGTTTATTCTAGATATTTTCGATCAGCTCTGGCTCTCTCTATTTCGCACGCTCTCTCGCAGGAAATGCAGAGGAGAGTGTTCAGAATAGAGAGAGCTTGTCATGATTCAATAATCATACTTGCCTCAGTTTGTCCATGGTGATGATCTGTATCTTCTGCTGAGCGATCGGGGTGCATGGAGAATGAAAACAATGAATACAAGTGAGAACTCTTCCTTCTGATACGCAGGTCAGGGGAGAGGCCATCATTGTTACTTTTCAGAAAATGGCAAAACTTCTAGCATCTCTGTGCGAGTCGATGTGAGCCACACACCGCGAGAAACACCAAGGCTGAGTTAGGGGGCTATGGCTGGACTATCCTACCCCACCCACCCTATTCACCCGACTTGGCCCCCTCCGACAACCACCTCTTTTCGGACCTGCAGCGCTTCCTGAAAGGGCAGAGTTTCAAAACTGTGTGTTGACCAACTACTTCGCTAATCAGCCCCGTTTGTTCTGGGAGGAAGGGATCAGGAAGTTGCCAGAGAGATGGAAGAAGGTCATCGATGCTAACGGAGAATACTTTTAATATCGAAGTTGATTGTACCTTGTGTGAGATAAAGATGTAACTTGCGAGAAATTGGAAAAGACTTTCCGATCAACCTGTTATACTCAAAAGTTCGTCCTAGGGGTAACTTTCGATTCTGAATCGAATGACCTTTTCCGTTGTTCGATCCGAGCCTTCAGAATCCCGGTTCGGCACGACGTCGATATGGCCATATACTTACCCCCGATAAAAACGGGTCCAAAAAGAGTCGGATTGGCCACAAATATCGCGTACCCGATAAGAATTTTTCGCTCGATCTAATGGAACTTCGATTGAGGCTCAGTCTGATTTAGTTTTTGAGTTATGGTCGATTTTCGATCTACTGGACGCGGGGGAAACAAACTTTCAAAGTAGCAAGAGCATGTTTTCCTGATCATTTTAGTATATGAAGTTATGGGGTTTTCTCTGTGGAAAGTACTTTTATGGCTAATTTTCCGAGACAAACTCGCTGTTTTTGTGCTTTTCGGACTGAATCTTTTTTAGTTCGTCATTGCATGAGTTCTTATATAGAAATTCGGATTCTACGCACCAAAATACGCCAGAAAAACTACTAGTCAGTTAATTTCGAGAATATTACTTTTTCGACACTGATTTTGGGCCAAAATGGAAATTTCAGGAAAATTTACTCACTAGTAGTTTTACTCACCACATGGTGAAAAAGTGACCAAAGTCGAAAAAAATTTCACCTTGAAAAAATATGATTATAAGAGTTTCTGGTGTATTTCGGTGTGCTGAATCCGATTTTCTATATGATAGCTCATGAAACAATCAGTGAAAAAAGTTATGTCTGAATAATTGTGAAAAACAGTGAAAAATTTTTTTTGGACAAAAACCAGCCAAAAACCAACTTTTTTTTCCACCCTTCGATTTCTCTAGTTTTTGGATATGTTTGAGGTACATATAGGTGCTTCAAAACGTGTAGGAGCGCTTGTTGGCGAAATTTTGATTTGAAAAGTTACACTACTTTATCAAAAAACCGACCGTCCTAATCCAGGGCATGGACGAGGAATGACATCATTAACATATGAAATCTTGTACTCTGCCTCCTCTATCGAGTGCAACTTGCGGATTGTCTTCAACTTCATTTTGAAGCCAGTTATGGCTGTTTCCATGAGGCGGAATTGGACCTAAATTGGCGGGTGTACCAATTTTGACCTACCAATACTCGGAGATGAGACCCGATATCAAAATTCTGCAAACGCAGTTAGAAAGAGCATCATTCGAAGTTCCTAAGTTTCACGTTTCATCGGGATTGGAGGAAATTTTTTCTACCGCCGCGGGGTAGTCGAATATCTCGCGATTCGTCTCATATATGAGTCGTGCTTGTGCTTGATGGAAAGCCCTGTTCTAGGGCTACATCATATCAACAATTTGCGATGGTAAAGTTTTTCGTTTTCGAGATAAGTGCGATTGATTTTTTTAGAATTATGCAAATTTTGATATTCAACAAAATTGAAATAAACAGCAGCGATCAGCTTTAAAAGTTGGCCCAGGTGCCTAAATTTCCGACGTCTAGCTTTGAATTTGAAACTTTCATTTTCGAAAACTCGGAATCGCGAGGTTTTCGAGAGAAATGGACATACAGCGGCGGTAGGAATGTGTATCTCCAATCCTGCTGAAAAGTGAAACATAAGTACTTTCGATGATGCTCTTTCAAACTGCGTTTGCGGAATTGTGATATCTGGTCGCATCTCCGAGTATTGGTAGGTCAAAGTAGGTTCACTATGAAAATATATGCCAAATTCGACTCACGAAAAATACCATAACTCTCTTTAAAATAATGCTAGAGACTAATCTGAAATAGAATTAGTATCAAGATGCAAAGGACAACAATACTCATGTTGGTGATGTCATTCCTTGTCTAAGTTCTGGATCGGGGCTGTCGGTTTTTGTATAAAATTATGTAACTTACCAAATACCGATTTCCGCGACAAGCACCGAAAAGCGATTTAAGAACATACTGTCACCTCAGTACAACTCAAAAAATCAGAAGAATCGAAAGTGGTAATAAAAAAATGCCCGGGGTTTTGTCCGAAAAAGTGCCGATTTTGACAGTTTTCTCATACATAACATTTTTTGTCATGTTTTAACGAACTCACATAACGAAATTCGGAATCAGCGCACCAAAATACACCAGAAACTCCTATGGACATATTTTTTCGAGATGATTTTTTTTCGACTTTTTTATTTTTTCACCATGTGGTCCTCCCTTTGGTCCGTTTTTGGGTCGAAAAGTCACTTACTCAGAATACTGTCTCTATAAACGTTTCTAGTGCATTTTCGCACGTAGAAACCGAAAATGCATACTAGAGCTCACTAAAGTGCGAAAGAAAAAAGATATGAGATAGAAGAGTTAGCAATTTCATTGAAGCTGTGGCGTTGAAGTTGTCCAAAATCAGGCGTACTAGTGGGGATAAAGTGGTACAGTTGCTTCAAAATGGTCGTACTAGGCTAATATTTTGGGTGTGCGATCCCTTCGGGTCGAAAAAACTTTTTTCGTAAAAAATTGATCTTTGATCTACAAAAAGCGATAATTTCAAATTCGACATTTCGGTATCATGTTACATACCATTCGGAAGAGCACAAAAAGTTATGGAAAATAGTAGAAGGAAACTTGATCTGAGCTATTCCGACGCAAGCTATGGCACAAAATGTGTAATGTTCTCTCAATTTTGCCAAACATCAATATGGCTTCCTATGATGGCACCATTTCTACATCTTTAATTTGAAATATTTTGTGTATTTTTCACTGTAGAATACGATAGAACTCTTTCCAGGGCACTTTTTCGGTGCCATTGTACCGCCATAATCAATCTACAGTGACCGATTCATGGCTGGATTCGATATCTCGAGACGTTTTTCAAGTATATTTTTTTTCATTGATGCTCTCATGAGCTCTTATATGAAAATTCGGATTCAGCGCACGAAAATAGTCCCGAAACTTCTATAGACATATTCTTCGAGATTAAAATTTATTCGACTGAAAAAAGTGACCATAGGAGGGACCACATGGTGAAAAACAACCAAAGTCGAAAAACTGTTCATCTCGAAAAAATATGTCAATATAAGTTTCTGCTGTATTTTCGTCCGCTGAATTCGAATTTTCATATGAGAGCTCACGAAAGCATCAAAGAAAAAAGTTATACTTGAAAAACTTCCGGTGATATCGAGCCGAGGCATGAATCGGTCACGGAAGAATGACTGAGGAGGTACATTGGCACCGAAAAAGTGGCCTGGAAAGAGTTCCATCGCATTCGACATTAAAGAATACACAAAATACCTCGAAATAGAGATGTAGAAAAAGTGCCATCATGGGAAGCCATATGAGGCCGTTTGCGTTAGGGTCAACAAGTGCCGCGAACAGGTAAACAATAACATAAGCTCAAAAGATGGCCCTAGTGGTAACTTTTGATTCTGAATCGATTGGTGGAGGCCGATTTTCGATCAGAGCCTTCTGAATCCCGGTACGGCACCACGTCAATTTGGCCAAAATCTTGTTCTGCGATAAAAACTGGTCCGGGAAGGGTCGAAATGGCCACAAATCTCGCGCACCCGACCAGAGTTTATAATTCTCTACAAAATGAAACTTTTTTTGAGGTTCTAGCATTTTTCGTTTTTGAGTTATAGTCATTTTTTGACACAATAAGTGGGCTCGGAAAACCCATTAACTGTAGACAGAGCAGATTCTCCTGATCATTTTGGAATATGGGGTTAATGGGCATGGTGTCTGACTGGCATGCCGACGCAGGCAGGTTCGACTCCCGCCCGCAGGTGATGTTTTGCAAGAGGTACAGTAAAGGCACAGTAATAATAATTCGGTTCAAAATCATCGGGAAACCTTGTGAAAAGTGTCAATTGATCACCCGTGCTGAGTTTTCGAAATGTTATATTTCGTCATTACTAAAGAGTACCAAACCATAATGTCTGTCTGTATGTCACGTTGTCTGTTTGTCTGTCCGTATGTTTGTCACGCTTTTTCTTTTGCTCATATCTCGCTTTAAACTCATCGCCCGAGGACAAGTCCTTGACCATTCGATCCCTCTCTACGAGCTTTTCAAAAATCGATAAAAATATTTCGTCATCACTATGTAACATTTCGTCATCCTTATGCAATACGTTGTTTTTCGCGCGTAACTCGCTTCAAAATCGTCGGAGAAGACTGCGAGAAGTGCCATTCGACTCGTAGCGACCTGCTCTTTCAAAAACATCAACTATTTCGCAATCGAAAATTTCATCATCGCTACGCAATAATCGCGTTTTCGCTCATAACTCGCTTCAAAATCATCGGAGAGCGTTGGGAGAAGTACCATTCGACTTCTTATGCTCGGATTAACAAATTTGGTATTTCGTCATCATTACGAAATTTTTACATTTTCGCTCATAACTCGCTTCAAAATCATCGGTGAGCGTTGGGAGAAGTACCATTCGACTTCTTATGGTCGGATTAACAAATTTGGTATTTCGTCATCATTATGTAATTTTCACATTTTTACTCATATTTCAGCAGATAAGGCCTCTTCGCTCTCCACAGTCTCTCACCGGTCAGAATCCTTGTTCGAAAAAGGAAGAATGGCAGACACCATAGATAAGGCCTCTTCGCTCTCCACAGTCTCTCACCGGTCAGAATCCTTGTTCGAAAAAGGAAGAATGGCAGACACCATAGATAAGGCCTCTTCGCTCTCCACAGTCTCTCACCGGTCAGAATCCTTGTTCGAAAAAGGAAGAAAGGCAGACACCATGCCCCTTGCAAAACATCACCTGCGATAAGGAAAGGAAGAAAGTCAGACACCATGCCTCTTGCAAAACATCACCTGCGGGCGGGAGTCGTCGGCCTGCCTGCGTCGGCATGCCAGTAAGACACCATGCCCATTAGGCCAGGGCGGCCTGCCGCGGGGAACGCTTGACGGAGACTAGTGGTTGGGGCGCGCGCCTTTCTCTACCTCTTGCAAAACATCACCTGCGGGCGGGAGTCGAACCTGCCTGCGTCGGCATGCCAGTAGGACACCATGCCCACTTACCGAATCCGATAGTTCGAGAACTTCGGACCAGTTTTTGACTCCAAAATATTCTATGTGCGCACTCTGGAGGTGCATGTGTGCAGTCCAATATGTACGGAAGCAACGAAGAATTAAAAACTTGATAACTGGGAGACTCTTTCGATCGCTGAGAACAAGTGGTTGGGGCGCGCGCCTTTCTCTACCTCTTGCAAAACATCACCTGCGGGCGGGAGTCGAACCTGCCTGCGTCGGCATGCCAGTCAGACACCATGCCCATAATATGCAGGCAGGTTCGACTCCCGCCCGCAGGTGATGTTTTGCAAGAGGTAGAGAAAGGCGCGCGCCCCAACCACTAGTCTCCGTCAAGCGCTCGCCGCGGTAGGCCGCCCTGGCCTAATGGGCATGGTGTCTGACTGGCATGCCGACGCAGGCAGGCTCGACTCCCGCCCGCAGGTGATGTTTTGCAAGAGGTAGAGAAAGGCGCGCGCCCCAACCACTAGTCTCCGTCAAGCGCTCGCCGCGGTAGGCCGCCCTGGCCTAATGGGCATGGTGTCTGACTGGCATGCCGACGCAGGCAGGCTCGACTCCCGCCCGCAGGTGATGTTTTGCAAGAGGTAGAGAAAGGCGCGCGCCCCAACCACTAGTCTCCGTCAAGCGCTCGCCGCGGTAGGCCGCCCTGGCCTAATGGGCTTGATACATGCATGGAAATTATGAAATTCCATCATTCAGAAGGTACATGGAAGGGCGGTGATGGGCGGCGTATCGTAGAGCTTGATACATGCGTGGAAATTGTGAAATTCCATGATTCAGAAGGTAGATGGAAGGGCGGTGATGGGCGGCGTATCGTAGAGCTTGATGCATGCATGGAAATTATGAAATTCCATCATTCAGAAGGTACATGGAAGGGCGGTGATGGGCCGCGTATCGTAGAGCTTGATACATGCATGGAAATTATGAAATTCCATCATTCAGAAGGTACATGGAAGGGCGGTGATGGGCGGCGTATCGTAGAGCTTGATACATGCGTGGAAATTGTGAAATTCCATGATTCAGAAGGTAGATGGAAGGGCGGTGATGGGCGGCGTATCGTAGAGCTTGATACATGCATGGAAATTATGAAATTCCATCATTCAGAAGGTACATGGAAGGGCGGTGATGGGCGGCGTATCGTAGAGCTTGATGCATGCATGGAAATTATGAAATTCCATCATTCAGAAGGTACATGGAAGGGCGGTGATGGGCGATGGGCGGCGTATCGTAGAGCTTGATGCATGCATGGAAATTATGAAATTCCAGCATTCAGAAGGTACATGGAAGGGCGGTGATGGGCGGCGTATCGTAGAGCTTGATGCATGCATGGATAGTTTCGCAGGTATAGTGCAACTCATCTCCACCTTGCATATTCGAATTAAGTCTTAATTTACTAAAAAAATATAAAGAAATCAACGGCATTCTCTCAAAGATCATAGATCAATCCCTCACCATCGCTCTCGCTGAGTCCATCCACGAATGTTGACTGCAGTCTCATGATAATATCGGAATGAACAGGAATGGAAGAAGCCTGAATGTAAGAATCAGAAGCACATGAAAATTTTATTTTGTTGCCATGTACTCCATGCATGTATCAAGCTCTACGACTCGCCGCCCATCACCGCCCTTCCAGGTACCTACTGAATGATGGAATTTCATAATTTCCATGCATGTATCAAGCTCTACGATACGCCGCCCATCACCGCCCTTCCATGTACCTTCTGAATGATGGAATTTCATAATTTCCATGCATGCATCAAGCTCGACGACTCGCCGCCCATCACCGCCCTTCCAGGTACCTTCTGAATGATGGAATTTCATAATTTCCATGCATGTATCAAGCTCTACGATACGCCGCCCATCACCGCCCTTCCATGTACCTTCTGAATGATGGAATTTCATAATTTCCATGCATGTATCAAGCTCTACGATACGCCGCCCATCACCGCCCTTCCATGTACCTTCTGAATGATGGAATTTCATAATTTCCATGCATGCATCAAGCTCTACTATACGCCGCCCATCACCGCCCTTCCATGTACCTTCTGAATGATGGAATTTCATAATTTCCATGCATGTATCAAGCTCTACTATACGCCGCCCATCACCGCCCTTCCATGTACCTTCTGAATGATGGAATTTCATCATTTCCATGCATGCATCAAGCTCTACGATACGCCGCCCATCACCGCCCTTCCATGTACCTTCTGAATGATGGAATTTCATAATTTCCATGCATGCATCAAGCTCGACGACTCGCCGCCCATCACCGCCCTTCCATGTACCTTCTGAATGATGGAATTTCATAATTTCCATGCATGTATCAAGCTCTACGATACGCCGCCCATCACCGCCCTTCCATGTACCTTCTGAATGATGGAATTTCATAATTTCCATGCATGCATCAAGCTCTACGACTCGCCGCCCATCACCGCCCTTCCATGTACCTTCTGAATGATGGAATTTCATAATTTCCATGCATGTATCAAGCTCTACGATACGCCGCCCATCACCGCCCTTCCATGTACCTTCTGAATGATGGAATTTCATAATTTCCATGCATGCATCAAGCTCTACGATACGCCGCCCATCACCGCCCTTCCATGTACCTTCTGAATGATGGAATTTCATAATTTCCATGCATGTATCAAGCTCTACGAGACGCCGCCCATCACCGCCCTTCCATTGACCTTTTGAATGATGGAATTTCATAATTTCCATGCATGCATCAAGCTCTACGATACGCCGCCCATCACCGCCCTTCCATGTACATTCTGAATGATGGAATTTCATCATTTCCATGCATGTATCAAGCTCTACGAGACGCCGCCCATCACCGCCCTTCCATGTACCTTTTGAATGATGGAATTTCATAATTTCCATGCATGCATCAAGCTCTACGATACGCCGCCCATCACCGCCCTTCCATGTACCTTCTGAATCATGGAATTTCATAATTTCCATGCATGCATCAAGCTCTACGATACGCCGCCCATCATCGCCCTTCCATGTACCTTCTGAATCATGGAATTTCATAATTTCCATGCATGCATCAAGCTCTACGACTCGCCGCCCATCACCGCCCTTCCATGTACCTTCTGAATGATGGAATTTCTTAATTTCCATGCATGTATCAAGCTCTACGACTGGCCGCCCATCACCGCCCTTCCATGTACCTTCTGAATGATGGAATTTCATCATTTCCATGCATGTATCAAGCTCTACGATACGCCGCCCATCACCGCCCTTCCATGTACCTTCTGAATGATGGAATTTCATAATTTCCATGCATGCATCAAGCTCTACGATACGCCGCCCATCACCGCCCTTCCATGTACCTTCTGAATGATGGAATTTCATAATTTCCATGCATGCATCAAGCTCTACGATACGCCGCCCATCACCGCCCTTCCATGTACCTTCTGAATGATGGAATTTCATCATTTCCATGCATGCATCAAGCTCTACGATACGCCGCCCATCACCGCCCTTCCATGTACCTTCTGAATGATGGAATTTCATCATTTCCATGCATGCATCAAGCTCTACGATACGCCGCCCATCACCGCCCTTCCATGTACCTTCTGAATGATGGAATTTCATCATTTCCATGCATGCATCAAGCTCTACGATACGCCGCCCATCACCGCCCTTCCATGTACCTTCTGAATGATGGAATTTCATCATTTCCATGCATGCATCAAGCTCTACGATACGCCGCCCATCACCGCCCTTCCATGTACCTTCTGAATGATGGAATTTCATCATTTACATGCATGCATCAAGCTCTACGATACGCCGCCCATCACCGCCCTTCCATGTACCTTCTGAATGATGGAATTTCATCATTTCCATGCATGCATCAAGCTCTACGATACGCCGCCCATCACCGCCCTTCCATGTACCTTCTGAATGATGGAATTTCATAATTTCCATGCATGCATCAAGCTCTACGATACGCCGCCCATCACCGCCCTTCCATGTACCTTCTGAATGATGGAATTTCATCATTTCCATGCATGCATCAAGCTCTACGATACGCCGCCCATCACCGCCCTTCCATGTACCTTCTGAATGATGGAATTTCATAATTTCCATGCATGCATCAAGCTCTACGATACGCCGCCCATCACCGCCCTTCCATGTACCTTCTGAATGATGGAATTTCATCATTTCCATGCATGCATCAAGCTCTACGATACGCCGCCCATCACCGCCCTTCCATGTACCTTCTGAATGATGGAATTTCATCATTTCCATGCATGCATCAAGCTCTACGATACGCCGCCCATCACCGCCCTTCCATGTACCTTCTGAATGATGGAATTTCATCATTTCCATGCATGCATCAAGCTCTACGATACGCCGCCCATCACCGCCCTTCCATGTACCTTCTGAATGATGGAATTTCATCATTTCCATGCATGCATCAAGCTCTACGATACGCCGCCCATCACCGCCCTTCCATGTACCTTCTGAATGATGGAATTTCATAATTTCCATGCTGGTATCAAGCTCTACGATACGCCGCCCATCACCGCCCTTCCATGTACCTTCTGAATGATGGAATTTCATAATTTCCATGCATGCATCAAGCTCTACGACTCGCCGCCCATCACCGCCCTTCCATGTACCTTCTGAATGATGGAATTTCATAATTTCCATGCATGTATCAAGCTCTACGATACACCGCCCATCACCGCCTATCCATGTACCTTCTGAATGATGGAATTTCATCATTTCCATGCATGCATCAAGCTCTACGATACGTCGCCCATCACCGCCCTTCCATGTACCTTCTGAATGATGGAATTTCATCATTTCCATGCATGCATCAAGCTCTACGATACACCGCCCATCAACGCCCTTCCATGTACCTTCTGAATGATGGAATTTCATAATTTCCATGCTGGTATCAAGCTCTACGATACGCCGCCCATCACCGCCCTTCCATGTACCTTCTGAATGATGGAAATTTCATAATTTCCATGCATGCATCAAGCTCTACGACTCGCCGCCCATCACCGCCCTTCCATGTACCTTCTGAATGATGGAATTTCATAATTTCCATGCTGGTATCAAGCTCTACGATACGCCGCCCATCACCGCCCTTCCATGTACCTTCTGAATGATGGAATTTCATAATTTCCATGCATGCATCAAGCTCTACGATACGCCGCCCATCACCGCCCTTCCATGTACCTTCTGAATGATGGAATTTCATCATTTCCATGCATGCATCAAGCTCTACGATACGCCGCCCATCACCGCCCTTCCATGTACCTTCTGAATGATGGAATTTCATAATTTCCATGCATGCATCAAGCTCTACGATACGCCGCCCATCACCGCCCTTCCATGTACCTTCTGAATGATGGAATTTCATAATTTCCATGCTGGTATCAAGCTCTACGATACGCCGCCCATCACCGCCCTTCCATGTACCTTCTGAATGATGGAATTTCATAATTTCCATGCATGCATCAAGCTCTACGATACGCCGCCCATCACCGCCCTTCCATGTACCTTCTGAATGATGGAATTTCATAATTTCCATGCTGGTATCAAGCTCTACGATACGCCGCCCATCACCGCCCTTCCATGTACCTTCTGAATGATGGAATTTCATAATTTCCATGCATGCATCAAGCTCTACGATACGCCGCCCATCACCGCCCTTCCATGTACCTTCTGAATGATGGAATTTCATCATTTCCATGCATGCATCAAGCTCTACGATACGCCGCCCATCACCGCCCTTCCATGTACCTTCTGAATGATGGAATTTCATCATTTCCATGCATGCATCAAGCTCTACGATACGCCGCCCATCACCGCCCTTCCATGTACGTTCTGAATGATGGAATTTCATCATTTCCATGCATGCATCAAGCTCTACGATACGCCGCCCATCACCGCCCTTCCATGTACCTTCTGAATGATGGAATTTCATAATTTCCATGCATGCATCAAGCTCTACGACTCGCCGCCCATCACCGCCCTTCCATGTACCTTCTGAATGATGGAATTTCATAATTTCCATGCATGTATCAAGCTCTACGATACACCGCCCATCACCGCCTATCCATGTACCTTCTGAATGATGGAATTTCATCATTTCCATGCATGCATCAAGCTCTACGATACGCCGCCCATCACCGCCCTTCCATGTACCTTCTGAATGATGGAATTTCATCATTTCCATGCATGCATCAAGCTCTACGATACACCGCCCATCAACGCCCTTCCATGTACCTTCTGAATGATGGAATTTCATAATTTCCATGCTGGTATCAAGCTCTACGATACGCCGCCCATCACCGCCCTTCCATGTACCTTCTGAATGATGGAATTTCATAATTTCCATGCATGCATCAAGCTCTACGACTCGCCGCCCATCACCGCCCTTCCATGTACCTTCTGAATGATGGAATTTCATAATTTCCATGCTGGTATCAAGCTCTACGATACGCCGCCCATCACCGCCCTTCCATGTACCTTCTGAATGATGGAATTTCATCATTTCCATGCATGCATCAAGCTCTACGATACGCCGCCCATCACCGCCCTTCCATGTACCTTCTGAATGATGGAATTTCATCATTTCCATGCATGCATCAAGCTCTACGATACGCCGCCCATCACCGCCCTTCCATGTACCTTCTGAATGATGGAATTTCATAATTTCCATGCATGCATCAAGCTCTACGACTCGCCGCCCATCACCGCCCTTCCATGTACCTTCTGAATGATGGAATTTCATAATTTCCATGCTGGTATCAAGCTCTACGATACGCGGCCCATCACCGCCCTTCCATGTACCTTCTGAATGATGGAATTTCATAATTTCCATGCATGCATCAAGCTCTACGACTCGCCGCCCATCACCGCCCTTCCATGTACCTTCTGAATGATGGAATTTCATAATTTCCATGCTGGTATCAAGCTCTACGATACGCCGCCCATCACCGCCCTTCCATGTACCTTCTGAATGATGGAATTTCATAATTTCCATGCATGCATCAAGCTCTACGATACGCCGCCCATCACCGCCCTTCCATGTACCTTCTGAATGATGGAATTTCATCATTTCCATGCATGCATCAAGCTCTACGATACGCCGCCCATCACCGCCCTTCCATGTACCTTCTGAATGATGGAATTTCATCATTTCCATGCATGCATCAAGCTCTACGATACGCCGCCCATCACCGCCCTTCCATGTACCTTCTGAATGATGGAATTTCATCATTTCCATGCATGCATCAAGCTCTACGATACGCCGCCCATCACCGCCCTTCCATGTACCTTCTGAATGATGGAATTTCATAATTTCCATGCATGTATCAAGCTCTACGATACACCGCCCATCACCGCCCTTCCATGTACCTTCTGAATGATGGAATTTCATAATTTCCATGCTGGTATCAAGCTCTACGATACGCCGCCCATCACCGCCCTTCCATGTACCTTCTGAATGATGGAATTTCATAATTTCCATGCATGCATCAAGCTCTACGACTCGCCGCCCATCACCGCCCTTCCATGTACCTTCTGAATGATGGAATTTCATAATTTCCATGCATGCATCAAGCTCTACGATACGCCGCCCATCACCGCCCTTCCATGTACCTTCTGAATGATGGAATTTCATAATTTCCATGCATGCATCAAGCTCTACGACTCGCCGCCCATCACCGCCCTTCCATGTACCTTCTGAATGATGGAATTTCATAATTTCCATGCATGTTCTCTCACTTTCACTCACTGTCGCGCTTTCCTCTCACCATCTCCTTCTCCCCATGTGAACATAGTGGAGCTAACGTATACGCACACTGTCAAAAACCGGAATTTGACAGTTGAGGAGCTTGATCAGTTGAACTTGATCGTATCGTCAATCCATGACAAACTTTTCAATGCGAACGTCCAACGGTTGAGAGTCTCAATAGTGGATACACTTTTGCAAATACAAATCATGAAATGAGAACTGAAGACGGGATGTAATCTTTTATGCTAAGATCAGGGGCACCAAGAAGAGCTATTGAAATTGAAGAATATCTCGGTTCGATTTTGAGCTCTTTCGCTTCAAGAGAAAATAAATGATCCCAGAAATTCCTGGTTCAAAAAACACATCCACAGAAAACGCATTGGTCAGCTGTTGTCCTCAGGGTCATCCCTTCTATTCTCCAAATTTTCCTTCTTTGTTTCTCTCCATGTTTCCTCTCGTTCTCTTCTCCCTTCTCTCGATTGCCCTCGACACGTGTCATTCACCAAGTGACTCATCTAACGAGTCGAAAAGAGCTTCACCTCTTATCACTAAGCGCAATTTTCAGTGGTTTTCTTTTTGTTTCAGCTATCGATCGAATCACGCGGCATTTCAAATCCGTTTTATTTCTTTCTTTCACTGCTTACATTACACGCATTCATGTACACGAAGATTATGTACACCGGTCTTTACTTTTCATCGATTTCACCCAGATGGCTCTGGAATTACAACCGCTAAGTGCTCGACCGGAGCTGTTCATGCGTAACGATTTTGGCGTCACCTACACACAGATGCAGCCCCGAGTCCTTCTCTCTTCTGATTCGAGGTTTGTTTATTTTTCATTCAATATTTTTTACATTACTTCAAACTCCATTGACCAAGTATATTCGACCGTTACGTTAACTGTATCATAACAATATCCATTGAGTTTTCAAAATTCGCGAGAGATAACGATAAACGTCGATGGGGTGACAGGCGCCGCGTCCTCCGAGCTCCATTATGCAGGAAATGGCAAAATCGAGGATGCGATGTATTACTACACGAAGAAGGCGGGGCTCATTTTCGAGCCGGTTTGTTTAGTGATGAGATATTTAAATGATAAATTTTATCTCAGGGTTACTTGCTGATCAAGATGGAACTATTGGTTCCTATGTATCGGATTGGTGACACGGTGAGCTCAAAATTTGTTTTGTAGCATTAACATCGAAAACATCTATCATACAATATAATCACAGCCGTCCGCAAACGTCACATTTTTCCATCGCCAGCCGTACTACCTATTAAGGTCTGGTACACACAACTGGTTTATGTGTTTGGGCCATCATTGAAACACCCTTTTACACCCAGCTCAACACAACACGCAAGAAATTCCGTATTGTGCTATTTGTCAACAATGATCCCATGAAAATATACTTGAAACATCCGAAAATCTCTCGATAAGGACGGGAATGTTCACCACTTCTTGGAAGATCACACACTTTGATCACGTCCAAAATTCGAAATCCGTGGATTTGAAGGGAATTTGTCTGAACGATGCTCTATTCATTTACAAAGAGTGAGTGTCGTAGTTTATTTTGATAATACTGATTTTACTCATTCCAGGGAGAAAATGTTCATTTTTCGTCAAGGAACGAAGGAGAGGAGTGAAGTGAACGATAACGTTGTAATCATTCAGCATCCGTGGTTGGATATGAATTGTGTGAGTCTATGCATTTAGAAATTCTGATGTTTTAAATCAATTATTCAGACAGCCTATGCTGATGACTGGGACCCAATTATTTATATTGCATTTTCTACGGAACCCCAACTCATGGTCGTGAACGCCGAGACCCTCGCTATAGATACTGTTCTGCTCCCGTATGGTTTCTTGCATGTGACTACTAGAGATGATAAACATTTATCTAGGAACTTGACCTACAAGATGTAGACCCTGAATTGGTTCTTCGAATGTTAAAGAGAGTTTTGCAGTAGCATACTCGACATTCGACACGCTACGAGTGGCCAATTAATCTTCAATTGCGATACGCCAGAGGGATCGGCATTGAGAGTTGGACAGTTGGATCTCAAATACTGGATGGTTTGCTAATTGGAAAGTTTGAATTTGTGCGAGAAATATCCTTCAGCCTAAGGAAATGTTGCAAATGCAGCTGAACAAGACTACGAAAGTACTGGAGACGGTTCGATTGAGAGAAGAAACTGCTCTAAAAGGATTAATGAAGGAGATCGATGAACTTGCGGTAATAAGACATTTTAGAGCAACGATATTTGTTAAGTGAATATGTATTGAAGTAGGTAATCTCAAATTTGTTTCAGAAAAAGGACGTTGTGAAAGAAAATCAAGAACTGCGGGCGAGAATCGATCAACTGACGAACATACTCGCAATGGTTCGTGCAATCTGCGATATTATCTATGAAATCTAAATCTCACAGGTAAAAATGAATGAAGAAATGGAGAAAAAGAAGTCGGAAAATCAAAATCGCAAAGGGAACACAGAACAACTGCTACGGATGAAGAAAAAGGTGATCCGAGCTTGTTATTCCTGAATTTTTACAAAACATGGAACTTCCTTTGCACATTTTTTCAACGCCTTTCAAACCCAATTTTTTGAGGTACACGATAAAGCATCAGAAAATGAATTGGAGGCTATTCGAAAAGAACGAGACCTTCTTGCTGCTCGGAATGCCGAGTTGGAGGCAAAGTACCGCAAAGCGCTACTGCTGGTGAGCTTACTCTTGAAATGTAAAGTGATAATATTTCAAACAATTCGCGAACTGAAGCGCTATTCGGGTTGAACCAAATTGCAGCTTGGTCGAGAGAAAGAAGTGGAGGCGCTGCCATTTAATTCTTCTGAAGCAACACATCCCGCAGCTGAAAATGATCAAAAGGCGGCGAGCGGAGACGATCCAATCCTGCCGGAACCGAATCAGACGAAGAAAAAGAGGAAGAGAAACAAAAAGAACACGACTGTTACTGAGTAATTTTATTTTTCAATGTGTGCTTCGGTGTGATAAATATGTTATTTTTTAAGCAGCGCGTCTGCGTTTCACAACAACCGTTGTTCATGAAGAAGCGAAAATGTCAATTCATCTCGTCGCATTTATATTTTTTCGCCAAAATATGTTTCCGCAAAGGAACATACAATAATAAGTCAATCTTCAAACCATCTAATACTTGGATGCAACTATCCGACCCTGAGTTCCCTTTTGCAGTAGTTTTTGCGTTCAATAAAATAATAAAATACAATGAATAATTATTTTTCCGCAAATCTTTCGATACTTGCTTTCATGTTAGCATAAGTACTGCTGATAGCGCGTGTTCTGAATTAGCGACCTATCTTCAGCTGACAAGAAATGCCGAAAATTTTCCGATTGATTGATTCGGACACACTATTCGTCAATTGAGTCTCGTCGTGGCATGACGAGCAACGATAACAACTCCAACTGTTGAAGTATGATCGAGTTGAAGAACGAAAAAGATGAGAGACTATTGATGTTACGTATGATCACCGTCTAACAGAAAATTTAGAGGTTGGAACGAACTAATCTGAAACATGTACTGAAGGTCGGAGGTTCGATTCCTCATACTCCATTTACGTGTATGCTCCTCTGGCCACCCTACACTGCGTATCGGTTGTTTTAGTGATCTTCCCCACTCGATGAAAATCACGTAATCGGTTGGTTCGGTGCGCACTGATAGTGACTCGGCTAATCAACCAGGGTGCCAGGATAGAATTTAGTCTCGTCAGTTTGATGTTTCATTGTAATACCGATGTGCAAAAATCTGCACCATCTTGCTTGTGTACATGGTATAGTTTTGTGGAAAATGACGAGGTAACTTCGGCGCAAGACTACACTCCTCCATGATTCTTGCTTGTATCATTCGTTTACTGACAAGATGTAAAAGAATATTCCAGCAATTTTCGTTCAGATATTTTGGCACACCACTGCAGGTGGTTCAATAAGTACGGGATTTACGAAAAAGTTAATTTACCAGAATACATCTGAACTGGGAGATTTCTGGGGGAATGTGTTCATAATTATTTTATTTCTATAATGGTAATGGGTTGTTTGGGTTATAAACCAAATCCAATCTATCATATTTAGCATACTTTAAATAATATTGAGATACACAAATGTACTGAAACTTTCGTGACAGTTTCTAAAAAAAAATTTTTTTTTTGCAAGGAATATTCAAGTTGAAATTACGAAGAAAGTGATGGCGCTAGACTCCTGCTAGAGCCCTCGCTAGATGATCTTATCTCTCGATCATATCCAATGTCACAACGCGATTTGTAATCGTTGAGCGGTACATTGTAGTCATAGTCAGCTAGAATCCGATGGATCTTTCCAAATCACATTGGGAATACAATAATTTTTTCAGATAATTTAATTATCGTTCGCGAATCGTCATCAACATTCTCAACAGAAACAACAATCAAACAAATAAAGAGCACAGATTATTCAGGAAGCAAGAAAAGTTCTCCGATCAAGAAGAGTTAGTGAACAGTGTATCTGAACGTACGCATTTTCTTGAACACGCATAGAAAATATGCCTCCAATGAGACAGAGATTAACCGATTCCAATCTTCATCTTTCAGTAGAAAACGCGTCTAAACAAACACATCATCACTCACACGTACATTGAAAGCAAACCTCCGTGTTATCAAACAAGTTCACGACTTAAAAAAAAAAGAAGAAAAATCGCATCACTCGAATTGCTTATCAGTTTGTGTAGAGCCGATTTCTCTCTGTAGTGATAATTGCCGTACAAATGTTCATGAACTAATGGTCGTACCAAGTCACAACGTCATACTAGAATCCTGGCAATCTTTCATTGCCGTGATGTTTCAGTACTAGGATAGAGCCCGTAGCTAGCAAGAATCTTTGCTCATTGGTGAAGTGCGAAGTGTATAAATTGGAGAGCTCGTCCCTCGGAAGGTCTGTACCTCGACATTTCTTTGTAGATGTGTATGCATCATACTTTCTTCTGTCCGATCTATTTCTTATTTTAAATTTATTTTAAATTACAGTATGCAAGCTGGGAAAGTTCTACTGCAGTCCCTCTTGTCTATCCTCTTCCTCGCCCGGTGCATCGATGGCTTTGTCTATCCATGCGAAGAAGTCAAGTACAAAGTACGCTATCCATTTTTTTGTGCTCGCCTATCAACATGTCAACTAAGAATTCAAATTTATTTTATAATGTAGGCATACAAGTAATACAAATATCAGTTCTGAACTGAATAAGTAGCATTTTTTTCAGCTGAGCAATGAGTTCGTTGAAAGGAACACTACATTCGCATGCGTGTATGTAGCGGAACACGTGAGTATTTATTTTTTTTAAATAAAATTTTTGAAAATTTTTCGTCATGGTATGTACTAATTATAAAACATTGATATCAGTTGTCACATTTTCAGTACCCCAATTGGAATATGCTCAGGCAGATTATGTTCGCTGGATACGACATCAGGTTTGTGTTATATATTCGGTATATAAAGCATGTCGTTATGGTGTTGAGCTCTCTCCATTCTTCCTCTGTCAGGCTCTCCTCTGATAACATCATTACAACGTTGATTCTTTCCAGCTTGGCCGATATCGCTGAACCGGATGGAGGGTGCATCTCGAGGAAGCCGAGTGATCCGAATTGGCGCATCATCGCCGACGTCGACGCCAATATCAAGTGCGTCTACGATTTATCAGTGTCTCTCTTTTCGCTGAGCAAGATTGCTCATCAGATTTTATTGGGGGCATTCCACGATAGTCATTTCGCCTGAGTCGGGTCGAATGATAGAAAATGACCAGCTCTGACACAGTCCAGTAGTCAACTTTGAAAAAAAGCGATAAAGTAGGTCAAAACTTAAAAATTTGATCTTAAAAAGTTGTAATCTCATATATGGGGTCACACAATCAAAGTTTGAGCCTCGTACGACATATCATTTTGAAACATGGGCCATAAGGTCGTGATTTATTTTACTCTTGGGCCGGGAAGACAGTCAGCAGCCTGAAACATCCAATCAGTGAAGATAAACCATCGAAATATCAATTTATAACGAGGGCCGTGAGGCCAGGATTGAATAAAAAAACATGGCCGGGGGCCGGGTGCCGGGGCCGGGTTTTAGTATTTTCCCAAAATTTGGCCCGGAAATGCCCAAAAGCCCAAAAGCTTCTCTCGAAAATCTTGCGATTCGTCTAATATAATGATCGATTTTTCAGGTATTTATCGAATTCGGATTATGCTCTCGATTTCTTCCCTGCGTATTGCAGTGGCCCAGCCTATGTGATGAAAAGAAGTACATTCGACAAAATCGTAGAAAGGATGAGATATTATAAGGCGAGTTGTGTACTTCAAGTTGCACTCGGGTTTCAACCATGATCATATTTCAAGATGACTTCAATTATCGAGCATCTACAGTAGCGCCAATAAGTTACCGGGCACATCTTTCTTTTGTAACTTTTGACTCATGACAGATTTTTTGCTCAAACTTTGACATGTCATAGCACATCCATCTGCTGTTAGGCACGCGATTATGATATTGGTGAACTGCTGATTGTTGCGTAATGATTGCGAAAACAAGCAATACTTTTTCAAACAATCTTAATTCTTGAGTGGATTTTTTCCTGCTCACCAAACTTTCTGAGTATTTAGAAAAGTTGGAGGACTACCCAGAGAAAAAAAATTGAAGTTGCAGCTCTTTTTCGTGGGTAGCCAGGTCACCGATCCTTACAACTCCTTGTTAGACATTTCCTGCAACCGACTGCAACTAGATGGTTCTAGTAATTAAACCGTGTAGCCTCATCCCAAACCAACCCGACCATCCTCTTGTAGCGGCTGCCATCTCGGTTCGAAGCCTCTGTGCTGCAAGAATTCCGCAATTCAAGGATTTGATCATAACGAGGTACGCTAAAGGGAATTGGGCTAATTTAGGAGAAATGTTTTGGAAATAAGATGAGTAGAACCGATTAAACTTGTTTCAAGGAATGCGCTGTCTCTTGGGATGCCGCCTGTCCCAAGGGAAGAACTCTCGTGTTCGATTTTTTCGATGACATCATTCAACGGTGAGTCATTCATACTATGACCGAGTGATGCCGGATCGAGGCATGGCTCTCCTCAATTTGCATACTCTCTCGTTTCTCTGACCGACGAGAGCGGATGCGAATTTAGGAGAGCCGGTCTCGAACGGGCATCACTAATACATACTGTGAGACATATAGTGAGAGATGCGAAGAAGTAAAATTAGTGAATGGGAAAATCATAATTTAATTGAATAATCTGTTCAGATTCTGCTGTAACGACAAATTCTACGCTACTCTTGGATTGAAACGCTAAGGATGAACAACAGTCGTCTCATCTCATTTCGTGTTCTTTATTCAACACCATCGAATAAATGAGATCGTATTCTGGCTCTTTTGATGGCGATTATAGTACAACACAGTATCGATAGTTCAAGGGCGATAAAAGTTCACAAAAACGGTATTATTGACTGGATTATCTCTGTAGATGGAGTGAGTGTACTGAGGGCACTTCTTTACAAGCCCATATCAGCCCAAAATGGTCAACCCTAAATTTATCCTCCCACTCCTCCCTCGGGGTGGAGGAGAGACTGTCCACGGAGCACAGTATTCCAAACCAAAAAAACGAAAATAAAGAAAATGCACCATCGTGTGCGCTCGCACCACACTCCCTCGAATTCCGGCAATACAAACGGCGTTGCCGGGGCTCGAACCCGCGACCTCCGGAAAACCATGTTCACCATACTTAGAATGCGCCTACCCATTCCCAGGGTCCGCGCGTGCTCACCAGACTTCGAGGGCAGTTGGGACTACCGTAATCTCGGTCTAGCAATCAGGCATCTTTGCGATGAGAACAAATAACTCAACCCGGTTAGGAAAAGACAGAAGTTTCGACAGAAGTTTCGCTTTAGCCTCACACACCACTAAAAGGAATGCTGTGAGGAAAGACGGTGGGATGGGAATTAGAGAATGGGAGGGTATGGAATCAAGAGAGGAACTACTCCAAATGTGATCTCTAATTCAGAATAAAAATCACTTAGATACACCTCAGTTCCTTCTTTATTCGCCCTCACTCTGACCTTTCAACAGGACACAATATAACAGAAATGATAGAAGGGGGAATCGAGGGTTGTATATTTTGGGCAGATCAAGGCTTCTAAAGAAGAGCCACCCATCACCATTGTAAGGTACGAAATAACGATATAACAAAACAGAGGTATGGGGACAACGGAGTAATATCTCAAATTATCGTAGGCGATTCCAGAAATCTGAAGAAAAAAAACGGCTGAAAATTATCATAATAATCAGGAATTTGAAAAAAATACTTCTGATCGAGTTGAGGGCGATTCTTATTTTCTGTCCCAGGAAGTAATGACGGAACTCAAAATCTCAAAATTTTTTATCTACGTTCCGATATCAAACCTTTTTGTAAAAAAACAAAACCAAACACGGTAACAGGGCACATTCAGCATTTTGAATAAACCTGAAAGAAAATAGATATTTACGTTTCCAGATTCACTAGCTTCCTTACGATGATATAACATTTGTTCTTATCATTTCGGCTCCTGCATGTGAGACGAAAAAAAAAAAACATGTACTCAGTCACAGCGCCTCAAATAGAATTAAGATACGCTCATGCAAATCTTTGCAAAAAAACAAACCGCAGAGAAATAGACAAGTTCCTACAAAAAGGCGGTTAATGGATGTTCTCGTTAGCGTGTAACTATCGTTCTCCATCTGTCTAGAGAGATCAAAGTGTCGATTGAAGAAGGAAGGGAGTTTAAATAAATAGTTATTGACAATGAGCAATTTTTATTTGGATTTTGAGGAACAATCGCAGCCTCGAACTCCCAAGTCATTCATTTGAATAGACAGACGTATCGAACTCACTAATGCCTACCCCCCAATAGGAAATTATCGGTGTACCTTATGAGTGTGAAGAGTACGGCGCTGCTGAGAAATGCGAATAATCGTATCACCATTATCAGGTACATCAAATACTTCTGAAATACAAGCGTTTATGGCAAAATGATGCATTGACTATTCACCCTGAAGAGAATACTCTGCTGTTTCGAATCGACGGTGCTGATGGAATACACACTAGCGATGTCGTTGAACAGACGATTCTGCCCATCCAGCTCCTGAAGAGTAGGGTTCTCTTGACGGAATGGAATTCCGGAATTCCAATAACACGAACAAAGAATTTGACTATTCTGTTTGCGAAAGAGTGTTAGGAATGAGGAGGTAGGAGGAGGTAATGGAATCCCATTACAATTCCAATCCAATTATCTTTCCATCAAGAGAACCCTACTGAAGAGTCGTCGTGCGTGGCGCCCGACAATCAATTTTGCCCTTTTTCAACCTCCTACGAAAGAGTACAATCAGTCTCTGATTCTGTGCTCTCTTTCGCTACTCAGAGAGAGTAGTAATGCCCATCCGAGGCCGGCTCTCCTCTATTTGCATACTCTCTCGTTGGTTAGAGAAGCGAGAGAGAATGCAAATTGAGGAGAGCGTGGTCTCGATTCGACAGCACTAGTAGAGCACGCATTTTTCCTCTTTCGTACATATAAACCGTCAAGCAGGAGCAAAATTAACCTTTTGCAGTAAAAACAGTAATGCTTGGCATTTCACCCAGAGTTGATGAATAGTGCAATCTTTTGGATCTGGGCCTTTCAACTGATTATCTAATATGTATCGCGAGGAATTTTCGAATGGACGTTACTAACTATGTGAAATCGGAATCGCGTTTTTTCGGAGTTTTGTGGCAGGCAAGCGCGGTATTTTCGAATTCTTTTAATTTCGATGATCTAGTGTGTTAGAACATTAATTGAATGCTCCACGAACTCACAAACGTTACATTTCAATTAGGGATTCATGTGACAGCATTCCCTGGAAGAATTCAAAAACCCCGCGCTTGGCTGCCACAAAACTCAATCATAAAGCGTTTTCCGATTTCACATATTTAGGAATATCCAATCGAAAATTGCTAGCGATACATTTTAGATAATCAGTTGAAAGGCCCAAATCCGAAAACTTTTCATCAACTCTGGATGAAATTCCAGGCTTTACTGTTTTTGCTGCAAAATACTGCAAATTGATCATTTTCTCCCGCTTTACGGTACGCTGGGCACTGTCAAGCTTCATCCTTACCTTCATTTGGAATTGATAGAAGATAAGCAGCGTAATACTGGCCCCCATCCGAGAATCCAAACGGCACTGCAGATGAAAATCACCCGTTCCCGGGTCCACATCTGTGTTTCAACAATTATTATCATATTATGACCGGCTCCATTATTTTCGAGGATTCGGCCGTTACCCCCGGACAACTATATCACCGATCCGGGCCAAACTTCTTCCCTGGATACCCCCATGGATCCCCATCACCAAACGGGTCACTATAGGGTCCAGATCATTGAAACATAAAAATACCGGGATATCAATATCAAACACTTACTGTGTACCCAGATCGTTCGGTTATTTTTACCCGATTTTCGAGTTTTCAAAATTCGATATCCCGACATGTTTATATTTCAATGATCTAGACCATATAGTTGGTATTGGGGACAAATGGCGAAAAAGTGTGGGCCGGATCGGAGATATCGATGTCCGGCCCATACTCCATAATACCCGAGCCGGTCTCTTAAGATTGAAATGTGTTCCACACGCATATGTCACATATTGTGAGGTATCCGGTCTAATGGAGTAGGAAAAGTCAAAGGAGACAATGAAATATTTGAACTCCTGTAATTTCGTATATCGATTCCCAGTATTTAGAGGTTCAACGCGAAACGTTGTTTAGAGATGTTCCAGGTTTTAACTACAGTGGGGCACTTACTAGTGATGCCGTTTCGAGTAATGACTCTCTCATTTTCACGTGCTCTCTCGCCTGTCTGGCCGGCAAGAGAGCATGCAGATGGAGAGTGTCATTACCCGAAACTAAAAACACAACACTTACCGTCTGGTCGTGTACGTGTCCAAACCACGAGGCCATCATTTGATGGATGCCCATAAGAACGATGAATGCAGTTGAGATGATGAAGATTGAGAAGCTCTAAAATAGCGAGGAGAATTCGAAAAAGCCTCTTTCTACTTGCTCTCCCATTACTAAGAGAGATAAAACAGTTTGGCGAATGAATGTTTCTTCATTTACAAGTACGTCGTTTAGCATAAAGTATTATCATTACGTGTGACCTTTTGTCGTGCAGATATTAGCTAAATGCTAGTGATGACAAATCGGAACCCGACACTCCTCAATTTGCATCTCGTTTCTCTGACCGGCGAGAGAACATGCAAATTGAGGAGAGTGCGTTCCGATTTGGCATCACTACTAAATACATCACAGCTCACTTTTACCGCATCAATTTGCGCGATCCAATGATTGTCCTGAGCAAGCTTTTATTCACTGATATGTTAACGATTGTTACCTCATAGAAACTGGTGAATATACCGAACATAGGGAAGTCATGGGAAAGTATATGAGTGACGCTGAAGACAACGTTTGCGATTCCTTCAAAGATTAACTATTACAACGATCACAGTAGACGGAAGATATAAACTATTAATAATAAATAAATAAATAGACGGGCATCTAAAAAGTGTACCCGTGTTGATGAGAAGGTCGCTGAATGATGCTCCCAGTCGGTTTCTTCCTTCAGCACTCATCACAGCTAGAGTGAATCTGCAATATAAAAAATATACTTCTGCATTCAAAATACATTTCAACAGGCTCTCTATCAAGTGTTGTCGAATCGAGACCGCCCCTCCTCAATTTACGCATACTCTCTCCTTTCTCTGACCGACAAGAGAGTGGGAGAATAAAGGGGGGTTGGTCTCAAATGGGCATCACTATCTGCTATCCATCTGCGTATCGGCCGAAAAGACTCAGTATGCGAGAGTGAGGAAAAATCGGCATAGCGATCGGTTGTAGTGTTATTCTGCATGTAGTGTTATTCTGCATGAAGTGATTTGACTTTGTCTGTAGATGTGATATGATCCTAATATTTTTAAATATTCTAAGATTAAAATCTAAGAAACGAGTTTGCTAATATGGTTTCTCTTAGAACTTATAATTTTCATCGTACAATTCCAAATGCTCAAATCCCATCCTATCATTACGTGATTTCGCATATCGAGCGGCTTACCTGATGTGGATGGGTAGGAACAGCACTGTAAAGAGAGTCGAACAGATTTGTATCCATGCCGAGATATCCATTCCGAAAAAAAACGGCAAAAAAATAAGTACTTGGTCTGAGAAAGACAGCGCTTGCTCTTTTGAGCATATTCGATTTTTTTTGCTGTGCCAGACTTTGTTCGACTCTTACGCGAACGGGCTCATATGACTTTCAGAATAATTAGCGACCTGGTTAGAAGTCACAGGTATATCAGAGAAGTTGATTTTCACTGGTCAGAAGGCAATGACAACATTGATATGGTGCAGCAATCACTGCTCGATCTTCAGTCTATGGAATCTTGCTATATCTGTGAAATCGACGTGGTGAATATAAAAGCTGGGGAATTTAACTGAAAACAATAACTAATTTTACAGCAAACTCAACCAATTATCAGCGATAAGATTCTTCTACACCTCATCATGATATCCGCGAAGACCGTAATTTATAACAAGAACACAAATATTACTGCAAGCGGACTTGCGCAAGCTTTCCAAGTATTATATTACAATATATATATATATTCGTCCAATATATATTTTTCAGATGATCTACAGCTCTACGAAGAAGAGGACGATCTGCCATGTCTCCCGAAGTGTCATGGATTCCTTCGTTGGTCAGCTTGATACAAGATTTCAAGTAGCGAATCAACGCATCACCCATATATACAGATTACCATCCTCTCTATCACGGAATTACGATGTGTACTGAAAACATATAGTCTTAAGAACCAGAGCCAAACTGAACAGCTATAACGATTGATTTATACTTTTCTTTGTATTTTATTTTCGAAAATATTATAACATCATCTAATAAGATTCTATCAATTGTAACTGTAATTCTCCAAATATTCCGATTTCTTGTTTCGCCTAAATTTACGATAAAGAAATCATACTAAACTTTATGTCGCACATGAACAACAAACCAGTACTTGAGCAAGGATATTTCAACATTTTCTCAAGAACTTAATTTCTTGAATATCACAGGTCTTCTGAGAGTTGGCACTTGTCTGGATAAAAGAATTCAAACTGCGTAGATATCTCCCTAATTCGGCATGTTGTTGTAGAATCGAAAAGTGCTAGCAACTCCGATAGGCTGATGAAATATTATGAAAAAGAAGAATAACGAAAAGAAACGATACGAATGGGACAGATGGGAGAAGGGAGCTCCCCTCTCCCTCCCTCTCTCTCTCTTCTATCTCGGATGTGAACGAACGAGCGTAGCTACACGAAAAAGGCCTCCATGAGAAAGACTAGCGAACAAAAATGACGAAGAGTTCGACTTCAATTTAACAGAAATTCATTTTAGGCATGAAATTGCTATGTTTCTGATTTCGGACGGAAAATGCAAAGAAAAGAATTGTACGTCAAGATATTCCTGTTTCGATCAATCCCATACTCAGCTGCTTTGTTGATAACAATTTAATGATATATCGTTCGTAAAAATTGTGAAAAAAAAATTAATTCGCATTTATTATTGTGTTTCTTTTTAATGTGCACAGAGAAACAAAATATTGAAATATATTTATCATCAAAAATAATATTTTTTAGAGGAGTCGATTTGTCCTCGTCCTTTTGTCATATCATTCCTTATTCTCTCATTGAGAGCTAAGTGTTTATACCCGAACGTCTTCGCTATAGAGTCTCGGCTTTTCGAAGGCTGAGATAGCGAGGTAGTATCTGGAATGGTTCCGTTGATTAATTTGCATTGATCAGGGCTCACCGGCAACAGAAGGTATGACGACTCCGATATTGATCTACCACATTACCTCAACGATAGTATTTGATCAACGGCGGAAGATATGTGAGAGAGTAGCGGAACCGCCCATGTGATATTGCCAAGTAAGTCATCCTAATTAAGAAGATCATGATCCGATTGTAGGTTGAAGAATCTGGAACAGAATATTGTGAATTTGAGCTATCACAATAATGTCACACAAAGATAGGGAGGACAAACGGAAAGGAACAATACGATTGAGAGAAAAGGAAAGGGGTCTCTTCCATTTCAGCTTGAGAGGAACGGAAGAGGAAGGTCTCTTAGGCGATGTTTAAAAAACGCCGAAAAGATCGGAACTTCGATGTTGAGTAAGCAAAAAATTCCGGCAAAGATCCGATCTTTGATTTTTCATACATTCATTCATATTCATTCATAACAATAAAATATATCCTATTCATCCTATGAGTGTTGTTTCATAAACATCGACCTGGCATTCTCTGTATAAATTGACTACACATTTGTTGAAATGGGAGAGCTGATAAATGAAAACATATTGCAAACTATCAATATGTGCGTTGTATCTCTGAGCATAAGGCTTACTCAACCATCATTTAAAAAAAAAACAATAAATAGGAGCACAAGGGAGATGTACCCTTCCTCTCGTCATATTCTTTCATAATGACATTGTGCTATTTGCCAAGTCGTGTGTTGTTGGAATCGATCTCTGACTTTTTAATTTATTTATATAACGTACATCACTGAAGATGCCATGTTGTTAGGGCTATTATTCTACCGATAGGGTAGGGCAAGTGTTTTTCAATTGATGAGGTGTGAGATAATATAGGCCAAGTAGCACATCGCCATGAGGAAAAACATGAAAATGACAATTATTGTGAGAGAGACGAAAATGCTAACCATTAATTTACATACCGAGACGAAGAAGCTACAAATATTGTTGACAAATCGTCCAACCGATGCGAATATCTCTTCATTGCTCTCCTCGATGTCCTTGATCACCTGACTGATAGCGGCAATGCTCCTTCACACCTGTCTCATGCACCTGTAATTATTTTAGTGAAATAAACAATAGTTCTATCCGTGTTTGTTCGCTACCCCAAATCAATTATTCACCTCTTCGGAGCGAATGATGATTATAAGGCGTTTACGGATTGTGTAGTTTTGCTTCATAATTCCGAACTCGAAAACATCTCCTGAAAATCAGTGTTGATTATAAGACCGGATTGCTAAGCAAATTTGATTGAGCCTCAAACTACAATGGTTGCTCCAAAATATGTCTTAGGAGACGTTCCACGGTATTTTGAAGCTATTGGGAGGGGTCGACGGAGGACGTTTTTGCAACCTATGCCAATAAGTTCAGGGTGAAGTCCCCATACCTAGAGCTGATAGCTGGCCCAATATGAGAGGTTGGGGTGCATCCTCCGGGAAATGCCAGACATGTCCCAAAAAAAAAAAAAAAAAAAAAAAAATAAGTTCTAATAGGTATTTCGTATTTTTCGATGAAAATAACGAAAAACATAGTTTGGAAGCGAAAGGACATCGATTAAAAGTCGAAAACTAAAAATTTGTTCATTTTTCAGTCACCCTTAATAAATATTTTCGCTATGTCGCAAATTTTATTGCATTTTCGGATTCCACGTGAAAAACTACATCTAATGTACAAATATCACTCGTTGTAACCCGTTCGCTCGAATTGTACAGCTTTCCGACCGAAGCACTCTCAGAGGCTGACGAGAGAATGATGACGAGAGATTTCGCCATTTCGACATGATACAGTCACCATTGTATATTTTTTTCATCCAATTAATCGTTATTAAGCATTTGTATTGATGTCATAGGGTTTTGTGCTATCGATAAAACACGAAAAAAGTGAAAAGTCGAAAAATTACTTTTTAATTCACAAGTCACGTTTCTGAGCTTCGAATGGCGTCTTCTCAACGTAAAATCACTCATATATGAGTTATTAACAAAATCTGAGAGTTATAGCCGATTTGCGAAAAAAATTTGAAGTTGTGATTTTTGGATGGGAAATGATCGAGAATTTTTTCGACCAAAACTTTGTCTCTAGAAGACATCCCAAAAGCTCAGATATTGCTCATAACTCATATTCGAGTGATTTTCCGTTGCAAACACACCATTCAAAGCTCAGAAACATGAGTTATGATTTTTTGAAATTATGAGATTTCGAAAAAGTCATTTTTCGACTTTTCACTTTTTTTCGTGTTTTATCGATAGCACAACCCTATAAAATCAGCACAAATGCATAATAATGATTAATTAGATGTAAAAAATGATACAATTGTGACTGCATCATGTCGAAATGGCCAAAATCTCTCGTCATCGTTCTCTCGTCAGCCTCCGAGAGTGCTTCGGTCGGAAAGCTGTAGAATTCGAGCGAACGGGTTACAACAAGTGAACTTTTTTTTGCATTAGATGTAGTTTTTCACGTGGAATGCGAAAATGCAATAAAATTTGGGACATAGCGAAAATATTTTTAAAGGGTGACCGAACATTAACGAAATTTTTAGTTTTCGACTTTTAATCGATGTCCTTTCGCATCCAAACTATGTTTTTCGTTATTTTCATCGAAAAATACGCCAGAAATACCTATTAGAACGTATTTTGTTCTAGGATGAATTTTCAGACATTTAATCTTCAGCTCAATAACATCTACCATAGAGTCAAACATACCCATGAGGAAGGATGAAGGGTGGAAGAGGATGAACTACCTACAAACATACTATAAAATGAGGGGGGGGCGAGAATATCCTATGAGGGGGGAGAGTATATAACATACTATAAAATGAGGGGGGAGAGATCTATCATACCATTCACACTAAATTATTATTATATTTTAGAAAAGTTTCGATAAACTATTTTTCAAACATATTTCCATGTCAATTGGGGAATGCCAGGGGGTAAAACTATTTCAGTGTTCTGGGCGTGGTTGACCACCCGATCACACTTTTTCGTTTAACTTCAATCCTTTCGGATCAACAGACATTCTCCGCCCTATCCTTTCCTCCCTCACATGTCAACTAGCCCCTCTCCTCCCTCTACTTCGGGTAAACAAGCTAATTTCGCGCCGAGTGCCCATCCTCTCATCTCTTATTTGCTTCTTCCTTTTCACAGATGATTCACATTGGTCACACTTCCTGAAGCATTGAAAGTGGTTGCTAGAATGGTTCACTGTTGTTCGCTGCCGTGACTTTCTCTATCTTTGCTTGCATTTTCAATTTTCTTAACTTTTTTCGTATTCTTAAAGTTTTTGTTTCCTTTCACAATTTGTCTCTATTTTTTCTTCCCTCGTTTAAAATAAACGAAAACAAAATATTCGGCTGAACACTTGATCGTGAAAATGGGTATAAAACAGTTCATTTATCGTTTTTCCACGCTTTTCGAAGCATCATTGTTTCAAAGTTGAATACCTTCTTCTTTTTCGAATTATTTTATATCTGTCGACGTCGGTTTCATAAAAAAATATCTTCAGAATTCTACATATTCTCAACCATGGAAATGCCGACAAGTTAGTGGAACGACAAAAAAACATGTAGGTGAATTCTTAGATTCCGTGTTATGATTTTTGATCTAATAACTATTGCCCACACCTCTCCATCATGGATGATTCATATTGTCTGATGCAATCATAAGATTCAGTAGTTCAGTGGATACTCAGAAACACTTCACAATTAAGAGATGCCTATCGTTCTGTAGGTTGGAACAAACTCCAAGGTTCTACACAATATCTGAACTTTTGCTTGTATTTCAGTATAGGATGCTATTGCATTTCCGGAAACAAAAAAAATCATCAGAACAATCTTTGAAAATGCGTTAAATACAGATATTGAATCATATATCACAAACACAATAATTTTTGTCTTTACAGAAGATGGATGGTCAATGGGACGGAAAACAGGTCCTTCAAAGCCGAAAAAGCACGCAATTTAGCATCCGCTGTGAACTAGGTAAGGCTTCAGTAATTTGAATATCAAGGCAGTTCATACCTCGCAATCGACTAATGAAGCTCACTTATTAGTCTGATATCCCTCGCTCGATGCAATATATCACACACGGAACCACACTTATTTTATTCTCGCCGCTCATCTAGTTTGATTTCTCTTCGATCGAAATGAAAGACATTTAGAACTAGAGCGAAAATATCACGAAAAACTCGTTTGCTCATCTCTAATTTTCATGTAGTTACAATCAAAGTGACCTAGATGAATTTCACAGTTCGAAAGCGCTGTGAAATGCAGAGATTTGAAGGTTAGTGAAGGCTGAAGATTTATCGTCTGTAGTGCATCTTATCAGATCCTCAAATTCTCAATAATAAGTAATACTTAATAATTTGTATCATAATACGTAACCATCCAATGTAATAGTTATGACCTGACTCATCATCATTCGTAATTATTCAGATCATTGCGTGAGAAACATGGCTGCATATCTTCGCTATTATGATAATTATGAACGTTGGTAGTACGAAATAAATTTGGTTTCACTGTGCAATGCCGCATCTACAGCTTTTTTTGTCTCATTTTAATATTACACAAACAATCACTCGTAGAAAATAATATCTAGAAGAGCCACACATACGCCTAGAATCCGGAATAAACATAACGAGGCTCGTAAAATGATAGCCTTTTCCCCCTGATCTCATTTCACTCGGTCTGAAAATATGTATTGGGTGTTTCCGATTCCCATCAGCTTGCCTAGTCAACTGAATACTGTTTTCTAATGAGGGTGGAATAGTGCGATGACTATCATATCATACAAAAGTTCGCTATCAACTCAGTTGTTGACAACCGCTCCTATCACTATTCCCCTACCACACTCATACTTGTAATCTTACCTGTTGTCTAAGCCAAGAACATTATGCATTACTAATATCTCATCAAGTCAATCTGTCATTTTTGCAATAATTTTTAGCAATAGATCTAAAGACCTCAATTATGCTTGAATGTGGAGTACCTTTCCTGTTGAAAATATGGACGAATTTTGCTAAGTGTGGAGCATTCTCTTTATGAGTTAAATTGCTCGTAAGTCCGATATAGAAAAACAAGCCTCGAAATCGACATTTATTGCTATTTCCTGTAAACCGTACTAATTGAATGTAAGGCCTTAGATGGTTAAATGGACGAGCAACTTTTGCACTATCATCCACCAAGTAGCCACAATTATAGAATGGCTACTATGTCTTGGGTATGGTTTAATCCAAAGTCCTCAAAACACGCAATTCTTTTGATTCCGTCACAAAATAATATTTTTGGAAAACTGTTATTTTTCAAATAGGAGCATAAGTAGCACCAAATGTTTATAGTGATAATATAGCTCCATAGTGAGTGACTGGAGCGCACTAGTGTATAGGTCAGCACCTTCGATCCTCAAGGTAGACAAATAAGTTAAGTGAACTGCAATTTTTCATGAACGTTCCCCTTGAAACGTCTATAAAAATACAACAATGAATCGAGCACCATTCTCACTTCACCATGAAAGAGGTGTAGTATCGGGCTGCTCACCTGAGAATGTGTGAATTTACCGAACAGTTTCCACGTTAAATTACACAATTTCGAAAAAAATCTAAAATTTTCGAAAATTATAAGGTACATTGAAATCTAAATTTCTCTCCTACACAGGAAGCGTGATATTTCTAATAATAACGGCTATGATACTCGAGCATACCCTGAAAAAATGCTATAAAGTCAGCTCGTTTAGATTTGATTGGCGGGAGATATATGAGCCCAAACACGATGCTCAAAAACGAGCGTTACTTATTCCTCAACCCAATAAACTAAAGAAAGTGACCTGAGATGAATCAAATTTTCAGCAGCTGATCATTTGCGAACGAGGAATATCTGTTATTCTCGATCTAAAGGAACACTAGCGGATCAGACTGTTCAAGGCGGGGAGTGTACATAGAAGGCTTCAACTGCTGTCCAACAAGTGATTGACTGTAGCGGTGCTGCATAGTCTGACCTCTGGACCAGGAGAATAAGCCATCAACTACCAAGTCAAAGTCCAGCAAGAACCGTGCTTCTATGCGCATACCATTTAGTTTCGAGATTTTGTTGATAAACTGTCTGTATATTGTGAAATTAAGCTTCATTAATATCAAACGGTCGAAGTGGAGATCAGTACATACGATAAGAGGATAATTAGATGGGCAAACGCTTGAAATTTTATTTTGTTCCATGTTTCCGAGTGCAGAACAAGGATGACAAAACGTAAATTATTCATACAAGGTTTAAACAAGTGGAATGTAGATAATATTTCACTCCCTCCTCACCCTCTCTCTCTCGCTCTCTTCAAACTACGTCGTACTGAGGATAGTCGATGATTGATAAGAAGAGCGACGCTCTCAGCTCCATTTTGATAAGAGCCGTGTCTCATTTCCTTTTATGAGAGGGATCGCGGTATTTTCGACCTACAAGCGGAAGTAGAATTTTGGAGTTTTAAAAGTTTTGGAAATAACATATTAAGAACTTTGAATGGTGCTCTACAAAACTGCATTGGCAGAATATTTTTAAAAAAATTTTCCTCTTTGAGTACGGTAGAGTCAAACTCGTCGTGTCGAGACCAAACCAGTAAAATTCGCACTCGAAAAACGGTCATAACTAGCTTCAAAATTAAGATAGAAACTATTTCTTATCTTCAGATTGTATAGGAAGCAGAGCTCTAAAAAGTTTTGCTAACAATTTCATTCCAGCTAACACATCTGCTGCAGGGAGGGCGGTTTTCTGAAAAAGTTGCATAACTTTTGAAATCGGAAAAATTCCACTTTTCTTTTGTGCTCAAGTTCTACCCCCTACTAGGCAGTTTTTATCCCCATTATATCAGATTTATTCCGGAATGTAAACAAAAAACAGGCGGTCATTATGTGCGAAAAAGTGCCGATTTTGACGGTTTTTCAAGAATAACTTTTTGTTTTCATGAGCTCTCCTATGGAAATTCGGAATCAGCGCGCCGAAATACACCAGAAATTCCCATGGGCATGTTTTTTCGAGATGAAATTTTTTCGACTTTTATCACTTTTCCCCCTAGGTCCGATTTTTGTCGAAAAAGTTTTGTCTCAGAATCATGTGCCTATAGCATTTCCTTTCTTATTTTTGAGCGTAGAACATGAATTTGCTAACTAGAGCTCATGAAAACTCGAAAGAAAAAAGTTATGAAAAAAAGAAACGTGAGAACGTTCCGAAAAACAATGCGGACAACTGGTGACGTATCGAGCATAATCAAAATTGTCATGAATAAATAAAAATTAAAATATTGTTGTCTTAACGCTATTCTGCATCATACAACAATAATATGTTTTCTTTGTGACAGTTTGTCGCTGATCACTGATTGACATGTCAATTCATACTCTCCTCGTTCTCCATATTATCTCGTACTGATCATTATCGCCGAGCGATAAAGACAGGTGATACTTTCATTCAGACGTCACTCCACCGAATCACGTTTATGTTTCACTTCCATTATAATACTCAAACATTTTTTTAGAAAATGTTTGAAATGTTTCGGCCGACCTGACATGTGGCCAAGAGGCTTTCCACTAGAATACATCAAGGTTCGTTCTATCAACGCATGACATCAAGCCGGAGGCTGTGGTAGTGGGGCTTTATATTATCAGGTTGAATCATAAGTCCTGTCCGATTTTGGTATCTGTTGTTTGAGCACTTATTTCTCGCGTGGATCGAATCACCATGAGCTATCCTCATAGCGTAGTTGACGAGGATATGCGACCATCACAGTCATAGTATGACACATAGCGGTTGCTTCGTTAGGAGATAAATTTAATTTTGAAGGATAGTGAAGAATTTTGAAAATTTTTTTCCGAATCATTTATATTTCACTGGGATTTCTCTGCAAAGTTACTAATGCTTTTTCTGAGAAGCTGAATTGTTGGTATCTTTGCTATTGAAAAGACAATGGTGCTCTATCTGTTCTTATTGGTCTTCGAAAATGCACATTGGAAAAAAAAAAAAAGTTTTTCGAATTACTCGTTTTTTATTGATCGGATATGACTGAGAAAGTGTACAATAAAGAGGTTTTCGAAGCCCTTATATGATGTGAAAATCTCAATGTGGTTGGGCAACCATGAAGGACGGGAGAGATCTGGTGTCTTTCCAAAGCGGACAAGACATGATTCAACCTAATACACTCGGATGTTTAGTTTTCATCAAGAATTTGATCAATTATCAATATGAAACAATAGTCACATTCGCAAGGTAAGAATGATTTAATCTCACAATTATATTCTATAACGCAAGGGGTATGGTGCTTATCCGTACTTTCCGACCGTTTCCATTTTAATCTGATTTTTGAAAACACCTTCAGCGCCATAAAGTATTTTTTTCAGGGAGTGTCAATTTACTGGCTGGGATCAATTAATTGGAAACATATAGTTCAAGAAGTTGAATTTCTGCAAATGATCGGGAGTACGACGGAACAAAGTATCAAAGAGGACATGCTAAGACATTCGATTATCCTCAACAACTACAAAGAGGTGCTCTATACTAAGTTTTCGGCCGGTTTTCTGCTCATAGATTGATTGATAAACTAACAACCATTTTAATCTAAAATAACATACATGCCTTTACAGACAACAATGCATAGTCGCTAACAATTTATTGCATTATCGTTTATCAATATTAGAATCATAATGATGGTTATGGAATAAGAACTATAAACGAAGGTTTTATATTTGAGAGTTTGTTACCATGTACAAAATGAAATCCGTCAAAGCCGGGAATTATCGCCGTCAGAGCCGGGAATCATTGAGGGCCGTGAAGTGTCTAGTGCGAAACCGCAGCAGCACGAGTGACGCGCACAGTTCGCTCGCACAGGTCCTGACACCACAGCCATCAGCCCATTTTCCATTATCTCTCCGCAAAGCCAATCAATCTTTTTTCATGCCTATCAGTGACTGCCCATCAAGGAAGATAATAGATAATAATTAGTTGAAATACTTTCAACAAAGTAACTACCTGACAGTCTCGGAAGTTCTTGGGAACGATCTGGCGGAAGACATTGAGCTGAAAAGGGGGTGGAACTTAATGGATAGAAAAGATCATGGGCACTATTATCACGTGGTAAGCGGATCCGCATAATCAGATTAGTTTTGAAAACAAGGAGATGATTACGATACCTGCTCAGCGGAGATCTCCACGGGATGCGTGAGCACCGTCCAGATTACAGCCTCGGAGAAGGGCGGAGTAGTGAGAGAGCCCTCGTAGGTCACGAAATCGCGCTGGTCTTAAATGATATCAATATTAAGTGAAATAAATCGTGAACCTGATCAACGCCCAAAGATTTCATTCAAAATGGCACACAGCATTCCGTTTCCCATATGAATCGCCATTGGAGATGCAGAATCTTTCTATTATAGATTTCAACTTAGTTTTTGGACCCGAGGGTGTTTTTCTCTCCAATAGTTGGTGAATTCTTAAAATACCCAGTAGAGGAAAATACACACTAACCGAGCGGAGGCAGGAGCGATCGGATATGGAAGAACGGCGGCATCTCCTCTGCTTTTCCGTGTTCTGCGGCTTTCCTGATGGCATCGACCAGCGGTTGGTAGGCGTCATTTTGTTCGCCTTCCTGAAATTTTCCCTGGTGAATGTACGTCCATGTCAACATATTTCACATCGACCATCATTAATACGGTGCAACGCTAGTTGGAGCAACTGGAAACAATAATGATGGGGTTTTCAACGCTATTGTTGGTGAGACTGCTGGACATTTAGACTATGGTTTCAACACTACAGTGGATGACGCTAGAGTCGTTTTGCGTCCTCAATAAACACAAACTGGCCTTCATGAAGACTCCAAGCACCGCCAATCCATCGTCGTAAGGCAGAGCATCAGCGAAACTGCCGTAGTTTGTGTTATAGAAGACGAAGTGCACCTGCACCAAATGTGACTTCTCGCTCAGACAATTCGATGACAATGCCATTTTGTTTCGATGTATGGTTGTTTTGGACCAGCATTATCAAATTCCAACTCGAATCTCCCAGATCTACAGTTAATCGGGGCATCCAGAAGCCACTCGTAAACGAGACCGGTCTCAAATTGTAATGAAACAAGGTTCGGGGAAGGGAAGATTAGGAAACTACATAGAGTAATCAGAGGGAATAGACAAAAACACTTCCTAGATAACGCGGCCGTATGTTTCGGTTCATTAGGTCGTATACATCCGACCGCCTCACGAAGGGTCAACCTCGTCAGTACGATGCCCAACGTGAGTGAGGAAACAAAACATGGCGAATTGTCATGACTACTCATCCCACTGACCTCTCCCGAGAGTGCCTTTCCATTGAGCGTGTGCTCGGATCCACAGGTTCCATCCTCGCTCCAATGTGCGTGGAATTGCTCCAGTTTGAAGGAGGCGGGCAGGTGACGGGCGACGAAATCTTGAAAATGATAAATTAACTCTTCGCTAGCTCAAAGTGGGAATCGTGCATTTCATTGATAAGTCAGAGGAAAAATAGAGGCATGATACACTGAGAAGAAGGTAATTATATTCTTTGTTGGTTTTTTATCATTAATTTTGCAGGTTTTTACTAAACACTCAAGGTCCGCAAAAATGACTCGTCACCCTATTTTCTCTGTCCGATCAAACCTCTATACTTCAACCTCTCCCGTCCAGGTGTGTCAGCGTTAATACTCTGATTCAACGTTTGCCGAGTCAAAAAACGACAAGCTTATCAGAAAAGTGTGTCACGTTCGGGCACAGTACTGACACAGTACAGAGCAACGAAGGCACTTTTTGAGCGATTGTTGACAGAATTGTATCAAAAGAGCATGATATTCAATTTAGGGCCGACTTTTGATCTTTGAACCACAAGATGATCTTTGATCTTTATTCGAGATTAGGCAAAACGTACGACTGTGGCAGTCCGCGCCGACCTGGACCTTCCATCCTCCGGCGGAACACGAAACGGACTTGCAGTCGCCAATCTTGTAGTCGATCTTCACTGATTCGATCTAGAAGCAACAGTTTCAACACTTTCCTTTGTCATGTTTTCGTAGAATCTAATGCGATGAAAATATTGAAGGCAAGAGATCTTTCCAAACTCGACTACGATTGAATCGGGCACAACAAATATTGATTTTGTTCTACGTAGAGCTCACCTGACAGTGATCGGCATCCTCACACAAGTGCTCACTACGGATATCGATGGGCGACTGACGCTTCATAGTTAGGGCTGAAATGAACGGCGATTAGGGAGAATAAAGAGAATGAGGAAAATCGGTGAATAATTTGTGATGAGGAGTATCCAAATAAAATTCTTTCGAAAATATAAAATATTGTCTAGATGAAACAAACTGTTAGTCATAGCGGCAGACAACGATCAGAGAAGTAGAACACCTGCAAATACCGTCCGTGTACATGACATGAGTTGACGTCCATTTCACAATTCGCGTTCTCTCCCTAGTCAGTAAGATAATCGACAGATTCGTGGTTTTATTTGTCATGCCTAGTCATGTCGCTTTTGAGCAATAGAGAGTCGAGAGAGATCTCAATGCAAATCGAGGGAAGATGGTCGAAGTATCAAGAGGAATGACAATTCGAGAGTAGAATAAAATCCAGCCAATATAGAGTAGACAAGAGAAGATCAAGGAAAAAGGAAAGAATGGATCAATTGCCCATGTGACTGGCAGAATGCGGTGAACCTGATCAGAATCGCTGAGCTTCTTTCTTCTTATCAGTGAACCTTTCCCTTTCAACTCCTCCCTAACCTCTCAAAATCCTCCCTCTGCCTCGCTCTCTCCATGAGCCTTTGCTGAATCACTGACGTTATTTACGATCGCAAGCGATCGCTTCTCTCGCAGAATTCTGCAATGGGTCAGAGTTGAATACACTATTGATGTCGTTGTGTTTTTCAATTCCCCTCATTCTGCACACTCTCCCGTTTCTCTTACCGGCGAGATAGTATGCGGAATGGAGAGATCCATACCCTAAAATACATCCCAAGAACACCCTAGCTTGGAAGGGTGAGCGTCAGAGAGAAGATGTTCTCTGATTGATATTTATTAGATGCTTCTGCCATTATTGGAAATGAAGCGAGGAGAATCGACTATGTGCATCTTTGATCTTTGATTTGGACGTATCTTCTTTACGCCCCCTCTAACATGACAGGCTATCAAAAAGTCGCTCGTCTCATTCTCTACAGTGTCGGGTATTGATGTGCGATACAAATTTGCATTTATAGTTTTACATGCATCGCTTCAATAAATGTTTGGCTCGCTCTCGTGTTTTAAATTACGCGTAATCTAAATGTTTCTCACTTTTGTCATTATTCAACAGTATTCGATTTACAGACTCTTCGATCTAACTCGAAGGCGTTTCTTAGTCAGGAAATAATAGCAAATAGAAGATGTGAAAAAATATCGAATTTGGAAGGTAAATCATCTACCGTAAATTTATGCTCTTTGTTTCGTTTAGCAAAGGGACAAATGAATCAACGACGATTTCGTACTGAAAAAAATGGATTAAAAAATTCAGAAATTATCTGCAATGTCATCAGCATTCCTGAGTGCGGTCAAGGGTACAAATAGAATAAGTGGAAGATGGCCTATACGGTACGAACGAACTGGCGATTTTGCTAATTATTATCAATTTATTAATAATGACAGATAATTACTTAATCGTTAATTAATTAGCCAATTCTTCTTGTCAGGGATCTTAGATGCCTCGAAACCGTCGTGGTAGACGAAGCATGAAGCGAAGAGCATGTGATCGACGAAAGAAACGTTTGAGAAATCCAGTTATGCACCAATTTCATTGATAAGAACGTTGGTTGAAATGAAACCAACAATCCAGGAAGGAAGGGCTTGTAACATTGTAAATAAAAAAATATCATATTTATCTTGTGTGTCGTATCTTATCACATCAATGATGGTAAATATTGGAAATATATCTTGCACTATCTAAAGGCATTTCCGAAGGCATATTCTCGAATAAAGTGGTCGGGTACTAGCTCTAATGAGCTGACGAAAGGTGCTACTGCCCATGTGACTGGTAGAATGCGGCGAACTTGAACAGAATCACTGAGCTTCCTCGCTCTTATCAGAGAACCTTTCCACCCCTCCCTCGCCCCTCGATAACCTCTCTCTCAATCTTTATTCCTCTCTCCATCAGCATTTGCTGAATCACTGACGTTATTTACGATCGCAAGCGATCGATTTTCTCGCAGAATTCTGCCATCGTTATGATTAGATTGTAATCAATGTAGAAGTGAACGAGGGATTCAAGGGGGATGTCTGAGATGACAAATCCGCCTATTCAATGCGCATTCTCTTTCACCGGTCACAATGACGAAAGAGTGTGGAAAATGAAGGGACTCGTTTTTGAACTCATGTTTTATATCCGACGCGTCCGCTAACTTTTGAGATGTTTTGCGAAATCTGATCTATGAATCTTCGATCTTCGATTCGGGCGTCTCTTCTTTACGCCCACTCAATCATGACAGGATGTCAAAAAGTGATTTGATACGTGATTATATGACGAGCCCTTCTCGTTCTCAACGGTGCCAGGTAGAGAACGTCAAGATCAGCGATTAAAAATGACACTTATTATTCTGCATTCTTCACTCCATTGAATGTTTGGATCGCTCTGTGGTTTTACATCTATCTCTTCCTCCCTTTTTCGTTTTTTTCGCTGTCCGAATAATTAATCTTCCCAAGCGTTTCGTAATTTTCCAAACCAAATTCAGGCTCTCCGATCTATACTCGGAGGTGGAGATTCTTGATGGATAACCGAATGAAATGAGGGATGTAAAAATTCTGACCTGTGAGGTAATAATAGTTTGTTCTCTCTTTTGCATAGAATTCTAACACAAAATCTATTTTTTTAAATTTCAAAATATAAATAAATCGCATACATATTTTTGAAAGAATTAATCAAAGAAGTCAGCGTGCGAATCAACTTGCCGAACAGGATACGAATGGTTCTTGCTCGAAGATGATGCGCCAACGGTTCGAAAGGCAAAATGTTAGCTACTGCAAGTTACCTCTTTCCAGAATTGACAGTTGTGCCGTCTTGAATGAATGCGAACTGGCTGATCTGGCTGAACTATTGGCGCGATGTCGGTATCTGATATCGGCGTACGAGACATGCACTTTTTGCATTTCAGTGTACTATCAGAAATTAAGTGAAGCCGAATCCTGCAGCTATCGATGGAGATGAACATGGAACGATGGACCACTCATCCGTTGAACATTGCTCAGAATGAAACTCGGAATCAGCCTCATTGTATTTTTCCGTTCATGTATTTTGCAAACGCATTAGTGTGACCGAACTGTCACCTGAAAGTTTCATGATTATTGTGCCTTTGCAGATTAACGATCATTGATTAAAGCCACCTATGATTATCGTTTGATGAACAAACCAAAGATCAATACATTATTTTATCTCATTGAGCCATACAATGAAACAAAATTTAGGAACTAACTTTGAGAGAATTTACGATTGAAAACGCAGAACTCGCAGAAGCGATGTATCTATTGAGTCTTCTTCTTGAGGGACTCCTGGAGTTCTTCCATCGTGACTTTCTGCAGGGATCAAAAATTCATTAATTATACCTAACGGTCGGATTAACTTTGAAAAAAAAACTGAGTATTGATATAATAAATACGAAAATTCGATCCGCATTTGTTATCATTAATTATTGATGTTATGTTCGTGTTTCTCATTTTCTGGTTGTACACTACCCCAACAACAATCCGCTCACCTCTGGCACAATGAATGCCTCTTGTTGGTCGAGTGGGACATGGACGGTGAAGTCGAAGGAGTGGAGAGAGTAAAATTGCATCGCAATAGGGGCGCAGATGGCGTTGGCCTGCAATGGATATCGGACTCGATCGCACTTGGAATTATCATATTTGGAATGAGTTGGCAACGTATTGGACTGAATGACGGCGCAATATCGAAAATTGTACATCTGCTAGCCCTACGTATTCCTCCTCCCACTACCGTATCCCTGCTCACCCTTGTGTAGTCGTACAGGGCTCGGTACGTCTTGGCGATTGGATTGAGAGGGCCGGGCAGGACGAGAGAGGCGAGACCCATCGAGCCAGAGACGGTCACAGAGCGGGCTATCTCGGGAATGACCTGGAACAGGAGATATTCAATAGTATTATTCTTATTTTGTATGGATGATCAGCATCAACCGTAACCTTAAATTTGACAGCAAAACAGCTCTAGACACGACAGTACACGCGAAATGAGAAGAGCCGATTCCAATCTTCTGTCACTAAGCTTCGATAAACGAGAATAGATCAAGAATCAAGAACGATTATTCGTTCTCATTTATCCAATTTGACCGGTCCCTCTTGAATAAGAATGGATTCTTGCCAAGAATTCTTGCAAGAATCGTTCTGGCCAAAACAACCTTCATTCATTGCTCTCTATGGAGTCGTGAGCTGCTGGCGCGCACTCCCCGAAGAAGACGGTCTTTGTCTTTGAGAACATTGTTCATTCTTGCAAGAACTCGAGCAAGAATTTCATTCTTATACAAGAACGGCCGAGCCATTCTTGTCCAATCATTCTTGAATAAGAATGTTTTCTTGGCAAGAATGATGCGCGTATTCGCGAGAACAATTCTTGTTTATCGAAGCCTAGTTGTTACTATACCGTACCAGCTCCTTGAGTCCATGTTCCTTGAGCTGCTCAATCTTGGCGGGCTGCACGAGGTCCTTGGAGCCGACTGCAGAAATAATATTAATTAGGAAATGCTTGTGGTGTTAGATTCACGTTGCCTTCTTAACTACCGTATTCTGCAACCGCAATGCTCTACCGTTCCTGATACCGTAACACTCTATTGTACCCTGCCACCGTAATGCTCTGCAGTACTTTTGACGATGACACCGAAGGCAGACTGGAGGAGGTGAGTGGGCACCTGTAGGTGTAAAAAGTATTTTATTTTGAAATGAAAATAATAATCAAGATTCTGCGTATTCCAAAAGACACTTTGCTTGCCGAAAGACTTTTTTTTTTAATTAATAGAAAAAGCTAATGTCTGTTCGAGACCTCATCAATTGCCATTTTCTCTCTCTGGTTAGAGAAGAGTTTTCAAATTGAAGAGAGCGCAGTCTAGATCCGGCATCAATACCTTGGTGGGATCATTGTAGAAGATTGCGAACCCTCGTCCGGCGTTATTCGGCACTAGCTGCATCAGCTGCAAGAAAGGTAATGCATGATGGAAAATCGGAACTCGGAACTCTTCTCAATTTGCATACTCTCTCGCCGGTCAGAGAAACTAGAGAGCACGCGAATTGAGGAGAGTCGATTCCGATTTATCATCACTACAATTTGTCCATCATCTATCATCAACCAACTGTGTCATTTTCCCCTACATTGCTTGTTATTCGCCCATTTATTTTAAATTGAAGGCCTGTTGCATGATGCGCGTTAGTGATGACAAGTCATCACCACTCGTATCATGTCTCTGGTCGGTCAGCAATCCGAGTTAGAACGCGGAATATGGAGATTTGTGTAAGATTTGTCAACCCTAATGCGTGTCTGCGAAATACCTAGTTGTATCACGCTTAGTTGCGCCGTAGCATAACCAAACCCCTTCTCGTACCTCCCTGCAAACACCGAAGATCGCGCCGTAGTCGCCCACATGGTGCTGGTAGTAGACGGTGAGGCCTCCGACGAAGTCGGCCGGGGATGAGACAGTAGAGACCTGGCATAGTTGACATTAGAGATGACAAATCGGAATAGGACTCCCCTCAATTCAAGCCTTTTCCGATTTGTTATCATTAGTTGTGAGATTGAACACTCAGCAAATGAATCACAGCACTCAGTAAGCCGCCTTGTCCTCATAAAAACAAGTCGCGACATCTGCTTTCTAGAGACCGTCACCAGGTTCATACTCGTGAAATAATTTCTTACAGTATTTGAATTTTTCACTGGAAAAATCAAATCGTTTCCGGCACCGAACTCAATTCTCGGCGTTTGCTCACTCCATCTCTCCTTATCATCGATGCTTACTATTGCATTCTATTCTGCACACTCTCCAGCCAGTCAGAGAGGCGAGATAGCGTGCAAGAAAGAGAGAGCGGCATCTCTCTCTATCTCTCTCTCTATCTCTCTCTCTATCGCTCTCTCTATCTCTCTCTCTCTATCTATCTCTATCTCTCTCTCTCTCTCTCTCTCTCTCTCTCTCTCTCTCTCTATCTATCTCTCTATCTATCTCTCTCTCTCTCTCTCTCTCTCTCTCTCTCTCTCTCTCTCTCTATCTCTCTCTCTCTCTCTCTCTCTCTCTCTCTCTCTATCTTTCTTTGTGTACCGATATCAATATTTCAGCGTGCAAAAGCACCCAAACGATGAAACTGTATTTCAAACATTCGATCACTCGAAGCCTACCGTAACCCCACCGAAAGATATTCACATCCTACCGTAACCCAATTGCAACCTATCGTAAGCTAGCCGAACGATCGATAGATACCTTACCTCAACAGAATCGAAGCAGCCGCAGAATTTGAGCACGAGAGCGACAACGATCACACCAGCCGACGCCTCCAGGAGCATGACTAGTGGTGCCGGATCGAGACCGATTCGCCTCAAATATAGCCGGTCAGAGAAGCTAGAGAATATGGAGAGGTCCTTCTCGAATAGACATCACTAATGACTACCGTGTCTGAGAGGTCAATCGAGTACTGTAAATGTGACTATTGATTACAGGCTCAAATGATCCACGGACAATAATCAAGACAGGTGCAAAAGGCGACATGGTAAAGGCGGGAGGAACACGATTGAATTTAAATTCCATAGTTTGAATAAAGGAAAACTACTCACACAAAGAGATGCAAAATTATGGCGTAAAAAGAAAATAAAAGTAGTTTTGCGGGGAAAATGGACTGGAGACAAATAGAGGAGCTTTATGTAAACACTGAGGAGGCGTGCCAACCAAGAAATGATGGTGAGACGTGAGATCGGAAAGAGGAGAGAAATCAAAAAGACAAAATACACACTGCGTGCAAACAGCGCAATCTCGGGTGCTTGTTAGGTGCTAGAGAATGAGCAATCTGTTGAGTAGAATAAGGGCACTATTGCTGCACGCATCTAGGCAGAAAACGGGCACTCATATTTGTGGTGTGAATCGAAACCGCTCTTATAAAATCGTGCGACCTCTCGTTGGCCAGAGAAGCGCGAGAGTATCCAATGAAGAGAGTCTAGTTCCGATGTGCCATTCCTTACTGATATCATCTCCTTAACGGAAAATGTTTGCTCAGTTTCTGCTTATCGATCGCGGCCAAACGCGTCCGAACGTGATTTAGTCATGATAAATCGTCATTCTTCTTTCTTAATTTCCCATTATCTCTCGTTTCTCATGTCATACGACAGAACATGCGAAATGAGGAGAGTCGACTGACATCAATACTCCATAGATGTCGGCTAATCCTTTGAATCTGTGGAGCATCTTATTTGATACCAGGCGGCACTTAGATAATATTACCACTCTCTTCGAACAGACAACATAAAGTTATAAGAATTTAATATTTCCAATTGAGAATCTTGAAAACCTCATTTTGCGCTATCTCTCGTCTGTCAGAGAAGCGAATGAACGTGCGAATTGAGGAGAGTCGAATGTCGATTAGTCATCACTGCTTTCGAGAAATAGATGAGAATCCGTGATGTCCTTGAGCGAATGCAGAGGAGCCAGCTGGACTAAATATCTTATTAATTAATATCTGTACGAATCAATTAAAAATAATAAATATATTAAACATCGAATTTATCGTTTGCTTGGCATTCCACAGGATCGTTGGAGATCAATATTCGGGAGATTGTGTCTCACTCAACAAATTAACGAGCATATTATACGAAACTGGAAAATGGGTTGGAATGAGATGGAAATGTCCTCTCATGTAATTTGCGTCATTCTTACCCTCAATTGATATCGAGAAAACGAGATTATCAGTAACCTTGGAATTGCGATAAGAGTAATCGTCATGATCCTTATCATTCCATTAATTCTTTCATTCGCCTGGTCGTCTGCGAATCTCCACTTTTCACATTTATTCGGACACATTTCGTATTTCATCCGCAACAGACAAATTACCTGATTGCAGATTCTCCGACATACACTCAGAGCTACCTCTTTGTCGAGAAGTAATGAAAATCTGAAAAAGGAGAAGAATTAATAAAACGGTGAGGATTATAAATTGTTTTTAATAATGTATTTAATATTTAAATTTACCAGTGACTACCGTGCAGTCGACCGACTCCACACTGGTTCTACTATACGATCTCGAAGGGGGGCGATTGCTTCGATCAACGTTGCAGATCAAGGGAAGCCTCATCACCACTGTGCTGGCGGGGACAACCAACAGGGATCGAATACGATCATGCCTCGTGGGACAAAGATGAATACCCATCGTATCGTCTGTAAAAGCATAGGTTAGGATTCAAAAGTCGAGGTTGACAGGGCCTTTTCTCTCATAGGTAGTCACTAGGTCCATGCACCGTTGGCCCTGATTAGGCGCTATCACACTCGTAGCTTCTCAGACTCATCAGTGCCATCTCGGATACACTTTTTCTTCGAGAATATGATGAGTAGTAGTGTACCAACTCTCTTTGATCTTTCGAAGAGGAGTTAGTGCTGTTCGTAGCGGCAGTAGGCTTGCATATTGATTAAAATATTGTGAATAAATAAATAACAATTGTGCATCCTTTGTTGTACAGTTTCGACCATAAGTCTACGTCCGAAATTTCAAAGTTCTGTAACTTTTGAACCAGGTGAGATTACTTTTTGTTATTTTGGCAGATGGTAGTGCAAGTACTTATGCATATGCTCACGAGGTTAGACCATGGTACGATTGCATAATGTTGCATAGTGATGACGCAATCATGACATGGTTTTTCTTGTCGGATTTTAAGCTCGATAAATTTTTTTCTCATCCTTCCTACTCGGTTTAATAATAGAAGGACTCAATACCTTTTAGATGAAAATATGTACTCATGGGAGGATGACGTACAGTGGCTCTAGACTGGCTCAAAGTAGGGTCCCGAAAAAATGGATTTTCGTTCACAGACATGCTAGAGACTCGTTGGAAAGCTCAAAATAATCCATACCACAATTCCTGATGATCCCCAAAGTTTGATAAAGATAGCTCTTAATTTGACCTCAGTGCACGAATTTTTAACTTTTTCACATTATTTTTTTCTCGCTATTTTGGATGATCGCAGTTCCAAGGCCGATTTTTGTTCAAATGTATTTCCTGGACAGGTTAGTTGCAAATCCATGGAATATACGATTCACAACTTTTTAGAGCATTTGGATACCTTTCCCGCCCGCGGCAACCGAAACTCCGAGGTCAATCGATTTTCAAACCAAAAATGACCATGATACATCATTAGGCGAAAAAAATTTTCCCTCAGAAATTCATGACTAAATTTTTTTCTGGTATATATTTGTGTGCTGAATCCGAATTTCGATATGAGAGCACATGATATCATTAATGAAAAATGTTAAAATTCATTATGTCGAAAAACAGCCGATTATGAAAATCGATTGACCTCGGAATTTCGGTTGCCGCGGGCGGGAAAGGTATCCAAATGCTCCAAAAAGTTGGAAATCGTATATTCCATGGATTTGCAACTAACCTGTCCAGGAAATACATTTGAACAAAAATCGGCCTTGGAACTGCGATCATCCAAAATAGCGAGAAAAAAATAATGTGAAAAGGTGAAAAATTCGTGCACTGAGGTCAAATTAAGAGCTATCTTTATCAAACTCATCAGGAATAGTGGTATGGATCTTTTTGAGCTTTTCAACGAGTCTCTATCATGTCTATGAACGAAAATCCATTTTTTCGGGACCCTACTTTGAGCCAGTCTAGAGCCACTGTATGTCATCCTCCCATGAGTACATATTTTGATCGAAAAGGTATTGAGGCCTTCTATTATCAAACCGAGTAGGAAGGATGAGAAAATTTTTTATCGAGCTTAAAATCCGACAAGAAAAACCATGTCATGATTGCGTCATCACTATGCAACGTTATGCAATCGTACCATGGTCTAACCTCGTGAGCATATGTAGGAGTACTTGCACTACCATTTGCCAAAATATCAAAAAGAAATCTCATCTGGTTCAAAAGTTAGAGAACTTTGAAATTTCGGACGTAGACTTATGGTCGATACTGTATATCCTCCGTATTGTGGGAAATCGAGGAAAAAATGGGTTGTTGCTTTTATTATCAGCTATTGTTTATTTAGTTATTTGATACACACATAATTGTCGTTCTGGTGCTGATTCAATCCACTGTTAACTACTTCAGAGAGACAAATAGTTCGAGAAAAAATGAGGTCAAGATAACTAGATAGTCGTAATAGACCTTAGAGTTACATCGCAAAGTGTTATCGTATCCTTATTTATCACAGTTCCTGTACTTATCACTCAAAATAATGCGTAATCCTTCGTCACTTCGTCCCATATTCACAAACGCATTCTCTTCATCACTAAGAGATTGGTGATAGGGAGAAATGGCAATTAGCTTTGCATCATCCTGGATAGTGATGCGAATGCGGACGAAAAAATCGAAGAACAACTCGAATGCATGTAGAGAATTGGCTGATCTTCCGGCGTCATTGCACAGAAAGTGAGAACGGCAAGAGGACGGTGGGTGACCTTCGAATTGCGGCGATGAGATGCTCCTCCTACATTTCCCCACATATAACTCTCATTCGTGTCTCTCTTCACTAATCACTAATCTCTTCACTGCTTTACTTTTTCTTTGTTGTTCACAGATGCTGGGTGCCTCATATTTATCAGAATAATACAATAGCTAACTATCCGCGTACAGATTCTCCGATCTACACTCGGAGATTGCTCTTTGTCAAGAAGAAAAGGGAAACTATATCGGAAAGGTGATCATTTGCTGTATCTTCATTAACGGATATTATGTACATTACTTACCTAATGATGTCGCGATGAACTTTTCGAGTTCAGATTTCTCAAAATAAATCGTCACTCTTAGTTATGGAATGTTCCACTTGAGAATTCTACGACGAATTGACTCGCAAACGCAGGCTAATATAACACCATGCGAAAAAGGTAATATTGCAGGAAACAATATTTAAAAAATACTTTGCGACTTATTTAAGCCATATACGTACCTACATGCTCAAAGAATTCGCCTATTCCTTTCTTGTGAAACTTTTCGCATGACAATATTTCCTTGCAGGAAGACCCAGTCATGATGATTCTCAAATGAACAGTTAATCGTCCCACCACCTGTTGAATAAAATTGAATTGTATATATCTTCTTTGCCGTCATAAATAATTTATAATGATTTTTAATAAAATATTACAATTTTGATGTTTTATACGATACACTGTGAAAGACAACAAAAAAACAAAGAATGATATGATACACATAGTTTCTTCAATCGATATTTGCGCTATTCCCATCACGAGCTGAGGAGACAAAGAATGAGGTCAAGATGGCGCAAGCGAGAGAGCTATCTTCTCCTTTTCTGTCCCAGTTCTTCCTATCATTCATTTCACTAACTTACGCTTCCTTTTTTGTTTCTCTTCATTTCACTTTTCTGTCCGTCGCGAATATCATTTTATTTTCGATCAGATTATCCGATCTACTCTCGGAGCTTCATCTTTGCCAAGAAAGATACAGTAAAAAAAGTGCGGTTCCACAGGTTTGTGACGCATGTTTCAGAAAATATACAAAATATTTCACAAATTGCAATAGCCAAATCTGAATGTGGGGGTAAAGTTGCTATAGAATCAGCTAGATATTTTTCGAGTGCTCCCCGAATCGACCGTTAAATTTGCCACTAGGCTGTCGGAGGGATTGGGAAGTTGTCTGAGATTGTTGAGTTACACCATGGGAGGCTCACAATATAAATGAGTATTCATCTCTCACCACGCACTGATTTTCTTTCTTATCTTTTAGTATATATTACGTACAAGACTTTTCTGTTTTGCACCGAACAGAAGTAATGAATTCCATTCTAAACGTTCAACAGACGGAGGTCAGATTTAGTTCAAGAATTCCTACAAGACAAATCACGGTGAAACCAATCGGGCACGAGATACAAAAATGGAGTGAGAATTTCCTTAGCACTAAGCATGTAAGCGTGACGAACAATTCTCCGGAAACCATCACGACCGCTCGAGTGACAAAATATAGTGCGGAAAGATGTTCTTCATACTGACTTCCCTAGTCGCATATTCCAAAAATAATCATTACTCGCTTATAGAGTGTACAATCTAACCGTCACTGTCATCAAGGAAATTAACGTCACGGTTATACATGGCGATGAGATTGTGAGATCTCCACATTACTTAGACTTCATCAAAGTGTCTGATTTCCTCTTTTTTCTAGCACTGTTGTCTAATAAAGTTATTGATACTAGTGGAGATTTGTCATAAATTCAAACATATTCCCAAATTATCATATTTTTAAATGCTTTTAATTTTTCTTGTTTCATCGACCATTCAACAAATGAAGCGAGTTATGTAATTGTTCGTTATTGCGAACCGTCGAAGCAGGATTGTGAGAATTTGGTGATGGAAGGCGAAATACGCTCGTTTCTCTACAGCTAATGTGAATCATGTCCGAAGTTCGGTCCTGTCCTTTATTCTCAGGTTTGGATTGTCATTTGTGCTAAATTACTATTACTAAAGATTACCAAACCATAATGTCTGTCTGTGTGTCACGTTGTCTGTCTGTCTGTCTGTTTGTCCGCTTGAGTGTCACGCTTTCGTTTTTTGCTCATAACTCGCTTTAAACTCATCGCCCGAGGACAAGTCCTTGACCATTCGAACCCTCTCGGAGAGCTTTTCAAAAAACGATATCAATTTCATCATTACGCAACATTTCGTCATCATTACGCAATACGTCGTTTTTTGCGCCTAATTCAGCTCAAACTCGTCCGAGAAGACTGGGAGATGTGTCATTCGACTCAGGATCGTCAGCGCTTTTCACCGACAGCAACTATTTCGCAATTTTCGATTTCGTCATCATTACGAAATCTTCACATTTTCGCTCATAACTCGCTTCAAAAACATCGGAGAGCCTCGGGAGAAGTGTCAATCGACTCAGCAAAGCCAGCACTTCTCACCTACAACAAATATTTCGCAATTTTCGATTTCGTCATCATTTCGAAATCTTCACGTTTTCGCTCATAACTCGCTTCAAAATCATCACACAGCCTCGGGAGAAGTACCAAACGACCTCCCGTGCTCGGATTTCGCAATCTTCGATTTCGTCATCATTACGAAATCTTCATATTTTCGGTCATAACTCGCTTCAAAATCATCGGACATACTCGGGCGAAGTGCCAATTGACATTTTATGATCATTTATTAGTTTTTTAGGATACTGTTGTGAAAAGCTCGTGAGGCTGAGAGCGTGGAGAAAAAGTTGCGATGTAGCCACGGAGCGAAGCGGAGTGGCTACATCGCAACTTTAACGGAGCGCTCGAAGCCTCACGAGCGTTCTGCAACGGGATACGCCCCACTCGCAAGCAAGCGGTGCTTGGCTAACGTGTTTAGTGGCATAACGTTGCTAAAATAAACGAAATTTCGTGATTTTTTCTATGGTTTGGCCATACCGCTGTGAAAAGCTCGTGAGGCTGAGAGCGTGGAGGAAAAGTTGCGATGTAGCCACGGAGCGAAGCGGAGTGGCTACTTCGCAACTTTTCCGGAGCGCTCGAAGCCTCACGAGCTTTCTGCAACGGTATACGCCCCACTCGCAAGCATGCGGTGCATGGTTAACCTGTGCACACGACCCAGCGTACAACGTAGCAGTCGCAGACTGCTAGTTGGATGTAATTGAGGGATAGTCTGTACTACCTCTCAAGTAGAGAATGAATAAGGTTAAGTTAGCATGATACTAGCGAACGACCTTCGAATTGAGTCGCGAAAAGTTCTCTTCTCCCTTTCTCTCACAGCTCGTTTTCCTATCATTCCTGCTTTCACTACCGTCTTTCTTTCGTTCTTAAATTTGCATTGCATTTGGTCGATTTGAAGCGTTTTAACTATTTTTCCTTCAGATTCTTCGATCTACGCTCGGAGCTCACTCTTCGTCAAGAAGCCAACGATTCCCAAATGAAAATAAAACAATTGCAATCGGCGGATTACCAGGTACGTACGTACTCGCATTCATTGAAAAAAATTCTTTTGTGTCAGAACCTCACGTTGGTATTCCCAACTTCCCGACTTCATTCGCATTTCCCCCAACATCAGAGTCTTCAAACGCCAGGTACGGGAACAGTGCAAAACATCAAAAATTCGTATTTTCTCAAACGAATGCGATAAACTCGAAATTCTTTTTGCATTATGTTTGGTATGTCAAAGGTGCACAGGAACACCTTTGGGAACGATTTCCGGGCAAATCTGAAATCGACTTTTCCACACCAATTTTCTGATTTTCACAGTTCTCAGTACTCGAGAGGTCTTAGCGCAACATTTCTACTATATCAAAATGTAGTCTCACTCAAACCTCATCGAACCCATTTATACCAGAGAACATCCCGATTTTCCGTTATCGAGAAAAGTTGAAAAATTTGTCAAAAAGTGGCTGATTTCAACCGTTTTCGAGCATAACTTTTTTCATTCTTTTTTTTATGAGCTCTCGTGTGGAAATTCGGATTCTACGCAAAAAATACGCCAGAATCACCTTTAGTGATATAGTTCCGAGATAGAAATTTTTAAACTTTCATCGAGGCCATTTTTGGGCGAAAAAGTCAAAATCTCAAACCTATACGCCTATAGGATTTTCTGACGTATTTCTGTCCGTAGAAACCGATTTTGCACACTAGAGCTCACCAAAATGCGAAATAAAAAAAGTGATGCTTCAGAAACGTAAATCTTTCGACGATTTCACTGTAGCATTTGTCCTTTGCATTTTGGTGAGCTCTAGTATGCAAAATCGGTTTCTACGGGCGAAAATACGTCAGAAAATCCAATAGGCGTATAGGTTTGAGATTTTGTCTTTTCGGCCCAAAAATGGCCTCGATACGGGAGTCATGGTGAAATTAAAATAACAAGGTTCGGGAAAGTGAAATTGGGAGAACTGCCTAGAGTAATCAGAGGGAATCGACAAAAACACTCCTAAGATAACGCGGCCGGATGTTTCGGTTCTTTAGGTCGTAGACATCCGACCGCCTCACGCAGGGTGAACATCAGTACGATGACCTACGCAAGTAAGGGAACAAAAGAATGGGGAAAGATAAATAATCGCGCGACGCGACAACAAACAACAAAAACAACATTTGAGAAAACCAAAACGTAGAGTAATCAATAAAGTGAGCGTGTTGAATTGTAGAGTGAAAGCGTTTTGGAAGAATAGGAGATAGAAGGGTATAGGGTAGATCAACGGAATACAGATGTAAAAGAAGGAAGAGAAGGGGAAGGAGAGGAGGAGAAGAGGAGGGAAAATGATCAAGACACAAGAGACCAAGCGATCAAAACACGATCTCCCGATCTTCTCCCGATCTCCCGATCCTCTGAGTACATCATTTATAGTTTATTTGTTACCCTAATGCAAATTTCGTTATTATTTAGAGTTGAATATATTCTGGAGAACACGATTTGTTTTGGATATTTTATTGAGATAAAGTACCGCGTAGTCTGGCAAATTCTTACTAGGAAATGGTCTAATGACGAGATATTGCGAAAAATTCTAATGATCTCTCCATGCAGTGTATTGAGAGCCATACTGATAGGAATATTAGATTCATAGTGCGGATATCTGATAACTGAAAATGAGTAATAGTCTGTCTTATTGTATAATGAGGTCTGAACATGTCCAGACTGAGTGACTCTAATCGATAGATCAAGAAACGCCGCCTTAGTTGGCTCTGTATTTGTCTGCTCCAATGTTAGAGAGTGGTGATACATGTCAGATGTTAAACGCACGAACTCATATTTCTTGTTCGATATGTGGAAGAGATCATCGATATAACGGAAGGTTCGGTTTAGTGAGAAAGAAAGAGGATGGCCAATTCTGATGTTATTACGGATGTATTGGAACTCCATAACGGCTAGAGTGAGATCCGCAATTTGTGGAGATGCATTGTTGCCTTGGGTTAAAAAATTGCTATCTCGGAACTATATCACTAAAGGTGATTCTGGCGTATTTTTTGTTGTTGCGTAGAATCCGAATTTCCACAAGAGAGATTATAAAACAAAGAATGAAAAAAGTAATGCTCGAAAACGGTTGAAATCAGCCACTTTTTGACAAATTTCTCAACATTTCTCGATAACGGAAAATCGGGATGTTCTCTGGTATAGATGGGTTCGATGAGGCTTGAGTGAGACTACATTTTGATATAGTAGAAATGTTGCGCTAAGACCTCTCGAGTACTGAGAACTGTGAAAATCATAAAATTGGTGTGGAAAAGTCGATTTCAGATTTGCCCGGAAATCGTTCCCAAAAGTGTTCCTGTGCACTTTTGACACACCAAACATAATGCAAAAAGAATTTCGAGTTTATCGCATTCGGTTGAGAAAATACGAAATTTTGATGTTTTGCACTGTTCCCGTACCTGGCGCGCCGCATTGCGAGGCCTGGCCAATTTCCATACCATAAATGTAAACAAGGACCAAGGCACCCTAGGTCCTATGAGTATGGAGACCGGAATAGAAATTCTTGGCGGGATGTCCGGGGGGTTGTCGAAAATAACCGAGCCGTCGTCTTAATGTGAATCTAATCTCAAATATATTTTTTGTTACAACAAAGTGGCAAATTAATGAGGTCAAGTTAGCGAGATTGTCGCGAATGACCTTCGAGTTGCGGAAAGAGTTCCCCTCTCCTTTCCTTTCACAAATCTTATCATTCCTCTATGTTGGTCGCTAACTTCGTTGATAGATTTTTTTCAACTTCGGTCGCATTTCAGCGCGGTGTAATTTTCGTTTACAGATTATCCGATCTACTCTCGGAGCTGATTCTTTATCAAGAAGATAGAGACATTTATTTGTATATTGAAATCTTCGAAACTACAGGTTTGAGCATTTATTGCCATAAAACAATTTCCGTTATTTCACAATTGTTCGAAATCGGGGAGTTGCGATTGATTAACCTTCCGATCTACTCTGTTATTCTAACTTTCTAGCTTTGTCCGAACCCGAACAAAATGTGAGACATAAAGAATAGTAAAATTTGATGTTTAGGGTTGTCGGTTCCGCAATACATCGACGCATTATGATACTCATTTTTATTATAGCACTTGTGTTAGAAATTGAAACGCATCACCTTCCAATTTGGAACGTCGAAAGGTGTCGAGACATGTGAGTTTTATTTTTCATCTCATATATACCCATAATTTAGAAGTTATCTTTAATTTATTTATGTAAAAAAACTATGATTTTAGAACCAATTGCACTGACTCAACACCTGAGGGAATGGATCTGTGTTGATGTTCGCAGCGGATTCGTACAGGAAGAAGTAGAAGGTCGAGAATATTGAGAATATGTATGCGTTCACTAGTGGTTGCTTTATCAGATACATAATTGATAATAGTCATAATAGTCAAAACATGTTGTAAGTATGCACCGATTCCATTGTATTGCCACTATTTTTTCCGTTTTTATCCGACTTATCTACCCTATTGACCTTCTCGAACTCCCACCAGTAGAATTTGTGCTAGATAATTCACGATTTGTTCCGATAAATGATGTAATTTGGTAGTTTGTTCTTGTAACCCGTCCAGGGATGATTGGGAGAATATCGAAATTTATAGCAAAATGAGCTCATTCTCACGGCTAATGTGATGTCATTGACGCTTCATTCACACAGAGAAGAAAAACGCTCGAGATAGCGATATAGTTACTTGTGACCCTCGAATCAAATAGTTCTCTTCTCAGTTATCGTCAATTATCTTCTCACGCGCATTGTTTTTATCTCTTTCATTATCGACTCATCGAATTTCTCCGTCCTGATATTATTAATTATGTATTTCTTGATTTTCCGATCTGCTCGGAGCTCAGCCCTCGTCGGGAAGGCTAACACAATAATTGAATATTAAAAATAAAACACTGAGGCACAGCATTGTCTACTGCAGCATACTCCTGTTTATTTCCCTTGCATTAATGGTTGTTCGGGAGAAGATATCAGTTCTCATTTTTACCCTTTTCAGGTAAAATTGTAAATGTCGATATGATCGTTTCTAAACCACTGATGTGCTCTTCAGGCCCATTATCTTGCCAGTCCCTCTTCCGCATCTAGATGACACGGATCACACCACAGTATTAAGCCCCATGCAAAACTTTCTGCAGAATTAGTGCTCGGTCTGGTTTGATTCCTTCTTCCTGGGAGAACAATATCTCTTAAAACTCAAGTGATTTGACGTTTGAACGTCAGTTTTCGACAATGAATTGAATGCGTTTCAGAGGGTATACAAAGGCATGGTTGCCCAACTCTACCGTACATTTCATTCCGTACGGGACCACAATTTGAATCGGTCTCATTCTTCACTTTTTTGAACGAGGAGGCTGGGCCAACCGCATTTTGTTCATGCATGTGAGGAATGGCCAGCTTGATACTGTGTACACAGACTGACTGGAGTGGACCACTCGCTCCAGCTCTCGCATCATCACACGTGAGTGCTCTCGCACTCACGCACTCATGTGGCAAGCAAGGCTCTCGACTCTCTGAGCGCACGCACGAGGTCACTGTACACCGGCTGTTACTTTCCAACTCCCTCGGAATCTGGAGAGCTGTATCACCGGCACAGAAGGTATGTCACTATTTCTTTCACAACTATTTCTTAACATTTTCGCTATCTTTCATTGATTTTGCTCGTTCAGGTTGCGATCTGCGGTCTTCTCGAAAAGAGCAATGTGCTGGAGCGCCTGCTAAGAGGTATGCATCAATGGACTGTGAGGGACTGCACTCCTCATCGTACATATATATTTTGTTATAATATATCGTTGTTTGTTGTTTATCCCCATTCAATGCACAGCCGAATTAATCTGTTATTTTTCTGCTTTCCTCGTTCTACACAACATACAGCATTGCATAGGAATGGAAAAGGCGATCACAAGATCGGGGTGAAAGAGCAAGTTTTGCAGGATTGACCGAGACAAAAACAGAAAACAGCGCTCATGTGGGGTGTTATCAACCTCTCACTCGTCCATATCTCGTTCCCCTGCACCGCATATCACGTTTCTTGTTTCCAACCTTTCGTTTCCTTTATGTACCAGTTGACCGGTCACAAGTGGGTCTATGAAGAGTGTTTCACAGAGTGCAGAGCATACCAACTGAAAAAAGTATATGTGCTTGCAAGATTTCAGGTGAATTCTAGCATGTCACTCGTTCGCAATCTCTCCTCTCGCGTCGCCTCTCTCACCTCCGTCCGCGCAATTGGAGGGCTCGGAGAGCCGGGATGCGGGGCCGGAAGGTAGGAATGTCAAATTTGATCTACTTTTTCACTCTTTGAAATTGTCGCCGTTCCCATAGACTGAAAGAGGGTTGCTTCTACGTACTAGCTTACGGTCCAGAGCGAAGAAAGCGTGCACAGAATGGTGAACACAAAATATCCGGAAACCGACAGGTCCGGCGGATCGGGCGGCTCTATTCGCGATGCCGGAGGAGCTTTTGGGCGGCTTGAGGCTGCACATGAGGATGAGTACTTCTACAAGCTGCAGAAGACGCAGATCCAGGGACTCAGGTATGGATACAAACTTCCATATACAAGTTCTCTATTACAACAATACTTCCTCTTTTCTTTCCCGAACGGAAAGAAAGCTCCATAGTGTAGAAAAAGAGAATAGACCAAAAAATCCTAACGGTTGGATGTTTCGGTAGATTGTTCTCTCCTTCAACCCAGTGTACCGCTTGAGATGAACGATTAAAAAAATATGCTGACGACAATGTTTTCAGGGATCAGCTCAAGCTGGAGATGGACCAGCATGAAGCGCAGATGAAGAAGCACCGAGAGGTGAGAAGTTTGTAAAACCTTTTGAAGCCTCTTTCTGACAACAATTTCATGTTCACCGCTCTCGTTTAGTCAATCTTTGTTTGAATAAAATACGAATAAACAAGTTTAAAAATAAAAATAAACAATTTAGGTTCTCGCGATGCATGAGAAACGCATCGCGGATCTCGAGAAGACCGAAGCTCCCATCGCTAAATATATGGCTGCACCCTACATGACTGGACCTTAGAGGGCTTCGCTCAGATTGGATCGATGAGAGAATTGAAGGAACACATCTTCGAATTTCAAAAAAATACAGAATACGTTTCAGTGCGAGTAGAGTACTTGAAAGTGTGATAGATTTCATCACAATTTTGCCTTACCATTCTTTCTCTTGATTTTTCGTACCATTTCTAAACGTGAGTTGAACGCATCATTAATTTTGAAAATCACGACGAATAAAGGTTCCGATGCCGAACGTGTTATTCAAAAGATACAGTGGTGATAAGAGTCGATTGTGACCTTGGAGTAGTGGCGAAAACAAATCCCGACTGTACCGCGCCGATTCACACTTCTCCTTCTTCAACATTTTGATCGGAGCGAAGCTATTATCTGTTTTCAGATTCTCCGATCTACATTCGGAGTTCGCCACTTGATAAAAAGAACGCAATTATATCAAGATGTTGCAGTTTTTTTTCAAATAATGAATTATCACTTATTAAAACAATATTTCAGATATCGGCATTAGGCTTTTTGAGCTGTGGTGCCCGATCAAGTGTGCCAATGTTGAAGATTGTTGATGAACAAATGTATTCAAAATGTCTTGTTGTTTACTGCTACTCATAGCAACATCAAAATAATCGTGCCAGAGCGGACGTTCCATTTGCATATAAACTATATCGGAGCGCAGTCAAACTCAAGCTGTCATACGTGATAGAGAGCATACTCTCTGGTATTCCTCGATTCTCGTAGGAGGCGTGGCCTCTCTATCTGGAATACGCCATCCGTTTAGATTGCATAAAAGGCTCAGATTCAGACATCATCACCAGTCTTTCATTGCCTTTTTTTGCTCTCTGCATGATTATTATTCTCTCTCAACTATATTATTATCGTTTTTTCTTTGTTTTCAATAATTATTTCTCATCAGATGTCTACTCCATCTCAATCAGCGCGATCTTCACTAGCGCTTTAATCTTGGAATATCTGACATTTACTACTCCAGAGAGGTGATTCATCAATCATGTGATGAAGAATGTCCCTGGTAGTTGGCGATGTCTGTAGTCTGTAGTCTGGCCCAGTCTGAGTTGAATTTTTGTTGAGAATATATGGGTACTAAGTAAGTATTAGGTTGATGCGTTCGTGTGATCAACTGTTTACCACTTACTTTTGAGCATGCGGTAATAATAGTTGGTCATTCAAGACATACCTCGAGCAATCTAGTGAAACTACTCACTAAAAGAGCAATACATGGGTAGTGTATAAGCTGAAATACTTTCGGCTCTGTTCCAATTAGAGGGTCCTAATGAAATAATGGGGACCTAAAAAAAAGATTATGGACCTAAAAAAAGATCCACCTTCCGGGGGAAGGTGGCGTATCCTGGCTTTGCAAGCAAAGTCAACAGCAGAGTGAATTTTGACCCGAGATGATAGATTATGCAAAGATCACAACTCAATAAAAGCCGTGAGATCTCGACAATGTACATTTATCAAAGTCCCGGATCAATAAAAGTCCCGGGATCAGCGGCCAAAATTCCCGCTCTATTTTTCTCGGACATGTTACAATCGATGTCGTAGATAAAAGAAAATCAGAACGCCAAGTTTTTATCTATCACTTTCGGTTGTATTATATTTTTCTCATATGATACTTCACGTTTAACATTACGAAAGGGATACATTCGCAACAAACGAGATCGACACAACGTGAGAACGATGCAATGACAGAGCGACAATGTGGTTTTATTTGCAAGAATTGGGAAAATGATTCGCCCTGTGACAATTGAAACACAATTGATTGGACGCGAGAGTGGGGAATCAGTGGGGAAGAAGCTAGAGAGAAGAGGGCTCAGAAGGCTAGAAGAGATGGTAATCTTAGATGAATCAAGAATCAATAATAGATCTCTGATTGATCTATGCTCAGAGACAGTTGCAATGAATAGCAGTGAACATATTCGAGGAAATTGAGGGAGTACTTACCCTACCCACAAATCTTCTACAAAACGGTCTCCTGAAAGGCTTGCATTCCCAATAATGACAAATCAGTTTACGTTCTCACTTGACGGATTTTCCTCGTAGTGAATACAGGACAGGAAGGAATTCAATAACTCCATCTAGTGAGCTATCTAATCGATCTCCTTCATCCGATTCCCATTAAAGTTCAATTCTGAAATTATTCATTTGCTGAGCCTTCATGAGGTTTTTTTTTAAACTCTCTTTGATGAATTTATGTCCATCTATTAAGAGACCGGCTCCGTTATTTTGGAGCATTTCGGACCCTGGCCGGAACCGTTGAGCTAGCAATGAGAATCACAGGCTCATACTTGGGTACTAGAAGGGTCTTGGTCCCGTATTTGACAAACGGTCACTTATTTGTTGTTACTGCCGTGCAGCAGGGAGAAAAGTGAATTACAAGGTGAAAAGGTCGAAAAATCATATTTTCTCAACCATTCGGGATAGATCCAATTTCTCTTTTGCGTTACTCTAGACGTGACCTGGGACTCGAATTCTAGTCGTTTCCAAACTGGAGTTTTTGTCTTTGAATTTCAGTTTTTTTTTGGGTGGGATCGATCTTCTCATGGAGTCACACAATTCGAGTATCGAGGAGAGGGAGTCTCGTAAACGGATAGAGGAGTCCGCTTATCCAGTGTATGTCGGACTGGATATAGGTGTATGACTTGACGAGGTAGATCGAAAGATGGAAGGGAAAAGGAGACGGGAATGGATGGGGATGGATTGGAGGGCAGCTCAAAGATTCGAAACTTCTATTCCTAAAACACGAGGTAAGTCAGGGTGTTTGAATAAGTGAACCTTAATAACGGGGATTCACAATTTGGGGTTACAAATCAAATGCAATTTATTTAATAATCGAGCGGTTCTGTGAGAAAAAGATACTTTGAGATTCTCTCTCTTGAACGGGGGTAGATGAAGGACAAACGAACCATTACGTCTACTAATTGCACGATATGTGCAAAAATGTGTAGGTTCTAAGTCAACAAAATGGGCAAAAATTTGAGAGCTATGACAATATCAATCACAATACGACGAGTATACAAGGTGTTAAGTGAATAGAGAGATAATCGATCAGAGTAGCATGTAATGATAGGTTCTACTCTGGAGCAACGAAAATGTAAGAGTCTAGTAAACAAGGGGAAGGAATAGTACAACTGATACTACGAAATAGGAGATAGACAAGTGAAGTTGATTTATGGCAAACAATCTTTATATGAGAATCAAAGTTCAAGAGGGGATCAATATGGACACCTAAGTCACGAATAGAGTCATAGGTTGCGAGATTTGTAGAGAGAAGAGAGTAGACGGTTCGGGGATTATTTCGTCCTATGTGAACTATGTTGCACTTTTTCTCAGCAACTTCTAACTGCCATGTTTTGCAGTATTCCGTGAAACCCAAAATCCCGGACTGAAGTTGAGTGGGGGCGTCGGATGGAGAGAGTGGATCGAAAGTAGTGAAGAGCTTGATGTCGTCAGCAAAGAGCCGACATGAAAGTTTAGGGTAGGGGGAGAAAACCTTGGGGAGATCGAAAGTATAAAGCAGAAAGAGGATAGGACCCAATACTGTCCCTTGGGGGACGCCTGAGACAACAGCTTTCTCAGAAGAGAGAACATTGCCTATTTGCACTCTGAAACTCCTTTCGGAGAGGTAACCTGAGATCCAATTTAGCAAGCAACCACGAATTCCAATCGATTCTAATTTGAGCAATAACTTATTATGAGAGACCTTATCAAAAGCCTTAGCTAAGTCAATATAGGCAATGTCAACACAATAGTCGCGATCGATCGCATCACCCCAAGATTGGGTGCAATCAAGCAGTTGGGTTACGGTAGAACGCCTGGAGAGAAAACCATGGTGCTCGGGAGGAATTACATTGTGGGAGGTACACCAATCGATAATCGAGGGCTTTAAAGTGCATCATAATCATTATTAGAACTGTTCTTTCAGGGATGCAGAAGTCGGATATATTTTATCAAATCCAAAAAAGTCTCGATTTTGGAGGTTTTTCGATCATAACTTTTTAAGATCTTGTTTTCATGAGCTCTAATAGCGAAATTCGTATTCTACGCTCAAAAATACGTCTGAAACACCTATAGTCATATTTATCTGAAATTAATATTTTTTCAACTTTTCCATGATCCTATTTGATCCCATGATCGTCATTTTTGGGCCAAAAAGTCGAAATCTCAGAACTATCTGACTATAGGTTTTTCCGACGTATTTTTACTCGTAGAAATCGAATTTTTATACTAGATCTCACCAAAATGCGAAAGAAAAATGATATGACCCAAAAACAGAAAGTTTCAGAGTTTTAGAGCGTAACTTTTTTCTTTCGCATTTTGGTGAGATCTAGTATAAAAAATCGATTTCTACGAGTTAAAATACGTCATACGTCGGAAACACCTATAGTCAGATAGTTCTGAGATTTCGACTTTTTGGCCCAAAAATGACCATGAACCCGGGATCATGGAAAAGTTGAAAAAATATTAATTTCAGATAAATATGACTATAGGTGTTTCAGACGTATTTTTGAGCGTAGAATACGAATTTCGCTATTAGAGCTCATGAAAACAAGAACTAAAAAAGTTATGCTCGAAAAACCTCCAAAATCGAGACTTTTTTTGGATTTGATAAAATATATCCGACTTCTGCATCCCTGAAAGAACATTTCTAATAAAGATTATGATGCAAACAGGCAAGAGCTACAAAACGCGTATAGTGACTACTGGCCAAAAAAATCCAATCGGCCAAAAATTTACAACTTTATCTGAAAAACTGAAATTCAAAGACAAAAACTCCAGTTTGGAAACGACTAGAAATCAATCAGAACAGCTTTTCCTGAGTCCCAGGTCACGTCTAAAGTAACGCAAAAGAGAAATTGGATCTATCCCGAATGGTTGAGAAAATATGATTTTTCGACCTTTTCACCTTGTAATTCACTTTTCTCCCTGCTGCACGGCAGTAACAACAAATAAGTGACCGTTTGTCAAATACGGTACCAAGACCCTTCTAGTACCCAAGAATGAGCCTGTGATTCTCATTGCTAGCTCAACGGTTCCGGGGGGTGGTCCAAAATAACCGAGACGGTCTAAGACGTTTCGCATCCCTACAACAATTTGAAAAAAAATTTGATATGCATGCTGACTCACTTAGTTGCCAATCTTTCCTTCACAGTATCTATCGAATTTTCTTCCGAAATGTGTGGGCAGACCAGTAGTCTCCTATCGATTGCTATACTTCAACAGAAAAGATAGTTAAAGACATTTTTGATGCGTACCTTGACAGTCATCTCGTTATCTTCGTCGAACTTGTTGCTACCCGTTGATGTGAATTGACCGCCCTGTTTCCATTTTGCAGGTTGCTCGATAGTTGCTTGATGACTTTAGCCTGTCGCTCTTGAGAATGTGTAGAAATCGAAAAGTATTTAAATTATTCACAATTTTAGACCAAGTAATACAAGCAAACTGATAAATGCTCAAACGTCAAACAAGAACGGTGGATGAAAATAATATACAGAGAAGCAGAAGGAAAAATGTGTCAAACAAGAACGGTGGATGAAAATAATATACAGAGAAGCAGAAGGAAAGATGTGAAAAATAGTTTGTCCATTGATCGATGCTCGACCTGTATAATCTGTGAAAAAGCTGGGAGAAAAGCTCGTGACAAAAGGTGCGAGCTTTTTCGATGAGAAATAAACAGTTTATCTTGTTTACACACGATATTTTCTCTTTCTCTAACCAGCTCGTCAAAAACATCGTCCGAAAAGCTGCGAGAAAAGCTCGGAGAAAAGGTGGCAGTAAAGTTAGAGAAAAGCGAGAGAGCACGCGAAACGAGAGAACGCAGAGAAGTAAACAAGTTGTTACTCCCTCTAACCTCTCCTCAAAACACACGCTCTCTCGCTTTTCTTTAACTTTACTGCCACTTTTTCTACGAGCTTTTCTCGCAGCTTTTCGGACGAGGTTTTCGACGAGCTGGTTAGAGAAAGAGCAAATATCGCGTGTAAACGAGAGAAACAATTTATTTCTCATCGAAAAAACTCGCACCTTTTGTCACGAGGTTTTCTCCCACCTTTTTCACAGATTATTCAGGTCGTCTGTCTGGTGGACAAGAGAGGAGAGAGAAAGAAAAGAGCGATCTGGGAAGAAAGGGCTTGATTACAACACACTGAACTCACCCTCTCTTTCTCTCTTTCTGTCTCTGAGATCCTGGCTGTCAATAAATAGTGATGAGTGAGAGATTCCGCCCTCTCCGAATACCACACTATCTCGCTCTGAGTATCTCCAGTCAGTGATCAAGATTAGACTCGCAAAGACGATTTCCTTTTAATGATCGTATTGTTAGCACGTTTTTATTTTTATTTTTCTGAATGATATGTTATTGCTATTCGCTTTTCATACCCATGCGTTCAATATCTGTTCATCACCAGATTCACCGACCTACACTCGGAGAGTTCCTTTGTCGAGAAGATAATAGCTTGATGAGATGGAGCAACGATCAGTTTCGCAAAGCATTGTATAATAATGTGAAAGATCGTTTTGATGGCAGACAATGGAAGTTCTGATCACGAAGAATGTGGTCTATGCAACTATGGTATTTTACACAAAATCTTTTAGTTCAAAATGTAACAAGTCTCATTTAAGGTTGGCTTGGTGAAATCTAACTTGTTAGTTGCAGGAACCATGGATAACAATGCAACCGAAACAAGGAAAATATCGTATTCATCACTCAGCTAAATTCCCAAGTAGCGATGACTTTAGGCGAAAGAGTGTATGCGTGTCTCGCTGAGTCTTGTCTCGCTACCCTCGAACGATATGCATTCAATCAAGACGATTTTTTATTCAAAATTGCTGATAAATCAGTCGATTCATGTTCATGCGAAGTGATAACCGGTGAAAATATGGTCCTACTTGAATATTGAGAATGGTGGATGCAATAATGCAGATAAAATAAAGTGGAAGATAATGGGTTGAGAGAACAAGGATTTATTAAATTTAATATGGGCCAAATAAGTGTCTGTATAACACACTACTTTCAAAAAGATTCTTTCAAAAAGCATAGCCGATAAATGATGTTCCCCAATATTTGTGTTTTGTTGATCTTTGATCGCATTGGGGTTTTCAATAATCAACTCTGGGAAAAAAAAGATAACCGGTGAAAAATTGGTCGTACTTGAATATTGAGAAGGGTGGATGTAATAACACAGGATTTTCAATATTTTGGAGATAGGGCCGTACAAGGATTTTGCAACCTATGCTCAATATTTGACTCTAGAGTAACCTTGGGGCGTAGAGTTCGAAAATCGACCTTAGAAAGCCGACCTTAGAAAAATCTTCAAAGCCTCATTCCCTGTGGCACACTTTACGCTATGCTGTCGGTTTTTATATCTCATGAACGGCGCTTCGGAGACCCACAAAATTATAAAAATTCTGAAAGATCTAAACGAAATAAGACTTTTTCTCATTAGAAGGGAAAGGCTAGCTAATCTTTGAAAAGAGTTAGAGTTTTCAAAAGTTTTCAAATTGTCACCCTGAAAATTTGTTGTCCCTACCGTGCAAATTAAACTTTTTCATTCGATTCCTCATGCGATTTTACCCCTGGATTACTGTATTTCACGGAGATAAAGGTCCCGGTAACGGGTCATTCTGGGTCCAATAGCGAGGCGAGCGGTTGAGTCGCGATTTTCGCTCTCCGACTCCGGTTCCCTCCGCCCAGGATCTAGTCTCCCTCTCCCAGAAGCGTTTGGCACGCGGGAGTTGTACGCCACCCTGATGAGTCGCCATCTCTACATCGGCACCATCAACGCCAGAACGCTCGCCCCCAAGGACAAGCAGATCGAGTTGGAACTCGCCCTCGACAAGATCAAGTGGGACGTGATAGCAGTGCAGGAAGCAAGGATTGTGGGTTGTGCCTCGTTCAATCTTACATCCTCAGGCACTGTAGTCTACCACTCGGGCGGTCCTACTGCGTCCCATGGCGTGGCATTCCTGCTCCGACCGCACCTCGCGCGACGAGCTGTGTTCCATGGCCTCTCCCCTCGTCTAGCGACTCTCCTCCTACCCATCGAGCGCCTCTTCCTAGTCTGTGCGTATGCTCCAACGTCGTCCTACGATGACAAAGAGTACGATACCTTCATGGGTTGAGGCCACTTTGCGGAGAGCGTCAAGAGGCTGTATGCCAGTGTTGGTTGGGGATTTCAACTGTAGAGTCGCGCGTGAACCTGGCAATGAAAGACTTGTCGGTAACTACGCTTCTCCGACCCCGAACTCGCGTGGACGGACTTTCACAGAAGTCTGCGTGAGAACCGGCCTGCGCATTTGGAACACGTTCCCGAAAAAGAGACATGGCCGGATCTGGACTTGGCGATCTCCCAACGGCTCCACATTCAACCAGATTGACTTCGTTGAAGCGCCTCCTACGGCGAGAGTTGTCATTTGTGGAGTCGTAGGTCGTTTCGAGTTCAACTCGGACCATCGCCTTGTCCGGATGTGTCTATCCCTCCCCGACCAGGTGAAGCACAAAAGACGCAGGGAGAGGTTTGATCTCGATCGAGTCTCTTTTACTGCTAACGTGAATCTCCTCGCGTCAGTGCCTCTCACCCGTCCCGCCTCTGCTGCCGAAGCCTACGATACGGTCCGGGCATTCACTGAGACCGCAGCAAGCGACTGTTGGAGAGTGCGAAGAGTCCCGCCCTGGATATCTCCTGCAACCCGGAACCTCCTAGCGGCGCGCCACAAGATGCAATCCAACCCCCAGGGATCTGTCGCCTACTCCACCGCGTGCAAAGCAGCCCGACTGAGTCTCTCCGATGACATCCGGATACGAAAGGAGTCGCAAGCTCGTCATGCTGCGACTATGGGAAGGAGCATAGTGAAAGCGATGCTAAGCCTCCAATCCTCTAAGAAGCGTCTTCAAGTCCCTGACCCTGCTACTGGAGCTCTGTCTCAAGAGGCAACTATTGCTACGGTCCAGCGCTTCTTTGAGGAACTGTACACCCCCGGAGTGCACCTTCCCCTCGCGGTCCCTTCGCGCCCCCTCGATCCCCTCCCTCCCTTCCTTCCCGATGAGACCCGGCACGCGATGTCCCTGCTCAAGTGCGGCCACTCCCCTGGTTCGGACGGAATCCTTCCCGAGATGCTCTACCATGCGAAAGACCACCTCGCCCCCGTGATAGCCGACCTACTCAATCGCCTGGTAGCCGGAGATCAAGTTCCCGATGGTTTGGCAGAAGCCATCGTCTCTCTTCTGTACAAGAAAGGAGACTGCACCAACATCGGAAACTTTCGACCAATCTCCCTCCTTACCGTAACCCTGAAGACCATGACACGTTGCATTCTGAAAAGATTCGAGGTAGTGCTTGAAGAGACTGAGTCGTCCACCCAAACCGGTTTCCGGTGCGGGCACAGCACCCTGGACAACCTGCACGCCATCAAGCAGGTCGCAGAAAGGTCATCGGAATACGGTATCCCCATCTACCTTGCCTTCGTCGACTTCCGCAAGGCCTTCGATTGCGTGGAATGGAGCGCGGTCTGGCAGTCACTCTGGTCATCGGGATGCCATCCTACCCTCATCCACCTTCTTCGTCGCATCTACGAGTCGTCTTCAACCCTCATCCGCGTCAACGAAGATATGGTTCCCGTCACCGTTCGAAGAGGAGTCCGCCAAGGAGACACTCTGTCCCCTCGTCTCTTCAACGTGGTCCTTCGATCGGCGATGGATGACATCGACTGGGGAAGCGACGGGATTCGGATTGATGGAAGATACCTGAGCCACCTCGAGTACGCGGATGACATCGCCCTGATCGCCAAGTCTCGACCGGAACTGGAGCGGATGTTGAAGACGCTGATGGAGGCATGCAGCCGCGTTGGTCTCGAAATCAACGCCTCCAAGACCAATCTCCTCACCTCCTGCACCACTACCAGAGCACCCATAGTCATCGGGAACCTGCGATTTGAATTCGTCGAGTCTGCCACGTATCTTGGAGGAAGAATCTCTCTTCCACTTGACCACTCAGACGAAATTGAGCACAGGATCAGACTCGGTTGGTACGCATGGAGTAAGCTGTCCCACCTCCTCTCTTCCCGACTTCTTCCCATGAAGACCAGGAGGAGACTCTTTGAGAGTTGCGTCACCTCTACCGTACTCTACGGATGTGAAGTATGGGCCTTGCGATCGAGCGACAAGGAGAGGCTGTGTGTGACCCAACGGAAGATGGAGCGGAAAATGGTCGGAGTTTCGCTAAGGGATCGCTGGAGAAACGAACGCGTGCGAGGGATCACGAAACTGCGCGATTGGAACCAAGAAAGACTGAAACGGAAGGCGCGCTGGGCACTCAAAGTGCGAAGCTTGGATACGGATCAGTGGAGCCGCGCGACTACTGTCTGGACGCCCTACAACTGGACTCGCCCCTCGGGCAAGCCAAGAGTGCGCTGGAGAGATGACTTGACGCGAGCTATTGGCAAAAACTGGTGGAATACAACCCGTGATGACTACCAGCGACTCATCCTCATCTGAGCACCCTAATTGCCTGATATGATAAATTGATTGATTGATTGAACGGGTCATTTCGGAGGGCAAATGTCTTCAACTCGCCGTTTTTAACCAAAAAATGTCGTTTTTCGAGCTTCTTTCTTTTTTTCATGAGCTATAGTATCGATATTCGGTTTTCTCGTGTTAAAATACACCAGCATACCCTATATTCAGGTATTTTTGAGATCATGACTTTTTGACCAAAAAATGGCCTCGAAATTAGGGTGAAAAAGTGTGAAAAAGTCATAATCTCGAAAATACCTGAATATAGGTTTTTCTGCCGTATTTTAACACGAGGAAACCGAATATCGATACTAGAGCTCATGAAAATATGAAAGAAAAAAGTTTAGCTTGAAAAACGACATTTTTTGGTTAAAAACGGCGAGTTAAAGACATTTGCCCTCTGAAATGGCCTGTTATCGGGACCTTTATCTTCGTGGAAAACAGTATTCCAGGGGTAAAATCGCATGGGGAATCGAATGAAAAAGTTTAATTTGCACGGTAAGAACAAAAAAGTTTCAGGGTGACAATTTGAAAATTTTCGAAAGCTCTAACTTCACAGATTAGCTAGCCTTTCACTCCTAATGAGAAAAAGTGGTATTTCGTCGAGATCTTTCAGAATTTTTCTAAGTTTGTGGGTCTCCGAAGCGCCGTTCATGAGATATAAAAACCGACAGCATAGCGTAAAGTGTGCCACAGGGAATGAGGCTTTGAAGATACGGCTTTCTAAGGTCGATTTTCGAACTCTACGCCCCAAGGTTACTCTCGAGTCAAATTTTGAGCATAGTTCCTTGTACGGACCCTGTTGGCAGAATCTCAATTATATCGAAAATCCTGTGATAATGTAGATAAAATAAAGTGGAATAGTCACATCATCCGACGAATCCGCCCATCAAATAATACGCTCATATTGGCTATAGTCGAAGCGGACACAACTACTCTTCGTGTATTTTTATTGCCTGCCTCTCTATTTATTCCTCTCTTTTCATTCATTTCCCATTCATCCATCCCTCCTACTTTTGGTCGTTCAGAGGTCTTCCCATCTCTATTCCCCTCGAATTTAAGAGCGCTTGAACATTCGGCCTTTTTTTTGAAAATGACTTTCCAGCCTCTCGATCTGCAGATTCTGCACTTCATCGATTGAAAACGTTCCTTGATTCCATTATTTTTTTTCTTTTTATCATATAGTTCATATTTCATTGCTTCTGATTCAGTATCATCGATGTCATTGTTTTATTCATTACATTTGAAGAACTCTACTCGTTCTCATTCGTGGAAGCTGACTTTTGCGAAGGAAAGAAAAATATGATTAAATAATCAACAAGATATAAGTGAGTTTATCATCATTTCGTTAAGCATATCATAAAATATTTTGAGTGATTTCCATCGAATCCATATTGAGCCATATGCAAGACTCTTTCATCCTGATCGTGGCCAAATTATTCCTTATTTAAGACGTGAGAGGAGATTAGACACTCAATATCGTACGCGCCTCATCGCTCCTGATTCCCCCTATATCGTACTTTGTAAACAAAACCGAACAAGCGAACAGTTTTGTTCATTTTTGTCACTTTTTAAAAGTCGCGCGTGACAAACTTAAAAATTCTAATTTTTGTTTCTTATTTTTTGTCAACCCCGATTTGCCGGAATCGATCGGACATGATGTCACGGTGAAATATTTCTTTAAAGTGGAGAAAAACGAGAGCTCTAACTCAGTGATTACGGTAGTATGAGGTAGGTAGATAATTTCTACCGTTTATTTTTTAATTTTCATATTTTTTGCTCTCGTTTCTCCCCATTTTAAAGGAATATTTCAACGTGACATGTCCGATCGATTCCGGCAAATCGGGGTGGACAAAAAATAAGAAACAAAAATTAGAATTTTTAAGTTTGTCACGCGCGACTTTCAAAAAGTGACAAAAATGAACAAAACTGTTCACTTGTTCGGTTTTGTTTACGAAGCACGACAGATGCATATTGTGTTTTCGAAAAAAATTCCCAATTTCTGCGCTATTCCCCTTGTAATTTCGGGTGGACAGAAGCAACAGAAGCAAGTAAATATAATGTTGATATTTGCAGAATTGATTTCTCTGGACCCATCTTATCCAGTCATTTATGATGGCGGTCTTTCCAAGGAAAATTTCGGGTCTGAATCCTCTGACTCCGACGATGGATTAATAAATTTGGATTTTTATTTTGTCTTCAATCTCTCGCACCTTTATCTACCAGAATAAGCGATCAATCATCTAGTGCACGAAGCTTAATTAGGAACACCATCGCCTTCTCCCCGTTTATGTCATCCGTTCACCACATTACCTAGTTTATCCAGAATCTCGTAATTTGTTAGAATCTTTTCTCGAAGATGTTGAACAAATCGTCCAAAACAATTGGATTTAGATTGGAGATAAACATGTATCTTCATTCGGTTTGATCTCTCGCATGGTGGACTCAATATGGAGTATGCCGATGATATACAGTAGATTTGCCACCCTGTTTTACCGGAACGATTTCGATGCTGTGATTCAGGCATTTTGGACAGAAAGGGGCCGTTATCTGAAAGAAAGCCATGTCAATCATTTAGACATGCTCACTAAAGAAATTCATTTTCATAAAAAAAAAGGGAAAATATTTTATTTAATAGATTGTGTAATTTCCCTGTCCACAAATCCTCGCAAACAATACAGTCCCAAAAGCGCGAATATGATGAAGAACAACGTCTCAGCTCAAACATTGAAAAAAGGCTTATTTCAAAATTTTCCTTCCTGTGATGGATTCGTTTTAATCTATGCATGATGTAAATAATCGTGACATATGTGGTCAAAATCTTTCAAATTTTTTCGATGATATAGTTTTAAAGGTGTGCTCAGTCACTGAGTTGTTGATATTTGCTTCACAGTATCTAACAAAATTTCTTCCGAAATGTGTGAACCGGCAGCAGTATCCTCTCCTTCAACAAAGCGCACCTTGGCTGCTTTGCTTTCGTATTCTATTTGGAGATCTTATTTATCTATCGTTGATGTGAACGCCCTGTTTCCATTTGGCAGGTTGTTCGATAGTTGCTTGTTGAAATGGGCCAGCTCTTGACAATGTACAGAAATCGGAAAATATTTAGATTATTCACAATTTTAGACCAAGTAATACAAGCAAACTGATAAATGTTATGTCAAACAAGAACGGTGGAAGAAAATAATAGACAGAGAAGCAGAAGGAAAAATGTGTAAAATAGTTTGTCCATTGATCGATGCTGTCTGGTGGAGAAGAGAGGAGAGAGAAAGAAAAAAGTGATGTGGAAAGAGACGACTTGATTACAACACACTGAACGCACCCTTTCTTTCTCTCTTTCTGTCTATGATCCTTTGCTGTCAAAAATAGTGAATAGCGAGAGATTCACTCCCTCTCAGAATCCCACACTCTCTTGTTCTGAGTATCGCAATTCAGCGATGCAGATAAGACTCACAAAGACACTTCCTTTCATTGAACGTATATATCGCTCGTTGTTTACTTTGCTGAATGATATTGTATTGCTCTACCTCTTCGCTGATCTTATCCATGTGTTCAATATCGTTGCATCATCAGATTCACCGATCTACACTCGGATGGTTTCTTCGTCAAGGAGATAATGAAATCATGAGATCGAGCAATATTCAGTTTCGAAAAGCATCGCATAAGAGTCAGAAGGATCGATATTGTGGAAGATGCGTATTACACTTGTGATTGCGCAGAATGTGAATTATGCAAAGCAGGTATTTTCCACAATTTTTTTTTAGTTTAAAATATGAAAAGACTCATGTAAAGTTGTTTTATGCAACTTTGTTGCAGGTACCACGGTGAATGCTGCTACCGAAACAAGGAAATTATCTTATTCGTCACTCAGCTCAAGAAGCCAAGAAGCGATTACTCTAGGCGGACGTGTATCTGCGTGTCTCGATGAGTCGTACTACCCACGACAGATATGCATTTAGTCGATAGAACTTTTTTTTTATATTGTGGATAAACGATTAGACATTTCCCAGTGCCTTGCGAATAGAACACCAGATACGAATGGGTAACTCTTGAATATTGGTAAGGTGGATGTAATAGTTTAGAGGAAAGCAGACGATAATGTGGTCAGAGAACAACGTTTGTTTTTCATAATCGGACGATTAATAGGCATAATTCATAATGCAAATTTGTTACGCTTTCCCCTTCTTTTTTACTTCACCTTTATCAGTCTAATAATGATACATTCACAACACACGAGATCGACACAACGAGAGAGCGATACAATGATTGAGCGAGAGGAGGGACCAGATGGTGGATCAAGAATAGTTTACCAGTAGAAAGTGAGAAAGGTATGTGAATTACGGAAGCAAATGGAATGAAAGAACAGATTACGGTAGCCATAAAGGAGCAATCGATAAGTGAATGGATAGCTCAAGCGCGATTCAGACGGGGGCGCGCCCACTTGACGAATTCGTCCAGAACCACGGGCCACGATTCCTCCTGCAAATACGATGATGAAAGTTGATCGAAGTTGTATTAGAAAATTTGCAATTGTTCGAAAACTTTTCGATGTTAGAGTAGATAATTTAGATATATTAATGGAGTTGGTCGGCGAACCTCGTTGTAATTGGAGAAATCCATCTTGATCGTATGGGCGAAATCAAACAGCTGGCCCCACGTGTCCTTCGTGATATCCTTCTTGTAGACATTGGTGAGGTAGTCCTCCCACAGAGGCAGAAGGGCCCACTGAATGAGCAAATTTCATTTTTAAAAAGGAATTGATCGTAATAAATTTCATATTTTAAAAAAAACTGGCTCATCAGTCATACAACCTCTTCTCCGACTCTCAACTATCGTGCAATACTACTACTGTTTTACAACTCTGATGTGGTGTTAGTTCTCAGGAAATGGTACTGGAAAAAGTAAAATGGGAGTTAGTTTTCTCGGAAAATGCTCTTGGAAAAAGCAAAACATTAGAATTCCCGCACTTTTGTATCTCGGTCCCCAGTGGAGCTTGAGACTTGAAAATTGTTTTATGAGGTTTATGGACCTCTGAACATCGTAACCAAAATTTCAAGTCTCTATCTCTACAGGGAATCAAGATATGAAATTGCGGGAATTCAAATTTGACGCCTTTTCCAGCTTGGAAAAAGCACTGGAAAAAGCAAAACATTTGAATTCCCGCAATTTCATATCTTGATTCCCTGTAGAGATAGAGACTTGAAATTTTGGTTACCATGTTCAGAGGGTCCATAAATCTCATAAAACAATTTTCAATTCTCTAGCTCCACTGGGGACCGAGATACAAAAGTGCGGGAATTCAAATGTTTTGCTTTTTCCAAGAGCTTTTTCCGAGAAAACTAACACCCCTTTTACTTTATCCAGTGCCATTTCCTGAGAACTAACACCACATAAAATATCCTGTCACAATAATATTTTTATTAACTATGGCATAAAGGATCAATCACATCCGCTGATGTTATTCTTCTTTTGCAGAATGGATGAAACTTAACTAATGATGTTCGGATTTGCGTTCGGAGAAGCGTCATTTCCGTGCCTAATAACTCTTACTCCGCATCCCATGGGCTTCACCTGGTCACTGATATCTTACATTACACAATTCTCCTACGGTATCCTTTCCAAATCTACCGTATTCCTCCTCCCTCTCCTGACCTCATCCCTCAATTCCTACAGTACCCTTTCTCATATAGTATCCTATCTCAATCTATCGTATTCCTCCTCTATTTTGTTCACCTGATGCCAGAAATCCTACAGTAGCCTATCATCCTATCGTATCCTCCCTCTTCTCACCTGATCCTTGAAGAGAATCTTCCAGTAGACGATGGCGTATTCGAGACTGAGATTGCGCTGGACGGCGATCGGCTTGCCGTACTTGAACGTGAACTGGTAGAGAGGCTGAAAAGTATTACGGTAGCCGGGACTCATATTACGGTATCCAGGGTGAATCGATAAATGAGCTTTTACAATAATACCATACCCTGAAGGCAGCAATTTCGCAGACTCCGAAGTCCATCGCATCGAGTTGCTTGCGAAGAGAGTCAATCGTGTCCACTCGCATCCTGCAATATTTTCTTCATGATGACTAGGAATTTTTTAAGGATTACGGTATCCCGACCTATCGATTACTGTCATTTCCTTTCTCAATAATGTTTCTGCAATAATTTTCCGAAAGACTTATTAAAGTTATTTGTTCCATGAAGTCCCTTTCTCGTAGAAGTAAGCTATCAACTCCTCTAAAAACTCACCCTTTCAGCCCCTCACTCCACTCGGTCCACGTGAACTCGCACTGGGTCTGCAATAGGGGTAGATCAAATCCATTCCAAATAAAATTCATAATCAGGGTTGGTAAATCAAGTATTGACTCTCTTCTCTCGCTTTTCTGACGGGGGGGGGGGGTTGTGCAAAATGAGGAGAGCCATCCTTGAATAATCAACCCTATTCATAATACTTTCTCAATAAATACCTCAGCATTGAGTCTATGGGCGAGCACGAGCACTCGTCTGTCCGTGGGTTCCAGTCTCAGGTCCTCGAGCAGACTAGCGATTCCATTGGGGCCGATCGTATCGGGGATCTTGTCGGCGGGATCTGTGAATAAATGGATGGAATCTGTGATGTGGGGTTTGGCTCTCCCCATTCCGCACACTCTCTCACCGGTCAGAGGAACGAGAGAGCACGGTAATTAACGAGAGGAGTTTCTGTTTGGGCATCACTAATTCCACCCAATCGGATCCATGCCCGGTCTCATTTCAGCGAACGCAAGCTATGCTGTTTTATCGTCGAATCATGTTACAGAAATTCTGCAATTTACTCACCATTGGCGTACTTGTTGAAGAAGGTCTTCACTTTTGTGCTCATAGTTGAGGGAAGGTGGAGTTCTGGAAACGGAGTGGTCTAATGTGTTTCAGAAAATGAATAAGTGAAACATATAAGCGAGGGAACACGAAGGGAAGATCGAATCGGACTTGTCGTAATACGACTCGAATGCAAGAAGAGAGGATGATATGCGCGTCTTTTCCACCCTTCCATTAATGCAGATTGGAGGCGCGCCAGGGGGAATCTCGCCGGTCAGAGATACGTGAGAATATGTGAATTGAGCCAGAGGAAATGCCCCTCTCTCCCGGTCTTTACTGACACGTTGCCAAGTAAGGCTGGAAGCGGGGGGGGAGCGTACCCTCCCGGAGTCATTCAGTTTTGCTGATTCACGGCCCAATGAGAACGGAGAAATATACAGTGAACATACGAGTCTGAGCGTGTAAAACTGCTCAAAGTGAGTCTCAGGATGGGGAGGAGAGAAGTAGTGCGCGTCTCTTCCACTCTTCAATTGGTGCAAAGTGGAGGAGTGCCAGAGGGAAAGCCCCTTTCTCCCCATATTTACTAGCGCGTTGCCAAGAAACGCTGGAATCGGGACGAAAAGGGTGCTAGGGACGCAGGATCGAGAACAATTGTCATTGATTGGCACACTATCTTGCCGGTCAGAAAAACGAGAGCGTATGCGGATTGGGGAGGGGTTTCGAATAAGCATCGCAAGTTGCAAAGAGAGACGATGGAAGCTAAAAAGTTATTTATTGATTACTAGTCAACATATCGACAAATCTATGGTCAATTTAGAATACGGGTGAGAGTGACCAGGGTTGAGGGTTTGTCAACAGTGCACTATTTCGCGCCAAAAAAACGGCAACAGACAGCGAAAAAACGCTTAGTCGTGTTGCGCAAAGCACGAAATCGATCATGCAGAATCAGTGCCATTATCCGATGAAACTCAGAGAAACTGTCTAATAACAGCGATGCAAAGACGGGGAGTGACTAATATAGGAAGTGACGAAATAACGAGAACTGTCGCGTCATGGTAATGATAACACTCGATCAAAGTGTTCAACATGAGATGAGCGTGAGAAGAGAGATAGAGAGAGAGAGAGAGATAGAGAGAGAGAGAGAGAGAGAGAGAGAGAGAGAGATAGAGAGCGGAGAGAGGAATGGCGAAATAGCACGCAAAACGGAGAGAGCGTTTGACGAGGATATGTTTTTGCGCGTTGCCAGCAAAACGCCGTGTCGATTCAAAAACAAACGTGAGCGATCGCAAAATGGATTGTGAAAGTATGAACAACTGAGTGGGATAGGAGGAGGTGATAGGTTGGCTTGATTCTAGGAACAGATCATTGAATTCTTGATGACATACGCCGGAGGATAGACGCAGGCTTTTTGCTGGATGCGCGCCAAAACGAATTCTCGACCTCACTCGTGCTCTCTCACTTTAACGTGCTATCTCGCCATTCCCCTAACCGCTCTCTGTTCTCCCGCTCATCCCATGTAGAACACCGTGAGGCGAGACACTCAAAGTCTACTCGACACATTTTGGCAACTTGCCAAGGTTCCATGAAACATATCGCTTCCCACGATTAATCTTTGCATAATCAATTTAGTGCGAGGTAGACGCAAGCGCTAGGGATGAGGTACCATCAAAAGAATATTTTAATTGAGAGAAAGGAGTGGATACTTAGTCAATGAAGTAGAGCAAGGAATAAATGGAGAGTATTGTGGCAGATCATCAGTGAAATCATCAGATAATCAAAAGGTAAGAAGATCAAACTGAAATCAGGGAAAACAAGAGGCGATAGTACTACGAAAGAAGGATAGTTGACTGAATTATGTTGAATGAAATGCAACTTTTATACGCAAGGACAGAAGCCGACTTCCGATCAGATTAGTGATGCCAATGCGGAATAGACTCTCTCGCATGTCCGAGAAACGATAGAGCATGGAGGAGAGTTGAATGCCGATTTGTAACCACTAGATCAGAATATTTGTATGACCCTTTCTCCTCAGCGTCCATTCTAGGCGGTCAGGGAAGAGAGAGAACATGGTTAATGTAGGGAGAGAATGGATATGCTTTCTGGAAACCGTAAATTCAAATACAGAAGTTTCTCAACTGCTATTATTTTAGTACTGCTGATTTTTTTGCTCGAAATCTCGTGAAAACCTTGGACAAATGTGAGTGAATCTGCCAAAAAACAGTCTGTCTTTATTGAAAAAAAAACTCGCTGCATTTTCACCATAGCTAAGTTCGCAATCTTGTTCGAATCCGATTCTACTTTATTTTGGAAAAGTGATTCTCTAAATTCGCGCACTCCCTCCCTTCTCCGGTCGGTTACAGCATGGGAATACAATATATCGGAAAGAATTCACCATTTTTACTGCCTTCAGTGTACATAGCTCCCTCGCTATATTGAATCTTTTTTTTTTATGGGTGTTGTGCACTAATCTTTGGCTTATTTTGTGCTTTGTTTGGGGATTATGTTTGGGATGGGATTGGAGAGACAACGATCATTGATCATTGCTTGGTTGGAGAATGAAATCTGTATTAATCTCATTTCAGCGTGCAAAAGGAGAGCAAGACCACGGACGTGGGGGATCAATTTCAACAGTGCTCTTCAGCGCAGCTCCTGTCTACCAGCTGCTCCCGATGAGGAGAGGTGTGCAGTGGACTCAACAAAGAGGTGAGCCAGTTACATTCTAGATTAGTCGGAGGGATACTGTAGTGGTTGTGGTGGTGGAGGGGGAGGGCTACTCTACTTGTCGATGAGTTTTTCGAGTGTAACTTTTTTCTTTCGCATTTTGGTGAGCTCTAGTATCAAAATTCGACATCTACGGGTGAAAATACTTCAGAAACACCTATAGTCAGATATTTCTGAGATTTCGAATTTTTGACCCAAAAATGACCATGGTCATGAAAAAGTTGAAAAAATTGTATTCTCAAAACAATCTGATTATAGGTATTTCTGACGTATTTTTGCCCGTAGAATCCGAATTTTGCCATTAGAGCACATAAAAACAAGAACTAAAAAAGTTATGATCTAAAAACCTTCAAAATTACGACTTTTTTGGCTTTGTTAAAAAATATTAGGATTCGGCGTCCCTGGCGGAACAATTCGAACAGTGATTCCGATGCATACATGCAATAGCTACAAAACGCACATAGTGACTACTTGTAGTTCGGCCAAAAAATTACAACTTTATCCGAAAAACTGAAATTGAAAGTAGAAAAACCCATTTTGGAAACAACTAGAAATCAAGCAGAACGGGTTTTCCAGAGTCCCAGGGCACCCCTAGAATAACGCAAAAGATAAATTGTGTCTATCCCGAATGGTTGAGAAAATATGATTTTTCGACCATTTTACCTTGTAATTCACTATTCTCCCTCCGGCAAGGCAGTAACCACAAATAAGTGACCGTTTGTTAAATACGGGACCAAGACCCTCCTAGTACCCGAGTATGAGCTTGTAGTTCTCATTGCTAGCGCAACGGTTCCGGGGGGTCGTCCAAAATAACCGATCTGCTCTCTTAAACGAACACACTTTATTGGTTCATGGTAAACGGTTTTCACAATAAAGACAAGAGGTATTGGTTGGATAAGCATACATAAGAATGCCTATGGAGGTTTCACGATCCCTACCTTCCTGACTACCATAGGAATGACACCGTAGCGTACCTTTTGAATCAAAGTTCGACTTCTAATCCAATTCGTGCTCTTCATGTTGACGAACATAACACACTGAACATTACAAATTTAGCCCTGTATTCTAGACGAGGTAGTGTGGCAAATGAGGAGAGTCACTTATCGGTCTTGCTGGGCATCGTGGAAAGGGAATGGATGTTTCGCAATCTCGCAATAAGATTGTGTCGTATCCGACTAATACGTAATTACATTGCAACTGTATGAGAACAGACCTTGAAAAGAACTCTAGCAGTCGATCCGTCGCTATGATATAATGGGGACTATCAACGACTTACAATTTGCAGCTCGAGGCTTTTGGTGGCGTGAGTGGCAATAATCGAGTCAATGCAGAGAAACCAGGATCTGATGCTGATGCCTCTCAGGTAGGTTACGGTAGTCTAGAGGGAAGTTACCTGGGAGGGGGATGGAGACTGATCTTATCATTTCTTATTTCAGAAGGCCACTCACACAATCCTTCGCGACATTGGACGGCTTTCCGAGGACGAATACTTATCCGCTTTCGGTGTCATCACAATTGGGAACTGCGGGGGGATTGACGAGATCACCGGTCTCTCTACAGCCCGTGATTTCGTAGCCCAACCCATTGAGGAGGCGGAGGTTGACAGTGATCTTGAGGTGATTTATGATCGCCAGAGAGAGTTCACTCCGTCTCTTGTCGGAATCCTCTTCGGTGAGGTCGAATCTGCCAACCCTTGTTCTTCTCTCCTCATCTATTTTAATAAGTCCCATAGTCAGGATAGTCAATATCTCTTTTTTTTCTGTATGAACTGTTTTTTATGTAGATGATGTCATTATATCTCAATGCGCTGGAGCAGGGCTGTCGTTCGGTTGCGAGTAGAGATGACAAGATAATATAAATTTGACCATACAGCTATCCTAATGAGTGTTCCACATTGGCTGAAACGATAGGAAAACTCTTTCCCATCTCATTCTGACACTACAACCGATCTACGAAAGATAAAAATACAATAAAATTGCTCGTCATTTTCCATCCCTAGTTGCGAGTGAGATTACCAGTTGTACACAAATTCTGATTCAGGCGCGCAGTATTTGTCGAATGCGGTCATTCCTTCTGCAGAGTGTGCTCCCAGCAACTGATCATTGAGGACACGCAACGTTCGTGCGGCGTCAAATGTCCATCGTGTCGCACGGAGATCACCCGGCTGCCTATCAGCGTGGTGGAGGATGTCCTCAGCACTCCAGAGCATCCTGACGCCAAGATATTCACTCCACTAATCTATAATCTGAGATACTTTAGGAACTACTGATTCTGAGGATTATTCAGTATTTCTCCCAATATTATTCACACCGTCTCTCGCCGGTACCCTCTTCGGTGAGTGTGAGAAGGACGGCGAGGAGGAAGGTGAGGATCAGATGGATGTTGGATCTCCTCAACCTCCCTACACTCAGGAGATACCAATCACGGTAAGTAAAATATAGTTGGGACATCGGGCTGGAAGACTTTTCGGGTTCCGTCAATGATTCACTGCTTTTTCTGATCTACGAGTCAGAGTTGTCCAATATCAATCGCGCAACTGGCAGACGCCCGCAACTGGCAGACGCCAGGGTAGAAGGTGGATTTTGAGAAGATTGGAAATAATCTTAATCCCCCTTGAAACTATCTTTGAACTTTGATGGTTTTGATTGGGTTCAATGCCTCATTCTACGCATTTTCAGTACACCCGCAAAACGCTCGAGGCCCTTGCTACGGAGATGGAATCACCGCGGGAGAGACGAAGGTCAAGCTATACTCGAAGCTCGCCAAGGACGCAGCGAAGCATCTGACTGAGTGTAAGGCTGATGTCAGGGAGATCTTTCGCCTGGACAATTGTTCATCTAACGATCCTTTGTTTCTCTGACTAGCCTTTGTGTTACGCAACTACATAATCAGATTGTTGTGTACCAGGCATAATCCAATTACATCATGACATAAGTATCAGAACATACGTGAAAAAACTATAGTCGTGTATAATGCCCCATTGATACTCATTTGACCTATTTGATCACTGTTTACAATCCAACTCCCGCACTTTTCAACTATATGTTTTACCCATGATATCCATTATCTCTTTTTTTTGTTTCTGTCTGTACCAATATTATATCAGCACCATATATCTTTATTGCAAGGGCAATTTACAATGAACCAATAAAATGTGTGCGTTTAACGCGATGAGTCTTTATCGGTTGTATCTTTCTCTTCCGTCCGATGTCAATGCGATTTTTGAATAGAAGATCCAATTTTTCGAGATGAACTCACTTGAGGCATAATCGCACTTGCCCTGTCACTCTTTCGATCACACTGCCTTTATTCCACTCTCTCCCCTTGTCCACCAGACTATACCGTACGGAGAATCGCGAATGAAAGAAACTTTGGCACTTTCCCGATACCCCTTTTTCCAACTTTTTCTTGAACGTTAATGCTATTCTTGTTCGATCCATTTTTCTCCGTTTCATATACCCGCATGTTCTCATCCCTGTCTCCCTATTGTGTTTGTTTTGCTCGAAATTTCCATTTCCAGTTCCTCCGATCTACTCTCGGAGCTGGAAGGAATGAGCCATCGCAGCTCAGCCTGGACACATAACTGTAAGAATCATATACCACTTTTCTCGAAATCTTACCGAACTTTATCAGGTATTCTGCTATCACATTCTACATCACCCGGGCCCCTCTACAATGTCGCAGGAAGAACTTGACAATGAGGTAACTGGTGATGATATGGCTCATTACCTATGTTCAAATAGGGTAAGTCGCTACAAATTTTATTTTAAAAATAATTTAGATAATGGCTTATCCCAAGGCAACAAAGCCAGCTGATCTTCGTCGATACTGCTGCACGATCTGTACTTATACATGCCCCCGACTGGATACTATGAAGAGACACCTAGCAAAACATTAAAGTAAATTACCTTATTAATTAAGAGACCGTCCACGGTATTTCGGTACACTTGTGCAGAGGCTCACGGATGGCTGAAAATTAGATTATCTTCATACTTTTTTCTTGAAGTAAGGGTCCCTAGTGCTGATCGCCGCCACCGCTAGCTAAGGTCTCAGGTCGACTTTGGCTGACTTACAGTAACCCACAGTTTTTGGGGTCGAAAATGTCACCATCTCAGAAGTATATGAATAGTTTCTGACGTACCCTATTGGTTATGGTGTCTGACTGAAGCCCGCTATATCGCCGGTTCGAGCCCCACGATCGACATGTTTTGCAAGATGGTAGAATAAGGCTCGCGCCCCAACCACTAGTCTCCGCCATGCGCTCCCGGCGGTAGGCCGCCCTGGCCTATTGGTTATGGTGTCTGACTGAAGAACGGAAAAAAAATATGGCCTACCGCCGGGAACGCTTGACGGAGACTAGTGGTTGGGGCGCGCGCCTTTCTCTACCTCTTGCAAAACATCACCTGCGGGCGGGAGTCGAGCGTGCCTGCGTCGGCATGCCAGCAAGACACCATCACCATGCCGATGCAAGAGGAAGTCTACAATAATTTTTACAAATTTTTAAAAATGGCGACCAGAGATGACCAAATGTTTGGACTAGAGCCTCAAAATTGATTGTAATTGAATGTAGAGCAACTTTTGTGTTGACAGTAAGTGGCTAAAATAATCATGGTTCGTGGAAATGCGAAGAGTAGAAAAACAGCTGTTATGAAATCAGAAAAATTATGATTTTGATAAGTTGAGATATACCGCTCTAAGTGCGATATTGCGATATATAGCATTATATCTCAACTTTTTTAATTTTAATTTTTTTTAGTTTTTAGATTTCAGAACAGCTATTTTTCTACTCTTCGAATTTCCACGAATCATGATAAATTTAGCCGCTTACTCTCAATACATAAGTCGCTCTATATTCATTGACAATCAATTTAGAGTACAATTCAATGTCACTAGTCCAACCATTGGGTCATCTCTGGTCGTTCAGTTCTGAGCCTACCCCTCCTAGGACGAAGTTCCGGTCCAAATAAAAGGGATTGACGCCATTTTAAAAAAATCTGTAAAAATTATGGTAGACTTCCTTACAGGCGTAGAAAAAGAAATGTTGGAAAAATCAAAAACCATAGTTTTTATATTTTTTTATTTTTTTCTAGTATAGAAATTCGTTTTCTACGTGTAAAAATACGTCAGAAAATCTACTATTCATATACTTCTGAGATGGTGACATTTTCGCTCCCAAAAAACTGTGGGTTACTGCAAGTCAGCCAAAGTAGACCTGAGACCTTAGCTAGTGGTGGCGGCGATCAGCACTAGGGACCCTTACTTAAGAAAAAAGTATGTAGAGAATCTAATTTTCAGCCATCCGTGGACCCTTTCCACAATAACGTGGAGTATCTCTTAACAACGTGATGAATGGTTTTCTACTTGAACATGCTAAGCCATTCGTTTGCTTCGTGTGCGAACGACGGTTCAAGCTGAAGGAATATGTGGAGAGGCACAAATAATGCGACAGGCCAAATTTACGCATACCAAATTAATTTGCCCAACTTCGAAAGTACACAAAAAGGTCAACAGACAATTAGTTAGGGGGATCTAGAAATAGAGACCACTCTTAAATCTGAGCTACTTAATGGCGCGCAGTGGTTCCTGGAAGAGTAGACAGTGAACAGGGCTACTTTGTAGTGCTCAGTGCCCCCCACTGAAATGTAAAAAGTCATGAGGACACGCAAACTCTCTCATCTCTTCTATTAATCTGCTGACCGTGGCATCTATTATGAGTATACGCCAATTGCTCGGGAAGCGTGTTTTTTGACTGTCTGAGATCATTTTCTGATTCGAGTTCTGTGATAAATTTATTTGTAATTATCTGTCGTATTGAATGCAGAGGAATTCCGTAATCTTAAACTCATTCGACGCATATCAGATTAATTGGACTTCTCCAGCAATCGATGTAAAGCGTACTTTATTTGTGCAACACAGAGGAACGAGAGTTTGCACTATATTCTGCTCTATTTTGGATCATTTCATACTTTCTATTTTTATCGCTCCTTCGATCGCACTGCTGGGCTTTCGTGCTAGAGTGCGTAATTCGGGTCATCGTATCTTTATTTCGTGCACTCTCTCGTCACTATAACCGGTAAGAGAGCACGCGAAATGAAGAGAAGAATACACGAATTGCGCACTCTATTCCTCTCCTTGTTCTACCTCTCTCCTTGTTCAGCTCAAGCATCGCGTACGAGAGGGACGCAAAGCTGCTCCCGTTTCTCCTCTCCCTTTTGTCCTAATTTCGTTAATGAACGCTTTCTCGTTTCTCGTCTCATTATCTATTCATTTCTCTGTCATCTACCACACCAACGTTTCTTCTCACTCACTGTCATGTTTACTGGATTTCTATTGCGTCATTGCTCACTTTCAGTTTCTCCGATCTACTCTCGGAGAGTTTTCTTCTGCTCACGAAAGTAACCAAAACTCATCATCGAAAACTATTCCTGTGAATAAGGTACTGTTACATTGCTGGTGATAGTCAATTCGGCGGTTTAGTCAGTGCTCAATAACATTTTAACAAATCTATAAAACGTTTCACATTCATCCTTTAGTTATTTTGCCCAAAATGACAACTCAAGGGACTTCTTATACTAGCTATCTTTAGAGAATGGCTGGATTGTTCCTTGTGCAGAATAACGGATACTCACCAATTTCTGAGTAATCATAGTCTCATTCTTACGTAATTGTTCATGTATTTATCGTACACCACTGAAGGTGCTTCATCACTTCATGGTTCAATATAAGAATGGAGCCTACCGCAAACTTCGAAAGATTTATGTACTCAGGATTCCTCAAGAAGTATCCAGGAAGCATGGTAATACTATTTCGTTAATACTACACAGTTCAGACATATTCGTAACATGCATATATTTATTTTTTAATAATTTATCTACGCCCGATGCGCGAAGAGATCATAAGTACAATAGTGTACGAATTATGACAGGGAAATCGGGGGGGTGGGTGACTCTCCTAAATCATCGGGGTTGGGAGAGGTTTGAGAGGTCTGAGAGTCTCAGATCTGAGATCTGAGGGCATATCAGTTCTGCCTTTGTCTTCAGCGCAACGTGCAACTTGACGAATCTTATCTTGTGCTCCATGTTCGTTCGTCACGATAGATGGGACAAGTGAGGATTCATTAACGTGGTGACGCAACACGGCTCCTAATACGTAGTATCGACGACGTAAAGGTATGGATACACTAATATACAAACAATTATGTGGAATTTACAGGAATATACGCAACAATGACGAACGGTATCGCCCCCACCCCTTTCTCAAATTGTGAAGATCACCGTGCCAGAGACAAGATTGGTTATGGTGGGAGGAAAGACATGCCCTGGCCTCGACGTCATCTCAACAGTCTTTTTTTTACTACTCGAGACTTCCTGAGCAAGCTTGTGAACAGCCTATAAATCATTATCTGCTCATCAGCATATTACAACCCCTATTGAGTATTTATTCACGCAAACTAAGGCATAATCAACATCAACCCGTTTCTTGTTAGTATACACCATCGCTTTTATTGATTTGATCATTGCAATTGCTAGTGTGTAGAAACTCAATTGGAAATCACATAAATGTGACATTTTATTTAAAGTCCGCGCAGCTTAGTCGGTCTTCTCGGATGACGAGAGATTCTTCTTCGTGAGCGCACCCTCCTCACATGATGTGTTTCTGAAATTGCTTAGGTAATTTCGAAAAATAATTATTCAATTGGACCTGTAATCCGGCTTCGCCAGGCGATCCCATAGAGCGACCATGACGAGTAGAGGCATGATCTGTAGAAGACGAGATCAGAGATCAACGATCAAAAATCAGTCACTCACCACCCAGATGCTGTTAGGGATATAGAAGACGAAGATATGTTGGAGGAGTGACGCATCAGGGTTGATGTACACTTGAGTTCCTGAAAAATCAAAGATCAAAGATCAAAGACCATACACCAAAGTACGGATATCACTCCTCACCCTCGGGCTGTCGGATGTAGATAGTGAAATACATGACGGTCTTCCAGAACACGAAGGCGGTCGTGGTGAAGGCGGTGGGCACGGTGTGACGTGACCGCCGATTGTTCTGTGGAAAGCTCATTAGGAAACGGCGTCGCGTCACAATTTGCTTTGTGTGTGTGATAGTAATATTCGTCGCCCTCTCCTCACCATGCGGATGGCGAGGATGTTCATGATGAGCTCGAGGATCATCACTCGTGAAGTCATCATCGTAAACAGATCATTCGGGTCGGCGTATCGATAGTCGAAGTCAGCGTAGATGTTCCCTGAGGGAAAGGAAATGTGAGTGATCAAAGATCCAAGATCAAATTATCGCTTGTGACATGTGAAACGTTTTTAGCGTCTCTGGTATCGACGGTCAAATTGCATAGTGTGTTCCAAAGAGACAGTTTCTTGCATTTTTTTAGACAAGATAATGTGTCTGGAGCTCAACGATCGTGAAATCAAAGATGAAACGTTGCATACATCCTTCAAAGACGACTGCGAGCCATCCGCCTCCCCTGCTGGTCATTGGACGCATCATCATGTAAGTGACGTCCAGCGTGCAGATGACTGTGGAAAACTTCTAGAAAGGTCAGGATCAGTCCTGGATAGGTCAAAGAACAGTCTTGGGGAGAGATCAAAGATCAACTATCAAATATCATGCACGAACCAGCCAGTAGAGGACCCATTGGGGCAGGAGTGATCCCTTTGCACAGGCGACGAACCAGTTGTTCATTTCTGGAATGCATTTCAAAATGAAGTAAAATTCCGGTCCCTGGATGTGTCAAACAACACACGCTACACTTCTACATCATTTCTTCCTATCCCTGCAACTGCGAGAGGATTGCTAAAGACATATCAGCCCGAAAAAATGAATAACAAAACCTTCGGGAAAACACCACAGCAACATGGCCAAGGGAAGGGTGATATGTTATGCGTTTTACGCGAAAGTAAAAAATCAGTCCAATAAAGTACTTCAAGAAAGTATCTCAATGACATTACTCACCTTTCTCTCCCTTAGTGTTTCGATTTGAAAGAGGCTCGACTTCGGAAGACTTGGGCTTAGTTACTTGACGCTTGATTGCAACCATTTCGAGAGCGTGGCTTTATCGATGATTACCCCTCTTTTTATTCCATGCGTTAACGCGCGTTTCTCTATGCGTGACGCGTTATCGCATATGTAACCCGTCTCGATGACTCATCCTTATCAGGCATTAGCAATGCATTGTCGGTCTCTCCTCAATTCTCATACTATCTCGTTTCTCTGATCGGCGAGAGAGCAGGCGAATCGAGGAGAGACGATCGCCATAACTATCAGCATATCAGTATGCGAGGCTGCATAATCGGGAGATCTGTGAAACATCGTCGGACCGTTGCTCTGTAGTGCACACTTTATCACGAAGTCACAATTGTTAAGCACTTGCTCTCAACAAATGGCAAAATGGGCGAAAGAATGTGGAATCCAAAGAAATATAGTGCAACGGATCGTGAAGGGCAGTATGTTTGGAGAGGTATTCTTTTGAGGGATAGTAGTATCGCTTGTTAATTGCAGACATGAGACTCACATGCACCTGCTTCATCTCCAGATCCCTAAAATGAAGAAGACTAACCAAAATAACAACATTCTGATCAAGAGGACAAGAGAACGCGCGCGGTTTTCTGTTACACTCTCCTCGTTAGCTATACTATCTCGTACTGAGTATCGCATCGCATAATGCGCACACATGTTCGGGGTCCTTTCACACTGACTCCTGTTCACTTGAATTAGTAAATTATGTGCTCAACTGCTCGTCTCTCTCTTTTCCCGTTACCCAAACTGTTTCCAAAAAATCGTGATGTATGATCAAACAATTCCTCACTTCTCCTCCTCCACTCTTATCGCGATTCACTTTGCTCCGTCCTAAGATTTCACTTTCAGCTTCTCCGATCTACTCTCAGAGACGTATTCTCAATCGATAAGAAGGTCAAAATAGATTGAAAACTATTTTGCAGGTTCAGTATTGCCGGAAAGTCATGGGACACTTTTTCATTCTTACGTAACGTGTGACTCATGATAGATTTCTGGCTCATACTCTGATATGTTTCATTGATTCATTATCCCATTTTCCATCCATCTCTTCATTGATTCTGTTGCAGATGTCAATCATTTGATGGTTTGATCTTTTCAAACTCTACTATTTCTCATCTTCATGTTGTGGACTAGCTATTACATATATGTAAAATAATTTATATTGAAATACATTGATGATTAATCAGTCTTATTCTAGGAGATTCAAGTATCCGAAGATCTCGAATTGTTCGCTACAGTTGAGTAATATCCTTCTCCCACTCCTCATTCTAATCTTCCTCATCTAATCCTTCGACTATAACCTATTCCTGCCCTCTAGCTTCGGCTCCTCCTCTTTCTTCTCCCTCTCCCCGCAATTAATTCCCTCCTCACACTTTCTCTCATTCTGTCTCTTCATCTCCTCTTCCCTCCACTGTGCATGCCACTGTTCCTATCATTATTGCATTCTCCATCATTATTACACTACTCACAATTTTTCGAATATGATTGATCCAGTAACAGGAAAGAATACTCCCGCACTGATAATTTTCACCTTGAAGCTTATTCCATTATTTGACAATGATCTTGCATTATTTGTATAAGTTTATAATTTATGCGAATAAATGCTCAATTGACAATGATAGTTAGAGAAGTGCAAGAGAAAGTCAGATATAGAGAAAAGGAAGTGAAAGATAGCACACCCACCGAGTGCTAGGGATATGACATTGGGATATCACAGAACGCACTGGTTGTTGCGTATTACATTTTTATAATGATACGATCATAATTGAGACAGCGCACGTTCCATGCTTAACTATTCTCCGGTTCTGAGCACTGGAATCTTTTTTTTTGCATTTTTGAGTATATTTTGGGACACCACAGCATAACCACCAATTTAAAATAGCTGGTACTGTTGGGAAGGACTACTCGAGTGGAGCGCATCACGCATTGTCACTGTTAACTGGGAAGACTAGAAAACAATCGAAGTTTATGTTGCACCACAATCACAGAAATCATGCGAAAAAATAATGATCATAATGTAAGATAATAATAGAAGAAAGTTTCATTTTACAGATGTACATTGTAGAAATATTGAGGCTCGGAAGACACGAATGTGATAGCTACCTCTATCAATATTACACTTGGCCTCAAATTGCGCTTGTTAGAATGATTCATTGACTCTTGACAAATGTTTGACAGAGAGTATGTTGCGACCCTCAAAATACCGTCTGTAAAATGGATTGTTTGCAAATGATCGAGGAGATAAAACAACGAAGAACAAACGTCACCTTGCCTGATATTTATTGATCTGATAACTCAAATTATCATCATTCCAATTGTAAGAAGCTTTCAACCACACATGTTTACTGAGAGCAGAAAAAGATTCTTGTTGCGCTTCGGCACGGTGAACGATATCAGTATGTTCCCCGGGTCACGTACCTTTAAAAAAAAATATAGATTTTATTTTGTTCAGCGTAATCAATGAATTCACACACCAAATTCGCGTTCTCCGAGCATTATATTATTTGCAGTTTCTCAATTAGGGTAACTAGCTGCATAGTGTACCCATCGACGGATGATTTCAACGCGTGGGAAGTCTGAAGTGATCATCGTGAAGATATATTTTTCATGGATAGGTGTTTCTTGAATAAAACTAACTCTAATGCTTGGACTGGAACAACTGTAATTTACCAGTCTGAGCTCGAACACAGCCTCCCGCACAAGCTCAATGATCTTCCAAACGAGCTCCTTAGGTAGTCTTTCGAGAGGAGTCCAGATATCGATCTGTCTCAAGATTTCTGTCTCGCGAGAGCTGACTTTGTCCTGTGTCGTTTTCCTCAGACAGTGCCCGATCGGGCCCAAATTTCAACCGACGTGTTTTAGTACGTACTGACATACCGTGCGAAATATGGAGGCTATAGCTCAACTAGAACAAAAATGTCATCATTTTTTTTTCATAATTTTCTTATGTTTTGGAGAATGGAAAATGGATTTTTTAAAATATAGTTTGTCTGAATTAAATTAGCCAAATTTATTGATACACCCCAACGGGCGTGACAACATGTGAATAACATATACAGATTGAAAGATTGAGAGGGGGAGGGGAGGGAATGGAATGGAGAGACGGGAAATTAGCGTTGCTCACTCTCACAGATGCTCTTGAGTTGATGAAGTGGACGAGGCCTCAGAACGGGAAGGGGACCGTTCGATCCATGTATATCATATGGATCTAGAGCAAGTGTGGGAGCTACAGGCTGGGTATCTCTAATTGAAGAATATGGGTGGATTCGGGATTAGATAACAAGCGGACTTTAATTGTGGGCTACGATAATTTAGGGTCAACTATGCAATGGATCTTACAAAGGAAGCGAATAGTGCGGTGTGAAAAGGAAGAAAAATCAGCCCTAGAGCAGGATACGATTCAACAAAAGGTGGTTATTTTCCCCAATATTGGCTACCTAATGCTTCAATCCGTGGGTCTCTATTAGGGACGGCAGCCGGAATATTCGGCTACACCTTTCGACGCTTTCCCCTCAAAGTACCGTAGTTTTCCTTTAATATTTTTTGAAGCATTTTAAAAATATTTCTATTGTTTTTCAAGATATTTTGTTAATTGGAATGAATAACATTACAGAATGACAGAATACAAAGCATGGCAGGAAGAGTGAATACGCAATATTGAGAGCAAACGAGGGCATGCAAAAAGTGTTTTTAATATTTATTGTCTGATCTAGCTTTTCATACCATCGATAGATTGTGCAGCATAAAGCATAGGTCTATAAATTAAAACAAAGTTAGGAAAAAAGCAAACGATATTGAAGCAGCTAAGTCGAGCTTTTTCACAGCAAGAAAACGGTTTTGACGCATAGGCTCAAAAACGGCACATAGACATTCTGAGATTTGTATGTATTATTTTGAGATCGGCATCATCTACGGAATGCGTGAAAACCGGAATATTTCAGTGTGCCAAATTTTAGATAACGATTTTAATCAATCGCGATAATATTTTGACACAACGAACCACCGTATTCACAAGTTTGGTTCCGCTTCTCGTGCTAAATTGTGATTATTAAATTTAGTATTTTGTTTTATCATCGTCCCTCCTGGCACTGGTAGCGCGAGACGAGCATATCTTAATATTTCTGTGATTTCAGTTCACGATAGCATGATCAGAAGACTGACCTGTGATACGCTCCAGTTGGACTCAAAGCGTCGCACCCTCCACCTATTTTCTTTATCATTTTACGTAATATTTTGCCATAATTTTGCAAAAACTAAATTGAAAACATTAAATGGGGTTAGGTTAGCTTCCATTTGCGCACCGATTTGTCAATAGTTTCGTTCATCCGTTTACACCGCTGCCGTCCCTAATCTCTATTTCAAGTTTAAAAGAAGTTATGGCGATAAAAAAAAGTTTCCATTTTTTTTGCACGGTACTGTAGTTGAGAACCAAAATGGCATCACTACAATCCACCCAATCGGATCTAAGCCCAGTCCCCTTACAGCGAAATCCAGCTAAGCAGGTATATTCTCTAAGAAGGGACTCACCATTAGCGTATTTGTTGACGAGGGCCTTCACTTTCGTCTCGTTAAAGCGGCTCATCGAGTGACAATCTGAGGAAACATCGAGATCAGATAGGAGAGACAATTAGAGCACTTTTCAAACAAGAAAGAATGTAATGCAACGAAGAGCGAGCGAACGCAAACAGACGGGAGGAAAAGGGTACCAGAGACACAGGATAGAGAACTACTGTAATTGATTCGCACACTTTCTAGCCGGTCAGCGAAACGAGAGACAATCCCTGTCGCCTGCACTGTGCCTATCATGTGCATTCGAAGCAAACGAATGACTAAACAGAGTAGGGCTGTCAGAGTGTCCGTCTTTCCATTCTACACACTCTCTAGACCGTTAGAGAGACGAGAGATCGTGCAGAATGAGGAGTCGAACTCTTCACTCTGACAGCACTACCAACGAGGCTAACATCCGAAACGGCCATCATTGATAATGAATGAAAGAAAGAGGAGAAGAGGAGAATCGTGTGAAAATTCAGGAGAGTTTTTCAACGGGAAATGCAATAATTCTCAGGAAAAAAAATCATTATTACATATCACAGGATTTTCGATTTAATTGAGATTCTCCCAATATGGCAATAAATTCACCCTATAGGCAACATGGGATGTAGAGTCAGAAAAGCGACCTTAGAAAGCCGAATCTTCAAACCCCCGTTCCATGTGACACACTTTATGTTGTGCTGTCGGTTTTCATATCTCATGAACGGCGCTTCGGAGACCCACAAAACCAAAGTAATTCTGTAAGATCACGACGAGATAAACCTTTTTTGACCCTGATTTCGAGACCATTTTTTGGTCAAAAAGTCATAATTTTAAAATCACTTTACTATAGGTGTTTCTGACGTATTTCGAATATAAACATTAGAGCTCATGAAAATGAGAAGCCCTATGGACTCGCCCTAAAGATTACACTGAGATTGTATCGGATTAGTCTATCCTAGATAAAGGTTTTTCTTCTTCTTTTAATTCTTACAATCATACTATTTTAATAATTAAATTTCATCGCTCATCACCATCTGCAATTGAGCTATTCCATTTCATTTTGGTAGCTTTCCGTATTATTTATATTCCTTATTCGCACATTTTGAAATACTTTCCCATTTACAGTATCTCCGATATACTCTAGGAGACTCATTGTTTCGCGACGTGAATGGAAGAATGGAATCAGACAGTACGCCTTAATTGAAAGGTATCAGTCTTTCGTTTGAGCATCGTCAGATACATGCTGGAAAACAATATTTGACTCTATTTTCTTGTCTATCTTTCATTGCCTTGGCTATACCATTGTTTGATCAAAATACGACCAATTTCCAGTCACGTCTTCTCCACCTGAAGTTATGCGCTCTTCATCACACCTCCCTTCACATATGCAGTACCCAGAAGACCAGGGAGCAAGGAATGAAGAGCAAGTATACATCCTTTTTTAAGCACCTGCCTTGTTCACATTCGAGTCAATTGTTTAAACATTGTATAAAATTTTTGAATCTTCATTTCAGCAATTAGCAATGCAGTGTCTTTATAAAATATAAGACTGATCCCGTGTGCTTACCACAACAGCGATGCTTATTTGAATTAGCTCCGGTTAAAAATCGGGCGTATTTTTTTTAGCACAAACTATATAATTCAATTTGATGCTTGTCCAATGTATATCTGCGACATGCGGCAATATAAAATTTCATTACGCCCGTGCTGTAAAATAATAATGCTGATATTTCCTTCAATTCGATAAATCAGTTTCGTATGAGGAATAAGAAAGTAATCTCACCGGCTCACGGCCTCCCATATTATTTTGTTTAGCCGTGTTTTACCCTTCTTCACATATAATTACTTACTTTGCTGCTCTTCCTTCTCGTCTTCCCGTCATATCTGATGATTCGACAAAGCATATTTGGCACCGTATCATTGTTGTTTGTCGCGTGAAACGAGGAGTAGGTGCTAGAAATGTTTTTTTAATCGAATCCGTATTCTCTTTTATCCACCTTTTCTCATGTTTCGCTGACTGGCTAGTCCATCACTAGGTCATAAGGATCCACTGATGTCATTCTTGGTCAATCCCCCTCTCCTTTACTTTCGTTAATTGAGAATTTCAGCGCGCTGACTGATCTCGGGGCAAAACATACATAACGGGCAAGAGCAATCACTGCATGCTAATGGGCAAAACACACCGGAACCAAGGCATCATACTTAACTCAACAGCAGGATTCGACGTATTTCATATAGATTATGGTTTTGTGTAATAAATACATGATAAATATTACGAGATGTTGAGAAGAACGTTTCCACCTTTCTCGGTAGTTGAGCGAATGAACCCGTCGCAGTGTATCAAAGAGAAATATTTCATGTTCTATCGTGATTCAGCATAGTGTAAAATTCATCCCATTTGTTCCACTTCTGGTAAGCCATTGCTGTCTGTCGATGAAATGAAAAGGCACTAGGTCTGATGATCACTGTCGGATGGTTACCTACTGGATGAGAACCAAGGAAAATGGCGTGTCAAAGTAATATATGCATCATATTGATCCCCATCGACAAAATAATGGAAAACGAGTTTTTTTGTCTCTCTTCTAGAATACGATGATCATCCGAGTTACAATGAAAACTTCGGAAGAAGGAAAGTTACATCGTCTCTTTTGATTGTTTTTATCTTTACCATACAGTCGTCATTCGAAGGAATGTGGTGCTTCTTATGTTAGCATCATTTGCGTTGAGAAAACAGATCGAAAAGATAAAAAAAAGATCAAAAAGAGAGAAAACAGATCGAAAATATTGGATCACACTCTATTTATCTGGAAACATTTCCATGTAATATATAATAGTCAACGGGAATGAACCAGAAGAATTAATTCAATTCCCTAATTCGATCTTTTTTCTCTCATCGATTCAGTCTCACTCTCCATAGTGAGTGATTCATTGTGTCATAGATTGCAAACTTTTGCTGAATTTATTTTTTTCGAGAGATGCACGCTCGTGTTATATTTTCCTTTCTCGTGTCAACATTGCGTGTTCTGAATAGATATTTCCATTTTCTTTAAAGAGATGATTCGGTTTATTTGCATATTCCAATTCCAATTGTTCTGCAAGAATAATCGAATGAGTTTATACATTTTCAGATGCATTTCATTCGCAAAATATTGCCAACATTCCGAAACCGTGCCTCTAAGTCGAGTACAAACAGGATAGTCTCTCGCCATTCGAAATTCTGCCTGCGGAGTTAAAGTTGTCGATTATCGATAAGGCTCTGGATGGCATCCTCCGCCTTAGATTGGTCAGTTGCTTACCGCATCCAGTGTGTCATGGCAGAAAAGAACGAGAGAAGAAAAGGACATTTATCATCCAGTCCCATGAGGGCAGACAATGCAAAGAGTTGAGACGAAAATGAAGGGAAGGAAGGGAGACGAAAGGGGGAGGGGGGGGGGAGATTGGGTCTATTTGGCTGATCCAATGTAGACTGCCGATCGGGAAGGGCACGGACAGTATTGGGCATCATTGCCGGGTATCCCGGGTCCTCCGGAATGGCCAGGAGTACCTGAAAGAGAGACATGAACGAATGACCTGAATATCTCCTCGAAATATCGGATCTCAATCTATCTATCTGGAAACATTCCCATATATTGATAATAGTCAATGGGCATCTCTTCTACTCGATTCCATTCCATTATTCGATCACTTTCTCTCAACGGTTTAGTCTCACTCTCCATAGTGAGTCATTTTCTAGAGAGGGAGTGTCATCTTCGATGTTTATCTCAATAATTATATTATGTGTTGACCTACCTCACCTCGAGTGTTGAATTAGTATATTGACTAATTCCCCCTCCTCATATGACTTTTGATCCACTCTATCTCTCTCTCTTTCATTCCGTGAAGGTTTGATCCCATCACTCGTGCTTTCCGTATTCTTTCTCTACAGAATACCCCCCTCTCTCTCTCTTTGACCAACTCTCAACGACACACAAATCAACCGTTCAATCGTGCACATCTTCTACCCCCATCAAACTAACCGGGTTCTCCGGGTGTCCCATTGTTTCCTGCTGGTCCCGTGGGTCCAGGCTGACCGGGTGCTCCATCCAAACCAGGTTGACCGGGATTTCCGGGTCCTCCGGGGTTTCCAGCAGCTCCCGAAGGTCTGAAGGGATTGAGTAGATGAGAAGAAGTGATACGGCATTTAACCCAGGAGGTCCTGGTCGTCCTCTTCGAGAGATTCCATCGGATCCAGGAAGGCCGGGGATACCGGGGAATCCGGGACGGCCTGGAAGATACAATGAGAATGGAAGAGACGGAATACTCCATACCAGGCTGTCCAATGTCTCCTGGTTGACCGGGTGGTCCGGGAGGGCCGAAGATGGTATTGTCAGCGCCATGGGGACCGGGAAGACCACGAGCTCCCACTCCTCCGGGGACGCCAGGAGGACCTACATGTACGATAAATGGATGAGTAGATGGAGAATTAATATGTCTAACCAGGGAATCCGGGGAGTCCAGCCGGGCATCTTACACATTCTGCTTGAGGGAGACAAGTACGAGTCTGGCCAGGGGTCATGTTGTCCGCTCCATTCTGACCAGGAGTTCCAGGGGCTAGAAGCAGAAGAGATGAGAGAGGGAGGGGGAAGAACACTCACTTCCGGCGTGACCAGGATTTCCGGGAGGTCCGGGAGGGCCGGGGGCACATCTTGAGATGGGTTCACATTGACAGTAGTCAGGTAGACCGGCGAATCTCTTTGATCGACGAGATAGAAGAGGATTGGAAGGAGCAGAAGATGGAGGAAGGAATGAGACTTGGAGAGACATCAGTTCAGTCCATGATTCATCTGTCTCCGCCTAAAGGAGTACGGTACGTGAGAGGGGTGGGGATACCGTAGGAGGAATCTGACCGACCTTGAATACATTGACTGCATCGAATACTTCATCATGCAGAGAGTGCATCTCATTGTAGAGAGAAGGAATGAGAGAAATTGCGACAAGGAAAACAGAAGTAGAGAGGATAGCTGATCCTCCAACCAGAAGTTGATATTCATTCATGATAGGGGAAGGGAAGGAGATGGAATGGTAAGACCTTGAGGGAATGGCCATTTATACCCCCTTTTCCCCTTCTCTGGCCATTGGGAATGAAATGAGGCACGCGAAGAAAGAAGAAGGGGGGGGGGGTTGAAAGAGGGACATTCTTGTTCAATCAACAATTCAATCCAATCACTCACTCCGTCAGTCTGGTAAGAGAGACAAGAGAAACATTCGTCATTTCTCTTTTGTCTCTCCCATCAATCAGAACTTCCTCTGATGAAATATTAGTTCCCAACTTTACGCTTCCAACATCAAAGTTCCTTAGAATATTTTTCAGCACGTTTTGAGCCATAAGCCACATCATTGGTTGACCAGAGACGACCCCTCATTCAACACTTCGCATGAAAGAGCAAATTCTTCGAATTCTTTATTTATCTTTAACGCATCCGTTTTACCAAAATTTATCCAGTATAAAAATGTGAAACATTTGTTATTATTATACAAGTCATGTGCTGTGGCCGAAGTAATCTTGACATCAGCAGATTTGGATGAACAAATATCATAGCAGTGATGCTGAATCATGTAAAGTAATGGGAGAACCTATAGTCGTCGTAGTGTCAGGTAAATGCAACACAGTGATGGCGTGATGGTCGGACCCGGCCTCGATTCTATTCAATTCGTAGGAAATGTCTTACATGATTCAACGTAGCATTCAATTCTGAAGTAGCTGGTGAATCTGAGCAATCTAAATTATTGATTGTGAGCTATCATAACAGAATGAATGCTAGGAATTAAAATGATCCGAGCTCCATCCGTCTCCAACTCGCTACAACAGCGAACAATGATCATTAATTGCAAAGATACATTTTATTTCCAAGCTATACGATTGCCCTGTCACACTAACCTGTCCATGTCGGATTAATTATCTTGATTATGTCTTGATTTGGATTGCTCTTCTCGAGGAAAATGAGCTCCGAACGTAGATCGGAGAGACTGAAATACAGAAACATACAGAGAAATGCAATACTTTCAATAGACGTAAATCAATCAAGGCGGAAGTTCTTGATATAATATCCAGAGGGAAAGTGAGGCAGTGCATTAGCGGAAAGAGAGAAGGAGTATCCATAGTTCCTGGGATTTATGGATGCTTGTCGCTGAGGATGCATCACCACACACCCTCCTTTTCCTTCCCCTTCTCATATTATTCCACCTTCTTCTCGGTGACTTTGAGGTATACACGATCCGCATCATAGAGGCATTCAATAGAAATTTTAAAAAATCGCATTCATGGAAAGTGTAACTGAAGAAACGCTGAGCGCATAAATCATTTGGAAGACGTATCTCATCACGTTTTGTTTCTGCTTTGCGTTTGCGACACCGATCCTGTCCAATATCGTATTGCCGATCTTTCGGACGGCTATTGCATTTCTAAGGCGCTCACTCGTACGATTTATCAAATATTCATCATAGAAATTATTTTATCAAACATTCATAACTTTATCACACAATCGAATCCAACATAAGTGTAGAACCGGCATTCCTACCGGCATTTATTTCTCTTATTCCTTTATGGGCTGGTTGCAGATGAATGTGTTTGGTGTTTCTGAGCCCTGCAATATTCAAATATCATTTTCTCTTCATAGATTTTAGCAGTGGAGTGAACTGTTCTTCATACAAATGCATGATTTATAGCAATCATTTAGTTTTTCCTTCAAAATGTTCACATTTCTGCGATTACTACTAACCACAAACCTTTTGTTTTCTTCGTGATTGGGGATACGATTTTGTAAGTTGTTGATTGTTCTTCACGTGAAAGAAGGAGATCCGAGTGTAGATCGGAGATACTAGAAAGCTATAATTAATAATGATGTAATAATATCGATTAATTCAAATCAATCAAATCGGAATTCATGGAGAAACAATTCAGCGATTGACAGTGAGGTAGTAGAAGAAGAGTGAGGAAGGAGAAGATTACTAAGGGGAAGAGTGCCTCCAGCCTCCATTGTTTCCGAGAAGTTTGGAGGAGTGTCGCTATAGTTGCATCCCCCTTCACCGTCTTCTTCTTCTTCTTTCTCCCTACTGCAATTACACATTCCCCCCTCCTTCTCGAATAAGTGTGATTACCATAACATATCTGACATTTCATGAAGAAATCATGATTTATTATACAAGCATATTCAGATCGGTGTAGATCTATTATCATGGGAGGTGCACACTTGAGTGAATCGGATCAAATGCATGAACTTGGATGAACAACGGAAATCGGGGTCGCATGATGGTACGTCGGTCAAACGATTCACTCTGCAGCATAAAATCTCTTCCTTCTCTTTTCCTCCTTAGAATCGAGATCGCCAGATGGAATACATGCATTCGTCGATATCGGCATGTTTCAAATATAGAGCCCTGCAATATAAAAAATAATATTCTATCTAGTACAGTTAGAATTTCAGGCAATTTTTGTCATCATTCATGCCTTTAGATAATATTCGAGTACTACTATTGCTGCACCCCACAAACTCGTTTTTTCTTCTTGATTATGGTTTAGTAACTCTTCTTGACTAAGAATAAACTCCGAGTGTAGATCGGAGATGCTAAAATACGAAGAAAAAAATAAGATCAAACATGCATAGTCGATAATATCACGTGTATTCTGAGATATTGCAGGACCCCAGGAACTGGGAGCCCCAACTTTGGACGATAATAATAAGATATTTATGCTAAAGTACATGACGCCGTTTTTTAAAGGGTTGGCACAGCTCAAAAAGTTTAATTTTCTGAAACAGTGTGATTTGGGGTTATCGAGGGTTGTGAAGACGATGGGCATATCCATTTCGTTCACAGCCCTCTCGATGGCCCCAGATGGCGTCACGTCGAAGTCACGTTTTAATGTACTACTCGGCTCACGAGAGAGCTAATTTTAGGCGAAAATTGTTTCTGGGGTAGAATTGCAAGGCGAACACGCCTGTCTAATTCATTTTTCATGATTTTCAAAAATAATTTTTAAAAAGTGAACTTTTCGCATAGGCCTATCCGAGTGATCACATGTGGATAGATCGATCGGGCATGACGAGAGGATTCTAAAGCTATATTTTTATACAATAAAAGGGTGCGGTGTCCGAGATATACGACTTACAGTGTATTGAAAGTACAAGGAAAATGGGTTCCCTCGCCTCTTCCTCTCTCCCCTCTATCGCTTCTCTGACCCCGCGCGACGAGAGAGCGTGGGGAATGGAGAGAACGCACGAGAGAGAGTCGTATATCTCGGACACCGCACCCTTTTATTGTATAAAAATATAGATTTAGAATCCTCTCGTCATGCCCGATCGATCTATCCACATGGGATCACTCGGTTAGGCCTATGCTAAAAGGGTGCGGTGTCCGAGATATACGACTCTCTCTCGTGCGTTCTCTCCATTCCCCACGCTCTCTCGTCGCGCGGGGTCAGAGAAGCGATAGAGGGGAGAGAGGAAGAGGCGAGGGAACCCATTTTCCTTGTACTTTCAATACACTGTAAGTCGTATATCTCGGACACCGCACCCTTTTATTGTATAAAAATATAGATTTAGAATCCTCTCGTCATGCCCGATCGATATATCCACATGGGATCACTCGGTTAGGCCTATGCGAAAAAGTTCACTTTTAAAAAATTATTTTTGAAAATCATGAAAAATGAATTAGACAGGCGTGTTCGCCATGCAATTCTACCCCAGAAACATTTTTCACCTAAAATTAGCTCTCTCGTGAGCCGAGTAGCACATTAAAACGTTTCTTCGACGTGACGCCATCTGGGGCCATCGAAAGGGCTGTGAACGAAATGGATATGCCCATCGTCTTCACAACCCTCGATAACCCCAATCACACTGTTTCAGAAAATTGAACTTTTTGAGCTGTCAGAAAATCAGAAAATAAATTTTCCTGGGCCGGCGACCCCCCCCCATTTGAGGTAAGTGGATACCATATTCGGATTCCCCATACTTCTATTAGTACAGGGAAAATATCCACTACCTCAAGTAGGGGTGCCGGAAAAAGTTATGAGCCATTAAACAAAAAAAATTCGCTAATTCGACAGTTTTTCGATCAGAACTTCTTTCTTTCAACATTTCATGCGATCTAGTATTCAAATTCAGAATCAGCGCGCGAAAATACACCAGAAACACCTATGGTTATATTGTTTCGATACAAAAAAATTTCAACTTTTTCATGACCCGGTCATGGTCATTTTTGGGTCAAAAATTCGAAATTTCAGAACTAGCTCACTATAGGTGTTTCTGGCGTATTTTTGCACGTAGAAGCCGATTTTGCATGTTAGAGCGCGAATGGAAAAAGTTATGCCCATGAAACCTGAATGTCGCAGTTTTTTCAAGCATAGCATACGGTCATGAAAAAGTTGAAATTTTTTTGTATCGAAACAATCTGACCATAGGTGTTTCTGGTGTATTTTATTCTTATTCTGAATTTGAATACTAGATCGCATGAAATGTTGAAAGAAACAAGTTCTGATCGAAAAACTGTCGAATTAGCGAATTTTTCTTGTTTAATGGCTTATAACTTTTTTCCGGCACCTCTACTTGAGGTAGTGGATATTTTCCCTGTACTAATAGAAGTATGGGAATCCGAATATAGTATCCACTTACCTCAAATGGGGGGGGGGGGGGGGGTCGCCGGCCCAGGAAAATTTATTTTCTGATTTTTCGCTCAGTTTTTCAAATTGTTCACATTGAAGATGACTTGGTAGCTTTTTCTTTTCTACATAAAAGTTTCTTAGAATATTTTTCCGAACATTTTGAGCCCTACGCCGTCTTTGTAGCTCAACCGAGAGCTGAGATACGCTAGAGCCGGACCCAGAACCGGAAAATGCCTAAAATCCGGTTCTGTGACAAATCGTCGATGTCAAAGTTTTTCTCGTCCTCAATATACTCTACCATAAATATTTTATTTTTATCGTCCAAAGTTGGGGCTCCCAGTTCCTCAAGGGGGTCGATTTCATGCAATCTCTCAGAATACACGTGATATCATATAAACAAAATGAAATTCGCAGAAAAAAGAAAAATAGTGGCAATGTGATATGGCGCTTGAGGTAATTGAGTGAAATCCATCCACTAACATGTAAGGGAAGCTTGGAGGAGTGTCGCTATGGATGCATCCCCTCTTCCCTCTGCTCCACTGCAATTGAGTCCCTTCTCTCTCTCATTACGCATTCTTACTTCTTCACAGTTGTTTTTTTTAGTGAAAATTGTCATCTGATGAAGATGAATCTGTGAATTAGCGTCATTTCTCAGTGCGATGATAAATCAAGCAATCGTTAATGAAACAATCAATAATTTATCAATCAATACCTAATCAAGAAAGTCACAAATTCTATTCAGAGGTTAAGTTGCACCACTCTGCAAATTTATGCATCAATTCACTGAACGAATGCTTGCTGTTATGTTCCATCTGGAATTAAATCATAGATGTAAAGTCCTTCTGACTGATGGTTTTGGTCGTTTCGAGGGAGAATGAACTCCGAATGTATATCGGAGATACTGAAAGGACGTCATGAAACCAACGGAAATACGATTAAAAAATCATTTCAAGGGCAACAAACAACATTAACTGTGAGGTACGGATCATTACGAAATCATAAGAACGATTATAGACGGGAAAGACTTCAAGGACTGTAAAAATAATATCGTTGAGATAATAGATAGAAATCGGAAGAGATTTATGGAAAGAACAAATGAAAAAAAGGTGAGATTTTTTATTTGCGATTTACTTTTTTACTTCACGTTTTACAACATCAGCAGCGTTGAGGAAATCGGAAAACATTAAGGTAACAAGGAATTGAATAAATGTTGACCTGATAAACCTGATGACAAAGATAAGTTTGTATCGAATAATTTCTCACACACGTTGTATGTTTTCATTCGCCTTCTTCCTTTCTTTGTTTCTCTTATCTTTGAACTCCTTCCCGATAATGAAGGAGGACAAACCAAGTTCGGATTCCTTAGTAAGGGAATCAGTGGAAACAATTAGCTCATTTTATCAAACAAAATAATATATAAAACAATCCTTTTTTACGTCACATTTTTGTACTTTGAGATCAAGTTTGTACACAGCACACTCATCAAGATAGACTTGGACTAATAAAAAAACACAGGAAAAGAGCAGCATAATGCAAGCGAATTTGGCATTCGTGATTCGATCTGCTGTTTGACCCTGCTGTGGAGCACATGTCTTATTGTTTACGCAAACAGGAAATTTTTTTTTTCAAATCAGTGACTTTCAGCTGGTATTCGTGGGCTTTGAATTTGTTTTTTTTTTCGAAAGGTTATAGGGCAGACAGAAGACAATCGAGACAGTCGAAGAACATTTATTACATACAATCAAATTTATAAGAGTGTGTTAGATGTAGCTTTCGCTGCATTGGTATTCTCGAGTCTACACACAGGGGTATGAAAGGTCAAGATAATCGATAAGAATTTTTGTATACTGAAGTCATGATTCATAGGGATGGAACTGATATAAATATTTAAGAGACCGGATCGGTTATTTTAGACCACCCCCCGGAACCGTTACTCTAGCAATTGATAATCTCGAGCCCATACACGGGTGATAGGTGGCTCTTGGTCCCATAATAAACAGCATAACACTTATTTGTCATTCCTGCCACGGAGCAGGAAGAAACACAATTTTTGATGAAAAATGGTCGAAAAATCATATATTTTCAACCGATCAAGATCGATCTAAAAACTTAGGGCAGTCCTGAGGCTCTGAAATTACAGTTCTGATTGATTTTTGCTCATTATGAAAATCACTTTTTCGTCATCAAATTTTGTTTTTTGACATCAAGTGGTGTATTTTTGGCAAAAGTTCCAGGCCGCACTATATACGTTTTGTAGTCCTTCCAATTCCGCGTCTGACACACCTATGTTAAGTTTGGATCATGGACGCCGAAGCCGTATTTATTCGATTAAATCCAAAAAACAGCCGATTTCGACAGTTTTTCGTGCATAACTTTTTTCTTTAATTTTTTCATGAACTATAATAATGATATTCGAAATCTACGACCAAAAATACTCTAGAAACATCTATATGCATAATGTTCCGAAACAAAACAATTTCAACTTTTTCATGACCCCGGGTTCATGGTCATTTTTAGGTCAAAAAGTCAAAATCTCAGAACTATCCTGCTATAGGTGTTTCCGTAGTATTTTCACGCGTAGAACTAACTTTTTCCTTTCGCATTTTGGTGAGCTCTGGCATGAAAATTCGAGTTCTTCGCGTGAAAATACTACGGAAACACCTATAGCAGGATAGTTCTGAGATTTTGACTTTTTGACCCAAAAATGACCATGAACCAGAGGTCATGAAAAAGTTGAAATTGTTTTGTTTCAGAACATTATGAATATATATGTTTCTAGTGTATTTTTGGTCATAGATTTCGAATATCATTATTATAGTTCATGAAAAAATTAAAATCGAATAAATACGGCTTCGGCGTCCATGATCCAGGACTACAAAACGTATATAGTGCGGCCTGGAACTTTTGCCAAAAATACACATTTGATGTCAAAAAACAAAATTTGATGACGAAAAAGTGATTTTCGTAATGAGCAAAAACCAATCAGAACTGTAATTTCAGAGCCTCAGGACTGCCCTAAATTAATGCGTAAGAGAAATTAGATCGATCTTGATCGGTTGAAAAAATATGATTTTTCGACCATTTTTCATGGAAAAATGTGTTTCTCCCTGCTCCGTAGCAGGAATGACAAATAAGTGGTATGTTGTCTATTATGGGACCAAGACCCACCTATCACCCGTGTATGGGCTCGGGATTCTCATTGCTAGAGAAACGGTTCCGGGCAGGGGCGGAAATGCTCCAAAATAACCGAGCCGGTCTCTTAAATAGAAACGTGAAGCATTCACGTCTAAAATGGCTTACAAAAATTAACTCACAGCATCTTAGAAATCTGTGCCATGAATTTTAAATTGGAATACTCATTGATGTTCATTGTTCTGAATGAGGAAAACTCCGAGTGTACATCGGAGAAGCTAAAAAGGTATAAATACGGATGCGGAGATAAGGGCAAGTTATCTCAATCAATGACGTCGGAATTCTTTTAAAAACTATTGATTGAGCACGATTCCATTAGACTTGGCAAACATGGAAGAGTGACAGAGGTCTCCATTGTTTCTGGGACGTTGGGAGAAATGTCGCTATGGATGCATCCCTCTCACCATCCTCTTCCTCTCCCTTCTCCTTCTCATTACGCATTCACCCTTCTTATCGATGGATGCACGGCTTAGCGAATAAATATTGTGGAAAACGAACCCAACTAGAGAGTAGTGTTTACAAACGCGCTGACATACAAATTATCAAATTTTATCGCATAATCAAAATTAATAAACTATTATTCCTATTTTATACATTGTTTTGTTCGTGGATGTAGACGGAGAAGTCGTTCTAGCTGTGTCAGTCACGATGGGGATGGGGTTCTAACCAGTCCGGGAAGGAATTGTAGGAGATTACTCTCTTATTGAGCAGGGTTGCATCAGTCAGTTGATTGATTCAGCTGTTTGCAGGTCTACCGAATAGCCACATGAACGAGGGTAGAGTTGAACTGAAAACAAGAGTACGATTAGAAAAGCGAAACAAACGCAACTAATTTTGTCTCGAAATTACTCAATAAAATATGACTCACAATTGGTGAAAACTTAAGGGTCAAACATCATCGGTGCTATTCATTGTCGCGAACGAAGGAGACTCCGAGAGTACGTCGGAGAATCTGAAAAAGACGCCTTGTCGAGACAGGATCAGCGAAGTTTGATAAAAATCGTTGTGAACGGTGCTGAACATTTTGGCTCCATCCGAAAGTCAACAACTTTTGAATCTCTCGAATTGGAATAAAATTGAATTTTTGCCAGCAGGAGAAAGCAAGACGAGGGAGCTAACATGATGAATCGCGAAAGCTTCAGAGTTTCAATCGTGATGCAATCAGTTCTTTATTCCTCATTCTCTCTCAGTTGTGAAGCGGTATCGCAATCGATTGCGAGCCAAGCAATCAGTTTCGAAACTCAACGCAATCGATTACAATCAATTGCGAAGAAATATAAGAAATACATATATGTCTCACTCATCCCTTTCGTTTTATTTTTTTCCATTCATTTCTGTTTCACTTTCACAACTGATTGCGAGGTAAATAAAGAATCAGTTGCGAGACCGGTTTCATAAACTGGGAGGGGCGAGGAATGAGTTTCGCAAACTCGTTCACAACTGATTGTTTTGGACACAAACAGTTGTGTTTCAAAGTCTAGTCACGACAGCTTATTACGCATTCCTCGTTTCTCCGTTTCCCCTCAGTCTCATCTTCTTAACGATGATTGAGGAGGACTAGATAAGTATAATTGTTTTTATGATACTATAACAATAGTCCGATATCTTCTACTCGATCGTTGTTACCAATGAACTCTAACAATTTATCATTTTTTATCAATGTATGAATAGCCGAGTGTGAAGATCAACAAATCAATATTTTATCATGCACACATAAATATATCATTCAAAAAATAGGGCAGTTCCCTGCTTACTATCTTCAGCATAACCATGTGACCTTGTTCAGATTTATTGATTCGTTGCACCCACTCTTTGTTTTCACCGTTTGGCCTGAATTTTGAAAGAAAATTCGCTCCAATCATCAATGCTCAAATCACCACGCATCTGTCAGGCATGTGATTCACATTACGGATCATGACCAATCTTTTTTAAATCAATTTCCTCAGAGTTAACTCACAAATCTTGAATAAACGGTCTTGTGGATCATAAAGTTGAATAACTGTCTGACAATGTTCATAATGAATGAATCAAACTCCTAGAATAGATCAGAGAATCTGAAAAGAAAGCACGTTTAAAATTTTTTGACGCTACGTCGAGATAGCATGTGCCAGAGGGGGGGGGGGGGATGCGGCATATGTCAGTGTCAGTGTGAATAGAGTACATTATTCCATAAGTTTTGGCGGATTCGAATCGAATTGTGTGGAAATTTCCAATGAATATCTTGGATATTTTAGAACTAAAGCGAGAGAAGTCGAAAGGAGAGCGATATCCAGGTGAAACTCTCAGTCCTCCTCCCTTCTCCCTCTCACTCTATTGTTTCAGCGCACAAGCTCATCAAGTATTCTTTCTTTCTCCGTTTCTCTCATACATATAAATACATACATTTATCATGTCAGGCAGTTGAAGCCAGATGGGGATGGATGGTTTCAGATAGGTTTCGGGTCGGTTCTTCGTTCGAGAGAGAATCTTTTCGTCTGGGTGGGGGTCAAGGGATCGGTCTTTTTTCCATTTACAGACCCAATCGATTGGCTGGAGAAAGGGTTGCGATCATCCAGGACGATAGGACTTGATGTAGAGTGTTTATTGTTGATGACGGAAGAAGGCTCCCGTGATTTTAGAACTGAGTCCACCAAACTCGAGTCATCAACCGCGAAACGAGACTCGACGAGAATGGTATCTGAGGGACCAAACATCAGAGTAGGTCATACCCATCACACGGTGACCAGAGTCCGGCTTGGATTGGGATTCCGATCTTGTTGAGTTGATGGACTAGACGAGGGGAACTAGAGGGATTCCATTCTCTATCACAGAGAAATGGATAAGGACCGCTCGCGACGACTAACAAAAACGAGAAAAACCGTTTTTCTCAGCTTCTTATTTTTCTTGAGAATGGAAAACGACGAAATGTTGTGACGCATAGTGATGCGTGTAAATTATAACCTAAACTTTATCGCACTATAACACACACCATTCAATCATCAAATGTTGGGTGATTGATTGATTTTGCGGTAAAAATCATATTCAGTCCTTCTTCATTGAACTACTTGTATAATTGAAGATTGTTATGAAGTCTAAGTCTCCGGTGCATGACTTTTTCGGAGCCCTGCAATACACAAATATGCTCTTTTCGATAGTATTAGCAGTATAGGCGAGTGATCTTATCTGCCACAAAAATTTATATTTTGAAGTATTTCTAACCAGAAAAATCTTCTTCTTCAAAATTGCCCAAGATGGAAAAGATTACCGGCTAACAACCTGTCTTTGTAATCCGAGAGACTATGTTGGAAGTTCTCGTATGGATTTTCACGTGGATGATGGAGTTCTGAATGTAGATCGGAGAGACTAAAATTTGGGAGTATGAATAAACGCATTTATGACGCTGACTCAATAAATACATAATCTATCGAAAACAGTGCTCAAGAGAACCACACTGCGGTAAGTTACTAATGGAAAGAGTGTCTCAGGTCTCCATTGTTTCTGGGATGTTTGGAGGAGTGTCGCTCAGGATATATCACCCTCTTCCACCTCCTCCTCCTTCTTGTCATTACGGATTTCTCTTATTTCTGAGCGATTCATTGTTTTTCATGATTGACATATTTGAAGAAATTTGAATACTCAGGTAGCACTTGCAAGCGAAATCACATTTGGAATACGAGGCATGGAGCTGTGACAATTGAAGCAGATTGGAATATTTATCACATGAAATGACGCAAACACAATGAGATTTGAAAGCGAAGGTTCGAACAAGATGCTCGATCCAGTGGTAGGATGGTCCGCATGGTCTGTCAGCCTGACTCCCAGGGATAGCCTTGTATTGCTAGTAGGTTGTGGTCGAAGGACTGATCAACCATACCTGGAAGAGTAATCAAAATAGCTTGCTATGTGTTACACCGAATCTCACAAAATATATATTGCCTACAACTCTTCTAACATATGTAAATTTTTCCATATGAACGATTTTCTTCTACCATATGTAGGGACCACCAGCCTGAGAACCGACTTTGCGAAATATGGTCTAAAGTAGGCTCAATATGACCGTCAGGTTCTCAATATCATTTTTGCTTTTGGACGCATGTATCTATCTCTTCTCTGAAGCTCGGGAGAGCTTTGGAAGAGCGCTCGACTCCCCTAGCCAGAGAGGAGGGAGAGGCGAGACGAGAGACAAAGGGGCGGAGCCTCTCTCGCGTGTGTCTCTCTCCATCCTCTCGCTCTCTCGCCGCTCTCCTCCCGCGGTCATATATAATTCGAGCACAATTCAGGGAAAATTATTAAAAATCCAATTTTGTGCTTAAAATTCCTCTAAAATACGAATTAACTTATTACGAGATGCGGAACATTGTGCGTTCACAGGAAGTGCCGAAATGACCCTATTCCCAACCTTTATCTCAATGTTTGACTAAGTTATACATGATAGTGCATGCTCCGCATCAGGTCACTGATAGAGGAGGGTGAGAGCATCATCTCAAGCTTTTGAGCGTGTGATTTGGTTGCGTCTCCCAGGTGTGCTCTCTCGAGCTCGTTTTTGAGAAGAATTGTGTCGAGGGAAAGTGGGCAGGGCTGTAAATGACGACTTTTTCGATTGCGTTTCTCTTTGATCTACAATTGCGTTCCTCACAAACCTGCAACTGTCATATTCATTTAAAGTAATCTTGAACTTTCTTGTAAGTTGCGAAATTGTTCTTGTCGGCGAAGAATCATCTCCGAGAGTAGATCGGAGAGACTGGAAATATATATTTACGGATCATGAGATATTATCAAGTGATATCAATCAATAAAATCGTCCTTCAAAGAAGAATGATCTCCGAGTGTAGATTGGAGAAACTATTATGTTCAGAAATATTTCTAAGCGGTGGGGGGGGGAAATCAAATGGTAGGAATCTATGAAAATGGAATTCACGGGGACAAAGTGGAGAGAAACGTTTGGGCACAAATGGGAGATAGTCACAGGCCCTCCATTGATACCGGGAAGTTTGGTGAAGTGTTGCTATGTCCACATTCCCCTCCTCTCTCTTCTCCCAATCATTGAGTATTTTCCTACCCCCTTCCCCCTCAGCCGCTTCTTCTGGCTGCATAAGTGAGTAGCATATTTGAGGCAATCACAATACATTGATTGGACTGTCAAGCGATAACACGCTTAGCATACGAATAATGTGGTACTGTCAATTGAAACATATGCCAACATATAATGTTTATCACACAAACTCTTACAAACATAATTGGCATAGGAGTTTCCAGTTCGAGCGTTAATCTCGGTGCGGTGATAATTCCGATGTCGTAGTCCGGTTATAGCAAGGACAGATTATCTTGAGATAGCATGGCTTGACTAAGAGGCTGAATTTAAAGGTAAGAGGGGGTTTTCGTGATCCAATCGAATGATCGATGACGTATTCGTTTAATTCCATTGATAGAAGATGACGCTCCGAATGTAGGTCGGAGAAACTGAAATCGAGAAATTGGATATGTTGCTATATGGGAGGGGCGACAATTCCGCAACATCATTTCCGCAACTGGGCGTTTCCGAAAATTCCGCAAACGACATTTCCGCAAATACATTTTTTTCCGCAAACGACATTTCCGCAAATGGGCATTTGCGACAACTCCGCAAACGACCTTTCCGCAAGTAATTTTTTTTCCGAGAAAGTATAGAAAAAACAGAAAGAAATTGAAAATAACTGATTTCTTCGCTCCACAATCGTAAACTGAAATGAAAATTCAAAGATTACGGTAGTTGCGGAAAAAAAATTACTTGCGGAAATGTCGTATGCGGAAAAAATTTTATTTGCGGAAAAGGCGTTTGCGGAACAAATTCTATTTGCGGAAATGTCGTTTGCGGGATTGTCACCCCTCCGCTATATGAGCGAGAGAACTAGCTCCGAGTATAGATCGGAGATGCTGAAAGGGAAAACAAGATAATTGCAAGATAATATAACATAAATGCGATAATTTCAATAGGCGCAAATCAATAGTGACGAAATGTAAAGAAGCAGCCAGAGAGTCACACTGCGATAGGGCACTGAAAGGGAGAGTGTCTCAGGTCACCATTGTTTCTGGGATGTTTGGAGGAGTGTCGCTAAGGATGCACCTCTTCCTCTTCCTCTCCCTCTCTCTCGATACGCATTCCATCCTACTCCATGCTGACTCATGTTTCCCAGATCAGCATCGCTGAGGTGATCGATTGAAATCACATTTGATTCATGGAACGCGGAACTGAATAGACACTGAGCGTATAATCAAGCATTATTAAACAAATCATTTATCAAATAATGATCACTTCATAATTTAAGCCATTGTAACCATCGTTGCATATGTATAGTCATTAGCGCAACTTCATTCGTGGAGGTATCGTACTCGGGCGCTGTCTCGAATGATGAGCCAGTTGAACAAGTTCCTCATCTTCCTTCGGAACCTGTAGAGCATTGAGGAGTCAGAAATTCGAGTCCATGTGTCTCGTGTTTGGTTTTTCTGAACCCTGCGAAATTTAAGTGATATTTTCTCTTTAACAATGTTTCTTATTAACGATGCACGACTATTTAACTAATCGTTTTCTTCTAAATTTTCTAAGGCCTACGATTGCTATTGCACAAACCTTTTTTTCTTCGAAATTTATGATTGTTCTACACGTGGAAGATCCGAGTGTAGATCGGAGATGCTGGAAAGGTATAATCTCATATGATAAAATCGAGTAATTCGAATTAATGAAATCGGAATTCATAGAGCAACAATGCAGAAACAATGAGGTAGGGCACTACTGGGAAATAGTGTCTGAGGTCTCTATTGTTTCGGGATGTTTGGAGGAATGTCGCTATGAATGCATTCCTCCCCCCTTCCCCTTTCTCTCCCTTCTCCCTCTCATTACACAATCACCCAATTCTTTTGCCTGACTCGTGATTGCAAGATCAGCATCGTTGTGTTATTGAAGTTGTTTTGATGCAATTGCAAGCTACAATAGGCTTAACATAGGATTCATTAGGCATTGGTGATGCACACACATATTTAAGAAAAATGTTTATCACAATTTTTCACACATTCGGATTAGTGAACGCCGGGAACATGACATTGTTTTCAGGGCATTTTATCTTCTCGAGTGTTTAGCGTATTGTGGCAAGAGAAGAATCATATGATACCGTAGGCTTGGATATTGATTCGAATGTAGAGTTGAACTGAAAACTATAATAACTAGAAAAGCGAAATACATGCGTAAATTGTATCGAAATTAACTCACATTTTCGAGAAAAAAAATAATTCCGTTAATCATCATGTATAATAGCATCATCATCGAACTATATTTTGTTGACATAGTGCGCTCCGAGAGTAGATCGGAGATACTGAAAAGAAAACGTATTGAGAAATTGATGAAATTGAATTGAATGTGATTAGTACAAAAGGTTGAATGTGGAGTGTGTAAATGTTGGGCTAATAGTACAACTGTGAAACCGCGGATTCAAGCGACACATAAGTAAAAAAAGGAATAGTGAGGATACATTTGTTCATGACTGACAGGTATAAGTCCTGACGGGGGCACTAACAGGACGGGGGCACAACAATCAACAACGGGGACGGGGGCACAACAATCTCGAAAGCCGCCCAACTCCTGCCTCTTCTCCTATTGTTTCAGGGCCTAGGTTCATCAAATATTCTTTCTCCTTCCGTCTCCTCTCAAAGGCTAGCGAAGAGCCTCTACTTTTCCAGACCTTTCCAAACAGTGTATCACGAATATTCGGACGATGACACTTTACTTCACTGAGATATTCCTCGGACAAACTCGGCTTGTTGTCTCACATATACCTTTTAAAACAGTATAACGCGAAACTTCGGTGGATGTTCCTTTATGTCACTATATATTTCAGTACTGCTAGATAAACCAAACAATCGAGCGTGCAACTGCCAAGACTGTTCATATTATACAAGTACTTCGTATCATTTTAGGAGTTTTATACTGAGGATACCAATGATAATCACAAAAAATCACATCATCATAAGAATGGGATCGTTTCAATGATTGAGATCTGAGGAGTAGCGCCTTGCAGTCTCGGAATGTGTAAGTGTAGATGTATTCCTTCGTGAAATACGAGTAGCATCTACTAGGTTGATGCGAAAGTCTTTTCCCTTTTGTTATTTCAAGTTTCTCCCTGTCAATCAAACTTGTTATAAATTTCATCATAATATAGTTAGGAGGCATTCTGTTACATTATTGCAGTATGCTTCATTCTAATCACCCATGCGTAGAATTGTAATGGAACAAGGTTCGGAGGAGGCAAAGATTGGGAGACTGCCTAGAGGAAACAGAGGGAATTGACAAACACTTCCTATATAACACGGTCGGATGTTTCGGTTCGTTAGGTCGTAGACACCCGACCGCCTCACGAAGGATGAACCTCATCAGTACGATGCCCAACGTGAGTGAGGAAACAAAAGATGGGGAAATGGGTAGATATTCGCGACGCGAGAATAAAAACGAACAACCAACAATATCGTAATTTGTGTAAAAAAACAGTGTGATTAGGGGAGTGACCTAGTGAGAGTGAGAGAATGGAGGGTGAAGAGGGAACGGCGGGAAGAGGATAGATCACTAGAGGTCACAAGGTCAGAGTGTGAGGAGAGGGAGGGAGGGGAGGCGGAGGGGAGGGAAGATGATCAAGAGATCAAGAGATCAAACACCTCTGGTCAAGGAAAAGTTGAAGTGGAAAAGATTCCAGGCGTAACGAGAGAGTGAGAAGGGACTCAAATGCAGTGGAGAGAGGGAAGAGGGAATGCATCCATAGCGACACTCCTCCAAGCTTCTCTTAGTGGATTGCATTGATTCAATTACCTCAAGCGCCATATCACTTTGCCATTATTTTTTCTATGAATTTCATAATCGTTTTCCACCTAACATCCCTGAAACAACGGAGGCCTGAGACACTCATCCTATTAGTGCCCTACCTAACTTTTGTTCTTTTCATTGTTTATCGATGAATTTCGATTCCAATTGATCCACATTGCTCGATTGTATCTCATCATCGGTTGTGTTATATTTTAGTCACTCCGATCTACTCACGGAGTACATTCTTCAACACGAAGAACAATATATAAGAAGATTCAAAATTTCTTCATATAAAATACATCGACAGGTTTAGGAGGAACAGCAATAGTATGGCTTCGAAGGAAAAGATATGTATGAAGATCGTGTGAGCAGGAAAGTATGTAATCGGGTGAATAACAAAGCCGATTTTCGTAGCAAACAAATATGTTATATGTTTGCAAAATTTTGAAAATCAACTACTAATGATATACTGATGCCAAAAATCTCGATTGTATCTTCTCAACGGTTATGTTATATTTTAGTCACTCCGATCTACTCACGGAGCACATTCTTCAACACGAAGAACAATATATAAGAAGATTAAAAATTGTTGTATTGGAGGGTTTTCCCCCTTCCCCTCTCCGTATCAATTAGCATAATCCGTACTCTATCGAGGGACGTTCCCCTCTCCCCTCTTCCCCTCTTGTATTATCATATTACGTGCAGTCTAGCGCGTCCCCTCTTGGCCCCGCCCCCTCTCTACATAGAGAGTGCCTTTTGCATAATTGAGTGATGCGAGTAGACTGCTCGCCTCGCACTCTCTCTGGTTCGCGGCCTGTTGGCTGGTTCTCTGTAGATAAAGTTCTCTTCCTCTATGGCTCTCTGAGTTGGAACAGACAACTATACAACAATCGGTTATTTTATATTTTAGACACTCCGATCTACTCACGGAGCACATTCTTCAACACGAAGAACAATATATAAGAAGATTCAAAATTGCTTCATATAAAATAAATCGACAGGGTTAGGAGGAACAGCAATAGTATAGCTTCGAAGGAAAAGATATGTATGAAGATCGTGTGAGTTCAGGAAAGTATGTAATCGGGTGAATAACAAAGCCGATTTTCGTAGCAAACAAATATGTTATATGTTTGCAAAATTTTGAAAATCAACTACTAATGATATACTGATGCCAAAAATCTTAGATTACAGGCCCACAAATCAAAAGTAGTTTCAGCGAATCAGGCTGATGCGGAAGTCTTTTCCCTTTTTTGGAAGATGAGTTTCTAACTTCCCGTACCCTTCGTATTTGCCCGATATACATATGATTTTCCAAAGTCGACGAATACGGGAAAATAATTTTCGAATCGAAATTATCAAAAATGTATCATTCTCAGTGTCTTCAGCCACTGCTTACCGCAGATCCATCAACGCACCATCGGCACCATCAACGCCAGAACCCTCGCCCCCAAGGACAAGCAGACCGAGATGGAGCTCGCCCTCAACAAAATCAAGTGGGACGTTATTGCAGTGCAGGAAGCAAGACTTGTGGGTTTGGCCTCGTTCAACCTTACAACCTCTGGCACTGTAGTCTACCACTCGGGCGGTCCCACTGCGTCCCATGGCGTGGCATTCTTGCTCCGACAGCACCTCGCGCAACGAGCCGTGTTCAATGGCCTCTCCCCCCAAAGTCGACGAATACGGGAAAATAATTTTCGAATCGAAATTATCAAAAATGTATCATTCTCAGTGTCTTCAGCCACTGCTTACCGCAGATCCATCAACGCACCATCGGCACCATCAACGCCAGAACCCTCGCCCCCAAGGACAAGCAGACCGAGATGGAGCTCGCCCTCAACAAAATCAAGTGGGACGTTATTGCAGTGCAGGAAGCAAGACTTGTGGGTTTGGCCTCGTTCAACCTTACAACCTCTGGCACTGTAGTCTACCACTCGGGCGGTCCCACTGCGTCCCATGGCGTGGCATTCTTGCTCCGACAGCACCTCGCGCAACGAGCCGTGTTCAATGGCCTCTCCCCTCGTCTGGCGACTCTCCTTCTACCCAACGAGCGTCTCTTCCTCGTCTGTGCCTATGCTCCCACGTCGTCTTACGATGACAAAGAGTATGAGGAGTTCATGGACTTGGTTGAGGCTGCCGTCAGGAGAGCCCCAAGAGGCATGATGCCTGTGTTAGTCGGGGACTTCAACTGTCGAGTCGCGAGGGAACCTGGCAATGAAAGATTTGTCGGTAACTTCGCTTCTCCCACCCCGAACTCACGAGGACGGACCTTCACTGAAGTCTGCGTGAGGAATAACCTGCGCATCTGGAACACGTTTCCCAAGAGAAGACACTGCCGAATCTGGACTTGGCGATCCAACAACGGCTTCACATTCAGCCAAATTGACTTCGTTGCGTCGCCTATCTCGGCGAGAGTTGTCAATTTTGGAGTCGTTGGTCGTTTCGAGTTCGACTCTGACCATCGCCTTGTCATGTCTCTCTCTCCCCGACCCGGTGAAGCACAAAAGATGCAGGGAGAGGTTTGATCTTGACCGAGCCTCTTTTACTGCCAACGCGAATCTTCTCGCGTCAGTGCCTCTCACCCACCCCGCCTCTGCTGCCGATGCCTACCATTCCATCCGGGCATTCACTGAGACCGCAGCAAGCGACCGTTGGAAAGTGCGCAAGATCCCACCCTGGATATCCCCTGCGACCCGGAGACTCCTAGCCACGCGCCACCAACTGCAATCCCTCCCGAATGGAAACATCGCCTACTCCACCACGTGCAAAGCAGCCCGAATGAGCCTCGTCGATGACATCAGAAGGCGCAAGGCGGCTCAAGCCCGGCATGCAGCGACCATGGGAAGGAGCATAGTGAAGGTGACGCTGAATCTCCAATCCTCCAGGAAGCGTCTTCTCGTCCCCGATCATACCACTGGTGCACTCTCTCAGGGTGCAACTACGGTAGCGGTCAAGCGTTTCTACGAGGATCTCTACACCCCCGGAGTACAGCTACCCCTCGCAGTCCCTTCGATCCCAACCTACCCTCTGGCTCCCTTCCTTCCAGACGAGACCCGGCACGCGATGTCTCTTCTGAAATGCGGCCACTCCCCTGGTTCCGACGGCATCCTACCCGAGATGATCTACAATGCAAGAGACTACCTCGCTCCTGTGATCGCGGACCTTCTCAACCGCTTGGTAGCTGGAGATCCAGTTCCCGATAATTTGGCTGAAGCAGTAGTCTCCTTACTTTACAAGAAAGGAGATCCTACCAATATCGGAAACTTTCGACCAATCTCCCTCCTTACCGTAACCCTCAAGACCATCACTAGGTGTATCCTGAAAAGATTCGAGGTGGTACTTGAAGAGGCTGAGTCGCCCACCCAAACCGGGTTCCGGTGCGGGCACAGCACACTCGACAATCTGCATTCCATCAAGCAGATAGTAGAAAAGACCTCTGAGTACGGTATTCCCATCTACTTCGCGTTTGTCGACTTCAAGAAGGCCTTCGATTCCGTGGAGTGGAGCGCTGTCTGGCAGTCTCTCTGGTCAGCTGGATGCCATCCGACCCTCGTTCATCTTCTCCGTCGCATCTACGAATCGTCTTCCACCCTCATCCGCGTCAACGAAGATCTAGTCCCAGTAACTGTTCGAAGAGGAGTCCGCCAAGGAGACACTCTGTCTCCTCGTCTCTTTAACGTGGTTCTTCGTTCGTCAATGGATGACATCGACTGGGAAAGCGATGGGATTCGGATAGACGGGAGGAACCTGAGCCATCTGGAGTACGCAGATGACGTGGATCTCATCGCCAAGTCACGACCGGAACTGGAAAATATGTTGAAGAAGTTGATGGAAGCCTGCAGTAGAGTAGGTCTCGAAGTCAATGCCTCTAAGACCAATCTGCTCACCTCATGCACCACTACACGAGCCCCAATCACCATCGGCAATCTGAAGTTTGAATTCACCGAGTCTGCCACCTATCTTGGAGGAAGAATCTCCCTTCCCCTCGATCACTCGGATGAAATAGAACACCGGATCCGACTCGGCTGGTATGCATGGAGCAAGCTTTCAAGTCTCCTCTCATCCCGCCTACTTCCCATGAAGACCAGGAGAAAACTTTTCGAAAGCTGCGTCACATCTATAGTACTCTACGGAAGCGAAGTATGGGCACTACGATCGAGCGATAAGGAGAGATTGAGTGTTACCCAAAGGAAGATGGAAAGGAAAATGGTTGGAGTTTCGCTGAGGGACCGATGGAGAAACGACCGCGTGCGAGGCATCACAAAACTGCGAGACTGGGTCGAGGAGGGATTGAAACGCAAGGCTCGCTGGGCTCTCAAGGTACGGAACATGGATTTGGATCAATGGAGTCGCGCGACTACCGTCTGGACGCCATGCAACAGGAACCGCCCCCAGGGCAAACCTAGAGTGCGCTGGAAAGACGACTTGAAGCGAGCTATTGGCGCTAACTGGTGGTCTACAACTTATGAAGAATACCGCCGACTCATCCCCTTCTGAGCATCTATTGCCTGACATGATAAATTGATTGATTGATTGATTGACTAAAATATAACACAACCGATGATGAGATACAATCGAGCAATGTGGATCAATTGGAATCGAAATTCATCGATAAACAAAGAAAAGAACTAAAGTTAGGTAGGGCACTAATAGGATGAGTCTCTCAGGCCTCCGTTGTTTCAGGGATGTTAGGTGGAGAATGATTATGAAATTCATAGAAAAAATAATGGCAAAGTGATATGGCGCTTGAGGTAATTGAATCAATGCCATCCACTAAGAGAAGCTTGGAGGAGTGTCGCTATGGATGCATTCCCTCTTCCCTCTCCTCCACTGCATTTGAGTCCCTTCTCACTCTCTCATTACGCATTCTTACTTCTTTTCGGCGACTTGCATGGGATACAAGATCAAACGAGTGTGGGGATGAACCAATCAATAGTTTATCAAACAATCGTGAATTTATCATACATCATCATCTAGGTCAATTACCTAATCTTCCTTTTCCCGATTCTCATTTTATTGCAATCACTCGCAATGTCCTCGCATGCCTATTTGCATCCGCAGCCTTTCCGTTCCATGAACGGATTCGTTCCATGAGATCTGAAAGAATGAATTTTTACTGCGACCCCCAATTTATCCTATTTATCGAGCGGGAAAAGTATACGTTTCAGAAGAAAGAATGGCCGTATGGAAGGGAGGATAAGGCAGGAAGAAGAGGGGAAAGATAAATGGGTGAAATGGAAGAGACGGAAGAAGTTCCAGATGGAAGCGGAAGCCCGGAAGGAGATAGTCTGGCAATTCTCAAGTAGTGTTGGCTCGCGCAACACCATAACCACGCCTTTTTTACTTTTTACTTTTTTACTTTTACTTTTTTACTTTTTTTTCCAAGTTATCCAATTTATCAATCTTTATCATGCAAAAATTAGTGAGGTAGCGCACAAATGGGAAGAGTGCTTCAGCTTTCTTTGTTTCGGGGATGTTTGGACGAGTGTCGCTAAGGATGCATCCCCACTTCCCCGCCCTTCTCCCTTTCATTAAGTATTCTTCCTTCTTATGGTACTTTTTCTTTATGGTATACAATAATATTAGAATGATTCTGGTGATACTTGCAAGCGAAAATGCTCAAGGCGTGTGAATCATGTGTGATGGCAATTGAAACAAAAGGCAAACGTTTATCTCATACATTCTCAATAGCACTGCTTCTGGGATCCTATTGCTACGAGACAGTTTTCTGATGGATAGGACATCACATTGAAACAACTTCTAAGTGAGTCATAGAAATGATGACATTGCGAACCTGCAAAAATTTAAATGAAATTAAATTATTGCGAGTCTTCAGATGAATAAATTTTTGTTTACAATAGCCTTTCATGGTCACGAACCCTTTCATTTCATTTAGGCAAGGCATATGCCCATTTGAATGATCGTTAATGTCCATTTCAGTTCTTGTACTAGAAGATGATGCTCCGAATATAGGTCGGAGAAACTGAAATCGGAAAATTAGGATGATGGGATTGGAAAATATTCGAGTATTGTGAAGAACACTTGCACAGGCTGTTGTACTTTGCGTTTTCGCAAAGTACATCTCTACGAAATTAGACGAACGCCAATACAAATAGAGTAAAATCAATTGGGACTGAATTCAATGAAAATCCAGAGAGTCACAGTGTGATTTGGCGATAGAGGTGAGTGAGTCAAAAGCCTCTGGGAAGCGTGGAGAGGTGTCGCTATGGATGCGAATCCCCTCTTCCCTTCTCCTCCCTTTCCTTGCCATGACATATGAATCGAGCCGAGATACGCCAATATAAAAAAATTGAACAAGGCGAATATCCGTTCTTTCACACTGCTTTCAACAGTCTTAGTGTTGCTTCACGAGGCCTTTTTTTTTTTTTTTTTTTTTTGCGTGTGTCTCTCTCGCTCCCCCCATTAGCATTTCTTGCATTACCTGCAATTGTTATTGTCTGCTACCAAATGTATTTTATTGACGATTTGTTGAGCTCGTTTCATTCTGGTCTATGATTGTACTCTCCCACATACCTGTGGATAATTTCGAGATAATGTTATTTGTATTGTTTATTATATGAGTTGATTGTCCTTCTCATGGACGAATGAGCTCCGAGTGTAGATCGGAGAGACTAGAAAGGTATAATTTGGTATGAAAAGATAATATCGAGTGATTCCAATAAAAAAACCCAAAAAATTCATAGCAAAACAATGCAGAGAATAACAGAGAGATAGGGCACTAATGATGGGAGTGTCTGAGGTCTCCATTGTCTCGGGGATGTTTGGAGGAGTGTCGCAATGGATGACTCCCACCTTCCCGTCATCTTCCTCTCCCTTCTGCCTCTCATTACGAATTCCCCCTTCTTCTGGCTGAGTCATTTTTGGATGATAATCATCGTTGTGGAATTCGAGGGGTTCTGATGGTACTCTCAAGAGAAAATACGCTTGGCTTATGAATTATGTGGTACTGACTAGGGTTCTCGAATTGGGCGGCGCCCAGGCCGCTTGACAATGAAATCAACGTGATGAATTACGCCTAATCCGCCTGTTCGCGAACAAGGGGATTGAATCAGGCGGCCTGCTCGCCCATTCAGGCCATTTTCCACTCTCCGAAGCGGTTTTCTCGCCCGAGCAGCCACAATTGCTCTTCAATTTCGTTGAGATCTAGTGTGTTTCACGTGGAATTCAGCAGCGAAATGATTGAATCGCTAGGTTTCTTTTATGTTTCACACAGCCATAGAAATATGAATCCACAGTAATTCGATAGAATGGCCTGGCAGGCGCGAACAAAGGAATCGCACCTACCAGGCATTCTTCATTCTGCGAGCCCATTCAGGCGGATCGGCCGCTCCGCCAATGCCTGAATGGGCGGAATGGCCCAAATGGGAAACCCTAGTACTGACATTTGACAAAGACGTTAAGTTTGAATGTTTATCACAATTCTCCAACAAAAAATCGGATAAGTTTACGTTGAAAACATGTCTTGCTTAGTGGGATGAGAATATAGCGAATAGTCGAAAAACGGAAGGTAACTGTTGAGGAAGTATCGGTATAAACTAAAAACGAGAAAAATATATAAAAGATAATCAGTTGAATATCTAAAAATTGGATCACAAACTTGAGGGAACTCTTCTGTGAATCTGAATCAAGAAGACGATTCTCATCATTATCATGAATAATAAAAGGTCCGAGAGTAGGTCGGAGAAACTGAAAAGGAAGTTTATTGAGAAACTTGTGAGCCGCAAGAAAAAGCGCGAAACAACTTGAAAGCAAATGCGCAATTCAATGAGCCCCGTAGGTCTTCGTCTGCCTCCCATGTCCCCTCGTCTATTGTTTCAGGGCACACGCTCTTAACGTATTCCTCCTTTCTCCATTTCCCTTCTCATTCGAATTTTACTCGCTAAAGAGAAAGATTAGAATCTCATAAATTTCAAAGGTTGTTCCGGTGATGTGTTATCTGAAACCTCGTGATCTAGGATAGAACATATCTTGATTAATAAAAACAAACAGTCTAGAAGTCAAATGTCTTGAGCAAGAACTATTTCATCAAAAATTACATCAACAACAGTTGCAACCGTGATTGCGAAGATTTCGCAAATTATAATGTTGTGGAGGTTTCCTTGATTATCCGTCGAGGAGTAATCAACTCAAAATCCAAATTTCACGAAATAAAGAGACCGTTAGTGAAGAAAAAATGACGAAACCTGAGCAGCGGTTTTTTTAAAACTTGTGTGAAGTTATTTGCAAAAATACAATTAAATCTTGAGTGATTGTAAAGTCTATGCTCATCTCGCATCTGATATTTCGCTTCTGTTTCACCGCTCGCATAACTTCAGAATGAAATGAGCACACGCGGGGCGTCCGCTATGCCAATTTCACATGTTGCCCTTTGTGACACGGCCAGTAGAGGAGTATCGTTGGTTACAAGGTAGCAACATTACATTTGCATGGAAAAGGTGTAAATTCGTCATTGATTGGTCTATTGTTTTGACGCATTTAAATACAACTTAATCTTGTCTAGGGATTACGGTAACCCAGTCCGATGGGTCAAATCGAGTTCCTTGGGTCAGATTTTTTCGAAAATTTCTCTAATCGATCTCAAAATCATTTTTCCGTAGTCTAAGGGACGGTAGGTGCTCTTCATCTGCGGGCATCACCTGCGGGCGGAGGTCGAGCCTGCCTGCGTCGGCATGCCAGTCAGACACCATGCCCATTAGGCCAGGGCGGCCTACCGCAGAGAACGCTTGACGGAGACTAGTGGTTGGGGCGCGCGCCTTTCTCTACCTCTTGCAAAACATCACCTGCGGGCGGGAGTCGAGCCTGCCTGCCTGCCTGCGTCGGCATGCCAGTCAGACACCATGCCCTCTCCCTCATTCATTCGCCGCTCTTTTCCCACTTACAGTCTGTTGGTCTCTCTTCTCGCGCCCTTTCTCTCACTCCTCTAACGAAACCCCGCCAACCGTATCATCTCAGATAGTTACCCCTCCGCGCTCTACCACTTCCTTCTGTATCCTCATACATTATCTCACTTTCAATTCAGGATGGGCTCCGTCCTGGGTCTCGTGACGCCTTCCCCGCCTCCCGCAGCCACTTAAAACCAGCAGCAAACCGCGGCCAGCAAGGTACCTACCGTATCTTCTCACCAACCGTACCCTACATCTTCAATCCGGCTACCGTAACCCGCACTGAGCTACAGTATCCTCATTAATCGAGTACTGTACTATTCGATCGGCTATCATCACCCTGATCATGCCACCACGTTCTCTTGCTACAGTATCCTCATCATTCGTTTACCGTACCCATCGTTTGTGTACCGTATCCTAATTGTACCGTTATCCTTGCAGGCTTCCGAGAAGGCAAGCGGAACGGAGCCAGACGCGACGACGCACAATGCCCCCGTAAAACCGGCAAGCACCTTGGCCAGTGTGAAAAATACTAGGAGAAATGAGGGATGAGGGGGAATGGTATGAGTTTCACAACGAGTTCAAGTTCAGAAGCATCTTTATGGGGATAATGGTCAGCGATGGTACAATCACAAAAAAAATATTATTCGAATTATATTTTATTGATTAATCTATTATAATTACAGAACAAGGTGTTCCCGCACCAGTGCGGACTCGAGGATGATGAGGATGAGTGCGAGGACTGGGAGGTGAAAGCAAATCGATCTTAAAGGAGGAGTTACACGTCCATCTGTATCAACACTAGGGTTGACACTTCGAGGATGACACACCTCATTTTGCATACTCGCTAACAGGTCATAGAAGCGAGAGAGCATGCGAATTGGAGAGAGTGGCTCCCGTTTTGTCGCAACTATCTGCCACGCTTGGGTCGAGGGGTGCTTTATTTATTGAATGAAACGTACCTGACGCTTGCTTGTGGAAGCGAACAACTCCTTCAGTCGATCTAATTTCCATTATGATGATGCAAAATCTGACTGATAGTTTTAAGCTACCGAAGCGTAAATTCTAGATAACTTACCATTGTAATCATTTTTCACTTGATGCCCCCTTTGATGGCCTATAAAAAATGAATACAAATACATGAATAATAACTGTAAACAATGTGTTCAGTAGGGAAGTAAATTCTAGTTTGGCTCTCTCCATTCTGCACATTATCTCGCCGGTAAGAGAAACGAGAGATCACGCAAAATGAAGAGAGTCGATGCAGATTTGTCATGCCTGCTGTTCAGGGACCGCAGCGCATTAAGACTTCGAAGGCGTCGCCCGTGCAGGCGGCCAAGTGCCGCGCCCATCTCGACCTGATCTATCGCTGTGTGGAATTCGAGTGAGTCAGACGGATACTGACTCTCCTCAATCCGCATGCTCTCTCGCCGGTCAGAGACACGAGATAACACGCGTATCATTAGTTGCTACTGAAACATAAGGTTAATGTAGGAATCGTCATCATGGTTATTTGATAACGAGAACATGCCTTGTTGTGTCTGCACGTAATCAGCCTGGATTTTGAACTGGGACCGGTTCCGGGAAACAGCTGATCCGGAAGAAAGTGACGGTGTTGGTTGCGGAGTTGTGAATAACTCGTCGATTTCCAGGTGATGATCCACCCGCAGGATGTGATGAATGTGATCGGGACTGTGGATGAGGTAATTAGCACTAGGATTTACAATTCATGGATGTCTCTCCTCATTTTGCAAACTCTCTCACCCGAAATTATATTTGTTCCGAGATATCTGGAGCGCCATGTATTATCAAAAATGACAAATTTATATCCCTGTTCACATACATACGTGATTGAACCTGAATTTCAGGAAAATTATAATAAATATTGGAATGTATTATATAATTCAGTTATTATATATTGTCAGTATCTCATTTCGGAGCCCATGCTCATCGAAGACGTTCCCTTCGGTATTACCATGGAAACAAAAATGGAAAACCGGGCTACGAGTGCACAAAGTATCTCTTCCTGGGCAACTACGTGGGAGGGTTCGTTATTTTGAGAAAACAAAATCGTTATTTATGAATCCCTCTTGGATCGACTTGAGATTAGCTTCAATTTTGTTTTATATTTTTTTAAAAATAAATTTATCTAATTACAAATATTGCAGAGGATGGCAGCAGCCCGAGGTCATCATGGCTGTGTACTGTCTCAAGATTCTCTACCCGGATAATGTGAGGAAATATACGATTCCACTCTGATAATGATTCACGAGATAATCCCTCATTTGTAGTTAGGAAATTCCTTTTTTTTTAGTATTTCGCGAAACAAAAATAGGTCGAAAGCTTGAGATACATAGAAGATACTATTTGTAAATAATATTATCTATAATAATATCTTAAATAAATAATATAATTTTATATAATTTAAATAAACATAAAAATAATAATAATACTTCCTCCTCCGCGGCAATCACGAGAATGAAGACGAGATCACCGATGTGTGACTGATTTCTACCAAGAGCGCTGAGCGATTCGAAGAGGTGAGAACACGAGTTCAAAAGACGGGCAGCCGTCTCGTCATTTCACAAACTCTATCTCGACCGGTCGTCAGAGGAGAGATTGTGTGAATTGAAGTGACGAGACTGCCACACATATTTCAAACTAAAGTGCGAGCTGTCCGGTAGGACCAGGGCTGGGACACAAAACGTTTTCGAGACACAAAATTTTTGTCCACACAAAAGACACAAAAAGATTTTTTTGTGTACACAAAACACAAAAAAACACAAAATTTTGTTTTAAGCTGCAACCTATTTTTACAAATTTTCCAGTAATATATTTCGAAATTTGAACTTGAGTAATCAATTTTGTGACTGGTTTGGGTTTTTTTCTGAATCTTCAAGCATTTTCGGACAAAATTTTTATATTTTGTTCAGCGAAAAAAAATTTTCCCCAAAAATTGAGATTTTTTTTGCTTCTGGACGAAAAAGTTTTCACGATTTTTTTGTGTCAGATAAACACAAAACTTTTTGTGTCCAAAATCCTGAAAACACACAAAAAACACAAAACACAAAATCCCAGCCCTGGGTAGGACTAAGAATAACTTCCGATAAGTGAGAGTTGGAGAATGGTTCATAGTAGAATGTTTCACGGTACTTCTACGGTGAAACATTCTCCAATACTCACTCATCGTAAAATATTCATTCTGGTCAGTTCTCACTAATGTTTGAACTGTTGTCGAATTGAATAGTACAATTTTCATTCTGCACACATCTCATCGGTCAGGCAAACTAGAGTGTGTGCAGAATGGAGAGAGCCTCTATTCGATCCGGCATCCCTAGTAGAGGCACCAGATGCCAGGAAAAACAATTCGTTGATCACATAGCATTGCTAAGAGTCTCCCTATCACGTGCTTAGGAGACGTTAAACCTCAGATTGCCCAATAATTTGAGAAGAAAATCGATACTTTCCAGGAAACTGCCAACACTATCTTCTGGCGCTTCGGCGAATCCTTCTGCAATCTTTCAGTCGCCGCCATTATTGGTGAATATGTATTAATTAATTAATTAATTAATTAATACATATTACATAATATATATTATTCATTATAAATATCAATGTTAGATTCAAAAACTCAGATAAAGCAATGACTGGTGTAGCATACAGTCAGCCATGATGAGCGGAAAGAAATACTCGCTAATTATTTATTCCATATTCCGATATTCCTGATCTTTCTTTCATTTGTTGCTGGACGCAAAATGACCTTATTTAATGCAAATGCTATGGCCCAGCTGGTGGTAAGACACTTTGACCAAGCAACATGGAATAAGACCGGTTCGAATAATACTTTTCGAATTAGGACATTTCGCACAATTCATTTCGAACAATGCCGGATCGAATAATGTCAATTCGAATTAGGACATTTCGCACAATTAATTTAGAATAATATATTGGTGAATGATTTTTGCTGCCTTCAAGGCAATAATTGCCAAATATATTTATTTTTCCGATTCAAAAATTCAAATGGCCGACTGTTCCTGGCATATTGTAACTATAGTCATCGATTGACTAGTTGTTTCGCAATATTTTCTTCTTGGTTTATTTTTATTTTGAACCTTGTTTTGCTTTACGTTGTGATTGAATATTTTTGTATTTCGTTGTTTATTGTATGCGACATTACATAGTCGACGTTTTAGATTGTCGTCTATGGCTCCGAGAAATGACAAAGATTCGGTTTATCACACGGGATTTATCCTGGTTGAGCACAGCGTTAGACAAGATGGTTCCGCACTTCTATACTGCAGAGGTATTTTCTTTTTTCTTAATGAATTTACTTGTCTAATTATTGAAGAACGAAAGACCGCAACGAATTGTTTGGCGGCATATGAAAGAGATGTAAATGGATCCATCAGAGAGATTTGGGAGCAAAATAACCATACGGCGGACCCTGATCGTGTATTGGTAGGGATAATGTGTGATATACAGGTTAATATTGTCATAACAGGCTCATCAGGCTAAGCAGCAGATTAAAGATGATGCTAGAGCGAACATTGATCGTCCTCGTAAAATCATCAGCAAAGCGAGAGCGGTGCAAATGCACGCGCATCTGTATTGGCCGGTAGTTTAATAATTTTTTGTTGTTCTTTTAACCTCATTATTTAGGATCAACATCAGCCATGTGCGGTACGATCACTCGCTATCATCCGATAGATTCTGATTCTATTGCGGCGAGGGAAGTACCGATTCGAATCACTCGGAAGTTTCAGTTGGTATGTATAAAATATATTTCGCGTGAATAAATTATTTTAAAAAGGAGGTAAGCCATTCATGGTGCACGACTCCTTGGTGAATTCTCCAAATCTCCCTCGAATCATTGTATTCTGCTCCGAAGAGCAACAGAAACTGCTTGCTGTGAGGTATTTTCAAAAGATACAGTTATGTAAGTTACATTCGTTCCTAAAGGCGTCCACTACCATCTGTGCCGATGGCACATTCGATGCTGTGAAGGGAATTATGGGCGCTACTGCGCAATGCTGGGTGCTTCTAGTGCCGGTGAGATGTTCTAGAAATTTTTTCCATGTTTCTATATTTTTTCAGATGAATAGTGGTGAATACGTGATTGCTGGATGGATTCTGATGGAAAATAGACAGACCGTCACTTACATCAGTGCGATTAATGTGCTCAAAGGACTGCCCCATATGCCTAGAACTAATAATTACGCTGAAGCATCCAATTTCATCATGAATGTGAGTCTCTTCTTCTTCAATATTTCCCTTAATTAAATCAAATATAAAAATACAATGCAAATCGGATGACTCATCTTGATCAGCACCGAAAATGCGACATTGATAAAATCTACATCTCTGAATTATTCGCTATTTCAATCGTCGATTAAGACGATTCGCGGGATCTGTGACGGTGCTTCTCTACTAGAATTACTTCACGACGAGGAAGAAAAAGTTAGCACTGGTGCCTCTGTGGCCGCTGTTAATCCCACTCATCGAATGAGTCTTCCGATTTCTAAGAAGATTAAGGAAAGAAATGCAGCTATCGAACTTGCCTTCTCTAATCCTAGCAATCTCCGTGGTACCCGCCTCCTTCGTCAAATCTGTTCTACTTTGGCACCTTATCAGAAGTAGATGGTAGCCATTCCGTTTCAATTGATACTCTATTAATGTTGTGAAGTATTTTTTCGAATGTGACCTATGTATCGAAGCAGTTGCCTTTACCGTTCTCTTTTCTCCCTTTATCGTTCATGTTTTCTTTTGTTATAGTTTCGCTTTTTTTGTTAGAATATGCAATGCTCAGTTTCCTCAGAAGTTATAAACAATTTGTACAATTTCGGCATACTGTGTAGTGAAATCATACTTGCATAATATCATCCAATCCATGAAGTATTAATCAAGCATTATTCAAAAAATCTTAATTTGAACAGAATTGTGCTAAATGTCTAAATTCGAAAATAATAGTGATAATTGTCCTAGTTCGAAATGTATTGTGCGAAATATCCCAATTCGAGAAGAATTGTGCGAAACGTCCTAATTCGAAATGCATTGTGCGAAATGTCCTAATTCGAAATGATCTTATTCCATGTTGTTTGGTCGAAGTGTCTTACCACCACCCAGATTCTATTATTAATGAAACAGAGTACATTGTTTAGAAAGTTCGTAATAATAAGTGAAACAGTTTATTTTCTTACAGTAATTGAATAAAGTAAGATATTTATAATAATATTTTTCGGGCGACATCTACTTCTGCGCTCACGGCGGCTTCTCTCCCCGCTTGACTTGCAACCAGCTGAGAGGAGTGAGCGGGTTTTTTTTCTATATATCGGGTTGAGGAATAAGTAACGTTCGTTTTTCCAATTTCAGATTATGACCTCTCCCGTCTTTCTAAATTGTGCAATTATATTCCGGTTTTTGATGATCGATAAGGGCTTGGATACTCTCTTTAGCGCACACTATATCATATATCTCCGATCATTTAGGCGATCACAATGGCTGGCTCAATTCAAAGTTGTCGCACCTCACCCTGAGATTTTGACAGGTCAGCACTGAGGGAAGAAGAATTATTGAGCCACAATGAAGCTGCAGTAGTAAAGTATCATGGTTATACATTACACTGATGATATTCAGAGGAATATCCAAGTAAAGGCCTGTGTGAGATATGCGCCTAACGAGAGTGTAGGATTTTCAGTTACTGACCGAAAGAAGTTTTGCTAGCCGCGTTTTCTTAGCAATAGATCTAAAGACCTCAATTATGCTTGAATGTGGAGTACCTTTCCTGTTGAAAATATGGACGAATTTTGCTAAGTGTGGAGCATTCTCTTTATGAGTTAAATTGCTCGTAAGTCTGATATAAAAAAAACAAGCTTCGAAATCGACATTTATTGCTATTTCCTGTAAACCGTACTAATTGAATGTAAGGCCTTAGATGGTTAAATGGACGAGCAACTTTTGCACTATCATCCACCAAGTGGCCACAATTATAGAATGGCTACTATGTCTTGGGTATGGTTTTTTTAAGTCCTCAAAACACGCATTTCTTTTGATTCCGTCACAAAATAATATTTTTGGAAAACTGTTATTTTTCAAATAGGAGCATAAGTAGCACCAAATGTTTATAGTGATAATATAGCTCCATAGTGAGTGACTGGAGCGCACTAGTGTATAGGCCAGCACCTTCGATCCTCAAGGTAGACTAATAAGTTAAGTGAACTGCAATTTTTCACGAACGTTCCCCTTGAAACGTCTATAAAAATACAACAATGAATCGAGCACCATTCTCACTTCACCATGGAAGAGGTGTAGTATAGGGCTGCTCATCTGAGAATGTGTGAATTTACCGAACAGTTTCCACGTTAACTTACACAATTCGAAAAAAATCTAAAATTTTCGAAAATTATCAGGTACATTGAAATCTAAATTTCTCTCCTACACAGGAAGCGTGATATTTCTATTACTAACGGCTATGATACTCGAGCATACCCTGAAAAAATGCTATAAAGTCAGCTCGTTTAGATTTGATTGGCGGGAGATATATGAGCCCAAACACGATGCTCAAAAACGAGCGTTACTTATTCCTCAACCCAATAACTCAATAATTTTCGCACTTATCCACATAAAGAACTAGGTATGAGAAGAGAGGACGAATTTGATACGGATATGTAGTAACAAATCCTCCCCCTAGTATTCCAAAGCAATTCCTAATTCATTCCTTAAAACACATTACCTCCGGTGAATCACTATCACCCAATACTTTCCTTTGACCCAGAGGGACAATGAAAAAGTAATGGGTTGAAATCCCAACTCTACAGCTCATAAAGCCGTTCTTCTGCACCTGTGACGATGTGCTCGTGCAAGATCTGTGCTGGGCGGACCCGGCGGTCGGACTCACAGGGTGGGTTGGACTAGACTGAGTTAGGACTGCATTTGAACTGTGTTTGGAGTAGATTTGAACTGAACTTAGTGGCTGCCGGTCTCGGTGGGTAGGATCTATGTATATTGAAATGGATTGGACTTGATCGAATAGTTTATATTCATCAGCAACTCTACACTAAACGTATACATCAAACTCATCAAATTTGCATGCATTCTCTGTTGTAGAGCGAACTGAATGTATTTCATTCATACTCCGTTAGAATTGTGATACAATTCTGCAATTTCAGCACTTGCTTGAACATCCGACGAGGACGGTCGTTGAACTTCGGTTCGTTGATAAAGTTCAAAGATCACAGAACAAAGATCAACTGTTCAAACGTTCAGGTCTCGACGCGCTCGTCCAAATGATCAACGGTATCGATTGTGTCGCCGTCTTCAGAGGACACTCGGTGAGCGGACGACTTTTCACATTTTTCTTTTCATATTGTCATATCTACGAAAAATAGATCCGGAAATTCAAAGTCACATAGTTAACCAGATCATAGGACAGGAACTTGAAGGCGTTGACGAAATTTCTTTCATGAGTCAATAGGTTTTCAAATTTGTCGTATTTTCAATCCAACAAATAATGTGGACTTATTTTCAATAAATTCATTTCCCCGAGATCTCTCTGTGGCAGAATAGCTTTTTGTCTCTTCCAGGTCGTACCCAAGGGCATCGACAACTTCTGGAACCTGTGCATCACTGTGTTCACAGCAACCGCGGCGAAGCACGGCGAGGTTGGGCGGCTATTTTTGACCTTTTAGCCATATTCAACACCTTTTTTCATATCAATTATCGTAGATTAAAATTGGCAAACATTGCAATATCGCACAATACAGTTCATAATTTGAGAATAAAAAATAATATTGGGTTGAGGAATAAGTAACGCTCGTTTTTGAGCATCGTGTTTGGGCTCATATATCTCCCGCCAATCAAATCTAAACGAGCTGACTTTATAGCATTTTTTCAGGGTATGCTCGAGTATCATAGCCGATTTCAATGTACCTGATAATTTTCGAAAATTTTAGATTTTTTTCGAAATTGTGTAAGTTAACGTGGAAACTGTTCGGTAAATTCACACATTCTTAGATGAGCAGCCCTATACTACACCTCTTCCATGGTGAAGTGAGAATGGTGCTCGATTCATTATTGTATTTTTATAGACGTTTCAAGGGGAACGTTCGTGAAAAATTGCAGTTCACTTAACTTATTAGTCTACCTTGAGGATCGAAGGTGCTGGCCTATACACTAGTGCGCTCCAGTCACTCACTATGGAGCTACATTATCACTATAAACATTTGGTGCTACTTATGCTCCTATTTGAAAAATAACAGTTTTCCAAAAATATTATTTTGTGACGGAATCAAAAGAAATGCGTGTTTTGAGGACTTTGGATTAAACCATACCCAAGACATAGTAGCCATTCTATAATTGTGGCCACTCGGTGGATGATAGTGCAAAAGTTGCTCGTCCATTTAACCATCTAAGGCCTTACATTCAATTAGTACGGTTTACAGGAAATAGCAATAAATGTCGATTTCGAAGCTTGTTTTTTTTTATATCAGACTTACGAGCAATTTAACTCATAAAGAGAATGCTCCACACTTAGCAAAATTCGTCCATATTTTCAACAGGAAAGGTACTCCACATTCAAGCATAATTAAGGTCTTTAGATCTATTGCTAAGAAAACGCGGCTAGCAAAACTTCTTTCGGTCAGTAACTGAAAATCCTACACTCTCGGTCAGTAACTGAAAATCCTACACTCTCGTTAGGCGCATATCTCACACAGGCCTTTACTTGGATATTCCTCTGAATATCATCAGTGTAATGTATAACCATGATACTTTACTACTGAAGCTTAATTGTGGCTCAATAATTCTTCTTCCCTCAGTGCTGACCTGTCAAAATCTCAGGGTGAGGCAACTTTGAATTGAGCCAGCCATTGTGATCGCCTAAATGATCGGAGATATATGATATAGTGTGCGCTAAAGAGAGTATCCAAGCCCTTATCGATCATCAAAAACCGGAATATAATTGCACAATTTAGAAAGACGTGAGAGGTCATAATCTGAAATTGGAAAAACGAGCGTTACTTATTCCTCAACCCGATACATTAATATAAATTATGTTTTTTTCGTATTTCGTAATTTAGTTCAACGACGGTGCGTGCGATGCACAATTGGATTCTCGTAGTCGATAAGAAGAGTGAGCACAATCTCGAACAATTTGTTGAGTTTCATACACATTGGAAAATATAATTGAATATGATTGTTCTATCACATTTTAAAGATAGATTAACATGAGCAAACATGAGCTGAAAATAGAGAAGCTGGCTCTTGGACAATTATTGTATTCATCGCATAGGAGCCGAGAGGGACCATCGCATCCACCCGAAGAGGAATACTGAGGAAGTGGTGAACGCAGCCGGATCTGCAGCGGCCGAACCTGCCGGATCTACCGGAGACGACGCGAAATCGGGAATCTCTGTGATCGCCAATGAATAAGAAGAGAAGAGACCCCGCAGGCTGATTTTGCCCCCGGAATAAGTGTCCCTTGTCCGATAAAAGTCATGTATTATTTTAATCTCAATATGATTTACTTGATACTATCCTGATCTCCACATCGCAACGCCTCATCAACGGTGTAGTTCGCACATTAAATTTTAAAAAATATCAATTAAATCTCTCTCTCTCCCTCTACATTTATGTTTTTTTATTACTATTTATCCCCTCTTCCCCCCCCCCCTCCTTCCACCTTCCCTCATCTCTTCTCTTCATTCTTCCTGTGGATCGTGTGATCGGCAGTGACGTGTGCAAGATTCTAAAGAACGCAACTGGGGTTCGTTTCCATTCTAATTAATCTTGTACATGACAATATCTCAGGATCTCTGTTAAATGTCCGAAGTTAGTGTGCAATGCGAGAAGACGTGTGAAGTTTCCATTCGTGAGTCACCATTCATTTTGCTGAGCAATCTTTTCCATTTCAGCCGATGACTGCATTGATTCTTCCACCAGGTGGAAATTTGATTCATGAACCACAAACCATTAATCCCTTCTCGTCAGATGTTCTCTCTGGGCATCAAATGGATTTTGTAAGGATCCCTTCTACACATCGTCAGATGCTGACTCCAAGTACTGCAAGAGAACGTGTGGTCTCTGCTGAATCGTAGATTACTCTACAAATTGTATAAAGTTGCAAATTAAATTGATGACGACGACAGCCAATGGAAACACGCTTATTAGTCTGCTGTTCCCCTTTCAACGTCGTATGACCGCGCATTGCTGTGATGACATCATTTCTTCCGCTCGCTGACTCATCTTCTGAGTCCTTTGAGATCTGATCTCTCCTCGTTGTATATTTCCTTCTCTGAGAGACACATTGAAACATTTCTCAATCGATCAGTGTCTTCTCTCACCCTTTCTCCTTGTGCCTCTCTCTTCTTGCTGATAACAGATCTTAATCCATCCATCCTTCTCATCTGTCACCTCGTCTTATCTAACGTTCCATTTTTCTATTATTCGTGAATAATCTTTCAACAGAGGTTGATTCATAGCTTGCCATAATCTGTTCTACCAGGCTCTCAATCTTTTCCAGCTCGCGATGCTCCTCCGACTTTTCCCAATCTTTCTCCATGCATCATCAGCAGTAGAGAGGGAAAGAAGACAACAGCGTGTACAGACGTGGGAGCCGTGAGTGGATACTCCATCTCACTCCTCCACTATCAATTTGGCAGCAGTATTCAGAAAGTTGCAAGGTAGTAGTGGTGATCCGTCACTGATAAGCTCTTCCGATGCGCGTTGGTTCATAATCCTAATCCATCCTTCACTCACTTCGCAACTTTTCTCTCTATGGCATCATTTTCTCCGATCTTGAAGAATCAATATAGGAAGTAAAATGCCCATCGAGACGAAGAAGTAAAATGCCCATCCAGATTTTTATTCTGTACATAGAGACCAATGTTGTATTCGAATCCATTATAGTCGAACGAATGTGTACATTCGTCCATCATGATATGACGCCGTTTGCCTTATTTTCGAGCAAGGCCTGGCACAGCTCAAAAAGGTCGATTTTCTGAAACAACGTGTCTAGGGGTTATCGAGGGTGCTGAATACGATGGGCAAATCCATTTTGCCCTCAGACTCACCGTTGGCTCCAGAAGGCGACACGTCAAAATCACATTTTGACGTGTTACTCGGAAATCGAGTGCGCTTATTTTACGGGAGTTTGTTTCCTGGGGTAGATTTTGATGGCGAACACGCCTGTTCAGTTCATTTTTCATGATTTTTAAAAATAATTTTTCAATTATCAATTTTTCGTTGAATGAGAAAAGCGCTTAGCAATGTGCACCACTAAATAGGTCGTACTGAGAGGATTCAGAATATATAATTTTAGCTAATTATGTCATGCGACCGATGAGAAACTTAATTTAAAGTGTATTTACATTGGAGTAAAAGATGTCTCCCTTCAATCGCTTCCCTCCCTTCAATCGCTTCCCTGACCCAGCGCGACGAGAGAGGGCGGAGAATGGATAGAGCGCACGAGGGAAGAGGGGAGGAAGTAGAGGATAGCCTCTCTACCTTACAATCTAAATACACTTTAAATTAAGTTTCTCATCGGTCGCATGACAAAATTAGCTAAAAATTATATATTCTGAATCCTCTCAGTACGCCCTATTTAGTGGTGCACATTGCTAAGCGCTTTTCTCATTCTACAAAAAATTGATAATTTAAAAATTATTTCTGAAAATCATGAAAAATGAACTAAACAGGCGTGTTCGCCATCAAAATCTGGAGCCAACGGTGGGTGTGAGGGCAAAATGGATATTCCCATCGTCTTCAGCACGCCAGATAACCCCTAGGCACGTTGCTTCAGAAAATCGACCTTTTTTGAGCTGTGCCACACTCATCCGAAATTGCTCGGAAATAAGGCAAACGGCGTCATATTATTTACTTCGTGAGATCCTAATAGATTTCACTGCGTGAATCAATTAAGACGACGGCTCTGTTATTTTCGACCACCCTTTGGTCACGGTGCCCCCGGAATGGCAGCCACAAGCCCATACCCGAGTATGATGAGTACTTGTATTGCTCAAAAAATTGTTTATTTTCTGTTACCTCAAATCACCTGGTTGAAAATTGATCTCATAAGCAAAATGCTCAAAAAATCATATATTTTTTTTTTCAACTTTTTTCTCAACTAGAATAGATAGGTTAAATTGCTCAATTTCGTTAACATAAGAGTGTCCGGTGGCACAAAATCAGCCGCTATGATAGGACTGTACTCGCTTCAAATGATGACCATGGAATATTTATGTACCTTGAGCATGTTGAGTTTGATTACTAATCAGCCTTTCCATTTGCGTAGTGTTGATTTTTGTCGAAATAACCACACTTCCCGAGATTTTGAAAAATTAGATTTTTGGATTCTCTCGACTTTGCATTTTCAGACACTTTTTTGTCCTAACGCAGAAATAACGCAAAAAAAAAATTTCCTAGAAATATACAGAACCTGGTTTTATCGATGATAATTGACTCGCCTCAATCAGAAACGTTGACTAGTGTTTTCCATATACTGTTCTGTTTTCATGATCGATCACAATGAAATACATTTGAATTTCTACCTCACAAACACGTGATTTCAAGCGGGAAAATGGTAATTTTAGCAAAATTATGAATGCCTTAGTTGATGGGGATTCGATGCATAGTTGATGGGTCTTCCGAATTATAATAGTGAATGTCTGCGTTATTTCTGCGTTAGGACAAAAAAGTGTCTGAAAATGCAAAGTCGAGAGAATCCAAAAATCTGATTTTTCAAAATCTCGGGGAGTGTGGTTATTTCGACAAAAATCAACACTACGCAAATGGGAAGGCTGATTAGTAATCGAACTCAACATGCTCAAGGTACATAAATATTCTATGGTCATCATTTGAAGCATTTATTCAGCCATAATGGAATAAAATCGCAATCCAACCCATGAGTTGTATTCAAACGAAAAAACGACGCTTTTAGCATCATATGAAAATTCTCACTCAATGAGGATTCGATGCATGTGTGAAGGTCCCACAAAATGAGCATAGTGAGAGCCTGCGTTATTTTCGCGTTTGGAAAAAAATCCCAAAAAAGCAAAAAATAAATTTCGAAAATGATTTTCGAAACGAGTACAGTCCTATCATAGCGGCTGATTTTGTGCCACCGGACACTTTTATGTTAACGCAATTGAGCAATTTAACCTATCTAATCTGGTTGAGAAAATATGATTTTTTGAGCATTTTGCTTATGAGATCAATTTTCAACCAGGTGATTTCAGGTACCAGAAAATAAAAAATGTTTTGAGCAATACAAGACTAAAGTACTCATCATACTCGGGTATGGACTTGTGGCTGCCATTCCGGGGGCACCGTGACCAAAGCGTGGTCGAAAATGGTCGAAAATAACGGATGCGGTATCTTAAACAAATTGTTTTTGCTGCTCCAATTACTACTAATTATTTTGTGGAATAAAAACCATAAATTATAACGTGTTTCTATCAGAGAGAATGAACTTATTATTTCGAAGTCGTTACGCACGTAGAGGTTTCTCTAGTTATTCTCTCGTCTGATATGCATCATTCCTTGGACTGATCATTCTTCCGTGCAACCATCATCCATTCTAATCCTAATCCATCTTACTCATCTATCTTCTCTTCTCTTCTTATCTTCTCTCCATTGTTCACGCCTAATCTCTGCCAACGCCCTTCGACCTCAGCACAAGACAGATCTCATTCACATGCTTTATAACGACGAATCTGCTCAAACCGAGGTATACACTGTCCACTAACCTATTCTTTCAGTACACCATGCTCCTCCGACTTCTCTCAATCGTCGTCCTCCTCACCATAGCACAAGCAGTCGTGGAGAATCCTTGCAAGGCTAAGCAGACCACTGGCTGCAAGGATCTTGCGACTACTGATGTGAGTGATTCTTCCCCCCCCCCCCTCAAATCCTCTCTTTCCTTCAGAGTTGTGAGAAGATCTTCCTAGACGGTACAGGCCAAATCCAGCCCAGTTGCTACGATAAAACTAACGCCGATTTCGTGTTCTCATCAAACTGCCGGTCTGACCTCTTCTCCTCCTCCAATCCATCTCTCTTTCAGTGCCACTTGCCAACTTTGCTGTCAGGAGCCCGAATTCGACTGTGCCGACGATCCCCGTTGGTCATCCATTCATCTTCGTATTTCTTTCGTCTTTTTCAGTTCCAGGCATCGATTGTCCCATTCCTGATCAAGATGGAAATGTAGATGAAATTTCCTGCAGCCGCTTCAGCGACGAGAATTTCCAACATTGTCAAAGTTCGTGTGGATGGTGTAATAAGAAGGCTGCACCATGTGTGGACTATCTAGCGGCTACGGACTGTGCACCCTTCAAGGCCGCCCCCGGGGTTTGTGTATAGAACCATTCGATTTTATTTTATTATATTTATTGATACACCCAAACGGGTGTGACAGCATGTGAATAACATATACAGATACAGATTGAAAGATTGTGAGAGAGAGAGAGAGGGGGGGGGGGGGTTGGGTAGGGAGGGAAATGGAATGGAGAGAAAGGGGAGAAGGGAGATTTGGATGTTGGACACTCCCACAGACGCTCTTGACAGATGAGGTGGCTTCAGAACGGGAAGGGGAAGATTGAATAAAAATATTCCAGGATCTCTGCACTACTGACGCCCAAGTGAAGGTTTTCTGTGCAAAGACGTGTGGAGCCTGCATCAGTCAGTTTCACCCTCAAACATGATAAATTTACTTCCAAATTTCAGCGGAGGACTGTGATGATGCTTCTACCAGGTTCGACTTGGTTGCCATCTCATAGAGAGATCCTTCCCATCAATATCCCTCCATTTGCAGATGTCCTATCTGGGTGGGAAATGGATTCTGCACGGATCCCTTCTACACGGCAGGAGATTCCGTCTCCACTTACTGCAAGAAATCTTGTGATCTATGCTGAGCGATGGAGAAGGTTCTCTCATTCGTGTATCAATATCAGTGTATAAACAATTCATACGCGGTTTTGAGTATCAAAATGAACAAGATTAGAAATTTCAATGAGTTATGATAAAATGAAGGAAATATGGGAAAAAAACCCTGGGGTTTGAGCTAAGATAAGCTTGAATACGACTGATAATAATGTCAGTCACCGATTTCCATGTATTTTAATGTTAATGAATGACCTGTTCTCATTCTCGGTCGAGTCAATATAATATTCATTTGATGCGAAATACGTGAAAGACAAGTGAAATTAGACACGCGAGTCGTCATTTTACGCTGACTAACCCGTCCGTGAGGAGTGTAGCTATGGATTCACCTCCCTCTTCCCCTCTTCCTTCTTCTCCTTCACCTTTTTCTCGGTGACTCATTGTATTTGAAAGATGAAAAGCTTGAAAATTTAACGAATATGGCAGCGTTTTTCGTCAACTTTTTCAGATTCCGAAAATGGCCAAATTCCAGGCCTGTTATCTCAGTCTAGAGATGCTTTGGTGATCGATGGTCAACAGATAAAATGTGGCAAATGTTACGAAAAATACGCCTGAGCATATGGCCCATCGATATTTTTATTACTATTTTCATAAATCGATTAAAATTAATAATTTTCACCACATTTTCGGGCCACACGGAATTCTTAGTGTTTCTGATAGAGCTCGAAAAGACGGTTCGAATGGTTACTCTAACCCCTAGTCTATTTTGTGAGAAGGGTGTCAAAATCGCATCGAAAAAGGCCATGTGTGGCATGGTTGGGGAGCGCATACTCGAGTAGGAGAGCCAGAGATCCATGTTGTACAGCGCGAAACGTCGTACTCGTTCGGATTTACAATTACACTTTTGACACCCTTCTCACAAAATTATACTAAGGGTTAGAGTAACCATTCGAACCGCCTTTTCGAGCTCTATCAGAAACACTAAGAATTCCGTGTGGCCCAAAAAATGTGGTAAAAATTATTAATTTTAATCGATTTATGAAAATAGTAATAAAAATATCGATGGGCCATATGCTCAGGCGTATTCTTCGTAACATTTGCCACCTTTTATCTGTTGACCAACGATCGCCAAAACATCTATGGACTGAGATAACTGGCCTGGAAAATGGCCATTTTCGGAATCTGAAAAAGTTGACGTCGTCTCTTGTCGTTGAGATCTAATATTTGGAACAAAACTCGACGCTATCTTGTGAGGGACCCTAAGGGCTATCCAAAAATGTAATTAAACTTAGGGGTCAGAAAATGTGCAAACCATCCCCCGATTTTACTCGAATCTTAGGCGACACGCGTGATATGATGCAGAATACTCACTTCTTTAGCTCAGAATCGTCAGCAACCACAAAATGCATGATTTTGATTTTGCAATTCTCCACTAATTTTTGAGAGAAATCCAATGTGAGAGGTGTGGAGTCAATCCAAATCTCTCAAATTTGGAAATTTGCATTGTATTGACCCACATTGAATTCAAATTTGCCGAAGGAGATCCCATTCAACAGACAATTTCGGAGAGCGAGAAACTCTTCTACTGCTGCCAAGTCGATGTGATTAAATTTCGTCTTTCCTATGACAATTTTATACCAGCCCTGAAATCATTTTTTTGCAAAAACTCTTCGTGGAAAAAATAAGATGAGAATTCCGTTCGAGAATAACCTCACCTTTCTTTGTGTAATACTGCCTTCATTGAAGTACCCGGCATTCGATTCTGCCACGATTTTCTCGAAAGTACTGTCAGTTGTGAGAATTCTTTATAATTCGCTGAAAAAAACTATTTTGACACCAAAACGTACCGGCAGGTGAGCCGAAGCCTCAATCGATCTTAGATCTCCATGGTTCTCATCAGTTTTCGCATGAAAAGATCGGGAAGGGCAAAGATTGTGATAGAATCCTGTTCTAGAGCAGAACGGGGGAAGAGGGAAAATTATAAGCAACTATATAGGTTTTGTTTTCCGCGTCGAGGCGCATCGAACTGGCCTGGTGGCGAGGGGTTCAGATGACGTCAAAGTCGGGACACTTGCGATTTTCCATTTTTCGACCCTTCAACTGACTGTCCCGCGTTCCCCCCTGGACCAAACCCCCTACATATGGGAGGTTTTTTGAAGCTCTCGGCGAGTTCTACAAGAAAAAAAAGTTAGCTAAGCTAAAAATTTCGAAGGCCTAGGACCACTCTGAAGCCAGATATGGCCGGGCAAATGTTTGAAGTTTTGCGAAATCGCTATTTTAGCGGTTGTACGTTCAAGGTGGGGAAAACGCTGGGGAATCGATGGCCGCTTTGGTCGAGTCGATAACTTCAAAGTGGGCTGAGCAGCATCTGTTTCCGTGAGGTATTATTGGGCTGGAAAAGGCGTTTTCCGCCGAAATTCTCCGAGTTCCGTGAAATTACTTGGGAATCAGCGAGGATAGTGCCTAATAGAGTATACAATCGTGTAGAGTGACCCGTGGCGGTTCGAAGAGTGCTTATGGTGAAGCTTTTTATTTAGTTTAAAGCTTGGTGTAGTGGTTACAATATGGGGCTTCAGATCCTCACCACGCGGGTTCGAATCCCCGCCGGTGCAAAAGTGTTTGCAATAATTTTCGCGAACTCGAATCGTGTTCGGCAGTGGTGGGGAGGTATCCTGGCACCCGTCAACGTCGAACCCGACCCACCCACGACCCCCAAACCTCGAATGTGAACCCGGATCGTGCCGGATCCTGCACGTTCACTGTGAGAACCCTGGTTCGACTCCCCACCGGTGCACCATCTTTTGCAAACTTTTTTCGGGCTAGAAAAATAAATTTTAGATCAAAATTTTTAATTTTTTAAATAAAATAATTACGGTTTACCCGTAACGAGCGCAGCTCGGCTAGTCTCCTATAAAAAATAACGTTGGGCGGTAAATTTACTGGTCGAAGCAAATGGGTCGTGTGGGCCGGAGGTGTGGGATAAGATTTAGGAATTAGTAGGGTAGGTACTTAGTAGGGTAGGTACTTGGTACTTGGGATGGTGCCGGAGCGAATGGCATTATTGCCGAGCCGATCAGATGACGTTGGGTAGGTCAAAGATGAGGTCAAAGTTGGGACAACCCTTCAACTCTACCCTTCAACTGACTGTCCAGCACGCCCACGTGAACCAAACACCGTACATATGGGTCGTTTCTGATAGCTCTCGACGAGCTCTACAAGAAATAAAAGTCAGCATAGCTGAGTATCGACCCTGTAGGACCACTCTGAAGCGAGATATGGCCGAAAATCGCTATTCAGGCTGTTGACATTTATACAAGCGGGGAGGGACGGACTAAAGGATGCAAATGGGAAGTGCGGAAAACGCTGGGGGAATCGATGGCTGTTTTGGTTGGGTCGATTAGAGCAAAGTTGGCTGAGCACGGTTCGTTTCCGTGAGCTACTATTGTGCGGAATACGACGGGTTTCGGAGAATTTCTCAGAGTTCGGTCACCGTTCTTGGTTCTACAAGGAGGGAGTGCCAAACAGTCGTGTAGAGTGACCCGTGACGGTTTGAGCCGTGTTTTGGTTGAAGGGTTTTATTATGTTTAAAGCGTGGTGTAGTGGTTGCAAGAAGGGGCTTCGGATCGTGAGTTCGCTGGTTCGAATCCCCGCCGGTGCAAACGTTTTTGCAATAATTTTCGCTTGCACGGATCATGTCCGGGAGTGGTCGTGGAGTGTCAATCCCGGCGTGGTTCTGTTTCAGACATAAATTTATCAGAACTAGGCCGAATTGCGCCGTTCTGCCTGGGTATAGCTGTGGGGGGGGGGGAGAGTGACAGTCACCAGGGTGGTAATTTTTCTGACAGTCATTAGGGTGGTAATTTTTCTGACAGTCATCAGGGTGGTAATTTTTCTGACCGAAAATTTACCACAGAGGTAACTATGTCAGTAAAATTACAATGCTTGTTACTGTCAGAAAAATTAGCACAGATGTTACTGTGTCAGAAAAATTACAACAGATGTTACTGTGTCAGAAAATTTACTACAGATTGTGGTAATTTTTCTGACATTGATCAGAGTGGTAATATTTCTGACAGTCATCAAGGTGGTAATTTTCGAAGGGATATTTTCGCGGCATACATCGATAATTTTTTGGACTCAAACTGATTTCAAATTTTCGAGGACTCAAACTGATTTCGAAATAATTTTACAACGTACCCTTAGCGAGCGTAGCTCGGCTAGTTAATATGAAATTAATCGAAAGAAAAATAGTGAGGTAGGGTGCCAGAAGAAGGGTGTCTCAAGCCTCCATTGTTTCCTTCATGATTGGAGGAGTGTAGCTATGGATGCATCCCCTTCTTCTCCCTCTTCCTTCTTCTTTTCATTACACATTTCTCATATTTCTCGGCGGCTAAATTGTAAATGTACATCGAAAACATTGTCGACAAACGATGCGGGCGAAAGTATAACAAGAATAGTGTGCAAATATTTGAATGAGATTGAAATGTTTATCACATGAACTCCTACAAACAAAATACAAATTGCAATCGTTGTTCCGAACCCGATGCTCGGAGCAGTGTGCCTTGCCCGCATTCTGGATGCAGGAATTTCGAGAGAATCGTTCGAAGAGTTGCGCAGGTTACAAATGGTTTTGAAAGTTGAACTAAAAGCACAAATGGAAAAGGATTTATTTTTTATTGGCGAAAATTTGTTTAAAATGTGGATTGCGGAGGGTCAGTATCGCTATGATAGTAGTGCGACTACAATAGTGCTGAAATACAAGAAAATTCAAAATGTACATGAGGGAACAACTATTGAGTATGCCCTTGTTCACCACTGGGCGATGGATGCCGACACGATTGCGCTACCAAGATGAAACGCAGAAGCCTCACACCTCCTCCCTATTCTCCCATTGTTTTAGGGCCCATGCTCATTGTGAATTCATCATTTCGCCTTTTCCCTAAGCTTCCACCTTTGTTTCGAGAATAAAATCAATGAAAATCTAAGAGCACGCACAAATCAAGTATGACCATTGTGCGCAATTTGGAAGAAATAAATGCATCGCATAACTTTTTGGCTGGATAATAACTTGTTCACGGAAATAATTCATGGTCAATCATCATTGATCTTTATTTTCATGAATGAAGATTAAAATATATCGGAGAGTAGGTCGGTATGAATGCATCTTCTTGAGCTGCTCGCGTTTGCGTTTGCTTCTTCCGAGCCCTGAAATTTTCAATTAATATTATCTCTCAACAGTCTAATTATACACATTCGGAGTGAATCAGAATCGGACAGTTGGGATTATTACTGACAAATAGGCAACGGCTCCCCTCTTTTCGCGTATGCTCTCGCCGGTCGGATAAACGATTGTCAATTATTACTAACCTGACGCTTGTTTTTTATCTGGAATCGTTTTTGAAAGATGTCTGATTGTTCTTCATGAGGTAGGTCCGAGCGTAGATCGGATAATATATCAAAACGAATGATTATTTAATATTGCGCGATGCGAATAAATAAATCAGAATTACGGAAAAAAGAATGCAGAGAATAACAGTGAGGTGAGTTAGTGAGTGAGATACTAATGAGAAGAGTGTCTTAGGCCATCCATTGTTTCCGGGAAGTGGGGTGAAGTGTCGCTATGGAGGAGCCCCTCCCCCTCTTTCTTCTTGCTTTCATTATAAATTCCCCTATCGATTGAAACACAATTGCCATTTGAATCATGAATTCCAGGCCAACCCAAACACGACAGCGGATGGTGACATGGTATTCTCTATCAATGCCACTATTACAGCTTAGATATCGGAATTAATGTTGAATCGCATTCAGCTCATGTACACAAATAAGATGGATCAGCCATTCTTGTGTGAATATGCGTTAAAAATTGCACATGTGTCTCAATTGCCAGCACACATTATTCCATCTACTTCCTGACAACGAAAAGAGGCGGTAATATTATTGCTATTTTAATTATTATTATTATATTTTATAGCGATGCTGATTACATCGTACATTTATGATTACTACGGAGCATGAAGATGAACAAAACAATAATTTATCACACAGCCATGTATCGCTGTCCAGATGTTTGCACTCGGGAATTGTTCCAGAAGGAATCATTCACATCTATTTCTCCTTGTATTGTCATCTCCTCGCATCCATGTTCAGTTCACTGGCCTGCAATATCCTGTCAATCGCTCTTTATTCCTGTATTCTAATGTGATGTCAATTGCACTTCAAGGCCTTCTCAGCTCTATGGCTATCGCTCCTACAAACCTGCAGCTATCTTCTTAATTGGATGTCGTCTTTGATAAGTTGTCCGATTGTTCTTGACGAGCAATAATCATCTCCTAGTGTAGATCGGAAAAACTGAATTATTCGATTAAACAATGGAGATAAAATAATATCGAAATCGAATCTGTGAAGTCAAGAGAGGAACACAGTTAGTGAGTCAACAAGTGAGGTAGGGCACCAATAGTAAGAGTGTCTCGGGCTTGCCTTGTCAGGAGAAGTATCGCCATGGTTTCCCATTCCCTCCCTCTTCCAGCTCTCCATCTCTTCCTCTCCCCACATTACCGAATCACCTTTCCACTATCTCACACAAATGGGTTTCTCTTCACAAAAAAATATGCAGAAGGGAATTTCTAGCGAGGAATATGTATAGCACTAAAACGAGAAAAGTCGATACCGCGGAACTAACATAGCAGGGACAAAAACATCCCCTCTCTTCTCCTATTGTTTCAGGTAGCCTGGTGATAACGCATTCCTCCTTCCTACGTTTCCTTTTCACTTCTTCTTCGGAAGAACATAAATCTAGTGTTGTTTCATTACGGTGTCCGTCCTTTATATTGCTTCCTCTTGAGCATTCGGACAACAACATTGATTTCCCAGAGGCATTCATTCATCTGGCATATTATTGAGTGAAGATTCATTTGATCGAGCAATCAATAATTTATCAAACAAGCATTTATATTTTTTATCTCTGGGTATTTACATGATTTGGCCGCTATAATATTTTCACTCATTGGCTGCATCAGCGACGACAATTTCCTTCATGCTGCCTATCGTACATTGCGTATCGATCGTTATACTTGTCTGCGATATATAGATACATTTCTCATAAACCTATCTTCTATGATTTGCGCGATTTCTTGTGGTTTATATATTATTCTTCTCGAGGAAGAATAAGCTCCGAATGTAGATCAGAGAGACTAAAACAAATACGAATAAGCAAACGGAAATGAAATAATATCGAAAGTGAATCATTGAAGTCGAGAAAGAAAAGAAGGAGAGTCGTAAGTGAGATAGGGCACCAATGGCCAGAGTGTCTTGGGTTTGTCTTGTCAGAAGAAGTATCGCCATGGATCCCCTTCCACATCTTCTTCTTCCACCCTCCCTCTCTTCCTCTCCCCTTCTACCACATTAGCGAATCATATTTCAACTATTCAACACAAATTGGGTTCTGTTCTTTTCTTATCTAGTGTTGTAGTGTGCAGAGTCTTAACTGAAAACTATAGAAAATCATATAATTTCCGAAAAAAAATATCAATTCCAGTCAGCATGCACCTGCCTAGTATATCTACAATTTTGCAGCTGTTCTTTTTTCTAATTTGTCTGATCGCTGATCCAGAGAAAACGTCACAATGTATTCAAGCCTCATACGTAGCGTCATTCGGATTCCTCAATCACATGAATTATTTACGTTGTGGGTGGAACTGTGAGTCAGTGAGTCACCACATTGCTTTATTCTATTGGGGTGTCCCAAAAGTCCTGTCGTTTTTTTAAAATAATATTTTTTCAACTGTAAAGAGCCTTATCGAATCCTGCTAAGCGGCGATTGATGAATTAACTATTGACCTTCTGTTTCAATACTTGAGCCAGTGAAATCATTACAATTCCGAGGAGCTACGGTATGTAGAACTGACCACACTAAAAACACCCACGTTCAGTTTTCGTTCAAAAAATCCGTTCTCCTTTTTTTGAATAGATAAAAATCAGTTTAAATTTCGCCACAAATAGGAAGTGATCCATACTCAATATGCGCACCATTCCGACTTCCCTTCTCGAATTGCATCATCACTATGACACTTGCCATTTCCCACACATTATTCTAAAAATTTTCGAATTTGATTCCAGAAATCGATCAAAATATTTACAAATAAATCAAAACGTTGAAAAATTACCATTAGAGCGCAATCGAAGATGGTAAAAATAGATAACTCAAAAATCGACCTGAAAAATGGTCATGATTTTCACATATTCTTGATTATTTCTGAGTTCTCAAGCGATATTTTTAGTTCGAAAATTGCATTTAAAAGTCTGATTCCTACTACTACTATGGTATTTGTTTAGGCTTCGGAATGTCACCCGCCTCTGTTTTATGAATATTTTAAAACAAGGTCGAAAAACATACATTTTATATTATTGTTTCACCATTAGGCAATCTCATGATCAAATCGAAGTCGAATAAATTAGTGCAGGAGTACTTGCACTTATTAACAACGAGTGAGAGATAGTGCGACCTACGGTTCTCTTGAAATAATAAAAAGAAAAACGGCGACAAGACTTTTGGGACACCCTAATATAAACGCATTGAGACCGAATTGGCAAAGTGAATGGACGCTCGATGTTTCATAGGAGATCTCTCCAAATATTAATAATTTAGAAGGACGAAATCACTTCTAAATGGTGACAATTCCGCAAACGACATGTCCGCAAATCGAATTTTTTCCTCAAACGACATTTCCACAAGTCCATTTTTTTCGCAAACAACATTACCGCAACTACCGTAATCTTTCCATTTCAGCTTACGATTGTCCAACGCAGTCTTTTCGCTTTCTCTTAGTTTCTCCTATTCGTTCCCGTTATAGGTAGTCTGCTGCGCATAATCTAGATGAAATGGCGATACTTAAAACGACAAAGGATATGAAAAAAGAAGAGAATGCGAAAAAGACTGAGCTGTTCGTTGGACATACGTAAACTGAAATGGAAAGAATACGGTAGTCGCGGAAATATCGTTTGCAGAAAATAATTGATTTGCGGAAATTAAGTTTTAGAAATTGTCGCAAATACCCATTTGCGGAATTGTCGCTCCTCCGTCACGTCATTTCTCGTACTCTAGTCTGACCAGACAGGCAATAGAGTACGCGAAATTATCAGACTGAATCTTCCAATTGACATCCCTACCTTGAATCCAATAACTGCTTTGATCGTTTTCTGATAAGTTGGCGAGCAAGCGATAATAGTTAGGGAATGAACAAATGTGTGAGTTGTGATCAAATTGAAGACGATCGAAACCGTAGATACTGTAATTGTGATCAATTCATGACTTAGAAAAAGTCAGTTAAAAAAATCCCAAAATTTCGTATCTTACCCTCCCAGTTGCGACTTGAAATTTACTTTCCGAGATGTACCACAGGATTTTTGATATAATTGAGATTCTGCCAACAAGGACCGTACAACGATTTTGCAACCTATGCTCAAAATTTCACCTTAGAGTAACCTTGGGGCGAGTTCGAAAATCGACCTTAGAAAGCCGTATCTTCAAAAAATTTTGTTCATAGGTGGCAAAATCAACTTTTTCAAAAGTTTCCCGTGCAATTTTACCCCTAGCTATATACTGTTATAGCTGGGTAGCGGCGGAACCGAGCCGTTTTGGCGACCGAATGCACTCAATTCTTCAATTTTGATCAAAAAATTTAGTTTTTCATCATGAATTTTTTCTTTCGTTTTTTCATGTGCTCTAGTGTCGATATTCGGTTTCCTCGTAATAAAATACGCCAGAAAAACCTATAGTTATCACTTCTTTCGCTCGTAAACTCGCTCTATACGTGATAACTACTGTTTGGCTTGATAGGTATCGGCTTTATCGGGCTGGGGAGCAACAGTACAACAGAGGGCGGCGCTACGCGCCGCATGAAGAAATAATAAGGATAAGGATGGAATATGAAAACGAGCAGTAATCACGAAATACAATGAGGAGGGCGATGGAACAGGGAGCAACTAATTGTGATGGAAAAGTGGGAGATCAAGAGAGGGGAAGGGCTCCTCCTTGTGATTCTACCGTATCCTTGATGTAAGGGGCGATCCCTCCGATGGAATTCCATCTTCCTCTCCGTTGAACTGCCTCGATGGGAACCCCGTGGTTATTGATTCCATCGCTCCTCCCGCTCTCAGTTGATGAGGCGTGATCGGAGCGACTCCCGCGAGAGAGCAGAGAAGAGTGAGATCCTTCCTGAAGGTGTCGCAAGTGAGAGGCCTATCAGGATGGGAGTGAGATGGGAATAGCCAGGGGGAAGGGACCACTCTCTCCCTATAGGAATGGAAGAGGGAAAGAGTGAGAGAGTCCTTCTCGATGGAAATGAAGGTGTCTCTCCCTTCAGCGAATTGGTCGTTCTTGGCTCGTCTGACGGAAATCTTGAGGAAATCGGACGACCATTGAAGATCAGCCCAACGTAGGGACAGCAACTCGCTCACTCTTAGGAGAGCTGAGAAGGAGAGGGAGGCACCCAATGCGGTGCGAGTGGAGAGTAGGTCACAGGGATGGAGGGAGGCATACTGTACGAATGAATCGATATTCGAACGGGGAATACTAGGATGATGGGAAACAGAGAACTTTCTACGGGTCGAATCGTGAAGATGGGACAAGATATGAGCAAGAATGGGGGATGGGAGATCGGAGTAATGGGAGAAAGCTGCGGAGAGGATCTTGAGGGTCGAGAGGGCTCTTCCTTCTTGAATCTTCTTTAGAGAGTAGATTACCAGTGATGTAGGTCAGGAAGGGTCGAGTCCTCTTTCCATGGCGTAGTCTCTGATAAATGGAAACCCTTTATCCTGCTACATCATTGCGATTATTCACCTCAGATTGGCCATCGATCCCTTGTATGCTCTCATTGTGGATGCGGCCTTGGCTCCCGAGATGGAATGGAGGAGAATAGGCAGTAGAGTCGGCTCCACTCTGGCTACGGTAGATGAAAGATCACGAACCAACGTTCCCTTCTTCCCTGGAATCGCACATTCCCTCAGTGTCCATCTCTTTCATTCACGTACTACCGATTACTGTATGTTGGGAGGGGTGGGTGGAAGCTTCTAATAGGGTGGGAGGGTGGGAAATTCCCCATAAAAACAGCCGAAAATTCCCCAGAAAAGCCTAGAATGGTGAGATGACGCGTGCCGAAGAGGCGAAATGATAAGCCGGTAAGACAACAATTATCACTTCTTTCGCTCGTAAACTCGCTCTATACGTGATAACTACTGTTTGGCTTGATAGGTATCGGCTTTATCGGGCTGGGGAGCTAGAATTAAATAAAGTTGAAGTCCAGGAGCAGAAGAGTGAAGGGGGAATCCAAGAAAAGACGCGAGAACGGACCCTGTTGGAGAGTGCTCGGGATAAGGATGGAATTGCCCTCGGGGTACATGATGAAGTCCTTTACAAACGAGGAGGTATGGTTCAGTGGGAAAAGTGTAGGGAACACCGGGTGGGATGTCCAATAGGGCAGGCCTAACACTCCTCTTGCCCTTGCTCTTCTCATCCAAGCTAGTGTTTGGCATAGTAGGGAGGGGGGAGGAACGCACCAGAGAAGAGAGTGAGATCTCCATAGTCTCGGGTCGGAGAAAGCGTCGATTGAGAGGGCGCCTCGGGAGGGGACTCTGGAAACGAATCGTTCACATTTTGCGCTCTGCTCGTCCGCAAACATGTCCACATCAGGTCTTCCCCATCTTTTCACCGCCTGATCAAACACCCATCTCTCTAGGGCCCAATCATCCCCATCGAAGTCCCTACTTGCTCGGTCTGCCTCCACGTTCATCTCTCTCGGTATCCAGTGAAACTTGAAACTAGCGTTCATTCTTACTCCCATGGTCTCGACTCTCTTAGCCACCTCATGCAGTTCTGGTTTCATCGATCCCTTCCTCAGTATGGACATGGCACTCTGATTATCCCCGAAGAACAGAACATTCGAGTCCCGCCACTCTCTCTCAAAAGTGTGCACTGCGAAATCGATAGCCCTCAGCTCCCTCAGAGTACTCGATTCTTCTCTCTCAGATGGAATAAGGTTCCGTGACGTGGAGACCACTTGGTAATCTGCCCTTCTGATGACCACTCCCAGGCCAATTGCGGATGCATCCGTTTCCACTATCACATCAAACTGCCATGGGGGAACCACGAAATTCTTTACCGATCTATCTCTCAGCTCTCTAAGCCATTGGTCAATCTCACCTTTCTCGGACGGGGAGAGCGGGATTCGGGTCGATGGGGGAAGGAAGGACTTCTGGGCTTCGGCGATGGAATGGAGGATGGCTCGGGAGAGAAGAGAAGCCGGGTCTCCTAGAATGAGGGAAGCTGAACTCAGGGTACCAACTGCACGGGACCGGTCTCCAACCGTAGGGATATCCACCTCTCTAAGGTGTCTCAGCCTCTCTAAGGCGTTGGAAACTCTTTCCAGGGATACTCGGACGGTTCCTTCTCTCAGGTCTATCTCATATCCGAGCCAGGAACCACGTTGGGAAGGGGACCATTGGCACTTTTCGTCGGCCGTCGAGACACCCGCTCTCTCCAAGTCCTCTCTCACCACTCTCACTGAGTTCTGAAGTTCCTCTTCTGTCTGAGCCAGGATTAACCCGTCATCCAAATAGAGGGTGATATTGATCCCCTTCTCTCCACAATCTCACAAGCGAACGAAATACCTTAGTGAAAACATAAGGGGCAGGGGAGAGGCCAAAGGGCATGGCTGCGAACTGGTAGGTCACACCCTCCCAGGTGAATGCCATGAATAGGCGATCCTCCTGGTGGATAGACAGATGATGATATCCGCTACGGAGATCAAAGGTGGCCAAGAACCCATTTGGAGGAAGGGAATACCATACGGTGGAAAGGTTCTCGAGGCGAAATTTGGTCTTGGAGAGGAACAGGTTAAGGGCACTCAGGTCATGGATTAGACGGGGTTTCTTACCGGGAACGACGGACAGGGGAGAGATGACCCGAGGAGAGGTCGCCTTCTCAATGGCCTTCGTCCTCAGTAGCCTCTCCACTTCCCCTCTCACAAACGCCGCTTCTCGCCTGGCGCTCGATCGATTATCTGCGATGGGAATATTAATGCTGTCACGATCGCAAGTGAAATTTAGCCTATACCCTGAATCAATTACTGCTAAAGTGAATGGAGTAGCTCCGATATTGCGCCAAAACTCCAACTTAGTGCGAATAACCAGGAATGGGGCGGGACTAGGATTACCTTCTTGGTGGGAATGGGCAACTGCCCTTGAAGTGGCCCCACTGGCCGCAGTTGTGGCAAGCGCCTTGAGAGGGAGGCGCGCCGTTGCTGCCGCGAGAGCCGCCCGCACCAGAGAAGCCGTAGTTGGACGAGAGGAGGGAAGGGGGTCTGTAGTAGGGATGGGCGCCAGCCGGGACATAGGCGGACGCCCTCTGGCGAAAGGGCTGATGGGAAGGAGGGGAGGCCGCGCGTCTCTTGCGATCGGTGGTCTGGTTGAGGGACTGGAGCATCATGAGTTGCATGAGCGCCGATCCGCCAGAGGAAGAACCGATGGAAAGGGCTTCGAGGGTCTTGGCCTTGTCCGCCAGTTCCAGCACCTGCGGATTCTTGTCGGCCATGGTGAGAAGCTGGTTGCGCTCCTTTATCGTCTCGAGAATCGAGTCGATTCGGGATGGGTCGCGCTTCGCGAGCTCCAGCTCGTTCAACAGGGAGCAGTTAAACTCCACTTGACGTTGGAAACCGGTGCGGGTGAGCGTGGGGATGGAATGAGTGGTGGCGGGAGTGACCTTCTCGAGAAGCTCCTTGAGAAGAACTTCCATGGTGGAAAGATCCGCCGCCACGGGGCTAGAATCGCCGGTGTCGCCCATTACTAGCCTGCAATTGGTGTAATCGACTGCTCGCGTGTAAACCAGCGTTAATGGAATCGATAAACAATAAATTAATCGATAAAAACAGCCGAAAATTCCCCAGAAAAGCCTAGAATGGTGAGATGACGCGAGCGATGCCGAAGAGGCGAAATGATAAGCCGGTAGGCACGCGTCGCGGCTAGCGACGCGCGAGAATTCAAAGCCGATACCGTACTCGTCAAACAACAATCAGGTAATTTTGAGATTATAACTTTTTCACCCTTTTTGGCCCTAATTTCGAGAACATTTTTTGGCCAAAAAGTCATAATCTCAAAATTACCAGACTATAGGTTTTTCTGGCGTATTTTATTACGAGGAAACCGAATATCGATACTAGAGCAAAAGCGAAAGAAAAAGTTTAGGCCGACAAACTACATTTTTTTGGTCAAAAATGACGAAGTGCATTCGGCCGCCAAAACGGCTCGGTTCCGCCGCTACTCAGCTATAACAAGTATACACGTAGGGGTGTAATTGCACGGGGAACCTTCTGAGAAGGTTATTTCGCCCCCTATGAGCAAAGATTTTTCAGAGTGACAATTTGAATGTTTTGAGTGGGCTTAACTTTTTTCCCCGATGAGCTAGCTCTTCACTCCTAATTGTAAAAACTCTTGTCTCGTCGACATCTTTCAGAATTACTATATATTTCTGTATCTCCGAAGCGCCGTTCACGAGGTATGAAAACCGACCGCACAGGGTAAAGTGTGCCACAGGGAATGAGGATTCGAAGATACGGCTCTCTAAGGTCGACTTTCGAACTCTACGCCCCAAGGTTACCCTAAGGTGAAATTTTGAGCATAGATTGCAAAATCGTTGTACGGACCTTTCTCCAAAATATCGAAAATCCTGTGGTAAGATGCTTTTACACGAAATAATCAAGTGCCCAACTTCACAGTTATTAAATTGCCACGAAAACTATTATGAAATTGAAAATTCCGCTGTAACTGTTTAAAAAAAGTTCGTTAATTTTTACACAGTTTTTTTGTATTTTTTTCCGTCAGAGATTCTGAGAGTGCTTCTGAGGGAACTTAGATGAGAAAAGTGCCTGACGCGTTTGGTCCATCGCAGCCTGCTCGAATTCCATGGACATCGTCTTCAGATACACCGCAACCTCGACGATAGCCGGAATTGCGTAGACACAAGCAGGAACGATGCCCTCAACGATGTTCTTTGATCAACCAATTATAAGTACAGTTCAAACTTGGAAGACGAGAGACATAGCCGCACGCTTCTGATACCTATTGCGGATAAAGCAATTGCATATTTAATTTTAATTTTAAGATCACCTTTTCGTGGATTTACTCGCATAGTTCATTCCGTGCTTCAGTTCAAGCAATATTTGACCAATCATAATAGCTGACATCATAGTCATACAAAGATAGTAGATAACGAGAATTAAAAAACGAAAAACAAATCGAAATACAGCTGAAGGCTCACCTGATCCAGCAATCGTAAACAGATCAGACTCGATCATGAAAATATATGAAGCTTTCGAGGTAACCCCCATACGTGGGAATGTTCTGAAAAAAGGTATTTATGATTCGGCACCACTAGTAATCACCTTTCCGAAGGTGCGAGCTTCAATAATCGCGATGGCAAGCACGACCGACATAGTGACGGCAAGCGATTGTAGGCAAAGAAAGATCATATTTCGACGCCATCCAACAAAGCAAAAACGACTGCCAGCAGGAAGAACTGCCTGTGAAATGATTGGTAGGCGGACATGGTAAAGTGGATAGGAGCAGTTCGCCCGGAAAGTGATTCGTATGAACATGTTCGATGCCCGATCAGGCGCTTTCCTAGATAGAATAATATTATTGAAAATGATGAGCACTTTACATTCCTGCGATAGAAGACGCACGCGATGTACGCATTTATGATCCCAGAGAATAATAAAAAATCAATTACCTGGCAAAAATAAAGAAAATATCGTCCGGAATTACGAGAAATTGTTCTATTAGGTTGATTCATAAGTCTTTGCCGATTTCGGACCTAAGGTTTCAGCTCAAATATTTTCCTCGTCTCTAAACCTTAACACCGATTTTCGCAGCATTTTATGGGAGTATGTTCCACTTATACAACAACAGGTTCAAATTTAGCGCCGCTTTCTAATTATGGGAGAAATCAATATCTCAATGACTCAGAATTTTTCATAATTTTTTAGAACATTTTCGGAATAGCTGTTCTTCGCATGGAAATTTTTCTGTGGATCGAATTGGTGTTTGACGAGAAGCCCAAAACATTATCTCTATCATAGCAGAAGCGGAACGGTGCTTGATTCAAAATGTCCGTGTTAAATTCCCATGCACAAGGGCTTCTCGAAAAAATCACAGTTCAATTGATCAAATTTAAATCTTCAACGATCCCGTAGACCGACCTGAACACAAGTGCGCTTCATCCAGTTACCATGGGGCTATGTGAACACTATATCGGTTTGAGCCTGGTATTTCTCCTTTTCCCAAAATGAGAGATTTCTTGAAAATTTATTTTTCGGCAACAACATCAAAAAACGTGATTTTTGGTGTTATTATTACCTCCCTACTCCACAAAAAGTAGAGATCTCAAAATTCTGTCTTTTTGAAGAGTTATAGGGTTAGGGTTACTCGATTATTTAACCATAGAATCAACTTTGTACGTAGAGTTCGAAAATCGACCTTAGAAAGCCGTATCCTCAAAGCCCCATTCCCTGTGGCACACTTTACGCAGTGCGGTTTTTATATCTCATGAACGGCGCTTCGGAGACCCACCAATGCATAGTAATTCTGAAAGATCTCGACGAGATATGACTTTTTACAATTGGGACTGAAGGGCTAGCTCATCTGTGAAAAAAGTTAGTGCCTCTGAAATGTTTACTCTAGGGCCGAATTTTGAGCATAGGTTGCAAAATCGTTGTACGGCCCTATCTCAGTTAGTTTTTGATAGAGAAGCTGGTAAACTCGAAAAGCTTCAAAACAAAGTGACGAGGCTGATTAGCAACAAATGTTTGGGATACAACTTTGAAAACAGACCGTTACCAGTGGAACGAAACGAGATGCTCAAACTCAATACGTTGATGTACCGTCGTAAGGTCAATGACTTCAAACTAGCTTATGAAATGCTGTTCGGGAATTCGAGATTGTCCCGGTTCAGAAACGATTTTCTTGTTCTATCCAAATCTAATCTCAGAGGCGCAGGCTTCAAAGTGTGTCGAGAAAAATTTAGAACTAAGATTCGCGAGTACAGTTTTGCGAACAGAGTAGGTAAAGTACTGTATGATGTACTTCGAAAAGGAAAGATACCTACAAACTATGCAGAGTTCATGAATGTGATGTGTAAGGAGGTTGGATGATCTGAAAACTTGCTCACTTTACTCGCTTAGATTCCCCTGTCTCACACATTATATTGTTCTACTTGTTCCATCCCCCCTCCCCCTCCCCACCCCACCCCACCCCACAACAATTCCAACTGTGCGGATAAATCTATTCTATTATATTATATCAAAAATCCTGTAATATACTGTTCGCGATTAGGTATCATTATATTCTCACTTGCAATAATAGTAGATACTTTATGTACACAATCCCTCTTGGATCGTTATCGAAAATTATGATAACGCAAACAAGAAAATTAGGGTCATACCCAAAATGTCCCCCCCCCTCCAAGAGAGCATGCCCAAAATGTCCCCGGAGAGCATGCCCAAAATCTCCCCTACCCAAAATGTCCCCCCATGCCCAAAATCTCCCCCCTGCCCGAAATATCCCCTGCCCAAAATGTCCCCCCCCCGCTCTCTCCATCGTCCTCTGGCACATGAGTTGGGCCAAGGGTAACTTTTGATTCTCTCGAGTATTCGTTCTCTCTTGGTCTTTCAGAAAAAGAAAAAAGGTAGTCGTTTTGATTTCAATACGATTGTTTTCTTATCTTGTTGTGTTCGAACTGAGATATTTGGAAAGCGTTGGAATCAGATCGTCAATTGAAATCAGAAAATATTGTATTCCAAAGAAATTTTTTATAGAATTTTTCGAAATATCTCAACATTGAGATTGCACATAATGTATTTTAATACGCTTCTATTTTCAAGTTTCCGTTGATTCATGTCTGATGATTTATCAATTTCAACTGGCAATTATATTAAGGTGACGTTTCACGATATTTTGCACTTACATCACAGATCACTTTTTTTGCATTTCAAGGTTACTGGAAATATGACCCAATATGAGATGTTGGGTGCACCCTCCGGGAAATGTCAGAGTCCCAAAAAATCCGAAATTTCATCCCCGAAAAAATGCGTTCTTATAGATATTGCGGATGTGTTTTTCAATGAAAGTAACTGAAAATTTCGTTTGGAAGCGATAGGATATCGATAAAAAGTTTAAAAAAAATTCAAAATTTCGTCCTTTTCGGTCGCCCTCAAAAATTATTTTCGTCATGTCCAAGATTTTATCGCGGATTCGGAATCTACGTGAAAAAATACTCCCGGTGCCAAATCGTCACGTATTTTCGAGTTTAGGAACCCGGATTTCGCAGCTTTCCGCCCAAGGGTCTCTCGCAGGCTGACGAGAGATTTCTCCATTTTTTTAAATGATAGGTCACTTTTACATCAGTTTCTGGGTCCATTAATAGTTATTGAGCGTTTTATGTTGATGTTACGGGGTTATGATATCGATAAAACACGTAAAAGTGAAAAGCAAAAATCACTTTTTCGAAATCTCAAAATTTCAAAACTTCATAAGTCATGTATCTGGGCTTCAATTAATGTATTTTCAACAGAAAACCACTCGAATATGAGCTATGAACAATATCCGAGCTTTAGGAAGGTTTCTAGAAAAAAAAGGTTCGGTCGAAACATTTCTCGATCATCCAAAATAAACATTTCAAACTCTCTAAGATTGTTTCTCTCTCTCTAAGATTTTTTCCCGAACTCACTCAAGTGCTTAGGAGTTGAAAATACCTCATTTTTATCGATATCACAATTCAAAACATCAACGTAGATGCAAAAATAACGTTAATGGGATGTGAACGGGATGAAAAGTGACTGTAGTGCATCGAAACATCGAAGCTTCTCGTCATAGTTCTGCCGACAGCTTGCAAGACATCCTCGGACGGGAAGATGTAGAATCCGAGCGAAAAAGAGTGAAAAATTAAATCCACGTGTAGTTTTGCAAGTAGAATCCGTAAATTCAATACATTTGAGATATTGCCAAATATTCTCGAGGTAACCAAAAAAGTCAATACTCAGTTAGTCAGTTCGTGGCAGAAAGACACCATCTTATCTAGATAAGTGTGAATCTCGGCAGCAGTGGGGTCAGTGTTCTGAGATTCTCTCAGTGAAACAAGAGCGTCGAATTCTATCATGGGAGCAAGGGTCTTCTCAGATCTCTCCTTAGAAGTATTGGACTGCTTGGCGTACTCGTTCTTGTTGACATAGTGACGGAGTGAATTGAAGTCATCCAGTTCGGTCTGCTGCAAAATGTGAACAATTAACTAATATTTTTAAAAAAGGGAATAAAATCAAATATATATATATATTTGAAAATTATGAAGAAAAAACTAATATTTTGAAGAAAACATAAAATCCAGTTATATGTTGTTCAATTCTTACTTGGATGAACTGGACTAGATCCATCAGAGGTGGATGAGTCCCAACAAAGTGGTCCATCGCTCCTCTGTCGACGAGACAGTTGATTAATTGATGCTATTTCGAGAAATACTATGATCTTAGAATAGTCACCTCGAGGAGTTTGGAGTACTCTCGGGCCGTTTTGGAAGGAAGCAGAGCGGCTATGAGAAGGAAGCTGGTTCCTCTCGAGCAAACTCGCACCGAGTAGAGCTATAATTACAATTCCATTTTTTTAAACTTTATTATTTTTAATTTAAAAAAAAAAACAAGAAGAAGTTCTGAGAAATAGTTGTCATACCTGGAATGCGAGCTTCTTGGGAAGTGAAGGAGTGGGGGTGAATGAGAAGTTTCCATCAACTAGGAGTGCTTCAATTCCTCCGTCAATTGCCCACTCCATCACTCTGCGAGAAGCCAGGTAGATTCGCTTGGGATCATTCGAATCGCTGATTCTCAGACTGAGATTGGTTCCGAGTGCAAGAAGGTCAGCATCGTCCACTTCTTCATAAGCACCGACAGCCATCGTTCCGCATGATCTGAGAATTTACAAAATATCAATAAACATCTCTAGGAAAAAATAACAAATTATTAAAAATTGATAAAATATACCTTTTCAAATCAGCTGCGATCTGCCTCTTCCTCTTTCTTTTGTTCTCTCCTCCAGAATACGCATCCACAACATCTTGAACTTCACTGGGCTGGATCAGATCTTGAAGGTTGCCCATTCTGTTGACGATTGTGGCATTTCCTTCTTTCTGGACTCTTGCTGGCTTCTTCACATGACCGAGTTTCGAATACTCCGCGTTCTCTATGGACATAGATTTCCTGAAAATAATGTTCAGTAAAAAAATTGCTTCATGCCAAACCAATATTTTCAAAAATAAATACCTTGAAGAATCTAGAGAAAAGATGAGAGTAACTTACGCGAGCTTAGAGCTGAGCACATTGACCGATTTGCACTTTTCATCGCTATTCCAGTCGCATCTGTGTCGGTCCGAGTCTGCAGGATCAGACAGAAATTCGCACTCTGCCGCATTAGGGAAGTAGACCTGGATTTATTGGTTAAACAATAATGTCGATAATGTCAAAATTAAACAGTTGAAGAAGAACACAACTTACTTTGACTGTGCATCGTGTGCCATTCTCCTTCGATCTGTGACAGGAAGTGCATATGTACTTGTACCGTCTGGATGCTTCGGGAGTGGTGGCAGGATCAATACTCTCTTTGTATTGGAAGGTCAGGATGATATCGGGATCAGTGGGAAGACGGTACGCTGCCACTTTGTGATTACCCTTGTTTGAGGGGAATGAGATACCACGGAATGACATCTGAAATCAGAACAATAATTACGAAATATTCTTAAACAGATACAAACAAATAAAAAATAAATAAAAACGATAAAAAAAACGAAAAAAACGCAGAAATTAAGAGAAATTAAGCTCTCTCAGCTCACGTGTCCCTGTGAGGAGAGACGATGTGAATGGTACCACCAAGCTGGGAGGCTTCCGATCTCACGAGTCCCCTCTCCCTCGCCTCGCGAACTCGTCAACAAGGTCGTAAACGGAGACTCGGGGACGCCTACAGAGGTCAATCAACAAAGTTCACAAAAGAGCAAAACTAATATCAGATTCGGAATCAGCGCATTCATATTACCCTTCTGACATGGTTTGCTGGGGTCGAACAAGCACATCTGGTTTTGAAGAGTGAATTCTCATCGAATTTAAGAGACGTTCCACGGTTTAGTTTCTTTTTTGAAAATTGTTGGTTTTATCTTTTTTTTCGTTCATTATATCATGGGTTTTCATATCGAAATTCGGATTCAGCACATAATGATATAACAGAAAAAAATCTTGTAAGGAAGTTTCGAGAGAAAATTTTTTTCGACTAATGATGGTAATTTTTCGGGAGAAAAATCGAATGACCTCGGATTTTCGGTTGCCGCTGGCAGGAAAGTTATCGAAATGCTCTAAAAAGTTGGGGATCGTATATTCCATGGATTTGCAAGTAATCTGCCCAAGAGACCTTTGAACAAAAATCGGCATTGGAACTGTGAACATCCAAAACAGGGAGAAAAAAATCATGTGAAAAAATTCGTGCCCTGAAGGCAAATTAAGAGCTATCGTTACCAAACTGTGGGGATGATCTGGAATTGTGACAAGGTAAATTTTGAGCCTTCGAACGAGTCTGTAGCTTGTCTATGAACGAAAAACCATTTTTTTCGGGACCCAATTTGAGACAGTCTGAAGCCACTGTATCGTACTTTGTAAACAAAACCGAACAAGTGAACAATTTTGTTCAATTTGTCACTTTTTGACAGTCGATGGGGAAGCACTTATAAATTCCAATTTTTGTTTCTTATTTTTGTCCACTCCGATTTGCGGGAATCGATCGGACATGTCACGGTGAAATATTCCTATATAATGGTGAAAAACGAGAGCAAAAAATAAGAAACAAAAATTGGAATTTATAAGTGCTTCACAATCGACTGTCAAAAAGTGACAAATTGAACAAAATTGTTCACTTGTTCGGTTTTGTTTACAACGTACGATACGTAATCCTCCCATGAGTACATATTTTCATCGAAAAGGTATTGAGATCTTCGATTTATTATCACACCGAGTAGGAAGGCTGAGGAAAAATCCGTGCAAGAATTTTGATTGTTTGAAAAAGAACTGCTTGATTGCGTCATCACTACGCAGCAACCAGGGTCGTTTTATGATATCTCAATGGTATATTCCTAAGAGACGTTCCATGATATTCTGCGCCTGTCCAACGGATTGCTTTTTTTACAAACTATGCCAATAAGTTCAGGGTGAAGTCCCCATACATAGAGCTGATATCTGGCCCAATATGAGATGTTGGGGTGCACCCTCCGCGAAATGCTGTGCATGTCCCAAAAAACTCGAAAATTTCATCTATCAAAAAAAATACGCTCTTATAGGTGTTTCTGGCGTATTTTTAGATAAAAATAACGAAAAACATAATTTAAAGGCGAAAGGCCATCGATAAAAGGTCGAAAACTAGAATTATCATCATTTTTCGGTCAACCTAAAAAATATTTTAGCCGTTGAAAAATATTTATTGCAGTTTGGATTCTACGTGCAAAACTACCCCGCGTGTTATATTTTCACCCCTCTCATCACGGCCCCTCGGATTCCGCAGCTTCCCACTCGAGGGACTCTCTGGGGCTGACGAGAGAACGATGATGAGAGATTTCGCCATTTCGACAGGATATAGTCACTTTTATATCAGCTTTTATAATATTAATCGTTTTAAAGCTATTTATTGATGTTATGGTGTTTTGATAGCGATAAAATACGAAAAAAGTGAAAAATCGAAAAATCACTTTTTCGAAAACTCATAATTTCAAAAATTCCTAAGTCATGTATCTGAGCTTCAAATGATGCTTTCTCAACGAAAAATCACTCGTATATGAGTTATAAACAATATCCGAGCATTTGGGACGATTTATAGAGAAAAAGTTTTGGTCGAAAAAATTCTCGATCATCGATCACCGAAAAATGACAATTTCAAAAAATATTCTCAAATCGGCTATAACTCTCAGATATTGTTAATAATTCGTATCGGAGTGATTTTCCGTTGAGAATGCATCATTTGTAGCTCAGATACATGACTTACGAATTTTTGAAATTTTGAGATTTCAAAAAAGTGATTTTTCGACTTTTCATTTTTTTTTCGTGCTTTATCGATATCAAAACATCATAACATCAATACTAATGCTTAAAACGATTAATATTATAAAAATCTGGTACAAAAGTGACTGTATAATATCGAAATGGCGACATCTCATATTGGACCAGCTATCAGCTCTAGGTATGGGGACTTCACCCTGAACTTATTGGCATAGGTTGCTAAAAAGTCCTCCGTCGACTCCTCCCAAATCTTCACTAACCGTGGAACGGCTCCTAACACACGATGGGTGTACTACTGCCCAAGTTTGAGCGAGAAATATATCATGAGTCAGAAGTTATGAAAGATCGAAAAAGTGACCCTTGATTTATGAGAGATAATGTATTTTGAATACAAAAAAACGAAACTCAAAATTCTAATCCATATGATTTGTAGATCTGGCGATGCGGAATCCGAAAATGGTACAAATGTTCGTTTTCTCATTATTGAGCACCTTTGATAATCGGCTTGAAAATAGGCAGAATCAAAAAGAAGCTTAGTGAGGCTAGGAGACCCAAATGAAAAATTCGGAAAATGGGCAGGCACTCCTAGACATCACACTACATTTTTTTTTATTTTTTTTTTTTTTAACACATTTATCAAGAGTAGGCTCTGATGTGCATGGCGGGCCATTCATGATTTCTTGCTTGTCTCAGGAATGTAGGTCCGATAGTTCGCATGAAGAGATCGTTCCATCTTGTGGGCGGTCTTCCGCGTCCTCGCTTAGGCCCTCGTGGAGTCCAATCGATCACAGTTCTGCTCCACTTCAAGTCATGATCATTAGCAACTTTATGCACCCAGAGCCACTTTCTTTTCAAGGCGGTACGAACAACGTCTCTGACCTGAGTGAGTCCACGCAGCCTTTCGTTCGAGACATGATCCAAGACAGTGCAACCGACCATCCAACGCTCCATGCGTCTTTGGGCCACCGATAATCTTTCACTTTGTGCTTTGCTACATTATTTCAGTAAAATATAGAAGGTTAATCAGTCTTCATTTCAAAGTTATTGAATGAATAATTCTCGATTCACATCTTTCATTTCACCCATATTTCACCGCTTTCATAACTGCAGAATGTGATGGAAAGCACATGCGCGGTTTCCGCCACGCAAATAAGGGGGTTTCGCCTCTCTGAAACGCTGTGATTTGAATATCTTTCCTATCCGTGATAGCCGAAAATCCGAGGTCAATCGATTTTGACCCAAAAAGTACCATCATCAGTCGAAAAAAATTCCTCTCAGAACTTCCTAAATTTTTTTTCTGCTGTGTCTTTGTGTGATGAGTTCAAATTTCGATAGGAGAGGCCATGATATCATGAATGAAAAAGATTAAAATCAAAAACTTTCAATATATTAGGGTGATTCAAAAGTTTCTTTCTTTTTTTACTGACATCGATTCTAAGCTCTACTGTTCTTCTCAATTCATTGACCAGCTTATGGTTTTTCATGATCGATGAGGGCATGTGTGCTCTTTATAGTGCACACTAAATCAGGGCTTTCCCATCAGTAAGATTGTCATAATCAAATGCAAAAGTAGCCGTAGTCGACCATGTGAGGCGTTGTTTTCTGAGCTCAGTGCGCATCGGAGAGGAGTATCAGGGCCCAACTGGTGTCACATTTGTAAAGTATGATGAATTTTGATCACAATAAGGTAGTACGACGGGTGAGTCAATTTTGGCAAAGAAGAGATATGAGCCTGAACCAAGATCAGATGTTGTTGAAATTAACCAAAAAAAAAATTTAAATCGCTGCTTTCTCCATCTGATAATTTTACAAGTCCGAAATATGGTGCAAAGCAAAGTATCATGCCTTATAAGTCTGCAATATTATTTGGGAGAAGATCCGACTATCCCTAAAAAGGCTTAATTTTCTAGAACTCGAAAACGATACATCTTGATACTCTATCTTTCCTATATAGTCAGAAGTCATCAAGTTTCGGTGTTAATAAAATAAGCAACTCTCGTTTTATCATTCCGTAGCTGGGTAGAACTTTATTTAATTTTATTTATTTGATACACCCCAAAGGGTGTGACAACATGTGAATAACAACGGGAAGGGGACCGTTCCATCCATGTATATCTTATGGATCTAGAGCGAGTGTGGGAAGTGATTGAAGGATCTACAGTTTAGGGATGTCTATCTGGAGTATGCGGGCAGAACTGAGCGATCACAAGTTTTTGAAGAAGCATCTATTAGAAGTGTATACCGAAAATTACAATTTTATGCAATTGCCAGTTTAAAATTTATTTATCTTATTCTAGGCGAGCGGGGCTCGATTCAAATATACAACTATAATGCCCAAGGTCACCCCTAAACTATGCCATATTGGTGCTTTGAACTAGAAAATTTGAAGGGCTCAAATTAAATTAAAGAAAAATAAAGAAACTTTCTTATCACCCTGGTATATAAAATTCATTTTTCGGGACTCGTTTTTTGATCAATTCTGTAGCCAAGATGCAATTGAGTAGCAACTTCAATTTTTTTCTGAGTAGCTCTCCGACTGGTCTTAATAGATGATCCACGATATAGTGGTGCGTCTGTGCATTTGTTTTTTTTTTTAATTACAGCAACGAATCCCAGTCACTCTATCGTATTTTCTACCGATCACGTTGAAGTTCATGAATTGTCAGTATGTTATTGGAACCAGATGAGATTTGTCTGGTAAAGGAACGAGAGATTTTCTGACAATTCAAATGGAAGCCGGCAATAAACTGATGATAAATTGATACCGTCACGGTAAGTCTGCGTGTGTCACATCATGTCACCCCGATCCTAAGACCCTTTAAAAATGTGTGAATTTAGTTGAATTTTTGGCTGTGGACACTTCCCACTAGCCGCAATCGAACTGTGAAAACATATCTCCGAAATCTCCCTTTCGAGCTGCTTTCTGAGACTTCACATTTCCTCTCCCTTCATTTAAATAGACGACCGCTCGCTCACCAGATGAGAATGAGGAATGGAGAGGTTATGGGAGTATACAAGATTTAAAATATGACATCTAGGAAAACAACTCAAAATAGACATTTCGGAAATCTGCTTCACAGTTCTAATGAGAAGAATCCACAGCTAAAAATTCGACTAAATTCACACACTTTGAAAGAGTGTTAGGATCGAGGTGACATGATGTGACACACGCCGACTCACCGTGACGGAAATTCGGCGGTACTGTAATCACGTGTCTCCTAAATATAAAATTGATATATCGTTGGACATGGATCAACGGAAACTTGAAAATAGAAGCGTATTAAAATACATTATGTGCAATCTCAATGTTGAGATATTTCGAAAAATTCTATAAAAAATTTCTCTTGGAATACAATATTTTCTGATTGCAATTGACGATCTGATTCCAACGCTTTCCAAATATCTCAGTTCGAACACAACAAGATAAGAAAACAATCGTATTAAAATCAAAACGACTACCTTGTTTTCTTTTTCTGAAAGACCAAGAGAGAACGAATACTCGAGAGAATCAAAAGTTACCCTTGGCCCAACTCATGTGCCAGAGGAGGATGGAGAGAGCGGGGGGGGGACATTTTGGGCAGGGGATATTTCGGGCAGGGGGGAGATTTTGGGCACGGGGGGACATTTTGGGTAGGGGAGATTTTGGGCATGCTCTCCGGGGACATTTTGGGCATGCTCTCTTGGAGGGGGGGACATTTTGGGTATGACCCAGAAAATTATACCTAAAATAATAGATGGACCCAGCAAAACACGCAAGACACGAACCGGACACAAGGTACGATGACGTGTTCAATGCTGGGATGCAATTGAGTCGAATTCATTAAGATTCCTCGAACAGTTTACGCAGGGTAGTTTTCAACTAGGCATTACCTCAGTCTTCAACTGCTTTTGCCGCTGATTCAGCTGTCTGTTTTTTGCCAACTTTGATCTCGAAGGCGTATGACATGTATATTTCAACCCAGAAGCACTATTACTCGTCCGGGTAGTAATTATTTTCTAATAATCGAAAATATGCAGGTGGCGAAGTGGTGTAGTGGTCTAAGGCGCCCTCCCATTCCATCCTCCCGGTTCGAATCCCGGCCGTGACACCGCCTCCGCCTCACCAAGGTGCCCACCCATTGGGGACGGGAAATTGGTAGTGACAAGATCACGCGGTAAAGTAGGTCCGAAAAACAGGATCGGGAGCTGCGGACTGAATCCTCCCATTACAAATACACTGGCCTAGCAGTGTGACCCGCAGGACGAATGTGCCTAGAGAAACGTTACCTTTACCTCCTTTACCTTTACCTAATCGAAAATATATATTTTGAATATTTTGAGTGTATCATCTATTTTTTCCTTGCATGAACTGTTCGGATTAGAAAATTAAGAAGTTTCGTACTTATTTATAAATCATAGTAGGTGGAATACAATCATTGTCTTGCTTTTTTTTCAAGAAATTCGGTGTGTGCGTTATCGAAACTGAATCGGAAAAGCTGATTTATTCATGATAAATAAATCGATCGATCGAATGGTTTCGAAATCGAATGAAGAAATGGTAATGATTGTCGATGTGCCGCGGTGCTTCTCGAGAAACCATTCGTTGCAACTCTCCGAATAGTCTTGCGATAAGCCGGAGAGAAAGCAATAACAGTAATTGAGTGGGCGACTGTATGAGTAGTGAAGAAAACGAACGTCAGAGAAGAGATTGCAGAAACTGTAGATACTGTTTCCTGATATTTTCCGGGGGCAATAAAAGCCCAGCTGATACTGACAAATTTGATTGCTTGCAGCCTCCTCCAATTGCATCGACATGCAATTGAGATATAATGATATTAGAACTATTCCAGGAATGAAGTAGACCGTATTGGGAACGACACCCTTGAAATGTATGGATCGATAATTTTAAAATTCGAATGCCAAACCTGGAAAACAAGCGACATAGCTCCACGCTTCTGGTATCTGTGCATGGAGTGAAATTTTTGATTAATTTTCACAAAAAGCTTACCGTCTGGTAGCGGTACTAGCGTTGCGCATTCCGTGTTTCAATTCAATCAACACTTGACCGATCATAGTTACTGTTATGCTGGTTATGCAAATGAAGTATACCGCAGCGACTAAATTTAGTGTATAGGTGTCCGAATAGAGTCAATGATTTTAAGGGGGGAAATCAAAGTATGAACAGAAACGGTAAAACACACTAGCTGCAGCAATAGTCAGCAGCGTTGGTTCACTAACGAAAATATAAGACGATTTCTTAGTTACCCATTTCAGATAGATTGGAACATTCTGGAAAGGTGTCGTTTGAAACATATTTTAGCACAATGTAAACCTGTTCAGTTGCTCTGGAGCCGGTAACTAAGAAGATGACCACAACAGCAATGACAAGGGCGTTCAATTGAAGAGACAGAAAGAGAAAAGTACGACGCCATCCAACAAAACAAAAACGACTGCCCGGAGGAAGAACCGCCTGAGTATAAGTGAATTTAGCTCGATTTAACTAAATTAATGGAAATCATTGCAAAACATGGCTCATTTATTCATTTTTACATAGTACGTATCAAATTCAAAACTTTTACCATGTATTTTGAGGTAACATCACATGATTTTCATACAAACTTTATAAGAGCCCGTTCGCCTAATTCAGTAAAAGGCCACCAGCGTGTGGAACATGAAAAAGATAACGTACGCTCAAAAGTTGGCCCCAGGGGTAACTATTGATTCTGAATCGAATGGCGTTTTCCGTTTTCCCATCTGAGCCTTCTGAATCCCGGTACGACTCGACGTCGATTTGGCCAAAATCTTGTTCTGCGATAATAACTACCCCCGAAAAAGCCAAATTGGCCACAAATCACGCGCACCCGACCAGAATTTAATTCTCTACAAAATGAAACTTTGGGCAAGGTTTCATCTTTATCCGGTACCGAGTTATGATCGATTTTTTACATAATGTTTCGGCGCAAAAAATACTTATACAATAGAAAGAGCATCTTTTGTGATCATTTTGATATATATGATGAAGGCTTTTTCAGTCCGTAAAGTTGTTTCTCATCACTTTTAGTGTTGAAAACCTGCGATTTTCACTGTTTTTGGAGTGTAACTTTTCTCTTTCGCGTTTTCAGGATCTCTAGCATAGAAATTCGATTTATACGTGCAAAAACACCCCAGAAAATCCTATAGTGATGTGTTTTATCGATTATGACTTTTTTGACCCAAAAATGGAACCAGGAACCAGAACCAGGGTCGAAAAAAGTCTTATTTTCAAAAATACATGGCTATATGATTTTCTGGGGTATTTTTGAAAGTAGAAATCGAATTTCTATGCTAGAGATCCTGAAAACGTCAAAGAAAAAAGTTACACTCGAAAAACTGTGAAAACGCACGTTTTCGACACTAAAAGTAATGAGAAACAACTTTGCGGACTGAAAAAGCCTTCATCCCATATATCAAAATGATCACAAAAACATGCTCTTTTCACTGTATAAATATTTCTTGCGCCGAAAAATTATGTCAAAAATCGATCATAACTCGGTACCGGATAAGGTGGAACCTTGCCCAAAGTTTAATTTTGTAGAGAATTAAATTCTGGACGGGTACGCGAGATTTGCGGCCATTTTGACTTTTTCCGGGTAGTTATTATCGCAGAACAAGATTTTGGCCAAATCGACGTCGAGTCGTACCGGGATTCAGAAGGTCTAGATCGAAAAACGGAAAAGGCCATTCGATTCAGAATCAAAAGTTACCCCTGCGGCCAACTTTTGATCATAAATTATCTTTTTCATGTTCCAGACTTTGTCTGACTCTTAGGTGAACGGGCTCATAACTAAAAACAACAAACTCATGCGAATTAGTCGTGAAATGAATTTATGATTTTCGAGATCCAAAGTAGATAATGCTGTAAGAATAATAAATAACTCACGCATCTTCGATAGTAAACACAGGCGAAATACGAGTTCAATACTCCCACGTAAATACACACTTCTGTTGACTGATTAGTGAATAATTTAATATGTACCAAATGTAAATTCACCCCGAGAACAGCCATGTCAATATACTGGGCGAGAAATGAGTCAGCATACAATAAACGGCTGTTAATCAGCAATATTGGAGCGTAAATGTTGCACAATAGATCGAACATCATCGAGGATAGCTGTGAAAAATGCCTTATTAAATATCGTTTCTCGGTTTTTTACTTGTAGTGATAACAAATACTTGCGATAGACTTTTCCTCTTGGGTCTACATCGAAAATGATAAGAAAGCAAACAATCATGTTTATTAGAAAGAAAATCACACCTGCAAAAACATTATAGCATTGCGAAACACTTTAACAAACCCGAAACATGGTGAAAAATAACAATAGCTTCCGTCACACTAGCATTCAATTCAGACGAGTTCATTGCGTTTTCGAAACGAATTACTGCTCCTGAGAGTAGTGAACATCTGCTCAGAAGCTATCCGTTGTTTCAGCTGTCTTGTTTGCCAAAGCTCGATCGTTGAACAGAAAATTAAAGGTCATCGTATAATTTAGGCTAAATATTGAAGTCTGATGATGATTGATGATGATACAACGGCTTTGTCGCAATATCAGCGTCTAGATGAAATGGCACGAAACACTTTGTCGCAATATTGTGGATATTGTAGATAACGTTGATTTTTTTTCACAGCGGATGTTGAGGTAGTAATTTATTCTTTTATTGTGCGAGAAACGGTTCATAACAACCATCAGTGAGAATGAAGTGCAAGAATGTCGCTTTAGAAGTATCGATTCAGCTTCCCTCCCGGGCATCTAAAAATGATCAAAGAACAACTTCCAAATCAAAGTCACTCACTCCCAACATTCGCATCTTGGCATGCCCTTCAAACCCGGCAATCCCTTTAGACGAACACAGTGACCGGAGCTTTTGCACCCCTGCGAAAGTCAAAGAAATTTTGGAGGTCTAGAAACGGAAGACAGATCATACCTCCTTATTGCATCTGTCATTGCACACTGCATCGTAAAATTGACGACCAACTCCGAATTGCTTGTCCATGTTCTCACAGGGCGATTTAGACTGAGAAATAATGGAATTTCTTCTTAGGAAACTATTTGAAAACTCACTATCGCTGTTACTACCATCAGTGAAAGAAGAAGGAGAACGATTACGGAGCGATGCATTGCTAGTCGAAAACTGATAAAACTCTAGAGTATTCAGTATATGTATTATTGAAGGTGGTGTGATCTCTAAGGATTACTAAAGACACGATGGTCAAAATATTTGCGCTGATACGATTCTATTTTCATGAATATTTTCATACCTAGAATCATTAATGAATCATTGTTGAACAATCGCTGAGGCAACTCTATACACATGCAAGACAAAAAATAATGATCAAAGACCTCTCAAGCGCTGTATCAACTGAAATTGTGTGATCGTTGCGTGTTTAATGCAAACATAATTCATAAATGTATATTTTATTTCAAATCACAACTTTGATTACAATTCATACTGATGTTAATCTCTGTTCCTTCCTCAAACAAATCCCCACGCTCTCATTTTAACGCTCGCTCTAAGCCGACGGGAGAAGGGCGGCGGAGAGGGAGGTGCATAGGCATAACGCGATCTCTTCAAGGGTCGCCTTGAGTAGGTGGGCGGTGCCTTTGAGTAGGTGGGCGGAGCCTCAGGGTAGGTGGGCGGAGCTGGAGGTGCGTGGCTATCGATGAGCGGAGGAGGAGGGGGTGGCCCCGGATTGGAAGGGTACGTCGGCATCTTAAATGAAAGGAGCATGTTAATGCCAATTTCGTCAACCAATATGAGGTAGGATCAAATGTTTTCTCCGATCTCAAATAGTTTCCCATCATTATCAATAGGAAAGCAGCTGGAATAGAAATGAACCTTAGGCGGTGGGGTCAGATAGAGACCAGAGGAGGTAGGCGGCAACGGTGGAGTAGAGACCGGTGGTAGAGGACGGATAACGTATGATGGAGGAGGAGGATGAGGAGGAGGGGCTGTGAGATAGCCATCATGGACGTATCCTGGGGGCAATGGGGGCATTCCAACAAGAGTACCAGGCGGGCCGAATGATTGACCGATTGCACCTGAGAATTTATAACTCAATATTGTCCTTGTATTGATTTCACGGTAACCTATTTTCACTAGGGATTGCAATTGGGCGTCCGACTCTCCCGATTTCGCGTGATATCTCGTTTCTCTGACCGGCGACAAAGCGTGTGAAGTGAGGAGAGTCGTTTCTGATTTGTCATCACTAGTGTGCTGAAGGAGAAGACAAAGCGCTGACGGTATTGAATAGCTTTGTTTTTAACCACCACGGTCCTCGTGTAAATCACGAGTTATTCGAGCCGAAATCGATTTATTTGAGAATGGAGCAAAAATGGCAAACTGAGTTCCCGACGATTTTGGGCACCTCTCAACAAGTCCTTCCATCCCCCAGCATCTCATATCATTCCTATGCTCCCTAGACCGGGCGCAATCTCGGATGTTTCCTCTTTATCCTCGATTTTATCAATTCTGGTGCATTTTGGAGAGAAAATGTCACCTCAGTGACCCTAGCTAAGTTTCCGAGCTCTATCTTTCTATCCAAATCGGGGGTCTAGAAAGTGCCTCTGAACAGGGCTACATTCAAGGACCCATGATTCAAAAGTATAGGAAAGTATAGGAAAGTGTAAAAGCATCGTGATATGTTCGAATTCGCAACAGTTAATACTTATCACAGGTCTTCTGAGAGATCGCAGGTGCCTGGATACAAAAAATTTCAAACTGTGCCGATCTCTCCCAAATTTGGAGTATTGCTGTACCATGGGCCAATGAATAGTCATCCAAATGTAGAAGACCGTATATCCGGATATGACTAATTTCCGGCTCCGGCAATTTTGAAAATTCGAAAAATCGGATTTTTCTTGATAATTGAGTTAGATACTCGTTAAAAAACGAATAATGATCGTCTCGACGAGCTGAACAACTTTCTTGTTAAACTTATCCGTATTGAATAACTATGAAATATCAAAAATTTTGAAAACGTGTTTTATAAAGTGAGAAACTGAATTTCTCAAAAAAAAATCTCACATTGATCGCTGAAATATCTCAATAATTGAAAAATCATTGTTTTCCGATAATTGTGTCTTACCAGGAGCAGATTCGGAAGAGGCTCCCTTGCCGCCAACATCCACTGCGACCTGCAGTTTGCACAATTACGACCACTAGAGATGTTGTTTCGGTTTTGGCTCTCTCCATTCCGCGCACTATCTCTCCGGTCAGAGAAACGAAAGATCAAGCAGAATGAGGAGCGCCGAAATAAGAAACGGCATTACTAATGGCTACTAACATGTGATTCAGACTTACATCAGACTGCCGTGCAGACGTTTTAGGCGCTGTGTTGAGTCCTGAGAGAAGCGTGTTATTGCATATTCATGAGACCTGCTTCTAACCATGGAGGGCGGTGAAGGGATTTCCAACTGAATTGCTAATCGTTTGTCGTGTTGCCTCCTGAATGACTGTATTCTTATGCTATCGCATTTTAGCCACTCACATTCTTCAACCATCTTTGGTATTTGGATCTACTTTCGTCATTTCCACCGTTGTTCGCTGCTGATGCAACGAAAACTGTGCGACTCTGAGTGGGTGCGGCAGGTCGATACAACGGCGCCCGATGGTGCTGCTGATTGGCGGCCAAATTGGCCGCGCCAACAAAGGTGGCGCCCGCCACGAACCCGCCAAACGCCGCCTGCTCCGGCGAAACGGAGAAACCGGGCGCGCCAGCGGCCGGTGCTGCGCCGCCGCCCTGACCACCACCGTATCCCCCGCTGCCGTAGTTACCACCGTAGTAGCCGCTTGGATTGTACTGTCCGTACTGATAGCAGGGCTGGACAGGAGGTGCCTGAGAAAAGGCAGGTTTTCGACTTTATTCTGCACTCTCTCTCGTCTCACTGACAGAGACAGTGTGCCAAATGAAGAGAGCTAAAACCGGAATTTAATCCCCACCGGCGCTTGTCCCCCGCCGCCGAACAGAGACCAGAGGAACCGCTTCTTCCGTGTGCTGAAATTAGAAAAACGTTGTATTTTTGCTGTATGTACATATTTTCGGGTTTAAAAAAAAATAATAATGAGGCCTGCTTCCTAGAGTAACTCCAACCGTTTAGACGTAAGCGCTTCAAAATATACAAATTAGTACGGAGAAATCGAAAACAACTCTCCCGATATAACGACTTTTCTCGAGAAGCGAGATAGCACGTGAAATGACGAGAATCAAGTTCTGATTTGATATCGCTATTACGACTATTTCTACTCGTTTATGCGACCATGGCTGTAAGAAAACTCACTGAGCCGAAGCAGACGCAGTGAAGATGATGACCAAGTAGCCGACAACACGCATTTTCACTCCCAACTACAGTTTCTCCCAAGGTTCGGCCTTTTTATGATGGAGACTACTCCCAACTTATCTTTTCACTCATTTCCCTTCTCGTAGTTGCGAATATGGTTTGACCATGATAACTATGGGTGGCCTTGATAAAATTAGTGTTAGCCATTTGAAATCACTCATGGTTGACTGCTTTCCTTTCGCATGGAAGTTCCAACATAAGTCGAACATCCCATAATTTACGGGATACATTTGCAAACTCAATGGCATGTCTGGCAGGATCTTCTTCGGAAAGAAATGCCATGGACAAGTGCATCACTTATCTCTTTTCATTTCATTATGACACCAAAGAACACTCACAGTTAGTGACCTCACGCTAATTTGCAATCGAGTGTTCTGCTCTCTCTCGCCAATCTATAGAAACACACACACACCCCGTCAACCGGGGGAAAACCTCATTTGCGTGGCGGCGACGTGCGAAATCGAAAATGGTCATTTTCATTCTCCCAATTCTAACCCATTCGGAGCGGTACGAATGGCGTTTTTCCCACTGATGCATTCCCCTTTTCACTATTTGAATCGCGGCGCGTAGTCATTTCGGATTGAAACTCATTTGATTTCGTAAACTTTTTTTCATGAGAGTGCTTTTAAGCACTGTCATGAAAAAAGTATTTAAGTATTTATTTAAAGTGACTATTTAAGAATGATAAAGATAGTGTTCACTTTAAAAAGTATCTTTATCATTCTTAGCAAAGGGAATTTCTACAGTTAAAACGGGAGACAATGATGTACAGTCTGGGGGATAACGGCTGTACTGACGCGTACTTCGGCCACAAAACAATGAGACTCCGATGCACGTGTTCAATGGTTTGATCTCTCTACCAGCGAAACCTTCTCGATCGATCGCTTCTCGCAAGTAAACCAAACAGTGCAGGGAGGGAGGGCGGAGGGCCGAGTTGACGATGACGACAATGATAGTAGAAAGGGGGAGGGTGTGCGCGTCAGCTACGACTTTTATACGCCCTGAAATCGTACATGTTTTAACAGGAAAAAGCTGGTCTGGTTTGAAGGATCCTTAAGAGTGACTATCTGACCCAGTGAACATATGCCGCCACGCAAATGAGGTTTTTCCCCCGCTTGGCGGGGTGTGACACAGCGTGCCAAAGTTGACTATTCATTTGTTTCTCGCGGCGCTGCGCAATTGTGAAACTCATTCAATTCCCTTCATTCTCAGCGAGTGGGTCGGTCGGAATGGAGAGAAATGGAAGAGAGCAAAAGTGAGATTGTGAGCAGAACACTAGATTTATGATAGCGAAATGATTGCAAAACTACTATGTGATTGTCTCTGTAGCATCCTTTGTAATTTCTGCCAATTTCGTCAGTTGAAATGGTCTACAGAGTAATTTTTCGGCTTACTTGTTTTCTAACCACCTGTCTGCAGAGTTTTCCAAGTGCTCACCCAAGGAAACCCCAACACCATTATTATTTTCTGAATCCTCAAGACTTGTTCTACATTTTGTAGCATTTAGAATTTTGAGATAGGTCTTTATTTTAAAACTAATTGAGAAACCCCTAGTTCTTTATCAGTTTTTCCTCGATCATCTCAAAAATAAGAGCCTAGTTCAAAATTCTAAATGCTACAAAATGTAGAACAAGTCTTGAGGATTCAGAAAATAATAATGGTGATGGGGTTTCCTTGGATGAGCACTTGCAAAACTTTCAACTGACTGACGAAATTGGCAGAAATTACAGAGGATGCTACAGAGACAATCACATAATAGTTTTGCAATCATTTCGCTATCATAAATCTAGTATTCTGCTCACAATCTCACTTTTGCTCTCTTTCATTCCTCTCCATTCCGACCGACATACTCGCAAGGGAATTGAATGAGTTTCATAATTTCGCAGCGCCACCATTCTTTCTCTCTGGCACGCTGTGGAAACATTGTTTCCGGTTCATAGCTTTCTGATTGGCACCGGCGTGCAGTGCCGGCAATAGGTGGCTCTTTGCTCTTTGCCTCACTTCTCCCTATCGTGGTTTTGGCACAGTGAGGTGTGTTCGCTGGGTAATTGAGACTGAGGTTGAGCTACCGAATCAATATTTGCAAACTCACTATCAGCGAAAGAAACACCACATGGATAACTGATCGATGAATTTCTGCTAGAAAACAAATAAAATAGTGCCAGTGACACGCTGTGCCATTCAATAATGAATTGGTCAATAATCTCAATAAGTCCTTGTCCCCCCGAATCGTTTTACATTATTAGTCTGTCAGGGTTTCCGGCCACACTTCCCCGATTTGTTTTCGGACCAGTTGGACTTTGGCTTCGATACATGCACAACTAATCAGAATGTCTTTATCGGGAAAGAGGGGGGAGTGAATCAGTCGAACTTGTATCCAGTCTTGGCCTTTCTCACGAGGACGAATGACGTGTGACAGGCTGGTCCGACGAGTTCAAATTCCTTTCCATCGATTCCACACGAAGCCTTCTCGTTTCTGACGTCAGCCTTCCCGAGTACTTGCTTCCCATTGTAGTTTACGAGGCACGGCGAGATAGACACCTTCGAGTTGTCCACGTACACAGAACTGCAAAAGAGAGAGATTAGAGGGGAGAAACGTCGTCCTCCTACAGTATCCCTAGATCCTTCGTCCCCCTACAGTACCTGAATGTCTTAGCCTTCTCTCCGAAGACTGCAGCCTTCTTGTAGGGAACCCACGAGTAGTCGAAGCCACGCACGTGCTCACTCAGCTGAAGAGAATACGGTAGCGGAGAGGAGGGAGGGGAAGGGGGATGGGGAGGGGGAGGGAAGACTACAGTACCCTACTATACTCACATTGCATAGAAGCTGGATGGAGCCGACGTTGCCCTTGTACTCACGCTTGCACCATCCGAAGCGGGCAGCGATCCTTCCTCCTTCATTCCACGCCCGGCCCATCACTGGTTCTCCCGCCATATACCAAAGGGCGACATATTGCTCGGGATTCTCGCCTGCCACAGTATCCAGAGGCTTGTCCAATGCCTTCACCAGAGATCGGGTCGGCCACGCGTCTCCCACACGCACGTCCAACCACTCGTTGAGAATGACACGGGGAGGAGGGGGATCAGGGGCCGGAGTGGGCGGATGTGGAGGTAGCTTCGGGTACGAAGCACATTCACAAAAAGGCGGTCCTCCCTTGAGATTGCGAACTACAATGAGCATATCACTCAGAGCGCATCCTTCGAAGGTGGTCATCGTCTTGTCATGGGAGAAATAAGCCTTCTCAGTCTTGTTGTCCAGATATCCCATCAGATTGCCCTGAGGTCTCTTCCACATGATTGGAAGAGAATCTCCGCAACGAAGCAGTTGTCTCTCGTTAGCCTTCTCGAATCGATCGGTATACTTGATCCACTCGTACCAGTAACCAAGCGAGTTGTGGTCACCCTTGTACTTCAGAATCTGTAAGAGAAGAGGATTAGGGAAGGGCCAAGGGGAGGGGGTGAGAGAGGGCAGGGGAGGGGGGGGGGGAGTGGAGAGGGCAGGAGATGTACGTACTTGGATCTGTCCTCCCAAAAAAAAAGAGGCCCGGTTGACTCGCGTATTCTCTTCTGATCAGCGCGGCCAGATTGCGGTCGTTCTTCTGAAGAAGGTCAGAGATCAAAGATCAAAGATCAGATTTTAAAGATCAGATTTCAAAGACCGGAGGTCAAAGATTAAAGAACAACTCACGTTGAGGTCTTTGATCGGCTGCCAGCTCGCCTCGCGACCATCGGCCGTCCACTGCACTCCGACCCACAGATCGCCTGAGATGATGGGGATACGGTGATGGGATGATGGGGATACGCCTGAGATGATGGGATCAAAAATAGGCTTTCCGACAAACTGACCAACCTTTCGCGAGGGGGGGGGGGATTAGCCACCTATTACACAATGAAGCCCGTGCAATTCGATGCCAAATGGTATGTAGTACAGATAATTTCATTAAACCAGCCCCTGCTAAAATGGACCTGGAACCAAAAAATCCTCGATTTCGACTATTTCTCGAGCACAACTTTTTTCTTTCACCTTTTGATGAGCTCTAATATAGAAATTCGGATTCCGCGTGCAAAAGTACGTCAGAAAAAAATATAGTCAGATTTTTCTGAGGTTCAAATTTTTTCAACTTTACCATGACCCCGGGGTCGAGGTCACTTTTTCGGTAGAAAAATCGAATTCTGACGTAATCTGATTAAACGCTTATGATATGTAATTGGGTGCGTAGAATTCGAATTTGTAAACTAGAGCTCGCGAAAACTCGAAAGAAACAAATTATCTTCGAAAAACAGAAGATGTACACAATTTCTCGGGTTTTCGAGCATACCTAGTTTCTTTCACGCTTTCGTGAGCTCTAGTTTACAAATTCGAATTCTACGCTCCCAACTACATATTATAAGCGTATAATCAGATAACGTCAGAATTCGATTTTTCTACCGAAAAAGTGACCTCGACCCCGGGGTCATGGAAAAGTTGAAAAAATTTGTATCTCAGAAAAATCGGACTATATTTTTCTCTGACGTACTTTTGCGCGCTGAATCCGAATGTCTATATTAGAGCTCATCAGAAGGTGAAAGAAAAAAGTTGTGCTCGAAAAATGGTCGAAATGGAGGATTTTTTGGATTCAGGTCCATTTTTGCAGCGGCTGGTTTAGTTAATTTATCTGTACTACATACCATTTGGCATAGAATTGCACGGGCTTCATTGTGTGATAGGTGGCTAATTCCCCCCTTCGTGAAAGGAGAGTCAGTTTGTTGGAAAACCGATTTTTTAAATCTCGAAAACTGATTTGGAATCGACCTGAATCAGATCTCAATGATGTTCTCATGCACTCTCGACATGTCTATGATTATGCAAAATAAATTTTTAGTTCAGCTTGGCCGGCTGAGAAAATATGAAAAAACGATTTTCAAACCTTGCCACCTGGCTCGCCGCTTTGTAGTCTCGGCGCCCTAATTTGAATATTTTTATAAACAAGTACCCAACATGCCACCATGGTATGCGTATGGAGGTCTGAATCGAAAATCCTGAAGACATGTCCGGAAATCGGCCGAAAGATTTTTTTTAAAATTCAGAGTTGCACTCTTAAGTGGAACAGTTTCCCCTTGATCGATCGATCCATGAGGGTACGGTAGGTGAGCTAGCGAGTACGATAGGTCAGCAGGATCGATCCCCGGGAGGCTCACCAAGGTCGTTGAGGACGAGGTCGAGGAGTCGATGGTAAGGCCAGTCTGAATATGATAGATAATATTGTTGTTGATACCATAGCCCCAGAAGTACCGTACCCCCCAATCGGCGATCGGTGGCTACATTAATCAGGAGTGCCATTTTCCTAAACTCTACTGTAGCCGTACAACCATCCCCCCGAATGAAGAGTATGACTTACTCTTCTGGCCGGGTTTGGTAGGAGCGGGGCCCCCGTTCTTCGTACGCGCCATCTGGAGAAAGACAGATGGAAGATCACAGGTCAAAGACAAGTCTAAGGTGAAACATCAAAGAGCAAAGTCTAAATCCGACGTCGAAAATTTGCGTCGAAAATGAAACCGACCGTTTGAGGCGAGATCAGGGGTTGAGAGTGAGGGGAGAAGGGAGAGAAGAGAATGATTTCTATGCAGAATGAAATATTCATTGTCTGCACGTTGCTTAGTCAAATGAATGAGTTCGAAACTCGATTGAAAACTCGAAAGAAACAAATTATCTTCGAAAAACAGAAGATGTACACAATTTCTCGGGTTTTCGAGCATACCTAGTTTCTTTCACGCTTTCGTGAGCTCTAGTTTACAAATTCGAATTCTACGCTCCCAACTACATATTATAAACGTATAATCAGATAACGTCAGAATTCGATTTTTCTACCGAAAAAGTGACCTCGACCCCGGGGTCATGGAAAAGTTGAAAAAATTTGAACCTCAGAAAAATCGGACTATATTTTTCTCTGACGTACTTTTGCGCGCTGAATCCGAATGTCTATATTAGAGCTCATCAGAAGGTGAAAGAAAAAAGTTGTGCTCGAAAAATGGTCGAAATGGAGGATTTTTTGGATTCAGGTCCATTTTTGCAGCGGCTGGTTTAGTTAATTTATCTGTACTACATACCATTTGGCATAGAATTGCACGGGCTTCATTGTGTGATAGGTGGCTAATTCCCCCCTTCGTGAAAGGAGAGTCAGTTTGTTGGAAAACCGATTTTTTAAATCTCGAAAACTGATTTGGAATCGACCTGAATCAGATCTCAATGATGTTCTCATACACTCTCGACATGTCTATGATTATGCAAAATAAATTTTTAGTTTATTTATTTATTTATTTATTTGATACGCCCCAAAGGGTGTGACAGCATGTGAATTAACATATACAGTAATAAGAAGAGTTGAGGGAAGGAGGAAGGGACAAGGATCGATGTAGATGAGGGGAGGGAGGGGGGAGGGAACTTCGTATATTGCACATTCCCAGAGTTGCTCTTGATTGACGAGGTGGACGAAGCCTCGGAACGGGAGGAGACCGTTCGATCCATGTATATCGTATGGATCAGAGCAAGGGAGGGAAGGGAGGAATGAAGCTACAGTTTTGGAATCTCTATCTGGAGAATGTGGGTAGTGTCGGGGTTAGACAACAGGCGAAGTTTGATAGTAGACAGAGATAACTTGCGATCAACAATTTTATGGATCTTACAAAGAAAGCGAATAGAACGGTGAGAAAAGGAAGATCGCAAATTCTCTCTTCGAGTAATGGGAATATGAAGAGAGAAAGCATTATTTCTAGAAGACACATAATGAAATGAATAGAAACTAGACATAGGAAGATTTACAATCCCATTAACAATCTTTAGAGAGAATACAATATCAGCTACTACAAGGTACAAAGATTTTAAGTGTGACTGGGCTAGTCTCTGATCATAAGAAGGCGGGAATGAAATATGAGGAGATGTACGATAGTGCAACAGTCGCGTGAAGAGATGCTGGCATTTCTCTAATTGTCTAATGGGGCCTTTAGCGGAAGGGGACCAGACTGGTGAGGCGTATTCGAGAATGGGTACAATGAATGAACGATAAGCTCTAATGTAGGGATCACTGGACGTACATGATACAGATCGAAAAAGCAGATAAATTAGCTTTAGTGCTTTTTTACAAATGAGATCAGTGTGTGGAAGGAAAGAGAGAGTTGAGTCGATATAGACTCCAAGGTCCCGAATAGGTTCGGGGGGAGACACAATGGAAGGAAGAGAGAGGGGTATGGAGTTGAGAGAGTATTGGAAGAGGGGATTGTTTTTGCCTATGTAAAGGGCGGTGCACTTCTTTTCAGCGACCATCAACTGCCAAGTTTCGCAGTATTCTAAGATACCCTGTAACCCTTGTTGAAGTTGAGAGGGGGTGGATGGATGTTGGTCAGGTTTGTGAGTGATGTACAGTTTGATGTCATCAGCAAAGAGACGGAAGTTGACTAAAGGGAATGGAGAGAGAGCCCGAGGGACATCGAAAAGGTAGATGAGAAATAGAATCGGAGCTAATACAGTGCCTTGTGGGACACCACTGAGAACCACTCTCTCCGAAGAGAGAGAGGAGCCAACTTTTACCTGTAAGTGACGATCGAGCAAGAAGTCCGAAATCCAGTTAAACAGACAACCACGAATACCAAGACAATTCAATTTATGGAGGAGTTTAGAATGAGAAACAGTATCAAATGCCTTAGCTAGGTCAACATAAACAACGTCAACACAATCATTCCTATCCATTGAATCACGCCAAGATTGGGTACACTCAAGAAGTTGGGATACGGTAGATTTGCCACGGACGAATCCGTGTTGTTCAGGTGGAATTATGGAGTGGATTTCGCACCAGCGGACTAATTTGGGCTTGATGATTCGTTCCATGACTTTACTAGGAATGGGAGTGAGGGAGATGGGACGGTAGTCGGATAACAAAGAAGGAGACGTGACTTTAGGAATTGGGACAATAACTGAAAGTTTCCAGAGAGAAGGGACTTGACCCAACATCAAACTGTAGTTCATAATATGAGCAAGTGGTTCAGATAGAGTCAAATAACACTTCTTCAAAATAACAGAGGGAATTCCATCGGAAGGAAGAGAGCACGAATCAGAAACACGTCTAAGGTGGTAAGCAATATCAATTGGGAGAATAATAGAGAAGGGAATGGACTGAGGAATAGTGAGGGGGCAGGTAGGGAGAAGTCCATCATCGGCAGTAAATACAGATTCAAAATATGAAGCAAATGCCTCGGCCTTATCAGTGTCATTGGTCAGATTATTACCATGAGAGTCAAATAGAGAAGGAGCAATCGATGAACGGGGTTTAAAGCGAGTGGAGATGTAACGATAATAAGAACGGCTGCGATTGCCAGATAACAACTTGTTTTCTTAGTTACGAATGAATTTCCTTACTTCCGAATCAAGTTTAGATGATACATTTGCGAATTGAGATCTAACGGGAGCAAGAGATAGCTTGTTAAAGAGACAACGTTTGTGCTTTAGAAGGGACTTGATGTGAGGAGGGTAGTTGTCAAAGGGAAGGAATTCCTTCTTGAAGGGTACAAACGAAAAGAATAGATGTACAAGGTAATCAACAAACTGAGAATACATCTGAGAAATATCGGAGAAATTGTCAAAGATCAAAGACCAATCGGTGCCAGAGAGAGCAGAGTTGAGACCTATGAAGTCGGTTTTTCGAAAGTCAAAGGAAGGAATGGATATGGGAGCACAGAATGGCCAAGAAAGACGGAAAGTAACACTGGAGTGGTCAGAGTTCTTGAACGGAGAAGATACATGACAGTTAGAGATGAGGTCAGGAGGAGCAAGGACAATGTCTAGAATCTTGGTGCCGAGAGTAGGGGAACAAACAAATTGGTGAAGAGAAAGGGATGAGGCGAAGTCAACAAGAGAAACTGATTGTCCAGTGGCCAGAGAAGTATTGGCCCAATCAGTGTGCAAATTCAGATCACCAGTAAGAATAACAGACTTATCAACAGAGGATAGAATGGATAACTGGTCGAACAAAGCTAAGTTGTCACTAGAGACAGTGTTGGGGGGACGGTAGGCCAGAATGAGTCGAATAGCAGATAGACCAAGAGGAGGAAGGATGTCGAGACAGATAACGTCAGACGAGACAGTGGTGGGGAGGGAAATACGAGAACAAGGAATGTGATCACGAATGATTACACATACACCACCACCCCTTCTGGCGCGATCAGCACGAAAGATACGGTAGGGAAAAGAAAGGAGAATCTCAGAGTCCATAATTCGAGAAGTAAGCCAAGATTCAGAAATAAGGATAACATCCGGACGATCAAGTGACAAGATACAGTGTAAATCTGGTAATTTGTTACAGAGAGATCTAGCGTTGAACATGATACAATTCAGGAAAGGAATGGATGGAGAGAGATCAGATGGATGATACGATGAATGGAGTAGGGGTGTATCAGAAATTAGTTTCCCTGGCTCGGGAATTGAGTGCGGACACGAGAGGGAATGTCCCCCTTATGCCAGATTTCTCCTCTATAGACAACGAACGGAGAGGAGGCATCTTTCGCACGCAAGTCCCTTACCCTCGCCCTCATCTCCTGATGCCTGGCCAACTCTTCCCTGCTCATCGACTGGCGAATGTAGATACCCTCAAACTCGGAGTTTCCTCTGAGTCTGGAGGCGTTTTTGAGTGCCGTGAACACAAAAGAGCGAGCGGGCATTACAAGCTTGAGGAGACGGGGGCGATCCGACTGTTTACCCATTCGGAAGATCTGATTCGGCATAGTGTCAACCTGGAGGAAGCTGAGAAGTCTGGCAATGCCCCTTCTATCAGCCTTGCACCTTTCCTCCAGTCCCAGACCAGAGTCCGGTTCAGGAAGGCCGGATACGACCAGGGACTTCTGACGCAGATGCAACTCGTAGGGATCAACAGTGGAGGGGGAGGGAGGGGAAGAGGAGGAAGAAGGAGGGGAACGAGAGAGGGAAGAGAGGCCGGACGAGAGAGTGTGTGGAGTGGAGAGAGTCTGAGAGGTCGAGGGAGGGGAGGAGTGGGAAGAAGGGGAGAGGAGAGGATTGCCGTCACTGGGCTGATCAGCGACATGTTCAAGAGCTTTCGCCAGTGAGGAGAGCAGATCGGTGACGGCTTTCCACTTTCCCAAGTCGACTCCATTGGGGGCAGACTCCATGGAAAGAGCGAGGGCAGACACGACCAGATTAGTGAAAGTGCCACCCTGTTTCTTAGCCACGGGACTAGAACCCCCGGACATCGTCGAGGCCCTCTTTTTGGGAGGAATGGTGGAACAGAGATAAAGATCAAGAATCAAAAAGCAAAGGGAGGGAGAAACGAGGGGAAAATACTAGTAAACAAGCAACACGCGAGAGACACAGGAGGGGTCACCTTCCCCGGGGAAGGGAAGAGCGCGAAATGTCTTTTCCACGGTTTAGCGAAGCTTTCGAATGGGGTCGACGGAGGACTTTTTCGCAACCTTTTCCAATAAGTTCAGGATGAAGTCCCCATACATAGAGCTGATAGCCGGCCCAATATGAGAGGTTGGGGTGCACTTTCCGAAAAATGCCAGGCATGTCCCAAAAAAAGTCGGAAAAGTCATCCCTGAAAAATACGTTTTCATAGGTGTTCCGGGCGTAATTTGCTCTGAAAATAACGAAAAACATACTTTGGAAGCGGTAGGAGATTGATAAAATGTCTAAAAAATGATATTTTCGTCTTTTTTTTGTCTTTCTGAGATTTTTTTTAGCCGTGGAACAATTTTGATTTAAAATTCGGATTTTACGTGCGAAACTACTCCTGGTGTTATATTATCATGGCCTCTCGAGTTGGAGCCCGGATTCTGCAGCTTCTCGCCCGAGGCTCTCTCGGAAGCTGACGAGAGAACGATGATGAGAGATTTCGCTATTTCGACATGATACAGTCACTTTTATATCAGGTTTTCATTCCATTAATCGTTATTAAGCACTTGTGTTGATGTTATGGGTTGTGATAACGATAAAATACGAAAAAAGTGAAAAATCGAAAAATCACTTTTTCGAAAACTCATAATTTCAAAAATTCCTAAGTCATTCATATTTTTTAAAATTTTTAATTGTGTGCTCATCGACTGTCAAAAAGTAACAAATTGTACCACACTGTTCACTTGTTCGGTTTTTTTTTTACAAATTACGATGATCTGCTCTTTTAATTGTCACAGTCTCTCACTTCATTTCCATATCTCCTCCCTCTCATCCCTCTCCTACCCACACCAAGTTGAGCGAGGGAAAAGGGTTCATTTGCGTGGTGGAGTTGATTTTGGCGCTAGTCCCCTCTCTCATTTTCGCATCTCACCGGTCTCTATGTCGGTTGGTGGAGAATTCTCCAATTCGAGCTCGGAGACGCGATGTCTCTTCATTCCCCCATGAAACACATCTAATTTCGCTGAGACTTTTGACTTTTACCATTTCGAAAATGTCAAAATGATCTTCAAACAAAGTTCAATTAAATTCAAACTCGAGATAGGATAGTTTTGTAAATGTTATGCTTGTCATTCTCTCATGAAACATAGTCGTACTTTCAGTTGATTTTTCAAAGAAATCTATCGTTTCGCCTCTTCCAGAGACTACTCCTCAGCCGAGGATGAAGCTATGGACATGGAGTTTGTATAGAAAGTTACCCAAACCCTTTCCCCACAATCTGACAGCGGCCGAATTTTCGATTTCGATCTCTTTCAGTAGTAGCATGATCAAATGTGCGCTGAACCTGCGGAAAACGGCCAAAAACGGCTACTTTGCCTCTTCCAGAGACTACTCCTCAGCCGAGGATGAAGCTATGGACATGGCGTTTGTATAGAAAGTTACCCAACCCCTTTCCCCACAATCTGACAGCGGCCGAATTTTCGATTTCGATCTCATTCAGTAGTAGCATGATCAAATGTGCGCTGAACCCGCGGAAAACGGCCAAATACGGCTACTTTGCCTCTTCCAGAGACTACTCCTCAGCCAATCACGACGGTTCCGTACGCGCGATCTTGACGGAATAGATACGATCTTTATCAAACCATCTAGAGATGCAATTTCGGTTTTGGATCTCTCCATTCTGCACACTATCTCGCTGGTCATAGAAACGAGAGATTGGACAGAATGAAGAGCATCGATAACCGAAACGACATCACTAATACGATTCATCGCATTTCTGGCTACCGTACTCCCCTTTTTCAGAGTGTAACAATCCATCAAGCCGCACAACTTCGTGGTGGGTCGAGTAGAAGAGAAGACGGACCAGCAGATCCATCTGGTTGACTACGGCATGTGCCGGATTCGCACTGAGGTACCGTAATCTCGTCTATTCTACCGTAATCTTCGCTTTTATCGTTCTCACCGTAACCCTACCGTGCGTTTAGGATGACCACCTGGCCGACCAGTCGTTCAAGGGATCATCTCGCTACGCCTCGGTCGCCGCCCATCTGAATCGGGTACCATGCTCCAACAGCATCCATTTCCCCGTGTACCGTAATCGTCGTTTCGGTGTTCGACTCTCTCCATTCTGCACACTCTCTTGTTTCTCTTACCGGCGATATAGTGTGCAGAATGGATAGAGCCAAACCTGAAATTTGGTACCATACTTCTACAGTATGCATTCCCCCGTGAACCGTAATCTGCTTGCAGGAGGCCAGTCGGGGAGATGATCTAGAGTCGTGGCTCTACATGCTGGTAGAGGGTCGCACTGGTCGACTTCCATGGAGCATCTTCAACCCACTGGATCGAGCGAGCGTGAGAGAACAAAGGTCAAGGATCATCGATCATAGGCTCTTTTCAGATCGTCAAGTCGAAGGAAGAGGCTCGTGTCAAGGGGAGCCCCACCCAGATCAAGTGAGGGAGAGGAGTGGGAATATCGAGTTTTATTATCACTTTGAGGTTGTTCGAAAAAATGCCCTCCCACTTCCATGCTCTCTTCGACTACATCCTCGATCTGAAGCCGTCGGATGTGCCGGATTACAAATTTCTTCATGCGATCCTTCGATGCTGCATGGAGGTATTTGATACTCTTTCTGCTGCTATTTTTTTACTTTGATTTTGCAATATCAGTACAGTAATCACCGTATTATCGTTGCTGAGAACTTGCATCGTACGATATATTCTGTCCAATCTCTCGTTTCTATGACCAGCGAGATAGTGTGCAGAATGGAGAGATCCAAAACCGAAATTGCATCTCTAGATGGTTTGATAAAGATCGTATCTATTCCGTCAAGATCGCGCGTACGGAACCGTCGTGATTGGCTGAGGAGTAGTCTCTGGAAGAGGCAAAGTAGCCGTATTTGGCCGTTTTCCGCGGGTTCAGCGCACATTTGATCATGCTACTACTGAATGAGATCGAAATCGAAAATTCGGCCGCTGTCAGATTGTGGGGAAAGGGGTTGGGTAACTTTCTATACAAACGCCATGTCCATAGCTTCATCCTCGGCTGAGGAGTAGTCTCTGGAAGAGGCAAAGTAGCCGTTTTTGGCCGTTTTCCGCAGGTTCAGCGCACATTTGATCATGCTACTACTGAAAGAGATCGAAATCGAAAATTCGGCCGCTGTCAGATTGTGGGGAAAGGGTTTGGGTAACTTTCTATACAAACTCCATGTCCATAGCTTCATCCTCGGCTGAGGAGTAGTCTCTGGAAGAGGCGAAACGATAGATTTCTTTGAAAAATCAACTGAAAGTACGACTATGTTTCATGAGAGAATGACAAGCATAACATTTACAAAACTATCCTATCTCGAGTTTGAGTTTAATTGAACTTTGTTTGAAGATCATTTTGACATTTTCGAAATGGTAAAAGTCAAAAGTCTCAGCGAAATTAGATGTGTTTCATGGGGGAATGAAGAGACATCGCGTCTCCGAGCTCGAATTGGAGAATTCTCCACCAACCGACATAGAGACCGGTGAGATGCGAAAATGAGAGAGGGGACTAGCGCCAAAATCAACTCCACCACGCAAATGAACCCTTTTCCCTCGCTCAACTTGGTGTGGGTAGGAGAGGGATGAGAGGGAGGAGATATGGAAATGAAGTGAGAGACTGTGACAATTAAAAGAGCAGATCATCGTAATTTGTAAAAAAAACCGAACAAGTGAACAGTGTGGTACAATTTGTTACTTTTTGACAGTCGATGAGCACACAATTAAAATTTTTTTTAAAAATGAATGACTTAGAAATTTTTGAAATTATGAGTTTTCGAAAAAGTGATTTTTCGATTTTTCACTTTTTTCGTATTTTATCGTTATCACAACCCATAACATCAACACAAGTGCTTAATAACGATTAATGGAATGAAAACCTGATATAAAAGTGACTGTATCATGTCGAAATAGCGAAATCTCTCATCATCGTTCTCTCGTCAGCTTCCGAGAGAGCCTCGGGCGAGAAGCTGCAGAATCCGGGCTCCAACTCGAGAGGCCATGATAATATAACACCAGGAGTAGTTTCGCACGTAAAATCCGAATTTTAAATCAAAATTGTTCCACGGCTAAAAAAAATCTCAGAAAGACCAAAAAAAGACGAAAATATCATTTTTTAGACATTTTATCAATGTCCTACCGCTTCCAAAGTATGTTTTTCGTTATTTTCAGAGCAAATTACGCCCGGAACACCTATGAAAACGTATTTTTCAGGGATGACTTTTCCGACTTTTTTTGGGACATGCCTGGCATTTTTCGGAAAGTGCACCCCAACCTCTCATATTGGGCCGGCTATCAGCTCTATGTATGGGGACTTCATTCTGAACTTATTGGAAAAGGTTGCGAAAAAGTCCTCCGTCGACCCCATTCGAAAGCTTCGCTAAACCGTGGAACGGCTCTTAACGAATCTGTACATGAGTGATGGTAAGTGATGGCACCTGACTGGTATTCCTAACAGCTCTCATCTGACTTAAATTCTTTCTTCTTTCCTGCCGCTTCAGTTGACGCTAGGATCCCTTTTCATTTTTTAAAATCTTTGACCTTTTGAATAATCGAGTTTCGAACTCATTCATTTGACTAAGCAACGTGCAGACAATGAATATTTCATTCTGCATAGAAATCATTCTCTTCTCTCCCTTCTCCCCTCACTCTCAACCCCTGATCTCGCCTCAAACGGTCGGTTTCATTTTCGACGCAAATTTTCGACGTCGGATTTAGACTTTGCTCTTTGATGTTTCACCTTAGACTTGTCTTTGACCTGTGATCTTCCATCTGTCTTTCTCCAGATGGCGCGTACGAAGAACGGGGGCCCCGCTCCTACCAAACCCGGCCAGAAGAGTAAGTCATACTCTTCATTCGGGGGGATGGTTGTACGGCTACAGTAGAGTTTAGGAAAATGGCACTCCTGATTAATGTAGCCACCGATCGCCGATTGGGGGGTACGGTACTTCTGGGGCTATGGTATCAACAACAATATTATCTATCATATTCAGACTGGCCTTACCATCGACTCCTCGACCTCGTCCTCAACGACCTTGGTGAGCCTCCCGGGGATCGATCCTGCTGACCTATCGTACTCGCTAGCTCACCTACCGTACCCTCATGGATCGATCGATCAAGGGGAAACTGTTCCACTTAAGAGTGCAACTCTGAATTTAAAAAAAAATCTTTCGGCCGATTTCCGGACATGTCTTCAGGATTTTCGATTCAGACCTCCATACGCATACCATGGTGGCATGTTGGGTACTTGTTTATAAAAATATTCAAATTAGGGCGCCGAGACTACAAAGCGGCGAGCCAGGTGGCAAGGTTTGAAAATCGTTTTTTTCATATTTTCTCAGCCGGCCAAGCTGAACTAAAAATTTATTTTGCATAATCATAGACATGTCGAGAGTGCATGAGAACATCATTGAGATCTGATTCAGGTCGATTCCAAATCAGTTTTCGAGATTTAAAAAATCGGTTTTCCAACAAACTGACTCTCCTTTCACGAAGGGGGGAATTAGCCACCTATCACACAATGAAGCCCGTGCAATTCTATGCCAAATGGTATGTAGTACAGATAAATTAACTAAACCAGCCGCTGCAAAAATGGACCTGAATCCAAAAAATCCTCCATTTCGACCTTTTTTCGAGCACAACTTTTTTCTTTCACCTTCTGATGAGCTCTAATATAGACATTCGGATTCAGCGCGCAAAAGTACGTCAGAGAAAAATATAGTCCGATTTTTCTGAGATACAAATTTTTTCAACTTTTCCATGACCCCGGGGTCGAGGTCACTTTTTCGGTAGAAAAATCGAATTCTGACGTTATCTGATTATACGCTTATAATATGTAGTTGGGAGCGTAGAATTCGAATTTGTAAACTAGAGCTCACGAAAGCGTGAAAGAAACTAGGTATGCTCGAAAACCCGAGAAATTGTGTACATCTTCTGTTTTTCGAAGATAATTTGTTTCTTTCGAGTTTTCGCGAGCTCTAGTTTACAAATTCGAATTCTACGCACCCAATTACATATCATAAGCGTTTAATCAGATTACGTCAGAATTCGATTTTTCTACCGAAAAAGTGACCTCGACCCCGGGGTCATGGTAAAGTTGAAAAAATTTGAACCTCAGAAAAATCTGACTATATTTTTTTCTGTCGTACTTTTGCACGCGGAATCCGAATTTCTATATTAGAGCTCATCAAAAGGTGAAAGAAAAAAGTTGTGCTCGAGAAATAGTCGAAATCGAGGATTTTTTGGTTCCAGGTCCATTTTAGCAGGGGCTGGTTTAATGAAATTATCTGTACTACATACCATTTGGCATCGAATTGCACGGGCTTCATTGTGTAATAGGTGGCTAATTCCCCCCCCCCCCCTCGCGAAAGGTTGGTCAGTTTGTCGGAAAGCCTATTTTTGATCCCATCATCTCAGGCGTATCCCCATCATCCCATCACCGTATCCCCATCATCTCAGGCGATCTGTGGGTCGGAGTGCAGTGGACGGCCGATGGTCGCGAGGCGAGCTTGTAGCCGATCAAAGACCTCAACGTGAGTTGTTCTTTAATCTTTGACCTCCGGTCTTTGAAATCTGATCTTCAAAATCTGATCTTTGATCTTTGATCTCTGACCTTCTTCAGAAGAACGACCGCAATCTGGCCGCGCTGATCAGAAGAGAATACGCGAGTCAACCGGGCCTCTTTTTTTTTGGGAGGACAGATCCAAGTACGTACATCTCCTGGCCTCTCCACTCCCCCCCCCCCCTCCCCTGCCCTCTCTCACCCCCTCCCCTTGGCCCTTCCCTAATCCTCTTCTCTTACAGATTCTGAAGTACAAGGGTGACCACAACTCGCTTGGTTACTGGTACGAGTGGATCAAGTATACCGATCGATTCGAGAAGGCTAACGAGAGACAACTGCTTCTTTGCGGAGATTCTCTTCCAATCATGTGAAAGAGACCTCAGGGCAATCTGATGGGATATCTGGACAACAAGACTGAGAAGGCTTATTTCTCCCATGACAAGACGATGACCACCTTCGAAGGATGCGCTCTGAGTGATATGCTCATTGTGGTTCGCAATCTCAAGGGAGGACCGCCTTTTTGTGAATGTGCTTCGTGCCCGAAGCCACCTCCACATCCGCCCACTCCGGCCCCTGATCCCCCTCCTCCCCGTGTCATTCTCAACGAGTGGTTGGACCTGCGTGTGGGAGACGCGTGGCCGACCCGATCTCTGGTGAAGGCATTGGACAAGCCTCTGGATACTGTGGCAGGCGAGAATCCCGATCAATATGTCGCCCTTTGGTATATGGCGGGAGAACCAGTGATGGGCCGGGCGTGGAATGAAGGAGGAAGGATCGCTGCCCGCTTCGGATGGTGCAAGCGTGAGTACAAGGGCAACGTCGGCTCCATCCAGCTTCTATGCAATGTGAGTATAGTAGGGTACTGTAGTCTTCCCTCCCCCTCCCCATCCCCCTTCCCCTCCCTCCTCTCCGCTACCGTATTCTCTTCAGCTGAGTGAGCACGTGCGTGGCTTCGACTACTCGTGGGTTCCCTACAAGAAGGCTGCAGTCTTCGGAGAGAAGGCTAAGACATTCAGGTACTGTAGGAGGACGAAGGATCTAGGGATACTGTAGGAGGACGACGTTTCTCCCCTCTAATCTCTCCCTTTTGCAGTTCTGTGTACGTGGACAACTCGAAGGTGTCTATCTCGCCGTGCGTCGTAAACTACAAGTAAAAGTGAATTTGGTGATGCGAAAACTAAAAGGATGTTTTTGTGAAGTGAGAAAACTAGCCTCTTTGGAGTGGGTGTTGTCGTTGTTTGAATGAACTTCTAAACCACACGAGCATTTGAGATAGATGTTATTCTGCACGGAATATAATCCCTGTTTCAGAACTAACATTTCACTACCGCATTCAAAGTGGATTTGTGATGACGATGAAGATCATCGATATATCCACGAGGACTGCTGGGATATGACTGAAATTTTAACCCAATTATGTTCGATAGAAGAAAGGCGTTTTTTAAACTTTAAATATTCGATACAATGCTAACCTCACACAGAACACACTGAGGAGTTGTCTTCTTGTCCAGTTTGTGCAGGGTCAACTCATGACCATCACACTAAAAACAGGAGGTAATCTATAATAGGAAAGAAAAAAAACGCACATTCTTTCTGTGATTTCTCATATCCATGCTGTCACTGCGAATTTCTTCGCCACACGAACAGATTATATAGATTTCATTCTGGAAAAAAAAGTATTTAGCCTTACAAAATTGCTTAAGCACCGAACCACGATAAGTGAAGACTTGTGATGCTTCTGAAGATGGTCGATGTGACCTTAAGCTGTGCTGGGATAGATCTGCAATTGTTAATACGGTATATCTGAGACAGTGCACTATAGAAAATTTATTTAAATAAGCAACGACATTGCTCACCTCACAGAGCACACATTGGGGAGTCGTCTGAAATGCATTCTTGTAAATTTAGCATTCGATTAGACCAGTCATAATATGCTTTCTCATTGTAAAACTAAAACATAATTGTTGTAACAAAACTTCTGGATTCCAGGAAGTTCATATAGTATTCTAAGCCAATAAACACAAACCTGCTCGACTTGCTTCTGAATCGCAGTGAAATTAGCAACATCGCACTGAAATTGGCCCATATCAAGCACAATACTTCAAATATTATTATAAATAATTTTTATTTAGATCCTCACCACATAACTATGCTTCTCCGAGAAGGATTCATTTCCACACTCGCAAAGAAGAGCGAGGCCCGCCTGGAAATAAAAAAAACTCTTTATATAAATAACAGTCCGACCTACAAGAGTGGGTGTCGTAGAATGTTGCCTGGCGAAGTGTTTCACCCAAGAAAGAACAGATCTTGTACGAAACTGTAGTAATTTAATTCAGAACGAATTTTTGATCAGTTAATTTACACAAATCTATTTGACGAATCGTAACCTCGCACTCGGGACACTCCAACTCCGTTTCATTCATCTTTGATACTCCGTGCTTCTTACTTGCTGTATCCGATTGACTTTCTACATTGCTCGAACGGTCCTTCTAAAAAATTGGTTTTATCAAACAATTAGCAAACATATTCTCATGTCGAAAGCAAACTAACTTTTCCCATTTTCTTCCCAGATCTCGATTTCTTCGTTGCAGGTTTTTCCTCTCCATCAGAATCTTCCATAGAATCAATGTACTTCACTGGTTTAGGCACTCCTCTTGACGGTCTTCTTCTTTTTTCTACTTCGGAAGAATCCTGAGAATGAAAAATATCAATTCATTCCGAGACAATTAGTAGAAACATCAAATTTTATTAAGAAAAGAATTAAATAACGTACAGGATCATCAGCAACATCGTCCTTCGATGACGGTTCATTGAGTGAATTATTGATTCAAAAAATATAAAATAAAATAAGAGAAAAAACGAACCACATCATCATTGGGAGTTTCTCCAGTTTCGCCCATTAAATTCAGATCGGACATCTATAAGAATTTCATTAGTTAATTGTTGTTTTTGAAAGTATCATAAACTGATATTTCACCTGAATATCTCCGTGATCTATTTGATTACCATCCATCGGCTCCTCCTTTGCTTCAACCTTCTCTTCTTTCGGCTTCTTTGGGAGTGAAATAGTGAAATTTGGAGCCTGAAAATAACAAAATATAATACATAGATGCCCGAATAAGGCACAATTTGCAAAACCGTATCTATTTCAGCATTAAAAAACTCACAGTCGATAAGCCATCGAATGAATCTGCAATATTCGTATCATCCCCATTGCGCAGTGACTGGTCTTCGAGAGTGATCCCATCTGGCAGAGCTAGATCTCGTTCTGCAATGATCTGAATGATAGCTAACATTAATTTTCGAATCAGCAACCGCTGATGGGAAATTTACAAGTTTGATAACGTTTGACAGATCACGTGGTTTAGCGTATTCATATTGAACAAAGAAACATAGGATACACAACTATTGTTTTAATTTAAATATAATGAATTAACTCGTAACCTGTTTATAACTTGGGATAGGTTGAGAGACGTCGATTGGCTCTTCCTTCGGTTCCACTTTCTCTTCCTTCGGCTTCATTACAGTGAACATTGGGGTCTGAAATAATATCGCATATAAAAAAGGTTCTATATAAATCAAGAAGTATATAAAATCTAAACTGACAGTCGACAGTCTATCCATGGAATCATCGATGGAATCTGATTGTTCAGCGATTCCATTGAATATATCGTTCACTGATGGAACTTGATATTCTCTTCTGATCTGAGCCAGTTCAGTCTCGAGAGCTTCATTTTTTCGTTTCAGAACACTGTAATGAACTTACTTGTTAAATAATGAGCGCAATAAAAACAGTTCTTTATAACTAACGTGTTTTCAGTGGACAGTATCGTATCCCTTCTTCTCGCTTCTTCCAATTGATAAAGAGCATCAGCCAGTCTGAAAGGAGAAGCACATTATATTATAAATCGCTTTGAGCAACTTTATTATCATTGTGATCAGACACCTTCTCCAACAGCTTTCGCTCTAGGATTGTTGGGAAAGGCAATTAATGAGTTCCAAAACAAGGCTCACCTCTGCCTCGCTTTTTCCAACTCCTGATTAACCGTTTCCTTGCCATCGATCAATCCTCGTTTAGTATCTGGAAAAAATCGATGATCAATAGCCGTCAATATACTAGGATACTACCTTATTTGAGGATATTTTAAAGGAAAATCGATACCAAGAAGATTCTCCAAGAATTCAACACGCAATTGGGCCTCTCTTGCTGCACGACACGCGCGCTAAAAATATAAGATAAATTTATCTATTAATAGCACTATCAAACTAAACACAGAGGATGTCATTCAGTACTACTCAATATCCTCAACTTAGTGTAAAAGAGGAGTTGGAAATGAGAAGTATATTATCCAGTCTTCTAAAAACTAAAATAAATACCTGGTAGCTATCCTTCAACTTGTCCACTTGCGCTTGAAGTTCGATGGCTTCAGGAGTCGAAACTGATTGAGATAAGCTATTCTTCTAATTAAAAAAAACTTTTGAAAAGTTATAAGGAGAAAAAGAGAGGCAAAATGGATAACAAAGTAGGGAATCACATAACAGTAATAGCGTGAATATTTTAAAATATATGACTTAAAATAAATGGGATAGATAGTCAAAACTGGTGGAATTTTTATGTAAATATTAATTACAAATATATAGAAGTAATCTCCCATCTAACCTCTTCTTCTATCTTCACGCACAATGGAAACACAGATTATTTCAAAGTACGAAAACAGCAATTTGGCTATTGGCGAAGAATTCATCTCAGAAAAGAGCATTTTTATGCAATATGTTAGTGCAACGGAACTTGTTCCTACTGGAAAGCAATTTAAAAATTACGGTTAGTTGCATTCATTCAAGTACTCGTTATCGGGATTTGCCGCATCGCGCCAATTTCGCGAAGCTGCGAAACAACGCTCTCCTCTTTTCACGTGCTCTCTCACACAGACTCGAAATGGCAGACGAACTACAACATAAGTAAATTACTACCGAGCAGAAACAAAATTGCAAACAAATCCGCGAATTGCAAAACAAATGCCAAATTGAACAGTGCACAACAGAAGCACCGTAATGAAACGAACAATATTAGTATGTCGTGAACTAAATTTATATATTCAAAATTTTGTCTTTATTAGTAACCACCTACGATTATTATTTCGTAGTGATAGGAGGATTCGAACAAATTATAATTAAACATGATCAAAGACGAATGCTATACAAGTTACTACGAGCGCAATGATATTGCAAACTACCGTAATCAAAAGTTACAGTCGTAGAGGAACAAACGGTGGACGCTCTTCACTTTCAAGAAAAGTATACTGGTCAATGTTGAATGAGAGTCGATACGAAATTAGCGAGATTCTGGATAGCGTTATCGGGAGGGTGACAATTCGGCAACGGAATTGCCGTAACCTACGTTTAGGCAACGGGGCATGACTTTATTTCTAGGAATCCGTGTGGTAAGTGCCAAATATCTGATACCAGCGGCATTCCCACCACTTGCTGGGTTCAGCGCTTCGCGCTTCACAAAAGCTCAGATTGGGGTGGGCAGGACACCCATGCCGAACATACCAACCAACAGACGTTTGCGCTTTATATATTTGTATAGATGTTAGATGAATTAATAAGGATAAGAATGACACTAAAATCATGGTGCCAGGACTCCTAGAAATGAAGTCTTGTCTCGTTTTTTCTTAAAATGCCGTTGCCAAATTTTCACAATCCCTGTTAATCAAATCACTCGTAATTCTTCTATTAAAATCTTTCTCAGAAATTCCAATCGATAAATACTGTTTCCGACGATAACGGATATTACATTCAAAGAAATCATCTATTCAACACAAAATAACTTTATCCGTTAAAGTTTTTTTTTTAAGTTCACTAGAATTTATCGATTTACGCGAGCTCTGGAGGTGGAAGTTGTTCCGTCGGAAGTGGTTTCATTCCTAAGTTCCCTCTCTCGGTGTAGCAAAAGTGCAGTCATAGTGAATGGAAAGGAAGTGGAAATTAATGTTGGAAGAGGGGTTAGACAAGGAGACTGTTTGTCACCCAGACTGTTTACAGCAGTCTTGGATATGGCATTCCGTCAATTAGACTGGGCGGGAAAAGGGATTAACATCAATGGGCGATTCCTCTCTCATATTCTCTTTGCCGATGACGCAGTGCTCATTTCTCACGATGAGCGACAAATTCAATCGATGGCAATAGAGTTGGAGAGGGAATTAAAAAGGGTGGGGCTTCATCTTAACGGTGATAAAACTGTGGGAATGTCTTCGAAGGGTAATCCCAGGGATGTCAGAGTTGCGGGGAAGATTGTGGGTATCAGAAAAGAGGTGGTCTATTTGGGAAGCATCATTACTATCAATGGGAAGGAGGAGAGGGAGATTGGCCGGCGAATTCAGGCCGCGTTTGGGACTTTCCACAAGCCCAATGGTTCATAAGCGCCGTCTTTTCAATGGTTGTATCATTCCCGCCTTCCTATACGCATGTGAAACATGGGCCTTGACCAAAGCACAAAGTGAAAGATTATCGGTGGCCCAAAGACGCATGGAGCGTTGGATGGTCGGTTGCACTGTCTTGGATCATGTCTCGAACGAAAGGCTGCGTGGACTCACTCAGGTCAGAGACGTTGTTCGTACCACCTTGAAAAGAAAGTGGCTCTGGGTGCATAAAGTTGCTAATGATCATGACTTGAAGTGGAGCAGAACTGTGATCGATTGGACACCACGAGGGCCTAAGCGAGGACGCGGAAGACCGCCCACAAGATGGAACGATCTCTTCATGCGAACTATCGGACCTACGTTCCTGAGACAAGCAAGAAATCATGAATGGCCCGCCATGCACATCAGAGCTTACTCTTGATAAATGTGTTAAAATCCAAATCCATCCCCCATGACCTGACCGACTATGACAAGGATCGCCGAGTGGACATGGCTTCGACTCTTCTCACTCTGCATGGCCGGTTTGATTGGCTGGACAATGTCATCACAGGTGATGAAAAGTGGGTGCTCTACGACAACCATGAGCGCATGAGACAGTGGGTCGGAGAGGACCAAAAGCCAGCAGATGTCCCCAAACCTGATTTGCACCCCAAAAAAGTGATGTTGTGCATCTGGTGGTCAGTGCGGGGAGTGGAGTTCTGGGAACTCCTACCCGAGGGGACGACTATCACGGCAGAGGTCTATACTCTTCAGCTACGGAAGCTGAGACTCGCTGTCGAACAAACACGCGGGAAGGACGCTCGAATCTACTTTCAGCACGACAACGCCTGCCCGCATGTCGCAAGAAAGACCAAGGCTGAGCTGGCGGGCTATGGCTGGACTGTCCTCCCCCACCCTCCCTACTCACCCGACCTTGCTCCCTCCGATTACCACCTCTTCTCATACCTCGAGCGTTTCCTCAAGGGACAGAGCTTCAAAGACCGAGCCACTATCCAGACCGTACTGACCAACTATTTCAAGAACCAGCCCCAGTCCTTCTATCACGAGGGCATCCACAAGCTGCCTGGTAGATGGCAGAAGGTCATCGATGCGCATGGAGAATATTTTTAGATTCTATCGTGCTTTGTAAAGTTTTTATGATAAAGTGAAAAAAAAACTTAAAAAACGAGCGTTACTTATTCCTCAACCCGATAACTCGGCCTGTGTTCTCATGCTTCCGACTCGCATCTCAAATTATCATGTAGCAAAGAACAAGAAGATATGAATAAAAAAACGAATACTTTCTTGCAATCTCATATGAAATCAAATATAATTTTTTAGTCTGTTCAAAATGAACAAAAAAAATTCGTTACCACTCTTTGCGAGGACATGTGAACTTCAAACTTGTTTCGGACACTAGCAAAACGGCAAAACGTTAGAGACTGGCAAAACAGTAATGCCCGGGGCGGGCATTGAACTGCAAAATCAAGACAGGATTGTCAGCGTAGACGCTTCCCTGCTGAGCTACGGAGAGCACGGTTTCATGCCAGAATCATTTATCGATTTTTCTCGCCGGAAAAATTTTTGTGCACATTTTGAAAACTGAAATCTGATGTACCCACGTCCAGATTGAGGTCCACTAGGTCACTAGCGATAATTTTACCGAGAGTAGTTACCATTCCCTTGTTAGCAAAGTCGATATATCGATCCGGCTTGCCGAGAGGATTGTAAATCTATAGTATGACGCAAAACAAACTCCAACACTCGAAGATAAGCGACTTACAGTGTTGCGAGAATGCCCCTTCCTCTCCCTCCTCTCTCGTTTCCCTGACCCAGCCCGGCGAGAGAGCGTGGGGAACGGACGCCGGAAGAGGGAGAGGAAGGGAGGAAAGAGTCTTTTCATTACAATATCGCAACATTGAAAGTCGCTTATCTCGTAGTGTTGGAGTTTGTTTTGGATGATATTATAGATTTAGATACCTCTCGGCAACCCGGATCGATATATCTACTTTGCTAAGCACACAACTCAAACAGTAAATAGTTGATATTAAAAAAATTATTTTTGAAAATCATGAAATGTTAACTAGACAGGCGTGCCCATGTTATTCTGCCCGAGAAACAATTTTGTCCTAAAATTAGCCCTCACGGGAACCGAGTAGCACGTGAAATCGTGATTTCGACTTGACGCCATCTGGAGCCAACGAAGGGCCTTTGGGAAAAATGTATATGCCCATCGTCTCCACCATCATCGATAACCCAAAAACACACAGTTTGAGAAAATCGACCTTTTTGAGCTGTGCCAGATCTCCTCGGATTTGCTCGAAAATAAGGCAAACGGCGTCTTATAGCCTAGGCTCAATCAGCACCGAGCTAGCAATTCTCAATACTAATTTAGATGACATGATGAGGGTTCACATGCACGTTTCTTCGCTCACGTTTGATTTATACAAATTATAAATTAAGTAAAATAAAAAGGAAGTCATTGAAGAACATACAATATTGAGCAGCATGACGTCACTGTGGTCCCTCAAGAAAGTGTGGAGTCGGAATCGCAGGAGCATTCTCTTCACGCGTTCCTGGAATCGAATATTTATTGAATGTAGATAACATACTCATTCATTCATTATTTATGGGGGGGGGTACGTTTACAAAATAATATCGCGTAGAACGGAGAGCGTTATGTTTCCTCATTTTTTGGGTGAAAATTGAGTGACAAAAGGGTGACAATTCGGAAAACGGCGCATAATTATATTACCGATAGCTACCGCAATTACCTAGACGCAGGTTTATAAAGCGAGTTAAAATTTTGTTCGTCTAGGTCTCCCAGATATTTTCATGACACGTGGAATATTGCATTCGCTTGATTTTGAGATTTGGATTTGGAGAGGTATGCGGGAAGTCAGAAAATTTATTTTGAAGTAAGTTATCGCAACTTGCGTCCGCTGTTGCCGAAATGTCGCTTGCCGAATTACCACCATCCCCAAATTCATTATACAAACGAAATATAGAATATAAATAATGCATACCTTGACTTTCTCCAGATTGTATTCGAAGGCGACTTCGATTCCCTTGATGAGAGGGATAGAGAATGGATGATTGGGAGCCTTCTTGCTGCAATGGCCTTTGTTGCACAAAATTACCAATTCCTACATTCATATATCGGATTGACCGTTCAAAACAAAATGATCGACGAGAAAGGAAACTGCTAATCGAATCAAAGAAAAGTTGAGGAATGGATTTTTGAGATTTTTTCGAAATATCAAAAGATATACAGGAAGATAATATTGGTTAACAGGGCTGGTAAAGATTGCTAAATCCGAGAAAAATATTTTCTATACCGCTTTAATGGATCAAAAAGTCGAAATCTCAGTATAACGGCGCTATAGGGTTTTCTAGCGTATTTTTGCACGTTGAAGCCGAATTTGCACTCTAGAGCTCACCAAACCGTGAAAGAAACAAGTTACGATATATATAATGATGTCACATGGTTTTTTGAGCATAACTTGTTTCTTTCACGGTTTTGTGAGCTCTAGAGTGCAAATTCGGCTTCAACGTGCAAAAATACACTAGAAAACCCTATAGCGCCGTTATACTGAGATTTGGTCTTTCTGCCTAAAAATGGCCTCGAACCGGGGGTTATGAAAAAGTTGAAAATTTTTAATTTTGAAACAATCTGACTATGGATGTTTCTAGCGTATTTTGGCTCGTAGATTTCGAAAATCGACATTAGAGCTCACAAAAGTTCGAAGGAAAAAAGTTGAGCTCGATAAACTGTAAAAATTGAGAGTTCGGCACTTTCAATGACATATAACATACCCCAATCCTACATAAAAGTTCTGTTTTCTAATTTTTTTTAGCACACAAGGGTACTTGCTCATTCACATTCTGAAATAAAAGTCCCTGCGTTTTGGCTCTATAATATTGAAACGATTTATTTTGAGCGAGAGATTGTCAAATTTCAATCACAACTTTCTCCATTCTTGTTTGATCGTGTCGCAATTGTCATAACAGTTTTTCATCTAATTTTTCTGCGTTTTTTGAGCTCTTCGCCATCTTTCTATCTCATCTGGGAGCTGAGATGCACTAGAGCCCGAACCGCGACCGGATATTTCCTAAAAGCCGGTCCTGAGACATATGACCGGTATTGTTCGAATCCTAGTCCCCAATGTATTCTCCCATAATAGTATGAATGATACCAGGCCACCTTTTTGCAAATTGTTCCGGGAGGGGCGGTTTTTGCTCGCGCCTATCGTGATTCACGTGATATAGCAATAATTAGTGCTGAAATTTCAAAAAAAAAAAAAAAAAAAGGTATAGAAAATATTTTTTCTCGGATTTAGCAATCTTTACCAGCCCTGTTAACCAATATTATCTTCCTGTATATCTTTTGATATTTCGAAAAAATCTCAAAAATCCATTCCTCAACTTTTCTTTGATACGATTAGCAGTTTCCTTTCTCGTCGATCATTTTGTTTTGAACGGTCAATCCGATATATGAATGTAGGAATTGGTAATTTTGTGCAACAAAGGCCATTGCAGCAAGAAGGCTCCCAATCATCCATTCTCTATCCCTCTCATCAAGGGAATCGAAGTCGCCTTCGAATACAATCTGGAGAAAGTCAAGGTATGCATTATTTATATTCTATATTTCGTTTGTATAATGAATTTGGGGATGGTGGTAATTCGGCAAGCGACATTTCGGCAACAGCGGACGCAAGTTGCGATAACTTACATCAAAATAAATTTTCTGACTTCCCGCATACCTCTCCAAATCCAAATCTCAAAATCAAGCGAATGCAATATTCCACGTGTCATGAAAAAATTTTTTTCTCGCCATTCACATCTTCGCTCTTTTTAAACATTAATGAATGACATTCTCTCTTTTACCAACTGGCGGGAAATGGATTGCCCCCCTCCCTAGTGATTAAGACCAAGAGATGATCTTCCGATCACGCGTACCATTCATTGGCTAGTAGACATTCACTCATTTCTCTAGCAATGTCGCATACGCCATCTCTCCAATATATTTGTACTTTATATTCACTTTATATTTGTATTTTTTCAAATATTTAATTTAATTCATATTTCAAGATGAAAGCAGTGCTACGAAAGCTGAAGAAATCGCAGCCGGTCGAAGATGATCCATCGAGGACTCTTTCGCCTCTAGAGGCTTTTGCGAATTGATGCGGAAGATCCTCGACTACACTCCCGAGTCTGTGCTCAATCTGAGACAGGTTAGACTTTTTAGTTATGTATTTATATTATTAGAATTTATTCCCAATTTATAACGTCCGAATAATAAGTTTACAATAACAATGCAAATAAGTTTGTAGACTATTCGCACATTTTTTCAGACGTCTCAACTGATCAAAAACCGAGTGGACGAATACGTGCATTGGCCGAATAATGAGCTGGTGAAGGAACGCTGCATTCACGGAACAGTATACGGAGTACGCCAGCTTTAGCAATGACAATCGAACATAGATTTTTCTCCTAATTTTTTTCCGCACGAAGGCATGGATGATCGTCCTTTCCGCTTTCCGCTTTGTGATTATTTGATAAACATAACAGTCAATGAAATAATTTCAGAAAATCGTGTTTCAATTCACCATCCATCCAACCAAGACGGCGCAGTTTCTGTTCCGCCTCGTCAAAGACCCCCCATTCGACTTGAAGCTAGTGCACAAGCCGAGTAAGGATGAGGACGAGTGGGATACTTATCCAAACGTGAGACACGCCATTTTTATTACTTTTTTAATATTAATATTTATAATGCTTGTAATTACTAGATCTCATTATGTTTGTAATTACTAGAGATATAATTATTGTAATTATTGGGGTTTTCCGAAAGTATTGATCATCTTGTTCTTTCCAAATCTCATTCACTCTTTCATATGTATTGAGAGTGAACTATTTCATGCAGTTCTTAGATTGACCAATTGGAACCTACTGATGATGAAAAAAAAATGAAAAAAAAGCGCCACTTTTGATTTCGGAACCCCAGATTTGAAATTTCCCAACTCAGTACAGAATTAAAATGAAAAGCTCATATTGGAGCCATAGAGGGGGAAGAGGTCACACTAGCAAATAGAGTTGAGAAAAATGATTTATACCGTACCGCAGGATAATTAGGTCAAATTATTGTCACTTTTTTCATTATGAGGAATTGAATTTTTTAATTTTTTAATTTTCTGAACTTCTTGACCAGCCTTAGAAACTCTGTTTAAGATTATTCTTAGTCTTATTTTATGGCGCATTTTTTCTATCTATTATTGGGATCCAATTCTATCATTTGTATAAATATGTGTGGGAAATGAAAAATTTCGTAATGATGATAAAATAAGCAGGGATGTCGTGCAAATAGTTGATTGTTAACTCTAAACTCTCATGAGATGGTGAACTGATTTTTACACATTTGGTAAAGTGAGAATTTAGAAAAAGAGATTTTTTGATGTCTGGTCTGAATGCAGTCGTTTTTTGACAGTGAATGGATTTCCATGGTTGCATCATCGATATCGTAGAATAATAGTGGCTCAATCCAGCGCAGGATAGAAGGAATCGTTTCGTGCAGTACCTAGTGAAAAATGTATAAGTGATCAATACTTTCGGAATACCCCAATACTAGAGCGTACAACAACAAATGAAGAGGCGGTCATCGAAAAAAACGTAGAAGCTTTTGCAGATTTTCACAATCCACGTGGAAAGCGACAATGACCTTGCTTATCTGCGCAAGTGCATGAGCACGAAAATCCGGAAGGCATGGATTCTGGATTTCGACATTGAACGGAAAGTGTGGTCCGCCATGTCTACGCTGCTCAAAGGAATACGCATCAAGCAGCCGGAAATTTCCGTCGTAGATTCGCTCACGGATGTATCAGTGTGAGCATTTATTTATTTATTTTTTTAAGCTATTATTTTTATTTTTAATCAATCATATTTTAGTGATCACATCTTCAAAGCAATCTATACTGGACTAGTCGAGCAACTAGTCTTGCATGTTTCGGAAGTATCTGTCTCAAATCCAGGTAAGCTAATATAGAGACAGAAAACTAGTGCTGTCGTTTAGGTGTTTGACTCTCCTCATTCTGCACACTCTCTCTTTTCTCCGATCAGCGAGATAGTGTGCAGAATGAAGTACCAAAACCGAAATTACATCTACCCATTAGATTTAGCCAAGCCTTGACCAAAATTGCCCCGGGGCGCTACGCGCCGGGACTAATTATTACATCCCTACTGAAAACTAACCGAATGGTACTATTTCAGTGGAGGTGCTACTGGACGCGTCCGAATTCGTTCGCTCGATCGAAATCTATCAAAAAAAAGATCGAGAAAATTGGCTGGAAGGAAAGCTACTTTTTCGGAGCTAAAGATGTTGATTGGATCCCGGTCTTCCTTACAATGCTCTCGAAGAAAGTTGACAAGCTTCGTATTCAAAATGACAGTCACAAAGGTTATCTCAACAGCGCCTGTGTGGATATTCTTAAAGAGGTGAGGATACAACTATTCAATTTATTTTTCACAAAAAAATTGCACTATTACATTTTTTGGACACACTTTTGTGATTATTGCTTGCATTTATCTATTGAAGTCTAGTAGGTAAGGATATTTCTGTGAAGGCCGAAAATATCAAATTGTCAATAGACCATATCATTTAGCGTCTTCCCCTTCTTGGTAAGAACGTGTGGTTCGAAGCGTCATACATGGCTGACGCAGATAGGGTTCAAGTATAATGCATGCACGACGAATACTCAGTGAAAAGTAAGACATTTCAAAATCGCCCTGATTCAGGGCATTCAACTGGGTTAGTTGGCGTTATGCCACCTACGGAACTGGAATAGTGTCACACGGATAATTTATGGAAAATAATAGGTTATGCAGAGAAATGATTACTCAGTGAATAGTGAGAAATGTTCCAGTCGCAAAAATTAATCAATAAAATATTCCAGCTGAATTCGTCCAAGATAGAGAGAGACTGCGAATCGTCCATGTTTCAAGAATTAATGAGCCGTTTTCTATCTTATGAAATCAATACATACCGTTCTTACGAAATTTCTTTTTTTTCGAAATTTCTTTTTTCGAAATTTCTCTCAATATTTTAAAATGGGAAGATTGAATCGATTTAGTTCTGAAAGTCAGCATCCCTTCTGGGCATGCTATATCTCGTGTGGAGGGATTTGATTATCCCCGATCATTTACTCCTTCATCCTTGATATAGTAGTGATTCAGATCAACATATACTTACTTTGAAATCAATCATGATCACTCTCGCGGATTTGCCTCGTTATCTTATATGGAAGATCATTGAGCTTGCGCCAGTGGTAGTTATTGAGCTGAGATTGCTCACTTCCATTAGATCTTGTATTTTCGAAATTATACCAATTCAGACCAATCGCGTTTTGAAATCACACGTCGATGAGTACGTTATGCACGGAATTTCACCCGTCGACAAGTTGACGATTTTCTTTCGGGTATGTTCTGTAGTGATGTAAATTCGGTTTTGGCTCTCTCGATTCCGCACACTCTCTCGTCTGTCTGATCGGCAAGATAGTGTGCAAAAACGGTGAAAAAACTACATCTCTAATGTGTTGCACTTGACGTCTGTAAAAAAAACCCGCCATTTTTCTGAAAATATTTTTTACTGAGGTGTAATATCCTAACCTATCCAGAATAGTTATCAATGTAGCATCTTGATGCAATGGAAATTTATACGATGTGAACATAAATAAAATATAATGAGGAAACCGCGCAGGCTCAATCGGTGTCGTTTACTATCTCAATGTACGTACCTTTCTGCAAGACTGCCATATTTGACCTTCGCATCAAATTCGCCTTAAGACCATTTGGCTTGTTCCACCGAATCACCCGATTCGACATTCCATCCACTGGACATAAGGTGAGCATTAGGGATTTAAATTCTGTTTTTGTCTCTCTCTATTCTGCACAATATCTCGCCGGTCAGAGAGACGATAGAGTGTGCAGAATGAAGAGAGTCGAAAATCGAGACGACATCACTATTGAGTATTAGGTGTGATCAAGCTATCAACCCCCATAACGTATTTCGAAATAGCAATTGAACGGAGATGTTTCGACATCTCCAGTATAGTACTCCTCGTCTACAACTGAAAGCCCGATTTCCAGAGCGCATAATACTATTATTATTTTTTGTATTTTACTTATCACCTCCATTTCCAGAATTATGGTTTCGTGTTCTACGGTCATTACGACCACGTCACTGTGCTTGACTGCTTGAATGGATTGATGGGTGTTCGAATCGGAAAAGTGCTGATTGATCAGAAACATGGCGCCGGTCCCTGCATGACTTCGCACGACTTGGGCGCCGTAACCAAGCTACTCGACCGGAAAATGTTCGGAAAGCTGACGCTTGCACTAAACACGTTGTCTGAAGAGATTTAGTAAGTGATTTTATTTGTGTCGTTTAAAAAATCAATAATGCTACTTTAGTAATGACCTTATCATGCCAATCGAGGAGCACAAAGTCCAACAACTAACACTGGACATTGCGAAAGTGGTGGTTGCCAATCCAGGTGAACAAATCAAGTATTATTAATAAAATAATAATATTAATATTTGTAAAAAAAAAAACTATTTTTCAGTGGGACTTCTGAGTCAATTGTCGTCGCTCGTAAGATGTATCTGTATTTATCAACCGATAGTGGAGGGAGTCGTGCGATCTGCTAGATATCTATTCGGAATTTACGGAGATGACTTGTCGACGATTATACTTGGTAAGATTATTGCGAAGAGAGAGCCTGCCGTTGCTACCAATTTGGGTCGATACCTACCTCGATTCCGATACAACGTGCACAGGACTCCGAGGGACATTAATCGGCACGTAAAATTATAGGCATGTTCTCGAGAAAACTGGACACTCTTTGCATCGAAAATCCCTCTTACCCTGGATATCTCACAGGGCACAATGCAGACATTCTTCAAAAGGTGAGATAGCAATTATCACGGATCTTCTGCTATTTTGAAGGAAAATCGGCCGATTTTTCCACTTGGAAAAACTTTATGTCACCGATTTCGATGAAAGTTGGTTTATGTGTACCATTGAGGGTCTAAAGAAGACTCATCCACTTGATTTAGTCAAATTTGAGGATTATCGATTTTTTGTGATCTACCATTTAAATGATCATAACTCGCTGAATATTCATCGTACAGCGAGCACAAAAAGCCCGTTCTACTCGTCTTGCAGAGTTCTACAAATCTTTCAACGGCACACACAACCGGCAACGTCGTCTTCCTGGTGTGTTTTTCGAAAAATCGATTTTTGGACTACAAACATCAATTTTTCTCGGACATTTTCCAGAAACACACAAGCTTTTATTTCACCGTTCTACTTCCCATGCTGTCCCGACAGTCACTGAGTAATCCATTTTCTATGGATCGCCCCCCCCCCGGTACCGCATTAGTAAGTAGGGTCCTGGACTTCGTTTTTTGACGAAAAACTTAGTTTGCTCGGTTCTCGCTTCAAAGTGGTCGAATCGAGCTTTTAAAAAAAGCAGTCGATAGCTCTTGACAAGTGCAAAAATAAAGGTTATGATGACGGAAGTGATGTTAGTGACCGTTATTGAGATATTCGACGAAATCTCATGAATCGGAAAATATCGACTACAAAGATGGACCAATTCTCGAGAGTCTCTCAGAAACACAATGGTTTTTCTCACTCCCATCGACTTCCCGAACATCCTTTGCGATGCTCAAATAGTGCATCTTTTGTATCTCAGGCTTCTTACTATCGCTTTTCTATGACAGCCGGGACATAGTCGATTTTTCCGCAAACTCGTTTTCCTGACGTTTCGTCGAATATCTCAATAACAGTTACTAAAATCACTTCCGTCATCATAACCTTTATTTTTCTACTTGTCAAGAGCTATCGACTGCTTTTTTTAAAAGCTCGATCCGATAAATATAATCAGCGAATTTGACCAAATCAAGTGGATGAGTCTTCTTTAGACCCTCAATGGTACACATAAACCAACTTTCATCGAAATCGGTGACATAAAGTTTTTCCTAGTGGACAGCATTCCCCTGATATAACAGAAGATCCGTGTTATGCTATCCGGGATAGTAAATATTTCTTAAATATCAGAACTTGCCCATGCCTGGAAAGAAGCTGTGGCTCTCTGCAACAAGCAATTCGCATGTGAACGGAATCAGCTTGATGTACAATGACCATTATATCGAAGGTGCTGAAATTAACATTATTATAATAATTTTACATTAATTTTTTAAAACAAATTGCAGCTGACATTCCTTGGGCGAAAAGCACGTTGAGAATCAAGCATTTGTCAAGAATAAACGAGGTGTTTGATACCTCGTAACAGAAAGGAACGAATTTCCACAACTCGTGATTCTGCAAGTTTCTACCAAACTACAACTCGTTCCGATATTTCCTTTGATTACCTACCTGATTTTGTTACCTTTTCGATAATTGTATGCCTATTTAACGCATGGGTAAACAATTTCTGCATTCATTTTCATTTCTCATCACAGTGGATCAAAGCGTTTGTATGTATGCTTGTTGCCAGAATAATACACAACAATTCATAGTAGAACTTTATCGATACGCATAATTGCTTCACTCTTATATTTGGTGATGACGTCATTCGTTACTCGCCTCTCTTGATCAATTCCAGCTAATCCCAGTGAGGTTTCACATCACATGCGAATGCTCCCTCCATCTCACGAGCCATCAGATTGATTGCTCCGGCAGGGAGAGGCATCTCAGATAAATAATATTATTTATAACCTTTAAAATATTAAATCAAAAGGTTGATCACTAAACTCTCTTCAAAAGTTGATCACTAAACCCTCTTCATAGAGAATTCTCAAGAGAACAAATGCGTGTGCACTGTAAGGAACTGATACCACCCGGCCTTGTGGCCTAATGAGGCGTCGGACTTCGAATCGGGGCGTCGGACGGGGGGGGGGGGGGGGGCGTCGGACTTCGAATCCGAAGATTGCAGGTTCGAGTCCTGCCAGGGTCAAAATCTTTTGCATTTTCATGCTCACCTCAGTTCCATCCACATTACGAATCGTCGTCGGTCCAGTGAACACGGGCCTCATCGACGAGAGATTCAGATCCTCGAATATTTTATCTTATTTTAAATTTAATTAAATATTTAACTATATCACCTTGACTTTCTGCGCTGTCGCAATGCCCGTGAAGTACTTCGCACCAGTTTTCTGAACACACATCATTTCAGTTAATACCGAGTAACTGTATTCTATCCCAATCGATAACTGACTTTTCAACTCCACCACTCACCTTTCTTATCTCATCAAAGCGGAGGTCATACTCGTAGAGGACGTGGAAAATTCCATTGCCACGATGGGCAGAGGAGACATGTACTGTATCACCACGGAAGGCCACCTGAGAGATGAGATGCTCTACATTGATCTTTGATCTCTGATCTTTCAAGTCTACCCACCTTCTCATCGGGGTGCATCTCACAGAACTTGTCGTAGAAGAGGTTCTGCATCGCATCTGACATATTTGTGTTTTATTAATCTGGGAAGATCTGGATCATCGATCCGTTTGGATTATCAAATCTTTTGAAATGGAAAAGAAACATATTTGAACTGCGCGATTCAATACAATTGGCAAAATAATAATATTGCCTTGTGAAACATAACAGAATGGGAATTATCAGGAAATGAACTGAATAGCACACTTCTCTTGCACATTCATATTGTGCTTGGCCTGCTCTGCTTCGTGGCCTCTCATCGCGTACGGACAACCCCTGATACAACGTTCATGAATGGTTGATCTTTGATCTCTGATTTATGATCTTTGATATTTCAGTGCTTCTATCAATCATCTACATCGCATCTCACATAACCCGGAAATGGAAGGATATGTATTTGGTCAGATATTACCGATTTGATCAAAATTGAACACCTCAGTTCATCCCTCCACACGGGGTAGTAGAGACAGTAGCCGACTGGCTTTCAAGAAGCCTGAAATATCAATGGTTCAATGATTCCATTTCGTCGATAGTCTTCCTACCGTATCCTTTCCTTCCAGTCCTAACTGTCCTAACTCAATAATCAATGAGACTCACTACGTTAACGTTCCTCACATATCTCGTTCAACGAGGCTCTCGTTCAACGAGGCCTCACATATCTCGTTCAACGAAGCCTCACATATCTCGTTCAACGAGGATCTCGTTCAACGAGGCCTCACATATCTCGTTCAAAAAGGCCTCACATATCTCGTTCAACGAGGCCTCACATATCTCTTTCAACGAGGCTCTCGTTCAACGAGGCCTCACATATCTCGTTCAACGAGGCTCTCGTTCAACGAGGCCTCACATATCTCGTTCAACGAGGCTCTCGTTCAACTAGGCCTCAATTCTCTCGTTCAACGAGTCCTCAATTCTCTCGTTCAACGAGGCCTCAATTCTCTCGTTCAACGAGGCCTCAATTCTCTCGTTCAACGAGGCCTCAATTCTCTCGTTCAACGAGGCCTCAATTCTCTCGTTCAACGAGGCCTCAATTCTCTCGTTCATCGAGGCCTCAATTCTCTCGTTCATCGAGGCCTCACATATCTCTTTCAACGAGGCTCTCGTTCAACGAGGCCTCACATATCTCGTTCAACGAGGCTCTCGTTCAACTAGGCCTCAATTCTCTCGTTCAACGAGTCCTCAATTCTCTCGTTCAACGAGGCCTCAATTCTCTCGTTCAACGAGGCCTCAATTCTCTCGTTCAACGAGGCCTCAATTCTCTCGTTCATCGAGGCCTCACATATCTCGTTCAACGAGGCTCTCGTTCAACGAGGCCTCACATATCTCGTTCAACGAGGCCTCACATATCTCTTTCAACGAGGCTCTCGTTCAACGAGGCCTCACATATCTCGTTCAACGAGGATCTCGTTCAACGAAGCCTCACATATCTCGTTCAACGAGGATCTCGTTCAACGAGGCCTCACATATCTCGTTCAACGAGGCTCTCGTTCAAAAAGGCCTCACATATCTCGTTCAACGAGGCCTCACATATCTCTTTCAACGAGGCCTCACATATCTCGTTCAACGAGGCTCTCGTTCAACTAGGCCTCAATTCTCTCGTTCAACGAGTCCTCAATTCTCTCGTTCAACGAGGCCTCAATTCTCTCGTTCAACGAGGCCTCAATTCTCTCGTTCAACGAGGCCTCAATTCTCTCGTTCAACGAGGCCTCAATTCTCTCGTTCAACGAGGCCTCAATTCTCTCGTTCAATGAGGCCTCAATTCTCTCGTTCATCGAGGCCTCACATATCTCTTTCAACGAGGCTCTCGTTCAACGAGGCCTCACATATCTCGTTCAACGAGGCCTCACATATCTCGTTCAACGAGGCTCTCGTTCAACTAGGCCTCAATTCTCTCGTTCAACGAGTCCTCAATTCTCTCGTTCAACTAGGCCTCAATTCTCTCGTTCAACGAGTCCTCAATTCTCTCGTTCAACGAGGCCTCAATTCTCTCGTTCAACGAGGCCTCAATTCTCTCGTTCATCGAGGCCTCACATATCTCGTTCAACGAGGCTCTCGTTCAACGAGGCCTCACATATCTCGTTCAACGAGGCCTCACATATCTCTTTCAACGAGGCTCTCGTTCAACGAGGCCTCACATATCTCGTTCAACGAGGATCTCGTTCAACGAAGCCTCACATATCTCGTTCAACGAGGCCTCACATATCTCGTTCAACGAGGCTCTCGTTCAAAAAGGCCTCACATATCTCGTTCAACGAGGCCTCACATATATCTTTCAACGAGGCCTCACATATCTCGTTCAACGAGGCTCTCGTTCAACGAGGCCTCACATATCTCGTTCAACGAGGCTCTCGTTCAACTAGTCCTCAATTCTCTCGTTCAACGAGTCCTCAATTCTCTCGTTCAACGAGGCCTCAATTCTCTCGTTCAACGAGGCCTCAATTCTCTCGTTCAACGAGGCCTCAATTCTCTCGTTCATCGAGGCCTCACATATCTCGTTCAACGAGGCCTCAATTCTCTCGATCAACGAGTCCTCAATTCTCTCGTTCAACGAGGCCTCAATTCTCTCGTTCAACGAGGCCTCCATTCTCTCGTTCAACGAGGCCTCAATTCTCTCGTTCAACGAGGCCTCACATATCTCGTTCAACGAGGGTCTCGTTCAAAAAGGGTCTCGTTCAACGAGGCCTCAATTCTCTCGATCAATGAGGCCTCAATTCTATCGTTCAACGAGGATCTCGTTCAACGAGGCCTCACATATCTCGTTCAACGAGGCTCTCGTTCAAAAAGGCCTCACATATCTCGTTCAACGAGGCCTCACATATCTCGTTCAACGAGGCATATCTCGTTCAATATCCCATGCACATCTGAGATGAAATACATTAGACGGTTTAGGAAAAGTGCGCGGCTCGTGCCCGCTCTGTGCGCAGTCTTCGCGCGCTGCCACGCACATAACTCGTCAACTTTCGATGGAATGCACTAGAGATTCGAAACTGCGCGCCGTTCCGTGCGCGATACTCACGGTGATAGCGATGAAGATGATGACGCCCGAGATCGCCGTGAGGACGATATCCACCGTGTACCACTCGAAGTCGACTTCACCCTCGAAGTAGGCTGAAAAGAAAGGATTGCATAGTGATGACGTCATTCATGGGAGATGCTGAGTGTTTCCTAGTAATGACGCAATACTCGGCACTTACGGTTCGGAACGCATTGCACTACCGTGTCCTTTTCCAAGTAGAAGCTCTGAAGTACGGAACGTTGGAATCGAGGCAATACATTTCTGGCACCGAGCCATTGAACTACCGTATACCTGGAACTTGATGAATCCGTGCCACTTTCCGGTCTCACAGTTGCACGAGATGTGGTCGTTTCAGAACGCCTCCGGTTTTGTTCGAAACCACCCTGAGATTACGATAGGTAGTGGGATACGGTAAGCGTTCCTGATTCATATCGGGTTGAGGAATAAATAACGCTCGTTTTTCCAATTTCAGATTATGACCTCTCCCGTCTTTCTAAATTGTGCAATTATATTCCGGTTTTTGATGATCGATAAGGGCTTGGATACTCTCTTTAGCGCACACTATATCATATATCTCCGATCATTTAGGCGATCACAATGGCTGGCTCAATTCAAAGTTGTCGCACCTCACCCTGAGATTTTGACAGGTCAGCACTGAGGGAAGAAGAATCATTGAGCCACAATTAAGCTGCAGTAGTAAAGTATCATGGTTATACATTACACTGATGATATTCAGAGGAATATCCAAGTAAAGGCCTGTGTGAGATATGCGCCTAACGAGAGTGTAGGATTTTCAGTTACTGACCGAAAGAAGTTTTGCTAGCCGCGTTTTCTTAGCAATAGATCTAAAGACCTCAATTATGCTTGAATGTGGAGTACCTTTCCTGTTGAAAATATGGACGAATTTTGCTAAGTGTGGAGCATTCTCTTTATGAGTTAAATTGCTCGTAAGTCCGATATAGAAATCGACATTTATTGCTATTTCCTGTAAACCGTACTAATTGAATGTAAGGCCTTAGATGGTTAAATGGACGAGCAACTTTTGCACTATCATCCACCAAGTGGCCACAATTATAGAATGGCTACTATGTCTTGGGTATGGTTTAATCCAAAGTCCTCAAAACACGCATTTCTTTTGATTCCGTCACAAAATAATATTTTTGGAAAACTGTTATTTTTCAAATAGGAGCATAAGTAGCACCAAATGTTTATAGTGATAATATAGTTCCATAGTGAGTGACTGGAGCGCACTAGTGTATAGGCCAGCACCTTCGATCCTCAAGGTAGACAAATAAGTTAAGTGAACTGCAATTTTTCACGAACGTTCCCCTTGAAACGTCTATAAAAATACAACAATGAATCGAGCACCATTCTCACTTCACCATGAAAGAGGTATAGTATCGGGCTGCTCACCTGAGAATGTGTGAATTTACCGAACAGTTTCCACGTTAAATTACACAATTTCGAAAAAAATCAAAAATTTTCGAAAAATATCAGGTACATTGAAATCTAAATTTCTCTCCTACACAGGAAGCGTGATATTTCTAATAATAACGGCTATGATACTCGAGCATACCCTGAAAAAATGCTATAAAGTCAGCTCGTTTAGATTTGATTGGCGGGAGATATATGAGCCCAAACACGATGCTCAAAAACGAGCGTTACTTATTCCTCAACCCAATAGTTACGGTACTCACGAGATCCTCCCGTTCTTGTGACATCCCCACGCGTCGTCCTTCGTATTTATCTGGAATGTGGGATACGGTAGGTCAATGTGGTCGATTAGGTATTGTTCTCCCTGAATCAGGGGCTGCCGTAAACCGAGGAAACTACCGAACTCTCAACTCACCAGCGTTTTGCATTGCTGAAGTTTGCATGTTAGGAGGTCGTTGGTGTTGCACGGATTGGGATAATCAGACTAAATCTAAATTACGTAATGATGGAGAACCACAAGACAAAAGGGTAGGCCAAATGCCGATAAATACGTAGTGATGATGAAATAGCGGAGAAAGTGGACAGAACACGCACCGGCTTGGGAGAGTTGAACGCAGAAGATCAGAAACACGACGATTCTCGTCATTCTGAGTGAGGGTCGACCGCCTCTCACGGCCGCACGAGCAATGAATGAGCAGAGTGGAGACGTGCCAATTGATTCGTTCGAGATGTAAATCGCAGCATAATTGGATTCGTTGTTTAGTTGTTGTTCTGACATGCAAATCGCCGTCTGGCACGATTAAGAAATGTTTTTTCCTTCTATTCAATAACAGTTGTTGCTTCAGTTCCCAATATCTACAGGCCATCCAGTCATTAAAGTTTTCAAATTCCCGCCAGGCCGTGAACAGTATCGATATTCAGCGCGGGAAATCAAACAGAGATTTGGTCATACTGTATCACACAGTGAACATATTGATTTTTCGAAAATTTAATATTTCATCATCAATCGATCGATAATCGAAAAATCAATAATCTACTGTATGCCTACCGTACTCAAAAGCTACCGTAGCCCTAGCATTGGGTCAGGCGGTGGGTCAGATACATGATTTCGTTCTACAATCGATAGATAACAATAAATCAATAATCTACAATACACCTACCGTAACCGGGAAGCTACCGTAACCCTAGCATTGGGTCAGTCGGTGGGTCAGATACGTGATTTTATTAGTCAATCGATCGATAACCACAAATTGAAATTCTACCGTACACCTACCGTAACCGAGAAGCTACCGTAATCCTATCATTGGATCAGTCAGTGGGTCAGAAACATGTTTTCGTTCTACAATCAACCGAAAATCGTAAATGGACGATCTACAGTACAGCACTGGCTAATCGCATTGGGTATCGGCAGCCGCGGCGTACCGCCGCTAATAGAAAGAGCGGCGAAATGAGCAATTTACATTACTTGAGCGCTCGCTTTTCGGAAATACTGTTCCTTTTTTGAACCAGAATCACTAGAATAATCTTTTAAAGATATTTAATTTAGAATAATATTGCCATAAATTTGCTACGTCGGGTTTTGCCGCGCTGAAGACCAATAATGCAATTGCATTATTATTCAAACAACATCAAAAAAATGCACGAAATATTTAATGATAAATAACTTAGATTGGAGAGGAGGAGGATATGAAGTCGAAAGAAACATCGGAGAGAACGAACAACATGACGACCTGACCAAAGAATGAGATGAGATGCGATCGATTGAAACATTTCAGCAATTATCAGAAAGTGAATTCGAATGGAATTCAGCTATTTTAAACGCGTATTATCGCAGATAAAAATGTATACTGTTTATTATACAAATTAGTTAATGAAATAGCACATGCTCACCTCTCGACAATCGCTCTCGATCAACCGTATCGCGACCAACTGAAATCGTTAAATATATATAAATACAAATAATATACTAAAGTTACGGTTTTTAAATTACTATAACAACAACTTCACGCGTGAACCATAATAATAGAGTGCAAAAATCATGTATATTAATTTAGAATTAGCAAAATTAAAGCTAACCGAACCGGGACATAATAGGGAAGAAGAGGAAGAAGGAGTGGCTGCGGAGGAAGAAACATCGAAGATATCGGTAGATGAGGCGGTCTGACGATGGAATAAAATGAGTCGTGAGCGATTGACAGATTTTCATAATTATTATAATTCGAACTGAAATTAGCTTAGCAATGAGGGACATTATTATCGGGAATGTGATCAAGTTGAACGGCGTTTGAAACCTTAATTCGCCTATTCAAAAATGGCTAATAACGCAAAAAAGCAAGTGGTCTGCCAAGATCCAAATAAATTAGAAACAGGCGTACCGCTCTGTTGCAGCGGTCGATCGGACGTCTTGCAATCGATGAACTGAAATAGTGTTCAAATACAATTTTTAACCCAAGGTTACGGTACTTCAGCACAGCACCATGAACTCTAGTTTATTAGAATAATTTAAAATGGATAATAGAGTGAAAATACATTTAAAATTTCGCAATAATGATGTACGACAGCTTAGTGTAATTGAATAGACTCACTGAACAAGACAGACATCAGATCGCGGTTCAGTCGACTCCGCATGCCAACTCGTGAGGGCAGGGCATGACTCTGGAATTGACAAAGCCAGGCAGAATCCATACCATATATGAAGCGCAAACGTCTGTGTCTTCGTATGACCGGATTGCGAAATCGGAAAAATGTAAAGAACGCCTCCTCTTTCTCTCTATCTCTTTCTTTTCGATCGCGAAATAATGCTCACTGCGAAGCGGTGAACCCCGCCAGAGGTATCCCCGACGTGGGCGGGGATACCGCTGGTAACTAATAATAGTAAGCTTTCAAACCACACAAGTCGAGAGCAATACATATTTTTTTTAAAGAAATATGCGACAGCGAAAATATTTCCCTCGAATGGAAGATTTTCTAACCGAAACAATATTTTTTCACACGCACATTCAACTTGCCAAGACATTCCAAGCCGTAAAATACGTAACAATAGATGTAACGCATAAAAGAACGCATTATGAAAAGTGTGTGAGTTATCTAATAATAATAGAAAGCCAAATGAAAGCCAATACGACAGAAAACTTATCTTTCAAACTTCTAATCGCCACATTTTACTCCTTATCCTTCGATCAGCCTCCATCTTTCACGATTTCCTATTGACACCTGTGTATGGTCTTTTGAGCATGATTACGCCAATTGGCGAAAGCAATAAATAAAGATTAAAGCAAAATAAGTGACGAAAAGAGAGAAACGTAAACTGACCCGCATCTTGCCAGTTCCATTTACGGATTTCCACACTGTCGCGCCATTCGGCGCTAATGTCAACCTTGGAATATTATTATGGAACAAACAAATAAAATAATAATATAAATATAAACTTACAAACGAATAAATTCGCAATAAACAGAACAAGTATCTGTACGGTATCTGTACTATACGGTAGCCAGTGAAATCCGTGTAGGATGTTCCCGCGTCAGGCCGTTCATAATTCAAAATTTTCGACATTCCGGCGCTTGCCACAGTTTTGATTCGAATTTCCGGTCACTTTTATTGTAGATAACATGATGTACGCACCAGATAGCATCGAATAAAATAATAATAATAAGAGGTTAGTTTTTCCCCGGAGTGGACCTTTAAGGGACAACATAAAGTTCTGATATAATTCATCATCAAGATAATAATAAAACGTTTTCATGTGTGCAATGGTTTTTCGATCCATCATTGAAAAATAAACAATGAAGTGCCAATGTCCTCAGGCGTCCAAAGGATCGCTACAAAAGGCGAGTGTATCGCATAATAATTATCGCCCTTTGATAATTATCGCCCTTTGAGGTCTCCCAGTCCATATTTCATTCTACACTTTTTGCCCTGTGAGTTCGCAGGTCACTCTTTCAACTGCCTCTTCTCTTTATTTCGATAAGAATCTACATTCACGATATGTCCTTAGTAGAAACCGAGAGGAATAGGAAGGAAAGAAGGCTAATGGCCAGGGTCAATTCACTCCTCCCAGTTCCAACCTTTCTCAGTTTAGTTTAATCATTCGCCTTTTCACCCCAAGTTTTTTTGTAGTAGTGAACTCTTTGTTTTGAGGAGGAAAGCTCACACTTTCGAGATGGCTGGAAACAATAAGACATGACTGCTTGACTAATATTGACTCAGGATTCATTGTTGACTTTAATAGAGGCGCACTTCAGGCTTCAAATGCTACCTTTATTCTCCTTTTGCGCAATATGTGAGCTAACTGTGGTATATTCTTGCGATAACCATAATTCGCGACTACCTCTAAGCACAAATTCCGAGAGGTCACTTACCCTCCATTTCTTTAGTTTCGCATTCTTCCCTTATCTTCCCATCTGATCTACCCAGTGTTACTTCACATTCGCTCGAAACAATTCTTGTTACTTTCGCGCGTTTTTCTGCCTTTCGAGACAGAATTCATAAGCGGCCCTTTGACCTACCAAAACACTTCCTCCTCTTACCTTGGCTTGTTCAATTTGTGCTTTCGGCTGGTTAAAACTACTCAACTTCCTCACGTTCTTGAGTTGTGCGATTTTCAAAGAGTCAGCGAAAGGTGGCTAATTGCTTCTTTTCAACAACACCAACTTTTCACCCACTTCTAAATTCGAAATGCCACCACTCAATATTATTTGCTCGCATGCACATGCTCTGGAATTTCGCCTTGAAATTCGCGAGCGCGCGCTAAGCCTGTTGATCGTTTGCTGACACTGTGTAGAGTAGTGACAGGAGTTTCGAACCATCATTTCACTCACTCATCCTCTTTTTTGTCCCATCCTTCCAAGGTTGGCGACCACACCTCACGGTCGCGAGTGTTTTGCAGATTAGTGTTGCTTAGTGAGCAGCTGAGAAGGAATTGGAAAGCCGAAACCGTCCCTTTTCTATCGAGGGTCAGAGGAACAAGGTAGCCTGTGGATTGAGGAGGGTAAGCTATTGATTCAACATTTCTACAAGCAGTTGATTGGTCCCTAGATGCCCCATAACTAGTTCGGAGATTAGCTTCGGTGCATGGTGTTTAGTCTGAAAGTAGCAAAACCACTTCCTCTTAGCGAATGACGAGAATGTGCTAGGGGATTTCTTCACAACTTTGCCTTTAAGGTGGCAAATGGTCTTTCACTAGTCCGTTTATTCGCATCAAACGTTTGCCGAATAGTTGTCTTTCACTTTCTTGTCTCACTTGAAGAAAAATGTCTCTAAATTTGAAATCCCTGTGCAAATCATAAAATGCGCTGTAGAAAACGGTGCAAAGATGGCATGCACTTTTGTACGAAACGAGCCATTCATTCTCAAGAGAAGTGCCCTCACAAGAGGAGCTAAGGAAATGATCAGTCCAAAAACGAATGGATCCATCCCTTTTCTCTGTCTATCTCTCATGATCGTCTCGTTTTCGTGCGTGTGTTGGAATGGAAGAGGGAGGGGGAGTGAGCAAGGGGGATCCTCCCTCGATTGTTCAACAATAGCCCCCCCCCCCCGACCCGAACCGTTCCTATGTCCGCATTAGACCTCTCTTCGTGTCTCTTCCTCCATTCTTCTCTCTGCTTTTATTAGACTTTGTCTGGCCTGGCCCCTTCGGAGTGATTGAAGTTTCCTAGCACCGCTTTCCCCTCTTGATTTCCACAATTAATTTTACATCGCTACTTCACCTTCCGGGTATGATTTCGCGAATCTTTCGTATTCTTGACTGATTTTTCCCTAACAATTTTTTCGAATTTTGTACGGTTTATTTTCTAAGGCTCATTTCTTGTCGGTTTGTTACCTCAACTTTTCCGCTCGAGTAGACAGCGTTTATGTTGGCCAACCACCACAAACCGTAAAAGCAAACACAACAATCCCAACCTCAACCACTTATCTCGTTTTGACGACCAAAGATAAGGAAAGACGATCCTGTTTTTGCTCGTTGCTCAGTAAATGGCCCTAACTTCCTAGTTCGAACTGGCCAGAACTTCCAAAATCACTTGATCTCTCGAATCGGTTGGAATAACTTTGTCTGCGCTCTGTAACTCTCTGGTACTTGAAGAGTAAAAGACATGAATCATCCCTCTCCGTTCTTCCGCATACCTCAATTAGAGGGGGCATGAAGACTGGGGGGTCATACCCAAAACCTCCCCCCCCTCGGAAAGAGGCATGCCCAAATCCTCCCCGGAAAGCATGCCCGAAACCTCCCCTACCCAAAACCTCCCCCCTGCCAGAAACCTCCCCTACCCAAAACCTCCCCCCCCACCCAGCCAGAAACCTCCCCCTCTCCGTCTTGCCCTTCCTCATGTGAGTAGGAGACCACAAAGTAGGATGGTAGCCAACAATTTGCCCGGCCATATCTCGCTTCAGAGCGCTCCACCAGCTTCCATACTCAGCTTTGCTGACTTTTTTTTCTTGTAGATCTCGTCGAGAGCTTTCAGAAAATAACAAACTTATGATTTCATTACATTTAAAAATAAATTAATTTTGTTCTGAATTTAAAAAAATATCCTTGTATTCGTTTCCTATTCTCTTTCAATACAGTGCGAAAATCATATGTAAAAGAAAGACAAATAATTTATTATTGCCTAGAGTTCAAATGGCCAGCCACCCCGGGGTTACTAACATGGTGCCAATTGAGAGCTCTGATCAATGGATGTGAAAACAACTACAGAATAATATCTGGTTATATGAATGAAGTGCAGGGAATGATCAATTAGTAAGTTCATGACAGAAGGGCACCATCTTATCAAGATAAGTGTGAATCTCATTAGAAGTGGGCTCGGTATTCTGAGAATCTCGAAGGGAAATAAGAGTGTCGAATTCAATCATGGGGGCAAGGGTCAGAGTAGATCTGTTCTTGGAAGTATTGGACTGCTTGGCATACTCGTTCTTGTTGACACAGTGACAAAGCGAGTTGAAGTCATCCAGTTCAGTTAGCTACAATTTGGGAAATATGAACAGCGTTGGATTTTATCCAAATATTGAATCAGAGCTTCATTATATGGTATCCAATTCTTACTTGAATGAACTTGATTAAATCCATAAGAGGCGGATGAGTCCCAACAAAGTGGTCCATCGCTCCTCTATGCCATGACTCGACGAGATTGCTTGTTCTATGTCTCTCGATCATGAACTTGCAGGTCATTGTTTCAGGATGGACCATCCATTCCTCTTTGAAATAGTCCAGGAAATTCTTGCATGCTGCGTACTGGGAGTGAGCAGGAGTGACTGGCACTTCGAAAATTTTGGCACTGAAAATAATTACTGATATACGCGCGAAAACGGTGAATTATGACAATACCTGTCAAAAAAGCAGCGAGGAAGGAAGAAAGATGCTCGTACTCGGTCGGTCCATTCTTTGATGAGGGGATAGTTCGTCCCTGCGATTTTCAGACCAAACTGGCTCAGTTTGTGGTTCGTGCATTTGAGTGCATGGAACAAACATCCTGTAATAAAAATTAATTGATGTTTGTTTCTGCGTAATAAACTGATTTTTTTTTTGGTGGAGGGTTTCTAATGACTTTGCTAGATTAATTTTTAGCTACCTTCATGGGAAAGCATCGGGAGAGTCTATTTAATGGCTTTAATGATCCCCTTCTCCCAATCACTGACAATCCGGATGCCACGGAGAGGGTGATTGAACTGTTGGAAGAGCTCAGCCATACTCTTCAAAGATCAACTGCTGATTCATTGAGTCTAATTCAAGAAATGCTATTATATTATAATAGATACCTCGAGAAGTTTGGAGTATTCACGAGCTGTTTTGGAAGGGAGCAATGCGGTCATGAGAACCTCTCGAACAAACTCGCACCGTGTAGAGCTATAATTTCAATATTTAGTCAAATATTCGTTTTCGGAATAAAAAAAGTTATTAAAAAGAGAGTCTACCTGATATGCCAGTTTTTTGGGCAGTGGTGGAGTGGGTGTGAAAGAGAAGTTGCCATCAACTAAGAGTACTTCAATGCCTCCATCGATCGCCCACTCCATCAGTCTGTGCGATGCCAAATATATTCGCTTGGCATCGTCGGGATTGCTAATTCTCAGACTGAGATTGGTTCCGAGAACTAGGAGAGCTTGATCATCAACTTCTTCGTAAGCACCAACTGACATTGTTCCGCAAGTTCTGAGAATTATTTTTTGAAGATACTTATCCAGATTTTATGTGTAGATTTCTAGGAATCAAATGACTAATTATTCTGTGAAATTATTACCTTTTCAAATCTGCGGCAATCTGTCTCTTCCTCTTCTTCTCTCCACCAGAGTACGCATCCTGAGCATCCATCACTTCGTTCTGGTAAATCATATCTTGATGAGTTCCGAGATGATTGACGATTGTTGAATTGCCTTCTTTCTGAACTCTTGCTGGTTTCTTCACATGACCATGTTTTGCGTACTCTGCATTCTCTATGGACATGACTTTACTGAAAATAACTCAATCAATATTTAACTTTTTAATTTTAAAAATACTTTTTATACTTTCGGCCTGTTCGCAATTAAAAATGACAATTTTTCTTTCTTATTTTTTGTCCAATCCAATAAGCGGGCAAATACAAAAATCAAACGGTGAAATATTCCTAGAAATATAATAAAAATATTGTACGATCACAGTTCCAAGGACGATTTTTTTTGTTTAAATGTCATTACTGGACTGGTTAGTTGCAAATCCATTGAATATACGATTCCCAACTTGTAAGAGCATTTGGATACCTTTCCTATCCGTGGTAACCGAAAATCTAAAATCATTATATCGAAAAAAATCACCGATTTTGAAAGTTGTTGAATTTTAACTTTTTTCATTCATGATATCATCGGCTCTCATATCGATTTTCGGCTACCACGGATAATAGTTCGGAATCGTATATTCCATCGATTTGCAAATAACCTGTCCAGGAATGACATTTAAACAAAAATCGTCCTTCGAACTGAGACCATACAAAATAGGGAGAAAAATAGTCATACCATGAGCACAAATTAAGAGCTATCGTTATCAAACTTTGGAGATCATCAGGAAATGTGGTATGCATCATTTTGAGCTTTTGAACGAGTCTCTAGCATGTCTATGAACGAAAATCCATTTTTTCGGGCCCATCTATCATGAGACGTTCCACGATATTCTGCACCTACCCCACTTTTCTGCAACCTATGCCAATAAGTTCAGGGTGAAGTCCCCATACCTAGAGCTGATAGCTGGCCCAATATGAGAGGTTAGGGTGCACCCTCCGGGAAATGCCAGAGGTGTCCCAAAAAAAGTCCGAGAAATCATCCCAGAAAAAAATACGTTCTCATAGATGTTTCAGGGGTATTTTTCGATGAGAATAACGAAAAACATGGTTTGGGAACGAAAGCACATCGATAATATGTCGAAAAAAAATTAGTCGTATTTTTCGGGCACCTTGAAAAAATTTTTTCGTCATCCCCTTTTTTGTTATTGCAAATTAGAATTCTACGTGCAAAACTACACCCCATGTGAAATAATAACGTCTCTTGGAGTGATCGCTCGCATTCCGCAGCATCCCGCCCGAAGGTCTCTCGGAGGCTGACGAGAGAACGATGTCGAGAGATTTCGAAATTTCGAAACGATACAGTCCCTTTTATATCAGATTTGTATCTCATTTATCGTAAATAAGTTTTTTTGCTGATGTTATGGGGTTGTGATATGGATAAAACACGATAAAAGTAAAAAGGCAAAAAAAAACACTTTTTCAAAATCTCAAAATTGAAAAAAAAAAATTCATAAGTCATGTATCTGAGCCTCAAATGATGTATTCTCAACGGAAAATCACTCGGATATGAGTTCTGAACAATATATGAGAGTTAAAGCCGATTGGGAAAAAAATTTTAAATTGTTTTTTCTCGGTGGACAAATTATCGAGAAATTTTTCGACCAAAACTTTTTCCCTAGAAATCGTACCAAAAACTCAGATATTGTTCATAACTCACATACGAGTGATTTTCCGTTGAGAATACATCATTTGAGGCTCAGATACATGACTTATGATTTCTTGAAATTTTGAAAAAGTGATTTTTTGACTTTTTACTTTTATCGTGTTTTATCCATATCACAACCCCATAACATCAACACAAAAACTTAATTACGATAAATGAGATACAAATCTGATATAAAAGGGACTGTATCGTTTCGCAATTTTTAATCATTTTTGCGAAACATCGATATGGCTTTCCATGATCAACTGACCACTACGAACCACATCAAGATATTTTGCGTACCTTCCTACGCTAGTACAGAGAACTCTTTTTAATTGTGAACCGGCCGAAAAAAAAAGTAAATAATGTAAGAAAAGGAAATCTGTTCGGAAATGTTTATGAAGTACGATACTTTACAAAATAATATTTTTTTTAAACTCACGCAATCTTGGAGCTCAGAACATTCACAGATCGACACTTCTCGTCTGTGTTCCAGTCGCATCGGTGTCTATCCGAGTCTGCCGGATCAGACAGGAATTCGCATTCTTCAGAATTTGGGAAGAAGACCTGGTTAAATTTTCAAAAAGAAAGTTGAAATCGAAGTGATATTCGCGAATCCGTTATGTCCATTCAGAAAATAAAGGAGACAACTCACTTTTACAGTACATCGGGTGCCCTTCTCCTTTGACCGATCACAGGCGATGCAGATATATTTGAATCGTCTCACTGAAAAATCACTGAACGCGTATGAAAAGTCACAGATGCTCTCCTCAACTCCCTCGCATTAGATCGGAAGCCCACCTGTGATTGGCTCCCTCTGGCAATTGCGCCAAATTCAAAATGGCGTTGGTTTTGAATTCTCAACTGGCAATCACTATGCTGTGTTATTTCATGTATTTCTGAGATTTTTAGGCGATTTTCAATTTTTTTCTGAAAATGTAATTTTTCTTGGGAAAATTCTAGTGAATTTTTTCATCGAAAAATGAAAAAAGTGAAAAATTAGTGCAGTGAGGAGAAATTGAAAGCTATCGTTATCAAACTTTGGGGATCATCAGGAATTGTGGTAAGGATCATTTTGAGCCTTTGAACGAGTTTCTAGCACGTCAAAAAACGAAAATCCATTTTTTCGGGACCCTACTTTGAGACAGTCTAAAGCCACTGTGCGTCACCCTCCCATGAGTACATATTTTCATCGAAAAGGTATTGAGGCCTTCTATTATTACACCGAGTAGGAAGGCTGAGGAAAAATCCATGTAAGAATGTTGATTGTTTGAAAAAGTATTGCTTGATTGCGTCATCACGACGCAACAACCAGGGCGTTCTGTGATATCCCAATGGTATATTCCTAACAATCGGTGGGTGTACTACTACATATCCAAGTTTGAGCAAGAAATCTCATACGATTCAAAAGTTATGAAAGAATGAAAAAGTGGCCCATGACTTATGGACGATACTGTACCTCACTGTAGGAGTTTCTGGTGTATTTTTGCTAGTAAGAGAATAGGAAACGAATACAAGGATATTTTTTAAAATTCAGAACAAAATTAATTTATTTTTAAATGTAATGAAATCATAAGTTGGTTATTTTTTGAAAGCTCTCGACGAGATCTACAAGAAAAAAGTCAGCAAAGCTGAGTATGGAAGCTGGTGGAGCGCTCTGAAGCGAGATATGGCCGGGCAAATTGTTGGCTACCATCCTACTTTGTGGTCTCCTACTCACATGAGGAAGGGCAAGACGGAGAGGGGGGAGGTTTCTGGCTGGGTGGGGGGGGGGAGGTTTTGGGTAGGGGAGGTTTCTGGCAGGGGGGAGGTTTTGGGCATGGGGGGGAGGTTTTGGGTAGGGGAGGTTTCGGGCATGCTTTCCGGGGAGGTTTTGGGCATGCCTGTTTCCGAGGGGGGGAGGTTTTGGGTATGACCCAAGACTGGGCAACGACATTTGGGCTAATAACTCGTTTCAAAGTTGAGATTTCGGCTCGAACAAAATTCTATTTTCTCTTACTACTAATAGCTATCGATTCCACATGGTTTCAGATTACACCGATGCTTTTGAAATTTTACCGTAATCATCAATCCAGTCATTTTTATGGCTTGTGAAGTAGTGCATTCGATATCCCTTGGAATTTGGAGTCTAATGAACTATTTCATAAATCTGTGGACCCAGTTTAAAGCGCGCTAACTTAATTTGCGCAACCTCGTTGCCCAAATGTCGTTGCCCAGTCGTCACCCTCCCCAATTAGAGAAGAGGTATTGCGTCACAACCCTCTTTTTTCTTGATTCTCTAACCTTTGGATTTGTTCTTCAAAATTTCCGTTTCTTAGTTCATGTTTCGTTTATCTCGTGTCAAGAATGACGAATTGCTCTTGCAAAGATCTGAGCGCGCAGGAATTTCTAGGTTATCTCGAACACCCCTCGAACAACTTCAAAACAAGCACGCGAAACGCATAAAGAGTAATGGACTCTCTCCATTTCTCACACTATTTCTCCTTTCTCTAACCGATTAGAGACAATGGAGAAAGAGGAGTGTTCCTTCCTCTAATATTCTCTCCTACTGATCCCTTCCTTCCCAGTCACTTTCACTTCCTCGTCTCTCTTTTTCTTAATGGATTCATCAACTGATCTATTCGCTTTCCCAGCTGTTACAGCGAGATGAGAGGAAGGATAGCGTGAGATCAAGCAGCCGCTTTACTCATTTTAGACACAAATGTGTATGTGTCGAGATTTGAGTAACGAAGGCTCTCATTATTGTTAATTCGCTGTATCTAATATTGGTCTATCCAAGATGAAAGGGTGTCTGCAAAAGCGCAAAAAGAATTTGCAAAATTACCAATTTCGGCAGTATATATGGCGTTGATTTTCTTCAGAACGATGTGCCAATAGTTACTTCTTTATCGTTTGAAGAGCGCGCAGTTACTTTCTGACTAATATGCCATCGTTTGCACTTCCCACCATATTTCGTCCATTTCCGTGCGCTTTTCAATTGGTCAACGCCTACCAAATGTGCCATTATAAATTACTCAATCAGAAATACTTATTCCCTGCTCGACGACGATCTGTAAACAGCGCCCTTTCTCTTGCATCTGATATTTTGTGAAATTTCAGACGGATGGCTCGATTATGGCCGATGCTGTTGATATTTCTGCCGATTTTCCGAGCTTCCGACTCATCAAAGGTTAGTTTTTTTCGCCGGGAAAGTTCGAGGAACTTTCGTTTCAAATCCTGTTGAAACGTATCAGAATTTTTAGCGTTACATTATAAATTCACAGAGAATCTTAATGGGATTATCGTATCTCCAATTGATCAATCAATGTTGTCATGACTCTTCTTTGTTCGTGTTCCTCTCATCGATCCTATTGCTATTATCCTCTTTCGCTTTTGCTTTTGCTGATGAATGGGTAACCTAGTAACTGTTTCTTCAGCACTAGTCGATCTTCAAAGGATGCGATCGTCTAGCACATTATCTTATGCTGATGAGAGAGAGCTAATAGCCGCAATAATAAATGTTCCTTCCCTCTCTTGCCTTACAAGTACTGCTTGAGAAGCCTCCTCATTTCGCATGTTCTCTCGTTTCTCTGACTTTCCGGTGCACTATCCGATCTAAACGCTCTCTCGCTTTTCTGCCTGTCTATACTCCGGAACGCTCTTGAGCGCGGCTAGGAAAGATTAATCTCTCGATTATTCTTGTTCTCTTGTCGGTCAGAGAAACGAGATAGTGGGCGAATTTGAGAGAGTCTTCTGCATCCTGATCGGATATAATAGCCGATCGGCCTCCTATCGGCTGCGTTCACAAAACGCTTTAATGGATTCGGCACGTAAACCGACGTGAAATGTATCGCTCACATTATGAACAGTGTTAGAACCAAGACTCTATTTGAACATTATTGACAAGATATTGATTTGTCGGACAGTTTTGTCACTAGTATATGATACTCAGGGAATGAAGTTTACTTGATTATGGTTGATGCCGGCAAAAATGTTATTTCTCAAGAGATGCTAGTTTTTTTTTCACACAGCGGTCAATGACGAACTGTTGATGGAACATTTGCGCAAACTTAAATTATTCGTGAAACTTACCCGAATTCGCTCGGCTCCATATTTGTATCATTTTTGCACAAGGCGGCTTATAGGGAAAAGCTTGTTGATTGATCATCGAACACCTCTTTTGTATGTAGATTGCCACTGCCGCTCGGAATAAAAGCAGTACCACGAATCAAAAGACGGTAATCTCCTTGTCTAGTCACTCTCCATTCAAGAGATGCTTCTCTGCGCTCTCTCATTTGGGCCCGCTCTCTCACTTACTCTGACCAGTTGGAGAGAAAGAGAGAACAGCCTTGTAAGCTGCCTGACTGGCATACTGAATAGGAACCCTGGAGTGAAGGGATTACAATAGAGTGATACGCCCTGAATGGGAGACTAATGCATATTTTGGTGTCTAGACCAGTAGGTCAGGGATTGATATCAGATCAATTATCGATTTTCAGGAAGACTGTAAACGGCCGGCCTACCTGTCACGACTGCCGCAACGATTACAGGGAGAGGTACGGTAATTATTGGTTTTTATTGAATTTCTACGTGCGATCTGAGAGGGACTGGCTACGGAATACTTGATTCGCTATGAATCCCTCTTGAATCTCATCCGACTTAGACGTCTGAAAATTGTGTCTTATCTAAAAAAAATATCAGAACTACTCTATCTTTCTTGACTTGGTTTTGTTTTTCCTCTGCTATTTCCGATAATATGATGGCATCTCGTTAGCGGTTTTTGCACTTTTTGCGAGGCCTTTTCGAAATTATAGCACCCACTGTGCCCCTATAAATCGGTTCGCTTACGTAAACGGTGTGAACAGAGTGAGATGGGTATCAGTAGGGTAATTTGTCACCAAAGAAGGAAGGGGAAGTGGAGGGGTAGTGCCTTCCACCTTGGTCCGTTCTCTATTCGATGTCTCTATCTAGATTGGATCTTCCAAGGGAGGGAAGGGGTGACACCATTCCTTACACTAAGCAATTGAATAGGGCTGTGGAGACGGCATTCAGGTCGCAGTCAGAGATAGTCGACTGCAGCAACTATAGGATGTTGTATTTGAGATAAATTTTAATTAAAAAACGGGTGTTCTATAGGAACACGAAAACAGACATGATGATCAGCGATCGGGCGTATCCAAACCAAATCTGTTAGCCCGCATCTTGTACCATCTCTTCCAAATTCGTTCTTCCGAAACCTCTCTCAAGATGGAAATGTTAGATACACTAATTGGCAAAGAACGGGAACTTCGACAGGCTGCCAAACGGTTAAAATTCCTCACGATACCCGCGTTTTTGCGTCTATTTATCTCCCTCCTCATCATCTCCCGACCCTAATTTATTGTGAACGAAGAAACGACAAAGGCGATCGTTATCCGAACCGTTTAAACCATGTGTTCTATGCTGAAAAATGAGCAGTAAAAAGTGGGGCGATCATGTGTTCGACACTTTCTTTGTTTTACACTTCCATATTTTTAATACTACTAGATTTCGAGAGTTTTCAGCACATGAATCAATCGGCAATAGTGCCACAAAAAGGTTTAGAAAAAGGAAGTCCCGTCTCGAAAAGGAACAGCTAAAAAGGGAGGTGATCATGTGTTCGACAATATATTTGTTTTACGCTTCCATCTCTATCACACTTCTAGATTACGATAGGCTTCTTCCCATGAATCAATCGGTGACGTGGCAATAGTGTAACAAAAAGGATCAAAAAAGCAATACACGTTTCGAATTGCACATAAAAGGTGTTCAAGTGGCTGTAGGGATCAACAGGATATCGAGCACAGGCTATTACTAGAGGGGCTGTAAAGTTATTTGATACTCAAAGGGACAAGGGAGGGGGGGGCAGAGTTAGATGAACCCATCGGAACAAACGTAGACCGCCTGTGATATTGAGACAATTCAAGATCTCGACAAAGATTCAGATCATTTCCCAACGATCATGTGTGTTTAATATTTTATTCTCGGAAAGAGGATACAATCGCTCAAATAAGATTATTTCACCATTAAAATCATAGCTGATACGCTTCCGAATCATAGGAAGTAGAACACTCGAAGAAAATTTCACAAATGGTCATAAAATATTCCTTTTTTGTGAATTTGTTTTTTAAGACGCGAGAAAGCAAGATATCGCTTCAATCAGTTCATGAACGTTTCGTAGGATATGATATCGAGGCAATGAATGCTCACAATTTTACAATTGAAAACTGGAAGAAGGTTCACAGAAGAATGCTTCAGCGGGCTTTTATTTTTGATATACGAAAAGCAAGAAACTAATTGATTGCAATAAGTCCATGCGCGTTTCATAAGACATCTGAAAAACATTTGAATAATTGCAGGTGTTGGAAATCTGGACAGATCCCGAACCCGAAACAACATTGACATACGCCGATGAACCGGTGATATTCAAGCCGAGCTGCGAATGGAGAATGAGTAGGACGCGGTGGGTTACTGTATTTCGAAGGGATACTGTAGTATGTTGTAGGTGATATGGTAGATTACTTGCCTACACCATGTATTAAAATGCACTGCACTACATTCAGATTACTCATCTCCAAGCTCTCCCGCGCCGAGTACTACCGTATTTTCCCTAGACGCGGACCATCACCGCCGCGGACGACCGCACGCGTCACGACGCGGATGCCGGACGAAGGCGCGGCGGCGCCGTCTCCTTCTCCGGAACGTCCGGCGACTCCACCGCCTGCACCGCACTACTCAACGGCGGCACGAGCCGCGGTGACGTGGCCTCACGCGCGTCCGCCTCCTCGCCGCGGCGAGGGCGCGTCTAATGCGCGGCCCTGCCGCTCGCCCGCGTCCATCACGCGGCTGCCACCGCGTGTACAGGCGCGCATCGCGAGTATCTGGCGCCGCCATGGACCCGGCATGACCTGCGCAGAGATGCATCGGAAGACGAAGTGAGCGGTGTTCCTGATTTTAGCAGGTTGCATCTAGAGAATAAGCGGAACGGTTCAATTTGCAGACAAATAATGGTAAATCTGCCGCTGCGGTTACGCTCTGCTCTCGGAAGATCCACACCGAAGAAGAAGATCATTGCGCCGCCTCAATTGGACTGTAAGGTACGGAAGGAATACTATAGCTTGCACTACTGTAGCACGACGGAGCAGACTCAAAATCTGCAGAGTAATTTGGAAGTAGGACAGCTGTTTTTCAAATTGTTCGCTCTGAATTTTAGTGGGTTATTATGATGATTCCTGAATATGCTTTACGTGTCTCATTTCAATCTGACGGGGACATGTGAGTTGATATGACGGATGCCGATGTGGGGAAACATATTTTAAAATGAACGTTGAGCAAATTTTTGACGTTTGCATGGATTGTTGAAATGCTGATGATTTCCAGGCATTCGTGATTGAATTGTGTTCTTTGATCTCTGATCCTACTTTTTTCCAGCTCCCGCACTTCCTCACTCGCCTCGAGCCTGCACTACAGGAAAAACTGAGACGAGTCTGGAAAGGCTTCCATGAAGGAGATGACTGTACTCAGGTCGGTCTTACGGTACCATAATGTTAGATACGGTAAATTTATTATTATCGCATGTAAGACGAAAAATAATCGATTTGAATAGGTTTCGCGCGTATCATTTATACTTGAGAATAATTAAATTGTCAATCGATCGCCGAATCAAGGTGCTAAAACAAACAAATAAAGTTTACTCATGAAAAATTATGTGATTCTCATATCGATATTCTCAATCCCGCCTGCGTACACTCACTATACCAGTCCCACTGACACCACGTTAATACAATAAACCCTAATGAGGTAGTTATCCCCTGCTTCCACCTCTCTCCCTCTACCCATATTCTCCAATTACACCTTTACTGCTACTGCCTTTCTGTCTCAATTGCGCCCGCTCTATCCCTTGACAGAAAAACAAGATAGTGTGCTAGATGGACAGAGTCTACCTACATTTTTCCCCGGAAAGGGAGGCTAACGAGTGACTATCCAAGATAGACTCCCTCGTCGGTCAGGGAGGCGAGAGAGTGTGAGAAATGAAGAGAGTCCGAGAGCGACGGAAATTAGAGTGCACGGGGAGCTCTTCCTCATTCAGAAATGTGCACCTGCCTTCCCGGGTTGGAGGAGGGGAAATTAGGTAGCGGTGTCCGAGTGAGAAAGGTCTGCCGCACTTTGGAAGAGGAGTTGATATATACCAATTTGTAAAAGGGCTACCAGAGAAACCAGAGATCCTGTATGTGTGTGGAGTCAGATTAGTGATGAAAAAAAACAGAATCCGCATTCAGTTTTTGAAGTATTCTAGCCACGGTTAGACTTTAGGAATACGAAGGTCAAAGGAGTCAAAAATAGTCCAATCCTTTCCTTTCCAGCGCGTCCATCAGCAATTGTCGATCCTCAAAGCCAACGACATCTCCGTCGAGTCCTTCCGCATGCCGTTCCCTTCACTGTATGACGAGGATCGGGCGCATGCGCCACCACGACGTCACGCGAGTTGGCGCGCCTGAGGCGTCAAGCTGGCGCGTCCCAAGCGCCACACATATTTCTGTAAAGATCCGAGCAACCATTGACGGGTTCACCCTGAATGTGAAGTGCCTGCTCTGGCTGTTCCCTTTACTGTTGCTTCGGTGCCCCCAATCCCGTAGTCTTTCACCATATCCTTTCCTCTCTTATCTCTTGCGGGAATTCACCACTGCATTTATACTGGTTCGCTCTAATTATTGATTATTAATTGACTTGTACTGTGCCGAATCGGGATTTGTGACTACCGTAATCTGATCTACCCTAGCTATTTGGGAAGCTGTGGCTGGCTCATCGCTGTACAGAAATCGTTGTTGTCTCGAGCGCACTCTCTCCGATTCACACGCACTCTCGTTGTCTCTGACAGTACAGTCTGCGCTCTCTCGCTTTCGCTTGTTCTCTCACCGCTTTTGACTCGCCCGTAATGTCCTCATATATATTGTCCATACACAGATGCAATAAAATCGACTCCCCTCTCGTTTTTTTTCGAGCTAGTGTACACGTTTGAACATCGACCGAGAGTTAGTCAGAGCCGGAGAACGAAGAAATCCCGAAATTATTTCGATCATGAACGCATTGATTTGGGAATTTTTCATCGACTGAGATGTTCTGATAAATAACGTAAAATAATATGTAGAAGTTGAAAAATATCATGGGCTCTATCCGAGGTAGTTTGTTTTATCATAATAGAGAAGGGAAGATTGTGCAGCCGAAGTCAGCACATTATATTAGGTCGGTCAGAAAGTTTCTTTCTTTTTCTTTTTGTTAATTTTAGCTCGACAATTGTGCTTGTTCAAATCGCCAATATGCCATAAGTTAGGGGTGTCCTGGGGCAATATCGTAGTATGTGTGAATTGAACCGGCCTCGTGTGGAAGAAGGGAAAATAAATTTTGAAGCGGAAATTGCAATAAAACATGATTTTCGGTGTGTACCGTCACGACCTCCCATTACAGAAAATAGCGAACACCAAGTTCTACCCAAGAAAACAACGACAGAACAAGAGTTGCTTATTCTTTTAGCATCGAAATAACCGCCCTTCTGACCCTATACAAAAAGGGACGCAGCTATATGTCTTGTTTTCAATCTTCAATTATCGATATCAAAGTTCAAGAAAATTCAGCTAATTTCTGGATAACGGGATCCTCTCTCAATTTGTATTGGGGACTCACTAGGTATTGTACTTTGATATGCACTTGAATTGACATTTGAAGATCTATCGACTCGACAGCTGTGTGATGGAAACTGTTTTTCGAGAGTTCCAGAACCGTCTGTTGCATCTTCACAAGCGCTTTTCTATTAAGCATGCTGCGATAATTTCCTAGCAATAACTTAATGGTAATCATCAATCATTGTACTTTATAAATGTGACACTGGTTGGGCCCTATTACTTCTTTCCACTCTGCACTGGGTTGAGATACAGATGCGATTCATGGTCAACCACTGTGAATTTAACTTTACTTTGTGTCCCTCATACTGATTGTTCAGCCCTGATATAATGTGCGCTAAAAAGAGCAACAATGCCCTCATTGATTATGTAAAGCCATATGCTGATCGATCAAACAACAAGAATAATATAGGTCAGAATCGATGAGCGTAAAAAAGAAAGAAACTTTCTGACCGACCTGATACATTGTCCCCCCCCCCTATATTGGCACTAATCTTCTTTCACTCTAAATCCTGAGATAACTGAATGTGTATACAGCACAGCTAGATGAGAAAGGAAATCATAGCGTATCGGCCGGCACCCGGCTCTAATCCGGCTTCACCACGTTCAAAAGAGTACGGACTATACTAATGATCCCACAATTGCTTTCATTCATCCTGGAAGGATTATAATCGCATTCTTTTTGAACGGTCCCCTAGTAATCTGACACTCCACATTGATTGGGGCTGAAAATGCTGAAGATCTCTTCTATCAAATTGAATCAAATTTCGAAAATATACTAGTGACCACAGACTCTCTAGTTGGAATGCTAGAAGGAGGTTTCATGATGAAGAACAATAATCAAGGGTTTCTTCAAGTTCAAAAGATCTGCAATCTGACCCCTCGCTCTGTTCCAGAATCTGAAAGTTAAAAATTGAGAAGGAACATGTACCACCAATCCTGGCGAGGACAATAGCCATCGGAATCAAGGGTTCTCTCATCTCGAACGGTCGGTAATCCGACACCCCTCACATCTGGTCAATCAGAGAGAGCGGATTCATCCCTCATACCGCTGTGCATACTCTTTGTCCGATCATTCTCTTCTGCCCGAAAGTTCACTGAAGCTTCCAGAGTAATATTCCCTTCGCATTACTAAGAGACATCCATCATCTTCTCTAACCTACTTGCAAACGTCTTCATTTCTTCATTGATGCCAACACAATTAGTCGATCGTTTTCTCTATCAGACTGAGAGCGATTTTACAGATTAGATTCTACCTTCTCTTTTCCAACGTGTTTTGCATCCATTGAGACCTACCGACGTGAACTCCTAACGCAGAAGCTCACATGGGTCGAGTGAAGAGATAGATGCAATGGGAAAAGAGTAGAGAACCCGAGCTTTCCTTCTCTCCAAAATCGCCTCACCCTACTAGCAATGATCACTCTCCTCCTGTCCCTCACTGCCCAATGGATTATTGAAGAGAGAGCCATAGAGAGAAAACATCAGTGGACGAGCGAGGAATGAATACTCTCCCCCTCACACGAACTGGTTGATCCGATTGTACAGTAATCCCCCTCTCGTCTATCGCTTACTGCAGAAAGGCGAATTCGCAATTTATCAGTGTCTTTCCAAGTCAACAGCCAGTCTTTCCAAGTCAACAGCTGAAAGGCCGCCTTCCTTTAGTCCTTTCGTCTCATTCGTCATACTTAGGCAACATCTCCTCGCATGCCCACAAATCATCAGCTTCGCCTAACCTCCTGTCGAGTTTGTAAGTTATCAATATCATGCTCTGTCTTGCCTCACTTCATCTTCTGTCAAGTAGTTTAGCCAGTACAAATAGCTCTGGCTCCCCACTACTTCGTCATCACTAGGCAACCCCGCCTCGCTAGTCCACTGTACGATCCATTCAGCCCTTTCAGTGCGCAGGTGCACTTCTCAAAGGAAAATGGGTCCTGCGTCTTCAATAACTAAGAGACTCAGCTAAAAGGCCGGCCCAGTTCATCCCGTATTCCCCATTCAGCCAGAAGCACCTGTACTAATCGCGAAAAGGGTAGGACTTGGCCGGGAGGAGCTCCCCCGCCCGCCCTCTGCTCTGTCCAGGTGCCCCTCTCCTGCCCATACGTGGCACATCTCCTAGGAGAGGGAGGAGGAGTGGGCGGGGCTTGTGGCCCGTCCCTCCTCTCCCATGCCCCCAGCCCCCAGGCCAGTCAGTCAGTCAGTTAGATGTGACGTCCTCAGCCGGTCCGGTCTTCTCCTCCTCTGCTACTTCCCGGCTTTACTTTTTCTAGTCTCCATCTCTGACCAATCTCCGGCTCTCCGGCTCATCCGCGGCTGTGAGAGGCTTCTGAAGCCCCTCGGGGGTCTTGAGGTAGGTCATCTCAGCTGGTCCCAGCGCGGTTTCGACATCCTAACCTGACTCACAGGGGACAGTAATCGATAGTCCCCTTCCTCCCGCCTATGTGGCATGTTATGTGCGAGCCGAGAGTGTGCATATCAATAGATAACGCCCCTCTCATGGCTAGAGGGATAGGGGGGAAAGAGGAGTGGGAGAAAGGGACAGGAGAGCGAGGAGAAGAGGGAGGCATTGATAGTGCTATGAGCGCCTCGTTCACAGTCGTATGTGCTAGTCGCCCTTGCGTCCTTTTGCTCTCGATTGGTACCCCGGGCTCAGGCACCCGATCCATGACCAGGTGGGACCCGGCGGTGACCCAATCTCGATCCAATCTGGTAATAGCCGTTTATAATCCTCCCCCGCCCAGCCTGATTATCCTTGAGCCCGCGCGCCTCCTTTCGGGGCGATACCCAGCCATTAGCCAGGTGCACTAGCCTCGGCTCCCGGCTAGACGACGATTACAAAAGTACAGAACGCTTGTGCATCATCCTGACCCTCCGGGGATTACGGTAGCCCCTCACACTCATGCTGATTGGCTCTGGTCTTAGGAGCCCCGGGGCGCCGGATTTCCGGTTCCCCTCCTCTGCCGGGGTATGGGAGTAGCCTGAGGCTCGGACAGCAAATCACTATGACAACCCGTCGGCGCCGTCCGCTTTATCGATACGCCTGGGAAGAAAAAGAGGGACGGGGGAAGGTGGGTATTACTGCTTCCTAGCCTACCTACTAGTACTAGCCTCTCACGCGTTAGCCCCGGTCTCCTTCTTCCTCTCGAATTTCCTCTTCCCCCAAAGGTACATCCATCCCTTCAGATGGCTTCCAGAAAGCCAAACAAAAAGTCGAGGAACAGGACGTGGCTAAAGGGCGCGTCGCATCCTTTCCTCCCTGAAATCGATCGATTTGTTCAGATGGAGGGGGGATTTCGCCCTTCATCGTTTCATCCCTATTTCCTCCCCTCCCCTCCCCTCCCTTCTCCTCTCAATACGGCAATGTGTGTACAACACCACCATTGATGGCCCCTCTCTTCTCTATGGCCCGCTGTTCCCTCCCTCCCTCCCTCTTCTCCCTTTATCAATCGTTCGTCAGAGTTGGGACACGCACTCTCTTGGCTTGCAAAGGGCAAAGAGTGCATGGTACCCGGCCAAGGATCCAGTCCACCTATACCAACTCCTACCGTATTCCAATCCCGTATTTCCGTGTGTGCTTGACCTATCGATGGCTCTAGCACCATGCAAATTCGGCGTTGGCGAGTAGCAGAGGGGCTTCTTTCCGTATTAGAATATGACTCATGCAGAGTGTGTTATATCTGTGAATTTGTTCTGAGGAAGAGTGGAGTTACGGTAGGCCACTAGATTCGAGATTTTCCGATGTGCAGTCATTTGTTCTTTCCCCTCAGCACTATCTAGCATTGTGACGATGAGGGCCGTGGAAATACTTTCAGTGGTTATCAATGTTTACTAGCGATACGCTTCCATGTGATTGGAACGATTAGTAAGCACTATTTGGAAATGGTTCAGAAATGGTTCAGGAAATCGCTCAGTCACCTCCCTCTCACGTTACACAAGAGCTGTCAAAATGAAGCACCTCTCTCGATGCTTAGTGCTATCTCAGTGATCAGAAAAGCGTAAGAGTATTCAGAATGGGGAAAATCATTCTGATTACAACACATAAGAGCAAGAATCCTTATCAATTCCTTCCGAGTCCCGTAAGAGCCGAGGACATGTATGCTCTTATCTAGCAAAGGTGAGTGTGCGCCCTATCACCCCTCTCTCTATGCAGAGACTTTCGAACGGAGTGAGCACAGATTATAGTAGGTCATCGGCTTGTTAGTTTAATGGATATACGTGAAGCTAATACTTGCGCATCCATGATGCCCTCAGTCCAAGAGAACAGTTTACGATGGCCCTCGAGAGTCCTGCTGACATACCTCGCCATCTTGCCCTCACTCAGAAGCCACAAAGTACGGTAGTGCGCGAGTCCTTGTGACCTACCCAGCTCGTTCTCCTTTCTCCCTCTTACTCGGGCGAAACAACGGGTCTCTCGGCGGTTGCCTAGCACCATCCCACTTTCCCCTCTGTCTTTCACTCCCGGGTAAAGCGGGCCGAGGAGAAGAATAGGAGGGGAGGAAGGATGAGAGGGGGGAGGCTGTACTATTGGGGGAGGCTTTAGTGGCAGTGAGGCAGTGGGGCAGGTTGCCAGCGGCGACCGAACTGCGAGTGGAAGGGGAGAAGATGGCAGTAGGATGCAGCTGTACGAATGTTGAGGGAAAATCGGAGTGAGAAGGGGCTAACTGACTAGTGGGAGCAATGAGATATTTCGAGAACAGTTTAGTGTGTATGTTGAGTATGTCCATTGAAATTGGTTTATAGTAAACTTTATTAACTTTATACTACAACCGATCGAAGTCCATGTTCACTTCAAGGGCGCCAGTTCATGTTGACGTTTCCGACCGAGCATGGACCCTTCACATCTCCTTTGTACTGCAAGGTGTGTGCGTTATTATTCATTTCTTTTTCTTTGAATTGTTAAATATTCAATATTGAAAAATGGCTAGATGCATCGTAGATGTATTACCTGATTCATGGCAGGCTTGAACCATCCTCCAAACGGCCAAAAGAGGTTGAAGCTGGCCTGAGAAGTTACGTGTACATTTCCCTCCACATAATCTAGTCGAGAAATATGTATGCATGTTATTTATGTCAACAAAACGACTCTCCTCAATTCGCGTGCTCCCACCTCGTGTCTCACGCGAATTGAGGACAGTAGTTTCCGATTTTCCCTCGCCAATACCTGCCCGTTGAAAGAGGCCCACCAGAGTGGGTACTCTTTTGCTCCATCCCACCCCATCGTGGTGTTCCCGCTCATTGTATTAGTCCACCATCCGATGTTCGAATAGATGCCGACCTGATTGAGTAGGTCTAGTGTTTAGCCAATGATCATATGGCTGAAAAGAATACAATTATTCGACATCTTACGCTAACGTTCATCGTCTTGCATTGTGCGATCAAATCGAGGACGAATTGGCGATTTTTGTCCTGAAATATTTCGATTTAATATGTTTATAAATATATCTTTTTGTTGAATACAGCTTCACTTGGAAGCAGGAAGAGCTCAAAACCACAACATTTTGAACAACGTTTTGCGGCGAAGTCAGATTCACCTGTTCATCGTACAGCCGGGAATTTGGCCGTCGATCCAGAGCACGTCGAAATGAGCGCCGGCGTTATTTAGCGCATTAACCGCGTTGGTGACCTGTTAATTAGGATGTTCAATCAATTAGTCTTTATTGTCTTTCTCGACTCAAGAACTTACTGGATGAATTGACCTAATTACTTGGGCGGAATTGGTAAGACATGCCAACTGTGAAACGCGATCAGATATTCCATTCGCCCTGCACAACACACATATGTGCGCAAGTGCGAATGGAGGGGAATGCCGAAAAAGGAATAAATCATGCTGAACAAGGGACTGGAATGTTGGGTTCTGAATAGTGGTGATAAATGGAGATTACCGTTCGTAAAGTTAAAATTGACCAGAGCAAATATTATTCGATATCGTCCCGGAAAAGAGTTTCCCGTCCGATTAGATCTTCGTAATTATTTATACTCGCTCCTCCCAATGATCCATCTTATCCTCATTGAGAGGAGAGTCACATCGTTCTTGTCATAATCACATCATTATTTCACAACCGTATTCCGTTGCGCCTCGAGCGTAGATAAAATATATAATATAATATATATCATTCCTACTGCTCACTTGCTGCTGGGCGTAGACGCAGTCGTTTGTGCAAATCGATAGGAGCGCGCCGACCGTGAGCCCTGAGAATCGTTCACTCATGATTAGAAGATGAACAAGATCAGTAACTGAATGATGGCGTGAAATTATGGAACATTTCATAACAGAAAACACACACATTACATTTGAAAAATTCTCTGATATTCAGTGCTAGAAACTAGAAAAATTGGGAGCATGGTTTGCTAAACCAATTTATACCCTAGAAACAAAAGTTGCAATACGCTGTTTCTATTGGGAGCCAAGGAACTAATTCTCTTCTCCTTGAAGCTTTCCACTGCATTCTGGTTGTGGGACCCAATCTGGAATCAGCAAGGCTGGAATTGACCGCTCTCCCTATTGTTTTTAGATCAAACCAAGCTGGATCCAGAGATGGTGAAAACCCAGCTTGGAATCAGATCTGAATTCAAACTGGAAAAAAGTGAGCGTAGGGGGAAGGGCAAGAAATCCAACCCAAGCTGTATCCAGCGCTGATTTATGTTTGCAAACGCTATTTCTAGATGATTCCAGCTTGGTTCCTTCCACCAGAGTGAGTGACTCGCCTGCTGCCCCGGCGTTCTTGATGTTATTGACGCCGTAGTTGTCGATCTCGGCTTTGTGATTGCTCACACGACCAACGTAGTACCCATAGCCGTTCGCGTACAGGCACTGGAAACCGGAGGCAGAAATCGGCTGCAATTGATGAATGATCAATCATGTATAATGCATAAGTATGGTTGACGATAGTAGGGTGCAGGTAGCAAATGAAGTTACATGACATTACATTATCACTTATAGTTGCCAATTGCAATGGTAGATAGATCAATGAATGATAAATTAATAGTGAATCAGTCGTCCACTTTCACCCTCTGACATTCCATGAGTGTTGTCGAAAGAACACTCACCGGCGCTTATTCGGTGTCGATTCCAAGCTTGGCCGAGGCGGAAGAGACGCCGAAAGCTAGAAAAATGAGAACCGCGCGACTCATTACCTGTAAGTCGACCAAAGTAGTCAATGCAGAAAGTTTATAATCATAGATCAACCATATTGAATGAGTGAATTCTACCAAAGTAATAACGATCTGAAGTGGATGAAGAACGCTAAAGAACAAAGATCCTACAGTCTCATACTATGCACAAGACGATTGCATTTATAGGGCGCTACGTGACGCCTATTCTATGGCTTATCAATCTCTTTCGCCGTTATTCGGTGAAACGCGAAGCGCGTTATATTAACGCTGCAGCGATAATTGTACCCCATTGGCACGTCACACAAGAAAGAGCATTTTAAATTGAAGCATTATTCTCTCAATTCTGAATGTTATCTCGCTGATTAGTGAGGCGAGAGTGAAAGAGTAGAAAATCATAATCGCTTTCTTCCGAGTCTAAGAGACAAGGACACTGGTGAATTGCGTTGTATATTGCTGAATTATGCACTCTCTCATCTGACTGACCGACGAGAGAGCCAGATGGCGGAAAGATCTTCATTTCTGTCGCTAGCAATGCATAATCAGGCGGCAGACTAGGAGAAAAGAGGAGTAAAAGACAATAAACAAACAATTTGTACAGCCTTTTCGTTTTATTTTATTTTATTTTATATATTTGTCGGCACTTGTTTCGTGCGAATATTGTATATCAATTGCCAAGTGATAAAACTTTCGAAAAAACGCACTTTCGAAATACATAATAACATTACAAGGATGACGTCTCACAACCTGTCAGACTGGATGAAAGAGTGGGTTTTTACTCCTTCTGTTTTTCATTAGCAGCATTTGTTCGGTTACCTTCGATTTTTTTGACAAGAACTACCTCGTTACCCCGCGGCAATCGACGAGGAATGAGGAAATCGCATTAAAATACGCCCGCCGCCATTCTCCCCTCTTTCATCCATACTGACAGGCTGTGTGTCTGTCAAGAATGGTTGAAAAAAAACTTTATTTTCCAGTTCTCGTTCAATGATGAGATATTTGCGAGCAAATGATGCGAACAACGTTGACGATTCGCTCTCATTGCCTAATGATGACGTCATTGCCAAGATTGACTTAGCTGCTGGAAGTACAGCTTCGTCTGATCCTCTCCTCTGCTCGGAGCGGCTGCGACGACTGGGCTGACTTGAACCTGGAATAGTGATAGTCCGATTCTTTTCGAGACCATGTCTTTTGCAAAAATTTGATTTAGAATAGACGATACAGTATATTTTGTAATGTTGTTTTTGCAACCTGAAGAAATCATTGACTCAAGTTCCTCATTTTCTTTACAGACTGTCTAAAACACATCTCACTAACTCTTTCCGGATACTCAGAATATGTTCAGAGAGCTATACATCGGGGTATTTATCGAATTCCTCCGTACTATTGCAGTCGTCCACACTAACCTTTCTCCTCATCGCCCGCCGTTTCAGTCCCGCCCAGGCGCCCGGCATCTGTGAGATGGCCGCGATGATGATTACATTGGCTGTGCTAGAGAGGCAGATTAGTGAGTTATCGGAAAGATGCTTTAAAGAGCGGTAATGATTTGACCAATGAGAATGGAAAGAACGATAATGCGTGATTATCTGTACAAGTCTGAATATAGCTGGAGGTTCTGGAAAAAAGTACTCTACAATGGATTTGGATATGTTTCACCACTAGTTTTTATTCACGAATTGATAGTTCATTTGCATGCTTTAAAAAATAGCACACTATTATTGATGTAATCCCGTCCAGGCTATCAGCAACTCGTACCTCTATAGTGATCTACCATTTCACTCACATGGCGACACTGGTCTCGAATGCCGCCTGAAGAAGATCGTACGCCACACTTGAGAGGGGAATGAACTGGAATTTTGATTTATGATCAGCGCGGTTTCATCATCACTAGGTAATATCTCGATATGTTCACCAACTGCGTATAGCGCTGAGGTTTGTTTGCAGCTCTTTGTGCAGTGTATCCTCTCAGATGTGATGACAATCATATCATTCGATAATCAACCATTACTGTAATATACCGTATCTACTCACCGCTGACGTCATCAAGGCGATCACCAACTGCACGATGCCACAGAAAATCATCGCGCCGAAGACGCCAGTGATCATCTACGATAAGAATCGGTGATAATTTATTGGAAAACATTGCTTTCATCATTATGAAATCATACAAAAAATCATTCAAAAATGGTATTGCAAAGCGAGTGTTGTTCTTCTTCATCACCATAACGTGAGATTCAGGTTAAATATTTGCATGCCCTGCATTTACCTTCAAAACGCGCTCGTTTTCCATTATCTGATACCGCAACGATAGAGTGTAGCGCGACAGCACCCTGGCACATTTGATCTGTAACCAATCAAAAACTTATCATTGCACTGGAGTACACGGATCAAAGCAACAATACCTCCACTGTTTTTCTCTTGTTCAGGGCATGAAGTCGAGCAAATCCCTGAATGAAGTGTTACATCATAACTAGCAAATAATCGATCACTCACCAGGATGGACATGACAAATAAGAAGGTGCAGAGCACCACCGCGTATGTGTTGGACACCCAGCCTGCATGGAATAGTTTTCAAAGTTCATATTTGCGGTAGGGTTTTTTTATAGGGTTTGCATCCGATATTAGCGAAATAGTTCTGGGACACGACGATTTCGTTTTTCTGGAGGTTCTAACTCACCTATAATATTCAAAAATGACATGAGTGCGCATGCTGCATACTTTATTGACAGAAGTAGTGTATCTATCCATCTCCTCCTGCTTTTCTCATAATCTTCGAGAAAATGAAACGCCAAAGCCCGCTCTAAAACCTGAAAAGTGCAAAAGCTGAGGCACGTTGGAATGAGTTTCAAGTGGTATATGAAAATTTGGAAGCCGAGTGACAGAGATGGCCATTCTCCTGACGATTTCAACAAAACAATAATTTTGAGAAAACTTTTGAGTTTTGAGATTCATGTCATGCGATACGTTCTGAAATACTCACAATTATGACCATGCTGAGGAGAGTCGAATAGACGTAGAACTGTCTGAAGAATGTTCCGACAAGAAGAAATAAGTCGAAGACGATTGGCTCTGAAATCATTTGCATAATTGAACATCCGATCCGAAAGGTGCTGAAGTAGTATTCAACAATTCATGTTGTATGGGGCATCACACCAGTCGGAAGTATCCTAGGAAAGAAAATTTGAAAAAAAAACTTTAGCACTCACTCGGATATCCCAACTCGGGCGAGACTCGCAATACGTTTGGATCAACATGCTGATATACAATGAGGTAGACTCTGCAATTTAGAATCACTATCCCTCGAATATTCCCATTCACTTTCCCCCTTCCTGGTGCAAATCACAAATCATGAGATTGTGTACTATCTTCTCACATCCAAGCCGGAAGTGCGTGCGAAGACGGAGACCAAATACTCGTCATGTCTTTAGCGCCCACCTCGAAACGACCAGAACGTATCCATCAAGGAGGAACGCCAACATGATCCTGGTGACGTTGGGGTGGCCGAATATTTTCTAACAATGAGAGTGGAAGTCAATAATTGTAAACATCAAATCAGGCTCACTTTTCTAAAAGCCATGAAACTGAACCAAAATGTTAGAAATGTGATGATAATAGAGAGAATTTCGAGTATTTGAATTGTCCACCCGAGCCAAGCTAAGGGTGATTCGTTGATTCTGAAGAGATACAAAGTTGTTTTTATCAATTTAAATTAATATTGGTAATAAATTAAACGTACTCGCATTGCCTCAAAATGATTCCAATCCAAAACTCGCGAGTCCAATTGCCGATGGTCATGTTGATGAACATACGTGAACTGGAATAAAGGGAGAATCGTTTTTTGAGGAATGAGGAAGGAATAATAACGCGATGGCATCAGACCTCTGAACAAATGACGTTAGTCGCTATTCAGGAAAGACAAATCGCGCTTGAAATATACGAGTTTTCCGGGAGGGAGTGCGAAATGTCTTTGCGTGGGAGATTCTTCCGCGTATCTGGTCGTGATACTCTCGACTTTATAGCTTTCTGTCCGTTTATCACAGCTTGATCTGATGATGATCAACGGTTAATTGATCACACTTCAGTGATCGAATACACTTCAGTTGCATCATAACACGAGTCTTCGGCTTTCTAAGAGTCACATCCCTCTGGCGTTTCTCTCCGTGTTGTAGGATATGACCTCGATATTCCCCACCACAGTCTATCTTCTTTTAACTCACGGCGTTCTGTTTCGAAAAACAAAACATTCGCGTTGAGACCTGATTTTTCGAATGTCGTGTGTTCACTAGTTTTCTACTAGCTCTGAATTTATGTTTGTCATCCTCCTCTTTCGTGCCATTCTTCTTTGTCTCTCAAATACTGTTAATGATTAATTCCCGCCTCTTCAGTCGCATCTTGTAATTTTAACAGTTGAGTTTTAATTCTAATGTGGTGTTAAAATCGCGGAAAAGTTAACGGAAAAGTAAAAAGGTTTGAATTCCCGCAATTTAGTATCTCGATTCCCAGTGAAGCTAGCGACTTGAAAGTTGGTCTATAAGCTTTTTCGAACCTTTTAACCTCTAGAACCGATTTTAAAGTCGCTAGCTGTACTGGAAGCCGAAATACAGAAATTGCGGGAATTCAAATCTCAGTACTTTTCCGGCGCGAATTCAAATATTTCTAGGGACCGCAGCCGGAATATTTGAGTCCGTAATATTTGGCTACACCCTCCGACACTTTCCCGTCAAACTACCGTAGTTTGGCTTTCAAATTCTTTAATATTTTTGGGAAGCATTTTAAAAATATTTCTATTGTTTTTCAAGCTGTTTTGTTGATTGGGATGAGTAAAAGGACAGAGTGAAAGCATATGAAGCATGGCACGAAGAGGGAATACGCAACATTGAAGTCACACTAGGCCACGAATAAATGAAGTGTTTTTAGAATTTATTGACTGATCTAGCTTTTCACACCATCGATAGATTCCGCAGCACAAAAAATAGTAATCAAAATGAAAATAATGCTAGAAGAAAATTACACGAAATATCAGCCTCGACAGTCGAGCAATTTCACGGCAAGAAAATGGTTTTTAGCATTTGCTCAAAAGGGCGGCATAGTACATCTGAGATTTTAAAAATATTCATTCGAGGGGAGTATCATCAACCTTATGCGTGAAAATGAGAAATATACTATGCCGCCCTTTTTAATAAATGATTTTAAAAGATCCGGACAACATTGTGACACAGCGAACTACCGTATTCGAAACCTTGGTTCCGCTTCTTGCTTTAAATTATAATTATTAAAATTAATATTCTGGTATTTTATGATCCCTCGTGACACTTGTACCGTGAGACAAGCATAGCATAATTTATTGATGCCGATGAGAAACATTCCTGCGATTTCAGTATACGATAGCATGATCAGAAGACTGACATGTGATGCGCTCCTGTTGGACTCAAAGCGTCGCACTCTCCGCCTTTTTTCTTTATCATTTTACTTAATATTTTGTAATAATTTTGCAAAAACTAAATTGAAAACATTGAATGGGGTAAGGTTAGCTTCCATTTACGCAGCTATTTGTGTATTGTTTCGATCATCTGTTTGCACCGCTGCCGTCCCTAAATATTTCTACTTTTCCATTTACTTTTTCTGGCAAAAATTAACACCCTTTTTTACTTTTCCGTTTACTTTTCCAGGATTTTAACACCACATCAACAATCTGTGAGATGTTTGATACCACTGAAAAACGAGCCTTACTTGTTTCCTCGGCCTCATCTGCTGACCAAGCTAAACAAAGCGAGCAAGTTGCGGATTCTAAAACAAAACCATTCAATATGAGTTCCAAGCTGGGAGACGAGGTATCCAAAGTGCATTGTTGACACTCTTTGGCTTTCATATGTGGCCGTTTCTGATAGAATCAACAAGGGGTCAACAGGGGTCGAGAACAGGTAAAAATTGGATATACCATAAACTTGGCCCTAGTGGTTACTTTTGATTCTGAATCGACCTGTGGAGTCGGTTTTTCGATCTGAGCATTCTGAATCTCGGTACGACCCCCTCAATATTGGCCAAAATTTTGTTTTTCATAAAAATCTTCTTTAAAAGTGGTCCGATTGGGGCCAAATTTCGCGAATACAATCAGAATTCAATTCTCTACAAACTGACATAAAGAACGAGGTGCTTTCTTTTTTCGTTTTCGAGAAAATGTCGATTTTTGACAGAAACAAAAACGCCGAGAAATAAGTTACCAGAACAAAGAGCATACTCTCCTGATCATTTTGGTATATAAGGTTGAATAATCGATGGTGACGGCGATAGTTTTTTGTCGCTTTTTGTGCCGCCAACTTGCGTTCTTTGGAGTTTTTCGAGTGTAACTTTTTTCTTTCGAGTTTATATGATCTCTAATGTCAAAAATCGTTTTGTACGCGCAAAAATACGCCAGAAACTCCAATTGTCATGTATTTTGAAAAATATTTTTTTTTCAAAATACATGACAATAAATACTTTTTCGACCCTGACGTCATCGTCGATGTCGATTTTTGGGTCAAAAAAGTCTTTTTCTCAGATTCAACTGACAATAGGAGTTTCTTTCGTATTTTTGCGCGTAGAAACCGATTTTTGACATTAGAGATCATATAAACTCGAAAGAAAAAAGTTACACTCGAAAAACTCTAAAAAACGCAAGTTGGCGGCACAAAAAGCGACAAAAAACTATCGCCGTCACGATCGATTATTCAACCTTATATACCAAAATGATCAGGAGAGTATGCTCTTTGTTCTGGTAACTTATTTCCCGGCGTTTTTGTTTCTGTCAAAAATCGACATTTTCTCGAAAACGAAAAAATTGAATTCTGTTGTTAATCGCGAAATTTGGCCCCAATCGGACCACTTTTAAAGAAGATTTTTTAAGAAAAACAAAATTTTGGTCAAAATTGAGGGGGTCGTACCGGGATTCAGAATGCTCAGATCGAAAAACCGACTCCACAGGTCGATTCAGAATCAAAAGTTATCCCCTAGGGCCAATTTTTGGGCATATCTAATTTGTTACCTGTTCTCGACCCCTGTTGACCCCTTGTTGATTCTATCAGAAACGGCCTCATATATCTGTCGCCTCACATACTTGATGCTACATCCGATCTTGTTCACGACTGATCTACTCAATGAATTGATTGTTGTGAGCCAAGAGCATTGAATAATATATGATACTCAATATTTTATATTAGTTTCGTTTATTTATTTAATTTGAGATAATACACAGACTAATTTGTATTTATTCAATCATTCTGCCAGTGAAATCATTGGAATATCATTTCAGATGGCTTTCGATATAGTGAAGGAGCATACAGTTAGGATTTTTTCATTCAATTCGTCTCTTAAAGTCAGCCACCTGGCACAATTTTCCAATGGAATGGTGAATGGTGCATACTGGGTAATTGCATAATATGCATTTCAGTTCTCATTGAAACAGCTTACAACCGGGCGTTTCATGATCAGAAAGACAAATGAGCGGGGCTACTGCATACTAGACGCCTCCAAAGTATCTATTAATGTCATTTTCGAATACGATTGATTATGGCTAATAGACAGAGCGCTTGTCTTTCATCAGTTAAACAATTTCATATTGAATTAAAACAAAGTTCAAGATATTGTACTCAAATTGCAATGTTTCCAGCATCTCGTCAGCACCACATATAATCAATGTATTATTATTATTATTATTTATAATCATATTATTTCTAGCATGGGTCCTATATTTACAGCAATTGTGATACACATTAAATAAATGAGTTATTAGATTAATTACAGCGGCAGGCCACTGAGCTAATTGCCCTTCTGTAGGGTCCATCCAGCTTGAATGTGTGCTCGGATGAGGAGTGGAATCTGAATTTGTTTCCATTAACGCTCATTGACAATTATTTGCGTATGTCCGTGCTATACCAGACGTATTTTTTGTATGGGTAATTGTATTTCATCATGATTACGGAGACGAGCACATTGCTTTTTCATGATGAAATAATCGCTTTCCTTCACCTGAGCATGTTACCCGCCTGTCCCACGTGCTCCCACAGGTCCATCTCGCAATCGGGCAGCAGCATAATGCTGGTTGCCTGAAAATGATATTAAAAAAAGAAGATTTAATCTCTTTTTTTGTCAGCTTTTCGGAGGGTTTCATATGTCACAAATACTCGATTTAGAAGATATGCATTGCTCCGTTTAGTAGTAGCCTACTCGATCATTGAAGGGATGGCGGGCGAGATCGAGTGAAACTCCCTCGTGTACCACGAAGACTTCGCTGTTCTGGAGAGATTGTTTCGTCATTAATCTATCGTTGAAAACTGATGCATTATTGCAAAATATCGGTAAGCAAATATTGATTGCAAATATTGAAGCAAATATTGACCGCTCTCATCTCGTGACAAAAATTGGGAATATTTCAGTTAGGTTTCCTACCATCGATACAATGAGGTGCTGACCGTGTAATTCAGTTCTTGCCCAATTCACGAGTTGAACAAAAATATATCTTGGAAATCTGAGAACGCATTGCGTCATCATTGTTCAAATTAATCAGATAATTCACCGCGTCGTCCTTGAGCAGACCACAAGTCGTGAAGGGGCGGCGGGGCTGCAAATATGAGAGATTGCATCATCTCTACTCCTGAATTTCTACCACAATAGGTTGTCTAATTATTAGATCTGACTCTCTTTCAAGATCGTCTATAAATTATCTGGATTCGATAATGTGACTAGAGGTCGTTCAGTCAGATTGTCACACAATGACATCCGGGTACCTGTTTCGTAGTAGCAGTGTCCCCCTCCGGCTGTAGCATGTCAACATCTGGAGCGGCAGAGCTGCTACCACCTCCCAGCACTCGAGTCGGGGGCCTAACCGGTACCACCGGTACCACGACCGGGACCGGAGCCGGGAACTGGTCGGAGCCGGTGAGGTCGGGCACCGGCTGGGGGCTACCACCAGGGCCGAAGATGAGAGGCACGGGAACGGGGCCGGCGGCATCTTTGTCGGTGCCTCCGATCAATGTTACGGGTACCGGGCCTTGCACCACGGGTACTGGAGCAGGTCCTGCAATGATTGGATTTTCCTGATAATTCCTAATCGAGTGATATTTACAGATGTGTTTCAGTTGTGCTTCAAAATCGTGAAAATGTTGAAAGATTTAGTGATTTTGCCGTCAACTCTTTCAATAAACAAATGAAAACCTTCGCCGTCGGTGATCACGGCCACGGGCTGCGGTCCCTCGTCCGGAAGCAGAGGCGCTATGATGGGTACGGGTACCGGCCCGACGGCTGGTTCCGGTCCTGCGCCAGGAACCACCGGCACCGGCGCAGGGCCGAGCGAATCATCAGTGTCGGTGATCTTCATCAGCGATTCTTCTATGATTTCGGCCCCTGGTGGGAGCTGAAAATTTTTAACAACATTTACTTTACTGTTCATAAACCCAAATTTCTGTATGTACTGATTGTCGCAATGAGACCTTTGGGGACTTTTCTCCATGAGCTTTCACGTTTTATATGTTTCAGCGCTACAATTTGAAGTGAGTGATTTGAGATTCTGCAATCAGCGTCAGGAGGACCACGGAAAAACAAAAACAAAATTGTGTACTGATCAGATGATCAGGTCAAATAAACAAATTGAGCACAATAGAGAAAGATATTACTGAAATCCGGAGGGGACATTCCCAGTGATAATGAAATTCCAGTAAATCTCACCGTCGTAGTGGTTCTCTTGTCGCAAAAGCACGTCTTCATGCACATCGATCGCTTCGTTTCGATGGCAAACTTGTCGTTCTCGCAGAAACCAGTGCGGGCGTAGGCGATACATCTGAGCGGTTGGTTACGTTGAATTCGTTTACGGGTACGTTTGGTACGTTGGGCTTGTTATTAAGGGCAATATTCAACGTATACGATTTTTCGAGAGGTTGTTAATATCTTCCCAACATTGTGATCGATAATTTTAGTTTAGCTTAACCCGGCAATCTGATCTCGTGACCTCTGTGACTTACAGCCTGCTATTGTCATGGCAATCCGCCAGGCAGAGTCCGCAGCCGCGACCGCAGACCTTCTGACGCAGCTGCAAATACAATTCATGAAGAAAAACATTATGTATTCATTATTTCCAGAGTTATGAACGATAAAAAATATTGATTTTTTTCTAATACTTTCTGAATAAAAGAAGGCTTACTTCCAGCGATCGCGATGTGTTTGTGCAGAAGCCATTTGACATGAATCGAGGGCACCTAATAACCAAATTAATAATTGTACAAAGTAATCGATTATATTTGAAGTACTCACGCGGCATGATCTTGCCCTCCGCACTGCGCCACCGTTTGTTGACTGATCGCCGCTAGGACGAGGAGGGGAAGCAACGATGTAGTCATGGAACTGGAGATGGAGAAGTAATCCTCTTATTTCACACCCGGAAACCCGTTGGTGAGCATGACATCGAGGTTGATAGAAACGCGATTGTCCAAATTGTCAATTCTCCGCTTATCACAACCTTATTTGCGATGGATAAAACTAGCCAAATAACATCTAGTAAAATTGTGAGCTCTCTGGGAAGGCATAGAAAAGGACGAATGAGCGCATTGGATGACCAACCCCACTGATTCAGCCGCCTTATATCGCCAGATGATTGCACAGTGTTTGACATCCATTTCATCCTCATCGCGGAAAAAACAATGTCCATTGTAGGCATTTTCCTCTCAATTCAGCATGTCTGTGCCCTCTCATATTCCCACGATATCTCCCTCTCTCTACTTTTCGAGAGAGGCAGAGGCCGACAGTGGCTCCATCATGAAACAATGACTTTATGCAGGGCAGGTGCAATGACACAAACAACGCGGATAAATTAGAGATTGTATGTACACACACGATGGAAGCCGAGGGGATGGGACAATTGTATTGGGAATCCGTAAGGAATCGTAGCTATATTCGCGCAGAGACATTTTAACTGTTTTTTCAGAAGTGGTAGCCGTCGATTGAATCTATCATAATTGAATTCACTGTATGTATAGTGTCTATGAAACTCAACTGAAACACTATAGTTTGAGCAAACATGTGAGGTTAGGAGAACTATTTCATCTGGCAGTAGATCTGATCTCGCGCGCCGGGATCAGAGCAGGTCCGGCACCAAAGACTGCAGAGTCGAAGGCGCCAACGGGAGGTGCACTTAGAAGGGAGGGGTCGACGAATCCGGTGGACGGAGTGAAGGCGGCTGAATATCGGAGGTTGAATGTTATTTTCTTCTTCTTCATCAGCCGCCATTGTGCAATGAATCAGTCTAATGCAAATCCAGAAGCCTTCGTCATAAAATAATGGCTGACTCACGATTCTCCTGTAGTGGAACGCCTGCAGCAAAGAGGGTCGGATCGGCAGCAAGTGCGACCGGTTCGACAGGTACGGCAAGAGACGCGACGGGAATGGGCGTCTTGATCGCGGGAGAGGCGTGGATGGAGATGGACGCCTGAGAGGGAGGCTGCGTCATCACTAGGTCATCTCAATTTAGCCAAATGTGAGCCACGATTTTCTCGTGCTGCGTTCTTCCTATCTCGCCAGGATAGAAATACAGATTCAAATTTTGGGAGACCGTTTCAGATATGTTTCACCGCTTATGCATAGGTGAAACAATACGCTCACAACAATTGCACACAGTGTCTCATGATAGGGAAAAAACACCACGATGACGCCGACGAAAATTGACGCACACAAGAATAACTTTTGGTTTAGTTTCACAGATGTTTTACAATGAGTGAGCTCAGTGAGATTTGATCGATCGGATGTTCTGCGTCAAAAAAAAAACAACGAAATATCTCACGTGTGCGCCTGTGACGTGCCCTCCGGGCGACTGCTGCGCGCCGAGAATGGCCGGTGCGACCACCGCTGGGGCCAGGAATGCCTGTCGCCGGTCACGAGGAGCCCTGTAAATTGTGAGTAACACCGATGTAACCGATGTCTCGAATGTCTTTCTCTTCACCGAACCTACCCCTAGACCTCTTATTGGATCAAAAAGGTTTGTAGAAGTTTGTCATTATTTTAAAAATATATATATATATTTTGTGGATCGTGGAGAAGGCAACTCACGCTAGAGAAACTGCTACTAGTGCAAAGGCGGCGAGATATCGGGCCATTTTTTCGAACTGAAAAAAAAATGATGAAAGTAGGTCACTTGTTTGTAACATTAATTTTTTGGAAATGGAACCAGCATATTTGTCGTAAAATGTGAGGTGAACTGCAGATGTTGGAGGGGTTAAACATATCAGAAAAAAATCGAAATATGGATGAAAATCACTCGGATTTCGAGCTCAATTGCGCAGAGAGATGTGAGAACGTGCGTGAAAGCCACTGACCGGCTTTATAGCCGCCCTGCGGCAAGGCTAGAGCACCTCGTAAGGGTGTGAGAGGGGAGAGGAGAAAGGATTGAAAAGAGGGAAAGGAGGGAAAACCTTGAATGGAGGAGCATCCTTCCTCGCCATTCGCGGAACGGTTCGATCGTAAAACGGCAAGGGATGCTATGCCTCATCAATCTCGGTTTGTTCGGCTTGGTGATAATTTCCCAGCCCTGCAGGCATTTCGGTTCATCCAATCTCGAGAGTGTTACAAGCCCTCGCTGTTCCACAAATCAATCGCGTACAAGGTCAACCACCTGTCGAAATTGGATACGCGCTCTGTCCCTATCGGCATGTACACTATTATTTACTTCCACCTGTTATTTTTCCACCTTTTGACGTTTCAGTTGTGTTTCAGAGATGATTCGAAAAAAAAACGAGCTTGTGAGATTCAATAGTTCCCGGCTCATCTCTGGTTTGGAATAAATATATATTTTTTTAAACTGTAGAAAAACGGTGAATTTATCCACACCCGCAAATAAAATTCGAGACAAGGCAACAACACAAGTATGTACAGGACAGTTAGTAATCGAGGTAGGGGCAATAACTTGGTTCTGTTGAATGTCGAAAGTTCAAATTGTTGAATTTCCGATGGCAAAACTGGCAAGTAGATCACTTTTGACACTCTACCATAATCTTTTGCCGACATCAGGCCAGGCGCCATAGTAGGGTGCGGCACCGAAAGTCGGGGCACTGTAGGGGGATAGTGGGGCGAACTGAGAGGGCGCATAGTTGCGGGCGAGAGCTGCGGGCGCTGCCGGAGCAACGAGGGCGTGCGTGAATCTGAAGAGGATGCATCCACCTCATTTCGTAATCCTCGCCTCCACATCGGCAGTGGTTATAGAAACATGTTAAAGACCATTTATACTGGTGACCTGCCGAGCTGTCTAAAGCGATCACTGAGAACTTTTTTTGATCAGGTTCAAATGCTGAAATTGTTCAATTATGTTTCTTAGGTGCTTCAACACAAGTGTTTCCGATGAACAATAGTCCGCGCTCTCTCTGTTTGCACAAAACAATCAATGACTGATTTGTTTATAGCTGAAATCTCACCTGTACCCTCCGGTGGGGAAGGTGCGTAGACCGAGCTGGGGCTCGTATCGATAGGGCTGACCAGCCCAACCGAGGTTGTTCAGCTGTGAATTATTGAATTTGTCAAAATACAGCGATGTCACAGTATTCCTACAAATCGTTGAGACAATCTTGAAAATAAATCATCGATTATTTAGTTACTGTATTGTGCATACCTGCAGCCCAGTGTTGTAGGTGAGGCCGGTGCCCGCTGGGATGGTAAGCACGCCTGAACGAGTGTGTTTTCCATCTAGCAACTTTATCAGTTTTTTTAACATTTCGATAATGAATAAAGATGAAAGATCAAACCGGGTTGTTGCTGGAACAGATTCACTGGGAGAGAAGTCACGGTGATGGGGGCGAGAGTTGAGGGAAGAGCCGTCGTCGTCACTGTGAGATCAAATTAAAAGTGTTTTGTTGAAATCATTGTATCTCAATAAGTGAAATAATTAATGGAGCTGAATTTTTGACTGGGTTTACTTAGAACAGAGCATATTTTGCAAAAAATCTACTCACCAGCTATGGGAGCAATTGTCGTGGCAGATGTCGTTGTGGAGGGAAGGGCGGTGGTAGTTACTGAATGATCAAAAGTGAAATTCAAAAAAAATTATTCAAAATTATTTTATAAATTGATACTAAACGACACTACAATATTCAAAAAAGGAAAGAGCTCACATGGCCTCTAAATGCAATGAATGAGATTGATTCACGCGTGTCCTACGCCACGCGGGCGTTTTCGCCTCTTTGACATGCTAAGGAGAGCAACAAGACAAACCTGCGGCAGTGGTCGTGGTGGTTTCAGCGGGGGCGAGGGTAGTTGTCGTGGTGGTCGATGCGTCCTAGTGAGAGAATTAGCTCAATTAGCACCCCAACACACATTTTTTCCCCGATTTTTTCATCAGGAGCCGATTCATCAACGAGAAAAATCGAAATTTAGCGATTATAAGATGAGTATGAAACATATCCGAGTCCGACTATGCATGATATCAGATACCTCTCGTCGGGATCGCTCAATCGTGTAGAGGAAGAGGTCGTCGGGTTGCGGGAAATCGGCTTCGAATCTGGAAATAAACCAAATAATAACCACTAGTGATGCCCATTAGAGACAAGCCTGGAGCGCTCTTTCGCCAGTTAGAGAAATGAGAAATCACGCGATTTGAGGAGGGTAGGTGTCGATTGAACATCACTAATGACCATGAAACTGTGAGCTTGTTTATCCCTGGGCACTCTACGACTCCAATTATAAACTATTGAAAACGGCATAAATTCAATGCATTTTTTACTCTAAAAAACAGGATGGCGAAACATCACTAACTCTGCGATTGTAGCTGCTACAGCTCCAACTAGAAACGCGACAAGAGCGATTGACCTCATCCTGAATTAATTTGTAACAAAAATAATTTCAACAGAAGAGAAAGACACACAAATATGAAAACTGACAGGGCAAAGGCATTGTTAGGCAACTCTCGACCTTTTAACCCCTTCCTTCCCTCGCTCTCGCGTATCTCGACCTTCCTCGCCGGCAGTAATAATCATCTCCCAGTGGCAATTGTAGTTCCGATCTCGAGCTAATGACCCCGTGTGACAAGAACCACGATAAATTGTCCCCTCTCTTCCCGTCTTTCAACCGCAACCACAAGAGGGAAGTGTCCTTGGCTCGGGGCAAATGGATAGAGGCTGCACAGAAGTAACCGGTGATAGTTTGCCAGGGATAGATAGCTGTTGTCTCGATTCGGTTCATCAAGAAAGCAAGCTAATGCTGAAATTTTCATCTCATTTGCTGAATTGAGTCTGAATCTCAATTATTTGTATAATATTCTTTGAGACATTTTTGTCTCTCTTTACATTGTTATTTCAATTTATCTTTCCAGATGAAAAATATAGTAATATTCAGGCTGATTTTATCAGCTCTGATGTATAAGATATGCAATTGCAATTCGATGTATCAATCCACTTATTGATCATATTTTCCATTCGAGTAGTTCCGATCTCAATTGACTGTTCTTTCCACTGTATTTTTGTCTCAGTCGATGAAGAAATGCCAATTCATCTTGAGCCAATTCCTGAATTTTCTTGATGATTGGATAATGCACAGAAATACTCACGATTTCTTCCACTCCTTCCACTTCCTCATTCTCGGTTTGGACGAAGTGAGGCGTGGGTTCGAGGGGATGATTTTCCAATTCCTTTTCTGATCTTTGCTCCTCTTCTTCAAAGATTGGTCGGCGATTGCTCCTCACATCACTTGTGTACACAGTAGTTCCTTGAATTGATTTTTATTGAGTTTATAAGCTGAAAATCAACCAGCCCACTTGTATCGATAGCAATTGTCGATCTGAAGTTCTTAGGTATCAGTAGTGCGAGAACATCAAGCTAAATTGTGCTATTTTCATCGAATCTACGCCTAAACCTTTCGGAACTTTTTTCGTGTTCGACCCAGATTTTGACTGATTGGACAGAGAGGGGTGAAATGGAGATTAAGATAGGGGAAGAGACAGTTAAGGCGGAATTGCCTTGATCATAAACCGAAGAATTTCATCTCACCTGACTCCTGGATATCGTAATCGGCCGAATTAGAACATTCCATGCCACACATGTCTGGTATGCTGGCGTGGTGAGAGATCCCGTGTATGCCAGGTAATTTCGATCGGCTGAGGTTGAATTATGTTGTAAATCGGTTAGAGTTATGCCCGTTAGAGACCGACTCTCATTTCAATCTCTCGCAGTGAGAGAAAGGAGTGGAGACGGGATCGGTCTCAAATGGCATCACAGATCCTGACTAACTCGGAAAGAGCATGGCGGGATTCTGCTCGAATATCTCAGGATTCTTTTCGGGATCCGCTTCTCCTTCAATTACAAGAGGATTGTCATCATGGAATTGCAAAATTGCATTGATAAGTGGCTCGAGAGCTGGATTGTCTGTGTCTGAGAGCTGAGAAGAGAAATGATTAGAAGGATAAGTGAAAAAGGGGGCGAACCTGTAGGAAAACGGCAATGACGGACTCCCCTTTCTCAACCACTGCCTCAGGCAGAGTAGTGAAATCCTCACGAATGTGTACGAAGTGAAACTGAGAATAGAAAGATCAAAGATCAATAAAACAAAAGATTAAACCTCAGCTGGATAAAAGGTTCCATCGATGATATGTTCACTTCCTCGCTCTGTTGGATCGATATTCCAATGGCCGTGAAACTGGACTAGCCGATATCTGGCATCCAAATGAGAAGCAGTAAAATCTAAAATAATGTATGAAATATTTTTGTTAATGGTGCATAACAGGAAGGATAGAGAGAAACTGGCTATATAAATATAATCAAGAAAATGATATTTTTAAAATCTTTGATCTCTCTCCCTCTCTTCTTCGCGAAAATAACTCACATGCATTTGCGCCGCTCTTGATGTGCGCATGGAATCCAGCATATCCCTTTAAAGCTCGTATTCTATGAAAGCACCTTTATTAAATTCAAATATCTTACTCTCGTAAGATCGATTTTCTCGATGATATTCTGTCCGTAGTTGATATTGAATTGACTCGAGTCATGGAGAGAAGTGTGAACGGCGGAGGCAGAATCGAGCATGATCGGAGACTCTTGGAAACCCTCGACAACTGGGGAAATTAGTACATTTTAAATTGCGAATGAGTTATAAGAGCATTTCCGTAGCAGATAGCCATCTTGATATTGGGCGTTGTGTTCGTCTCATCGCTATACGTCCATCCATCGCCAGCGCAGGAGAGACGCAGACCACTGAGTGAAAGAAGAAATGTCAAAACGGAAACGGCTCTCCTCAATTCGCCGGATCTATCCCCGGTCTGACATACAATCATAATTTATTTTCTTAATTAGTTGGATGCCTAAATAGTTTTAAGTGGAGGTTTCATGATCACGGAACGTATAAAATAAAATGTTCACTAAATTCCGGCGCGTGATCTATAATTTGTTATCACCGGAACGATTTATTCCCCAGGGCAGGCATTTTAGAGCAAATTTATAATAGAGAAGACGCGAAATGGTGAGAGTCAGGTTCTGATTTGCCATCACGAATGACAACCATCTGATAGAAGGAAGGACTGACCGCGGAGAATAATCGACGTCAATGTACAGTCGCGCGCATAAGTCACCGTACACTATAAATTTTTTTGATAACTTTTGACTCACGATAGATTTATGGGTCAACCTCTGACATGTCATAGCATACCCACCGAGTGTTAGGTATATGCCATAGGGATATCACAGAACTCCCTGGTTGTTGCACAGTGAAGACGCAATCAATCGAGACTTTTTCAAAAAAATAAATTCATGAATGGATTTTTCCCTGAACACCAAACTTTCTAATATTTTAGATAAGTCGAAGGGCTACCCATAAAAAGTTTTTCAAGTTCCTGCTCTATCGCATTTTGGCTACAGAATTGCTCAAAGATGTTTCCCGAAAAAATAAATTTTTGTTCATAGACGTGCTAGAAGCTCATTCAAAAGCTCAAAATGATCCTTCCCACAATTCCTGATGACCCCCGAAGTTTGATAACGATAGCTCGAAATTTGACTTCAAGGCACGAAAAAAAAAACGAATTTTTCACTTTTTCGCATGCCCCAACTTTTGGTGTTTTCAGTTATGAGAGTGATTTTCGTTCAAAGGTCTTTCCGAGATACGATGGTAGCATATCCATGGATTATACGATTCCCAACTTTTTAGAATATTTGGATATCTTTCTCGCCCACGGCAACCGACAATCCGAGGTCATAAGATTTTCAACCCAAAAAATGACCATGACATCATTAGTCGAAAAATTTGATCTCTCAGAACTTCCTGACTAAATTTTCTTCAGGTATATCTTTTTGTGCATTAGTACTTGCTCATTCACATTCTGAAATAAAAGTCCCTGCGTTTTGGCTCTATAATATTGAAACGATTTATTTTGTCTGATAGATGATCAAATTTCAATCACAACTTTCTCCATTCTTGTTTGATCGTGTCGCCATTCAATACATTCTCGCTCATATGACTGCCCGTTGATAATCAGGCCCGCCAAACCAGACATAAAATTTAATAGAGTAGTAATTGGGATACATTTAAAGCCTGAAATAATTGCGCGGACGTGAGATCAAGAGAAAAAATGTCGAAAAACAAATTTTTGTTGTTGTCAAAATCAAATTTCCAATGACGCGAGGTTCATTCCCTATGCTTTATTTTTCATAACTGGACATGCCTCATACAACGCAAAAGAGATAAAGAGATTTCGAGTCTAGCTTGTCTGGTTAAAAAAAAAAAATTTTTTTATTTTCAGGAAAAAAAAAATCTCAATGTGAGCGAATTCGGAGAATTCCATAATCTACGTGCAAAACTACGCAAGAAACTCTTATAGTCATATTTTTTCGTAACTTAATATTTTCAACTTTTTTCATTACCCCGGGTTCATGGTCATTTTTGGGTCAAAAAGTCGAATTCTCAGAACTATGTCGAAAATCCAAAAAATATCACTTTTTTAGTCATAACTTTCTTCTTTCGCATTTTGATGAGCTCTAGTAGAGAAAATCCGTTTCTAAATGCAAAAATACGCCTGGAACTCCTATAGTGACATAGTTCTGAGAATTCGACTATTTGACCCAAAAATGACCATCAACCCGGGGTCATGAAAAAAGTTGAAAATATTTAGTTACGAAAAAATATGACTATAAGAGTTTCTTGCGTTGTTTTGCACGTAGAATTCGAATTTCGGCATTAGATGTCATGAAAACACGAAAGAAAAAAGATATGCTCGAAAAACCGTCAAAAACGCACATGCTGAATGAGGCAGGAAAATTTGGGAACTTCAGCGGAAATTTTGAGATCGTCAGCATAAATACCGAACCCTATCTCGGGTGGGATTACAGCAGACAGGTCATTAATAAATAGGTTTGAAAAGGATTGGCCCGATACAAGAGCCTTGGGGCACTCCTGAGATTACTGCAATTGGTACTGACAGCAATCTATTTACTAGGACATACTGCTTGCGATCAAAAAGGTAGTCACTGAACCATGAAATTAGATTGCTAGAAAATCCCAATTTTGAAAGTTTGTGAAGGAGCAGCTATGGTCAATAGAGTCGAACGCTTTCTTGAAGTCAAAGTATACCACGTCATAAGATTTACGTTTTGAAATGTGAGAAACATAAAAAAAAAAGATTGTTTTTCAGCTAATTGGATGGAAGTAGATCGTGATTGACGAAAGCCCGCTTGATGTGGATCAAGCAACGAGTAATGCTCGAAATGATTAACCATTTCTTTGATCAGAATTTTTTCAAAAAAATTTGGAAGCGCTGCATGTAAGAGAAATAGGACGAAAATTCGAATTGAGGTTGTTAGTGGCTTTCGGTATGGGCTTAACAATGGCAGTTTTCCAAATTGAGGGAACTTTCCTAGTAAGACGACTTTTGTTGAAAATGATTGTGAGAGCAGGGAGCATTGAGACTTTGCATTTTGAATAAACGAAGTTGGGTATACCATCAGGAGAGAAATTGACTTTCGGTGTAATTTCAGATAGAGCTAGAAGAATTTGGGCAGGAGAAAAATTGGAGATGTCGCAAACATTGACTTGCGTCGAGATGTTAGGGAGCGGGGAAAGTTGGAGCAAATTTTTTTAGTTGAAGTCTGATCCGTCTTATTTAAATTGCGTTATTCATTTAGTTCCAATGTGCTTCAGAATAATCTCAAAATACTTGAAAATCGAAACATGTCAATAGTATGACGATGACCGAGGCAAAAATAATAATAAAAAACTTGATTTATTGGTCTTCATTCCCTCAACAATACAAAATGAATTATAAGTCGAAATATTGTGTTTTTTAATGAACACAGGAATGGTATGGTTCTGAATTCGGGTATGCAAATACCACAGAAATTGTCATGAGATCATATTACAGTAGGCACACATCCCGACACGGTAGATACAGTATGAACATTCCATCAATCAATAAATAGATCGAACCAGTATGAAAACAGTGATGAATTCCCGCTAGATATAGCTGTGATTGATAGGATACTAATGTGAAGGATTGGATGAATCAACGTGGGAGCCAAGCAATAAGAAACAATCTCTAGTTGACTCCATCTTCAGGAGGTTCTCAATAACAAGTACTCCATCCTGGAACAATGTGTGATCTTTCAAGTTGACGCATTAGACGCGCCAATCTGACGCCTCATATGCGCATGCTCGCGCGACGTCGCGGCTGCGGCGCCTGATCCTCTTCGTAGAGTGAAGGGAAGGGCATCCGGAAGGACTCGATGGAGATGTCGTTCGCTTTGAGGATCGACAATTGCTGATGAACGCGCTGAAACGAACAAATCAACACATTGAAGTTTCTATTTCTCCGTTCCATAAAAACAGTATCAGTATCTCCACTCTTCTCAAATTGAAATGAGAAGCGTGAAACCTAATCGAATAGGCTAACTCTCTCAGTTTCACACGCTTTCTCGCATAACTGACAGGTGAGCGACCATACTGTGGATCGAAAGGCAGTACATAGTGAAGGCGTCTTTCGAAAAAGTCGGAGAAGGTTGGTTAGACATCTCATTAGGGTTTATTGTGTTCACGGAGCCGTGGAGTCTCCAAATAAATGGAATCGAGTAATCTCCGAATATTGGGAAGTATTTTTTCCTGTGAAAAATAAATCTTCAGTCCATAAAAATTCAGTCCTCTCAAGCAGATATAAGACGCGCGAAACATATAATATTCTCGACCGAAACCAGAATTTTGACAGAAACAAACGCGAGAAAATAACAGTGAAGATATTTTGTACTTGCGGTCTTTGTATCTCTCCACAGAGCGCATGGCCTACCAAAGGTAGTAATCGTCAATTAATGTAATTTGAAACCAAGATGTAGTATTTCGCGGAGGATAAACCGTAGCAGCTCTATTCCCTCACCCTTCCGTCCTCATTACCCGTACTCAAATTACGGTTCCCTCTATTTTCTACCGTACTCTAACATTATGGTATACCGTAAGACCCACCTGAGTACAGTCCTCTCCCTCACGGAAACCAGTCCATATCCGTCGCAGTTTCTCCTGCAGTGCCGGCTCGAGGCGATTGAGGAAGTGAGGGAGCTGGAATAGGAGAGATCAAAGATCAGAGAACATAATTCAAAATGAGGAATGCACGGAAATGATCAACATTTGAACAATCCATGCGAACGTCAATATTTTTCCCACTTGTGAAATCACCACAAATCATTTTATCCTCACCTGATTGAAATGAGATACGTGAAACATATTCAGGAATCATCATAAAACTCGCTTGAAATGAATAACTAACCATTTGAGGGAAAAAGGTTTTCCCACTTCAAAATTACTCTGCATATTTTGAGTCTGCTCCGTTGTGCTACAGTAGTGCAAAATATCGTATTACCTTGCAGTCGAGTTGGGGAGGCGCCGCGATCTTCTTCTTGGGCTTCGACCTGCTGAGAGCTGAGCGTAGTCGCAGAGGAAGATTCACCATTATCTGTCTGCAATTATTCCATTCCGACCGTTCTGAAGATTCCACATGCTAAATTCAGGAACTAACTTCGTCTTCCTATGCATCTCTGCGCAGGTCATGCCGGGTCCATGACGGCGCCAGATGCCGGTTATGCGCGCCTGCACGCGTGGCGGCAGCCGCTTGATGGACGCGGGCTGGCGGCAGGGGCGCGCCTTTGCCGCGCCCTCGCCGCGACGTGGCGGAAGCCTCGCGTTAGGCCGCGTGGCCGCGGCTCGCGCTGCCGTCGAGTAGCGAGGCGTAGGCAGCGGCGTCGCCGGACGCTCCGGATAAGGAGATGGCGCTGCCGCGCCTTCATCCGGCCTCCGCGTCGTGACGCGCGCGGTTGTACGCGGCGGAGAAGGTCCGCGTCGAGGGAAGATACGGTAGTACTCATCACGGGACAATTTAGAGATGAGCAATCTGAATGTAGTGCATGTTAATGTATGGTGTGGCAAAAAATCTACCGTATCACCTAGCATTCTACAGCAGTAAATCAAATACCATAACCCACCGTGTCCTACTCATTCTCCATTCGCAGCTCGGTTTGAATATCACCGGTTCATCGGCGTATGTCAATGTTGTTTCCGGCTCGGGATCCGTCCAGATTTCCAACACCTCAAATTCAGATAAGTTTCAATAGTTTTATGAATGTTGTGGGTAGAAATTGAAACAATGATTGACCTGGTCTTCTGTTTTTCAAAAAAAAATCTTCAAATGAAGGAATTATTGGCTGTCTTCTCAGTCTCTCAGGAATACTGTAGTGCATTAATCACAGGTGGTCTGGTTATGTGTCGATGGATTCGTCCAACTCTGCCCCTCACCCCTGTCCCTTTGAGTACCGAAGAACTTTACAGCCCCTCTAGTAATGTAATTGCCTGTGTTCGATCTCCCGTTGATCCCCACATCCACTTGAACACCATGTGCAATTCAAGACGGGACTTCCTTTTTCTAAACCTTTTTGTGGCACTATTGCCACGTCACGATTGATTCATGTGCTGAAAACTCTCGAAATCTAGTAGTATTAAAAATATGGAAGTGTAAAACAAAGAAAGTGTCGAACACATGATCGCCCCACTTTTTACTGATCATTTTTCAGCATAGAACACATGGTTTAAACGGTTCGGATAACGATCGCCTCTGTCGCTTGTTCGGTCACAATAAATTAGGGTCGGGAAATGATGAGGGCTGAATCGATGCGAAAACGTAGCAATCGTGAGGAATTTTAATTTTTTTTCGGCATGTCGATGTTCCCGTTCTTTGCTAATTTGACGTTACTAATTAGACTAATTAGACGGTACAGTATCATGGAATTCCATCTCTGGAGAGATATGGCAGGAAAGGAGAGAAAGATGTATTGAATGAGCATGGGGTAAGTCGTGCATTTGCAATAAATGCGTACATTTGCTTCTATAATAGTAACATCATGAATTCAAGCGACCATTTTGATATTGAAAAATGCCAGTATTTGGACCTGACTGATACAGTTGTTCGAGCGCTTTCAAACGCTTCGCAACTTTCTCAGAAATGCAAAGCAGCCTGTGTCAGAAATGTACTCGATCCCCCCCCAGCCCCTCTTCCCCTTCAAGATCCAATCTAGATAGAGACATTGAATAGAGATCGGACCAAGGTGGAAGGCACTACCCTCTACTTCCCCTTCCTTCTTTGGTGACAAATTACCCTACTGATACCCATCTCTTTCTGTCCACACCGTTTACGTAAGGGAACCGATTTATAGGGGCACTGTTGGTGCTATAATTTCGAAAAGGTCATTTAAAAAGTGGAAAACCGCAGACGCGAAACTATCAAATTATCGTAACTGGGAGATCAAAATCGTGCAATGCAAACAAATTGCGTATTTTTTAGTCTGATTAAAAACTAGATTTCATATTTGAATGAGTTTCAGGCGGGATACATAGTGAATTGTGCTTTCAATCGCCAGTACTCGATCCTCTTCTTCCTTCCAAATTCTATAATTACCATACCTCTCCCTGCAATCGCTGCGGGAGTCGTGGCAGGTACGACGGCCGCTGGCAGTCATCCTGAAAATCGATTATTGATCTGATATCGATCCCATTTCTACCGATCCCGATGGCAATCCATGCGCCAGTTTCCTATTCAAGGCGTATCTCTCTCTCTGTAATCCCTGTACCCCTGGGGCCTATTGAGTATGCCAGTCAGCCAGCTTACAAGGCTGTTCTCTCTATTCCTCCAACTTACCAGAGTAAGTGAGAGAGTGTGTAAAAAGAGAGAGCTCAGAGAAGCATCTCTTAAATGGAAAGTGAATAGACAGGGAGATTACCGTCTTTTGATTCGTGGTACTGCACTTTCTTGAGCGGCAGTGACAATCTACATACAAAGATGTGCTTGCATGATCAATCACCAAGCTTTTCCAGCTAAATCTTCTACTGCAGAAATGATTGAACAAAAAGCTCAGCGAATTCATGAGTTTCATCAACAATTTAATTTTGTTCAAATGTTCCCTTAACAATTTTTCTTGCTCCGCCTCTTGAAAAAGAACATTTCAGCTACCATCTTGCGCAGCACCAATCAGGGTTCACTACTGCCCAAGGTTTACGTGCCGAATACATTCAAGTTCTGGAGTGTTTTGCGAACGCAGCCGAAAGGAGGCCGATCGGCTATTATATCCAGGATGCAATAGACTCTCTCAAATCCACACACTCTCTCGCCTCACTGTCACAAGAGAACATGCGTAACCGAGATTGTAATCTTTCCTAGCCGCGCTTAAGAGCGTTCCGGACGCTCTAGTCAAAAGAGACAGAAAAGCGAAAGAGCGTTTAGATCGGATAGAGCGCAGAGAAGTCAGAAAAACGAGAGAACATGCGAGATGAGGAGAGTTCTCAAGCAGTACTTGTAAGGCAAAAGATGGGGAACACTCATTGTTGCAACTATTAGCTCCCTCTCATCAGCAAAAGTGAAAGTGAAAGAGGATCGCAGCCTTTGAAGATTGGCTAGTGATGGCGTAACAGCAACTAAGGTTGAAGAGAGGAACACGAACAAAGAAACGTTCGAACCAAGATGATAATCCTTACATCGAGTGTTCAAACTCGATTAACATCCAATTTGAGTGGCGTTTCGTTGCTTGGCATTATGATACGTTTCACAAGAAATTTAAAATCGTTCGTGTGAACCATAGACAGTTCGTAGTAGTTTCCTCCTGCAGTAAAAACAACTAACCTTTGACGAGTCGGAGGCTCGAAGAATCGGCAGAAATATCAACAGAATCGGCCATAATCGAATCATCCAGCTGCAATTTCGTAAAATCTCGTAAAATTCAAGAGAAAGGGCGCTGTTTAGAGTTGTCGAGTAAGCATTAAGTATTTGTGATTGAGTAAATTATAATGGCACATTTGGTAGGCGTTGACCAATAGAAAAGCGCACGGAAATGGACGAAAAAATGGTGGGAAGTGCAAACGATGGCAAATTAGTCACAAAGTAACTGGGCTCGAAATATCAAAGAAGGAACTATGTATTGCACTGAAAATTATCGCTACAAAGAAAGCCGAAAGGTATACTTTATACTTGCAAGTGCTTTCGATTATTATGCCTACAGACTATTTTGCATACCCAAAATGAGAAAAAAACTGCAGCTAAATTTTACGCGCAAACTCGAATCTCGCTGTAACAGCTGGGAAAGTGAACGAATCAGTTGATGAATCCATTAAGAAAAAGATAGACGAGGAAGTGAAAGTGACTGGGAAGGAAGAGATCAGCAGGAGAGTTGAGTAGAGGGAGGAACACTCCTCATTCTCCAGTGTTTCTAGTAGGTCAGAGAACTGAGAGAGAGAGTGTGCGAATTGGAGAGAGTGCTTTACTCTTTATGGTTTTCGCGTGCTTGTTTTGAGTATCGGGCGGGTGTTCGAGATAACCTAGAAATTCATGCGCTCGCAGATCTTTGCAAGAACAATTCGTCATTCTTGAAAGGAGATAAACGAACCCTGAGAAAAGTAACGGAAAATGCAAGGGAAATATGCAAATGCTTAGCACAAATCAAAAGAAAAAAGAGGGTTGTGACGCAATACCTCTGGTCTAATTGAGGTATGCGGAAGAACGGAGGGATGATTCATGTCCCTCTTCAAGTGCTAGACTGTGGCTAGAGGTCACGTCAAATTGAGAGAGCTCAGAGAAAGTTATTCCAACCAAACCGAGAAATCAAGTGCTTTGGGAAGGTATGACCAGTTCAAACTAGGAAGTTAGGGCCATTTGCTGACTAATGAGCAAAAACAGGATCGTTTTTCCTTATCTTTGGTCATCAAAACGAGATAAGTGGTTGAGGTGGGGGATTGTTGTGGTTTGGGCTTACGGTTTGTGGTGTTTGGACATGATAAACGCTCTCTAGTCGAGCGGAAAAGTTGGGATAATTAACCAGCAAAGAAAAGAGCGTTAGAAAATCAACCGTACAGAATTCAACAATTTGGTAGCAAAAAAAGCAGGCAAGAAGACGAAAGATGAACACTTCTTTGGAAGCTGATGCCCGAAAGTGAAGTAGCGATGTAAACTTAACATTAGAAATCAAGAGGGGAACGCGGTGCCAGGACACTTCAATCACTCCTACGGGGGCCAGACAAAGTCTAATAAAAGCAGAGAGAAGAATGGAGGAAGAGACACGAAGAGAGGTCTAATGCGGACATTGGAACGGTTCGGGTCGGGGGGCTATTGTTGAACAATCGAGGGAGGATCCCCTTGCTTTCCCCTCCCTCTTCCATTCCAACATGCGCACAAAAACGAGACGATCATGAGAGATAGACAGAGAAAGGGGATGGATCCATTTGTTTTTGGATTGATCATTTCCTTAGCTCCTCTTGTGAGGGCACTTCTCTTGAGAATGAATGGGCCTCGTGTGCCAAAGTGCATCCCATCTTTGCAGCACTTTCTACAGCGATTTGCCTTTCATGATTTGCCCAGGGATTTCAAATCTAGAGTTATTTTTATTCAGGTCAAGCAAGGAAGTGAAATACAACTCTTCGGCAAACGTTTGATGCAAAGAAATGGACCAGTGAGAGACCATTTGCCACCTCACTCAGAGTTGTGAGGAAATTCCCAAGCACACTGTCGTCACTCGCTAAGAGGAAGTGGTTTTGCTACTTTGAGACTAAACACCCTGCACCGAAACTAATCTCCCAACTAGTCTTGAGGCGATCAGTCAACTGCTTGTAGAAATGTTGAATAAATAGCGCACTCTACTCAATCTACATGCTATCTTGTTGCTCTAACCATCGAGAGAAAAGAGACTGTTTTGGCTTTCCAATTGCTTCTCAGCTGCTCATTAAGCAACTTTAATCTGCAAAACACGCGTTCAAGCGTGAAGTGTGGTCGCTAACCTTGAAGGATTGACCAAAAAATAGGGTGATTGAGTGAAATGACGGTTCCAAACTCCTGTCACTCTACTCAGTGTCAGTAAACCGTCAACAGGCTTAGGGCGCGCTCGAAATTTCAAGGCGAAATTCCAGAGGGAGTGAGTGCGTGTAAAATTGGGGGGTTGAAGAAACTTGAGTAATCGTATTTCGCTTTTAGAAGTGTGTCTCTCGATTGAATGTTTGTTGAAAAGCAATTTGCCACCTTTCGCCAACTCTTTGAAAGTTTCACAGGAATCTTCAATGGTTTCACAAGAAGAGAGAATGATATTAGCCGAAAGCACTAATTCGACAAGGCAAGGAATGAAGAGGAAGTGTTTTGGTAGGTCAGTGGGCCGCTTATGAGTTCTGCCTCGAGAAGGAGAAAAACGCGCGAAAGCAACAAGAATCAGTTCGAGTGAAGGTGAAGTAACACTGGGTAGATCAGAAGGGGAGATAAGGAAAGAATGCGTAAATAAAGAATAGGAGGGTAAGTGACCCGTGCGAAAAATTGTGAATAATCTATCGGAAAGCACAAATTATGGTTATTGCAAGAATATACCACAGTTCGCTCAGAAGTTGCACAAAAAGAGATATCAGGTAGAACTGGAAGCCTAAAGTGCGCCTCTATTAGAGTCAACAATGAATCCTGAGTCAATGTTAGTCAAGCAGTCAAGTCTAGTTGTTTCTAGTTTCTAGTCATCTCAAGAGGTTGAGTTTGTTTTCCTCCTCAAAACAAAAGGTTCACTGCTAAAGACAAGTTCTCCCACGCTCAAGTGCTATTCTCAAATAATGCGCGGTTGCAGGGAATAGTGAGAGTCTACACAAGGTGAAGAGGAGAGTAGTGATCAGCCTAACTAGCGAGTCTAAACGTGAACCCCCACTGGGAGGTCGGAATAAAAAAGTAGTCATGAGGGGCAATGAAACTTGGAAAGGCAAAACGGACGAGTTGAACATGCGAACTTGCGGATTCTAGTGTACGTCACACACTAAAATTTGTTGTTGTTTTGAATTTTCATGATTCATCACCTACAGTTTACGACGAACGATGAAACTAAACATACGAGGTAAGAGTTGGGAGGGGTAAACTGACCCTGGCTAATACCGCGTTCCTTCCCCTTCCTCTCGGTTTCTACTAAGGACAGATCATATAGATTCTTATCGTACCAAAGAGAAAAGGCAGTTGAAAGAGTGACCTGCGAAGTAACGGTGCAAAAAGTGCAGAATGAAAAATGGCCTGTGAGACCTCAAGGGACGATAATTATCACAGACACACCCGTTGTGGCGTTTTTTTGTTGTTGAGCGCCTGAGGACAATGTCTCTTCATATTTATATTTTACACAGCGGTAGACTGACCTCCATTGGAAACTGATACAGTCCCGCAGAGTCTCCGCCCCAAGAAGTGGGGCACGGAGGGTCACCGTGGGTCACCCGTGGCCACCCCGACTTTGAGGCGGCCTTAGACCCCTTTAAAATGTGAGTTGTATGTAAATGGGAAAACAAGGGAATCGCGGGAGAAACAACGAATCGAATTATGCTTCGATTTACATGTCTAGCGGATCAATGAATCAATTGACACGTCTCCTCTCTGCTCATTCATTGCTCGTGCGGCCGTGAGAGGCGGTCGACCCTCACTCAGAATGATGAAAATCGTCGTGTTTCTGATCTTCTGCGTTCAACTCTCCCAAGCTGGTACGTTTTTGGTCATTTTTCAACGCTATTTCATCTTCACTACGTGGTTATCGACATTTGACCTACTTATTTGTTTTTTATGTCGTCATTATTACGTAATTCAGCGTCTGATTGTCCCAATCCGTGCAACACCAACGACCTCCTAACGTGCAAACTGCAACAATGTAAAACTCTGGTGAGTTGAGAGTACCGTAGTCTCCTCGGGTTACGGTAGCCCCTGACTCAGGGATTACAATACCTTACCAATCACATTGACCTACCATATACGACATTTCAGATCAATACGAATGACGACGCTTGGGGATGTCACCGGAACGGGAGGATCTCGTGAGTACCGTTACCCTGAATCAGGGACGCCTACCTTACATCACTATCGTAATCTCAGGGTGATTTCGAACAAAACAGGAGGCGTTCTGAAACTCGACCACATCTCGTGCAACTGTGAGACCGGAAAGTGGCACGGATTCATCAAGTTCCAGGTATACGGTAGTTCAATGGCTCGGTGCCAGAAATGTATTGTCTCGATTCCAACGTTCCGTACTTCAGAGCTTCTACTTGGAAAAGGACACGGTAGTGCAATGCGTTCCGAACCGTAAGTGCCGAGTATTGCGTCATTACTAGGAAACACTCAGCATCTCTCATGAATGACGTCATCACTATGCAATCCTTTCTTTTCAGCCTACTTCGAGGGTGAAGTCGACTTCGAGTGGTACACGGTGGATATCGTCCTCACGACGATCTCGGGCGTCATCATCTTCATCGCTATCACCGTGAGTATCGCGCACGGAACGGCGTACTTTTTCGATTCTCTAGTGGATTCCTTCGAAAGATGACGAAACAAGTATGCGGCAGCGCGCTATGGCCACGTGCAGATCGAGGCATGCGCCGCGCACTTTTCCCTGACATTCTAATGCATTTCATCTCAGATGTGCATGGGCTGCATGTTCCACTTCCGAGGAGGATTCCAATCGCTGTAGAAGAAGAGAAGAGAGGAACATGAAAGTTAATATCGATGATAAAGAGTTGAGAAAACCCTATCCGATTGCTTTGTTACCACAATGACAGTCACAAGCATTCAAATGATAATGGGTTACGGTAATCTGTATTTTAACAGACATATCCGCACTTTTTTGGTGAGAAATACCTTCTATTGAACGCGAAAACGGTATTACTGTAACTGAGATCAAGGATCAAACTACAAACAACAAAGCTATTCCTCGTCAAAACAAGTTTACGATTATCCAATTCAATTTGCATCTGCCCTTGCCATTATGCTGACTCGACCGAGTGGTTTCTCCAGTCATGCTTTCCTCTTCCCTCCCTGCGATGCGGTTCCCTCTCCAAATCGAGCGTCGTTTCAAGTTCGTTGTGGTGAGCAATTGATCCTCCTCCGTTTCAGAATAAGTGTTTTTCAAAATAATTTAAATGAATATTAATAATTTAGTTAATCAGGTGGACCCCGCCGAGGCTCTGGCGAAAAGAGCTGTGGCCGTCGCTAAGGATTACGAGATCTGACCGGTGAGACCTCGCTGTCTTACTGGAGATTCGAATAATCTGACCAACTACATACGATCATTGCTTTTGACTATGATAATTCTCTACAAACGGTTGTTTGTTTGCATTTGGAGTACGATACGATTAATGCGTGAAATTCACGGAAAATTCGTCAAATTCCTCATTCCAGCTGACGATGGTCGACTTTCCGCATCTGACGGACCTCGGAGAGGTATTTGTCAAGGATGATTCACTCATGCAGTCGAGATCCAGATGGGTTCCTTGAATTGCTGGAATGAATCCGAAAAATTCGGTTTCACCACTGAATATGTTTCACAGGGATTTAATCTGAATGGATTGGCGACTAACTCAATCATTACGAACTGAACAGTTATAAAGATAAACATAACTGAATCTGGTCTCATTCTGTTGCAAGAGCGGTAAATTAAATACATTCATAAATCATAGATCAAAGATTAAAGATCATAAATCAGAGATCAAAGATCAACTATTCATAATCGCCATATCACGGGGTTGTCCGTACGCGATGAGAGGCCATGCAGCAGAGCAGGCCAAGCACAAGATGAATGAGCACGAGCAGTGTGCTAGTCAGTTTATTTCCTCATAATTCCGCCCGGTTATGTTTCACCTGACTCAATCTCTAGTGTGATGAGTAAAGTAATAGGTTTCTGATGAACCTCAAAACATTAGGATATTGAAGCACGCCAATGAAGTCGCGATGGACAACTAAATAACAAAACAATTTCAGACTCGATGCAGAACCTTTTCTAAGACAAATTCTGGGAGATGCATCCGGATGAGAGAGTGGGTAGTTTTGAAATATCAAAAACCAACATCTCCTCTCTCAGGTGACCTTCCGTGGTGATACTGTAAACGTCTCATCTGCTCATCGTGGCAATGGAATCTTCCACGTCCTCTGCGAGTATGACCTCCGCTTTGATGAGATCAGAAAGGTGAGTGGTGGAGTTGAAAAGACAGTTATTTATTGGGAAGAGGGGTGGCTACAGTAATTAAATTCCGTTTAACCAAAAATATTTAGAAAACCGGTGCGAAGTACTTCACGGGAATCGCAACTGCGCAGAAAGTCAAGGTGAAAACACATTTGAGGATCTGAATCTCTCGACCCGTGTTTACTGGACCGACGACGATTCGCACTGTTGATGGAACTGAGGTGAACCTGAAAAAGCAAAAGATTTTGACCCTGGCAGGACTCGAACCTGCAATCTTCGGATTCGAAGTCCGACGCCTTATCCATTAGGCCACAATGCCGGGTGGTATCTTTTCCTTACAGTGCACACGTATTCGTTCTCTTGAGAACTATCTATGAAGAGAGTTTAGTGGACAACTTTCGTTAGAATTGGAGTCGGATTAAAAAAAAATTTTAAATATAAATAACCAGCGGCATTCCCCCGCCTACGGCGGGGGGAGCCACTGGCAGACTCCGCGCTGCGCGCGTCGTCTGTCTTTATTTTTCTTCACACTCTCCGACTCTCTCCTCTCTCTGGAAGGTTGCGAAATTTCGGGGAGGTTCTGGAAATTTATATGACGAAATCTCTCTCCCCTCCCTTAACATCTCTCTCTGGAAGGTTCGATGACGAAATCTCTCTCCCCCTCCCTCCCCCGTCTCGTTGGAAGGTTCTGGAAGTTTCTATGGCGAAATCTCTCTCCCTCCCTTCCCATCTATCTGGAAGGTTCTGGAAGGTTCTGGAAGTTTATATGACGAAATCTCTCTTCCCTCCCCCTCTCTTTCTGGAAGGTTAGATGACGAAATCTCCCCCCCCCCCCTCCCTCCCCGTCTCGTTGGAATGTTCTGGAAGTTTCTATGATGAAATCTCCCCCCCCCCTCCCTACCCGTCTCGTTGGAATGTTCTGGAAGTTTCTATGATGAAATCTCTCTCCCCCTCCCTCCCCCCTCTTTCTGGAAGGTTCTGGAAGTTTATATGACGAAATCTCTCTTCCCTCCCTCCCCTCTCTTTCTGGAAGGTTCTGGAATTTTCTATGACGAAGTCTCTCTTCCCTCCCTCCCCTCTCTTTCTGAAAGGTTCGATGACGAAATCTCTCTCCCCCTCCCTCCCCGTCTCGTTGGAATGTTCTGGAAGATTCCATGATGAAATCTCTCTCCCCCTCCCTCCCCCCTCTTTCTGGAAGGTTCTGGAAGTTTCTATGACGAAGTCTCTCTTCCCTCCCTCCCCTCTCTTTCTGAAAGGTTCGATGACGAAATCTCTCTCCCCCTCCCTCCCCGTCTCGTTGGAAGGTTCTGGAAGTTTCTATGATGAAATCTCTCTCCCCCTCCCTCCCCCCTCTTTCTGGAAGGTTCTGGAAGTTTCTATGACGAAATCTCTCTTCCCTCCCTCCCCTCTCTTTCTGGAAGGTTCGATGACGAAATCTCTCTCCCCCTCCCTCCCCCGTCTCGTTGGAAGGTTCTGGAAGTTTCTATGGCGAAATCTCTCTCCCTCCCTTCCCATCTATCTGGAAGGTTCTGGAAGGTTCTGGAAGTTTATATGACGAAATCTCTCTTCCCTCCCCCTCTCTTTCTGGAAGGTTCGATGACGAAATCTCCCCCCCCCCCTCCCTCCCCGTCTCGTTGGAATGTTCTGGAAGTTTCTATGATGAAATCTCCCCCCCCCCTCCCTACCCGTCTCGTTGGAATGTTCTGGAAGTTTCTATGATGAAATCTCTCTCCCCCTCCCTCCCCCCTCTTTCTGGAAGGTTCTGGAAGTTTCTATGACGAAATCTCTCTTCCCTCCCTCCCCTCTCTTTCTGGAAGGTTCGATGACGAAATCTCTCTCCCCCTCCCTCCCCGTCTCGTTGGAATGTTCTGGAAGTTTCTATGATGAAATCTCTCTCCCCCTCCCTCCCCCCTCTTTCTGGAAGGTTCTGGAAGTTTCTATGACGAAATCTCTCTTCCCTCCACCTCTCTTTCTGGAAGGTTCGATGACGAAATCTCCCCCCCCCTCCCCGTCTCGTTGGAATGTTCTGGAAGATTCTATGATGAAATCTCTCTCCCCCTCCCTCCCCCCTCTTTCTGGAAGGTTCTGGAATTTTCTATGACGAAGTCTCTCTTCCCTCCCTCCCCTCTCTTTCTGAAAGGTTCGATGACGAAATCTCTCTCCCCCTCCCTCCCCGTCTCGTTGGAATGTTCTGGAAGATTCCATGATGAAATCTCTCTCCCCCTCCCCCCTCTTTCTGGAAGGTTCTGGAAGTTTCTATGACGAAGTCTCTCTTCCCTCCCTCCCCTCTCTTTCTGAAAGGTTCGATGACGAAATCTCTCTCCCCCTCCCTCCCCGTCTCGTTGGAATGTTCTGGAAGTTTCTATGATGAAATCTCTCTCTCCCTCCCTCCCCCCTCTTTCTGGAAGGTTCTGAAAGTTTCTATGACGAAATCTCTCTTCCCTCCCTCCCCTCTCTTTCTGGAAGGTTCTGGAAGTTTCTATGACGAAATCTCTCTTCCCTCCCCCTCTCTTTCTGGAAGGTTCGATGACGAAATCTCTCTCCCCCTCCCTCCCCGTCTCGTTGGAAGGTTCTGGAAGTTTCTATGATGAAATCTCTCTCCCCCTCCCTCCCCCCTCTTTCTGGAAGGTTCTGGAAGTTTCTATGACGAAATCTCTCTTCCCTCCTCCTCTCTTTCTGGAAGGTTCGATGACGAAATCTCCCCCGCCCTCCCTCCCCGTCTCGTTGGAATGTTCTGGAAGATTCTATGATGATCTCTCTCCCTCTCCGTCCCCTCTCTTTCTGGAATGTTCGATGACGAAATCTCTCTCCCCCTCCCTCCCAGTCTCGTTGGAAGGTTCTGGAAGTTTCTATGATGAAATCTCTCTCCCCCTCCCTCCCCCCTCTTTCTGGAAGGTTCTGGAAGTTTCTATGACGAAATCTCTCTTCCCTCCCTCCCCTCTCTTTCTGGAAGGTTCGATGACGAAATCTCTCTCCCCCTCCCTCCCCGTCTCGTTGGAAGGTTCTGGAAGTTTCTATGACGAAGTCTTTTTTCCCACCCTCCCCTCTCTTTCTGGAATGTTCGATGACGAAATCTCTCTCCCCCTCCCTCCCCGTCTCGTTGGAATGTTCTGGAAGTTTCTATGATGAAGTCTCTCTCCCCCTCCCTCCCCCCTCTTTCTGGAAGGTTCTGGAAGTTTCTATGACGAAATCTCTCTTCCCTCCCTCCCCTCTCTTTCTGGAAGGTTCGATGACGAAATCTCTCTCCCCCTCCCTCCCCGTCTCGTTGGAAGGTTCTGGAAGTTTCTATGACGAAGTCTTTTTTCCCACCCTCCCCTCTCTTTCTGGAATGTTCGATGACGAAATCTCTCTCCCCCTCCCTCCCCGTCTCGTTGGAAGGTTCTGGAAGTTTCTATGATGAAATCTCTCTCCCCCTCCCTCCCCCCTCTTTCTGGAAGGTTCTGGAAGTTTCTATGACGAAATCTCTCTTCCCTCCCTCCCCTCTCTTTCTGGAAGGTTCGATGACGAAATCTCTCTCCCCCTCCCTCCCCTCTCTTTCTGGAAGGTTCGATGACGAAATCTCTCTCCCCCTCCCTCCCCGTCTCGTTGGAAGGTTCTGGAAGTTTCTATGATGAAATCTCTCTCCCCCTCCCTCCCCCCTCTTTCTGGAAGGTTCTGGAAGTTTCTATGACGAAATCTCTCTTCCCTCCCTCCCCTCTCTTTCTGGAAGGTTCGATGACGAAATCTCTCTCCCCCTCCCTCCCCGTCTCGTTGGAAGGTTCTGGAAGTTTCTATGACGAAGTCTTTTTTCCCACCCTCCCCTCTCTTTCTGGAATGTTCGATGACGAAATCTCTCTCCCCCTCCCTCCCCGTCTCGTTGGAATGTTCTGGAAGTTTCTATGATGAAATCTCTCTCCCCCTCCCTCCCCCCTCTTTCTGGAAGGTTCGATGACGAAATCTCTCTCCCCCTCCCTCCCCTCTCTTTCTGGAAGGTTCGATGACGAAATCTCTCTCCCCCTCCCTCCCCGTCTCGTTGGAAGGTTCTGGAAGTTTCTATGATGAAATCTCTCTCCCCCTCCCTCCCCCCTCTTTCTGGAAGGTTCTGGAAGTTTCTATGACGAAATCTCTCTTCCCTCCCTCCCCTCTCTTTCTGGAAGGTTCGATGACGAAATCTCTCTCCCCCTCCCTCCCCCGTCTCGTTGGAAGGTTCTGGAAGTTTCTATGGCGAAATCTCTCTCCCTCCCTTCCCATCTATCTGGAAGGTTCTGGAAGGTTCTGGAAGTTTATATGACGAAATCTCTCTTCCCTCCCCCTCTCTTTCTGGAAGGTTCGATGACGAAATCTCCCCCCCCCCCCCTCCCTCCCCGTCTCGTTGGAATGTTCTGGAAGTTTCTATGATGAAATCTCCCCCCCCCCTCCCTACCCGTCTCGTTGGAATGTTCTGGAAGTTTCTATGATGAAATCTCTCTCCCCCTCCCTCCCCCCTCTTTCTGGAAGGTTCTGGAAGTTTCTATGACGAAATCTCTCTTCCCTCCCTCCCCTCTCTTTCTGGAAGGTTCGATGACGAAATCTCTCTCCCCCTCCCTCCCCGTCTCGTTGGAATGTTCTGGAAGTTTCTATGATGAAATCTCTCTCCCCCTCCCTCCCCCCTCTTTCTGGAAGGTTCTGGAAGTTTCTATGACGAAATCTCTCTTCCCTCCACCTCTCTTTCTGGAAGGTTCGATGACGAAATCTCCCCCCCCCTCCCCGTCTCGTTGGAATGTTCTGGAAGATTCTATGATGAAATCTCTCTCCCCCTCCCTCCCCCCTCTTTCTGGAAGGTTCTGGAATTTTCTATGACGAAGTCTCTCTTCCCTCCCTCCCCTCTCTTTCTGAAAGGTTCGATGACGAAATCTCTCTCCCCCTCCCTCCCCGTCTCGTTGGAATGTTCTGGAAGATTCCATGATGAAATCTCTCTCCCCCTCCCCCCTCTTTCTGGAAGGTTCTGGAAGTTTCTATGACGAAGTCTCTCTTCCCTCCCTCCCCTCTCTTTCTGAAAGGTTCGATGACGAAATCTCTCTCCCCCTCCCTCCCCGTCTCGTTGGAATGTTCTGGAAGTTTCTATGATGAAATCTCTCTCTCCCTCCCTCCCCCCTCTTTCTGGAAGGTTCTGAAAGTTTCTATGACGAAATCTCTCTTCCCTCCCTCCCCTCTCTTTCTGGAAGGTTCTGGAAGTTTCTATGACGAAATCTCTCTTCCCTCCCCCTCTCTTTCTGGAAGGTTCGATGACGAAATCTCTCTCCCCCTCCCTCCCCGTCTCGTTGGAAGGTTCTGGAAGTTTCTATGATGAAATCTCTCTCCCCCTCCCTCCCCCCTCTTTCTGGAAGGTTCTGGAAGTTTCTATGACGAAATCTCTCTTCCCTCCTCCTCTCTTTCTGGAAGGTTCGATGACGAAATCTCCCCCGCCCTCCCTCCCCGTCTCGTTGGAATGTTCTGGAAGATTCTATGATGATCTCTCTCCCTCTCCGTCCCCTCTCTTTCTGGAATGTTCGATGACGAAATCTCTCTCCCCCTCCCTCCCAGTCTCGTTGGAAGGTTCTGGAAGTTTCTATGATGAAATCTCTCTCCCCCTCCCTCCCCCCTCTTTCTGGAAGGTTCTGGAAGTTTCTATGACGAAATCTCTCTTCCCTCCCTCCCCTCTCTTTCTGGAAGGTTCGATGACGAAATCTCTCTCCCCCTCCCTCCCCGTCTCGTTGGAAGGTTCTGGAAGTTTCTATGACGAAGTCTTTTTTCCCACCCTCCCCTCTCTTTCTGGAATGTTCGATGACGAAATCTCTCTCCCCCTCCCTCCCCGTCTCGTTGGAATGTTCTGGAAGTTTCTATGATGAAGTCTCTCTCCCCCTCCCTCCCCCCTCTTTCTGGAAGGTTCTGGAAGTTTCTATGACGAAATCTCTCTTCCCTCCCTCCCCTCTCTTTCTGGAAGGTTCGATGACGAAATCTCTCTCCCCCTCCCTCCCCGTCTCGTTGGAAGGTTCTGGAAGTTTCTATGACGAAGTCTTTTTTCCCACCCTCCCCTCTCTTTCTGGAATGTTCGATGACGAAATCTCTCTCCCCCTCCCTCCCCGTCTCGTTGGAAGGTTCTGGAAGTTTCTATGATGAAATCTCTCTCCCCCTCCCTCCCCCCTCTTTCTGGAAGGTTCTGGAAGTTTCTATGACGAAATCTCTCTTCCCTCCCTCCCCTCTCTTTCTGGAAGGTTCGATGACGAAATCTCTCTCCCCCTCCCTCCCCTCTCTTTCTGGAAGGTTCGATGACGAAATCTCTCTCCCCCTCCCTCCCCGTCTCGTTGGAAGGTTCTGGAAGTTTCTATGATGAAATCTCTCTCCCCCTCCCTCCCCCCTCTTTCTGGAAGGTTCTGGAAGTTTCTATGACGAAATCTCTCTTCCCTCCCTCCCCTCTCTTTCTGGAAGGTTCGATGACGAAATCTCTCTCCCCCTCCCTCCCCGTCTCGTTGGAAGGTTCTGGAAGTTTCTATGACGAAGTCTTTTTTCCCACCCTCCCCTCTCTTTCTGGAATGTTCGATGACGAAATCTCTCTCCCCCTCCCTCCCCGTCTCGTTGGAATGTTCTGGAAGTTTCTATGATGAAATCTCTCTCCCCCTCCCTCCCCCCTCTTTCTGGAAGGTTCTGGAAGTTTCTATGACGAAATCTCTCTTCCCTCCCTCCCCTCTCTTTCTGGAAGGTTCGATGACGAAATCTCTCTCCCCCTCCCTCCCCGTCTCGTTGGAAGGTTCTGGAAGTTTCTATGACGAAGTCTTTTTTCCCACCCTCCCCTCTCTTTCTGGAATGTTCGATGACGAAATCTCTCTCCCCCTCCCTCCCCGTCTCGTTGGAAGGTTCTGGAAGTTTCTATGATGAAATCTCTCTCCCCCTCGCTCCCCCCTCTTTCTGGAAGGTTCTGGAAGGTTCGATGACGAAATCTCCCCCGCCCTCCCTCCCCGTCTCGTTGGAATGTTCTGGAAGATTCTATGATGATCTCTCTCCCTCTCCGTCCCCTCTCTTTCTGGAAGGTTCGATGACGAAATCTCTCTACCCCTCCCTCCCCGTCTCGTTGGAATGTTCTGGAAGTTTCTATGACGAAGTCTTTTTTCCCACCCTCCCCTCTCTTTCTGGAATGTTCGATGACGAAATCTCTCTCCCCCTCCCTCCCCGTCTCGTTGGAAGGTTCTGGAAGTTTCTATGATGAAATCTCTCTCCCCCTCCCTCCCCCCTCTTTCTGGAAGGTTCTGGAAGTTTCTATGACGAAATCTCTCTTCCCTCCCTCCCCTCTCTTTCTGGAAGGTTCGATGACGAAATCTCTCTCCCCCTCTATCCCCGTCTCGTTGGAAGGTTCTGGAAGTTTCTATGACGAAGTCTTTTTTCCCACCCTCCCCTCTCTTTCTGGAATGTTCGATGACGAAATCTCTCTCCCCCTCCCTCCCCGTCTCGTTGGAAGGTTCTGGAAGATTCTATGATGATCTCTCTCCCTCTCCGTCCCCTCTCTTTCTGGAAGGTTCGATGACGAAATCTCTCTACCCCTCCCTCCCCGTCTCGTTGGAATGTTCTGGAAGTTTCTATGACGAAGTCTTTTTTCCCACCCTCCCCTCTCTTTCTGGAATGTTCGATGACGAAATCTCTCTCCCCCTCCCTCCCCGTCTCGTTGGAATGTTCTGGAAGATTCTATGATGAAATCTCTCTCCCCCTCCCCCCTCTTTCTGGAAGGTTCTGGAAGTTTCTATGACGAAATCTCTCTTCCCTCCCCCTCTCTTTCTGGAAGGTTCGATGACGAAATCATTCTCCCCCTCCCTCCCCGTCTCGTTGGAAGGTTCTGGAAGTTTCTAAGACGAAGTCTTTTTTCCCACCTTCCCCTCTCTTTCTGGAATGTTCGATGACGAAATCTCTCTCCCCCTCCCTCCCCGTCTCGTTGGAAGGTTCTGGAAGTTTCTATGATGAAATCTCTCTCCCCCTCCCTCCCCCCTCATTCTGGAAGGTTCTGGAAGTTTCTATGACGAAATCTCTCTTCCCTCCCCCTCTCTTTCTGGAAGGTTCGATGACGAATTCTCCCCCCCCCCTCCCTCCCCGTCTCGTTGGAATGTTCTGGAAGATTCTATGATGATCTCTCTCCCTCTCCCTCCCCTCTCTTTCTGGAAGGTTCGATGACGAAATCTCTCTACCCCTCCCTCCCCGTCTCGTTGGAATGTTCTGGAAGATTCTATGATGAAATCTCTCTCTCCCTCCCCCCTCTTTCTGGAAGGGTTCTGGAAGTTTCTATGACGAAGTCTTTTTTCCCTCCCCCCTCTTTCTGGAAGGTTCTGGAAGTTTCTATGACGAAGTCTTTTTTCCCACCCTCCCCTCTCTTTCTGGAATGTTCGATGACGAAATCTCTCTCCCCCTCCCTCCCCGTCTCGTTGGAAGGTTCTGGAAGATTCTATGATGATCTCTCTCCCTCTCCGTCCCCTCTCTTTCTGGAAGGTTCGATGACGAAATCTCTCTACCCCTCCCTCCCCGTCTCGTTGGAATGTTCTGGAAGTTTCTATGACGAAGTCTTTTTTCCCACCCTCCCCTCTCTTTCTGGAATGTTCGATGACGAAATCTCTCTCCCCCTCCCTCCCCGTCTCGTTGGAATGTTCTGGAAGATTCTATGATGAAATCTCTCTCCCCCTCCCCCCTCTTTCTGGAAGGTTCTGGAAGTTTCTATGACGAAATCTCTCTTCCCTCCCCCTCTCTTTCTGGAAGGTTCGATGACGAAATCATTCTCCCCCTCCCTCCCCGTCTCGTTGGAAGGTTCTGGAAGTTTCTAAGACGAAGTCTTTTTTCCCACCTTCCCCTCTCTTTCTGGAATGTTCGATGACGAAATCTCTCTCCCCCTCCCTCCCCGTCTCGTTGGAAGGTTCTGGAAGTTTCTATGATGAAATCTCTCTCCCCCTCCCTCCCCCCTCATTCTGGAAGGTTCTGGAAGTTTCTATGACGAAATCTCTCTTCCCTCCCCCTCTCTTTCTGGAAGGTTCGATGACGAATTCTCCCCCCCCCCTCCCTCCCCGTCTCGTTGGAATGTTCTGGAAGATTCTATGATGATCTCTCTCCCTCTCCCTCCCCTCTCTTTCTGGAAGGTTCGATGACGAAATCTCTCTACCCCTCCCTCCCCGTCTCGTTGGAATGTTCTGGAAGATTCTATGATGAAATCTCTCTCTCCCTCCCCCCTCTTTCTGGAAGGTTCTGGAAGTTTCTATGACGAAATCTCTCTTCCCTCCCCCTCTCTTTCTGGAAGGTTCGATGACGAAATCATTCTCCCCCTCCCTCCCCGTCTCGTTGGAAGGTTCTGGAAGTTTCTAAGACGAAGTCTTTTTTCCCACCTTCCCCTCTCTTTCTGGAATGTTCGATGACGAAATCTCTCTCCCCCTCCCTCCCCGTCTCGTTGGAAGGTTCTGGAAGTTTCTATGATGAAATCTCTCTCCCCCTCCCTCCCCCCTCTTTCTGGAAGGTTCTGGAAGTTTCTATGACGAAATCTCTTTTCCCTCCCTCCCCTCTCTTTCTGGAAGGTTCGATGACGAAATCTCTCTCCCCCTCCCTCCCCGTCTCGTTGGAAGGTTCTGGAAGTTTCTATGACGAAGTCTTTTTTCCCACCCTCCCCTCTCTTTCTGGAATGTTCGATGACGAAATCTCTCTCCCCCTCCCTCCCCGTCTCGTTGGAAGGTTCTGGAAGTTTCTATGATGAAATCTCTCTCCCCCTCCCTCCCCCCTCATTCTGGAAGGTTCTGGAAGTTTCTATGACGAAATCTCTCTTCCCTCCCCCTCTCTTTCTGGAAGGTTCGATGACGAATTCTCCCCCCCCCCCCCCTCCCTCCCCGTCTCGTTGGAATGTTCTGGAAGATTCTATGATGATCTCTCTCCCTCTCCCTCCCCTCTCTTTCTGGAAGGTTCGATGACGAAATCTCTCTACCCCTCCCTCCCCGTCTCGTTGGAATGTTCTGGAAGATTCTATGATGAAATCTCTCTCTCCCTCCCCCCTCTTTCTGGAAGGGTTCTGGAAGTTTCTATGACGAAGTCTTTTTTCCCTCCCCCCTCTTTCTGGAAGGTTCTGGAAGTTTCTATGACGAAGTCTTTTTTCCCACCCTCCCCTCTCTTTCTGGAATGTTCGATGACGAAATCTCTCTCCCCCTCCCTCCCCGTCTCGTTGGAAGGTTCTGGAAGATTCTATGATGATCTCTCTCCCTCTCCGTCCCCTCTCTTTCTGGAAGGTTCGATGACGAAATCTCTCTACCCCTCCCTCCCCGTCTCGTTGGAATGTTCTGGAAGTTTCTATGACGAAGTCTTTTTTCCCACCCTCCCCTCTCTTTCTGGAATGTTCGATGACGAAATCTCTCTCCCCCTCCCTCCCCGTCTCGTTGGAATGTTCTGGAAGATTCTATGATGAAATCTCTCTCCCCCTCCCCCCTCTTTCTGGAAGGTTCTGGAAGTTTCTATGACGAAATCTCTCTTCCCTCCCCCTCTCTTTCTGGAAGGTTCGATGACGAAATCATTCTCCCCCTCCCTCCCCGTCTCGTTGGAAGGTTCTGGAAGTTTCTAAGACGAAGTCTTTTTTCCCACCTTCCCCTCTCTTTCTGGAATGTTCGATGACGAAATCTCTCTCCCCCTCCCTCCCCGTCTCGTTGGAAGGTTCTGGAAGTTTCTATGATGAAATCTCTCTCCCCCTCCCTCCCCCCTCATTCTGGAAGGTTCTGGAAGTTTCTATGACGAAATCTCTCTTCCCTCCCCCTCTCTTTCTGGAAGGTTCGATGACGAATTCTCCCCCCCCCCTCCCTCCCCGTCTCGTTGGAATGTTCTGGAAGATTCTATGATGATCTCTCTCCCTCTCCCTCCCCTCTCTTTCTGGAAGGTTCGATGACGAAATCTCTCTACCCCTCCCTCCCCGTCTCGTTGGAATGTTCTGGAAGATTCTATGATGAAATCTCTCTCTCCCTCCCCCCTCTTTCTGGAAGGGTTCTGGAAGTTTCTATGACGAAGTCTTTTTTCCCTCCCCCCTCTTTCTGGAAGGTTCTGGAAGTTTCTATGACGAAGTCTTTTTTCCCACCCTCCCCTCTCTTTCTGGAATGTTCGATGACGAAATCTCTCTCCCCCTCCCTCCCCGTCTCGTTGGAATGTTCTGGAAGTTTCTATGACGAAGTCTTTTTTCCCACCCTCCCCTCTCTTTCTGGAATGTTCGATGACGAAATCTCCCCCGCCCTCCCTCCCCGTCTCGTTGGAATGTTCTGGAAGATTCTATGATGATCTCTCTCCCTCTCCGTCCCCTCTCTTTCTGGAAGGTTCGATGACGAAATCTCTCTACCCCTCCCTCCCCGTCTCGTTGGAAGGTTCTGGAAGTTTCTATGACGAAGTCTTTTTTCCCACCCTCCCCTCTCTTTCTGGAATGTTCGATGACGAAATCTCTCTCCCCCTCCCTCCCAGTCTCGTTGGAAGGTTCTGGAAGTTTCTATGATGAAATCTCTCTCCCCCTCCCTCCCCCCTCTTTCTGGAAGGTTCTGGAAGTTTCTATGACGAAATCTCTTTTCCCTCCCTCCCCTCTCTTTCTGGAAGGTTCGATGACGAAATCTCTCTCCCCCTCCCTCCCCGTCTCGTTGGAAGGTTCTGGAAGTTTCTATGACGAAGTCTTTTTTCCCACCCTCCCCTCTCTTTCTGGAATGTTCGATGACGAAATCTCTCTCCCCCTCCCTCCCCGTCTCGTTGGAATGTTCTGGAAGTTTCTATGATGAAGTCTCTCTCCCCCTCCCTCCCCCCTCTTTCTGGAAGGTTCTGGAAGTTTCTATGACGAAATCTCTCTTCCCTCCCTCCCCTCTCTTTCTGGAAGGTTCGATGACGAAATCTCTCTCCCCCTCCCTCCCCGTCTCGTTGGAAGGTTCTGGAAGTTTCTATGATGAAATCTCTCTCCCCCTCCCTCCCCCCTCTTTCTGGAAGGTTCTGGAAGTTTCTATGACGAAATCTCTCTTCCCTCCCTCCCCTCTCTTTCTGGAAGGTTCGATGACGAAATCTCTCTCCCCCTCCCTCCCCGTCTCGTTGGAAGGTTCTGGAAGTTTCTATGACGAAGTCTTTTTTCCCACCCTCCCCTCTCTTTCTGGAATGTTCGATGACGAAATCTCTCTCCCCCTCCCTCCCCGTCTCGTTGGAAGGTTCTGGAAGTTTCTATGATGAAATCTCTCTCCCCCTCCCTCCCCCCTCTTTCTGGAAGGTTCTGGAAGTTTCTATGACGAAATCTCTCTTCCCTCCCCCTCTCTTTCTGGAAGGTTCGATGACGAAATCATTCTCCCCCTCCCTCCCCGTCTCGTTGGAAGGTTCTGGAAGTTTCTAAGACGAAGTCTTTTTTCCCACCTTCCCCTCTCTTTCTGGAATGTTCGATGACGAAATCTCTCTCCCCCTCCCTCCCCGTCTCGTTGGAAGGTTCTGGAAGTTTCTATGATGAAATCTCTCTCCCCCTCCCTCCCCCCTCATTCTGGAAGGTTCTGGAAGTTTCTATGACGAAATCTCTCTTCCCTCCCCCTCTCTTTCTGGAAGGTTCGATGACGAATTCTCCCCCCCCCTCCCTCCCCGTCTCGTTGGAATGTTCTGGAAGATTCTATGATGATCTCTCTCCCTCTCCCTCCCCCCTCTTTCTGGAAGGTTCTGGAAGTTTCTATGACGAAATCTCTTTTCCCTCCCTCCCCTCTCTTTCTGGAAGGTTCGATGACGAAATCTCTCTCCCCCTCCCTCCCAGTCTCGTTGGAAGGTTCTGGAAGTTTCTATGATGAAATCTCTCTCCCCCTCCCTCCCCCCTCTTTCTGGAAGGTTCTGGAAGTTTCTATGACGAAATCTCTTTTCCCTCCCTCCCCTCTCTTTCTGGAAGGTTCGATGACGAAATCTCTCTCCCCCTCCCTCCCCGTCTCGTTGGAAGGTTCTGGAAGTTTCTATGACGAAGTCTTTTTTCCCACCCTCCCCTCTCTTTCTGGAATGTTCGATGACGAAATCTCTCTCCCCCTCCCTCCCCGTCTCGTTGGAATGTTCTGGAAGTTTCTATGATGAAGTCTCTCTCCCCCTCCCTCCCCCCTCTTTCTGGAAGGTTCTGGAAGTTTCTATGACGAAATCTCTCTTCCCTCCCTCCCCTCTCTTTCTGGAAGGTTCGATGACGAAATCTCTCTCCCCCTCCCTCCCCGTCTCGTTGGAAGGTTCTGGAAGTTTCTATGATGAAATCTCTCTCCCCCTCCCTCCCCCCTCTTTCTGGAAGGTTCTGGAAGTTTCTATGACGAAATCTCTCTTCCCTCCCTCCCCTCTCTTTCTGGAAGGTTCGATGACGAAATCTCTCTCCCCCTCCCTCCCCGTCTCGTTGGAAGGTTCTGGAAGTTTCTATGACGAAGTCTTTTTTCCCACCCTCCCCTCTCTTTCTGGAATGTTCGATGACGAAATCTCTCTCCCCCTCCCTCCCCGTCTCGTTGGAAGGTTCTGGAAGTTTCTATGATGAAATCTCTCTCCCCCTCCCTCCCCCCTCTTTCTGGAAGGTTCTGGAAGTTTCTATGACGAAATCTCTCTTCCCTCCCCCTCTCTTTCTGGAAGGTTCGATGACGAAATCATTCTCCCCCTCCCTCCCCGTCTCGTTGGAAGGTTCTGGAAGTTTCTAAGACGAAGTCTTTTTTCCCACCTTCCCCTCTCTTTCTGGAATGTTCGATGACGAAATCTCTCTCCCCCTCCCTCCCCGTCTCGTTGGAAGGTTCTGGAAGTTTCTATGATGAAATCTCTCTCCCCCTCCCTCCCCCCTCATTCTGGAAGGTTCTGGAAGTTTCTATGACGAAATCTCTCTTCCCTCCCCCTCTCTTTCTGGAAGGTTCGATGACGAATTCTCCCCCCCCCCTCCCTCCCCGTCTCGTTGGAATGTTCTGGAAGATTCTATGATGATCTCTCTCCCTCTCCCTCCCCTCTCTTTCTGGAAGGTTCGATGACGAAATCTCTCTACCCCTCCCTCCCCGTCTCGTTGGAATGTTCTGGAAGATTCTATGATGAAATCTCTCTCTCCCTCCCCCCTCTTTCTGGAAGGGTTCTGGAAGTTTCTATGACGAAGTCTTTTTTCCCTCCCCCCTCTTTCTGGAAGGTTCTGGAAGTTTCTATGACGAAGTCTTTTTTCCCACCCTCCCCTCTCTTTCTGGAATGTTCGATGACGAAATCTCTCTCCCCCTCCCTCCCCGTCTCGTTGGAAGGTTCTGGAAGTTTCTATGATGAAATCTCTCTCCCCCTCCCTCCCCCCTCTTTCTGGAAGGTTCTGGAAGTTTCTATGACGAAATCTCTCTTCCCTCCCTCCCCTCTCTTTCTGGAAGGTTCGATGACGAAATCTCTCTCCCCCGCCCTCCCCGTCTCGTTGGAATGTTCTGGAAGTTTCTATGATGAAATCTCTCTCCCCCTCCCTCCCCCCTCTTTCTGGAAGGTTCTGGAAGTTTCTATGACGAAATCTCTCTTCCCTCCCCCTCTCTTTCTGGAATGTTCGATTACGAAATCTCTCTCCCCCTCCCTCCCCATCTCGTTGGAAGGTTCTGGAAGTTTCTATGATGAAATCTCTCTCCCCCTCCCTCCCCCCTCTTACTGGAAGGTTCTGGAAGTTTCTATGACGAAATCTCTCTTCCCTCCCCCTCTCTTTCTGGAAGGTTCGATGACGAAATCTCTCTCCCCCTCCCTCCCCGTCTCGTTGGAATGTTCTGGAAGTTTCTATGACGAAGTCTTTTTTCCCACCCTCCCCTCACTTTCTGGAATGTTCGATGACGAAATCTCTCTCCCCCTCCCTCCCCGTCTCGTTGGAATGTTCTGGAAGTTTCTATGATGAAATCTCTCTCCCCCTCCCTCCCCCCTCTTTCTGGAAGGTTATGGAAGTTTCTATGACGAAATCTCTCTTCCCTCCCCCTCTCTTTCTGGAATGTTCGATGACGAAATCTCTCTCCCCCTCCCTCCCCGTCTCGTTGGAATGTTCTGGAAGTTTCTATGATGAAATCTCTCTCCCCCTCCCTCCCCCCTCTTTCTGGAAGGTTCTGGAAGTTTCTATGACGAAATCTCTCTTCCCTCCCCCTCTCTTTCTGGAATGTTCGATTACGAAATCTCTCTCCCCCTCCCTCCCCGTCTCGTTGGAAGGTTCTGGAAGTTTCTATGATGAAATCTCTCTCCCCCTCCCTCCCCCCTCTTACTGGAAGGTTCTGGAAGGTTCTATGACGAAATCTCTCTTCCCTCCCCCTCTCTTTCTGGAAGGTTCGATGACGAAATCTCTCTCCCCCTCCCTCCCCGTCTCGTTGGAATGTTCTGGAAGTTTCTATGACGAAGTCTTTTTTCCCACCCTCCCCTCACTTTCTGGAATGTTCGATGACGAAATCTCTCTCCCCCTCCCTCCCCGTCTCGTTGGAAGGTTCTGGAAGTTTCTATGATGAAATCTCTCTCCCCCTCCCTCCCCCCTCTTACTGGAAGGTTCTGGAAGTTTCTATGACGAAATCTCTCTTCCCTCCCCCTCTCTTTCTGGAAGGTTCGATGACGAAATCATTCTCCCCCTCCCTCCCCGTCTCGTTGGAAGGTTCTGGAAGTTTCTAAGACGAAGTCTTTTTTCCCACCTTCCCCTCTCTTTCTGGAATGTTCGATGACGAAATCTCTCTCCCCCTCCCTCCCCGTCTCGTTGGAAGGTTCTGGAAGTTTCTATGATGAAATCTCTCTCCCCCTCCCTCCCCCCTCATTCTGGAAGGTTCTGGAAGTTTCTATGACGAAATCTCTCTTCCCTCCCCCTCTCTTTCTGGAAGGTTCGATGACGAATTCTCCCCCCCCCCTCCCTCCCCGTCTCGTTGGAATGTTCTGGAAGATTCTATGATGATCTCTCTCCCTCTCCCTCCCCTCTCTTTCTGGAAGGTTCGATGACGAAATCTCTCTACCCCTCCCTCCCCGTCTCGTTGGAATGTTCTGGAAGATTCTATGATGAAATCTCTCTCTCCCTCCCCCCTCTTTCTGGAAGGGTTCTGGAAGTTTCTATGACGAAGTCTTTTTTCCCTCCCCCCTCTTTCTGGAAGGTTCTGGAAGTTTCTATGACGAAGTCTTTTTTCCCACCCTCCCCTCTCTTTCTGGAATGTTCGATGACGAAATCTCTCTCCCCCTCCCTCCCCGTCTCGTTGGAAGGTTCTGGAAGTTTCTATGATGAAATCTCTCTCCCCCTCCCTCCCCCCTCTTTCTGGAAGGTTCTGGAAGTTTCTATGACGAAATCTCTCTTCCCTCCCTCCCCTCTCTTTCTGGAAGGTTCGATGACGAAATCTCTCTCCCCCGCCCTCCCCGTCTCGTTGGAATGTTCTGGAAGTTTCTATGATGAAATCTCTCTCCCCCTCCCTCCCCCCTCTTTCTGGAAGGTTCTGGAAGTTTCTATGACGAAATCTCTCTTCCCTCCCCCTCTCTTTCTGGAATGTTCGATTACGAAATCTCTCTCCCCCTCCCTCCCCATCTCGTTGGAAGGTTCTGGAAGTTTCTATGATGAAATCTCTCTCCCCCTCCCTCCCCCCTCTTACTGGAAGGTTCTGGAAGTTTCTATGACGAAATCTCTCTTCCCTCCCCCTCTCTTTCTGGAAGGTTCGATGACGAAATCTCTCTCCCCCTCCCTCCCCGTCTCGTTGGAATGTTCTGGAAGTTTCTATGACGAAGTCTTTTTTCCCACCCTCCCCTCACTTTCTGGAATGTTCGATGACGAAATCTCTCTCCCCCTCCCTCCCCGTCTCGTTGGAATGTTCTGGAAGTTTCTATGATGAAATCTCTCTCCCCCTCCCTCCCCCCTCTTTCTGGAAGGTTATGGAAGTTTCTATGACGAAATCTCTCTTCCCTCCCCCTCTCTTTCTGGAATGTTCGATGACGAAATCTCTCTCCCCCTCCCTCCCCGTCTCGTTGGAATGTTCTGGAAGTTTCTATGATGAAATCTCTCTCCCCCTCCCTCCCCCCTCTTTCTGGAAGGTTCTGGAAGTTTCTATGACGAAATCTCTCTTCCCTCCCCCTCTCTTTCTGGAATGTTCGATTACGAAATCTCTCTCCCCCTCCCTCCCCGTCTCGTTGGAAGGTTCTGGAAGTTTCTATGATGAAATCTCTCTCCCCCTCCCTCCCCCCTCTTACTGGAAGGTTCTGGAAGGTTCTATGACGAAATCTCTCTTCCCTCCCCCTCTCTTTCTGGAAGGTTCGATGACGAAATCTCTCTCCCCCTCCCTCCCCGTCTCGTTGGAATGTTCTGGAAGTTTCTATGACGAAGTCTTTTTTCCCACCCTCCCCTCACTTTCTGGAATGTTCGATGACGAAATCTCTCTCCCCCTCCCTCCCCGTCTCGTTGGAATGTTCTGGAAGTTTCTATGATGAAATCTCTCTCCCCCTCCCTCCCCCCTCTTTCTGGAAGGTTATGGAAGTTTCTATGACGAAATCTCTCTTCCCTCCCCCTCTCTTTCTGGAATGTTCGATGACGAAATCTCTCTCGCCCTCCCTCCCCGTCTCGTTGGAAGGTTCTGGAAGTTTCTATGATGAAATCTCTCTCCCCCTCCCTCCCCCCTCTTTCTGGAAGGTTCTGGAAGTTTCTATGACGAAATCTCTCTTCCCTGCCCCTCTCTTTCTGGAAGGTTCGATGACGAATTCTCCCCCCCCCCTCCCTCCCCGTCTCGTTGGAATGTTCTGGAAGATTCTATGATGATCTCTCTCCCTCTCCCTCCCCTCTCTTTCTGGAAGGTTCGATGACGAAATCTCTCTACCCCTCCCTCCCCGTCTCGTTGGAATGTTCTGGAAGATTCTATGATGAAATCTCTCTCCCCCTCCCCCCTCTTTCTGGAAGGTTCTGGAAGTTTCTATGACGAAGTCTCTCTTCCCTCCCTCCCCTCTCTTTCTGAAAGGTTCGATGATGAAATCTCTCCCCCTCCCTCCCCTCTCTTTCTGGAAGGTTCTGGAAGTTTCTATGACGAAATCTCTCTTCCCTCCCTCCCCTCTCTTTCTCGAAGGTTCGATAACGAAATCTCTCTCCCCCTCCCTCCCCCCTCTTTCTGGAAGGTTCTGGAAGTTTCTATGACGAAATCTCTCTTCCCTCCCTCCCCTCTCTTTCTGGAAGGTTCGATGACGAAATCTCTCTCCCCCTCCCTCCCCTCTCTTTCTGGAAGGTTCTGGAAGTTTCTATGACGAAATCTCTCTTCCCTCCCTCCCCTCTCTTTCTCGAAGGTTCGATAACGAAATCTCTCTCCCCCTCTCTCCCCCCTCTTTCTGGAAGGTTCTGGAAGTTTCTATGACGAAATCTCTCTTCCCTCCCTCCCCTCTCTTTCTGGAAGGTTCGATGACGAAATCTCTCTCCCCCTCCCTCCCCGTCTCGTTGGAATGTTCTGGAAGTTTCTATGACGAAGTCTTTTTTCCCACCCTCCCCTCACTTTCTGGAATGTTCGATGACGAAATCTCTCTCCCCCTCCCTCCCCGTCTCGTTGGAATGTTCTGGAAGTTTCTATGATGAAATCTCTCTCCCCCTCCCTCCCCCCTCTTTCTGGAAGGTTATGGAAGTTTCTATGACGAAATCTCTCTTCCCTCCCCCTCTCTTTCTGGAATGTTCGATGACGAAATCTCTCTCCCCCTCCCTCCCCGTCTCGTTGGAATGTTCTGGAAGTTTCTATGATGAAATCTCTCTCCCCCTCCCTCCCCCCTCTTTCTGGAAGGTTCTGGAAGTTTCTATGACGAAATCTCTCTTCCCTCCCCCTCTCTTTCTGGAATGTTCGATTACGAAATCTCTCTCCCCCTCCCTCCCCGTCTCGTTGGAAGGTTCTGGAAGTTTCTATGATGAAATCTCTCTCCCCCTCCCTCCCCCCTCTTACTGGAAGGTTCTGGAAGTTTCTATGACGAAATCTCTCTTCCCTCCCCCTCTCTTTCTGGAAGGTTCGATGACGAAATCTCTCTCCCCCTCCCTCCCCGTCTCGTTGGAATGTTCTGGAAGTTTCTATGACGAAGTCTTTTTTCCCACCCTCCCCTCACTTTCTGGAATGTTCGATGACGAAATCTCTCTCCCCCTCCCTCCCCGTCTCGTTGGAATGTTCTGGAAGTTTCTATGATGAAATCTCTCTCCCCCTCCCTCCCCCCTCTTTCTGGAAGGTTATGGAAGTTTCTATGACGAAATCTCTCTTCCCTCCCCCTCTCTTTCTGGAATGTTCGATGACGAAATCTCTCTCCCCCTCCCTCCCCGTCTCGTTGGAATGTTCTGGAAGTTTCTATGATGAAATCTCTCTCCCCCTCCCTCCCCCCTCTTTCTGGAAGGTTCTGGAAGTTTCTATGACGAAATCTCTCTTCCCTCCCCCTCTCTTTCTGGAATGTTCGATTACGAAATCTCTCTCCCCCTCCCTCCCCGTCTCGTTGGAAGGTTCTGGAAGTTTCTATGATGAAATCTCTCTCCCCCTCCCTCCCCCCTCTTACTGGAAGGTTCTGGAAGTTTCTATGACGAAATCTCTCTTCCCTCCCCCTCTCTTTCTGGAAGGTTCGATGACGAAATCTCTCTCCCCCTCCCTCCCCGTCTCGTTGGAATGTTCTGGAAGTTTCTATGACGAAGTCTTTTTTCCCACCCTCCCCTCACTTTCTGGAATGTTCGATGACGAAATCTCTCTCCCCCTCCCTCCCCGTCTCGTTGGAATGTTCTGGAAGTTTCTATGATGAAATCTCTCTCCCCCTCCCTCCCCCCTCTTTCTGGAAGGTTATGGAAGTTTCTATGACGAAATCTCTCTTCCCTCCCCCTCTCTTTCTGGAATGTTCGATGACGAAATCTCTCTCGCCCTCCCTCCCCGTCTCGTTGGAAGGTTCTGGAAGTTTCTATGATGAAATCTCTCTCCCCCTCCCTCCCCCCTCTTTCTGGAAGGTTCTGGAAGTTTCTATGACGAAATCTCTCTTCCCTGCCCCTCTCTTTCTGGAAGGTTCGATGACGAATTCTCCCCCCCCCTCCCTCCCCGTCTCGTTGGAATGTTCTGGAAGATTCTATGATGATCTCTCTCCCTCTCCCTCCCCTCTCTTTCTGGAAGGTTCGATGACGAAATCTCTCTACCCCTCCCTCCCCGTCTCGTTGGAATGTTCTGGAAGATTCTATGATGAAATCTCTCTCCCCCTCCCCCCTCTTTCTGGAAGGTTCTGGAAGTTTCTATGACGAAGTCTCTCTTCCCTCCCTCCCCTCTCTTTCTGAAAGGTTCGATGATGAAATCTCTCCCCCTCCCTCCCCTCTCTTTCTGGAAGGTTCTGGAAGTTTCTATGACGAAATCTCTCTTCCCTCCCTCCCCTCTCTTTCTCGAAGGTTCGATAACGAAATCTCTCTCCCCCTCCCTCCCCGTCTCGTTGGAAGGTTCTGGAAGTTTCTATGATGAAATCTCTCTCCCCCTCCCTCCCCCCTCTTTCTGGAAGGTTCTGGAAGTTTCTATGACGAAGTCATTTTTCCCTCCCCCCTCTTTCTGGAAGGTTCTGGAAGTTTCTATGACGAAGTCTTTTTTCCCACCCTCCCCTCTCTTTCTGGAATGTTCGATGACGAAATCTCTCTCCCCCTCCCTCCCCGTCTCGTTGGAAGGTTCTGGAAGTTTCTATGATGAAATCTCTCTCCCCCTCCCTCCCCCCTCTTTCTGGAAGGTTCTGGAAGTTTCTATGACGAAATCTCTCTTCCCTCCCTCCCCTCTCTTTCTGGAAGGTTCGATGACGAAATCTCTCTCCCCCTCCCTCCCCGTCTCGTTGGAATGTTCTGGAAGTTTCTATGATGAAATCTCTCTCCCCCTCCCTCCCCTCTCTTTCTGGAAGGTTCGATGACGAAATCTCTCTACCCCTCCCTCCCCGTCTCGTTGGAATGTTCTGGAAGATTCTATGATGAAATCTCTCTCCCCCTCCCCCCTCTTTCTGGAAGGTTCTGGAAGTTTCTATGACGAAGTCTCTCTTCCCTCCCTCCCCTCTCTTTCTGAAAGGTTCGATGATGAAATCTCTCCCCCTCCCTCCCCTCTCTTTCTGGAAGGTTCTGGAAGTTTCTATGACGAAATCTCTCTTCCCTCCCTCCCCTCTCTTTCTCGAAGGTTCGATAACGAAATCTCTCTCCCCCTCCCTCCCCGTCTCGTTGGAAGGTTCTGGAAGTTTCTATGATGAAATCTCTCTCCCCCTCCCTCCCCCCTCTTTCTGGAAGGTTCTGGAAGTTTCTATGACGAAGTCTTTTTTCCCTCCCCCCTCTTTCTGGAAGGTTCTGGAAGTTTCTATGACGAAGTCTTTTTTCCCACCCTCCCCTCTCTTTCTGGAATGTTCGATGACGAAATCTCTCTCCCCCTCCCTCCCCGTCTCGTTGGAAGGTTCTGGAAGTTTCTATGATGAAATCTCTCTCCCCCTCCCTCCCCCCTCTTTCTGGAAGGTTCTGGAAGTTTCTATGACGAAATCTCTCTTCCCTCCCTCCCCTCTCTTTCTGGAAGGTTCGATGACGAAATCTCTCTCCCCCTCCCTCCCCGTCTCGTTGGAATGTTCTGGAAGTTTCTATGATGAAATCTCTCTCCCCCTCCCTCCCCCCTCATTCTGGAAGGTTCTGGAAGTTTCTATGACGAAATCTCTCTTCCCTCCCCCTCTCTTTCTGGAATGTTCGATTACGAAATCTCTCTCCCCCTCCCTCCCCGTCTCGTTGGAAGGTTCTGGAAGTTTCTATGATGAAATCTCTCTCCCCCTCCCTCCCCCCTCTTACTGGAAGGTTCTGGAAGTTTCTATGACGAAATCTCTCTTCCCTCCCTCCCCTCTCTTTCTGGAAGGTTCGATGACGAAATCTCTCTCCCCCTCCCTCCCCGTCTCGTTGGAATGTTCTGGAAGTTTCTATGACGAAGTCTTTTTTCCCACCCTCCCCTCTCTTTCTGGAATGTTCGATGACGAAATCTCTCTCCCCCTCCCTCCCCGTCTCGTTGGAAGGTTCTGGAAGTTTCTATGATGAAATCTCTCTCCCCCTCCCTCCCCCCTCTTTCTGGAAGGTTCTGGAAGTTTCTATGACGAAATCTCTCTTCCCTCCCTCTCCTCTCTTTCTGAAAGGTTCGATGATGAAATCTCTCTCCCCCTCCCTCCCCCCTCTTTCTGGAAGGTTCTGGAAGTTTCTATGACGAAATCTCTCTTCCCTCCCTCCCTCTCTTTCTGGAAGGTTCGATGACGAAATCTCTCTCCCCCTCCCTCCCCGTCTCGTTGGAAGGTTCTGGAAGTTTCTATGATGAAATCTCTCTCCCCCTCCCTCCCCCATCTTTCTGGAAGGTTCTGGAAGTTTCTATGACGAAATCTCTCTTCCCTCCCTCCCCTCTCTTTCTGGAAGGTTCGATGACGAAATCTCTCTCCCCCTCCCTCCCCGTCTCGTTGGAAGGTTCTGGAAGTTTCTATGATGAAATCTCTCTCCCCCTCCCTCCCCCCTCTTTCTGGAAGGTTCTGGAAGTTTCTATGACGAAATCTCTCTTCCCTCCCTCCCCTCTCTTTCTGGAAGGTTCGATGACGAAATCTCTCTCCCCCTCCCTCCCCGTCTCGTTGGAATGTTCTGGAAGTTTCTATGATGAAATCTCTCTCCCCCTCCCTCCCCCCTCTTTCTGGAAGGTTCTGGAAGTTTCTATGACGAAATCTCTCTTCCCTCCCCCTCTCTTTCTGGAATGTTCGATTACGAAATCTCTCCCCCCCTCCCTCCCCGTCTCGTTGGAAGGTTCTGGAAGTTTCTATGATGAAATCTCTCTCCCCCTCCCTCCCCCCTCTTACTGGAAGGTTCTGGAAGTTTCTATGACGAAATCTCTCTTCCCTCCCTCCCCTCTCTTTCTGGAAGGTTCGATGACGAAATCTCTCTACCCCTCCCTCCCCGTCTCGTTGGAATGTTCTGGAAGATTCTATGATGAAATCTCTCTCCCCCTCCCCCCTCTTTCTGGAAGGTTCTGGAAGTTTCTATGACGAAGTCTCTCTTCCCTCCCTCCCCTCTCTTTCTGAAAGGTTCGATGATGAAATCTCTCCCCCTCCCTCCCCTCTCTTTCTGGAAGGTTCTGGAAGTTTCTATGACGAAATCTCTCTTCCCTCCCTCCCCTCTCTTTCTCGAAGGTTCGATAACGAAATCTCTCTCCCCCTCCCTCCCCGTCTCGTTGGAAGGTTCTGGAAGTTTCTATGATGAAATCTCTCTCCCCCTCCCTCCCCCCTCTTTCTGGAAGGTTCTGGAAGTTTCTATGACGAAGTCTTTTTTCCCTCCCCCCTCTTTCTGGAAGGTTCTGGAAGTTTCTATGACGAAGTCTTTTTTCCCACCCTCCCCTCTCTTTCTGGAATGTTCGATGACGAAATCTCTCTCCCCCTCCCTCCCCGTCTCGTTGGAAGGTTCTGGAAGTTTCTATGATGAAATCTCTCTCCCCCTCCCTCCCCCCTCTTTCTGGAAGGTTCTGGAAGTTTCTATGACGAAATCTCTCTTCCCTCCCTCCCCTCTCTTTCTGGAAGGTTCGATGACGAAATCTCTCTCCCCCTCCCTCCCCGTCTCGTTGGAATGTTCTGGAAGTTTCTATGATGAAATCTCTCTCCCCCTCCCTCCCCTCTCTTTCTGGAAGGTTCGATGACGAAATCTCTCTACCCCTCCCTCCCCGTCTCGTTGGAATGTTCTGGAAGATTCTATGATGAAATCTCTCTCCCCCTCCCCCCTCTTTCTGGAAGGTTCTGGAAGTTTCTTTGACGAAGTCTCTCTTCCCTCCCTCCCCTCTCTTTCTGAAAGGTTCGATGATGAAATCTCTCCCCCTCCCTCCCCTCTCTTTCTGGAAGGTTCTGGAAGTTTCTATGACGAAATCTCTCTTCCCTCCCTCCCCTCTCTTTCTCGAAGGTTCGATAACGAAATCTCTCTCCCCCTCCCTCCCCGTCTCGTTGGAAGGTTCTGGAAGTTTCTATGATGAAATCTCTCTCCCCCTCCCTCCCCCCTCTTTCTGGAAGGTTCTGGAAGTTTCTATGACGAAGTCTTTTTTCCCTCCCCCCTCTTTCTGGAAGGTTCTGGAAGTTTCTATGACGAAGTCTTTTTTCCCACCCTCCCCTCTCTTTCTGGAATGTTCGATGACGAAATCTCTCTCCCCCTCCCTCCCCGTCTCGTTGGAAGGTTCTGGAAGTTTCTATGATGAAATCTCTCTCCCCCTCCCTCCCCCCTCTTTCTGGAAGGTTCTGGAAGTTTCTATGACGAAATCTCTCTTCCCTCCCTCCCCTCTCTTTCTGGAAGGTTCGATGACGAAATCTCTCTCCCCCTCCCTCCCCGTCTCGTTGGAATGTTCTGGAAGTTTCTATGATGAAATCTCTCTCCCCCTCCCTCCCCCCTCTTTCTGGAAGGTTCTGGAAGTTTCTATGACGAAATCTCTCTTCCCTCCCCCTCTCTTTCTGGAATGTTCGATTACGAAATCTCTCTCCCCCTCCCTCCCCGTCTCGTTGGAAGGTTCTGGAAGTTTCTATGATGAAATCTCTCTCCCCCTCCCTCCCCCCTCTTACTGGAAGGTTCTGGAAGTTTCTATGACGAAATCTCTCTTCCCTCCCTCCCCTCTCTTTCTGGAAGGTTCGATGACGAAATCTCTCTCCCCCTCCCTCCCCGTCTCGTTGGAATGTTCTGGAAGTTTCTATGACGAAGTCTTTTTTCCCACCCTCCCCTCTCTTTCTGGAATGTTCGATGACGAAATCTCTCTCCCCCTCCCTCCCCGTCTCGTTGGAAGGTTCTGGAAGTTTCTATGATGAAATCTCTCTCCCCCTCCCTCCCCCCTCTTTCTGGAAGGTTCTGGAAGTTTCTATGACGAAATCTCTCTTCCCTCCCTCTCCTCTCTTTCTGAAAGGTTCGATGATGAAATCTCTCTCCCCCTCCCTCCCCCCTCTTTCTGGAAGGTTCTGGAAGTTTCTATGACGAAATCTCTCTTCCCTCCCTCCCTCTCTTTCTGGAAGGTTCGATGACGAAATCTCTCTCCCCCTCCCTCCCCGTCTCGTTGGAAGGTTCTGGAAGTTTCTATGATGAAATCTCTCTCCCCCTCCCTCCCCCCTCTTTCTGGAAGGTTCTGGAAGTTTCTATGACGAAATCTCTCTTCCCTCCCTCCCCTCTCTTTCTGGAAGGTTCGATGACGAAATCTCTCTCCCCCTCCCTCCCCGTCTCGTTGGAAGGTTCTGGAAGTTTCTATGATGAAATCTCTCTCCCCCTCCCTCCCCCCTCTTTCTGGAAGGTTCTGGAAGTTTCTATGACGAAATCTCTCTTCCCTCCCTCCCCTCTCTTTCTGGAAGGTTCGATGACGAAATCTCTCTCCCCCTCCCTCCCCGTCTCGTTGGAATGTTCTGGAAGTTTCTATGATGAAATCTCTCTCCCCCTCCCTCCCCCCTCTTTCTGGAAGGTTCTGGAAGTTTCTATGACGAAATCTCTCTTCCCTCCCCCTCTCTTTCTGGAATGTTCGATTACGAAATCTCTCCCCCCCTCCCTCCCCGTCTCGTTGGAAGGTTCTGGAAGTTTCTATGATGAAATCTCTCTCCCCCTCCCTCCCCCCTCTTACTGGAAGGTTCTGGAAGTTTCTATGACGAAATCTCTCTTCCCTCCCTCCCCTCTCTTTCTGGAAGGTTCGATGACGAAATCTCTCTCCCCCTCCCTCCCCGTCTCGTTGGAATGTTCTGGAAGTTTCTATGACGAAGTCTTTTTTCCCACCCTCCCCTCTCTTTCTGGAATGTTCGATGACGAAATCTCTCTCCCCCTCCCTCCCCGTCTCGTTGGAAGGTTCTGGAAGTTTCTATGATGAAATCTCTCTCCCCCTCCCTCCCCCCTCTTTCTGGAAGGTTCTGGAAGTTTCTATGACGAAATCTCTCTTCCCTCCCTCTCCTCTCTTTCTGAAAGGTTCGATGATGAAATCTCTCTCCCCCTCCCTCCCCCCTCTTTCTGGAAGGTTCTGGAAGTTTCTATGACGAAATCTCTCTTCCCTCCCTCCCTCTCTTTCTGGAAGGTTCGATGACGAAATCTCTCTCCCCCTCCCTCCCCGTCTCGTTGGAAGGTTCTGGAAGTTTCTATGATGAAATCTCTCTCCCCCTCCCTCCCCCCTCTTTCTGGAAGGTTCTGGAAGTTTCTATGACGAAATCTCTCTTCCCTCCCTCCCCTCTCTTTCTGGAAGGTTCGATGACGAAATCTCTCTCCCCCTCCCTCCCCGTCTCGTTGGAAGGTTCTGGAAGTTTCTATGATGAAATCTCTCTCCCCCTCCCTCCCCCCTCTTTCTGGAAGGTTCTGGAAGTTTCTATGACGAAATCTCTCTTCCCTCCCTCCCCTCTCTTTCTGGAAGGTTCGATGACGAAATCTCTCTCCCCCTCCCTCCCCGTCTCGTTGGAATGTTCTGGAAGTTTCTATGATGAAATCTCTCTCCCCCTCCCTCCCCCCTCTTTCTGGAAGGTTCTGGAAGTTTCTATGACGAAATCTCTCTTCCCTCCCCCTCTCTTTCTGGAATGTTCGATTACGAAATCTCTCCCCCCCTCCCTCCCCGTCTCGTTGGAAGGTTCTGGAAGTTTCTATGATGAAATCTCTCTCCCCCTCCCTCCCCCCTCTTACTGGAAGGTTCTGGAAGTTTCTATGACGAAATCTCTCTTCCCTCCCTCCCCTCTCTTTCTGGAAGGTTCGATGACGAAATCTCTCTCCCCCTCCCTCCCCGTCTCGTTGGAATGTTCTGGAAGTTTCTATGACGAAGTCTTTTTTCCCACCCTCCCCTCTCTTTCTGGAATGTTCGATGACGAAATCTCTCTCCCCCTCCCTCCCCGTCTCGTTGGAAGGTTCTGGAAGTTTCTATGATGAAATCTCTCTCCCCCTCCCTCCCCCCTCTTTCTGGAAGGTTCTGGAAGTTTCTATGACGAAATCTCTCTTCCCTCCCTCTCCTCTCTTTCTGAAAGGTTCGATGATGAAATCTCTCTCCCCCTCCCTCCCCCCTCTTTCTGGAAGGTTCTGGAAGTTTCTATGACGAAATCTCTCTTCCCTCCCTCCCTCTCTTTCTGGAAGGTTCGATGACGAAATCTCTCTCCCCCTCCCTCCCCGTCTCGTTGGAAGGTTCTGGAAGTTTCTATGATGAAATCTCTCTCCCCCTCCCTCCCCCCTCTTTCTGGAAGGTTCTGGAAGTTTCTATGACGAAATCTCTCTTCCCTCCCTCCCCTCTCTTTCTGGAAGGTTCGATGACGAAATCTCTCTCCCCCTCCCTCCCCGTCTCGTTGGAAGGTTCTGGAAGTTTCTATGATGAAATCTCTCTCCCCCTCCTCCCCCCTCTTTCTGGAAGGTTCTGGAAGTTTCTATGACGAAATCTCTCTTCCCTCCCTCCCCTCTCTTTCTGGAAGGTTCGATGACGAAATCTCTCTCCCCCTCCCTCCCCGTCTCGTTGGAATGTTCTGGAAGTTTCTATGATGAAATCTCTCTCCCCCTCCCTCCCCCCTCTTTCTGGAAGGTTCTGGAAGTTTCTATGACGAAATCTCTCTTCCCTCCCCCTCTCTTTCTGGAATGTTCGATTACGAAATCTCCCCCCCCCCTCCCTCCCCGTCTCGTTGGAAGGTTCTGGAAGTTTCTATGATGAAATCTCTCTCCCCCTCCCTCCCCCCTCTTACTGGAAGGTTCTGGAAGTTTCTATGACGAAATCTCTCTTCCCTCCCTCCCCTCTCTTTCTGGAAGGTTCGATGACGAAATCTCTCTCCCCCTCCCTCCCCGTCTCGTTGGAATGTTCTGGAAGTTTCTATGACGAAGTCTTTTTTCCCACCCTCCCCTCTCTTTCTGGAATGTTCGATGACGAAATCTCTCTCCCCCTCCCTCCCCGTCTCGTTGGAAGGTTCTGGAAGTTTCTATGATGAAATCTCTCTCCCCCTCCCTCCCCCCTCTTTCTGGAAGGTTCTGGAAGTTTCTATGACAAAATCTCTCTTCCCTCCCTCTCCTCTCTTTCTGAAAGGTTCGATGATGAAATCTCTCTCCCCCTCCCTCCCCCCTCTTTCTGGAAGGTTCTGGAAGTTTCTATGACGAAATCTCTCTTCCCTCCCTCCCTCTCTTTCTGGAAGGTTCGATGACGAAATCTCTCTCCCCCTCCCTCCCCGTCTCGTTGGAATGTTCTGGAAGTTTCTATGATGAAATCTCTCTCCCCCTCCCTCCCCCTCTTTCTGGAAGGTTCTGGAAGTTTCTATGACGAAGTCTTTTTTCCCTCCCCCCTCTTTCTGGAAGGTTCTGGAAGTTTTTATGACGAAGTCTTTTTTCCCACCCTCCCCTCTCTTTCTGGAATGTTCGATGACGAAATCTCTCTCCCCCTCCCTCCCCGTCTCGTTGGAAGGTTCTGGAAGTTTCTATGATGAAATCTCTCTCCCCCTCCCTCCCCCCCTCTTTCTGGAAGGTTCTGGAAGTTTCTATGACGAAATCTCTCTTCCCTCCCTCCCCTCTCTTTCTGGAAGGTTCGATGACGAAATCTCTCTCCCCCTCCCTCCCCGTCTCGTTGGAATGTTCTGGAAGTTTCTATGATGAAATCTCTCTCCCCCTCCCTCCCCCCTCTTTCTGGAAGGTTCTGGAAGTTTCTATGACGAAATCTCTCTTCCCTCCCTCCCCTCTCTTTCTGGAAGGTTCGATGACGAAATCTCTCTCCCCCTCCCTCCCCGTCTCGTTGGAATGTTCTGGAAGTTTCTATGATGAAATCTCTCTCCCCCTCCCTCCCCCTCTTTCTGGAAGGTTCTGGAAGTTTCTATGACGAAGTCTTTTTTCCCTCCCCCCTCTTTCTGGAAGGTTCTGGAAGTTTTTATGACGAAGTCTTTTTTCCCACCCTCCCCTCTCTTTCTGGAATGTTCGATGACGAAATCTCTCTCCCCCTCCCTCCCCGTCTCGTTGGAAGGTTCTGGAAGTTTCTATGATGAAATCTCTCTCCCCCTCCCTCCCCCCCTCTTTCTGGAAGGTTCTGGAAGTTTCTATGACGAAATCTCTCTTCCCTCCCTCCCCCTCTCTTTCTGGAAGGTTCGATGACGAAATCTCTCTCCCCCTCCCTCCCCGTCTCGTTGGAATGTTCTGGAAGTTTCTATGATGAAATCTCTCTCCCCCTCCCTCCCCCCTCTTTCTGGAAGGTTCTGGAAGTTTCTATGACGAAATCTCTCTTCCCTCCCTCCCCTCTCTTTCTGGAAGGTTCGATGACGAAATCTCTCTCCCCCTCCCTCCCCGTCTCGTTGGAAGGTTCTGGAAGTTTCTATGATGAAATCTCTCTCCCCCTCCCTCCCCCCTCTTTCTGGAAGGTTCTGGAAGTTTCTATGACGAAATCTCTCTTCCCTCCCTCCCCTCTCTTTCTGGAAGGTTCGATGACGAAATCTCTCTCCCCCTCCCTCCCCGTCTCGTTGGAATGTTCTGGAAGTTTCTATGATGAAATCTCTCACCCCCTCCCTCCCCCCTCTTTCTGGAAGGTTCTGGAAGTTTCTATGACGAAATCTCTCTTCCCTCCCCCTCTCTTTCTGGAATGTTCGATTACGAAATCTCTCCCCCCCTCCCTCCCCGTCTCGTTGGAAGGTTCTGGAAGTTTCTATCATGAAATCTCTCCCCCCCTCCCTCCCCCCTCTTACTGGAAGGTTCTGGAAGTTTCTATGACGAAATCTCTCTTCCCTCCCTCCCCTCTCTTTCTGGAAGGTTCGATGACGAAATCTCTCTCCCCCTCCCTCCCCGTCTCGTTGGAATGTTCTGGAAGTTTCTATGACGAAGTCTTTTTTCCCACCCTCCCCTCTCTTTCTGGAATGTTCGATGACGAAATCTCTCTCCCCCTCCCTCCCCGTCTCGTTGGAAGGTTCTGGAAGTTTCTATGATGAAATCTCTCTCCCCCTCCCTCCCCCCTCTTTCTGGAAGGTTCTGGAAGTTTCTATGACAAAATCTCTCTTCCCTCCCTCTCCTCTCTTTCTGAAAGGTTTGATGATGAAATCTCTCTCCCCCTCCCTCCCCCCTCTTTCTGGAAGGTTCTGGAAGTTTCTATGACGAAATCTCTCTTCCCTCCCTCCCTCTCTTTCTGGAAGGTTCGATGACGAAATCTCTCTCCCCCTCCCTCCCCGTCTCGTTGGAATGTTCTGGAAGTTTCTATGATGAAATCTCTCTCCCCCTCCCTCCCCCTCTTTCTGGAAGGTTCTGGAAGTTTCTATGACGAAGTCTTTTTTCCCTCCCCCCTCTTTCTGGAAGGTTCTGGAAGTTTTTATGACGAAGTCTTTTTTCCCACCCTCCCCTCTCTTTCTGGAATGTTCGATGACGAAATCTCTCTCCCCCTCCCTCCCCGTCTCGTTGGAAGGTTCTGGAAGTTTCTATGATGAAATCTCTCTCCCCCTCCCTCCCCCCTCTTTCTGGAAGGTTCTGGAAGTTTCTATGACGAAATCTCTCTTCCCTCCCTCCCCTCTCTTTCTGGAAGGTTCGATGACGAAATCTCTCTCCCCCTCCCTCCCCGTCTCGTTGGAATGTTCTGGAAGTTTCTATGATGAAATCTCTCTCCCCCTCCCTCCCCCCTCTTTCTGGAAGGTTCTGGAAGTTTCTATGACGAAATCTCTCTTCCCACCCTCCCCTCTCTTTCTGGAATGTTCGATGACGAAATCTCTCTCCCCCTCCCTCCCCGTCTCGTTGGAAGGTTCTGGAAGTTTCTATGATGAAATCTCTCTCCCCCTCCCTCCCCCCTCTTTCTGGAAGGTTCTGGAAGTTTCTATGACGAAATCTCTCTTCCCTCCCTCTCCTCTCTTTCTGAAAGGTTCGATGATGAAATCTCTCCCCCTCCCTCCCCTCTCTTTCTGGAAGGTTCTGGAAGTTTCTATGACGAAATCTTTCTTCCCTCCCTCCCCTCTCTTTCTCGAAGGTTCGATAACGAAATCTCTCTCCCCCTCCCTCCCCGTCTCGTTGGAAGGTTCTGGAAGTTTCTATGATGAAATCTCTCTCCCCCTCCCTCCCCCTCTTTCTGGAAGGTTCTGGAAGTTTCTATGACGAAGTCTTTTTTCCCTCCCCCCTCTTTCTGGAAGGTTCTGGAAGTTTCTATGACGAAATCTCTCTTCCCTCCCCCTCTCTTTCTGGAATGTTCGATGACGAAATCTCTCTCCCCCTCCCTCCCCGTCTCGTTGGAAGGTTCTGGAAGTTTCTATGATGAAATCTCTCTCCCCCTCCGTCCCCCCTCTTTCTGGAAGGTTCTGAAAGTTTCTATGACGAAATCTCTCTTCCCTCCCTCCCCTCTCTTTCTGGAAGGTTCGATGACGAAATCTCTCTCCCCCTCCCTCCCCGTCTCGTTGGAATGTTCTGGAAGTTTCTATGACGAAGTCTTTTTTCCCACCCTCCCCTCTCTTTCTGGAATGTTCGATGACGAAATCTCTCTCCTCCTCCCTCCCCGTCTCGTTGGAAGGTTCTGGAAGTTTCTATGATGAAATCTCTCTCCCCCTCCCTCCCCCCTCTTTCTGGAAGGTTCTGGAAGTTTCTATGACGAAATCTCTCTTCCCTCCCTCCCCTCTCTTTCTGGAAGGTTCGATGACGAAATCTCTCTCCCCCTCCCTCCCCGTCTCGTTGGAATGTTCTGGAAGTTTCTATGATGAAATCTCTCTCCCCCTCCCTCCCCCCTCTTTCTGGAAGGTTCTGAAAGTTTCTATGACGAAATCTCTCTTCCCTCCCCCTCTCTTTCTGGAATGTTCGATGACGAAATCTCTCTCCCCCTCCCTCCCCGTCTCGTTGGAAGGTTCTGGAAGTTTCTATGATGAAATCTCTCTCCCCCTCCCTCCCCCCTCTTTCTGGAAGGTTCTGGAAGTTTCTATGACGAAATCCCTCTTCCCTCCCTCTCCTCTCTTTCTGAAAGGTTCGATGATGAAATCTCTCCCCCTCCCTCCCCTCTCTTTCTGGAAGGTTCTGGAAGTTTCTATGACGAAATCTTTCTTCCCTCCCTCCCCTCTCTTTCTCGAAGGTTCGATAACGAAATCTCTCTCCCCCTCCCTCCCCGTCTCGTTGGAAGGTTCTGGAAGTTTCTATGATGAAATCTCTCTCCCCCTCCCTCCCCCTCTTTCTGGAAGGTTCTGGAAGTTTCTATGACGAAGTCTTTTTTCCCTCCCCCCTCTTTCTGGAAGCTTCTGGAAGTTTCTATGACGAAGTCTTTTTTCCCACCCTCCCCTCTCTTTCTGGAATGTTCGATGACGAAATCTCTCTCCCCCTCCCTCCCCGTCTCGTTGGAAGGTTCTGGAAGTTTCTATGATGAAATCTCTCTCCCCCTCCCTCCCCCTCTTTCTGGAAGGTTCTGGAAGTTTCTATGACGAAATCTCTCTTCCCTCCCTCCCCTCTCTTTCTGGAAGGTTCGATGACGAAATCTCTCTCCCCCTCCCTCCCCGTCTCGTTGGAATGTTCTGGAAGTTTGTATAATGAAATCTCTCTCCCCCTCCCTCCCCCCTATTTCTGGAAGGTTCTGGAAGTTTCTATGACGAAATCTCTCTTCCCTCCCCCTCTCTTTCTGGAATGTTCGATGACGAAATCTCTCTCCCCCTCCCTCCCCGTCTCGTTGGAAGGTTCTGGAAGTTTCTATGATGAAATCTCTCTCCCCCTCCCTCCCCCTCTTTCTGGAAGGTTCTGGAAGTTTCTATGACGAAGTCTTTTTTCCCTCCCCCTCTCTTTCTGGAATGTTCGATGACGAAATCTCTCTCCCCCTCCCTCCCCGTCTCGTTGGAAGGTTCTGGAAGTTTCTATGATGAAATCTCTCTCCCCCTCCCTCCCCCCTCTTTCTGGAAGGTTCTGGAAGTTTCTATGACGAAATCTCTCTTCCCTCCCCCTCTCTTTCTGGAATGTTCGATGACGAAATCTCTCTCCCCCTCCCTCCCGTCTCGTTGGAAGGTTCTGGAAGTTTCTATGATGAAATCTCTCTCCCCCTCCGTCCCCCCTCTTTCTGGAAGGTTCTGAAAGTTTCTATGACGAAATCTCTCTTCCCTCCCTCCCCTCTCTTTCTGGAAGGTTCGATGACGAAATCTCTCTCCCCCTCCCTCCCCGTCTCGTTGGAATGTTCTGGAAGTTTCTATGACGAAGTCTTTTTTCCCACCCTCCCCTCTCTTTCTGGAATGTTCGATGACGAAATCTCTCTCCTCCTCCCTCCCCGTCTCGTTGGAAGGTTCTGGAAGTTTCTATGATGAAATCTCTCTCCCCCTCCCTCCCCCCTCTTTCTGGAAGGTTCTGGAAGTTTCTATGACGAAATCTCTCTTCCCTCCCTCCCCTCTCTTTCTGGAAGGTTCGATGACGAAATCTCTCTCCCCCTCCCTCCCCGTCTCGTTGGAATGTTCTGGAAGTTTCTATGATGAAATCTCTCTCCCCCTCCCTCCCCCCTCTTTCTGGAAGGTTCTGAAAGTTTCTATGACGAAATCTCTCTTCCCTCCCCCTCTCTTTCTGGAATGTTCGATGACGAAATCTCTCTCCCCCTCCCTCCCCGTCTCGTTGGAAGGTTCTGGAAGTTTCTATGATGAAATCTCTCTCCCCCTCCCTCCCCCCTCTTTCTGGAAGGTTCTGGAAGTTTCTATGACGAAATCCCTCTTCCCTCCCTCTCCTCTCTTTCTGAAAGGTTCGATGATGAAATCTCTCCCCCTCCCTCCCCTCTCTTTCTGGAAGGTTCTGGAAGTTTCTATGACGAAATCTTTCTTCCCTCCCTCCCCTCTCTTTCTCGAAGGTTCGATAACGAAATCTCTCTCCCCCTCCCTCCCCGTCTCGTTGGAAGGTTCTGGAAGTTTCTATGATGAAATCTCTCTCCCCCTCCCTCCCCCTCTTTCTGGAAGGTTCTGGAAGTTTCTATGACGAAGTCTTTTTTCCCTCCCCCCTCTTTCTGGAAGCTTCTGGAAGTTTCTATGACGAAGTCTTTTTTCCCACCCTCCCCTCTCTTTCTGGAATGTTCGATGACGAAATCTCTCTCCCCCTCCCTCCCCGTCTCGTTGGAAGGTTCTGGAAGTTTCTATGATGAAATCTCTCTCCCCCTCCCTCCCCCTCTTTCTGGAAGGTTCTGGAAGTTTCTATGACGAAATCTCTCTTCCCTCCCTCCCCTCTCTTTCTGGAAGGTTCGATGACGAAATCTCTCTCCCCCTCCCTCCCCGTCTCGTTGGAATGTTCTGGAAGTTTGTATAATGAAATCTCTCTCCCCCTCCCTCCCCCCTATTTCTGGAAGGTTCTGGAAGTTTCTATGACGAAATCTCTCTTCCCTCCCCCTCTCTTTCTGGAATGTTCGATGACGAAATCTCTCTCCCCCTCCCTCCCCGTCTCGTTGGAAGGTTCTGGAAGTTTCTATGATGAAATCTCTCTCCCCCTCCCTCCCCCTCTTTCTGGAAGGTTCTGGAAGTTTCTATGACGAAGTCTTTTTTCCCTCCCCCTCTCTTTCTGGAATGTTCGATGACGAAATCTCTCTCCCCCTCCCTCCCCGTCTCGTTGGAAGGTTCTGGAAGTTTCTATGATGAAATCTCTCTCCCCCTCCCTCCCCCCTCTTTCTGGAAGGTTCTGGAAGTTTCTATGACGAAATCTCTCTTCCCTCCCCCTCTCTTTCTGGAATGTTCGATGACGAAATCTCTCTCCCCCTCCCTCCCCGTCTCGTTGGAAGGTTCTGGAAGTTTCTATGATGAAATCTCTCTCCCCCTCCCTCCCCCCTCTTTCTGGAAGGTTCTGGAAGTTTCTATGACGAAATCTCTCTTCCCTCCCCCTCTCTTTCTGGAATGTTCGATGACGAAATCTCTCTCCCCCTCCCTCCCCGTCTCGTTGGAAGGTTCTGGAAGTTTCTATGATGAAATCTCTCTCCCCCTCCGTCCCCCCTCTTTCTGGAAGGTTCTGAAAGTTTCTATGACGAAGTCTCTCTTCCCTCCCTCCCCCCTCTTTCTGGAAGGTTCTGGAAGTTTCTATGACGAAGTCTCTCTTCCCTCCCTCCCCCCTCTTTCTGGAAGGTTCTGGAAGTTTCTATGACGAAATCTCTCTCCCCCTCCCTCCCCGTCTCGTTGGAATGTTCTGGAAGATTCTATGACGAAGTCTCTCTTCCCTCCCTCCCCTCTCTTTCTGAAAGGTTCGATGATGAAATCTCTCCCCCTCCCTCCCCTCTCTTTCTGGAAGGTTCTGGAAGTTTCTATGACGAAATCTCTCCCCCTCCCTCCCCCCTCTTTCTGGAAGGTTCTGGAAGTTTCTATGACGAAATCTCTCTCCCCCTCCCTCCCCGTCTCGTTGGAATGTTCTGGAAGATTCTATGACGAAGTCTCTCTTCCCTCCCTCCCCTCTCTTTCTGAAAGGTTCGATGATGAAATCTCTCCCCCTCCCTCCCCCCTCTTTCTGGAAGGTTCTGGAAGTTTCTATGACGGAATCTCTCTTCCCTCCCTCCCCGTCTCGTTGGAAGGTTCTGGAAGTTTCTATGATGAAATCTCTCTCCCCCTCCCTCCCCCTCTTTCTGGAAGGTTCTGGAAGTTTCTATGACGAAATCTCTCCCCCTCCCTCCCCCCTCTTTCTGGAAGGTTCTGGAAGTTTCTATGACGAAATCTCTCTCCCCCTCCCTCCCCGTCTCGTTGGAATGTTCTGGAAGATTCTATGACGAAGTCTCTCTTCCCTCCCTCCCCTCTCTTTCTGAAAGGTTCGATGATGAAATCTCTCCCCCTCCCTCCCCCCTCTTTCTGGAAGGTTCTGGAAGTTTCTATGACGGAATCTCTCTTCCCTCCCTCCCCGTCTCGTTGGAAGGTTCTGGAAGTTTCTATGATGAAATCTCTCTCCCCCTCCCTCCCCGTCTCGTTGGAAGGTTCTGGAAGTTTCTATGATGAAATCTCTCTCCCCCTCCCTCCCCCCTCTTTCTGGAAGGTTCTGGAAGTTTCTATGACGGAATCTCTCTTCCCTCCCTCCCCTCTGTTTCTCGAAGGTTCGATAACGAAATCTCTCTCCCCCTCCCTCCCCGTCTCGTTGAAAGGTTCTGGAAGGTTCGATAACGAAATCTCTCTCCCCCTCCCTCCCCGTTTCGTTGGAATGTTCTGGAAGATTCTATGACGAAGTCTCTCTTCCCTCCCTCCCCTCTCTTTCTGAAAGGTTCGATGATGAAATCTCTCCCCCTCCCTCCCCTCTCTTTCTGGAAGGTTCTGGAAGTTTCTATGATGAAATCTCTCTCCCCCTCCCTCCCCCCTCTTTCTGGAAGGTTCTGGAAGTTTCTATGACGGAATCTCTCTTCCCTCCCTCCCCTCTCTTTCTGGAAGGTTCGATGACGAAATCTCTCTCCCCCTCCCTCCCCGGATCGTTGGAAGGTTCTGGAAGTTTCTATGATGAAATCTCTCTCCCCCTCCCTCCCCCTCTTTCTGGAAGGTTCTGGAAGTTTCTATGACGAAATCTCTCTTCCCTCCCCCTCTCTTTCTGGAATGTTCGATGACGAAATCTCTCTCCCCCTCCCTCCCCGTCTCGTTGGAAGGTTCTGGAAGTTTCTATGATGAAATCTCTCTCCCCCTCCCTCCCCCTCTTTCTGGAAGGTTCTGGAAGTTTCTATGACGAAGTCTTTTTTCCCTCCCCCTCTCTTTCTGGAATGTTCGATGACGAAATCTCTCTCCCCCTCCCTCCCCGTCTCGTTGGAAGGTTCTGGAAGTTTCTATGATGAAATCTCTCTCCCCCTCCCTCCCCCCTCTTTCTGGAAGGTTCTGGAAGTTTCTATGACGAAATCTCTCTTCCCTCCCCCTCTCTTTCTGGAATGTTCGATGACGAAATCTCTCTCCCCCTCCCTCCCCGTCTCGTTGGAAGGTTCTGGAAGTTTCTATGATGAAATCTCTCTCCCCCTCCGTCCCCCCTCTTTCTGGAAGGTTCTGAAAGTTTCTATGACGAAGTCTCTCTTCCCTCCCTCCCCCCTCTTTCTGGAAGGTTCTGGAAGTTTCTATGACGAAGTCTCTCTTCCCTCCCTCCCCCCTCTTTCTGGAAGGTTCTGGAAGTTTCTATGACGAAATCTCTCTCCCCCTCCCTCCCCGTCTCGTTGGAATGTTCTGGAAGATTCTATGACGAAGTCTCTCTTCCCTCCCTCCCCTCTCTTTCTGAAAGGTTCGATGATGAAATCTCTCCCCCTCCCTCCCCTCTCTTTCTGGAAGGTTCTGGAAGTTTCTATGACGAAATCTCTCCCCCTCCCTCCCCCCTCTTTCTGGAAGGTTCTGGAAGTTTCTATGACGAAATCTCTCTCCCCCTCCCTCCCCGTCTCGTTGGAATGTTCTGGAAGATTCTATGACGAAGTCTCTCTTCCCTCCCTCCCCTCTCTTTCTGAAAGGTTCGATGATGAAATCTCTCCCCCTCCCTCCCCCCTCTTTCTGGAAGGTTCTGGAAGTTTCTATGACGGAATCTCTCTTCCCTCCCTCCCCGTCTCGTTGGAAGGTTCTGGAAGTTTCTATGATGAAATCTCTCTCCCCCTCCCTCCCCCTCTTTCTGGAAGGTTCTGGAAGTTTCTATGACGAAATCTCTCCCCCTCCCTCCCCCCTCTTTCTGGAAGGTTCTGGAAGTTTCTATGACGAAATCTCTCTCCCCCTCCCTCCCCGTCTCGTTGGAATGTTCTGGAAGATTCTATGACGAAGTCTCTCTTCCCTCCCTCCCCTCTCTTTCTGAAAGGTTCGATGATGAAATCTCTCCCCCTCCCTCCCCCCTCTTTCTGGAAGGTTCTGGAAGTTTCTATGACGGAATCTCTCTTCCCTCCCTCCCCGTCTCGTTGGAAGGTTCTGGAAGTTTCTATGATGAAATCTCTCTCCCCCTCCCTCCCCGTCTCGTTGGAAGGTTCTGGAAGTTTCTATGATGAAATCTCTCTCCCCCTCCCTCCCCCCTCTTTCTGGAAGGTTCTGGAAGTTTCTATGACGGAATCTCTCTTCCCTCCCTCCCCTCTGTTTCTCGAAGGTTCGATAACGAAATCTCTCTCCCCCTCCCTCCCCGTCTCGTTGAAAGGTTCTGGAAGGTTCGATAACGAAATCTCTCTCCCCCTCCCTCCCCGTTTCGTTGGAATGTTCTGGAAGATTCTATGACGAAGTCTCTCTTCCCTCCCTCCCCTCTCTTTCTGAAAGGTTCGATGATGAAATCTCTCCCCCTCCCTCCCCTCTCTTTCTGGAAGGTTCTGGAAGTTTCTATGATGAAATCTCTCTCCCCCTCCCTCCCCCCTCTTTCTGGAAGGTTCTGGAAGTTTCTATGACGGAATCTCTCTTCCCTCCCTCCCCTCTCTTTCTGGAAGGTTCGATGACGAAATCTCTCTCCCCCTCCCTCCCCGGATCGTTGGAAGGTTCTGGAAGTTTCTATGATGAAATCTCTCTCCCCCTCCCTCCCCCCTCTTTCTGGAAGGTTCTGGAAGTTTCTATGACGAAATCTCTCTTCCCTCCCCCTCTCTTTCTGGAATGTTTGATGACGAAATCTCTCTCCCCTCCCTCCCCGTCTCGTTGGAAGGTTCTGGAAGTTTCTATGATGAAATCTCTCTCCCCCTCCCTCCCCCTCTTTCTGGAAGGTTCTGGAAGTTTCTATGACGAAGTCTTTTTTCCCTCCCCCTCTCTTTCTGGAATGTTCGATGACGAAATCTCTCTCCCCCTCCCTCCCCGTCTCGTTGGAAGGTTCTGGAAGTTTCTATGATGAAATCTCTCTCCCCCTCCCTCCCCCCTCTTTCTGGAAGGTTCTGGAAGTTTCTATGACGAAATCTCTCTTCCCTCCCCCTCTCTTTCTGGAATGTTCGATGACGAAATCTCTCTCCCCCTCCCTCCCCGTCTCGTTGGAAGGTTCTGGAAGTTTCTATGATGAAATCTCTCTCCCCCTCCCTCCCCCCTCTTTCTGGAAGGTTCTGGAAGTTTCTATGACGAAATCTCTCTTCCCTCCCCCTCTCTTTCTGGAATGTTCGATGACGAAATCTCTCTCCCCCTCCCTCCCCGTCTCGTTGGAAGGTTCTGGAAGTTTCTATGATGAAATCTCTCTCCCCCTCCGTCCCCCCTCTTTCTGGAAGGTTCTGAAAGTTTCTATGACGAAGTCTCTCTTCCCTCCCTCCCCCCTCTTTCTGGAAGGTTCTGGAAGTTTCTATGACGAAGTCTCTCTTCCCTCCCTCCCCCCTCTTTCTGGAAGGTTCTGGAAGTTTCTATGACGAAATCTCTCTCCCCCTCCCTCCCCGTCTCGTTGGAATGTTCTGGAAGATTCTATGACGAAGTCTCTCTTCCCTCCCTCCCCTCTCTTTCTGAAAGGTTCGATGATGAAATCTCTCCCCCTCCCTCCCCTCTCTTTCTGGAAGGTTCTGGAAGTTTCTATGACGAAATCTCTCCCCCTCCCTCCCCCCTCTTTCTGGAAGGTTCTGGAAGTTTCTATGACGAAATCTCTCTCCCCCTCCCTCCCCGTCTCGTTGGAATGTTCTGGAAGATTCTATGACGAAGTCTCTCTTCCCTCCCTCCCCTCTCTTTCTGAAAGGTTCGATGATGAAATCTCTCCCCCTCCCTCCCCCCTCTTTCTGGAAGGTTCTGGAAGTTTCTATGACGGAATCTCTCTTCCCTCCCTCCCCGTCTCGTTGGAAGGTTCTGGAAGTTTCTATGATGAAATCTCTCTCCCCCTCCCTCCCCCTCTTTCTGGAAGGTTCTGGAAGTTTCTATGACGAAATCTCTCCCCCTCCCTCCCCCCTCTTTCTGGAAGGTTCTGGAAGTTTCTATGACGAAATCTCTCTCCCCCTCCCTCCCCGTCTCGTTGGAATGTTCTGGAAGATTCTATGACGAAGTCTCTCTTCCCTCCCTCCCCTCTCTTTCTGAAAGGTTCGATGATGAAATCTCTCCCCCTCCCTCCCCCCTCTTTCTGGAAGGTTCTGGAAGTTTCTATGACGGAATCTCTCTTCCCTCCCTCCCCGTCTCGTTGGAAGGTTCTGGAAGTTTCTATGATGAAATCTCTCTCCCCCTCCCTCCCCGTCTCGTTGGAAGGTTCTGGAAGTTTCTATGATGAAATCTCTCTCCCCCTCCCTCCCCCCTCTTTCTGGAAGGTTCTGGAAGTTTCTATGACGTAATCTCTCTTCCCTCCCTCCCCTCTGTTTCTCGAAGGTTCGATAACGAAATCTCTCTCCCCCTCCCTCCCCGTCTCGTTGAAAGGTTCTGGAAGGTTCGATAACGAAATCTCTCTCCCCCTCCCTCCCCGTTTCGTTGGAATGTTCTGGAAGATTCTATGACGAAGTCTCTCTTCCCTCCCTCCCCTCTCTTTCTGAAAGGTTCGATGATGAAATCTCTCCCCCTCCCTCCCCTCTCTTCTGGAAGGTTCTGGAAGTTTCTATGATGAAATCTCTCTCCCCCTCCCTCCCCCCTCTTTCTGGAAGGTTCTGAAGTTTCTATGACGGAATCTCTCTTCCCTCCCTCCCCTCTCTTTCTGGAAGGTTCGATGACGAAATCTCTCTCCCCCTCCCTCCCCGGATCGTTGGAAGGTTCTGGAAGTTTCTATGATGAAATCTCTCTCCCCCTCCCTCCCCCCTCTTTCTGGAAGGTTCTGGAAGTTTCTATGACGGAATCTCTCTTCCTCCCTCCCCTCTCTTTCTGGAAGGTTCGATGACGAAATCTCTCTCCCCTCCCTCCCCGGATCGTTGGAAGGTTCTGGAAGTTTCTATGATGAAATCTCTCTCCCCCTCCCTCCCCCCTCTTTCTGGAAGGTTCTGGAAGTTTCTATGACGGAATCTCTCTTCCCTCCCTCCCCTCTCTTTCTGGAAGGTTCGATGACGAAATCTCTCTCCCCCTCCCTCCCCGTCTCGTTGGAATGTTCTGGAAGTTTCTATGACGAAATCTCTCTCCCCCTCCCCCTCTTTCTGAAAGGTTCTGGAAGTTTCTATGACGAAGTCTCTCTTCCCTCCCTCCCCTCTCTTTCTGAAAGGTTCGATGATGAAATCTCTCCCCCTCCCTCCTCTCTCTTTCTGGAAGGTTCTGGAAGTTTCTATGACGAAATCTCTCTTCCCTCCCTCCCCTCTCTTTCTGGAAGGTTCGATGACGAAATCTCTCTCCCCCTCCCTCCCCGTCTCGTTGGAAGGTTCTGGAAGTTTCTATGATGAAATCGCTCTCCCCCTCCCTCCCCCCTCTTTCTGGAAGGTTCTGGAAGTTTCTATGACGAAGTCTTTTTTCCCTCCCCCCTCTTTCTGCAAGGTTCTGGAAGTTTCTATGACGAAGTCTTTTTTCCCACCCTCCCCTCTCTTTCTGGAATGTTCGATGACGAAATCTCTCTCCCCCTCCCTCCCCGTCTCGTTGGAAGGTTCTGGAAGTTTCTATGACGAAATCTCTCTTCCCTCCCTCCCCTCTCTTTCTGGAAGGTTCGATGACGAAATCTCTCTCCCCCTCCCTCCCCGTCTCGTTGGAATGTTCTGGAAGTTTCTATGACGAAGTCTTTTTTCCCACCCTCCCCTCTCTTTCTGGAATGTTCGATGACGAAATCTCTCTCCTCCTCCCTCCCCGTCTCGTTGGAAGGTTCTGGAAGTTTCTATGATGAAATCTCTCTCCCCCTCCCTCCCCCCTCTTTCTGGAAGGTTCTGGAAGTTTCTATGACGAAATCTCTCTTCCCTCCCTCCCCTCTCTTTCTGGAAGGTTCGATGACGAAATCTCTCTCCCCCTCCCTCCCCGTCTCGTTGGAATGTTCTGGAAGTTTCTATGATGAAATCTCTCTCCCCCTCCCTCCCCCCTCTTTCTGGAAGGTTCTGGAAGTTTCTATGACGAAATCTCTCTTCCCTCCCCCTCTCTTTCTGGAATGTTCGATGACGAAATCTCTCTCCCCCTCCCTCCCCGTCTCGTTGGAAGGTTCTGGAAGTTTCTATGATGAAATCTCTCTCCCCCTCCCTCCCCCCTCTTTCTGGAAGGTTCTGGAAGTTTCTATGACGAAATCCCTCTTCCCTCCCTCTCCTCTCTTTCTGAAAGGTTCGATGATGAAATCTCTCCCCCTCCCTCCCCTCTCTTTCTGGAAGGTTCTGGAAGTTTCTATGACGAAATCTTTCTTCCCTCCCTCCCCTCTCTTTCTCGAAGGTTCGATAACGAAATCTCTCTCCCCCTCCCTCCCCGTCTCGTTGGAAGGTTCTGGAAGTTTCTATGATGAAATCTCTCTCCCCCTCCCTCCCCCCTCTTTCTGGAAGGTTCTGGAAGTTTCTATGACGAAATCTCTCTTCCCTCCCCCTCTCTTTCTGGAATGTTCGATGACGAAATCTCTCTCCCCCTCCCTCCCCGTCTCGTTGGAAGGTTCTGGAAGTTTCTATGATGAAATCTCTCTCCCCCTCCCTCCCCCTCTTTCTGGAAGGTTCTGGAAGTTTCTATGACGAAGTCTTTTTTCCCTCCCCCTCTCTTTCTGGAATGTTCGATGACGAAATCTCTCTCCCCCTCCCTCCCCGTCTCGTTGGAAGGTTCTGGAAGTTTCTATGATGAAATCTCTCTCCCCCTCCCTCCCCCCTCTTTCTGGAAGGTTCTGGAAGTTTCTATGACGAAATCTCTCTTCCCTCCCCCTCTCTTTCTGGAATGTTCGATGACGAAATCTCTCTCCCCCTCCCTCCCCGTCTCGTTGGAAGGTTCTGGAAGTTTCTATGATGAAATCTCTCTCCCCCTCCGTCCCCCCTCTTTCTGGAAGGTTCTGAAAGTTTCTATGACGAAGTCTCTCTTCCCTCCCTCCCCCCTCTTTCTGGAAGGTTCTGGAAGTTTCTATGACGAAGTCTCTCTTCCCTCCCTCCCCCCTCTTTCTGGAAGGTTCTGGAAGTTTCTATGACGAAATCTCTCTCCCCCTCCCTCCCCGTCTCGTTGGAATGTTCTGGAAGATTCTATGACGAAGTCTCTCTTCCCTCCCTCCCCTCTCTTTCTGAAAGGTTCGATGATGAAATCTCTCCCCCTCCCTCCCCTCTCTTTCTGGAAGGTTCTGGAAGTTTCTATGACGAAATCTCTCCCCCTCCCTCCCCCCTCTTTCTGGAAGGTTCTGGAAGTTTCTATGACGAAATCTCTCTCCCCCTCCCTCCCCGTCTCGTTGGAATGTTCTGGAAGATTCTATGACGAAGTCTCTCTTCCCTCCCTCCCCTCTCTTTCTGAAAGGTTCGATGATGAAATCTCTCCCCCTCCCTCCCCCCTCTTTCTGGAAGGTTCTGGAAGTTTCTATGACGGAATCTCTCTTCCCTCCCTCCCCGTCTCGTTGGAAGGTTCTGGAAGTTTCTATGATGAAATCTCTCTCCCCCTCCCTCCCCCTCTTTCTGGAAGGTTCTGGAAGTTTCTATGACGAAATCTCTCCCCCTCCCTCCCCCCTCTTTCTGGAAGGTTCTGGAAGTTTCTATGACGAAATCTCTCTCCCCCTCCCTCCCCGTCTCGTTGGAATGTTCTGGAAGATTCTATGACGAAGTCTCTCTTCCCTCCCTCCCCTCTCTTTCTGAAAGGTTCGATGATGAAATCTCTCCCCCTCCCTCCCCCCTCTTTCTGGAAGGTTCTGGAAGTTTCTATGACGGAATCTCTCTTCCCTCCCTCCCCGTCTCGTTGGAAGGTTCTGGAAGTTTCTATGATGAAATCTCTCTCCCCCTCCCTCCCCGTCTCGTTGGAAGGTTCTGGAAGTTTCTATGATGAAATCTCTCTCCCCCTCCCTCCCCCCTCTTTCTGGAAGGTTCTGGAAGTTTCTATGACGAAATCTCTCCCCCTCCCTCCCCCCTCTTTCTGGAAGGTTCTGGAAGTTTCTATGACGAAATCTCTCTCCCCCTCCCTCCCCGTCTCGTTGGAATGTTCTGGAAGATTCTATGACGAAGTCTCTCTTCCCTCCCTCCCCTCTCTTTCTGAAAGGTTCGATGATGAAATCTCTCCCCCTCCCTCCCCCCTCTTTCTGGAAGGTTCTGGAAGTTTCTATGACGGAATCTCTCTTCCCTCCCTCCCCGTCTCGTTGGAAGGTTCTGGAAGTTTCTATGATGAAATCTCTCTCCCCCTCCCTCCCCGTCTCGTTGGAAGGTTCTGGAAGTTTCAATGATGAAATCTCTCTCCCCCTCCCTCCCCCCTCTTTCTGGAAGGTTCTGGAAGTTTCTATGACGTAATCTCTCTTCCCTCCCTCCCCTCTGTTTCTCGAAGGTTCGATAACGAAATCTCTCTCCCCCTCCCTCCCCGTCTCGTTGAAAGGTTCTGGAAGGTTCGATAACGAAATCTCTCTCCCCCTCCCTCCCCGTTTCGTTGGAATGTTCTGGAAGATTCTATGACGAAGTCTCTCTTCCCTCCCTCCCCTCTCTTTCTGAAAGGTTCGATGATGAAATCTCTCCCCCTCCCTCCCCTCTCTTTCTGGAAGGTTCTGGAAGTTTCTATGATGAAATCTCTCTCCCCCTCCCTCCCCCCTCTTTCTGGAAGGTTCTGGAAGTTTCTATGACGGAATCTCTCTTCCCTCCCTCCCCTCTCTTTCTGGAAGGTTCGATGACGAAATCTCTCTCCCCCTCCCTCCCCGGATCGTTGGAAGGTTCTGGAAGTTTCTATGATGAAATCTCTCTCCCCCTCCCTCCCCCCTCTTTCTGGAAGGTTCTGGAAGTTTCTATGACGGAATCTCTCTTCCCTCCCTCCCCTCTCTTTCTGGAAGGTTCGATGACGAAATCTCTCTCCCCCTCCCTCCCCGGATCGTTGGAAGGTTCTGGAAGTTTCTATGATGAAATCTCTCTCCCCCTCCCTCCCCCCTCTTTCTGGAAGGTTCTGGAAGTTTCTATGACGGAATCTCTCTTCCCTCCCTCCCCTCTCTTTCTGGAAGGTTCGATGACGAAATCTCTCTCCCCCTCCCTCCCCGTCTCGTTGGAATGTTCTGGAAGTTTCTATGACGAAATCTCTCTCCCCCTCCCCCTCTTTCTGAAAGGTTCTGGAAGTTTCTATGACGAAGTCTCTCTTCCCTCCCTCCCCTCTCTTTCTGAAAGGTTCGATGATGAAATCTCTCCCCCTCCCTCCTCTCTCTTTCTGGAAGGTTCTGGAAGTTTCTATGACGAAATCTCTCTTCCCTCCCTCCCCTCTCTTTCTGGAAGGTTCGATGACGAAATCTCTCTCCCCCTCCCTCCCCGTCTCGTTGGAAGGTTCTGGAAGTTTCTATGATGAAATCGCTCTCCCCCTCCCTCCCCCCTCTTTCTGGAAGGTTCTGGAAGTTTCTATGACGAAGTCTTTTTTCCCTCCCCCCTCTTTCTGCAAGGTTCTGGAAGTTTCTATGACGAAGTCTTTTTTCCCACCCTCCCCTCTCTTTCTGGAATGTTCGATGACGAAATCTCTCTCCCCCTCCCTCCCCGTCTCGTTGGAAGGTTCTGGAAGTTTCTATGACGAAATCTCTCTCCCCCTCCCTCCCCGTCTCGTTGGAATGTTCTGGAAGATTCTATGACGATCTGTCTCCCTCTCCCTCCCCTCTCTTTCTGGAAGGTTCGATGACGAAATCTCTCTACCCCTCCCTCCCCGTCTCGTTGGAATGTTCTGGAAGATTCTATGATGAAATCTCTCTCCCCCTCCCCCCCTCTTTCTGGAAGGTTCTGGAAGTTTCTATGACGAAGTCTCTCTTCCCTCCCTCCCCTCTCTTTCTGAAAGGTTCGATGATAAAATCTCTCCCCCTCCCTCCCCTCTCTTTCTGGAAGGTTCTGGAAGTTTCTATGACGAAATCTCTCTTCCCTCCCTCCCCTCTCTTTCTCGAAGGTTCTGGAAGTTTCTATGACGGAATCTCTCTTCCCTCCCTCCCCGTCTCGTTGGAAGGTTCTGGAAGTTTCTATGATGAAATCTCTCTCCCCCTCCCTCCCCCTCTTTCTGGAAGGTTCTGGAAGTTTCTATGACGAAATCTCTCCCCCTCCCTCCCCCCTCTTTCTGGAAGGTTCTGGAAGTTTCTATGACGAAATCTCTCTCCCCCTCCCTCCCCGTCTCGTTGGAATGTTCTGGAAGATTCTATGACGAAGTCTCTCTTCCCTCCCTCCCCTCTCTTTCTGAAAGGTTCGATGATGAAATCTCTCCCCCTCCCTCCCCCCTCTTTCTGGAAGGTTCTGGAAGTTTCTATGACGGAATCTCTCTTCCCTCCCTCCCCGTCTCGTTGGAAGGTTCTGGAAGTTTCTATGATGAAATCTCTCTCCCCCTCCCTCCCCGTCTCGTTGGAAGGTTCTGGAAGTTTCTATGATGAAATCTCTCTCCCCCTCCCTCCCCCCTCTTTCTGGAAGGTTCTGGAAGTTTCTATGACGGAATCTCTCTTCCCTCCCTCCCCTCTGTTTCTCGAAGGTTCGATAACGAAATCTCTCTCCCCCTCCCTCCCCGTCTCGTTGAAAGGTTCTGGAAGGTTCGATAACGAAATCTCTCTCCCCCTCCCTCCCCGTTTCGTTGGAATGTTCTGGAAGATTCTATGACGAAGTCTCTCTTCCCTCCCTCCCCTCTCTTTCTGAAAGGTTCGATGATGAAATCTCTCCCCCTCCCTCCCCTCTCTTTCTGGAAGGTTCTGGAAGTTTCTATGATGAAATCTCTCCCCCCCTCCCTCCCCCCTCTTTCTGGAAGGTTCTGGAAGTTTCTATGACGGAATCTCTCTTCCCTCCCTCCCCTCTCTTTCTGGAAGGTTCGATGACGAAATCTCTCTCCCCCTCCCTCCCCGGATCGTTGGAAGGTTCTGGAAGTTTCTATGATGAAATCTCTCTCCCCCTCCCTCCCCCCTCTTTCTGGAAGGTTCTGGAAGTTTCTATGACGAAATCTCTCTTCCCTCCCCCTCTCTTTCTGGAATGTTCGATGACGAAATCTCTCTCCCCCTCCCTCCCCGTCTCGTTGGAAGGTTCTGGAAGTTTCTATGATGAAATCTCTCTCCCCCTCCCTCCCCCTCTTTCTGGAAGGTTCTGGAAGTTTCTATGACGAAGTCTTTTTTCCCTCCCCCTCTCTTTCTGGAATGTTCGATGACGAAATCTCTCTCCCCCTCCCTCCCCGTCTCGTTGGAAGGTTCTGGAAGTTTCTATGATGAAATCTCTCTCCCCCTCCCTCCCCCCTCTTTCTGGAAGGTTCTGGAAGTTTCTATGACGAAATCTCTCTTCCCTCCCCCTCTCTTTCTGGAATGTTCGATGACGAAATCTCTCTCCCCCTCATTCCCCGTCTCGTTGGAAGGTTCTGGAAGTTTCTATGATGAAATCTCTCTCCCCCTCCCTCCCCCCTCTTTCTGGAAGGTTCTGGAAGTTTCTATGACGAAATCTCTCTTCCCTCCCCCTCTCTTTCTGGAATGTTCGATGACGAAATCTCTCTCCCCCTCCCTCCCCGTCTCGTTGGAAGGTTCTGGAAGTTTCTATGATGAAATCTCTCTCCCCCTCCGTCCCCCCTCTTTCTGGAAGGTTCTGAAAGTTTCTATGACGAAGTCTCTCTTCCCTCCCTCCCCCCTCTTTCTGGAAGGTTCTGGAAGTTTCTATGACGAAGTCTCTCTTCCCTCCCTCCCCCCTCTTTCTGGAAGGTTCTGGAAGTTTCTATGACGAAATCTCTCTCCCCCTCCCTCCCCGTCTCGTTGGAATGTTCTGGAAGATTCTATGACGAAGTCTCTCTTCCCTCCCTCCCCTCTCTTTCTGAAAGGTTCGATGATGAAATCTCTCCCCCTCCCTCCCCCCTCTTTCTGGAAGGTTCTGGAAGTTTCTATGACGGAATCTCTCTTCCCTCCCTCCCCGTCTCGTTGGAAGGTTCTGGAAGTTTCTATGATGAAATCTCTCTCCCCCTCCCTCCCCGTCTCGTTGGAAGGTTCTGGAAGTTTCTATGATGAAATCTCTCTCCCCCTCCCTCCCCCCTCTTTCTGGAAGGTTCTGGAAGTTTCTATGACGGAATCTCTCTTCCCTCCCTCCCCTCTGTTTCTCGAAGGTTCGATAACGAAATCTCTCTCCCCCTCCCTCCCCGTCTCGTTGAAAGGTTCTGGAAGGTTCGATAACGAAATCTCTCTCCCCCTCCCTCCCCGTTTCGTTGGAATGTTCTGGAAGATTCTATGACGAAGTCTCTCTTCCCTCCCTCCCCTCTCTTTCTGAAAGGTTCGATGATGAAATCTCTCCCCCTCCCTCCCCTCTCTTTCTGGAAGGTTCTGGAAGTTTCTATGATGAAATCTCTCCCCCCCTCCCTCCCCCCTCTTTCTGGAAGGTTCTGGAAGTTTCTATGACGGAATCTCTCTTCCCTCCCTCCCCTCTCTTTCTGGAAGGTTCGATGACGAAATCTCTCTCCCCCTCCCTCCCCGGATCGTTGGAAGGTTCTGGAAGTTTCTATGATGAAATCTCTCTCCCCCTCCCTCCCCCCTCTTTCTGGAAGGTTCTGGAAGTTTCTATGACGAAATCTCTCTTCCCTCCCCCTCTCTTTCTGGAATGTTCGATGACGAAATCTCTCTCCCCCTCCCTCCCCGTCTCGTTGGAAGGTTCTGGAAGTTTCTATGATGAAATCTCTCTCCCCCTCCCTCCCCCTCTTTCTGGAAGGTTCTGGAAGTTTCTATGACGAAGTCTTTTTTCCCTCCCCCTCTCTTTCTGGAATGTTCGATGACGAAATCTCTCTCCCCCTCCCTCCCCGTCTCGTTGGAAGGTTCTGGAAGTTTCTATGATGAAATCTCTCTCCCCCTCCCTCCCCCCTCTTTCTGGAAGGTTCTGGAAGTTTCTATGACGAAATCTCTCTTCCCTCCCCCTCTCTTTCTGGAATGTTCGATGACGAAATCTCTCTCCCCCTCATTCCCCGTCTCGTTGGAAGGTTCTGGAAGTTTCTATGATGAAATCTCTCTCCCCCTCCCTCCCCCCTCTTTCTGGAAGGTTCTGGAAGTTTCTATGACGAAATCTCTCTTCCCTCCCCCTCTCTTTCTGGAATGTTCGATGACGAAATCTCTCTCCCCCTCCCTCCCCGTCTCGTTGGAAGGTTCTGGAAGTTTCTATGATGAAATCTCTCTCCCCCTCCGTCCCCCCTCTTTCTGGAAGGTTCTGAAAGTTTCTATGACGAAGTCTCTCTTCCCTCCCTCCCCCCTCTTTCTGGAAGGTTCTGGAAGTTTCTATGACGAAGTCTCTCTTCCCTCCCTCCCCCCTCTTTCTGGAAGGTTCTGGAAGTTTCTATGACGAAATCTCTCTCCCCCTCCCTCCCCGTCTCGTTGGAATGTTCTGGAAGATTCTATGACGAAGTCTCTCTTCCCTCCCTCCCCTCTCTTTCTGAAAGGTTCGATGATGAAATCTCTCCCCCTCCCTCCCCTCTCTTTCTGGAAGGTTCTGGAAGTTTCTATGACGAAATCTCTCCCCCTCCCTCCCCCCTCTTTCTGGAAGGTTCTGGAAGTTTCTATGACGAAATCTCTCTCCCCCTCCCTCCCCGTCTCGTTGGAATGTTCTGGAAGATTCTATGACGAAGTCTCTCTTCCCTCCCTCCCCTCTCTTTCTGAAAGGTTCGATGATGAAATCTCTCCCCCTCCCTCCCCCCTCTTTCTGGAAGGTTCTGGAAGTTTCTATGACGGAATCTCTCTTCCCTCCCTCCCCGTCTCGTTGGAAGGTTCTGGAAGTTTCTATGATGAAATCTCTCTCCCCCTCCCTCCCCCTCTTTCTGGAAGGTTCTGGAAGTTTCTATGACGAAATCTCTCCCCCTCCCTCCCCCCTCTTTCTGGAAGGTTCTGGAAGTTTCTATGACGAAATCTCTCTCCCCCTCCCTCCCCGTCTCGTTGGAATGTTCTGGAAGATTCTATGACGAAGTCTCTCTTCCCTCCCTCCCCTCTCTTTCTGAAAGGTTCGATGATGAAATCTCTCCCCCTCCCTCCCCCCTCTTTCTGGAAGGTTCTGGAAGTTTCTATGACGGAATCTCTCTTCCCTCCCTCCCCGTCTCGTTGGAAGGTTCTGGAAGTTTCTATGATGAAATCTCTCTCCCCCTCCCTCCCCGTCTCGTTGGAAGGTTCTGGAAGTTTCTATGATGAAATCTCTCTCCCCCTCCCTCCCCCCTCTTTCTGGAAGGTTCTGGAAGTTTCTATGACGGAATCTCTCTTCCCTCCCTCCCCTCTGTTTCTCGAAGGTTCGATAACGAAATCTCTCTCCCCCTCCCTCCCCGTCTCGTTGAAAGGTTCTGGAAGGTTCGATAACGAAATCTCTCTCCCCCTCCCTCCCCGTTTCGTTGGAATGTTCTGGAAGATTCTATGACGAAGTCTCTCTTCCCTCCCTCCCCTCTCTTTCTGAAAGGTTCGATGATGAAATCTCTCCCCCTCCCTCCCCTCTCTTTCTGGAAGGTTCTGGAAGTTTCTATGATGAAATCTCTCTCCCCCTCCCTCCCCCCTCTTTCTGGAAGGTTCTGGAAGTTTCTATGACGGAATCTCTCTTCCCTCCCTCCCCTCTCTTTCTGGAAGGTTCGATGACGAAATCTCTCTCCCCCTCCCTCCCCGGATCGTTGGAAGGTTCTGGAAGTTTCTATGATGAAATCTCTCTCCCCCTCCCTCCCCCCTCTTTCTGGAAGGTTCTGGAAGTTTCTATGACGGAATCTCTCTTCCCTCCCTCCCCTCTCTTTCTGGAAGGTTCGATGACGAAATCTCTCTCCCCCTCCCTCCCCGGATCGTTGGAAGGTTCTGGAAGTTTCTATGATGAAATCTCTCTCCCCCTCCCTCCCCCCTCTTTCTGGAAGGTTCTGGAAGTTTCTATGACGGAATCTCTCTTCCCTCCCTCCCCTCTCTTTCTGGAAGGTTCGATGACGAAATCTCTCTCCCCCTCCCTCCCCGTCTCGTTGGAATGTTCTGGAAGTTTCTATGACAAAATCTCTCTCCCCCTCCCCCTCTTTCTGAAAGGTTCTGGAAGTTTCTATGACGAAGTCTCTCTTCCCTCCCTCCCCTCTCTTTCTGAAAGGTTCGATGATGAAATCTCTCCCCCTCCCTCCTCTCTCTTTCTGGAAGGTTCTGGAAGTTTCTATGACGAAATCTCTCTTCCCTCCCTCCCCTCTCTTTCTGGAAGGTTCGATGACGAAATCTCTCTCCCCCTCCCTCCCCGTCTCGTTGGAAGGTTCTGGAAGTTTCTATGATGAAATCGCTCTCCCCCTCCCTCCCCCCTCTTTCTGGAAGGTTCTGGAAGTTTCTATGACGAAGTCTTTTTTCCCTCCCCCCTCTTTCTGCAAGGTTCTGGAAGTTTCTATGACGAAGTCTTTTTTCCCACCCTCCCCTCTCTTTCTGGAATGTTCGATGACGAAATCTCTCTCCCCCTCCCTCCCCGTCTCGTTGGAAGGTTCTGGAAGTTTCTATGACGAAATCTCTCTCCCCCTCCCTCCCCGTCTCGTTGGAATGTTCTGGAAGATTCTATGACGATCTGTCTCCCTCTCCCTCCCCTCTCTTTCTGGAAGGTTCGATGACGAAATCTCTCTACCCCTCCCTCCCCGTCTCGTTGGAATGTTCTGGAAGATTCTATGATGAAATCTCTCTCCCCCTCCCCCCCTCTTTCTGGAAGGTTCTGGAAGTTTCTATGACGAAGTCTCTCTTCCCTCCCTCCCCTCTCTTTCTGAAAGGTTCGATGATAAAATCTCTCCCCCTCCCTCCCCTCTCTTTCTGGAAGGTTCTGGAAGTTTCTATGACGAAATCTCTCTTCCCTCCCTCCCCTCTCTTTCTCGAAGGTTCTGGAAGTTTCTATGACGGAATCTCTCTTCCCTCCCTCCCCGTCTCGTTGGAAGGTTCTGGAAGTTTCTATGATGAAATCTCTCTCCCCCTCCCTCCCCCTCTTTCTGGAAGGTTCTGGAAGTTTCTATGACGAAATCTCTCCCCCTCCCTCCCCCTCTTTCTGGAAGGTTCTGGAAGTTTCTATGACGAAATCTCTCTCCCCCTCCCTCCCCGTCTCGTTGGAATGTTCTGGAAGATTCTATGACGAAGTCTCTCTTCCCTCCCTCCCCTCTCTTTCTGAAAGGTTCGATGATGAAATCTCTCCCCCTCCCTCCCCCCTCTTTCTGGAAGGTTCTGGAAGTTTCTATGACGGAATCTCTCTTCCCTCCCTCCCCGTCTCGTTGGAAGGTTCTGGAAGTTTCTATGATGAAATCTCTCTCCCCCTCCCTCCCCGTCTCGTTGGAAGGTTCTGGAAGTTTCTATGATGAAATCTCTCTCCCCCTCCCTCCCCCCTCTTTCTGGAAGGTTCTGGAAGTTTCTATGACGGAATCTCTCTTCCCTCCCTCCCCTCTGTTTCTCGAAGGTTCGATAACGAAATCTCTCTCCCCCTCCCTCCCCGTCTCGTTGAAAGGTTCTGGAAGGTTCGATAACGAAATCTCTCTCCCCCTCCCTCCCCGTTTCGTTGGAATGTTCTGGAAGATTCTATGACGAAGTCTCTCTTCCCTCCCTCCCCTCTCTTTCTGAAAGGTTCGATGATGAAATCTCTCCCCCTCCCTCCCCTCTCTTTCTGGAAGGTTCTGGAAGTTTCTATGATGAAATCTCTCCCCCCCTCCCTCCCCCCTCTTTCTGGAAGGTTCTGGAAGTTTCTATGACGGAATCTCTCTTCCCTCCCTCCCCTCTCTTTCTGGAAGGTTCGATGACGAAATCTCTCTCCCCCTCCCTCCCCGGATCGTTGGAAGGTTCTGGAAGTTTCTATGATGAAATCTCTCTCCCCCTCCCTCCCCCCTCTTTCTGGAAGGTTCTGGAAGTTTCTATGACGAAATCTCTCTTCCCTCCCCCTCTCTTTCTGGAATGTTCGATGACGAAATCTCTCTCCCCCTCCCTCCCCGTCTCGTTGGAAGGTTCTGGAAGTTTCTATGATGAAATCTCTCTCCCCCTCCCTCCCCCTCTTTCTGGAAGGTTCTGGAAGTTTCTATGACGAAGTCTTTTTTCCCTCCCCCTCTCTTTCTGGAATGTTCGATGACGAAATCTCTCTCCCCCTCCCTCCCCGTCTCGTTGGAAGGTTCTGGAAGTTTCTATGATGAAATCTCTCTCCCCCTCCCTCCCCCCTCTTTCTGGAAGGTTCTGGAAGTTTCTATGACGAAATCTCTCTTCCCTCCCCCTCTCTTTCTGGAATGTTCGATGACGAAATCTCTCTCCCCCTCATTCCCCGTCTCGTTGGAAGGTTCTGGAAGTTTCTATGATGAAATCTCTCTCCCCCTCCCTCCCCCCTCTTTCTGGAAGGTTCTGGAAGTTTCTATGACGAAATCTCTCTTCCCTCCCCCTCTCTTTCTGGAATGTTCGATGACGAAATCTCTCTCCCCCTCCCTCCCCGTCTCGTTGGAAGGTTCTGGAAGTTTCTATGATGAAATCTCTCTCCCCCTCCGTCCCCCCTCTTTCTGGAAGGTTCTGAAAGTTTCTATGACGAAGTCTCTCTTCCCTCCCTCCCCCCTCTTTCTGGAAGGTTCTGGAAGTTTCTATGACGAAGTCTCTCTTCCCTCCCTCCCCCCTCTTTCTGGAAGGTTCTGGAAGTTTCTATGACGAAATCTCTCTCCCCCTCCCTCCCCGTCTCGTTGGAATGTTCTGGAAGATTCTATGACGAAGTCTCTCTTCCCTCCCTCCCCTCTCTTTCTGAAAGGTTCGATGATGAAATCTCTCCCCCTCCCTCCCCTCTCTTTCTGGAAGGTTCTGGAAGTTTCTATGACGAAATCTCTCCCCCTCCCTCCCCCCTCTTTCTGGAAGGTTCTGGAAGTTTCTATGACGAAATCTCTCTCCCCCTCCCTCCCCGTCTCGTTGGAATGTTCTGGAAGATTCTATGACGAAGTCTCTCTTCCCTCCCTCCCCTCTCTTTCTGAAAGGTTCGATGATGAAATCTCTCCCCCTCCCTCCCCCCTCTTTCTGGAAGGTTCTGGAAGTTTCTATGACGGAATCTCTCTTCCCTCCCTCCCCGTCTCGTTGGAAGGTTCTGGAAGTTTCTATGATGAAATCTCTCTCCCCCTCCCTCCCCCTCTTTCTGGAAGGTTCTGGAAGTTTCTATGACGAAATCTCTCCCCCTCCCTCCCCCCTCTTTCTGGAAGGTTCTGGAAGTTTCTATGACGAAATCTCTCTCCCCCTCCCTCCCCGTCTCGTTGGAATGTTCTGGAAGATTCTATGACGAAGTCTCTCTTCCCTCCCTCCCCTCTCTTTCTGAAAGGTTCGATGATGAAATCTCTCCCCCTCCCTCCCCCCTCTTTCTGGAAGGTTCTGGAAGTTTCTATGACGGAATCTCTCTTCCCTCCCTCCCCGTCTCGTTGGAAGGTTCTGGAAGTTTCTATGATGAAATCTCTCTCCCCCTCCCTCCCCGTCTCGTTGGAAGGTTCTGGAAGTTTCTATGATGAAATCTCTCTCCCCCTCCCTCCCCCCTCTTTCTGGAAGGTTCTGGAAGTTTCTATGACGGAATCTCTCTTCCCTCCTCCCCTCTGTTTCTCGAAGGTTCGATAACGAAATCTCTCTCCCCCTCCCTCCCCGTCTCGTTGAAAGGTTCTGGAAGGTTCGATAACGAAATCTCTCTCCCCCTCCCTCCCCGTTTCGTTGGAATGTTCTGGAAGATTCTATGACGAAGTCTCTCTTCCCTCCCTCCCCTCTCTTTCTGAAAGGTTCGATGATGAAATCTCTCCCCCTCCCTCCCCTCTCTTTCTGGAAGGTTCTGGAAGTTTCTATGATGAAATCTCTCTCCCCCTCCCTCCCCCCTCTTTCTGGAAGGTTCTGGAAGTTTCTATGACGGAATCTCTCTTCCCTCCCTCCCCTCTCTTTCTGGAAGGTTCGATGACGAAATCTCTCTCCCCCTCCCTCCCCGGATCGTTGGAAGGTTCTGGAAGTTTCTATGATGAAATCTCTCTCCCCCTCCCTCCCCCCTCTTTCTGGAAGGTTCTGGAAGTTTCTATGACGGAATCTCTCTTCCCTCCCTCCCCTCTCTTTCTGGAAGGTTCGATGACGAAATCTCTCTCCCCCTCCCTCCCCGGATCGTTGGAAGGTTCTGGAAGTTTCTATGATGAAATCTCTCTCCCCCTCCCTCCCCCCTCTTTCTGGAAGGTTCTGGAAGTTTCTATGACGGAATCTCTCTTCCCTCCCTCCCCTCTCTTTCTGGAAGGTTCGATGACGAAATCTCTCTCCCCCTCCCTCCCCGTCTCGTTGGAATGTTCTGGAAGTTTCTATGACAAAATCTCTCTCCCCCTCCCCCTCTTTCTGAAAGGTTCTGGAAGTTTCTATGACGAAGTCTCTCTTCCCTCCCTCCCCTCTCTTTCTGAAAGGTTCGATGATGAAATCTCTCCCCCTCCCTCCTCTCTCTTTCTGGAAGGTTCTGGAAGTTTCTATGACGAAATCTCTCTTCCCTCCCTCCCCTCTCTTTCTGGAAGGTTCGATGACGAAATCTCTCTCCCCCTCCCTCCCCGTCTCGTTGGAAGGTTCTGGAAGTTTCTATGATGAAATCGCTCTCCCCCTCCCTCCCCCCTCTTTCTGGAAGGTTCTGGAAGTTTCTATGACGAAGTCTTTTTTCCCTCCCCCCTCTTTCTGCAAGGTTCTGGAAGTTTCTATGACGAAGTCTTTTTTCCCACCCTCCCCTCTCTTTCTGGAATGTTCGATGACGAAATCTCTCTCCCCCTCCCTCCCCGTCTCGTTGGAAGGTTCTGGAAGTTTCTATGACGAAATCTCTCTCCCCCTCCCTCCCCGTCTCGTTGGAATGTTCTGGAAGATTCTATGACGATCTGTCTCCCTCTCCCTCCCCTCTCTTTCTGGAAGGTTCGATGACGAAATCTCTCTACCCCTCCCTCCCCGTCTCGTTGGAATGTTCTGGAAGATTCTATGATGAAATCTCTCTCCCCCTCCCCCCCTCTTTCTGGAAGGTTCTGGAAGTTTCTATGACGAAGTCTCTCTTCCCTCCCTCCCCTCTCTTTCTGAAAGGTTCGATGATAAAATCTCTCCCCCTCCCTCCCCTCTCTTTCTGGAAGGTTCTGGAAGTTTCTATGACGAAATCTCTCTTCCCTCCCTCCCCTCTCTTTCTCGAAGGTTCGATAACGAAATCTCTCTCCCCCTCCCTCCCCGTCTCGTTGGAATGTTCTGGAAGATTCTATGATGAAATCTCTCTCCCCCTCCCCCCCTCTTTCTGGAAGGTTCTGGAAGTTTCTATGACGAAGTCTCTCTTCCCTCCCTCCCCTCTCTTTCTGAAAGGTTCGATGATAAAATCTCTCCCCCTCCCTCCCCTCTCTTTCTGGAAGGTTCTGGAAGTTTCTATGACGAAATCTCTCTTCCCTCCCTCCCCTCTCTTTCTCGAAGGTTCGATAACGAAATCTCTCTCCCCCTCCCTCCCCGTCTCGTTGGAAGGTTCTGGAAGTTTCTATGATGAAATCGCTCTCCCCCTCCCTCCCCCCTCTTTCTGGAAGGTTCTGGAAGTTTCTATGACGAAGTCTTTTTTCCTCCCCCCTCTTTCTGCAAGGTTCTGGAAGTTTCTATGACGAAGTCTTTTTTCCCACCCTCCCCTCTCTTTCTGGAATGTTCGATGACGAAATCTCTCTCCCCCTCCCTCCCCGTCTCGTTGGAAGGTTCTGGAAGTTTCTATGACGAAATCTCTCTCCCCCTCCCTCCCCGTCTCGTTGGAATGTTCTGGAAGATTCTATGACGATCTGTCTCCCTCTCCCTCCCCTCTCTTTCTGGAAGGTTCGATGACGAAATCTCTCTACCCCTCCCTCCCCGTCTCGTTGGAATGTTCTGGAAGATTCTATGATGAAATCTCTCTCCCCCTCCCCCCCCTCTTTCTGGAAGGTTCTGGAAGTTTCTATGACGAAGTCTCTCTTCCCTCCCTCCCCTCTCTTTCTGAAAGGTTCGATGATAAAATCTCTCCCCCTCCCTCCCCTCTCTTTCTGGAAGGTTCTGGAAGTTTCTATGACGAAATCTCTCTTCCCTCCCTCCCCTCTCTTTCTCGAAGGTTCGATAACGAAATCTCTCTCCCCCTCCCTCCCCGTCTCGTTGGAATGTTCTGGAAGATTCTATGATGAAATCTCTCTCCCCCTCCCCCCCTCTTTCTGGAAGGTTCTGGAAGTTTCTATGACGAAGTCCTCTCTTCCCTCCCTCCCCTCTCTTTCTGAAAGGTTCGATGATAAAATCTCTCCCCCTCCCTCCCCTCTCTTTCTGGAAGGTTCTGGAAGTTTCTATGACGAAATCTCTCTTCCCTCCCTCCCCTCTCTTTCTCGAAGGTTCGATAACGAAATCTCTCTCCCCCTCCCTCCCCGTCTCGTTGGAAGGTTCTGGAAGTTTCTATGATGAAATCTCTCTCCCCCTCCCTCCCCCTCTTTCTGGAAGGTTCTGGAAGTTTCTATGACGAAGTCTTTTTTCCCTCCCCCCTCTTTCTGGAAGGTTCTGGAAGTTTCTATGACGAAGTCTTTTTCCCACCCTCCCCTCTCTTTCTGAATGTTCGATGACGAAATCTCTCTCCCCCTCCCTCCCCGTCTCGTTGGAAGGTTCTGGAAGTTTCTATGACGAAATCTCTCTTCCCTCCCTCCCCTCTCTTTCTGGAATGTTCGATGACGAAATCTCTCTCCCCCTCCCTCCCCGTCTCGTTGGAAGGTTCTGGAAGTTTCTATGATGAAATCTCTCTCCCCCTCCCTCCCCCCTCTTTCTGGAAGGTTCTGGAAGTTTCTATGACGAAATCTCTCTTCCCTCCCTCCCCCCTCTTTCTGGAAGGTTCTGGAAGTTTCTATGACGAAATCTCTCTTCCCTCCCCCTCTCTTTCTGGAATGTTCGATGACGAAATCTCTCTCCCCCTCCCTCCCCGTCTCGTTGGAAGGTTCTGGAAGTTTCTATGACGAAATCTCTCTCCCCCTCCCTCCCCGTCTCGTTGGAATGTTCTGGAAGATTCTATGACGATCTGTCTCCCTCTCCCTCCCCTCTCTTTCTGGAAGGTTCGATGACGAAATCTCTCTACCCCTCCCTCCCCGTCTCGTTGAATGTTCTGGAAGATTCTATGATGAAATCTCTCTCCCCCTCCCCCCCTCTTTCTGGAAGGTTCTGGAAGTTTCTATGACGAAGTCTCTCTTCCCTCCCTCCCCTCTCTTTCTGAAAGGTTCGATGATAAAATCTCTCCCCTCCCTCCCCTCTCTTTCTGGAAGGTTCTGGAAGTTTCTATGACGAAATCTCTCTCCCCCTCCCTCCCCCTCTTTCTGGAAGGTTCTGGAAGTTTCTATGACGAAGTCTTTTTTCCTCCCCCCTCTTTCTGGAAGGTTCTGGAAGGTTCTATGACGAAGTCTTTTTCCCACCCTCCCCTCTCTTTCTGGAATGTTCGATGACGAAATCTCTCTCCCCCTCCCTCCCCCTCTTTCTGGAAGGTTCTGGAAGTTTCTATGACGAAATCTCTCTTCCCTCCCTCCCCTCTCTTTCTCGAAGGTTCGATAACGAAATCTCTCTCCCCCTCCCTCCCCGTCTCGTTGGAAGGTTCTGGAAGTTTCTATGATGAAATCTCTCTCCCCCTCCCTCCCCCTCTTTCTGGAAGGTTCTGGAAGTTTCTATGACGAAGTCTTTTTTCCCTCCCCCCTCTTTCTGGAAGGTTCTGGAAGGTTCTATGACGAAGTCTTTTTCCCACCCTCCCCTCTCTTTCTGGAATGTTCGATGACGAAATCTCTCTCCCCCTCCCTCCCCGTCTCGTTGGAAGGTTCTGGAAGTTTCTATGACGAAATCTCTCTTCCCTCCCTCCCCTCTCTTTCTGGAATGTTCGATGACGAAATCTCTCTCCCCCTCCCTCCCCGTCTCGTTGGAAGGTTCTGGAAGTTTCTATGATGAAATCTCTCTCCCCCTCCCTCCCCCCTCTTTCTGGAAGGTTCTGGAAGTTTCTATGACGAAATCTCTCTTCCCTCCCTCCCCCCTCTTTCTGGAAGGTTCTGGAAGTTTCTATGACGAAATCTCTCTTCCCTCCCTCCCCTCTCTTTCTCGAAGGTTCGATAACGAAATCTCTCTCCCCCTCCCTCCCCGTCTCGTTGGAAGGTTCTGGAAGTTTCTATGATGAAATCTCTCTCCCCCTCCCTCCCCCTCTTTCTGGAAGGTTCTGGAAGTTTCTATGACGAAGTCTCTCTTCCCTCCCTCCCCTCTCTTTCTGAAAGGTTCGATGATAAAATCTCTCCCCCTCCCTCCCCTCTCTTTCTGGAAGGTTCTGGAAGTTTCTATGACGAAATCTCTCTTCCCTCCCTCCCCTCTCTTTCTCGAAGGTTCGATAACGAAATCTCTCTCCCCCTCCCTCCCCGTCTCGTTGGAAGGTTCTGGAAGTTTCTATGATGAAATCGCTCTCCCCCTCCCTCCCCCCTCTTTCTGGAAGGTTCTGGAAGTTTCTATGACGAAGTCTTTTTTCCCTCCCCCCTCTTTCTGCAAGGTTCTGGAAGTTTCTATGACGAAGTCTTTTTTCCCACCCTCCCCTCTCTTTCTGGAATGTTCGATGACGAAATCTCTCTCCCCCCTCCCTCCCCGTCTCGTTGGAAGGTTCTGGAAGTTTCTATGACGAAATCTCTCTCCCCCTCCCTCCCCGTCTCGTTGGAATGTTCTGGAAGATTCTATGACGATCTGTCTCCCTCTCCCTCCCCTCTCTTTCTGGAAGGTTCGATGACGAAATCTCTCTACCCCTCCCTCCCCGTCTCGTTGGAATGTTCTGGAAGATTCTATGATGAAATCTCTCTCCCCCTCCCCCCCTCTTTCTGGAAGGTTCTGGAAGTTTCTATGAC